>CM076573.1:446167975-448567975 GCA_034641835.2 Pinus albicaulis
AAGGGCGGAACCTTGAATGAACAGTGAAACTCGAGTTGTTGCAAACCAGTGGGTTCGCGCGTTGGTTGAGGTGGTAAGCAGTTTTTCCAAAATGAACGCGATATATGTCCTTGGGTGGTATTTGGATACCACTTACATCGCGTAATTTCTGAGTGTTAACCCTCAGCCCAAAGAAAAACACGATATTAACAGTATCCATCCGATCAAAGGTGTTGGGGAATCAACGGTGGTCACGATCGCGCAATGGACGAGAGTTAACTCGAGGAAAGGAGCTGTGGGGCCGACATTTTAATTTAATAAATGGTTTTGATATTCAATGGGTGATATATATATATATATATATATATATATATATATATATATATATATACTGTGATAAAGTCGAAACCTATATGAAATGAGGTGCGGGCTGGGCTTATATTAAAGTTAATACATTGGTCTTCACATTGGTCAGGGAATTATATATATATATGTTAATATATATTGGTTGGTACGAGATAATGGAACCATAGGCATGGAAGGGTATGGAGTTAGTTGATAGTGCGGTGGTGGCATATATACAAATGCACAAGTAATGCGCTAACCAAAGTTGTGGTTTGGACTCATAATATATCATACAAAGGGTAAGCCTGGAGCATATATATATATATATATATATATATATATATATAGTGGGTCGAACTCCGCCAGGGTGAGAACCTTTGGTTTATTGAGCTATTAAAGGTTGATTTCATATATGTATGTTGAAATGAGTTGGTATGCGGATATATATAAGCTAAGGGCCCGAAACCTTATGTTAATGCTTGAATATAAACCAAAGTTAATATGCAAGTGGGACCCCCTACATGAAATTCCGAGAATCTTAACCCAAGCTGAGGGATACATTAAAACTGAAGCGGAAAGTTTATATATATGCAGCGCTTTATATATGTTGTGCTTTATATACAAAGGACCAAAGCATATATATATATATTTATATGTAGCGCTTTATTATTCGAGTTCAAACAAACGAAGTACCACATGGTGGGACTCTCGAGTATTGCATCGGAGAAACTAATGGCAGAGGAAAATATTAACAAAAGTTCTGATTGAAGCAGCGGACCCGATTCACTTATAAACGATGAGAAATTATATCTGTTTGAATTCCGACTTAAAGCACATTGGAGCGATTCATCGCATCGAAGGTGAAAGAATATCGACCAAACTAAAAGTTTCGATTGCGACTTAGCGATTGGATGATAGCCGTTGGATTCACCGAGGGATGGACGGCGGAGATGATTCGTTTGACTATATGGTGGGCCTTTGCTAATGGCATCGACGGAAATCTAAGGACCAAATCGCTCCCCACTCCTTTGGTTTCGAAATTTTATCCCAAGCCACCCAAGGGCTAACCGTGTCCTGGTTTGATCCAAACCAAAGAAAAGTTCTGCATAATTTGTCAATAGAGGCCAAAATGCCTTTAGGGACCCAAGCAAGACTGGCCCAATAAACTGGGATAGCCATCAGAACAGACTTAATTAAAACTAGACGACCTGCCCTTGATAGCCACCTGAAGCTCCAACGTGTTAGCCTTTTTTCAATCTTGGCAAGAAGCCATTTCCAATCCTGAATTCTGTAAGAGTCCAGTTTTAGCAAGAAACCAAGGTATTTGAAATGGTCCTGCAAGGAACGGACTTCAAAGTTCAGCAATCTTTGAATTCTACTAACCTCATCACCAGAAAGACTTGAAGGAGTGATGGTTGATTTTTGAGAGTTAATTTGAAGCCCAATTGCTTTTAGAAAAAGCTCCAACAGAAACTTTAAGGCACGAAAGTCATCAATAGACCCATTCAGAAATATCAGAATATCATCTACAAAAAGAAGATGCGTGATCCAGAAGTTGGTGGCCACTTCGATCCCTTTTATATTGCCCAGTATTTTATCCCTGTGAATCAGAAGGCTTAATCCTTCGGCTGCCAGCAAGAACAGCAGTGGCGAAAGAGGACATCCCTGTCTGAAGCCTCATTCAGGAGTAAAAAAGGAAGTGGCAGCGCCATTAATCAAGAGAGCAATATCTGTAGAAGAAACACAACTCATAATCCACCGAAAAAAGTCAAATCTGAAACCAAGATGGGTAAGAAGAAGCCTCAAATAAAGCCAACTGAATCTATCATAAGCTTTAGATAAATCCAATTTAACAATAAGCCCTTTCCTGCCACTCCTTTTTAGGCTATGCAGAGATTCTTGTGCAACACCTACAGCTTCATGGATTTGACGACCACTAAGAAAACCAAACTGTTCCGGAGAAAGATGAGAGGAAAGAAAAGGTTTAAGCCTAGCAGCAACATCTTTCGCAATAACTTTATAGACACAAGTGCAGAGGGAGATTGGACGAAAATCAGCAAAAGAAGAGGGGTGGTCAGACTTGGGAATCAAAGCAAGAAAAGTGGAATTGAAAGGGCCAAAGACTTGACCCGTAGCTCTGGACTCTTCAACAACAGCAACAAGATCATCTCCAAGAGTTTCAAAAAAATGCAGAAAGAATTCTACAGTCCAGCCGTCCAGCCCTGGACTTTTGTCCTTTTGCATACCTTTAAGGATATCCTCAACTTCCTGTTTGGAGACAGGTGCCATTTTTGCCTCATTTTCTTCCTCATCCACGAACCTAGGGAACAAATGAGCCACACTGATCACTTCAGATGGAGCTTTAAAGAGATCTTTGAAATAAGTGATTCCCAAAGAAGATTGGTCCTCAAAAGAGGAGGCCACTTCTCCATTCCCCTTCGGTGTTTCCCAGATAGTATTTGCCATCTTCCTACCTTTGGCATAGTTTTGGAAGAACTTAGTGTTTTCATCCCCTGCTTGAAGCCAAAGAGCCCTGCTTTTCAATCTCCAGTTTTCCTCTCTTAGCTGTAGAATTCTCCTTCTTGAGGCCTCCAAATCCTTAATTCTGTTCCTCGCTTCAATGGAGTCATAACCTCCTCCTTCTGGATCTTCTAAAAGAGCTAATTTAGAATTGACCTTTTTTAGTTCCTCCTCCTCCTTCTTCTTCAAGTTAGCCGCCCAGTCCTTAGTAGCTGATTTCATTCTCTTCAAGTTATTCCAGAAGAAAGCACTCCTAGAAGAATCAAGCCCACCTGGGTCCACCTCCCAAGTTGTAGCAAAAAGCTCTTGGTATGAGTCATCTTTAAGCCAAGCATGGTTAAACCTGAATGGCGATCCAGGTTTCCTTCCAGCGCCTTTAACCTCAAGGAGGATGGGGAAGTGATCCGAGATACCACCTTCATCAATCTAGTGTCTGTAATCTGAGAGAAGTTCCATCAAAGGCTCACTTAAAAGAAACCGATCCAGCTTCTTCCCCACCCATTCCTAACCAACCCTTCTGTTTCTCCACGTAGGTTTTAACTTCAGGAGGGGCATGTCCACCAGATGAGCCAAAGCAATATGGTTAAGGAAAAAATCAGAGAGAGGGTCTGCTCTGGCCGAGGCACCCCAAGATTCCGCTTCCCCTAACGAGAAGTTGAGATCACCTCCAATTATTAAAAAAGGTTGGGCTATCCAGGAAGAGCGAAAAATTGAAGACCAGAACCTCTCCCTCTCCCCACATGGCCCATAAATATTCAAAGAGAGCAAAGAAAGGTTGAGCTCACTGGAAAAAAGTTCCACAGCTAGCACATTTTGGGACCCCCAAGAAGAAACATACTTCAATTTGATAGGATTGAAACCAGAGACCACTCCTCCGGATCTTCCCACAACATCAAGAGAAAAAAAGGACCATCTAGGCATCAGCTTAGATAAAACAGAGACAACCTCCTCCCCTTTGACCAGGGTTTCTTGTAGCAGAATGATATCAGGATTGTGAGCACACACAAGCTCTTTCAAAACTAGTCGTTTGGCCTGACTAGCTAGGCTTCTGCAATTAAAAGAGAGAACAATCATGGCACATCACCGGGGGGTGGCCGCTCTGCTCTAAGCACCCTGGGGAGAGTCATTTTCTTACCATATGCTATATCAACAACCGCCTTGGACTGAGCTAGGGAGAGGTTGGATTTTCTACCTCTAGGATTTCTGGTCCCTATTTCAACAGAATTCGAGGCTAGACCACCCACTGCGAAGCCCAAACCTCTCCTGTCCGAACGAGGTCTGAGGTTGTATGGAAAAGAATCAGAGACAGAAGACCGAGGGCAAGGGCCAGAAGGAGCAGCCAGAGAAGAAAAGGGCAGGACAGGGACATCAGGAACAGAGACAACAACACTATCCAAAGTAGGCGAGGTAAGATTTAAGGCCGAGAGGTCACTCAAAAGCTGCCTGGAGGGACCAGGCTCCATACAGACATCAACAGGAAAACAACCAGAAGACGAAGACAAGGGAGGTAAAGAGGGAGACATACCCGCCTGGATCGCCTTGCCAATAGCAGCTTCTGAGAGAGGAACCAGAGGGTCAGCCTTGCCTTCGACAGGAAGAGAGGAAGGGCCGACATCATCCACCGAGTTCTGAATCACAGCCGCCACGAGAGGAGAGGAGACCCCCTGAGCCGAGAGGTCCGGATCTGCATCCAAAGGATCCCCATCCTAAACTGAAACAGAGGATTTCTTAGCCCTGTTCTGCCTTATCTATCTTCGTTTGCGCTGATGACCCAACGGGCAGTCCCGAGCCAAGTGGCCGGTCTTATGGCATCTGTTGCACCGGAAGGGGAGGTGCTCATAATCCAGAACTTGCAAAAACTCCATGTCCTTATAGTGAAGCGTCATTGCCTCCGCAAGACCTTCACGAGGGTTTAGGCTCACCAGAATGCGGGCCACGCTCTTATCCTTTGTCTACGAGTAGGATTTGTCAGCTTCAAGGTAGGTGCCCAGCGTATTCCCGATCGAAATGAAGACTGAATCGGTCCAGAACTGCAAAGGAAGACCGGGCAGCTTCACCCACACCGGTGATTCGGCCATTTTCTCTTTATGAGCATCGAAAAGAGGGGTCCATCTTCTAAAGAGCACCGGTCTCTTGCCAAAAAACCAATTCCCTTCCAGGACTCTATCCACTTGTCCTTTCCTATCGAAGGTAATTGTGAACCATCCTCGCGCCAAGATGTTTATATCAACAGGCAGTCCTGGAGAAACATTCCACATATTCTGAGCCCACTCTGCAATGTAGGCTTCCGAAAATTTTCTTCCCCTTACTCTCCCCACAACCATGGTCTTGGCTAAATCCATGACGTTTTCAATACTAATATCCACACCAAGCAGGCATTTCGGGCATTCTTCCTTAGATTTAATGAACTTAGCTTTCTTTCGCTTTGTTCCCACAGCTTTCTTGACCCCTTGCTCCTCAACTACCGGCTTGACAGGAGGATACTCAGCGCGGATAGTCTCTAAAAGGAAAATTCTCAGTGCTTCAATAGAACGCAAGGATTCAAGACCATTGAAAGAGTTATGCTGGACGCCGACCCCTGTAACAGCTTCACACTCCGGCGCAACCCCTTTATTATCAGAGGCAACAGATTTTGGGGCGAATTCCACTGCCTTACTGGAGGAGACCCTAGACAAGATATCACAATCACGGCCCCCATCCTTCCCTGGTTCGACAAACCCTCCTACAGAAAGATTCGAAGGCAGGTGCCCCCCCACCACTCCAGCTGGGGTTACCTTGGGGAGACTATTCTCACCCTCAGTCACCCTATGCTCCTTCGATGCCGCTGAGAGAGGGGCTCCCAACAAAGCTAGACCTGCAGAGGGTTCGGCCCTTAGCAAGGAGGGGCCCTGTTCAACTTGAAAACCTCCATTCCCTAACCCTACTTCGAAACCACCAGTATCACCAAAAGGAAGAGGGTTACCTTGAAATGCCGAGAGCTGCGTGGCCGACTCGTGGTTGAGAGCTTCTTTGAAGAGCTCTTCAGAGGACAAAGGGCGACAACTATTAGGAAAATGCTGAACCCCAAAAAATAGAAGCGCTCCGCTGCTCTATGAAGTTGAAACCAGTATCCCCGCAGCCTGTCGAGAACCCTCTCCAAGCTGTCTCAGCTGCCAAATCTAACGATGCACGATTTGGGAAATAAAGATCAAGGTTTTTCTCTGAAATTTCTACTCCCCAACAGGTGAGCAGATCCTCCGGCGATGGCTCAAGCTCGACGGAGAAACTATCAAGACCCATTTTGACCGAAAAACTGCCTTCTTAAACAAACTGCCAAAGCCCTCAACCTTCGCTTTCCTGCAGCAACCCTATTCTCCGAAAACTGCTCAAAGAAGCCAAATGCGCATCCAAGGGGAGCCCATACCTCAAGCATCGTTTTTTATTGTAAGGAAATTGGCCATAAAATCATTGAGTGCAGAAAATATGGACAAAGATTGATGTTCAACACATCAAGGAGGTTTATGAATCAAAGAAATTTTACTCATACTCACAATTCTATGGAAATTATGATCAAATGTTGTGTATGCAATAAAATTGGACATATGCCTTCCAAATTTCCTCTGAGAGGATGTGGTTCATCATCTCACAAAAGATACCAAACAAAAGGATGCTTCCAGTGGAAAAAGAAGGTGAATAAATGTGACCTGGCTTTAACTTCTCAAGACCTGAAAAGCCAATGGTATTTGGATAGTGGCTGCTCAAAACATATGACTAGAGAGAAAAGCAAGTTTATAACTTTTTTTGAAAAGAGATCGGGCAACATTACTTTTGGCAATGATAAATCAGGAAAAATCAAAGGAAAAGGCTCAGTCATCCTAAATAATGGCAAAGGAAACGCCCAAGATGTACTATTTTTAGATGGGCTGAAAGCAAATTTGCTAAGTGTCAGCCAAATGTGTGATAAAGGCTGCGAAGTTATTTTCAGAGCACAAGATTGTGAAGTCAGATCAAGCACCATAGGTAAGACTCTACTCAAAGGTGTTCGAACAAAGAGTAATGTTTACATAGTGAAAGAGGAGGATGAAGCATGCCATCTTAGCAAACTTGAGGAGTCATGTTTATGGCATAGGAGAATGGGACATCTCATCTTCGACCATATCATCAGACTAAGCAAGAAGAAAGCTATCAAAAATATGCCAGAAATAAAAAGGCCTTCAAATACCATATGCAAATCTTGTCAATTGGGAAAACAGACCCGCGCATACTTTAAGGCCAAGGATGAGCTATCAACAAGAAGACCACTCCAGCTTGTGCACATGGACCTGTGTGGGCCTGCAAGAACTAAAACACCAAGTGGAGAATCCTACTTCATGCTAATAATAGATGATTTCTCCAAAATGACATGGGTTTCATTTCTCAAGAATAAATCGGAAGCACTGGAGAAATTCAAAATATTCAAAACATTAGCCAAAAATCAAACAGAATGCAAGCTAAAATGCATCAGATTAGATAGAGGAGGTGAATTCACAGATTGTGACTTTGCAGACCTATGCAATGAACATGTGATAAAGCAACAATTTAGTATTGCAGGGACACCTCAACAGAATGGAGTAGTAGAGAGACAAAATAGGTATGTACAACAAACTGCCAGAGCCATGATGCAAGAAAGTAATATTCCTCAATCCTTCTGGGCAGAAGCAGTACACAGAGCCGTGCATATCCTTAACAAAGCTCACTTAAGGCCAAGCAGTGACAAGACTCCCTATGAACTATGGCATGGCAAACCAGCTTCAATCAAGCACTTTAGAGTCTTTTGAAGCAAATGTTACATAAAGAATAATGATGAAAATCTGGGGAAGTTTGATGCAAGATCAGATGAAGGGATATTTCTAGGGTATGCATCCAAGAGTAAAGGGTACAAGTGCTACAACAAGACTCTTTGAAAAATTTTAGAAAGCATTGACGTAAGATTTGGTGAAGAACTTCCAAACAAAACAAGAAGTACAAACTGCAATAGTCCTTCAGAAAATCATGAAGAATAAAACCAAGATGATGATGAAACAAGCAAGACAACAGAAGATGTTGAATTGAGCTCGAAAGCCCCCTCAAGATACACTCAAAAGAACCATCCAGAAGATCAGATTATTGGAGACAAGAGTGTAGGACTCTAGACAATAAGGTAGCTAACTGAACAGACAAAAGAGGTATACATAGCCATGTTATCACAAATAGAGCCCAAGAAGTTTGAAGAAGCCAACAAAGACAAGCATTGGGTGAATTCTATGAATGAAGAATTGGACCAAATTGAGAAGAACAATACCTGGAAATTAGTTCCTAGACCTACTGAGAAAAATGTCATAGGCTCAAAATGGGTATTCAAGAATAAAATGAATGAGCAAGGATAGGTAATCAGGAATAAAGCCAGACTTGTTTGCAAAGGATATTCACAAATCGGAGGACTTGATTATGATGAAACATTTGCCCCTGTAGCCAGAATGGAAGCTATCAAAATGTTTCTGGCCTTTGCATGCTACCAAGACTTCAAGGTATATCAAATGGATGTGAAATTTTCATTTCTGAATGGAGATCTAGAAGAAGAAGTCTACATGGAACAACCAGAAGGTTTCTCATTAACAGACAAAGAAGACTATGTGTGAAGACTAAAGAAGGCTCTATATGGAGTAAAACAAGATCCTCATTCTTGGTACTCAAGGCTGAATAAGTACTTGCAAAAACAAGGCTTTAAGATAGGACGAGTAGACAAAAATCTATACATAAATTCCCATGGAAATGAACTCCTGATTGTTGTAGTATATGTTGATGACATTATGTTTGGAAGCAACAAAGATGAGCTAGAAAAAGGATTTGCTGAAGAGATGAAATCAGAGTTTGAGATGTCTATGATTGGAGAGCTCACCTTCTACCTAGGACTTCAAATTTAGCAAAATAACACAGGTACATTCATCTCATAGGAAAAAAACTTAAACGAGATGTTGAAAAAGTTCAAAATGGAAGACTGCAAACCTGTGTCAACTCCCATGATCACTGGATGCAAGCTATGTGCTGATGATGGATTTGCTGATATAGATCAAAGACTCTACAGATCCATGATAGGAAGTTCGTTGTACCTAACAGCATCAAGACCAAACATCATGTTGGCAGTAGGACTTGTGGCTAGATATCAAGCAGCACCAAAACAAAATCACCTTCTGGCAGTCAAAAGAATATTTAGATATCTACAAGGAACTGTACAATATGAGCTATGGTATCCAAAAGACAAGAGCTTCACATTGATAGCATATACAGATGCAGATTAGGTCAGCTGTGTGGATGACAAGAAAAGCACAAGTGGAGGTGCATTCTACTTGGGAAAAATTCTGGTCACATGGCTAAGCAAGAAACAAACATCTATCTCTCTATCTACAGCAGAAGCAGAATACATAGCAGTAGCGGGATGCTGCACACAAGTCATGTGGATGAATAAAACCCTCCAAGACATGAAGGTAAGCATTGATGAACCTATCTCTATCAAATTTGATAATACAAGTGCTATAAGTATTTCAAAAAATCCTGTACTTCATTCAAAAACTAAACACATCCCAATCAAGTACCATTTTCTAAGAGAACAGGTAGCACAGAAGGTAGTGAAGCTGGAATATGTGCCAACAAAAGAATAAACAACAGATATATTTACCAAACCTCCTGCTAGAGAACCATTTGAGTATTTGAGAGATAGACTAGGGGTAGTATCTGTAGATGCTACTCTCCGATATAAAGAGAAAGCATCATTTTAGGGGGAGAAAAGAAACGAAAATATCATTCCAGGGGGAGATCAGTTAGCAAGGAAAGCATGAAACAGGTCCTCAAGATCATAGCAACATGGACGAGATTTAAAATTACACTGGGAAAAGAGCAACCTCTTGCCATTGATGTCAAAGGGGAAGGAAGAGCAAGCAAGAGAAGAAAGGGTCCTAAAAGGCAAGCAGAGGAAGCGTATTTCCATCAATGCCAAAGGGGGAGACTGTTAGAAGTGTTGTCATTGATGGAAAAGGACAAAAACAGAAGAAAAGGAGAAGACAACAGGTCTTTGGTGAATGGTATAGTAACATTTACAGGGAGCATGAGAAGAACAGAGGGAGAGTTTATTTACAAAGACAAGGCAGCAAAAAGAGAAGAAAAGCAGCGCAAAGGAGACAGCATAGATAGCAAAGGAGACAGACGGAAGAAGACTGTTGAAATGAAACGGTCGAGCAATAGAGCTGGAGATAGAGAAAGGAGGCAGAACCAGAGGAGGTAGATCACCAGAGGTGATCAGGAGCTCAAATCTGAGCTTGAGAAAAAACTCAAAAATGAAAGTTCTCAAATTGAGTTGGAACCTGAGCGACCGGATAGGCCTCGGTGATATGATCCCAACGCCGTGAACGGCACTGAAAATCGACGTTGTATGAAGAAGTTATTCAACTTTGAAGTTCTTCAATTTCAGTAAAAAAAAAAGGCCAGTTTGACTTTAGAAATTGGAAAATATTAAAAAATATATATTCTAAGAATATTCATCGAAATATTGTAGGAATATTCGTTAGGATATTCCACAAAATATTCTCTGAGGACCAGTCGGTTTGCGACAAGTGGCAATCTGTCATTTGATACAGGTTTGACTTTTCATAATTTTGACCAATTACGGGCTACCACGTGGCATCCCCGGAGGGTGCCACGTGGCACCCCATCGAAATGGTGGTCGTTTAAAATTTTTGACAAACATGTGAATCAAACTCGTGACCTAGGGTCTACAAGTGCAACGCTTTATAAATACACCACACACTTAGTTCTTATTATGAAACAGGCACAAACAATATTTGAACGATGGAGTTGTTACAGTTTTTTTTCAAAATGGTTGACCCACATTTTATGCCAACATGTGGCCACGATAACATCACATTAAATTTATCTCTAACCATCCGCCAATTTTAGCGCCATCCCACCAATTAAGGCAGAATTCCACTTTTAGCTCCAGTTAACTAAACATAACATGATTTTTTTAAGGGGGAGACTGGAAGTTAGTAAATATGGCATATATTTCACATGGGAGATCTTTTTGGAGTGAATGATTTTTTTAATTTTTTGTCTCTTTGACCTTTTGGACTCAATGGAGTAGGTCTGCAATCTAACAGAGGTCATCTTCAGAGGTTTAAGCATCGAAGAAGATGAAGGAGCCATCAGGGCCTGGAAGGAGAAGGTTGTGTATTGGACTGTGTTTCTCTGTTTAAGGTAAATGAATAGGAATTATTAGCTATTTAATGCCTTTTGAATCTGTTTAGATGGTTTTAAGAGCCTGTTAAGAACTTTATAAAGCTGAAAAGCTTCATTTAAGTTCTATAGGCCATTTTCCAAACAGAGTGTGTAGGCGAAACCGGAGTAGCCGGAGGCCGTTTTTGATGAAAAAAAACTCTATCTTGACTATTTCAGTCATTCTAGAACCAATGGAAGTGGTTTCAGATTATTTTGATTACTTCTACAGCTCTATAAGTTGATATGAATTCGTGGGCAGCCCTGGGCAAACTGTGGAGGAGAGCCATTTGTGGGGATTTTGTGCTTAATGTAAGCAATTTACCAGTTGATATTTGATGTCTGATTATTATTGGATGCAAAAATAGTGGTATCAGGGACAGAAATAGAAATCTGATGGATTTGTTTCCATTTAGAAGCTCAGAGAAGCTTAGTCCACCAACATAAGGATGTGTGTCCATGGTAGCCTAAATTTGTTTGCAGGAATTGGACAGCCGTTAAAGGGATTTTAAATGGTATTCTTAGCCCTTTGAATCATTTTCATATTCATTGTGGTTAAGTTTGGAGCTTGTAAAAGAATTTAAGTACCTTAATCCCAAAGATTCTATTCATGTTGGTGAAGCTCAAAGGAGATGTAGCCCAAGAGTTGGGGTGAACTCCTATATTATATCGCTGTTGTGTTTTGTTATTATATGGCTGAATTATATTGCTGATATACATGTTAAGTTTCAGCAAAAATAAATAAACTTAAAACACATAAACAGAAGAAAAGACATACACCTCTTCCAAGCAAAAATTCTGCATAATATCAAGTTTGAGTAAGGTCATTTTAATTAATTCTGAGTGTTTACTTCTATTATTTCTTTAGGCAGAGTCTGTAAGAGGGCCAGGTAGCTTCTGGATTCATCCTTTCTTTGAAAGGTGACATATCTGGTAAATGCCACTATAGTCTATCTTTGTATTAGAAATAAGAAGTTCTCACATTTTCCGATTTAAATTTTGGAGTATTTGCACTCATTTACATAAATGAAAATGGAAACCTTGCACCTTTTTCAAGTACAATCTATTTTCTGATCAGATGGTATCAGAGCTCGGGTTGAGCATTCCTTATTGTGCAAAAGGTTTTAAAACAGTGTAAGAGATTTACTGTTTTATTGGTTGCAAAATGGCTTCTTGAATGAGAAGGGGTCTTTACTGACATTAGGTTAAAAGCTTGTCGTTTGTTTGAAAGCTTTGAGGACTTTTCTTTGGAAGTTCCTTTTGGCTGTTTTAACCATTTACATAATGTCAAATTCTTCTACAAGTGAAGTTTCCTCCTTCACGACATTCTTCAATGATGACATGAAGAATGAGTTCTTTAAGGTGAAGGACATGGTGCAGATTCTCCTTGAGGATCAAAGGGAAAGTGTTCAACTTCGTGCACAATTGCTAGCTATGCAGGAAGAGAAAGAAGCCATTCTTCAAAGACTGCATGATATGGAGTTGCAGCTTCTTCAAGCTCAAGAAGCTTTTTCCAAGAAAATACCTCATCTTCAGGATGTAAATCATGAGGTAAATCATTTTGATTTGTCTTCAGTTTCCTCTATTGAAAAGTGTGTTGGTTCGTTTGAAAGACATATAAGAGGTATTGGGTCCAAATTGATGTTGAAAATGGGCTATCAAGAAGGCAAAGGTTTGGGCAAGCATGCACAAGGCATTGTTGAGCCTATTTGTGTTGTGGAGCGTCCCAAGAATATTGGTCTTGGCTATGAGCAGCTTAATGGAAAAGCTTTGAGCACATGCATTCAAGAATGTGATGCAAATTTGAAGAGAACATTTCTCCCAAGTTCTCAATTACATCAATGTCATGATGGCAATCTTCCTTACCATTGTTTGAAGCCTTTGTTGCAGCAAGAAGATGGTAGACATGCAGCTTATGGCAAGCATGCAAAGCAACATAAGAGGATTTCTTGTACATATTGTGGTCGATTTAACCATCATGTTTCGAGATGCTGGATGAGGAAGAAGGCACATAAGAAGCAGATGAAGCAAAGACTACCTTCAAAGAATGTGCATATGATTTGCACTTTTTTCCAAAAGAAGGGACATATTGTCTCTCATTGTTGGACTTTGCATCCAACTTGTTGTCCCACGCACATGCAACAAGAGGACAAAAATATTGGCGGAGGTGGAATCATGGATTCCATTATTAATGTGGAAAGGTAAGTTTCACATGAGGAAAAGTTACAACAGCAAAATTCACCATGGAAGTGGCTCGGTGAGAAGTGGATGGACTTCTTGACACAATAAGACATACTCATTTTGTACATATGCAAATTTCAGATGTATGCATGTATTTTGTTGTAATATATTTTTTGTTTTGAGCCACCTTAGATCGTTGATCAAGGCTACGTTGTATAGTTTCACTCTGTAAATTTCTCGCTAGAAATTTTTGTGTGGGTTCAAGAAGGTCAGTTGTGGACAGTTGTGGACAAGCGAATTTAGAAAGGGAAATCTCAATTTCTTTTCATTTGTGGTTCAAATTCACTTTCTCTGTAAGGAAAAAGTGTTTGAAGGACTGAAGAGAAGAGGATTTTTAATGTCTCATTTGTTGTACTACAATTTAGTTCTTCATTTCAGTAGGCTTTTGGGGACGAAAAGCCTCTCATTTGGGAGGTGTGATCAGGAGCTCAAATCTGAGCTGGAGAAAAAGCTAAAAAATGAAAGTGCTCAAATTGACTTGGAACCTGAGCAACCGGATAGGCCTCAAAGATACAATCCCAATGCTGTGAACGACACTGAAAACCCAACGCTGTATGAAGAAGTTATTCAACTTTGAAGTTCTTCAATTTCAGTAAAAAAAAAAGGCTAGTTTGACTTTAGAAATTGGAAAATATTAAAAAAATATATATTCTGAGAATATTCCTCGGAATATTTGGGAATATTCCTTATAATATTCCACAAAATATTCTCTGTAGACCAGTCATTTTGCGACAAGTAGCAATCTGTCATTTGATACAGGTTTGACTTTTCATAATTTTGACCAATTACGGGCTGCCACGTGGCAGCCCCGGAGGGCGGCATGTGGAACACCTTCGAAATGGTGGTCGTTTAAAATTTTTGAAAAACCTGTGAATCGAACCTGTGACCTGGGGTCCATAAGTGCAACGCTTTACCAATACACCACACACTTAGTTCTTGTTATGAAACAGGCGCAAACAATATTTGAACGACAGAGTTGTTATGGTTTTTTTTCAAAACGGTCGACCCACATTTTATGCCGACATGTGGCCACGATAAAATCATATTAAATGTTATCTCTAACCATCTGCCAATTTTAGCACCATCCCACCAATTAAGGCGGAACTCCACTTTTAGCTCTAGTTAACTAAACTCAACTTGAGTTTTTTAAGGGGGAGACTGGCAGTTAGTAAATATGGCATATATTTCACATGTGAGATTCTTTTGGAGTGAATTTTTATTTTTATTTTTGGTATCTTCAACCTTCTGGACTCAATGGAGTAGGTATGAAATCTAACAGAGGTCATATTAAGATGTTTAAGAATCGAAGAAGATGAAGGAGCCATCAGGGCCTGGAAGGAGAAGGTTGTGTATTGGAATGTGTTTCTCTGTTTAAGGTAAATGAATAGGAGTTATTAGCTATTTCATGCCTCTTGAAACTGTTTAGATGGTTTTTAGAGCCTGTTAAGAAATTTAGAAAGCCGAAAATCTTCATTTAATTTCTAGAGGATATTTTCCAAATAGAGTGTGTAGGCGAAACCGGAGCAGCCGGAGGTCGTTTTTTATGAAAAAAAAAATTATATTGACTATTTCATTCATTTTTGAACCAATTGAAGTGTTTTTAGATCATTTTTAGTACTTCTACAACTCGAGAAGTTGATATGAAGTCATGGGCAGCCCTGGGCAAACCGTGGAGGAGAGCCATTTTTGGGGATGTTGTGCTTAATGTAAGAAATTTACCAGTTGATATTTGATGTATGATCATTATTGGATGTAGAAGTAGTGGTATCAGGGATATAAATATAAATCTGAGGGATTTTGTGCCATTTAGAAGCTTAGAGAAGCTTAGTGCACTGACAGAAGGATGTGTGTCCATGGAAGCCTAAAGCTATTTGCAGGAATTGGAAACCATTAAAGGGATTTAAAATGGTATTCTCAACCCTTTGAATCATTTTCATATTCATTGTGGTTAAGTTTAGAGCTTGTAAAAGAATTTAAGTACCTTAATCCCAAAGAGTCTAGTCATGTTGACGAAGCTCAAAGGAGATGTAGCCCAAGAGTTGGAGTGAACTCCTATATTATATTGCTGTTGTGTTTTTCTATTCTATGGCTGAATTATATTTCTGATATGCATGTTAAGTTTCAGAAAAAACAAATAAACTTAAAACACATAAACAGAAGAAAATACATACACCTCTTCCAAGAAAAAATTCTACATAATGTCAAGTTTATAAACATGAATGAAGTCTCAGTACAGCTTCTATTACTTTTAAAATAGCCCCACAGGCTGCAGTTTGGATTCATCCTCCCTTTTCTTTAAAAGTTGTTTATTATCCGGTAAATGCCCCTACAGTCTATCTCTGTATTAGAAATAAGAAGTTCTCACATTTTCAGATTTAAAATTTGGAGTATGTGCACTCATTTACATAAATGGAAATGGATACCTTGCACCCTTTTCAAGTACAATCCATTTTCAGATCAAGAGGTAGAGACAGAGAATACAGAGACAGAGATGAAACGGTCGAGTAGCAGAGGCAGAGGCAGAGCCATTAACAAACCAACAGTGAAATGATTGCAGGAGATGCGGAACTGTGCAGCAAGGGCACAGAACCAAGAAAGGAACCGAAATTTCACAGCTAAAGCCTAATGGAGTCGAGCGTTTAACATATGGATGCACTGTATAGTAATGTTGAGAACGCTAGAGGAAATAGGAGTGAAAGCGGAATTCCTTTAAAAAGAGTTAAAAATATGAAGATTGGAACCCAGAGTCAAGGGCGGAACCTTGAATGAACAATGAAACTTGAGTTGTTGAAAACCAGTGGGTTCATGCGTTGGTTGAAGTGGTAAGCAGTATTTCCAAAATGAACGCGATATATGTCCTTGGGTGGTATTTGGATACCACTTACATCGCGTAATTTCTGAGTGTTAACCCTCAGCCCAAAGAAAAACACGATATTAACAGTATCCATCCGATCAAAGGTGTTGGGGAATCAACGGTGGTCACGATCGCGCAATGGACGAGAGTTAACTCGAGGAAAGGAGCTGTGGGGCCGACATTTTAATTTAATAAATGGTTTTGATATTCAATGGGTGATATATATATATATATATATATATATATATATATATATATATATATATATATATACTTTGATAAAGTTGAAACCTATATGAAATGAGGTGAGGGTTGGGCTTATATTAAAGTTAATACATTGGTCTTCACACTGGTCAAGGAATTATATATATATATATATTTTTAATATATATTGGTTGGTACGAGATAATGGAACCATAGGCATGGAATGGTATGGAGTTAGTTGATAGTGCGGTGGTGGCATATATACAAATGCACAAGTAATGCGCTAACCAAAGTTTTGGTTTGGACTTACAATATATCATATGAAGGCTAAGCCTGGAGCATATATATATATATATATATATATATATATATATATATATATATATATATATATATATATATATATATATATATATAGTGGGTCGAACTCTGCCAGGGTGAGAAACTTTGGTTTATTGAGATATTAAAGGTTGATTTCATATATGTGTGTTGAAATGAGTTGGTATGCGGATATATATAAGCTAAGGGCTCGAAACCTTATGTTAATTTTTGAATATAAACCATAGTTAATACGCAATTGGGACCCCTTACATGAAATTCCGAGAATCTTAACCCAAGTCAGAGGATACATAAAAGCTGAAGCGAAAAGTTTATATATATGCAGCGCCTTATGGGAAAGGGACCAAAGGTATAATACAAAGCATATGTATTATATTATTGAGCACGAGATCAAAAGAACCAAAGGTTTTATTGTTTGGTTTTAAAACAAACGAAGTACCATAAGGTGGGACCCAAGTCACGAATCACATCGGAGAAAAGTATGGCAGTGGAATGTGGTGACAAAAGTTCCGATTGAGATAGCAGCGCGATTCACTTATAAATGATGAGACTTATATCTGTTTGAATTTCGACTTAAAGCACATCAGAGCGAATCATCGTGTTTGACGTGAAAGAGTATCGACCAAATGGAAAGTTCCAATTGCAACTTAGCGATTGGATGATAGCCATCGGATTCACCGAGGGATGGACGGTGAAAATGATTCAATTGACTATATGGTGGGCCTTTGCTAATCCCATCAGTGGAAATCTAAGGACCAAATCGCAGGAGCATTTTGAATGTTGCGATTGCGATTGAAATAAATGAGCGGAGTATAGCTGGCATGTGGGGTCCATTCAAAATATAAGACTAATAATAGGTTTGCTCCAAGTTTATTAAACCAAAGCTAAAGAGGAAAGGAAAGCATATTAGCATACATATATATATATATATGTAAAACGATACATACATATTTCCATAAGTGAACAATAAATCATCACATTAGAGAATAGAGCAAGTTCAGCGAATGGGCCCGTAAGGGCATTTTATGTAGTAAAAGGTTTTATTAATGTTATAACGCCGAGATTTGAATTGCACAGTTACATGTATGCAGCAGTTACACCACAACAGAGAACAGGAGACCAAGCAGAGCTAAAAATACAGACACAGTCACAAAAAAGACAAATACGCATTGATCCAAAAGGCTGAATGAGCTGAGTTGGAGTTCTAATTGTATTTGAATGTAAATGTTTTAATTGATTTATGTTGTTGTAATGCACTGTCAAGTCTCCGTAGGAAATAAAACTCCACCGTAAAATTGAAAGTTTTGTATATTGCTGAGATTTTCTAAATGAGCTGGAAAAAGAAGTGAGGAGGCAGAATGCAAAGAGTCAGGGCTATTCACTTTGAATTCCCTGTGGAATACGAACTGTTATGAGGCAAACTTTATAAATAATATCACATTTATATGCAAAGAGAGGTTAGAGAGTGCAAAGTATGAAGAATTGAGGTAGAGAAGATCAGAAAAAGGAGGAGCAGAAAGAGATGCTAGAGAACAGAGCTGATATCTGAGGTAAATCAGCAAATATTTTCTTTTGATTGAGTAAGGAAGTTGGACCTTCCCTATCAAGTTTAATCTTGATAGCTGTCAGTTGTAGCTGACTAAGGTTGGAGCCTCTTGTAGGTTGGTGCCTGCAGAAAATCAGTGGTGAGAGGGAGTTGGAGCTTGCCTTTGCATCGCAACTATAATAAGATGTGGTTTTATCCCTTTATGGGTTTCCACTTATATCTGTTGTCTCTGTGTGTATTGCCTATGTGTTGATATGTTCTATCCAATCTGCTTAATGCTTGTTGCTCTCATAATAAGTTTGGTATCACATTAACTTAATACTTGTTGCAACATATTAAGACTGCTCACATATTAAATTTGGTTATAAAATTAAGTTGTAAATCAGGTTGATGAAAAGTTTGAAAAGCTCATGTATGTGTTAAACTGATTCACCCCCCCCCGCTCAGTTTAACTAAGGATTCAACACTTATATCTATGTTTTTATGGCATCATGGCTTTTAGGTAGGGTTAGGTCTTGTGAAGAAGCCTTACATGAAGATTTGATTGCCATAGGTTTGATTTTAAGAGGGATACAAATTGAGGAAAAATAGTAGATATGGTAGGAGGGAAGTGACGAATAGGATGATAAGTGACAATGGAAATGGTAGATGAGATGAGGTGGTGATGGAGATGGTAAGACATGTGCTTGCATGCTCTATTTTTGCAAGGCCAATGCTTATGGATGGTTCCTTCATGAAACACAACAATGAATTCATCCTTTATTGGATTCAATTGACAACATGTGTGAATGTAGGAGGGAAAGGAATTATAATTATTGATTTTTATTACATGAACCATTATGATTATGAACTAGAGTAGCATGCAAATGGAGGGTATATGGAAAACCAAATATACAAAATATGTGGTGGTTAATCATCGAAGCTTTCTTAAATCTCAAATCAATTAAAGAATCTTAAACCACCTCTACCCCAATTTTTACCCTTTTTGTTGATGTCCTTGGTGCTACAAGATTAAGTAAATGATGGAATTTCTCAAGCTAATGTGATTTCTGATATGATCTGTTGAAGAAGGAAAAAAAAGATCTCAATATCGACGTTATCCCGAAAATGTTGATGCATGTGTATTTTCCATACAGCTTCCTAAAATAACACAAGCACAATCATCAATAATCCTCTTGATTGAAATAAAGGAAATAGGTTAAATTAGTGTTTAATTACATGATCATGCTCCAAGCCCAACAATTGTGAAAAATGATAGTGAGAACCATGACTAATCATAGGGAAAAAATATGAATAAGACCTGACAATTCTCATCATTTTTTCCTAACATCTCTTCCCCCCCCCATGCTTATCATCTTGCATGTCCTCATCCAAGAAAAACCTTTGACAAAGACTAGATATTGACGGGCTAGGGTTTCTATATTAAATTCATGCTTCATTGACTTAAACCATAGGGATAATTGTGAGAGCATGTAATTAAGTTTCATCAGATGTCATCTTCCTTTGCATCAATAAGATAAGAAAAAGTAGTGACCAAGGATCCACTGACATCAAGACTGAGCTTTATTATTCCAAAAGATTAACTAATGCTAGGGCTACTAAAGGAATGCTTGAAAATGTTGTTATTGCAGAGATAATTTCATCCTAAAATGATTAACCATAAAAATTTCCACAAAGCATATCAAGAGCAATCCAAAGCAGTATGTCTTCACTTTCAATAGCCTCATTTTTACAAGTAAAAATGACTTTATTTAAAAACCAAGGCCTTAAAATGGATCGAAAGTAGGGAAAAATAAATATTACAAAATGATACCTTTCGAGGATGATTGTATTACCATTACACATGGATATACTTCTCGAGGAATAAATCTGAATTCTTTGACAAATTTAAAGAATTTAATGTTGTGGTGGAAAACTAGACAAAGAAGAACATAAAGGTGTTGAGGAAAAATAATGGAGGAGAATTCTGCAAGAAGGAATATGAAGAGTTCTGTAAAAAATGTGGTATAGCATGACAGAAGACTACTCCATACACACCTTAGCAAAACAAAGTTGCAGAAGGAATGAACAAGACAATGATGGAAAATGAAAGAAACCTGCTCAGTGGTACGAGGTTAGGACAAGAGTTCTAGGTAGAGGTATTAGAGACTGCATGGTACTTGGTTAACAGATCACATTCATCAGCGTTGGAGGATAAGACTCCATATGACGTATGGGCTAGTAAGAAACCCTCTCTTTCACATCTGAGGGTATTTTTTTGTGATGCATATGTACATGTTCCAAATGAGAAAAGGATCAAGTTGGATAATAATCTGAAAGGTCTATTTTTATTGGGTATAAGGATGGTTTAAAAGGTTATAATCTTTGCAACCTGGAAACAATGAAGGTTTTGTACAACCTAGATGTTGTATTTAGAGAGGAGAAATATTTTCTTAAACACGAAGTCCTACCAAAGGAACCTGAGAATATAGAGTTTGAGCTAAAGGAGGAAGAATCAAAATCTACAAAAAAACAAGATTCACAAGATGAAGAGCCACAAACTCTAGTTATAAGAAGATAATTTTGAGAAATAAGGCAACCTAAAAGGAATAGTCCATATGCTTTCTATTCAATTTTTTCCTTATCTATCATTGATGATGATCCTAGGATTGTCAGGGAGGCAGTGGATTAAGAGAATAGAAAACTTTGGAAGGAGACCATGGCTGATGTAATGGCATCCTTGCACAAAAATGAGGCATGGGATCTAGTGGAGTTACCAGTTGGAAGGAAGACCAGTGGAAGAAATTGGGTGTTTAAGAAGAAGATGAATTCATAAGGCAAGGTGGATAAATACAAAGCTTGGTTGGTAGAAAAAGGTTATTCCCAGATGCCGAGAATTGATTTTGGTGATATTTTTTCTCCTATTTCCAAGGTTAAATTATATTATTTTATCTATTTTGTTGGTATAAGGTTGCCATTGATGTCATTGTTGAAGACAATGGAAACCCTAGGTCTATGCTAGTACCTTTGTTGCTCCGCAAACCCTAGATCCTAAACACATGAAACCTTAAAAGCCATACCTTATAAAATCCTAAATTCTAAACCTTCCTATAAAATCGCTAAACCCTAACCATAGATTTACACTACCATACATTACCTTATGCTATGATACACTATCTTATATTACAAACTACCATACATATTTAATAAACATAATCCTTGGCTCCAAATATGTTTTTAAAAAAACATACAAATTCCTTATTAACAACAATGAACTAAATTTGATTAATGGCAGAAAAACATGGCACACATATTCCCTATGACCATACATGGTAGACATAATGTGGGAAGCATAGCATAATACATCACTCATGGGATAAAAAACTTTCATGGCAGAAAAGGTCTTATATGATCCATATTTCACGTGGTAGATAAGGTCTTAGATGATCCATCACATGGTAGATAGATGTAATGCTTAGATCACATGAAAGACAAATATTTTTTTAAATAATCTCCTAAAGATATGTCAACTACTAAAAATATGAATGTCATACATTAAAATTTGACTCATAAAAAAGATATATATATATATATATATATATATATATATATATATATATATATACACGTTTGTGCACCTAGTTTTGAATTAGAGATCCCAGTGAGGTAAAAACATAAGAATGTAAGGGAAAATGAAGAAGAAGATAAACAAAGTTTCTTGGACCTATATGCATAGCTAGAACCTGTGGTGAATTAACCCAATGAAACTCAGACATGTGACAGATTTCTTGTAGCTCGTTTTTTGATCAATGAGAAAATAAAATATATTTGTGGAAAGGTCGAAACATAGAACAATCATCCTTTTCATAACTTGGACCTTAGGAGGATATAGAAGAATATAAAGGGAATGGTTTTCAGATTTCGTGGAAAATTCTGGGCATTTTTTTTTTTATATACTTTTTCTGAGAAAAAAATTGTAGAATCTCAAGATCATTTCAAAAGACACTTTACTAATACATTTATCTTCATGGAATTATCATATATATTGCTGAAGCCTTAGATCCAATTGAAGAAATAATATGCATTTATTGAAACAACCCTTGGAATTACAAGGATCAGTCCCATAGAAATGCTTTGAAGCCCAGATCAGTTAGCACTGTGGAGAATAATTTTTGTGGTAAACTAAACACATAATTCTTGGATCTCAGACTATCATCTATGAAGTTACCTATAGGAGATCTATCATGTAGCTTGAAAGGGACTATTACCATTGTAGTAGCCCAGATTTCTAGCTAAGGAAACATTACAACTCAGTGTGTAGACACTCTTCCCGTGGTAACTCGATTGATTAAATAAGTCTTCGACCTGTTTGGAGGACATAATTACAATAGTGGTTTTGACCAGGGATTGAAATTATTATATACCCTTTTTGAAGGTTTTGTTAAGCCTTTTTGAAGGAGAATTGATGACTTAAGAAGTTTGGAGCATCTCTAGTATTGTTGAAGATCCCTTAAAGCATAGTGTGTATATGTTGTGAAGACTTTGTTGAGCATAATTGAATATTTAGAGCACACCATGGAGACACCTTAATTTCATGGAACAACTTATTGAAGCAATTATGAGGTGACGTTTGAGATCTCTGTTTGGGTGACATGAAGAGCTATGGAGACACCTTCATGTGAAGAAAAAGTTTTCATTGATGGAATAAGCATATTGGAGATCAATTGAGGGCAGTGATGGTGAAGATATTGTCATAGCTCATTGCAGATGATATTGGGAGCCTTGAAGAATTAGTGAACTTACCTTGATGAATTTAAGCAAAAGGTTGAAGACCTAGAGGATAGGAGTCCTCAAGAGACTAGGTTGGAGGTTGTACAATAGATAGGGTTTGAGCCATAGAGTTTGGAGCCTCAAAGTGACAAGGTTGGTGCCTTGGGAAAATCATGTTGGAGACATAGAGGTCGGAGCCTCTTGAAGTCTAAGTTGGTGCTTGGAAACGTACAGTTTGGTGCCTGAAAGGATTAAAGATTGATGTCTTCATCTTAGGTTGGAGCCCTACACATTATTGTATTGAATTTATTGTAAAGAAGAGATTAATCAAAACCATTAATTCTTATTGTCCTTTTAGTTTTCAAATAATAAGTGATATAACTGGTAAAAATAACAACTGAAAAGAAATATTGATTCACCCCCCCCCCCCCCCTCTAAGTATTTCCAACATGTTGTTTCTTCATTTTATTTTGAGGTAGAACAAATGGATGTGAAGAAAACATTTATTCATAGGGATCTAGAATAGGATATCTACATGAAGCAACCTGAATGCTTTGTGGTGAAGGGTAAGAAAGAACTCGTATGTAGGTTAAAAAAGTCTTTATATGGGTTAAAAAAAGTCACCAAGGATGTGGTATCAAAAATTTGATACATATATACGAGGACTTGGATTCACGAGAATTAAAGAGTATCACTGTGGGCATTTTAAATTAATTGGTGACCATATTATTTATTTTTTCTTGTATGTGGATGATACATTCTTGGTTGGAAATGAAAAAGAAATTATCCTGGATTTGAAGACCCAGTTGTTATCCAAATTCGACATGAAGGATCTTGATGCTGCAAACTATATTTTAGGCATGGAAATTAAATGTGATCCGGAATAGAAGTTGTTCTCATTAAACCAGAGGAAGTATGTTGAGAAATATTGCAAAGGTTCAATATGCAAGATATTAAACCAGTTAAGGTTCATATTACTGTAGGTGTAAATTTATCTTCTAAGCAGCGTCCCAAGACACAAGTATAAGAGAAGGATATGTCTATGTTCCATATGCAAGTGGAGTGGGTAGCCTGGTGTATGAGATGGTTTGTACTAGACCAAAAATTGCAGATGCAATGGGAGTATTGAGCAGGTTTAGGTCAAAACTAGGGAAGAAGCATTCGACATCAGTAAAGCAGATTTTTAGGTATTTTCTTGGCACTAGTGATTATGGTCTATGCTACCAAGGAAGACCAATATTGGAAATAGTTTTTGACATTCATGGCTTTGTTAATTCAGATTGGGCCGGAGATCTAGATAAAATAAGATCTATAAGTGGGTATGTGTTTAGCCTATTTGGAGGTGTAGTCATTTGGATGAGTAAATGACAATTTGCAGTGGATATTTCAACTACAGAGGCTGAACACAGGTAGCCACTCATGAAAGTAAGGAAGTAGTTTGGTTGTAGAGAATGTATTCAAGCATCTGGTTGGTGAAATAAGCTATAAGGATAGACTGTGATAGTCAAAGTGAGATTTTATTGGCTAAAAGCCTTGCTTATAATTCAAATATAAAGCACATTTGTGTTTAGTATTACTTTGTGAGAGATATGTTTGAGGATAAAAAGGTGTTGTTGGTAAAGGCGGACACTTTGAAGAATGTTGTAGATGCATTGACGAAGTCTGTGAGCACTAAGAAGTTCTCTTGGTGTACAGAGAAACAATGGGCATTGTAGGGTGTTGAAGGTTGGAAGGTGACTGCCTCAACATTGGGGATTCCACCTGGTTGAGAGCTTAAAGCAACTCCTTTTCCGTTGAAATGGTGGGTCCGACTGGGGATATAGGGAGTTGTTTCCCGTATAAAAATATTTTATATGAATAACAAAAGGGAATAAAATCAACACAAACAGGGTGATTTATTTATAATGATAACATAAATTAAATCTAACTACTTCCCACAATTAGACTCTTTTATATTATTATAGAGAAATATTTCACAACCATGAAACAATATAGATTATTACATACTTAATGTATATAAACGCATGTAAGAAACTAAATCAATTTAATTGATTTAGTTGATGAAGAACATCAATCACATAAAATATTCTTAGTTTCACATCTAACATCATATCGTTCAATATATTATATCAATAGTAATAACATATATCACTTCAATGCTTATCAGAATGAAACATGTTGTGAAAACAGCTCCATAAATATAATAAAAGAGATATCAACGCCTTAGAAATAAGCCACTTCGAGGGGCCAACCTCCAATACAGTACATGAATGAACAATTCTTGGATGATACAAATTACGAAACTTCCTTTCTATATATAAGAGTCCCTAGGGCCACAATGTAATCTTAGCTTACCTAACAATAATAATTTAAGGGAACAATAATAAAAATATGGGGGTTACAAGGGTACAATAATAACAATAAGTGGGTTACACAAACAACAATAAGGGACTATACTAGTAATATAGGGACCTAAAAAGCCCCTCTCCTTCAAAAAAGTGTTGTCCTCAACACTGGAGTAGCTTTGGGTGCTTCTATATAAAATTCTCATCCTCCCATGTAGAATCTTCAATGGGTAAGTTCTTCCACTTGATGAGATACTCTGAAATTGATTGATTCCATAGCTATTGAGTTCTAGTTTTCGTGACCGCTTCAGGTTCCAATATGATTTTTCCTTCCCCATCAAGTTCTGGCAATATTGTTTGAACTGGAAGATTTTCACCTATAACCTTCTTTAAGCATGAAACATGGAAAATTGGATGCACTCATGAAGAAGCAGGAAGCTCCAATTTGTATTCCATAGTACCAATCTTTTACAACACCTTGTAAGGACCATAGTACTTTGGCAATAATTTATTATCCTTCTTAGCTTGCTTGAGGGAAATTTGTTTGTATGGTTGTAGCCATAAAAATACCCATTCTCCTACATCAAAACTTTTCTCACTGTGATGTTGATATGCCTGTTGTTTCATTCGATTTTGTGCCAAATTCAGGTTATCCTTTAAGAGTTGGAGAACTTCTCGTTGATGCTCGATGCATTTCATCGCTTTTATGGACCTGTTCAAGATAGCGCACTCGTATGGTCATGGCCGACATGTCATCGTTTCTCTTTGGCCTCGAAATTGATATTTGAAAATACAATCCATGTAATCACAACACTTTTTACGCACTCCAATCCAATGCCCGCAGAGAGAGTTATTGAGGTTTTCCCAATGATACCCTTTGAGATGAAATTCGTGTTCAAAAGACCCACCCAGATTATATCTTCTAAAATACGGTGAACCAAGCTCGAAATTTTCACATGATGTTCTCACCTTTTAGCTTAGCTCTCTAAACATTTCAGCTTCTAAACCTTTGTAGAAAACAAGTTATAGTGAAAATTCCATGATGACCTATTTTATATGAAATTCGGGAGCCTGAAAAAACCCTAATTTCTATAGATCATATCTCCAAAAATATTACAAAACAAGATCTAAAATTTCTACAAGAAGTTCCTCCTGATTTAGCTTCACATGCTAAAATTTTAGCTTCTAAATATTTGTAGAAAAATATTTATAGCGTAAATTCCAAGATGAACTTTTTGGAGCAGTGAAACCCTGGAATCCAAACCTCTAATACCAAATGTTATGAAACCATCTCCAAAATTAGAAGAAAATAGAGATCAACGCCGTATAAACAATCCACTTCGAGGGGGCACCTCAAATACATTACATTAAGAATGAAACAATTTTGACTAGATACAAATTACAAAACCTCCTTTCTATATATAGGAGTCCATAGGGCCACAATGTAATCCTAGTTGACCTAACAATAATAATTTAAGGGCACAATAATAAAAATATGGGGGTTACAAGGGTACAATAATAACAATAAGGGGGTTACACTAACAACAATAAGGGACTATACTAGTAATATAGGGACCTAACAAAACAAGTAGAGCGAAATAAGTTGTCTATAAATCTCAGAAACATCAAACAATTAATACATAGATAATAGTACCCGATGCATCATAGCTTTAGATCCGAAAAAGATAGCTTCAGGGTTCAAATTTCCAATTAGATAATTTTTGTTCCACAATAGTGCAAGTTCCAAAAGAACTCTTCTCAAAATTCTGGACCCCTTCCTAAATGCATGAAATGGGTTCAAATACTAATTAATATTGCAAAAATATAATACTTGTGAAACAAGTGTCTAAAAATATTACTCTAAACACAATATAACTAAAAACTAGGAAAATAAATTGCATCGGTTCGAACAGTCTCATGATTGTTTCCCAGATTCATTCTCTAATTGATCCTTGAGCTAGCACACTTTCACCATATGTTCGAGCTGGGGGGATGAATTGGTTGCATTCACATCTGCTCCATGAATACTACATCCTTTAATGTTGGAATGAGTCAATCTACTACATTGGAGAGACATTTCAATGTTAGCCATTGGATATGCAGTTTAATAAAAAAGGACCAATAACTTTCCATATTTTATTTAGTCGGCTTTGAATGTCAAGATATTTTCTCCTAGATGTTTCTTGCCAAGATTGCCCTGGGAATTTGATATCTCGCAAAGTTTCTTTTAGAGAATCTTCAATTAGGCTAGCTTGCAAAAGAGAATATTTTATGTATTCATAAATGCTGGAAGATATATTCTTAGCTATGATAATAGCTAATTCAACACTTTAATTTTATTGTCCCGGACTCCAAATACTATTTCTTTGATTGATTCTTCAAGACGAGGGATATCGACCGCTCTACCCTATGGAGTGTCCTGCCAATCTATATACTTAGACACTTTATCATCAATCTCATCATAATATGTCCTCGCATCAAATATCTAAGTGACTAATTGACCACTGGTTCTAACTAGTTCTTGAACTTGATTTAGCTTATGATAGAAAGTTTCTTATTGCTTCGGCAATAATGTCTCTAACTCTGTTGCTTCCTTCTTAACTGCATTGAGTTCAGGATTCTCCTAGAAATTCTCAATTCTCTGCTATAACTGATAGATCAGATGATCCTTTTCGTTAAGATTGTTTACAAGTTTGAGTTTAAGACCCTCAAACTCTTATTGAAGAGTAGTTATATTTAATTACAACTCCTGCTCAATCTTTTTATTTTCATTCAAAAAACTTGCTCCACCTGAGAAATATTCTAGTCCTTTTCTTTGATTATTGATTTAATTTTTGCTGCCTTATGAATAATTGCATCGGCGTAAGCACTTGAAAATTCAGACAGTTTATGAAGTTCTTCGTCTGGAGCTAATCGGGTCTCTTTCCAAAGGATTTGCTTTGGTGTTACGTAATAGAGTTAGTTTTGGATATTTCTCCATCCTTTGTATCTTCTTTGATCTCGTCATGATAGCTTTATGTTTTGGACTATAGAATATGTCAAATGGAGGTACTTCCTCAATGTTGAGGATTATTTCATCAATGGGAAAAGCTGGGATGATTTTCATGTCTTGGGAAGATGTAGCTTCTCTATTCTCTTTCATATCATTATTTCTTTGGCTTTCACTTTTCCCAACACCTTTTGTAGAAACCTCTGTAGTAAATAAGGTTTCTTTCTTTTCTTCTTGACTCTTCAAATTATCATTAACAATAGGCATGTGTTGTGCACTTGGCTCTCCTGTCGAATCTAATGAATTTATAATGTCAAGGATAAGTGAAACATCTAATTGAATAGTATCATGAGTGGTTGGAATATCAGCTGTAGATACTAATTTCTCAAACTCGTCCCAATCTTAGGTGAGTTTTTCATTTTTCTCAAAATTTTCAAATTTTGTCTCTACAATTGGTACCTGAGATGAAGGCATTGAAACTACAATCTTTTTTGTTTTTGGTGCTCGTCTTTGGAAAAAAAATTTCACCAGAAGAGCATTTCTTTGTTCTCAATATTCTTTGAACCTCAGCAGCTCTTAAGGACTGATTATTTCCTCTGCTATTTTATGAACTCTGGAAAATTCAGAAACTGACTCGAACACATCAACAAACCTATCAGGCTCGCTTGGAAATGCTCACAGCTTGAATTGATTTGTTATTTCTCTAGAAACACCATAAGCATCATAATTTATATTGGGAAAAACTAGGAATTTGAATGATTTTAATCAATCAATTTCAAGAGAGGCATACTTGAAATTACTCAATGTGTATGAGCCACATGAAAAAGGGAAAGCTGGCCAAATGGTCTTTTTAGCATCTTTCAAGACTTTTTTCAAACCATTTCCAACAATTTGATAGGCAATTTATTTAGCCAATAATTTTTCTGGTACGTACAGCGGTAGGATATGTGCAGGGGCATAGCTTCCAAAAACATGAATGTGCGTAAAGTACTCTTCATCAAACCACCTACCTATATACCTAAGACTTTTATCAACTTCAAGGCTAATTCTACGGATTTTACCTTCAAAATTGACTTGGTAGGAAAATATGGGAGTATTATTTTGATTCCCACAAGAAATCTAACTAGAAAAAGATGGGGGTTACTACTTCCCCGGTCCTTTTTCATCCAAAGGAGGGGAATTCACAAGAAAAATAGTCTCCATCGATGATATAAGAGCTCATGTAAAAAGGAGCAGCTATATTGGCTTTAACATTCCGATTTTCCCTATAGGCTGTGACGAGTCTTATCAAATTATTAGAGAGAAGGGTTTCCTAATTTAGGATATACCCATCATAGGTCGCTTATATCAAGGGTGTCCAATTCTCTTTCAACTTACTAGTATTTACAAACCCAAATAGGTGACACATCATTGCAACTATTTGAGAGTAGGGAATTTTAAGAGAAGGGACTGAATACATACCCTTATCATCATGCTTATGTTGATTAGGGTCATTTCTCCACTCTTTAATTATTGCTGCAGGATTTTTTTTCTCTTGCATGAACTTCTGAACAAATTGTGAGTTATATGTCTTCTGTAGCTCTGGTAATTTGTACATCTTCCTTAAATCTGTTGGTCTGAGAGAACCAATCACACTTATTTTATTGGTAATGAATTTTATATCCCTTATATCCACATTTTCTAACACCCATATCACTAATTCAATGTATGGAAGTATTTTGGGATGATCAGAAATTTTGTGAAGAAATGATTTAACCCCATTTGTCCATGATTCTGAATCTTTGAAAGAAGTATCATTACCCACGACTTTCCCGTCTGGAATTAATTGAGGTTTATCATTCTTGAAGAGTTGGTATAACCCTTCCCAACTTGAAGAAACAATGTATGGACTGCATGTAGTATCTTAGATTAAGGGCACCATTTCATTGTTATCCTCTTGCTGCATAACTAACTGTGGCGGGGTGGCAGATTGCCTTTGTGCTTTAATCAATCATGACCTACTTTTATGCCTTACATTTTAGAATTATCCTGTTAAAAAAAACTAGATATGATAAGCTCAAGTCACTTCAAAACGATGTTAACAATATTATCAATATTTCACGAGTAATGGGAATCCTTCGGTATTAAATTTTGAAACTAAAAATCAATTTAAAACCTCAATATTACAAACTCACATGAACGAACATGAAATTTGAAATTATCAATCCACGTGATTCTGACAAGTGGCATTATATCAAGATGTTACATCGGCGATTTGATAGACGACATTCTTTAGTCTTTTTAGAACTCTGCAAAATGTAAAATATGAAACTACGATTGCGTGATGGTTTTAAACATAATATAATATCGTTATATGTTAATTGACAAGATGTGACATTAGTTTCTAATAGATAACAATTTTTAGTGTTTTGGCACTACAGGAATTCGCTTGCTTCATAATTCAGTGTTTCCGCATTTTGGTTATTTGCGGGTTCACAATTTGGTACTTCGCTTATTCTATTGATCGCAAATTTTGTCCCGTTATATGATCTTACTTTGAATTTTTAGTTTTTTAAGCTTTTTTTTAGTGATTTTACTATTTATAAATGAAAATTAAAATCTTAACCTAAGAAATTGTAATTTGGGTTTTATTTCTAAGAATTTAATATTAATTCTAAAAAATTTAAAGGGTCCCCATTATTCTTTCTAAGTTACTATCTAGGATAATGGGGAGTTGTTGTAATACTACAACAATTGGCAACACATTCGATGAATCTAGAATCTCTGACAAATCTTAATAATTAGAGACATTTTTTGAAAATTTATAAGTAGTGCTTGAGATCTTTCGGTGAAAATCACATCAAAAAAGATTTGGTCAACGCGTTTCGAACCAGCTAGTGTGGTTCATCATCAGGACAAGATGAAAAATCTGATCAAGAAACCCCTTTAAATAGAAAGTAAAGCTCTCACTAGCCGTTTGTAAAATAACGGCTAGTTTGACTCAAATATTTCAAATATTTATAAAAAATAAAAATAAAAGAAAAAAATCAAATGTTTAAAGCTTATAATTAGGATTCTTATATAATTTTATTAATTTTAATAAAAATAATACTTAATACTCATATATATTTTATTATAATTATAATTATTTATTTGTTATATGTTTTAATATTATATATTTATTTTATTAATAATAATTAATTGTTATGTGATTCAAATCATCATCAAATAGTTATCTTTTTTGATAATTAATCTTAAAAAATAAATAAATAAATAAGTAAAAGTTTCAATAAAAAATAAATAAATAAATAAATACAAATAAAATGAAAAGAATAAATTAATTAATTAAATAAATAGACAAAATAAAGATTAAAATAATAATAATAATAATAAAATTTATTTATTTTTTATTTTTTTAATTGAAAAATAAAATAAAATAAAAATATAATCTGGTTTTACTTCAAAACTTCCACATACTTCTACAAATTAAATTTCTCTTTAAATTAATCAAACCTTAATCATTTGAAAAGATAAGTATAAATTTATTTGAAGCTTGGCTATTATATAAACTTAGTAGCCACTAGTAGATCCATTGCTGCCAACAAGCATTCATAGCCTCGACAGGGTTACTATTTAACCAAAAATGAACCAATATCCCATTCATAACATAATAAATATATTTAGAGGTAACATGATAACTTATTTTTATTATTTTTAGAATCTTTTCCAAGTTTTGTTACTTTAAAATAATTATCCTGGTTTGGTAGCTAGAAATGATAATGCCATTCACTAGTTATAATAAATTTGAAAAATATGACTCGTGGTGAGATCCCTTGTCTCAATGATTTTTTAGACCATGAGCCTCTATCTTGGTTTGGTATCCAATTGATAATGTCAAGTTTATTAGTTTCCTATGAACATGATGAGTCGACTCGTGATGAGAACTATCAACTTTAAAGTTTTTTATTTTTTTTAACTACACACTGAAGAATATCTAATACATATATGAATGGGGTGTTGAAGATTGCAACAAGAAATAGTGAAGTAGGTATCTTGAAACATCATTCTTGATCCTAGCTGGAAAATGATCACCTAAACTAGGTGGGGCCCACACAGGTGATTTTTGGCGCAAAGTCTATTTTTAGACTATGTCTATTTTTAGACATGTCGATCATATTCTATGAGTTGTAGGATGCTATTTGTGGATGGTTGGTCAAGTTGGAAAAATAGATGGACTTTTAATTTATACATATTGGGCGGAATCTATTTTTAGATTGCCAGTCTAAAAATAGATATGTCAAATATTATTAGCTCTTAAAAATATTTGGACTCTAAACATTATCTTATTCTCTTGGAGCACTTCAATTAAGTGCATAGATGTGGCACAAGAGTTGACAGAAAGAATTACACTATTCCTAAGGGTTTACTGGAGCTATTGCATGGAGGATTTCAGTTAGAACTCATGTGACAGAGTTTGGTGGAGTTGTATTTAGTTTAACTCAGTTAGACTTAGTTGAGCTAGTTGTATCTAGTCTAACTGATTGATACACTAGTGAGAGTGGTGTGAATTAATTAATAATTAATTCACTAAATAATAACTCATTAATCAACTAAATAATACATCAATTAACTACAGTGCATGGACAGTTCAGTGGAGACCAGTGGAGAGGTAGGTGAAAGAGCAAGTGTGACTATCAGTTGTGACTATAGTGTCGCATTGTTTGCACCACAAATTTAGTGGAGATGCCTTTAAGGATTATGTGAGCAAGGCTGGGGAAATTGGAGTTCATCCAGAGCCATTATTTAGCAGGGATTGCACAGTAGAGATAGGCAAGAGGCTGGCAAAGATCGGTGCATGGATTTGCAAGATCAAGCCTGATCAGTGTGTAGCGATTAGATTGTACTGAGAGCTTATGATAAGCTTTGTATGAGGATTGTTATATGATCTCTATGACATATATTATATACAGATATTTGGGGTTTTTAGCTTCAGGCTTTCCCGTTAAAACAATTGTGTTAATGTGTGTGAATTTTTATGGTTTCAATGTGTGCATGCAATTGATTTAATTTCCGCATGTGATGATCAATGGTGGAATAGATTCTATATTGTGCATGAAGATAAAATAGTGTGTGATCAGGAGAATCTTGCGCATATGAATGCTTAGTGCATATAATTTCTACATGGTATCGGAGCGATATTGATCATTGGAGTAGATTTCAATTATTGAAACAGTTGAGTTTTGTGCTGGTGGAATTCGAAATTGCTGCAGTGTTTTCTTGGTGTCCAAGTTGAGCATTCATTGAAATGTATTTCAATAGATTTCGATTGGAGTATTCCCTTGAGGGTAGCTCGAATTATATTTCATGGAAGGATAGGATGGAGGCGGTGCTGGAGGATATTGGGTTGAATGAGTTCATAGATGCTAATATTCCTAAACCGGGTTCTAGTGATGCAGCCACACTTGACGCATGGCAAAAGAAGGTAGCAAGGTGTCGAAGGGTTCTGTTGGAAGGTGTGAAGAATCAAATTGTGTCCAGCCTTCATGGTAAAGCCACTCCATTCTTGATGTGGAAGGCTTTGACATAATTGTTCCAAAGTAGAAGTTACCAGAGGAAGTTGGCGCTTAAAGACAAGCTCAGGAAAATAAAAATGGAGAAGAATGACACTATTTCGGTATACTTGACAAAGTTTGTCCACTGTAGAGATGAGCTTGGGAGTGTAGGAGTTAGTGTGGATGAAGAACAATTGGTGATCTTGGCTCTCCTTGGGCTTTCGAAGAGTTGGCATAGCTACGAAGACTCTATCAATGGACAGGAGAAACTGCCGGGATGGGAGCGACTTTGGTCGGATCTTGTGCAGGAGGAGATAAGGCGGAGTACCAGGGATGGCTCTTCATCAAAGAATGATGATGAAGAGGATTTCTCTTTGGCTTCCAAAGCAAGGAAATGGAAGGGGAAAAAAAATCCTTCTCAATCCAGTGTGGATGGCAAAGAGTGTGACATGTCCAAAGTGAAGTGTTTTCACTGTCACGAACATGGGAATTTTGCCACACATTGTCCACAGAAGAAGAAGAACAAGCAGGTTGCTGGAGTTGTAGCTGGTGAGGCTCTTGCCTCACAATTTGAGCTAGAATTCTCATTTATCGCATGCATGGTGTCTAGTGCATTGGGATCAGGGTGGTATTTTGATAGTGGCGATTCCTTTCACATGATGGGAGATGTGAACCTTTTCAGTGACTTGGTGGAGAAATATCTCCGGTTGCATGTTGAGTTGGGAAACAATGGATGATACAGTGTGACCGGCATTGGTACCATTACCTTTTAGAGGGAGTCAGGTAAACTCATTCTTTTACAAGATGTAATGCATGTTCCAGGTTTAAAGAAGAATTTAATCTCAGTCGCAATGTTAGAGGATAAAGGGTATGATGTTGTATTTAGTGAATGAAAAATTTTCCTTCGGTACAAAGCAACTCGATAAGTCAAGAAGGTTGGGATTCGAGCGAAGAATCTCTATAGACTTGAAGTAGATGGGATTTCTACGGAGCTTCCTACTGTTGGGAAGCGCAAGAGAGACATGCAATTGAAGCTTGAGAGGGAGCTGGATTTGCATGCAGGTAAGAGTGAACCTTAGGATGTGGAGCAGCCACAAGATGAGGATCATAGAGTGGGAGAAACTACTCATGCAGATAAATTTCATGCCAGTAGGGCAGAGGGAGTACATGCAACTATACCACCAGGTGAGAGGTGGGGCGACATGCATGAGTAATCCCAATAGGAGATTTTTGAGCAGGATTCATGGAGATGGTGTGGATATCATGAATCAAAATTGGCTACGAGGTGCCCACAGAGTAGCAGTAGCATGATCAGTTGGATTGATGTAGGAAGATCAAAGTGACAGTGTCGAATACTAGAGCGCGGTTTAGAGTTGACAGCAAGTGCAGAGTGCATGGGTGCAGAGTTCAACAACGCAGTGGTTCTTGAAGACATGTGCAGTTAGTACCAACTAAAGTTGAATACTTTGATGATAGATGCATTAGACTAATTGAGTTTTCTGGAGCCTTTTCAGTTTCGGAAGAGTTGCAGAGTAGATGCATGGAGTTGCATGGCGCTTGCAAAGGTTGTAGGACGAATGCATGGAGTTGCATGTCACATGCAAAGACAGAAATTTATTTTTGAGAGGGAGTTTTGAATATTGCAACAAGAAATAGTGAAGGAGGCATCCAGAAACATCATTCTTGATCCTAGTTGGAAAATGATCACCTAAACTAGGTGGGGCCCACACAGGTGATTTTTGGCGCAAAGTCTATTTTTAGACTATGTCTATTTTTAGCCATGTCAATCATATTCTATGAGTTGCAGGATGCTATTTTTGGATGGTTGGTCAAGTTGGAAAAGTATATGGACTTCTATTTTTAGACATATTGGGCAGAATCTATTTTTAGATTTCCAGTCTAAAAATAGATATGTTGAATATTATTAGCTCTTAATAATATTTGGACTCTAAACATTATCTTATTCTCTTGGAGCACTTCAGTTAAGTGAACAGATGTGGCACAGGAGCTTACAAAAGGAATTACGCTATTCCTAAGGGTTTACTAGAGCTATTTCATGGAGGACTTCAGTTAGAACTCATGTGACAGAGTTTGGTGGAGTTGTATTTAGTTTAACTCAGTTAGCTCAGTTGAGCTAGTTGTATGTAGTCTAACTGATTGATACAGTAGTGAGAGTGGTGTGAATTAATTAATAATTAATTCACTAAATAATAACTCATTAATCAACTGAATAATACATCATTTAACTACAGTGCATGTACAATTCAGTGGAGACCAGTGGAGATGTAGGTGAAAGAGCAAGTGTGACTATCAGTTGTGACTATAGTTTTGCATTGTTTGCACCACAACAATGCCTTTAAGGATTGCATGAGCAAGGCTGGGGAAATTTGAGTTCATCTAGAGCCATTCTTCAGCAGGGATTGCACAGTAGAGGTAGGTGAGAGGCTGGAAAATATCGGTGCATGGATTTGCAAGATCGGGATTGATTAGTGTGTAGTGATTGGATTGTACTCAGAGCTTGTGATAAGCTTTGTATGAGGATTGTTACATGATCTCTATGACTTATATTATATACAGATAGTTGGGGTTTTTAGCTTCAGGCTTTCCCATTAAAACAACTGTGTTAATGTGTGTGAATTTTTATGGTTTCAATGTGTGCATGCAATTGATTTAATTTCCGCATGTGATGATCAATGGTGGAGTAGATTCTATATTGTGCATGAAGATAAGATAGTTTGTGATCAGGAGAATCTTGTCCATATGCATGCTTAGTGCATATAATTTCTACGTGGGGAGGTTGTAATTTTTCTCTTTTATGAGCTTTTGGATGACCATTTGAGTTAAAGATGATAATACTTCAACAAAATTTCTTACTCTGTAAAAATAAATTTTTGAACTTGATTCATGTCACAATAATTTTTCAACTCACATAGGATGGAAGAATTATTGTTTCTATTGGCTATTTAAATCAAAATTTTCTAAAGAAATAGAGAATCCAATTTATGTTTTGTTTCCTTGTTTATATCTCTAAGGATTAATACTTTCATGTTCTTTAGTAAATACGAAGTGTTTCACCTTTTGCGTAATATTGCAAAAACATACTTATTTGAATTAACCTATATACACATTTATACAAAAGATTCTTTAGGAAAAATATTTTTTAAGGATAATTCCATTTACAAGAATAGTTTCCTTCGTCCCTTGTAAATCTTGCAAAATGAATTTTGATGGACCTATTTTTCAATTATTTGAAAAGGGCCAAGCCAAAGATTTTGAAATTTAGTATGTTTTCCTTTATATTCATGCACTTTATCCCATTTAAATACTAAATCTTTGATCTCGAACTGTTTATCATTGACTGTATTTGAATCAAACGAAGTTTTGACCAACTTTTGATGATGACTACGTACCATTTTGGCCTTTTCTCTTTCTTCTTCCATTTTAATTATTTGGGACATTCTTAATTTTAATGAAGATAGAGGTTGTTCATTAATAAATTGGACTAGGGTTGTTGATGGGATAGATATATTTAAAGGTAAAACTGCCTCTTTCCCATATACTAATCGAAAAGGAGAAGTTCCTATTGAAGCTTTTTCAGTTATCCTATCTGCCCATAATACAAAGGTTAAGGCTTCGTGCCAATTCTTTTGATTTTTATCAATGGTTCGTTTAATTATTCTTATAAGGTTTTTGCTTGTTGATTCGACTAAGCTATTTCCTTGGGGCTAATAATTTGAGAAATATTTTAATTTAAACCCTCTTTTAAAGAAAATTTAGTCATGGAATTTCTAGAGAAATAAGAAGCATTTTCAAACACGAGAGCATTAGGAACACCAAACCTTATGATAATGAATTGATCAATAGATTCAATAATTTTTTTAGAGTTGGCAGCCTTAAGAGGTATTTCTTATACCCACCTTTTAAAATAATTTGTAGCATTCAATATATATTTATCTTGTTTATAATAATGAAGAAATATCTCACTTATTATGTCAAGTCCCCATTGTTCGAAAGGTTGTTCCATATTGGCTGGTTGCAGTGGCATTGACGCTTTTCTTTGACTTCCTGCTCTAGTTTGACATATTTCACAATTTTTGACATAATTATGTGCATCTTTAAATAAGGTTGACCAATAATATCCAACATGTAAAATTTTATGATTTGTAGTGTCTCCACCAAAGTGTCCACCTGCTATTCCATCATGGAGTTCTTGGAGAAGATTGGGTATTTCAGTTTTCTCTAAGCATCTCATCAAGATAGAATCATAATTCTTTTTGAATAACACATCATTGACTAGCCGATATTGATTAGCTTTCAATATTAATGCTTAATTTCTTTTAAAATCCAAGTTCAGTGGAGCATAACCATTTTTTAAATAAAATATTAAATCATCGTATTGAGATTGAGGATCAACCATGAATACCTCTGTAAACTATTCAATACTAGTTGTTACCTTATCTGGTAGTGTGTCATTCATTACTGTAATCAACCTTCAAAAAACTTGACCTCTTACAATTTTAGCAGGTCTTATTTCTAAGTCATATTCTTGCATTGTTGTTACCCAATTGGCCCTCTTTTATCCTAGATCCCTTTCAAGAATATTTTTCTGACTGTCCAGAAAGGAACTATCACTTTGACATGAAATTTTAAGAGAAAGGGTCAAAAGTGTTTGCCTACTTTATAAACTGCAAATTCTTGTTTTTCAGCTCCTGTGTAGTTCAATTCTACTCCTTGAAAATTAGAACTAAACAATGCAATTGGGGTTTCGAGTTTTTTATAATTTGGTTGAGTTAATACTTTTTCATATGATATATCAAAAGCAAAATTACATATAATGAAATTATTGGAAAAATTGGGAGTTGAAAGAGAAGGAGTGTCAACAATTGATTGTCTGATTATTTGAAATGCTTCCTTTTCTTCTTCTCCCAATTTAAACTATGTATCTTTCTTGATAATATTTTGCAGTGGAAGAACAATATGTGAAAAATCTAGAATGAATCTTTTGACAAAGTTTATCTTCCCTAAAAAGGATTGCATTTATTTTTTGCTATGGGGTAGTGGAATTTCCAAAATTGTTTTATTCCTATCTAGATCGATACAAATTCCATTATTTGAGACAATAGACCCTAATATTGTTTGTTCATTTAAAGAAAAGACTGACTTCTTCAGGTTATGAGAAATTCAAAATCTATTTCATATTTCAAATATTTTCTTTAAGTCATGCAAGTGATTGTTTTTCTCTTTTGAGTATATGGTTATATCATCGAGATATACTACCACCATTTTATTTATCAATCCTTTAAATATAATATCCATGTCTCTTTGAAATGTGGCTCTTGAATTCATTAGTCCAAAGGGAATATTTTTGTATATGTAAGTTCCCCATTTTGTTCAGAATTTAGTTTTCAAATGATCTTCAGGATTAACCAAAAAAATTTATATCCTGAACATCCATCAAGAAAGGACATTAACTCAGAACTTGAAACTGATTGTGAAACTTGTTCCATTGATGGTAGAGGAAAATCATCCTTTTGACATGCTTTATTCAAGTTCCTGAAGTCAATACAAATTTGAATATCTCCATTATTTTTCCCAACTGGTACTAGATTAGAGACCCATTTCGAATGTCTAATAGGAAAAATGATCTTGGCTTTCAATAGTTTATTAAACTCGTATTTTTTTTCCAATTTTGGATGAATTTTCCTAAGCTTTTGCTGGATAGGTTCAACTTTAGGCACCATAGGAATAGTATGCTGAATGAAAGAAGGGTTAAAATTTTTAATATCTTGGTAATTCCATCGAAAAATATCTTTGTAGTTCTTCAATAATGAAACGAATGCATAATAATGCACTATGAGAGGGAGGATATATTCGAAAATACTTAGTGCACAAGTATGGGAGGAAAATATACATCAGTCAGGCTCATGAATAAGTTTCACTGATCCTGGTAAGGCAACTAATGCCTTCACAACTTGAACTGGGATGAGGAAACCATGAACATGGAGCTTGCAAAATGTGAACAACCTTGAAAGAGACACATGCCAGACCTAATATAAAATGAAAATACTACTTATTAAAGTTAAAGAAAGTAAAAAACATAGTCACAAACATGATAGTGACACTTGTAGAAGAGAAAGTGAGTAAAATATGATAGTGGATAAAACCCACCAAAATATAAGTACAAACGCAACCAAGTTGAGGAGATTGTCAATGAAAGTGTGCATTGACTTTCAACATGAGTTGAACATCGCATAGGTACAATATTGGTCGATGATTCTTATGGTTTTTTAAGCTTGCATCAAGAAAGTGTGCTCATGAGTTGAACTAGGATTTTGGATGTGTGAGCAAGTGACTTTAAAATTCAAAACTAGGAAGAAGAATTGAAACATTTACAAAACATCAATCAACCATGAGCTAAATTTTGGGCCTCATAATTGTTATAATTTCTTTAACTATTTCTTAGTTTCTATATTATTTTCTTGATCCTTTCTTACATTGAGGATATGATAATTTCAGTAATATATATTCCAGAACAATTTGATATACCTTTAATATTATATTTCTTAGATGAATTGATTTGATCACAAAAGAATTATTTTCTCATGGTTGGATTCTTATTTTGAATAAGGATCTAGTGATGAGTTATAACCTAATGTTGTTTCTTGGATTGATTGTATAAGATCGTATATTGTGATGTTGTCTTTACCAACCATGGCTAGTTGAATGGATTTGATTCCTATTTGGAGAAAATCAATTAAAGACAAGGTCAATACTTTGTTATCTTAGAAATATAAAGATTTTTTGTAACTTAAAATCAGCATCTAGAGAATCTTAAGTTTCTGGAGATTTATCTTTATCAAAAATAAATTTATTGTTTTTATATTTTATAATCATAGTAAAAATATTAATAATTGAGCCTTGAGAGAGGTTGTTAAATTGTAATATTTTTTACAAAAGTCGTGAAATTTTAAATACATTAATTATAGTCGATATTTTTTAATTCAATGAAAGATTTTCTTATCCAAAGTTAATATGTCGTCCTGATTTCTTTCATAAGGTAGTTCGATTCCAGTGGTTTGGGCCGATCCTGGAAGAAGAATTTTTGTAATATGTACTAATAAATATGTATTACATCCTTTCATTTCAATTACTTCTTTATTCGGTTGCTTTCGATTTACAATTTTATATTAGTTGAATTAATTGTAAGACTGCATGTTTTTATTTAAACATAAATTATAGTTGATTGTTGCATAGTTGGATTTACCTTATATTACTTGTTTGGGATTTTTGTTATTTCATCATTGTTTCTTGTAGCTTATTATAATATCATTGAATTTCTCTACTTTTTGTTTCTTTCTATAAAATTTTCTTTCAGTAGTATAGTTCTCAAGTGATTTTTATTTATTTTTGTAACTGTTGCTCCCTAGGTAACATCTCAGTACTTGATAGTTTTCCTTTGTTGTTTCCTATTGAACGTATTTAGGATTTGATTCATTGAATGGTTTATTTTATCTAGAAACATATTTTATAGTTGTGTCATGAATTGATTCCTTTATCATTGTAGTTTCGGTTACTATTATGATAATATGATGCATGGGCATTAGGTTCTGAAAAATACTTTGTATTTTAGTAGACATAGGGGGTCTTGAGTTTTTAAGAATATTGATTCTTATGTAAATATTAATGGGTTTTTGACTCTTTTAATTAATTAATTGAGAGATATTAAGTATTGTGAGGATTTTGTAAATGTTCCCGAATGATTGGAGAACATGAGAGAAATTAGATAGTTTAGATTTGAGATATTCAGGAATCGATTTTAAATCCTAAGTTAGATTCAGTTTCAAGAATTTAGGGATAGAATCTAGATTTTAGGAGTTTGCAGATTTTGAGGATTTTGTTGAGTTATTGAAGTAATTGAGCATAAATTGGTTCATCCTAAATTGTATAAATTATCAAGCCTTAAAGGCAGAATAGAGATAAGGTAGGAGACAGAGATAGAGTAGAGTTTGGACAATAGATTTTGTAGCCTACGGGCAATTTCACTAAAAGGCCAACTATCAGAACATCAGACCTCAGAGACAGAGAGAGAAGAAGGTATCTTGTAATTGATTACATTTTCATATATATGAAGAAATGGTTTTGAATTATGCGCATCAATTGATTGAAGTATGTTGGGTAAAATCCTGTGTTAAGGGTTTGATATGTGAAATGTATGCGTGGTGAATGTTGTTTAATAAGAAAGCGTATATTTAAAATTTGTAATTGAGTCTGAGGTGAGATTGTGCAGATGATTTGGGAATTGATGTTAATTGCAGATTTAATATCAATTTTATGATTTAGAGCAGAGAAGGATTGCATATAAATCTATGCAAATATTAATATTAGAGTGTATCGATCACTGGGAAGATGGATTACCCATGAGGAGAAATGAATCGAGTTTTCAGTTCAAGTTTGATATTAGGTTGTTCGGACCTTAAAAGAAGTGATTAAATAGTAAAACAGTGGTGTAGAGGCATTTAAATTTTATTTGGAATGTTGAATTAATCCACAATCATTTCTGGAATGAAGTATGGAGTCTCGGAATGCACAGTGAATATGAAGTCAATGGAGCTTCAGAAGGTGCAAAGAATGGTTTGTGAACAAAACAGCAATTGAAATAATGATGTGTTGGTACATATAGAACTAAATGGAAGTAATACGCAGATCGAAATCAGTGATGAGTCGAAGGTTCGATTGTGAAGACGCAATCGAAAATTGAATGGGAATCAAATCTCATTTCATAGAATTTTATAATCAAACGAATTGAAGCATGGCAAGCATTATGGATCCTTGAGCGAAGGACATAGGCATAGAGAAAGGTGGAACAGTGAGTTCGATGGACAGGGAAGATGTGGTTTTGAACCAGGAAAACAACGGTGTCGCATAGTTTCAAAGCTTGTAAGTGGATTTTGCTTTTAGAACGCCATATGGCACAGTGATAGACGCGTGGCATTTAATGGGTATCCAAAAACCATGAATGTCGCATGAGTTTTGAGAATTAAAACTCATGCATCTTGGTAGTGCTATTATCGTTGGATTGGGAACGGTAATGCGAAGACCGTTTGATGGATGTAGAGAATGGTAAGTTAATTGTTGGGGCCCAAATATTACTTTATGTTGGCATTGGCATTTTAATTTAATGCCGTGAAGATTTCATGTAATGCTTGTTGATGTTAGAATGTATAATATCTATATGCGTTGGTGTTGATTAACAAAGATCAAGCTTGGATAAGTTTTAAAAGGGAAAGGACGCATATATATTTGAGTTGGTAAGTCTTGGGAAAAATGAATGCATATTGGTAACTTTATCAAGCTGAAAGTATATAAGTACATTCCATCGATGGATTGGTATGCGCGATCCAAGAATTGCGGGGTTTAAACCAAAGTTAGTTGAACATTATATAATGGGTTTAAACATGAAGTTCAAATAATGATTCGAAGCCCATGAAGTGAGGGTCGAATGTTAATTATGATGAAATGGATTTGGTTGTGGTTTCAACCATAGGCTTTGAGTAGACAGTTTTCGTATGTACAGTGATTTCATTTATGAAATGGGTTTTATCATATGAAATTAACAACAGATTTAAAACAGGTAAAGTTTCCACATATGAAATTTGTGAATTGGGTTTGATATAAATCAAGATTGGAAAGGTAAAGCCTTCGCACATGTAATCTGGGTTGTATGGTTTTATAACCATAAGAATTTTATTTCAATATCTCAAATCTGTGATTTGAGATATAAAAGCTTCTACATTAAATTTTTGAGTTTGCCCAAATTGAGATTTATTTGGGGCATTTATTTAGATTCGTTTTTATATGCATAATTTTTATGAATGTGAATGTGGGTAAGCAGGGTGAACCTACTATAAAGTGGTATCTGAGTTGGAATATCTCTGTTTGAAGGTTGAAGTTTTTTTTTTAAATGCATGAGTGATGAAAATAGACCATATTTTGAAACTGATGAAGATTGCAGCACAGAGATGCAATGCAGGTGAAAGGTAAAGCAAGATCAACAATGATCTTGAAGGTTTGATGAGCATTATTTAAAATATGGTTTGAAGGCTATTTGCAGAATTCAGGTTGCAAGCAGGTTGAAGGAAATCTCAGCGAAAGAAGAAGATCACAGCTTGAGAGCAGTGATGAAGGAGTCCAGCAGAGGATTCTAGTGGAAGAAGAATGTGGCAGAACCTGAAGAAATTCAACAAAGGTTGGATGAATAGGACAATTGTGTTCTAGAATTTGCGGATGAGTAAAGCCTAAAGGAGCAGTGAAGAATGCTCAAAAGGTTCCAGCAGAAAGAGGACCAGTATTTACCAAAAGACCAGATCCAGAGGAAGGGATTGGTGAGGTAAATTGTAACAGGGATAACTTGTTATTGCAAAGGCTTATTGCAACTCATGGGTGAGAAACTCATGGTGAAGAATATGACTACTGAAATTCATAAGGGAGAGAGCAGAGGTTCAGAGAGAGACCACATCAGAAAGAAGGAGAAAGCAGATGCCAAGGAAAATGGCATAAGGTAGCAGTTAGCTGATGCAGAATATGACAAAGAGTTAGCTGAGATCAGGGAATAGTTTAATAAATTGAAATTGATGATAGAGTAAAGCCAGAGAGTTGGTTGGCTCATGAAGAAGAGAGTAAAGTGGTAGAGGCTACAACAAAAGAGAGAACAACAAATGAACATGTAGTTTGCAAAGGAACTGAAGAAGCTTGAACAAAGGATGGATGTACAGTTGAGATGTACAGAACTCAGAGAAGCTGAGTTGAAAAAGGAAGTTTCTGTTTGTAAAGCAGAACAGAGTGAAGATATTGGTACAGATGAAGAATGGAGATCTATGGAAGAAGTTATGAACCATTGTGAAGATTTAAGACAGCAAGAAGTTTGTCTTGCTGAAGAGGAAATTATTGATGATTTCTTGAGTTACTGGGCAAGTCCAGATCAGCTGGATGATGTAAAACCTTGTGTTTTTTAATCTAATAATTTTAATGTGATTACAGGTTTTGTAGAGAATGATGTGCAATCTTGTGAAGCTGTCACAAGTATGGGAAAGTATCTTTCAAAAGATAAATACTCTGAAGTAGGAAGCAATGATGGGGAATGTTTCTTGAATAAAGGAAGCCACGAGGGATTTATGATTGAAGCTATTACAGCAAAGAAATAAATTCTTGTGAAAGAAGAATAAAAGGATCAATCTGAAGTACTGATAAGTGAAGAAACAGTTGAGACTGTTAAACTTTGTGATTTTCAAACTGAAAATTTGTGTGTGAATGTAGGGGTAGTAAGTGATAATGAAATACTTTAGCAATGCCACAAGGAAATTGCATTTCTGGAATATTTGTTGGAACATTCAGAGTATGATAGGGAGATTTCAGAAGATAGAGTTCATTACAGTGAATAGGAAAACATCATGGAAGCAGATGGTGTGAAAGAAAGACTTTTTGATAGCCTTGAGAATTCTTCAGAGAATTTTTTGGTGAAAATGTATCAGCATACTAATGTGTTGATAGAGGAAAATTTAGGGTAGCATAAGGAAATGCTGGCAGAGGAATAAAATGCATCGATGCCTTATGATTTTTTTTTTAATAATTTTTTTATGAATGCAGATGTTCTTGCAGGTGCTGGAGAACATTTGACACAGTTGGGCAGTCAAATGGAGGAAGAAGAAGAAAATTCTGTGGACATATTTAATCCATGGAATCAAGAAGTTAAGTTGCTGGAAATTATGCTGAATAATCAAAATTCAGTGCAGGAAGAGAAATCTCAATTTCAGAATTGGGAATTGCAGATGCAAAGAGATGAAGACAATAGAAGAGAGTACACAATGTCCCAGTCCAGTAAATTGCTGATAGGAGGAGGAAGAGAAAATTTCTTAAGTGACAATCAGGAAGAAGTTTTTAGTTCTAGAAAATAAGAGGGTATGGATGATAGAGTGGCAGCAAGGGCTCAACAATTAAAAGCAAGAGCAGGAGTAGAGGCAGTAGCAAGAAATCAACAATCTGAAGAATTATTGGACAAGGAAATTGAACTAATCAGCAAGATATTGATGAAATTATCTCAGAGGAAGATATCAGCGGGAAAGAGAAAAAGTAGCAACAGTAGCAAAAGGAAGACAATGACAGATTGTGAAAGTGTAGCTAGTGGAGCAAGGCAGCATAAAGTATGGAGACCTGGAGAAAAGAAACAAACAACAACAGAAATTGATAAAAAGCTGCAGAATAAAGTGTGGGATCCAAGATGACAAAGAATTAAAACACATGATCAGGAGATCATGATAATTTTTAACCTTGGGAGTCTGATGCAGGGGCATTAGGTTCTGAAAAATAATTTGTATTTTAGTAGACATAGGAGGCCTTGAGTTTTTAAGAATATTGATTCTTATGTAAATATTAATGGGATTTTGAGTGTTTTAATTAATTAATTGAGAGGTATTAAGTATTGTGAGCATTTTGTAAATGTTTGCAAATGATTGGAGAACATGAGAGAAATCAGATAGTTTAGATTTGAGATATTCAGGAATTGATTTTAAATCCTAGTTTAGATTCAGTTTCAAGAATTTAGGGATAGAATCTATATTTTAGGATTTTTCAGATTTTGAGGATTTTGTTGAGTTATTGAAGGAATTCAGCCTAAATTGGTTCATCCTAAATTGTATAAATTATCAAGCCTTAAAGGCATAATATAGATAAGGTAGGAGACAAAGTTAGAGTAGAGTTTGGACAATAGAGTTTGTAGCCTACGGGAAATTTCACTGAAAGGCCAACTATCAGAAAATCAGGCCTCAGAGAGAGAGAGAGAGAAGAAGGTCTCTTGTAATTGATTACAATTGCATATATATGAAGAATGGGTTCTAAATTATGTGCATCAATTGATTGAAGTATGTTGGGTAAAATCCTGTGTTAAGGGTTTGATATGTGAAATGTACGCGTGGTGAATGTTGTTTAATAATAAAGTGTATATTTAAACTCTATAATTGAGCCTGAAGTGATATTGTGCATATGATTTGGGAATTTATGTTAATTGTAGATTTAATATCAATTTTATGATTTAGAGCAGAGAAGGATTGCATATAAATCTATGCAAATATACATATTAGAGTATATCGATCACTCGGAAGATCGACTACCCATGAGGGGAACTGAATCGAGTTTTCAGTTTAGGTTTGATATTGGGTTGTTTGGACCTTAAAAGAAGCAATTAAACAGTAAAAAAATGGTGTAGAGGTCTTTAAAGTTAGGTTTGGAATGTTGAATTAACCCACGAGAATTTCTGGAATGAAGTATGGAGTCTCGAAATGCACAGTGAATATGAAGTCAATGGAGCTTCATAAGGTGCAAAGAATGGTTTGTGAACAAAACAACAATTGAAATAATGATGCGTTGGTACATATTGAACTAAATGGAAGTAATACGCAGATTGAAATCAGTGATGAGTTGAAGGTTCAGTTGTGAAGACGCAATAGAAAATTGAATGAGAATCAAATCTCATTTCATAGAGTTGTATAATCAAACGAATTGAAGCATGGCAAGCATTCTGGATCATTGAGCGAAGGATAGAGGCATAGAGGAAGGCAAAACAGTGAGTTTGATGGACCGGGAAGATGTGGTTTTGAACCAAGAAACCAGCGGTCTCGTGTAGTTTTGAAAGCTGGTAAGTGGATTTTGCTTTTATACCGCAATATAGCTCAGTGATAGATGCGTGGAATTTTGTGGTATCCAAAAACCATGAATGTCACATGAGTTTTGAGAATTAAAACTCATGCATCTTGGTTGTGCGATTATCGTTGGATTGGGAACGGTAATGCGAAGACCGTTCGATGGATGTAGATAATGGTAAGTTAATTGCTAGGGCCAAAATATTACTTTATGTTAGCGTTGGCGTTTTAATTTAATGCCATGAAGATTTCATGTAATGTTTGTTGATGTTCGAATGTATAATATCTATATGCGTTGGTGTTGATTAACCAAGCTCAAGCTTGGATAAGTTTTAAAAGGTAAAGGGTGCAGATATATTTGAGTTGGTATGTCTTGGGCCAAACAAATGTATATTGGTAACTTTATCAAGTCGAAAGTATATAATTACATTCCATTGATGGATTGGTATGCGTGATCCAAGAATTATGGGGTTTAAACCAATTTTTGTTGAACATTATATAATGGGTTTAAACATGAAATTCAAATAAAGATTCGAAGCCCATGAAGTGAGGGTCGAATGTTAAATATGATGAGATGGATTTTTTTGTGGTTTTTGTTATCACTCAGTAATTTCTCTAGGTTCAAGAGAAATAGTCCAAGGTAACCACAAACCAACTTTTAGGTACAGAATCTAGCCAATTTGTACCCAGAGAGGGCTCTCTCTTTAAGTTTTAGCTTTGTTTTTGAAAGATATTAGGCTAGTTATGAAAATTTAGGGATTTTTATTGTGTTTGGGTGATAGAATTCAATAAAAAAGGGATAGGACTAATTATTTTAGGCCATTGGGCTAATGGAGTCAAAGAAGATGGCTTAACTGGATTTAGGTTCTTAACAAGGGATGGTTTCATAGGGCAAGGTAATCAAATCGGGAACAATTAAAGATATAAAATGAATGGAATGAACTCAAAATGGGTGAAGGGAAATTAAGAATCCTTCAACATATTCGAAAGAGGGAACTTGAATGATTATTAATAAAGAGAAATTAAGAATTCTTTATCAAATAATCAAAATGAATAAACTAGGAAACATGAGCAATTAAGAATTCACTGTTCATACTAGTTCAGAGGAAAACATTAAGAATAACAACGATTGAAAACAGATTGCACTCAAGCACTTTCTGAATTATTATTTTTTGTTTATCATTCAGATATGAAACATAGATGGTATAATAAACAAATATAAAACTTTCAAACAAAAGAGATAGAAGACTTATTGATCTGTTGTCTGACTCAAGAATCCTGTAAAAAGTCCTTTGCATCAATTCTTTATCTAGCTAGCCATGCAAAATTTGTCCAAAAACACTTTATTCCAAAAGAATCAGTATTACAGCAAAGTCTAAGAATCCCCCCCAAAATACTTCCAAGATTGAAGTATTGATACAAATTCTAAACTAAAATATCTTGAAAAAATATCAAGAATAGTTCACAAATCTCTCCAACTATTTTACATAAACAGAACTTAAGTAAAGGACACTCAAACTAATGCATCTATTCGACACTATTTTTTATGGATAGGTGATGACAAAGAGAATAATTCGATTTTGATCCAACTTTTAGTTGATGATGAGGCATCCAAGTCACTAACTGCTTCCTTGCTTTGTGCATTCTACTCCAACAATTCTGCAATCTTGAGGTCCAATGATATCTTTTTATTTCTCAATAAATAATAGATATGTAAAAAGTGAAAGATTTTATTGTGTATTGATATGTTGGTGAGATAAACCTCTTTCCGTTTCCTAACATTCCTCTCAAGCTTTGCACAATAGGCTCTATAACAATATGTGTAAAACAGAGTTTTACAGAGTCTGAAAAATAGCTTGTAACGATGTGCATGTATCTCTGATTATGAAATCACTGTGAAAAATGTGAGATAGGTTTTTGTATATGGGTCTCTTAGGAACAAAAACCTCCTTCAGTTTTGTATGATGTATTTCGGATTGGCCACAATCTTCTCTACAAAATGATGACTTAACTGGAATTTTCTGCAAAAAGTGTTTTTCAACATTGTCTAATATTTCCAAAACCATAATAGTTGTTATAAAAGTCAGAGATTTTTTTGTAGATGGTAATCTTAAGAATGTAAACCTCCTTCAGTTTTGCAAAATTCATCTTGGATTGATCACAATAGTTTCTGCAAAAAAATGACCAAAACATGAAATTTTTGTAAAAATGTTCCTTCTTGTTGTGTTTTTCATCTTTTCACTTTTTTGTTCTTTTGACTGTTTTACTTTCACTTTAGACAAAATTCAATGTTGGTGAAAGTATTTTCATTTCTTTTTACCATTTTACTGCCTCTGTATTTACTTTTACTATTTACCTTTGACTGCTCTGTAACTTCATTTTAACTTTCACTCTGACTTTTACCTGATACACTTTAACCTATTTGATCTCTGTTTATCCTTTTTGCCATTACTTACTGTAGTAAATAACCAAAATTCATCCAAGGATATTTTTACAAAATTTCCAACATGTCTTCCCACCATTGTTATTTTGGTATTCAGTTTCTTTGAAGCTTTCTCAGGGTCTCATCAGTTTTTGTGTACCTGAAAAAGGTAGGCTGAATTGGAAACAAGTTCTTTACCTCATGTTCGAGATAAAACAAATTTTCCAGACTCTCATAAAGAATTTTGCCTGTAGGCAACGCTTTTGCTGTGGATAAACTTGTCGATGGACTTGCCTAGTTATCTACATAAAATGATGAAAATAACATGCACTTGTTTTTTTTATTCACAAAGTCAAGGTTGGCAGGGGTTTTATTATTTCGGACGGATGACGTACGCAGGAAAAGGTTTTTTGTCGTATGCAGAGGGTGGTAAGTGGTATGTATCGCACCGCTTTTGGGGATGGGTGGTATTCATCCGGGAGCCAGCGAGTCCATACATCTTGTGGTGCATGGTGAGGCACTGTTTGCAAAACCACTCCGCGATCGCACGCTATCGTTCAGTCGTGGAGGGGCCATGCGATATGGATGATAGTCATTGGTTGTGGAAGGGTGAATCGGACTTCTATCAGGGAAGTGAGATGAGGAGATTTTAATGAGAGTGGACCCAACATAATTAAATATTTTATAATTATATCGAGAGCAATATGATTGGTCAGGTAAGTTATTAATTAACCGTGGGGGTTAATTAATCCTTATTTTAATGTTAACACCGTTTTATGGTTATATTTCAACCAAGGGGTAGGATACATAATATTTGGGGTTTAATGATAGTAGTACGGGAATGGGTAAATTTTATAAGGAAATGAATAATAAAGTTAAAAGTTAATATGTGAAAATGAATGAAAAGCGCTAAGTATAAAACATTAAGATTATGTATTTAACTTAGGCTCAAAAGAGAAAAGGGTTTTTGTGGGATATTGTGTAATCTTCCTAAGTAAAATAGGATTCTAGTTAGGAAAAGACTTATGGAAGCAAATTAATGACTTATGGATGGTTTTAAGTACTTAGACTTTTCAAATTACTGGTCCGAGGGTCCGGTCCCTCCAAAAGTCAAGGAAATGCCTTGAGCCCCTCTAATTTTCAAATGCCTTAGTACTTAGGGGAAATTAGTGAATTTTTTAGGGAAAAATGAGAAAGGAAGTTAATCAATTGACTTTGTTCTGCTTGAAATTCCTCCAGTGTAATATCTGCCTTGCACTTGTGATGAAAGTAAAAATTTAACACATCTAGAGTCATTATCCATCACATGTAATTCTGCAACAACATCTACCTACCCTACCTACTTTAACCTAGCATTTTGTCTTCTTTATTAGGGTGCACTTAGACTGGAAAACCCTTATCACACTTTCTTTTCTTTTACATGTAGAAATCTATCTAAGTCTAACCTTATTACATCCAAGGGCTCAGATTAAGCTGTTGAGCTCCTTTTATTTACTCTACCTATCTACTTATCTGCCAAGATTAAACAGTTTGGTCAGATTTTATTCTCTATCTCTAAAACATAAAATTCAAATATGAACAAGCCAAGCTTAAGTTGTTTGACTGTTCATCAATAGTGGCATAAGTTATAAGTTGCACACAATTTGTTTATTACATAAGAGAAAAAGGTAGTGGCATTTAGACTTTCACACTTTCCTTGGCCTTTCTTTTGGTGGGGTTCATTTTCTTTTACTTTTTTGGCCATTTTTATTCTTTTCACCCTTTGATTTTTCTTTTAGGGTATACCCTCTTTACATTTTTTTATTTTTTATTTTTTATTTTTTGACAATATGGAAAACCTTTGCAACAAGGAAAGGTATGAACATATTACATAGCCCATCAAGTCAATCATGATATATGACACCTATTGGTATAGGAGCATAACACTGGCTCCACTTGGGAATGGCTTTTCCTGTTGAAAAGTTAAGAACAACAGGTAATTTGCCTTCAACTTTGACCTTTGATGATCTTATTAAGTGTCTTCTATATTTTGAAAACTGAAATCTGATCTGAAACTAAAAAAACACACAAAAAATTTTCAAACCAAATTAATGAAAAACTCGCTGAAAATTGAAAACTAAAAAAAAATGCTCAAAATTTTGAGCTTATTATCACTCATCTACCTACTCAATCTACTGTTCAACTACTGATTAGGTAAAATAAAATAGCCAATGCAACCTTTCAAGCATTATGTACTTTGATAGATTTTGTTGCATTTTCTTGTTGATTATCAAAACTGTATTTCTGCAACCTATTAGAAACTTGTCAACAAATGAAAGGATAAGGAAACACTTGATTTCCTTTGTTGACTCTAGAAACTGTACAAAAGGATCTTCCAAAATATATACACTAATGTTTAACTGATCTGAAAAACTGTACATTTGTTCAGGATGGCCTCCATACCATGAATATGAAATTTTATTTTCATATTTATCTTCCTGTAAACTTTCAGATAAGATTTGTGATGATATTCCTACTGATTGTAATGTTGGACTGTTGAAACCTTTATCATCTTGATTCTGAAAATCATAGTTAGTTAATAGAGGAATGCTTTGAATGCATTCTATATCCAACATATCAGCTATTGGATCTTGAAAAACTTGGGAAAATTGCGGGAACCTATGACATATAAGATTCCATGAGACTTCATAAACTTCAGCAAGTTTCCCATCCTTTTCTTTAAATATGTTATACCATATTTCCTTTAAACACTGAAATATTTCAAAACATAGTGGTATGGAACTTTCTTGTGTCATTTGATCATTTATTTCAATGGGAACTAATAATTGTAATTGTGAAACTAAAAAATCTTGATCAATAGTTTCATTATCTTCTTTGTTGTCAATCACAATTCCTAAAGATTGTTGATTATTTATGGCATGATAGTTGTCTGTAATGAACTGAAATGAAGAAAAACAAAGAGGTAAATAACCTTCACTCATTTCCACATTTTCTGCTAGGCCACTATGTTATCACTCAGTCATTTCTCTAGGTTCAAGATAAATAGTCCAAGGTAACCACAAACCAAATTTTAGGTACATAATCTAGCCAATCTGTACCCAAAGAGAGCTCTCTCTTTAAGTTTTAGCTTTGTTTTTGAAAGATATTACGGTAGTTATGAAAGTTTAGGTGATTTCGATTGTGTTTGGGTGATGTAATTCAATAACAGAGGGATAGGACTGAGTAGTTTAGGCCATTGGGCTAATGGATTCAAAGAAAATGGCTTAACTAGATTTAGTTTCTTAACAAGGGATGGTTGCACAGGGCAAGGTAATCAAATAAGGAACAATTAAAGATCGAAAATGAATGGAATGGACACAAAATGGTGAAGGGAAATTAAGAATCCTTCAGCATATTTGAAAGAGGGAACTTGAATTATTATTAATAAAGAGAAATTAAAAATTCTTTATCAAATAATCAAAATGAATAAACTAGGAAACAAGAGCAATTAAGAATTCACTGTTCATACTAGTTCAGAGGAAATCATTAAGAATAACAACGATTGAAAACATATTGCACTCAAGCACTTTCTGAATTATTATTTTTCGTTTATCATTTATATATTAAACATAGATGGTATAATAAACAAATATAAAACTTTCAAACAAAAGAGATAGAAGACTTATTGATCCGTTGTCTGACTCAAGAATCCTGTAAAAAGTCCTTTGCATCAATTCTTTATCCAGCTAGCCATGCGAAATTTTTCCAACAACACTTTATTCCAAAATAATCAGTATTACAACAAATTCTAAGAATCCCCCCCTCAAAATACTTCCAAGAGTGAAGTATTTATACAAATTCTAAACTAAAATATCTTGAAAAAATAGCAAGATTAGTTCACAAATCTCTCCAACTGTTTTACATAAATAGAAATTAAGTAAAGGACACTCAAACTAATGCATATATTTGGCACTATTTTTTATGGATAAGTGATGAAGAAGAGGATAATTCGAATTTGATCCAACTCTTAGCTGATGATGAGGCATCCAAGTCACTAACTACTTCCTTTCTTTGTGCATTTTGCTCCAACAATTCTACAAACTTGGGGTCCAAGGATATATTTTTATTTCTCAATCCATAATAGATATGTAAGAATTGAAAGATTTTATTGTGGATTAATATGTTGGAGAGATAAACCTCTTTCCGTTTCCTAAAATTCCTCTCCAGATGTGCACAATAGGCTCTGTAAAAATATGTGTAAAACAGATTTTTACAGAGTCTGAAAAATAACTTGTAACGATGTGCATATATCTATGATTCTGAAATCACTGTGAAAAAAGTAAGATAGGTTTTTGTATATGGGTCTCTTAGGAACAAAAATTTCCTTCATTTTTTTATGATGTATTTTGGATTGGCCACAATCTTCTCTGCAAAATGATGACTTAACTAGAATTTTCTGCAAAAAGTGCTTTCCAACATTGTTTAATATTTCCAAAACCATAATAGCTGTTAGAAAAGTTAGAGAGGTTTTTGTAGATGGTCCTCTTAAGAACGTAAAACTCCTTCTTTTTTTGAAAATTCATCTTGGATTGATCACAATAGTTTCTACAAAAAAATGACTAAAACATGAAATTTCTGCAAAAATGTTCCTTCTTGTTGTGTTTTTCATCTTTTCACTTTTTTGTTCTTTTGACTGTTTTACTTTCACTTTAGACAAAATTCAATGTTGGTGAAAGTATTTTCATTTCTTTTTACCATTTTGCTGCCTTTGTAATTACTTTTACTATTTACCTTTGACTGCTCTGTAACTTCATTTTAACTTTCACTCTAACTTTTACCTGATACACTTTAACCTGTTTGATCCCTGTTTATCCTTTTTGCCATTACTTACTGTAGTAAATAACCAAAATTCATCCAAGGATATTTATGAAAAATGTCCAACATGTCTTCCCACCATTGTGCTTCTGGTATTCTGGTTCTTTGAAGAATTCTTAGGGTCTCATCAATTTCTGTGTACCTAAAAAAGGTAGGCTGAATTGGAAACAAGTTCTTTACCTCATGTTCGAGATAAAACAAATTTTCCAGACTGTCATAAAGAATTTTGCCTGTAGGCAACGCTTTTGTTGTGGATGAAATTTTCAATGGAATTGCCTGGTTGTCTGCATAAAATGATGAAAATAACGTGCACTTGTTTTTTTTATTCACAAAGTCAAGTTTGGCGGGGGTTTTATTATTTTGGACGGATGACGTATGCGGGAAAATGTTTTTTGTCGTATGCAGAGGGTGGTAAGCGGTATGTATCGCACCGCTTTTGGGGATGGGTGGTATTCAACCGGGAGCTAGCAATTCCATACATCTTGTGATGCGTGGCGAGGCACTGTTCGCAAAACCACTCCGCGATCGCGCGCTATCGTTCGGTCATGGAGGGCCATGCGATATGGATGATAGCCATTGGTTGTGGAAGAGTTAATTGGACAGATATCGGGGAAGTGAGATGAGGATATTTTAATGATGGCGGACCCAACATAATTAAAGGTTTTATAATTATATCGAGAGCAATATGATTGGTTGGGTAAGTTATTAATTAACCATGGGGGTTAATAATTAATCCTTATTTTAATGTTAACACTGTTTTATGGTTATATTTCAACCAAGGGGCGGGATACATAATATTTGGAGTTTAATTATAGTAGTACGGGAATGGGTAAATTTAATAAGAAAATAAATAATAAAGTTAAAAGTTAATATGTGAAAATGAATGAAAAGCGCTAAGTATAAAACATTAAGATTATGTATTTAACTTAGGCTCAAAAGAGGAAAGGGTTTTTGTGGATTTTACTTAGGAAAAGACTTATGGAAGAAAATGAATGACTTATGGATGGTTTTAAGTACTTAGGCTTTTCAAATTATTGGGCCGAGGGTCCGGTCCCTCCAGAAGTCAAGGAAATGCCTTGAGCCCCTCTAATTTTCAAATGCCTTAGTACTTAGGGGAAATTAGTGAAATTTTTAGGGAAAAATGAGAAGGGAAATTAATCAATTGACTTTGTTCTACTTGAAATTCCTCCAGTGTAATATCTGCCTTGCAGTTGTGATGAAAGTAAAAATTTAACACATCTAGAGTCATTATCCATCACATGTAATTCTGCAACAACATCTACCTACCCTACCTACTTTAACCTAGCATTTTTTCTTCTTTATTAGGGTGCACTTAGACTGGAAAACCCTTATCACACTTTCTTTTCTTTTACATGTAGAAATCTATCTAAGTCTAACCTTATTACATCGAAGGGCTTAGATTAAGCTATTGAGCTCCTTTAATTTACTCTACCTATCTACTTATCTGCCAAGATTAAACAGTTTGGTCAGATTTTATTCTCTATCTCTAAAACATAAAATTCAACCATGAACAAGCCAAGCTTAAGATGTTTGATTGTTCATCAATTGTGGCATAAGTTACAAGTTGCACATAATTCATTTATTACATAAGAGAAAAAAGTAGTGGCATTTATACTTGCACAATTTCCTTGGCCTTTCTTTTGGTGGGGTTCATTTTCTTTTACTTTTTTGGCCATTTTTATTATTTTCACCCTTTGATTTTTCTTTTAAGGTATACCCTCTTTACAGTTTTTATTTTTTTTTAGATTTTTTGACAATATGGAAAACCTTTGCAACAAGGAAAGGTATGAACATATTACATAGCCCAGCAAGTCAATCATGATATATGACACCTATTGGTATAGGAGCATAACAGTTTAAACCATAGGCTTTGAGTAGACAACTTCCACATGTAAAATGATTTCATTTATGAAATCAATTTTATCATATGAAATTTACCACAGATTTGAAACAGGTAAATTTTCTGCATATGAAGATTGTGAATTGGGTTTGATATAAATCAAGATTGGAAAGGTAAAGCCTTTGCACATGTAATCTGGGTTGTATGGTTTTATAACCATAAGAATTTTATTTTATTATCTCAAATCTGTTATTTGAGATATAAAAGCTTCCGCATTAAATTTTTGAGTTTGCCCAAATTTAGATTTATTTGGGGCATTTATTTGGATGCATTTTTATATGCATATTTTTTATCAATGTGAATGTGGGTAAGCAGGGTGAGCCTGCTATCAAGTGGTATCAAAGCTGGAATATCTCTATTTGAAGGTTCAAGTTTTTTTTCAAAAATGCATGAGTGATGAAAATAGATCAGATTTTGAAACTGATGAAGATTGCAGCACAGAGATGCAATGTAGGTGAAAGGTAAAGAAAGATAAAAAATGATCTTGAAGCTTTGATGAGAATTATTTAAACTCTGGTTTGAAGGCTGTTTGAAAAATTCAAGTTGCAACCAGGTTGAAGGAAATCTCATCGAAAGAAGAAGATCGCAGCTTGTGAGCATTGATGAAGGAGCCCAGCAGAGGATTCTAGTGGAAGAAGAATGCGGCAGAACCTGAAGAAATTCAACAAAGGTTGGATGAATAGGACAATTGTGTTCTAGAAATTGCTGATGAGTGAAGCCTAAAGGAGAAATGAAGAATGCTCAAAAGGTTCCAGTAGAAAGAGGACCAGTACTTACCAAAAGACCAAATCCGGAGAAAGGGATTGGTGAGGTAAATTGTAACAAGGAGAACTTGTTATTGCAGATGCTTAATGCAACTCATGGGTGAGAAACTCATGGCGAAGAAGATGACTACTAAAAGTCATAAAGGAGAGAGCAGAGGTTCAGAGAGAGACCACACCAGAAAGAAGGAGAAAGTAGACGCCAAGGCAAATGGCATAAGGAAGCAGTTAGCTAATGCAGAATATGACAAAGAGTTAGCTGAGATTAGGGAATAGTTTAATAAATTGAAATTGATGATAGATTAAAGCCAGAGAGTTGGTTGGCTCATGAAGAAGAGGTTAAAGTGGTAGAGGCTACAACAGAAGAGAGAACAGCAAATGAACATGTAATTTGCAAAGGAACTAAAGAAGCTTGAACAAAGGATGGATGTACAGTTGAGATGTGCAGAACTCAAAGCAGCTGAGTTGATAAAGGAAGTTTTTGTTTGTAAAGCAGAACATAGTGAAGCCATTGGTACAGATGAAGAATGGAGATATATGAAAGATCTTATGAACCATGGGGAAGATTTAAGACAGCAAGAAGTTTGTCTTGCTGAAGAGGAAATTATTGATGATTTCCTGAGTTATTGCACAAGTCTGGATCAGCTGGATGATGTGAAACCTTGTGTTTTTTAATCTAATAATTTTAATGTGATTACAAGTTTTGCAGAGAAGGATGTGCAATCTTATGAAGCTGTCACAAGTATGGGAAAGTATCTTTCAGAAGATAAATACTCTGAAGCAGGAAGCAATGATGGGGAATTTTTCTTGAATAAAGGAAGTTGTGATGCATTTATGATTGAAGCTATTACAACAAAGGAAGAAATTCTTGTGAAAGAAGAATAAGAGGATCAGTCTGAAGTACTGATAAGTGAAGCAATAGTTGAGACTGTTAAACTTTGTGATTTGAAAATTGAAAATTTGTGTGTGAATGTAGGGGTAGTAAGTGATAATGAAATACTTTAGCAATGCCACAAGGAAATTGCATTTCTAGAATATTTGTTGGAACATTCAGAGTATGACAGGGAGATTGCATAAGATAGAGTTCATTATAGTGAACAGGGAAACATCATGGAAGCAGATGGTGTGAAAGAAAGACTTGTTGACAGTCTTTAGAATTCTTTAGAGAATTCTTTGGGGAAAATGAATTAGCATATTGATGTGTTGATAGAGGAGGAAAATTTAGGGTAGCATACTGAAATGCTAGCAGAGGAAGAAAAGGCATCGACGCCTTATGCTTTTTTTTTTAATAATTGTTTTATGAATGCAGATGTTGTTGCAGGTGTTGGAGAACATTTGACACAGTTGGGCAATCAAATGAAGGAAGAAGAAGAAAATTTTGTGGACATATTTAATCCATGGAATGAAGAAGTTAAGTTTCTGGAAATTATGCTGAATAATTAGAATTCAGTGCAGGAAGAGAAATATCAATTTTAGAATTGGGAATTGCAGATGCAAACAGATGAAGATAGTAAAAGAGAGTACACAATGTACCAGTCCAGTAAATTGCTGATAGGAGGAGGCAGAGAAATTGTCTTAAGTGAAAATCAGGAAGACGTTTTCAGTTCCAGAAAAAAAGAGGGTATGGATGATAGGGTGGTAGCAAGGGCTCAGCAATCAAAAGCAAAAGCAAGAGTAGAGGCAGCAGCAAGAAATCAGTAATCTGAAGAATTTTTGGACAAGGAAATTGAACTAATTAGAAAGATAATGATGAAATTATCTCAGAGGAAGATATCAGTAGGAAAGAGAAAATGTAGCAACAACATAAAAAGGAACACAATGAGAGATTGTTGAAGTGAATCCAGTGGAGAAAGGCAGCATAAAGTATGGAGACCTGGAGAAAACCAGCAAACAACAACAGAAATTGATAAAAAGTTGCAGAACAAAGTGTGGGATCCAGGAGGAGAAAGACTTAAAACACATGATCAGGAGATCATGATCATTTTTAACCTTGGGAGTCTGATGTAGGGGCATTAGGTTCTGAAAAATAATTTTTATTTTATTAGACATAGGGGGTCTTGAGTTTTTAAGAATATTGATTCTTATGTAAATATTAATGGGCTTTTGAGTGCTTTAATTAATTAATTGAGAGATATTAAGTATTGTGAGGATTTTGTAAATGTTCCGGAATGATTGGAGAACATGATAGAAATCAGATAGTTTAGATTTGAGATATTCAGGAATTGATTTTAAATCCTAAGTTAGATTCAGTTTTAAGAATTTAGGGATAGAATCTAGATTTTAGGAGTTTGCATATTTTAAGGATTTTGTTGACTTATTGAAGGAAATGAGCCTAAATTGGTTCATCCTAAATTATATAAATTATCAAGTCTTAAAGGGAGAATAGAGACAAGGTAGGAGACAGAGTTAGAGTAGAGTTTGGACAATAGAGTTTGTAGCCTACGGGCAATTTCACTGAAAGGCCAACTATCAGAAAATCAGGCCTCTGAGAGAGAGAGAGAAGAAGGTCTCTTGTAACTGATTACATTTACATATATATGAAGAATTGGTTCTAAATTATGTGCATCAATTGATTGAAGTATGTTGGGTAAAACCCTCTGTTAAGGGTTTGATATGTGAAATGTATGCGTGGTGAATGTTGTTTAATAAGAAAGTGTATATTTAAACTCTGTAATTGAGTCTAAGGTGAGATTGTGCATATTATTTGGGAATTTATGTTAATCGCAAATTTAATATCTATTTTATGATTTAGAGCAGAGAAGGATTGCATATAAATCTATGCAAATATACATATTAGAGTATATCGATCACTGGGAAGATCAATTACCCATGAGGAGAACTGAACTGAGTTTTCAGTTCAGGTTTGATATTGGGTTGTTCGGACCTTAAAAAAAGCAATTAAATAGTAAAACGATGGTGTAGAGGTCTTTAAAGTTTATTTGGAATGTTGAATTAACCCACGAGCATTTCTGGAATGAAGTATGGAGTCTCAGAATGCATAGTGAATATGAAGTCAATGGAGCTTCATAAGGCACAAATAATGGTTTGCGAGCAAAAAATAAATTGAAATAATGATGCGTTGGTACATATATAACTAAATGGAAGTAATACGCAGATCGAAATCAGTGATGAGTCGAAGGTTCGGTTGTGAATATGCAATCGAAAATTGAATGGGAATCAAATCACATTTCATAGAGTTATATAATCAAGCTAATTGAAGCATGGCAAGTGTTGTGGATCCTTGAGTGAAGGAAAGAGGCATAGAGGAAGGAAAAACAGTGAGTTCGATGGACCATGAAGATGTGGTTTTGAACCAGGAAACTAGCAGTTTCGCATAGTTTCAAAGCTAGTAAGTGGATTTTTTTTTAGAACGCAATATGGCTCAGTGATAGACACGTGGCATTTAGTGGTATCCAAAAACCATGAATGTCGCATGAGTTTTGAGAATTAAAAATCATGCGTCTTGGTGGTACGATTATCATTGGATTGGGAACGGTAATCTGAAGACCGTTCGATGGATGTAGAGAATGGTAAGTTAATTGCTGGGGCCCAAATATTACTTTATGTTGGCGTTGGAATTTTAATTTAATGCTGTGAAGATTTCATGTAATTTTTGTTGATGTTGGAATGTATAATATCTATATGGGTTGGTGTTGATTAACCAATATCAAGCTTGGATAAGTTTTAAAAGGTAAAGGGCGCATATATATTTGAGTTGGTATGTCTTGGGCCAAACGAATGTATATTGGTAACTTTATCAAGCCGAAAGTATATAAGCACATTCCATCGATGGATTTGTATGCGTTATCCAAGAATTGTGGGGTTTAAACCCATGTTAGTTGAACATTATATAATGGGTTTAAACATGAAGTTCGAATAAAGATTCGAAGCCCACGAAGTGAGGGTCGAATGTTAAATATGATGAAATGGATTTTTTTGGGGTTTCAACCATAGGCTTTGAGTAGATAGCTTCCGCATGTAAAGTAATTTCATTCATGAAATGGATTTTATCATATGATATTAACCATAAATTTGAAACATATAAAGTTTCCGCATATGAAGATTGTGAATTGGGTTTGACATAAACGAAGATTGGAAAGGTAAAACCTTCGCACGTGTAATCTGGGTTGTATGGTTTTATAACCATAAGAATTTTATTTTAATATCTCAAATCTGTGATTGGAGATATAAAATCTTCCGCATTAAATTTTTGAGTTTGCCCAAATTGAGATTTATTTGGGGCATTTATTTGGATGCATTTTTATATGCATATTTTTTATGAATGTTAATGTGGGTAAGTAGGGTGAGCCTACTATCAAGTGGTATCAGAGCTGGAATATCTCTGTTTGAAGGTTCAAGTTTTTTTTAAAAATGCATGAGTGATGAAAATAGATCAGATTTTGAAACTGATGGAGATTGCAGCACAAAGATGCAATGCGGGTGAAAGGTAAAGAAATATCAACAGTGATCTTGAAGGTTTGATGAGCATTATTTAAACTCTAGTTTGAAGGTTGTTTGCAGAATTTAGGTTGCAAGCAGGTTGAAGGAAATCTCAGCGAAAGAAGAAGATCACAACTTGAGAGCACTGATGAAGGAGTCCAGCAAAGGATTCTAGTGGAAGAAGAATGTGGTAGAACCTGAAGAAATTCAACAAAGGTTGGATGAATAGGACAATTGTGTTCTAGAAGTTGCAAATGACTAAAGCCTAAAGGAGCAGTGAAGAATGCTCAAAAGGTTCCAGCAGAAAGAGGACCAATATTTACCATTAAAAGACCAGATCCAAAGGAAGGGATTGGTGAGGTAAATTGTAACAAGGTGAACTTGTTATTGTAGAGGCTTAATGCAACTCATGGGTGAGAAAATCATGGCGAAGAAGATGACTACTGAAAGTCATAAAGGAGAGAGCAGAGGTTCAGAGAGAGACCACATCAGAAAGAAGGAGAAAGCAGATGCCAAGCCAAATGGCATAAGGTAGCAGTTAGCTTATGTAGAATATGACAATGAGTTAGCTGAGATCAGTGAACAGTTTAATAAATTTAAATTGATGATAGAGTAAAGCCAGAGAGTTGGTTGGCTCATGAAGAAGAGAGTAAAGTGGTAGAGGCTACAACAGAAAAGAGAACAGCAAATGAACATGCAGTTTGCAGAGGAACTGAAGAAACTGGAACAAAGGATGGATGTACAGTTGACATATGCAGAACTCAGAGAAGCTGAGTTGAAAAAGGAAGTTTCTTTTTGTAAAGCAGAACAGAGTGAAGCCATTGGTACAAATGAAGAATGGAGATATATGGAAGATCTTGTGAACCATGGTGAAGATTTAAGACAGCAAGAAGTTTGTCTTTCTGAAGAGGAAATTATTGATGATTTCCTAAGTTATTGGGCAAGTCCAGATCAGCTGGATGATGTAAAACCTTGTGTTTTTTAATCTAATAATTTTAATGTGATTACAGGTTTTGCAAAGAAGGATGTGCAATCTTGTGAAGCTGTCACAAGTATGGGAAAGTATCTTTCATAATATAAACACTCTGAGGTAGGAAGCAATGATGGGGAATGTTTCTTGAATAAAGGAAGCCGTGATGCATTTATGATTGAAGCTATTACAACAAAGGAAGAAATTCTAGTGAAAGAAGAATAAGAGGATCAATCTAAAGTACTGATAAGTGAAGCAACAGTTGATATTGTTAAACTTTCCAATTTTCAAACTGAAAATTTGTGTGTGAATGCAGGGGTAGTATGTGATAATAAAATACTTCAGCAATGCCACAAGGAAATTGAATTTCTGGAATATTTGTTGGAACATTTAGAGTATGACAGGGAGATTGCAGAAGATAGAGTTCATTACAATGAAAAGGAAAACACCGTGGAAGCAGATGGTGTGAAATAAATACTTGTTGACAGTCTTGAGAATTCTTCAGAGAATTCTTTGGGGAAATGAATTAGCATACTGATGTGTTGATAGAGGAGGAAAATTTAGGGCAGCATACTGAAATGCTGGCAGAGGAAGAAAAGGAATTGAGGCCTTATGATTTTTGTTTTAATAATTGTTTTATGAATGCAGATGTTGTTGTAGGTGCTGGATAACATTTGACAGAGTTGGGCAGTGAAATGAACGAAGAAGAAGAAAATTTTGTGGACATATTTAATCCATGGAATGAAGAAGTTAAGTTGCTGGAAATTATGCTGAATAATCAGAATTCAATGCAGGAAGAGAAATCTCAATTTAAGAATTGGGAATTGCAGATGCAAAGAGATGAAGATAGTAGAAGAGAGTACACAATGTACCAGTCCAGTAAATTCCTGATAGGAGGAGGCAGAGAAATAGTCTTAAGTGACAATCAGGATGAATTTTTCAGTTCCAAAAAACAAGAGGGTATGGATGATAAGGTGGCAGCAAGGGCTCAACAATTAAAGGCAAGAGCAGGAGTAGAGGCAGTAGCAAGAAATCAACAATCTGAAGAATTATTGGACAAGGAAATTGAACTAATCAGAAAGATAATGATGAAATTATCTTAGAGGAAGATATCAGTAGGAAAGAAAAAAAGCAGCAACAGTAGCAAAGGAAGACAATGAGAGATTGCGAAAGTGTAGCCAGTGGAGCAAGGCAGGATAAAGTATGTAGACCTGGAGAAAAGCAGCAAACAACAGTAGAAATTGATAAAATGTTGTAGAACAAAGTGTGGGATCCAGGAAGGCAAAGACTTAAAACACATGATCAGGAGATCATGATCATTTTTAACATTGGGAGTCTAATGAAGGGGCATTAGGTTTTGAAAAATACTTTGTATTTTAGTAGACATATGGGGTCTTGAGTTTTTAAGAATATTGATTCTTATGTAAATATTAATGGGCTTTTGAGCGTTTTAATTAATTAATTGAGAGATATTAAGTATTGTGAGTATTTTGTAAATGTTCCCTAATTATTGGAGAACATGAGAGATATCAGATAGTTTAGATTTTAGATATTCAGGAATTGATTTTAAATCCTAAGTTAGATTCAGTTTCAAGAATTTAGGGATAGAACCTAGATTTTAGGAGTTTGCAGATTTTGAGGATTTTTTTGAGTTATTGAAGGAATCAAGCCTAAATTGGTTCATCCTAAATTGTATAAATTAACAAGCCTTAAAGGCATAATAGAGATAAGGTAGGAGACAGATTTAGAGTAGAGTTTGGACAATAGAGTTTGTAGCCTACGGGCAATTTCACTGAAAGCCCAACTATCAGAAAATCAGGCCTCTGAGAGAGAGAGAGAAGAAGGTCTCTTGTAACTGATTACATTTGCATATATATGAAGAATTGGTTCTAAATTATGCGCATAAATTGATTGAAGTATGTTGGGTAAAATCCTGTGTTAAGGGTTTGATATGTGAAATGTATGGGCGGTGAATGTTGTTTAATAAGCAAGTGTATATTTAAACTTTGTAATTGAGTCTGAGGTAAGATTGTACATATTATTTGGGAATTTATGTTAATTGCAGATTTAATATCAATTTTATGATTTAGAGCGGAGAAGGATTGCATATAAATCTATGCAAATTTACATGTTAGAGTATATCGATCACTGGGAAGATCGATTACCCACGAGGAGAACTGAATCAAGTTTTCAGTTCAAGTTTGATATTGGGTTGTTCGGACCTTAAAAGAAGCGATTAAACAGTAAAACGATGGTGTAGAGGTATTTAAAGTTTATTTATAATGTTGAATTAACCCACGAGCATTTCTGGAATGAAGTATGGAGTCTCGGAATGCACAATGAATATGAAGTCAATGGAGCTTCATAAGGTCCAAAGAATGGTTTTTGAACAAAAAAACAATTGAAATAATGATGTGTTGGTACATATAGAACCAAATGGAAGTAATACGCAGATCAAAATCAATGATGAGTCGAAGGTTCGGTTGTGAAGACGCAATCAAAAATTTAATGGGAATCAAATCTCATTTCATAGAGTTGTATAATCAAATGAATTGAAGAATGGCAAGCTTTGTGGATCCTTCAGCGAAGGACAAAGGTGTAGAGGAAGGCAGAACAGTGAGTTCGATGGACCGGGAAGATGTGGTTTTGAACCAAGAAACCAACAGTCTCGCATTGTTTCAAGGCTGGTAAGTTGATTTTTCTTTTAGAACGTGATATGGCTCAGTGATAGACGTGTGGCATTTAATGGTATCCAAAAACCATGAATTTCGCGTGATTTTTGAGAATTAAAACTCATGCATCTTGGTAGTGCGATTATCGTTGGGTTGGGAACGGTAATTTGAAAACCGTTCGATGGATGTAGAGAATGGTAAGTTAATTTCTGGGGCCCAAACATTACTTTATGTTGCCATTGGCATTTTAATTTAATGCTGTGAAGATTTCATGTAATGTTTGTTGATGTTGTAATGTATAATATCTATATGCGTTGGTGTTGATTAACCAATATCAAGCTTGGATAAGGTTTAAAAGGTAAAGGGCGCATATATATTTGAGTTGGTAAGTCTTGGGCCAAACAAATGTATACTGGTAACTTTATCAAGCGGAAAGTATATAAGTACATTCCATTGATGGATTGGTATGCATGATCCAAGAATTGTGGGGTTAAACCAATGTTCGTTGAACATTATATAATTTGTTTAAACATGAAGTTCGAATAAAGATTTGAAGCCCATGAAGTGAGGGTCGAATGTTAAATATGATGAAATGGATTTGGTTGTGGTTTCAACCATAGGCTTTGAGTTGACAGCTTCCACATGTAAATTAATTGCATTCATGAAATGGGTTTTATAATATGATATTAACCACAGATTTGAAATAGGTAAATTTTCCGCATATGAAGATTGTGAATTGGGTTTGATATAAATCAAGATTGGAAAGGTGACGACTTCGCACATGTAATATGGGTTGTACGGTTTTATAACCATAATAATTTTATTTTAATATCTCAAATCTGTGATTTGAGATATAAAAGCTTCTGCATTAAATTTTAGAGTTTGCCCAAATTGAGATTTATTTGCGTGCATTTTTATATGCATAGTTTTTATGAATGTGAATGTGGGTAAGCAGGGTGAGCCTACTATCATAATAGTAATTAGTTACACTACACTTATCTGTTGCATATACCTTACATATAACCTTGAAATAAACAAACAAGTCCTTAGGTTGACATTATAATGTGAAAAGGTTAGTTGATGCTTTAGGGAAAATTAATTTTCCCAAAATTTTGGCGATGTTGTTGGGGAGGTTGTCAAAGAGAGTGCTAGTTGTATCCCTGAGGGTTGGGTATAAAATACATAAGGTAAGAACCTACACACACACCGTAGTAAAAACTGAGACTTGTGGTGGTGCCTTCCCTCGACTGATACATTTAGGTTGTGCAGTTTGCATGACTAGAAAGAAACGTATAACTAGGAATAATGTAGAGATAGATTAGAAATCCACCCCAAAAAATACCAAAAGATAAGGTCAAGGTTTCCTTGGAAGAATTACATTTAAAGATGAAATAATTTAAAAGGTGAAATATCAAGTCTAGGTAAGTTACTGAATAATATCAAGGAAGCTCTCTACTATTATTTCCCCTTGAGTAGTAGATTCATATATTGCAGCTAATACTAAGATCCACATTAAAACTTTAGGAATTGAGCAGATATTTCAAGACACATTTAGTGGGAATATCTGTCCTTTTAGAAAGGGTGACATGAACTCTTTCAACCTAAGGGAAGGAATATGTGAGACAAGTGAACCATATCCTCAACATTTTGAGTAGGAATGTACTTTGACACCCATTTTCAGAACAAAAATTAAGATTCATGACTTGAGCAGTGTTGTAAGATCGAGTCAAGGCCCAAAACCCATCATGACACCAGCCCTTTCCATTTAGTACCACCTGACTATGGGATTCATGAAGGCTATTGGAAGATATTTGATCAAATGGAAAACCAGGTAATAGGAATGCAAACCTGGACCATAGAATATCCCATTGTTGATCCTTAGGGAAATGCACCTGTTGGAAATATGATGTAATGTGTTGTCCTTGATGGAAACCCACTTGATGAAGATGATGGCAACCTAATTGATGAAGTTGTTCTTGACTTGATGAGCTTGTTAATGATGTAAATCTGATGTATCTACAATTAGTACAGAAGGTGCAGAAGAAATAATTTCAGTAAGAGCCAGAACAATGATGAAAATTGTATGTCACAAGGCATACGCGGGTTTGTCTAGGAGAAGGCGCGTATGCACGTGGAAAAGTACGTGCCAAGTCGCGTATGCATAATTGCGCTCTAAATTAGAATACCAAGGGGCATTACCATGGTATTGACCCATTGTATTGAGCGCTGGGCTGTCTATTTGATCCCGTCCAGGAATACCATTGGAAGTGGTGTGGTTTTGGCTCATGGTATTGACAAAGGCTAGATCTATTTAAGAAGAATAAATTCATTGTGCAATGGGTGTGCATGAGTCTAGGTTTGAATGAATACTTCACTCTCAAGTATGTCTGTATGGAAAGGGTAACAGTTTGATGATAGATCTGAATCTATGATGCACCTATGAAGAAGTTGATGAAGAAGGTTATCTAGATCTGAAATTTATTTGTATCTTCTAGATCTGTTTGTGGAATGTTTAAATCTGAGATGAGGCGAACATATGTCTGAAGTGAAGAATCAAATCTGAACTGAATATCTGATCTGAAGAAGTATGCTGCCCTGTAATGTCTGAAGATCTATACGCGAGTTTGTCGCAGCGGAAGCGCGTATATACGCGGGTTTGATGAAGCGAAAGCGCGTATGGGTTGTTCTGTAATGTACAGATGTATACGTGGGTTGATTTGAATGGAAGCACGTATATACGCAGTATTAGTGAAAGGAAAGCGCGTATGCAAACTACGGTTTGCTGAAGTATGAAGTATGAAATGTCTGATCTGTTCTGATGTGTTACTACTATCTGTTAATGATGTATTCTATAGATTTGGGTTGTCTGAATTGATAAGTATCAGTTTTGATGTATGATTGAGCTTAAATGTGTGGAGTGGGTCCATTCTGAAAATATGATGAAAAGTGGCCTGCAAGTTGTGTTCTAAAGGAAACTATTGGATCCAGTGTGAAAATTGATGAAACGTGGTCCATGGTGGTGCTGAGGGTTGTAGCCTTCAGTCAGGGGGTTGTAGCTCCCTTCCAGGTGAGGCTGGTAAACGAGATCAGGGGGTCATAGCTCCCTTCCAGGAGAGGCTGGTAAACGAGAGCAGGGGGTCGTAGCTCCCTTCCAAGAGAGGCTGGTAAATGAGCATAGGTGGGTGCCTACGTACTGGTATGAGTCTACGCCAGTACATAGTTGTAAGATGTTTTCTTTATAATAAAATATTGAAGGCTGAGACAACGGAAGCGGTGGTTTTCTCCCGACTTAGGTTTCCACCTAAAATCCTGGTGTTCATGTGTGATGCTTATGTGTGATGGTTTATTCTATTATTACTGCACATGCTTACTGTTATCTAATCGTCAGAAGAAAGAATGTTGCATAGAAATAAGTAAAGAATTAATGGCATAATAAGATCTCTATGTATACGCGAGTTTTATGAAGGATATCCGCGTGTATATGTGAGTCTGGTTCAGAAAAGTAGCGTATGGGTTTTGAAGTAAGAAAAAGTAAAAATATTTGAGTAAGTCCTAAATACTGATTCACCCCCCCCCCCCCCTCTCAGTATTTTTCCCAACAATTGGTATCAGAGTAGGTCCTTCTGCAGAAGCTTGATCGCTTGAAGGAGATCCATCACAATGGGGAAGAAGCGAAAGAATAAGGCAACTCAAGGAAAGGAGATATCTCAGAAAACATGTGCAGCAGAAAATGAAGAAGATGAAACAGGTAGTGATTGTTGTTCTTGTGATATTCTTCTTTGTGCAAGCAATGGTGAAGATAGTGAAAGTAATGCTATGGACCTAGAAGAAGTTATCAAAGATCAACAAAGAATATTTAATGAAAAGGAATCTGCCTACAAAGATTTGGTCTCTAGACTGAAAAGGATGTACGATGATGTATCCAATCGAAGTAAAGGACTTGAAGCTGAAATCATCTCCCTCAAAGAAGATCTAGAAGATTCAAATAAGAAGAATGAAATATTTGAAGCTGAAATCATCTCTCTCAAAGAAGATCTGGAAAAATCAAACAAGAAGAATGAAAGACTTGAAGCTAAAATCATCTCTCTCAAAGAAGATCTAGAAATATCAAATAAGAAGAATGAAGAAATCATCTCTCTGAAAGCAGATCTCGAAGCATCGAATAAGAAGAATGAATAACTCTTACAAACTTCTGAAGAAGGAAAAAGGGTTGAAGAAAGTATGAAGAAGCAATGCCAGAGCTTGGAGGTTGAGGTAAACATTCTCAAAGGTAAATTAGAAGAAAAAGATAAACTTTTAAGGTTTCAAGATAGTACTAAGATTCTGGACAATATTCTTAGTAGTCAAAGGTCTCCTTCTATTAAACTTGGTCTGGGTTTTCATGAAACGGTCAAAGGAGAATCTAGTTTGCAAGGAAGTGCTAAATATTCAAAAGATGACAAAGCAAAACCTGAAGTGTTGAAAGAAACAAAAGGTCAACCAACAATCATGAATTCTCAAAGGAAATCATTCAATGTTGAATGCTTTAAATGTTATAATTATGGGCATGTTGCAGAAAATTGCAGAAGCAGATCATTTCAGTGACAGTCAAACAGATTCTATTCAGAAAGGTACTCTGGTTTCTTCAAGGGATATTGTTTTTCATGCAACAAGTATGGTCATAAAGCAGCTGATTGCAATAGAAGGAAGAATAGAGAAACACACTATAATCCTTATGCTTACTTCTCTGGTCACATGAGATGTTATGCTTGTAACAAGTATGGACTCGTGGAAAAGGAATGCAGGATGAACAGATATGAGAAATTGGATAAATTCCAGCACACAATTAGAAAGTTCAAGCAAATTTGGAAAAAGAGGGAGGACCGTTCATAAACGTAGGGAATATTGACCCTACAGCAGTCATCCGCGTCTAAAGCTTACTTCTATGAATGACTGTAGGAGTGATGTGAGATACAATATAGGGATTAATAATGTATCATCATAGGGAGAGAAATGTATGATGATTCTCATGCTTGGTTTGGTTATTCTGGTTATGTGTATTTCTGACAGAGCATCTGATGTGAAGAAGACAGGTACAGGTGGTACAACTTCAGGGGGAGATGAAGGAATGTGAAGTTTTCAATGTTTCACTTTCCATACGCGGGTTCAGTGAACTAAAGTCGCGTATACATGCGAGTTATAGTGGATACAGTCATGTATGCACTTATGATAAAATAATTTGTATGACAGCTGAAGATCAGGAGTAAAGGTTCAGGGGGAGCATTAGTCTGACTATTAATGATTGTATTATTGGCACTATATCAGTTTATTTCTAAGTTCTAAGTGATGATGAATTGATACATGGTTTCTTATGATGAGATAATGGATGAGCCCTGATTACTTTTTGCTGAAGAGTATCTTTTGTTTTCACACATGGATAAGATGGAAGTCTGGTGATTCAGAGATAAGGATAAATCATGCAGAGTTTGTTGCTAGTTGAGACCTCTTTTAATTCTTACACATGTTATATCATGATCATGATAAATCTTGAAGATCTTGGTGATATCATATCACATGAATGATTGCTTGACACGTATTGTTTATTTTAGAAGTTGTTTTGGTATGATAATTTCTCTTGGGAAGAATATGTTGATGCTGTAAAGAGTTTTGAAGGCTTGGTTACTAATGTGCTTATGCTACAACCATTGGATGACACTTGAAGACACAAATACATTGTCCTATCTATCTGTTCTCATATATTCCAGGGAAGCATTCAAATATCTCAGAAAGAAGCTGAAAATTGTCTCTGCCTCATAGAGGATCAGATATGAGTAAAATGCAGAAGATGGAATTGGATACGCAGATTTCCTTAAACACAGTCGCGTATATACGCGAGTTCATACAAAGAAAACCGCGTATGTGTGGTTGCTAACAATTTCTCTGTGTCAGCATTTCTTTAGCACAAGTTGTGGTGCTGTTTGGTATCTCTGATGCTATTTGGAGTTTCTGGTGGTACTTCAGCTCTTATATTTCTGTTTCATTCTCTATTTGGCGAGGATGCCTTGATGAGTTGCTGTTGAAAGTGTTCAGGATGCACAAGCAAAGGGGGAGCTTGGGTCATTTGGAAAGGATGCATTGGATGCACATCTTGAGGGGGAGCATTAGTCTTGCTGAGTATAATGCATTGTTGGCATTATGATGGTTCTGTAATATGATCTCTCTCTTGAGGTCTTTCTGGTATTGGTCATGAAAAGTCATATTTGTAATTTGATGAAAAAGTCATGATGAGACCTATGATGTAAAATTGTAATATTCAGTCATGTAAGGACTTGTTCAAATTTGTAAACCCACTTGGTTGGGTAGCTGATTCAAAATGTGTAAACCCACTTGGTTGGATAGTTGAGTCAAAATGTGTAAACCCTCTTGGTTGGGTACTTGAGTCACATATGTAAATCCACTTGGTTGGATCATTGATGTAATTATGAGTCCTTGGTGATAGGAAGGTCATAGAGTCATGTGTTTCATTAAAAAATATGTTTGAAGATGCAACATGAACTCAAGGGGAGCATGGTAACTTCAGTACACATCAGATCTACAGAGCTCTTCTTTCTACATAAGGGGAAAAACCTTGTTTTGGTTTTCATCTGCCCTTTGCCCTTGATGTCAAAGGGGGAGAGTGACATGGTGTTTGAATAAGGGGAGAATATCATTATGCTCAATGTATCTATCTGCTGTGGCGATCAAACACCATCGTGGTTGCCATCAAGTCCAAAGGGGGATATTGTTGGCAATATGATGCAATGTGTTGTCCTTGATGGCAACCCACTTGATGAAGATGATGGCAACCTAATTGATGAAGTTGTTCTTGACTTGATGAGCTTGTTAATGATGTAAATATGATGTATCTACAATCAGCATAGAAGGTGCAGAAGAAATAATTTCAGTAAGAGCCAGAACAATGATGAAAAGTGTATGTCACAAGGCATACGCGGGTTTGTCTAGGAGAAAGCGCGTATGCACGCGGAAAAGTACGTGCCAAGTCGCGTATGCATAATTGCGCTCTAAATTAGAATACCAAGGGGCATTACCACGGTATTGACCCATTGTATTGAGCGTTGGGCTGTCTATTTGATCCCGTCCAGGAATACCATTGGAAGTGGTGTGGTTTTGGCTCATGGTATTGACAAAGGCTAGATCTATTTAAGAAGAAGAAATTCATTGTGTAATGGGTGTGCATGAGTCTAGGTTTGAATGAATACTTCAATATGAAGTATGTCTGTATGGAAAGGGTAATAGTTTGATGATAGATCTGAATCTGTGATGCACCTATGAAGAAGTTGATGAAGAAGGTTATCTAGATCTGAAATGTATTTGTATCTTCTAGATCTGTTTGTGGAATGTTTAAATCTGAGATGAGGCGAACATTTGTCTGAAGTGAAGAATCAAATCTGAACTGAATATTTGATCTGAAGAAGTATGTTGCCCTGTAATGTCTGAAGATCTATACGCAAGTTTGTCGCAGCGGAAGCGCGTATATATGCGGGTTTGATGAAGCGAAAGCGCGTATGGGTTGTTTTGTAATGTACAAATGTATACGCGGGTTGATGTGAATGGAAGCGCGTATATACGCAGTATTAGTGAAAGGAAAGCGCGTATGCAAACTAGGGTTTGCTGAAGTATGAAGTATGAAATGTCTGATCTGTTCTGCTATGTTACTGCTATCTGTTAATGATGTATTCTACAGATCTGGGTTGTCTAAATTGATAAGTATCAGTTTTGATGTATGATTGAGCTTAAATGTGTGGAGTGGTTCCAGTCTGAAAATATGATGAAAAGTGGACTGCAAGTTGTGTTCTAAAGGAAACTATTGGATCCAGTGTGAAAATTGATGAAACGTGGTCCATGGTGGTGCTGAGGGTTGTAGCCTTCAGTCATTGGGTTGTAGCTCCCTTCCAAGTGAGGCTGGTAAACGAGAGCAGGGGGTCATAGCTCCCTTCTAGGAGAGGCTGGTAAATGAGAGCAGGGGGTTGTAGATCCCTTCCAAGAGAGGCTGGTAAACGAGCGTAGGTGGGTACCTGCGTACTGGTATAAGTCTGCGCCAGTGCATAGTTGTAAGATGTTTTCTTTATAATAAAATATTGAAGGCTGAGACAACGGAAGCGGTGGTTTTCTCCCGACTTGGGTTTCCACCTAAAATCCTGGTGTTCATGTGTGATGCTTATGTGTGATGGTTTATTCTATTATTACTGCACATGCTTACTGTTATCTAATCATCAGAAGAAAGAATGTTGCATAGAACTAAGTAAAGAATTAATGGCATAATAAGATCTCTGTGTATACGTGAGTTTTATGAAGGATATCTGCGTGTATACGCGAGTCTGGTTCAGAAAAGTAGCGTATGGGTTTTGAAGTAAGAAAAAGTAAAAATATTTGAGTAAGTCCTAAATACTGATTCAACCCCCCCCCCCTCTCAGTATTTTTTCCAACAGCACCATTGAAGGTTATCCCACTTCAAAATATCCTATATTTTCATGGGATGTCATTTGATGATCCTATTGATTTTTTATTTTAATTTAATCTTTTATGTCCAAGATATGATTATATTACTAACCCCAAAAATTTAAAGCTCTGTCCCTCTACTTTAAAGAGAACTACATTACGATGGTTTAGTTGATTAGGGGGTGGTACTATCAATTGATGGGATCAATTGAAACAATATTTCCTCACCAAATATTCAATATGACATCGAAAAAATATGAAACTTTAGAATAATATATTGAACGATTTCCATACAACCTACAAAGATCACCATATACCACTTCACATATAAGGATGTTTTGAAAATTGCTTAAATTAGAGGTATGAAAGATCAATGGATAGAAACTCTTAATTTAATGGGGAAGGGTGATATTTCTAAAGAATATTATGATGATACTGTGAAATTGTGTATCAGGTGTTCACATGGGAGTACACGGACTAAGCTTGGGGAGGATTTACGCAAGCAAATGTTAGTACTCTCTTAGAATATTTTAAAAATGATATCCTATGTAAACTAACTTTATAGTTGTATTATTTATAGGTATAATAGAAGTAGGCTTAAGCATAATAGGTATCAACCGTTTTTAGCCCTCATTGTTAGAAGAAACATATCTATATAGAATTCTCACTAGACAAAGTTGAGATATGCACTATCTATCCCAAATATCATTTGACTGATCATTGTCGCTTGCTATGAAGATTGAAATTTTTATTCAAGGAACCTCAGGAAGAGCTAGAGCCAACACATTTCGTGGCATAACAATGACAATGGAGAAACCATCCCCCAAGTACCATGCAAGACCATTCTATGTTTTTTTTTGGAAAATACTCTCAACAACAGTTTCCTGGATTAACTTGGAAGGGTCAAAAAATTATAGTACTACCTGGCATCCTTATCCATACTCTTCATCATCGTAGGCAAACTACTTATTTCATGTTCCTTCTTGGAAAAACCAGTAATATACCACACCCTCATGGTATAATTTACCAAATAACCCATATCCTTCACAATGGTAAAGTAAACCTACTGAGGGCCCAATATGGTATTAGAATTGGTAGCATCCCACTGGACCAAACAATCAATCGATGGGAATGATTCCTTAGTCACAAGCACCACCACAACCCCCACTTCGATTTCCTTCAAATTCCCCACCTCCATTACACCCTCAACTACCTTCACAACCAAATAAAAATCTGAATCATAGGATTATGAAATTTTTGGAGGTCCTTGAAACTGTTTATTGGTGTCCTCCCTCTTTGGAATGTAACGAATTATGATTTAGATCTGGGTAGACTATCTTTTCGGAATATCATTCAAGGAATCAAGAGAAGCCATAAAATGAAAATCTCGCTAAAGAACATCCCTTGATAGAAGGCCCTCCTTCTACTATAATTATTACTGAAACATGATAACCTAGAAAACTAACCAAACATTAATAACCTTTTAAAATTATGAACGTTTCTCCCCCGTTCCCTGAGATATAAGCCATAATTAAATCCCCTGCATATCCAAATTTTGATCTCATAGGGGAAATACAAAATTTGTGTATCAAAATGCCTCTCCTAAAGGCAATCAAACATATGACTACCTATGCCAAAACCATTAAATATCTATGTGTTAAGAATCATGGGAGGGAATAAAAAGATTCTCCTATGATCCATGTTTGGGAATCTGTCTAATATCATTCTAGGAAAATAGATACCTATTAAATATCATGATCTCACAGTTCAAATTAACGAGCATAGATTTCCAAACACTTTAGTGGACTTAGGAGCTCATATAAATATTATAACACTCCAAACTTGCAACCTCCTTAGAATAACTATGTTAAAAACAACACCAACCATGCTGGAACTAATCGACAGTCTGTAGTGAAACCAGAAGGGACTTTAGATGATATCATTATTTATATAGATTCTTGGGAGTACCCAATGGATTTTCTAGTTCGTAATCCTAAAAACAAGTTGGAGGGACTTCCTCTTATTTTAGGTAGACCATGGCCCGCTACCGAAAATACATACATTGGGCACTGAATTGGAAGCATGACCATCATTAAGGGAATTGTTATTAAGAAACTCATTCCATACCCACCTGCTAGACTCAACATTCGAGCTGAAAATTTTAGATGGTTCCCCCCCTCCCCCCCCCCCCCACCCCCCACCCCAAATATTAGGAGGTAATTTATGTTCTCCCCTTACTATATATAAAGCTCTTATATTTAAAATACAAAATGAGGATAGCATAATTAATGTATTTATTAACCATCCTTCCGCCATAGGAAACGCAACATGTCATATGCTAATATATGTAATTGGCAATGAATCTCAAGGATATCCAATGGAGGATTTTAATGATTATCATATACCTACGACTGGAGTCCATAATAGCATGGCCTTCGAAATTGAAAATAACAATACTTTGACTATTAATGTGTGTCCTGATGACCTTCAACCTAAAAACTGGTCCAAGTTCTTCAAAAATATAAACAAGCCTTCTCTTGGGAATATTTTGATATGAAGGGCATTGATCTATAGTTATGCACACACCATATTTACATTGAGAAATATTGTCGAGCCATTCACTAACCCCAAAGAAGATTAAACTCACTTTTTACGGACATAGTGAAACAATAACTTCATAAACTCCTTGATCTTAATTTTATATATCCTATTTCTGATAGGAAATGGGTTTCACGACTAGTGGTAGTCCCTAAAAAGAATGGAAAATGGATAATTTGTGTATATTATAGAGAACTAAATGAAGCCACGTAGAAGGATCATTTTCCTCTTCCATTTGTTGACCAAGTCCTTGATACACTTTATGGGAAGAAATATTTCTCCTTCCTGGATGGATTTAGTGGATATAATCAAATACAGATTTCTACTAAAGGCCAAGATAAAACTACATTCACCTGTCCATGGGGAAAGTTCACATATAGAGTCTTACAATTTTGGTTATGCAATGCACCAAAAAATTTTCGAAGGGTGATTCTGAGTATTTTTTCTGATTCAATTAATGAAGGAATTGAACTATATATGGATGATTTCAACCCTTACAACAATTATTTTTATCAATGCTTAAAAAATCCAGAGACGATTCTTGCATGATGTATAGCTACCAGGCGATGCCTTAGTAATGAAAAATTACATAATATGACGACAAAAGGTGTAGTCTTAGGACATTTTATCTTTGCTGCAAGTATTCAAGTAGACCCAGCTAAGATTGAGATAATTCTAAAACTCGCTACCCCCCGTATACTAACAGAGGTACGTAGTTTCCTTAGTTACACTAGTTACTATCGTTGTTTCATAATACTTTTTTCAGAAATCACAACACCATTGTGTGCATTAATTGGACATGTGAAATTTGAGTGGACTCATAAATGTAATGTTGATTTTGTAGATCTAAAAAATTTGGTTTCAACAATTTTTGTGTTGAACGAACATAACTAGAGTATATCATCTCATATATTATCAGACACATCAAATATGACGATAGGAGAATTTCTCAGACAAGAAGAGGATATGAATACATACGCAAATTATTATATTTGCAAAAACCTCACACTTGCAAAATTAAACTATACTATGATAAAAAAAGACTTGTTGGTTATTGTTTATGCTATACATAAATTTTGTCATTATATAATAGGATATCCAACGTTTGGGTACACTGATATTTTTTTATTCGGTATTTAACTAAAAACTTTGTCACCAATGCCAGAGTAACTCACTTTTTATTGTTATTGTAGGAGTTTAACATTTATAAGAAGACTAGCCAGGAAAAGAGAACCTTGTTGTGGATTTATTGTCAAGAATTCCAACTGTGGTCGACTCTTTACCAGCGGAAGAACAATTCCCTGATGAACACATGTTTAGCGTGATTGTCAAAACATCATGGTATATTTCTCATGTTGCAAACTACTTGGTAATCAATTGTATTTTTCATCCCGGGAAAAGAAGCTTATTATTCAACATAATGCATGATTTTCATGGGTGGATGGTTAGATCTTCCACATAGGGGAAGGTATTCAAATTCACAGATGTATTAGAGAAGAAAAAATATATGATATCCTCCGGGCTTGTCATGATCAACCCTATGGAGGATAGTTTTCTGATCAAAGGAATGGACATAAATTATTACAGATGGGCTATTTTTGGCCCACAATATTTGAAGATGAAAAAAAATATGTCAAGAGCTACGACAGTTGTAAAATTATGGGTGATCCTATTCAGGCTGATTAAATGCCCCTTTAGCCACAGATTGTATTGGAACTATTTGAAATATGGGTAACTGACTTTGTAGGTCCATTTAATCCACCTTCAAATTAGAAGAGATATATTTTATTCTATACATATTATGTAACTAAATGGGTGGAAGCGATAGCACTCTCAAGGTTCATAGAAGAAGCAATTATCAATTTTCTCTACAAACTATTTGTTCCATATGAGTTGCATAAGAGCTTGTAAATGATGGGGGATCACAATTTACTACACATAAAATTGTTGGCACTTTGCAAAAATATCATATCAAACATAAAATTACCTCTCCTTACCATCCACAAGAAAATCAGAAAGTGGAAAGAACAAACAAAGTATTGTAGGTGATTTTAACTAAGGTAGTATCTACAAACCACTGATACTAGGCCTCCAAGCTTCTTGAATCCTTATTGGCCTACTGGATGACTTGGTGCAACACTTGGCACAACACTACTATATTTTCACCTTATCAGCTCATTTTTGGTAAGTAACATATATTTTCGATTGAATTTGAAGTGAAGACTCTCATAACTTCTAAGGAAGTTACATTGGATCTTATAGAGGTACAAAAATAATGCCTATAATAGTTCAATGAAGTGGATAAAATTTTCCTTCTTGCCTTATGGCACATAACCATAGTTCAACAACATAGTGCTGAATGGCAAGATCAACTGATTAAAAAGAAAACATCTCAGAAATGGGATTGGGCATTGTTATATGACTCTATATTCCAATACTTTCTAGGTAAAATCCAAACAAGATGGTTGGGTCCTTATGAAGTCACCAAATTTTATGTGAATGGAATGATATGCCTCACTACGATTAATAATTCTGGAATCTCTTTCCTTGTCGATGGGCACCAACTTCGTTTGTACCACCAGCCACTTACATGATAACATTTTCTTCATGAAATTAATAATGATGCAAATCTCAAGGTTGTAGCGGATTGGGAAAATATCACCGCATTCACAACCAAGTAAAACTTTTGAAATATTTTTCATTTTGTACATAACGTAAATATTTTTTATCTTTTTAAAGTACATATTTTTTTTTTTTTTACTTTTGGAAACATTACGAATATTTTTATAAAATTTCATTGTCATAATATCATCACAGCTGTTGTTTCCTTAATCACCAATGTCATTTCCTTAATCACAATTTTTGTTTGCTTAGTTACAATTATTGTTTCCTTAATCATGGTTGTTGTTTCCTTAATCATAGTTTTTGTTTCCTTAATCACAGTTGTTGTTTTCTTAATCATGTTTTTTTTCCTTAGTCACAATTTTTGTTTCCTTAATAACAAATATTTTTTCGTGAGTCACAACACATGTTATCATACTTTTTTTTTCCTTAAACCCAACTAATATTTCCTTAGACACAATTAATATTTCCCTGGTTTTTTAATATATCTATCTCTTTAGGGAAAGGAGTACTTTAAGCCCTTTTTCAATATGACAGTTGGAAAACCAATTTTCCTAATGAATATCATAGGAAAATGTTTTATAATAATTCATTATAAGGATTCTAAACTTCCTAAAATTTTAACTCTTCTGATCTTGTAATAAATCTATAAAAGTACTTATGATGCATTCCTTCCATCATCACTTAAGGTGTTTTGTTTCACTCCAATTTTTAATGATTCTATGATCTTTTTGAAAAATATTTTTTGGAGACGAAATTAGTGAGCTAAAAAGTAATTATTATAAAAATTTTCATACCATCCCTAACTCTTAAGGAGTTGATATGCCAACGTATTTACTAAGTAATATTTTATGATTAACAAAATTCATAACAAAGCAAAGTGAAAATCCGAGATAGGATAGGAGGTCTCATCACGAGCTGGCCTAACATGATCATAGGACCTATTGGAGTGACATTACCACTTTTGGTCACCAAAATAAGGTAATGGCCTTCTATCTTTGGGTAGAAAGACAATAGGTCTCATCACGAGCTGGCTTGTTTAGCTCATTAGCTTCGGTGAATGACATTGTTATTAAATGGTTACCACTCCAGAACAATGACCTTTTGTAGATTCTTCATTAAAAAAAGAATTAGCTATGAAACTTTCCTAGTAAATGGGACACTGACATCTAAATGGGTGAAAAAGGAAACCCTGTGAAGGCTATGGACAGGTTAAGGAAGCAATGGGCATGCATGTGGTATTAAAGTTAAATTAAATATTAAAATTTAAGTTAGCTATAAAGTGGTGATGTTGGTTTCTCATGAGAAACTAATTATTATTTTTCACATTAGGGATAAACTCTTCTGTGAAATTGAATGGTCTAATTTATTTCTTTTGTTTATTTCTCTAAAGATGTGCTTTAGGAGAACATCGTTTACATCCATAGACTGTTCCTAAAAGTATTTCTATGCCTTTATTTCTCTTTAATGCTTTGGGTATTACAATAAACAACCTCATCATTATACCTCATGATTAATAGTTGGCTTAATGATTATCAAGCATGTTACTAATATCCCTCATCCTCCATTTCTATTTCTAATAGTTATCTTACCACGCCTAGTTAATATCACCCTATCTCTTATTCATTCAAAAGTTGTCAACCTATTAAAACAATGATTGATGGCCATTGTCAACCTTCAAGTCTATTAGGGGGGCACGGAGGTACTGGTACATCATATGTTATTAAAATTTCAAAAAATATCATTGCATGTTATAGTTTCTAATTTCCTATACTCTATGCAGTATTACAATCATTGTATAATTTGAATTTTACTGTGTCGAGATACAAATTATATATTTTTGAACAACCGATAATGGGTGGCCATTTGGTACATTATGAACGCGCTCAATTACAAGCCACGGAGCAAGCATGCAATATTTTGGACCAAGCGGGATGGTTAGACTACTTCAGACGATTACATGTATTTGATAATGAATTAGCATTGGAATTCATAAAGAAATTGGAGAATGTCGTAGAAAATTTTAAAAACAGAGAGAAGAAGTAATAGAAGAAGTCATAGGTCTTCTGACAAATGGAGAAAAATGGTATGAAATACATACTTTTCTCTAGAATGCAACTCTCCTATTTTTAAACCTTGGGGAAGAGTTGGCCAGGAAAGGAAAGGGGTATAACCCCAATTCACTACTAGATCCATGGAAAGAATTAGTAGGAATTGTTCAATGATATATTACCTTTGATCCAGTAAGTTATGCACTAAACTTACTTGCAGATACTGATTTACTATATTGTTTATATCAGCTCATACATGACTATGAAGCCTACGTATATTGATGCCACATGATGGCATACTTAGTAAAATGTAGCATGTAATTTTTCTACTTAATGAAATATTACGAATTTTTCCTTTGTGAAAAAAAGATATATTACCTTTGATGGAAGGTACAATTTGGTTAGGGGATGTCATCATAAATTAATGACATCTCTACGGTGAAAGCTAACTCTAAACCTTCCTTATGTTCTGAATTCACTCTTACATGAAACCGCAACTAGGCTAAGAAGATCCAAATACCATGTCTTGGTACTTAGTCATCATGATATTTTAAAGTCATTATTTTTAAGAAGTTTCAGTTAAGCACAACATATATGGGAAGGGTTCCTAGGAAATAGTGATGTCGGCCAAATAATTCCCTTGGAAGAAAAAGTTGTCATTGAGACATATGGAAACATTTTGGTTTGAAATGAGGAGCTAGAAAAATTTAATGCGGATAATAAAAATGAAAATTTGATGGCAAAAGATACCCCATAGGAAACTACACAAACTTTAATTCCTCAAAACTTTAGTAAAGTAGAGAAAAGAATGACATTTTTCTAGACTAACTACCCAAGAAAAGGAGATGGTTAGGCAAGTTAATAAATTTACAACAAGGAAATAATTATTTATACCCCTTTGAGATTTTACCAGAAGAAAATTTGACTCTAAAATTCTCCAATGAAGGGGAGATACATCAAGAAACCCTTAGAGAAAATTCGACTCAAGACTCACTGGATCCTTAATATATATAACAATAAATGGAGGTATCTCAAGCATTAAAAGGGTTGGAGAACTTATTGGAAACTATAAATTTAGGCGAACCAATGTCTATTCCAAAAGAGGAATCCATAACTCATCCAAAAAACCCTTCTGACAAGAATGCTTCACCTAATCCGCCAGTTGCAACCACTCTTACCGATTATTTAGTTGCTTTCTTTCTTGAATCATCTAGTGATCCTAAAGTTGTTTCTCTCCAAGAGAATTATGAGATCTTTTCCACTACTTTATTAGATCCCTCCTCTCTGAAAGAAATGGATCCATAGATTCCACTTGGATATTTGATTAGTAAGGGTCGAGATGGAAATACTGATTTTCTAGTTAAACCACAGTTTGATCCTCCTATCAATGACTTCCTAAAATATGTAACCCATACAACATGACTTCCTAAAATATGTAGCCCACACAATACCAATGGGGAATTCAATAATTCATCTATTGACCCTTTGACAATTGAATCTACTCAAGATATTTCTATTGAAAATCCCGAGGTGATAGTTTTTGTTTCCCTTCCTTTTGCACCAACAAATTTGGCTAAAAATTTTGTTCAAAGGAATAGAAGCACCAAAGCTATGAAAGACAAAGAAAAATTTAATCTCCATAAATAATTTGATATATTAATAAAATAGAACAAGAGACTGAAAAGGAAGGAAAACCAACTGAAAAAATGGCTTTAGGGCAGTAAGCAGTCTCATAAAGGTAATGTGAAGAAACCTGAAAGGAAGCTAGAAACTAAGGATACTAAAACCCAGACCAACCTCACACCTGTATCCATTGAAGTAAGTTTCTAGACAAATTATGCCTTTGTTTCTACTGAAGTAGGAACTCGGGCAGATTCTGAGACAAAAATAATTGATGTTCCACCTATTGTTGTTGAAGCGTAGACTCAAATAGATCCACCACCTGTTCTTATTGAAAAAGAAGTGAAAAAATAGGTTTTACCTCTTTATACTCCCTTAATTGTAGAGGCTACCATTAAGGTCCTCAATAAAAACATGGAAAGACAACAAGAATAGCTAGATACCAGAGAGAAATGGTGCCTTAGATGGAACATCAGGAATTGCTTCAACAATTTAGGGCACTGGCAGCAACAAAAGAAGAAACTCATGCAAAAATGAGAGCAACTGAGAAGAAAATTCGAGCCTTCAAAAAACACCTTAATAAGGCCATAGAGAAAACAAATGAAATATGCTCCATTTATTTTTATTCCTTGGCATGTACGTCTCCAACATGAAATTATGCCTTGTTGTTGCTTGAACCACACTTTTTATTCAAATCCAATGTTGTATAGTCTGGAAAAGCGTATGAATTAAAACAATTGTTGGGTTTTATATCTACTTTCTATAAGAAGTATGAGCACTGTATAAATTTAATTGTAGATTCAATCTACTAATGAAATTTTGTAAATCAAGAGACAAGAATCTACTCTACCCATTTGCGAAATTAATTTCATGATTGAGAGAAAGAATCAATAACATGCATGAAGGCTCAACATACATTCATAGAGATATATCTAGGGGAAATCTCAAATCCCCTTATTCTGTGTATTGCATTAATAAAAGGTTTTGGATGAATACAATATGCTTAGCTCAACCTTCATCTCAACCTGCACCTCTATCTTCTATCCTTTGCTTAACTAACTGACCTTGTCTTATACTTGGCTAAATTTTTTCCTTACCAAGGTCATATTTCCTTGCATTTTTTACTGGGGAAATAAGCCCTATTAAATAGGAAATTACCTCATATGGATTGCGCAATACCTTTATGACTTCCTCTGATTGCATGCACTATTTGTACAACTTGAACTAGTTTACAATTGATAGTACACTACCATTGAACTCCAATATCAATTGGGTAACTCAAATTTTGTGCACGCATGAGTTAATTTAGTCTGATTTATCAATTAATTGGTTTATCACTTAGTACGCACACCACTACTAAACCTCTGATTAGTTCCTCCAACATTTGGAACTAGTTTAATTGACCATAACTCAATTTAACTAAATTAAATTGTTAGAACTAAAATTAACTTAAACTAGTCTCCTAAAATTTAGGAAGCACTCTACATGACTAAATATAGGTCATGAACTTCAATTAACTAAGCCAACTAAGTTAAAATAGCTTATTTAACACATTCTTGTTGTCTTGTGATGTGGAATTACAATTTTCTCCTAGTTTAATTCAAAGGAAGAATTAAATTACGAATTTATTGTTGCATTTTCAACACTCCCTTTCAATAAGAATGGATTGACATCTACCTCGATCTAGCACCATTGGAATTCACCACATGCAACACTTCTCATTGTTGTCAGTGCTAATGCAACATCTGCAACTCAAAATAATCTGAAAAAATAAATAAAATAAATTGAATCAACTGTGTCTGCAATTGTCTATTGGGAAAATTGTGTTGTTGCTAACTTTGCTACAGCACCTCATGATATGGTGTCAACACTACTCTGTAGTCCTCAGTATTTTACCGACATTGATCTTCCTCCTACTAAATATTGTGGGCCCCTATAGCAAGGTAATGATGCATAAGACAAAACACATCAATGGACCCTGCCCAAACGTTTTTCACTCTTAGGACTAAGGATATACATTACTCCACCTTACTCATGGAGGTATAGTTGCATGTGCTCCCTCTTGCTGTTGAAATGGAAACAACAATGGCACCCACAAGGGGGCTTCTAATTTAATTTTCCCTTAATTAAATTATAATTAAATTGTAACTCCACATCACATGAAAACTTGTAAGTGTTAACTAAGTCAGGGAGGATTAGTTAGCTCATCCAATTCAAGTTGAGGGTCAAAAGAGAGGCATGTATATTTCACTCTAAGTTTTAGGGGTCCAATTAGATTTTATTTTGACTTGTAATTAGTTAACTCAATTATTTGAGTTAAAATCCGTTTAACTAGTTCTAACAGAGAGATGAGCTAGTGATAGGTCTAGTGAATTTAATCTGATTTAATTCACATGCAGTGATCAATCAGATAATTTATAACTCATTATACATAGATGTTTCATGTTACATGTCAATTCTAAGGAAGTCCTAGTTGAGATTGGAATTAAAGGGAAGAGAAATATCAATTGTATAATTAGAAAATTGTATAGGTCATGCATGATGTCATCCAGATGCCTTGGAAGTATTGCGCAATCAAATGATGGGAATTTCCTAATTAATATGGGATCAATTATCCTAGGAATGTGTGAGCAAGGACGATTAGGCATAGCCTAGTAAGTGGGTAAATAGTGGATCAAACTTGCCTAGATTAGTGTTGAAACGTCAACAGAGTGTAGAGGTTTCTTAGGAAGGGAAATAACATTGTATTCTTTCATGTTCATAACTTTATGCAATATACAGATACAGGGTTTTTAGCTAATCATTCCCCATATCCATAATTGTGTTGAGTGATTGTAATGATCTATTTTCTTGTTTATGTGATTGTGTGATCGTAATTGGTTTATGCAATCTGTATAATTGATTGAGTATTTTTATTTAGTATATTACAAGATTAGTTGAATCTATTTAGATATTTTTACATAGTATCAAAGAAGGAATCACTATAGAAGAGAATAACGATAGTTTTTTCTGAACAGTTGAATCGAATTTGTATATTTATTCTTTAGGACCAGAAACATATGAAGAGGTTGTCTTTCATTGGCTTGAGACTCGAATAATCCCTCAAGGGTATTTCAAATTACATAGAATCTAAGGAGAAGATGGAGGAAATGGTAGAGGATAACATACTGAATGAATTCATAGGCATTGATATTCCCCAACCCATAGTAGCAGATGCTCAACTTCTTGATGCATTGAAGAATAATGTAGCAAATGTGAGAATTATTTTGTTAGAATGAGCTCAAGATAATATTTTCTAGAACCTCTGTCGAAAGGAAACTCCATATGCTATGTGGAAGGCCTTAACCGATATGTTTCAGAATAGCAGTGACCATATGAATTTGGTGCTGAAGGACAAGCTCAGAAATATCAAGATGGAAAAGGGATACATGATCCCGAAATACTTGACGAAGTTCAATCAATTTCAATATGAGTTTCGAAGTGTTGGGGTGACACTTTCCCAAGATTATTTGGTGAGCCTAGGACTTCTAGGCCTTCCAAATATGTGGCATAGCCACCAAGACTAAATCAATGGGAGGGAGAAGCTACCAGAGTGGGAGAAATTGTGGTCTGACATGGTATAAGGAGAGATTAAGAGGAACACTAGAGATGGATCCTCATCAAATATTGTTGATGAGGAGAACTATGCGTTGGCTGGAAAGGAAAATAAAAGGAAAGGGAAGGTGTCTCATTCCAAATCATATTCTAGTTAGGTGGTTAAGAAGAGATACTTTTCAAAGGTAAAATGTTTCAATGTGATGTGCTTGGACACTATGCTACAAAGTGTCTGCAGAAGAATATTCTAAGAAGCCCTCAGGAGGAGTGGGAGGTGAAGCACTTGCTTCACAATTTGAGTTGGATTTCACCTCGATCGCATCCATGGTGTCAACAATCATGGTTTTTGTGTGGTACTTAGATATTGGATCTTCATTCCATAGGATCGACAACAAATAATTCTTTAGTAACTTGGAGTGATGAAGGGACGTATAACACTACTAGCATAGATACAGATACCTTTCAGAGGGAGTCAGACACTCCTCTCAAATTAAAAGATGTCATGTATGCTCCTTGTTTAAAGGATAATTTGGTTTTTGTTGCTATATTGGAATACCATGGCTATGATGTGATATTCAGTGAAGGAAAGGTGCTCCATGAAAAATCCATTAGACAGGTGAAAACGATTGGGGTTCGAGTAAAGAAACTCTACAAATTGAATGTTGAATATTGTGCTGCCTTGAGAATGAAAACAAGGGAGGTGGAGAGTTGAGACATATGTGAGTTATGGCATAGGATATTGGGCCATCTACACCATGGTGCTTTAAATAACATGCAACAAACTTCTACAGGAATTTCATAGGGTGCACTTGTGTAGAAAGATATATGTAAAGGGTGTACATTGGAGAAGTATACTACAACCACATTTCACTATAAGGAAAGTTGAGCAAAGGAGATCCTTGAGAGAGTTCACTCAAATGTGTGTGGGCCATTCTTGACCAGGGAAAATTTTAAGGATGGAAAATTATCTTGAAGTTTAAAAAATTGGCGAATCTCACTAGTCCCTAATATGCAAAATATAAAATGTTTATTGATGTATTTGTAAAATTATTAAAATTTATAATGATATTATATATACTCTATATGTAATTTTGGCGATTTTTAACGTAAAATAATTTTATATTGCAAAATTTTGGCGAATCACTCTTATAAAAAAGAGGGAATTGGCGAATTTTTTTTTTGGAAAAATAATGGAAAATTAGCCCACTTGCGAATATTAGCCCCTAAAATTTTCCATTTTCTTGACAACTTCCACAACAAAACACATGTATAATGTGATTTTTATAGATGATTTCTCATGAAATTCTTGGCTTTTCTTCATTCAGAAGAAATATCATACGTTCTCCAAGATTTGTGAGTTCAAAGAACTTGTCAATATATAGACAGGGAAGAAGGTGAAGTATCTAAGAAGCAACAATGGTGGAAAATATTTCTCTAAATAACTCAATAAATTTTTTTCTTCTGAAGGAACTCGAATGAAATTGATAGCACCTCATAACCCACAGCAGAATGGAGTTGCATAAAGAAAGAACATAATTATTGTGGGAGCAACATGAGCTATGTTGCATGACTAGGGGATATCGTTGCATATATGAGTGGAAGCGTGCAATACAACAATATTTTTGTAGAATAGAAGTCTTGATCAGATACTTGGGATGAGTACACCATAGTAATATTTGTTAGGTAAGAGACCAAATGTGTTTCATTTTAAAATTTTTGGTTCATCAGTTTATTTCCATGTGAACAAAGAAGCTAGGAAGAAGCTAGAGCCAACAACTGAGTTGCAGATATCTATGGGGTACACTGATACACCTAAAAACTATCAAGTTTACTTGTCAATGCACTAGATGAAAATGATCAGAAGAGATGTGAAATTCGATGAAGAGAAGGCCATTCGAATTTCCCTTTAGAGGGAGATTCAGTTTCATGTAGTTGAGGATCTCTTGGCTCCAAAAGAATAACCTCAAGATGTGGAGCAGCCACAAGTAGTGTAGATATTGGAAGCACCCACTAATGTAGAGACATCCCAAAAAGGAAGGAATCACACTAGAGAGGATGACATGTTTTTTCTTGATGCTTGAGAGAATGTGGAAGGTACCCAAAGAAATACACTAGATACATGGCTCTTATGAGCAAAGGTGTAGAGATAAAACCATCCTCTTTTTAGGAAGAAGTGCAACAACCAATTTGGATTGATGGCATGGTTGTGAAGTATGACTCCATCATCATAAAAAGTGCATGGGAAGTTGTCCCAAGACTTGAGGGGGAGTCAGTTGTATGATCCATGTGGATCTACAAGGTGAAGCAAGCAACGTATCAGAGTTTCGAGAACCACAAGGCCAAGCTTGTGGCCAATGGGTTCTCTTAGGTGGCATGGATTGATTACAATGAGACCTTTCCACCAGAAAAATGTACTCATCAATTAGATCCATCCTTGCACTATCAGCCCATATGGGATGACAGATACATGAGATGGATGTAAATACAACCTTCCTCAATGGGGTGATTGAGGAAGAGGTGTACATTGAGTAGCTGGAAGGTTTTAAGGCATTCGATATAAAGTTGCATGTGTGCAGATTCAAGATACCATTTTATGGTTTGAAGCAAGCACCTTGTGCTTGGTACTCCAGGATTGACAACTATTTCACTAGGTTGTGTTTCACCAAGAGTGAAGAAGATGTGAACCCTTATCATATTGTGGTAGAAGGTCATATTTTGATCATTTTACTTTAGGTAGATGATCTGATACTAACAAGTGAAGAGAATCTCATAAAGCCTTGCAAATAGGATATTGCAAGAGAATTTGATATGAAGGACATGGGGCTCTTGCACTATATCCTGGGATTATAAATATGGAAAAGATATTGGGATCTATTTGTATCTCCGGGAAAGTATGACAACGAGACCATTAGGAATTTCCACATGGATGGTAGCAAACCCATGGATACTCCTCTAGCAGGAAACTAGAGGAAGGAGGATGCTACTTTAGGTGAGGTAGTAGATGCTACTGTTTGCAGGCAACTTGTGGGTTCACTCATGTATTTGGTGAACATGTGACTAGACATATGATATGTAGTTAACCATCTTAGTCAATATATGGTTAAGCCTACCAAGCTCTTTTGGAAGGTAGGAAAGAATGCGTTGAGATACCACCTGTGCACTATAGAGTATGGACTATGGTATAAACAAACACAGGGAATGAAGATTCAAAGCTTCACCGATGAAAATTGGGAAGGGAGTCCATCCAACAAGAAGAGAACATCGGGGGGAATCTTCAACATAGGATTAGCAATAGTTTCATGGTACATCATGAAACATAGATAAGTTGGACTAGTTCAGTAGAGGCAGAGTACGTGGAAGCTATTCAGGTAATGTGTGAGGCCATGTGGATGAGGAAGACACTTGTTGGTTTTTTTGGTCGACATATGGATCTGACACTAATTTATTGTGATTACAAGACTTGCATCAAACTCTCAGTTAATTCATTTTTTCATGACATTTCCAAGCATATTGATATCTGGTAACACCATCCAAAGATAGTGTGCAGAGGTAGATTATGCCAAACTTTTATATTCCAAGTGCTTTGTTGAAGATGTGTGCAATCTTCTCATTTATTTAACAATGACATAGATGGATAGTTTTGGCCTCAACATGATGTCGAATCAGATGGTATTTTTTATTGATGTGCTTCATTCGATCATGAAACTTTGGGTTCTTGGCCAAATTTATCACAGAAGTGTTGTCAATGATGAGTGGAGTTGAATGCATTTGTTTCATCTACAAATATTCTAGGATTTTCTTGATCCACACAATTTCCTTTGTCGCTTCAGCTGCTACCACATATTCTTCTTCAGTTGTGGAATATGTTGGAACTAACTATTTGTGTTGTTAGCCACCTATAAATTTTTGACATAGAAAACAGGTGGCTAAAAACGTTTCTGAGCCTTCAAGAGAAATATTTCCCTTGAAAATCTTCCATTCTTGAAACCTCTATGTGACTTCCGTTCCTTGAAAAATCTTCACTATTGTTTCCATTGAAAAAGCCTTGCCGATTTGTGAAAAAGAATGCTTCAAAAATGCCTCCATTTACCCTATTTCATTCCCACAAAGCCTCCATTTTCACCTCCTTTTTCCCTTTCAAACTCTCACAAAATCCCTTCATTAGCCCTCCAAAATCATCAAAATTCTCTTTCAAACCTTATAGCTCCCTTTATTTGGTTTAAAAAATCCCTTTTTTGCCTACCGAAACCCCTTTCTTGGCCTTAAAAACATTGATTTTGGCCTAAAAACACCCCTTTTTACATTTAGGACTTAAGCCCATTTCAACTTATCCCTTAGCCCCTTTCTCTGCATTTAACCCAGTGCCAGAACCAGGCATTATGCCCTTAGGCGCTAATCGCAATCAGAGCTTTCTATTAACCACCTTTTCTTTGTTCTTCCAAATTTTCCGATGCGATGAACATTTGTTTTATCGACCTCTAATGAATATTGACCGTCAATCTTACGCTTAGATCCGACGGCCAGTGCTTAATTGTGCCTCGCCTTTGGGACCTCTATCATTCCCCTTCCGATCCAATATCGACCATTGATCTCCCCTTTGATCCGACGGTCAGCGCATAATCAAAAATCGCAAACCCAAAGAGCTTAGTGTTTTGGCCCCTCTCCTTTTCTGCGATGCGATTAAATCCTATCCATTCATCCTACAAAATCTGATGACCCATATTTCAACGCACTCCGCCTTCTCCTTTCTCTGTTCCACCGATCCCCGATCAAATCTTGGTCGTCCATTCTACAGATCCAACGGTCAAGATTTAAACCGTCGCTGACCTTTCCCACCTTTCTGCCCATGCATATTTTCATATCATGCTTTCATTCCCACTGTCAGATCTTCCACCCTTCCATCCAACGGCTGAGAATGCATATTGCGTAAATTTTTCATCTGAGCGTTAATGTTTTAAAATCACACAATTTGAGCAGTTTTGTTTTTCCACGTGTTAGGTGCTGAGTGGAATCACGTTTTTTTGGAAAAATTTCAAAACCACTTTAAAACTACGCCATAACCACTTTGGTTTTCCGCTTACCACCATTCACAGTGAAATCTCATGATTAATCTTAGTCGTCTATTTCTCTAATCCGACGGTCCGGATTCAACATCATCCCCACCCATTCTTCATTTAATTTTGCTCCCAAAGATATTCTTTCACCAATATCCACCATTGATCTCTTCCAATGATCCGGCCCACATTTAGCCTTCTTCCACCCTCCCGATCCCACCAGTAAAGGTCCCCGATCTCCATCATTTTAGCCTTTTTCCTTTGTATTCGCCCAAACATTGAACTTTTATGTTTTAACACTAGAAGTTATTTCTTCCACCTAACCTTCTAAAAAAACTTCACTGGTGAATCTTGATCATAGATTGCCACTATCTAATCTAATCCAATGGTCTAGAATCCTCCTCACACCAGACCTCCGTCGCGCCAGTTTTCTTCCATTTCGCCATGATTTGTGCCCGTTTTTTCACATACATCCTCCATTTTTCACTGTTGTGCCACCATTCCCTTAGGCTGCCACATCATTCCTACCCTCACTCCCCTTCAATTTTATAATAGGTTTATTGTGTTTTGCACAGAAAGCCTGTCACAGAAGCAGAAAAGAGTATCAGTGAAGATAATTAAAGGATTAGAGCCCATTATTGAAGATTTGAAAGCTATAATCCAGTGATTCAAAGGACGAAAGACATATTTGAAGACCATAAAGATGATTTAAAGGCTTAATGAAGCCTCAAGAATGCATCAAGCCATACCAGTGCTTTCATTATCCACAGAATGTTCTTTTCCCTGAGGACGAACCCCTACAGCATCCTCCATACCTCATCAAGCCTATAACAGTTATTATTCTGATAGGAAAGTCCCTGGAACTGTCAGTGCATTAGTTATGATGCATGGAAGACCTAAAATATTGTTCAGTCACCTTACTTATCATAGAAGACAGAACATAGTACTACAGACAGAGATGACCTCAAGGAGCATACCTGAAGATATTGTCAATCTGACAACTTCTTCCAGATCAACCTAAAGGGTACCAAACATGTTAAATTTAGAGCCATTATTCAGAATGGGCACTCAACCTTCCTCCACTCTGTCTTAATGAATCAATTAAGTTGACAACTACTACTCCTCCTCTCCATTCACCTATAAGTATTCATCAAAAATTCATTGTAAATGCCGTTGGTTTTTGGGATTCTATTAGTTGATAGAAATGTTATTGAGGGGAAGTAGCTTAGTAGTTTGTAAATACTAGGCTGGGAAAAGAATTCTGGACTATAAAGAGCCATTGAGCTCAGAGTATGTGACTGGTTTTGCACATCAATTGAACAAGAAGATTCACAGGATCCTGGTCTATATTACGGGTGATGTTTTCCTTACTATGATTGTGTCATTTCATGTTTTTCACACTATCCACTATTCTCTGATAAGAATTAGTAATCTAGCTTAGGATATACTACTGCAAAGTACCCTAATGCTTCCTTCTCTTCTTATCTTTGATTTTTTCTGCTGATTGTATATCTGAGAACAAATTCAACGTAATTTAACAAGTTAAATATGTTGGTTTGCCCATGCTTACTAGTGTATGAATTTAGAGTTTGTTTCTTAGAGGCTCTTTTTTTATTTCAGCTAGAAGAATTGGGATACTGGGGATTTAGAGTTAGCCCTGTCCACTAGGGTCCTTTTCCAACAATTGGCCTTTCTAAGATCCCTTTGAGCTAGTGTCAAAAGCATTGAAGGTTAGAAGTCATCCTATGATCTTAGGCCTTGGTCTGTGTTTAACCTTAAATGTTTTCTACTATTATGAAAGTGGTTATGAGGACTACTGGATCATTTTCCCTTTAGAGTATGTTGAAAGCAGGCCTAGATTTAAATGACATCTGACCTGATCTTAAGCTACCCTTTGTGTCTTTATTGAGAGTTTCCTTTGAAGTATGTCAAAAGAAGGCCTGGATTTAAATGACATATGACCTGATCTTAGGCTGCCTTTGGTCTCTTTATTTCACCCATTCTTAATGTTCCATTCCACCATCTATCTAAAAAGATCCTTTAGTATAGATGACTTGCCCTATGGAAACCCTTGGATAGTTGTTATGCAAGTAATCCCCTTTCATGACTCCATAGCCCAATGAATTGGCACTTCTATTGAACTATCTTCCCATGCTGAAACATCCTTCTATTTAGTTCCTTTTTTACTCCCATAACCTTCTCAGTTAATGATCTCCAACCAAAAAAACAAAAATAAAAAACCCTTGCACTTCATACCTAGCCTAATACCTCAATTTGAGCCTTAAATATATATCATTCTTTACATTTATAGATAGATTCCTCTCTGGATCTAGGAGGGCTAGATCCTAGGATCCCAAAGTGGTTTGATGTTGTCTTATTTTTTGGTCTTGGCAATCTGGCCAAAACATAGGAACCACAACATAATGGTGACTCCGCTGGGGACTTTCTGAGTGTTTTTCATCTTATACATCCTTAGGACCTTAGAAATCCAAAATCTCTAGTTAGATTAGTATTCAATTGTATATGGTGGACAACAGCCTGCTTCAAACATACACATTCATCCAGCTGGTGACTCCACACTCCACAATTCCTAAAAGACCAAATGACTAGACTGGTAGAAGGCCCTGAACTAGATGAATAGACATAGTGACCTCTTATCTGATTTGCAACACGCTTCTGCATATACAGCGAAGATATGCCCCAATGAGTAGGGATCATATCCCTGAATTTCCACAGAAAATGCCTGTGAAATAAATTGGTTGAAAAACCTGCCTACTTTTCAGGGTGAAAAGGTTGATGATCCCTTGTTACATCTCATCGAGTTTCATATACATGCGTGGAGGTTTAAATTTGAATGGCATGAAGACTACCTAATGAAAATTTTCATGGCAACATTAGAAGATAAAGCTAGGGATTGGTATGAATGGTTAGAACCTAGGAGTTTGTTTTCTTTGAAAGACATGCACCAATTATGAGAGATATAAAGAAAGCTCTCCATCCTTATCATGGGATTGTTGTGACCAATCTTATAAATTCATACAACACCCGTTAGACATTGATGAGGATTCTTACATCCTAAAAATCTATTAGAAGCCATTCAAGAGTTTCATTTGCATCCTAATTATCACAAGAACATGGATGAATCAATTGAGGAAGAAATTAACCAAGAAATCAAAGACACTCCTAAAGATATTCCTAAAAGCACAAATATTGGTTCACCATCCCTTGTAGCTGAGGCTCAAGATGACATCCAGCCTCAAATCTAGTCTTCACAAGAAACTGAGAGCTACAAAACTTCTGCTCAAAGAGTCACAGGAACATCTCCACCTTTGACAGAAGAAGAAATAGATCAGATCATCAATAGACAGCCAGCCTCTGAAATTTTTTGCATAACATACACTCTTGTCCATCCATCTACTGAGTTTTATTGTATAGAATTGGAAAGCTCCCATGTAGATCAAAATGAAGAAAGAACTGTTGATAATCCAATATGTCTGATTGGTAGCATTACTTACATTCATGATTTTTCTATTTTTGATCTATCTGATGATGATGTTCTCCAAATAGAAGATGATCTTGCAGGGCCATCATTAGTAGATTTGTGGGAGGAAAATCAGTTCCATCAACTTCAAGAAAGTAATGAGACAAAGCAGCCTATCTATGATACTGATGGGGAAAGTTATGAAAGTATAGTAGCAGATGAATATTCATTGAATCCACACTCTGTTTTATTTCAGAACATCAGTAATAGTTTCCATGTGATTGGAAGTCAGCAACCTTTCATCTCAGAGGATGAAGAGGAGAAAATGGAAGAGATTTTTGAGCAGATTGAAATTAAGGAGTCCCCTCTTAAAAAGGAGGAAGCAATAGAACATAACCCTGTTCAAGAATACATGGATCTTTTCATAGAGCTCAGCCCACCAGATCAGAATATCTCAGAGCTACAAGAGGACAAAGCTGCAATCTATGATGAGTCCTCCAGTTTAGATGATGATGAAGATAAGGGGGATTCTCTTTCTCAAAAGAGTCTTGTTCTTGATCCAGTGGAAGAGGGAGAAATCATGGTCGAAGCCTGCTTTCCATATATTCACAACCAGGTATCATTTCAAGATCCTTATGCTCATTTCCTGCAGACATTTGAAGAAGGATCAAAGGTCATTTTGCGTAGCTTGTTGCAGACAGCAAGAAACATTTTAGAAGTTTTTGTTAAAAAATAAAGAGAATGGGAGTGGCCCTTCCTATCCAGCATGCTCAAAGAGATGAGTAGAAAATACCAGTCATGGGATCATTTGATTGACTGGATGCATTGGAAAAGAGTGTTTGTCAACTAGACATGTAAATATTTCAAGTTAGAGTAGGGTAGGTATGAAATCTCAATAAAGCTAATTCTGTGTGCATTTAGTCAGTTTTTCTTTAATTTCAGAAAAGTTTCAATTCATAAGTAGCTTGTCCTGATGCCATGGATCCATAGAAAATCAGACAGTCTAACCCTGGTTTAGTTGTGTTTCAATTTCTTTTTTAGAATGTAGAGAAAGAAATCTGCTAGACCTTTTAATCCTAGCAGATATTAGTTTAGGTAGAGAACCTACAAGTCCAACAGTTTAATATGGTCTCATGGAGAAATAAGGGTAGCAGTAGATAGTTTTATTTTCTTGTTTGTAAAAATTGATGATGTAAAAGGTCTGCAAGTCCAAATGCACCTTGAAGAAAAAATGTTAGGACAATAGGATGGGTAGGTAGTTGTTTTGGGAAGCATTTCTGTTGATATAATTTCTTCATGATTTTCGCAGCTGATCCAAGAAAAGAAAGTATGTGTCAAGTACCAGGCATCTGGCCTACTTCCAAAGATTATTTTCTGCGATTCTTGACACCTTCAAGAAGATGCCATCCCCATGTGGAGCCACTGTTAGCCACCTATAAATTTTTGACATAGCAAACAGGTGGCTAAAAATGTTTCTGAGCCTTCAAGAGAAATATTTCCCTTGAAAATATTTCATTCCTGAAACCTCTATGTGACTTATGTTCCTTGAAAAATATTCATTGTTGTTTCCATTGAAAAAGCCCTGCTGATTTGTGACAAAGAATGCTTCAAAAAGGCCTCCATTTGCCCTATTTCATTCCCACAAAGCCTCCATTTTCACCTCCTTTTTCCCTTTCAAACTCTCACAAAATCCATTCATTAGCCCTCCAAAATCATCAAAATTCCCTTTAAACCTTATAGCTCCCTTTATTTGGTTTAAAATTTCCCTTTTCTGCCTATCGGAACCCCTTTCTTGGCCTTAAAAACACTTATTTTGGCCTAAAAACACCCCTTTTTACATTTAGGACTTAGGCACCTTTCAGCTTAGCCCTTAGCGCCTTTCTCCGCATATAACCCGGCGCTAGAACCAAGCACTATGCCCTTAGGTGCTAATCGCAATCAGAGAATTCTACTAACCACCTTTTCTTTGTTCTTCCAAATTTTCTGATGCGATGAACATTTGTTCTATCGACCTCCGATTGAATATTGACTGTCGATCTTACTCCTAGATCCAACGGCCAGTGCTTAATCGTGCCTCGCCTTTGGACCCTCCATCATTCCCCTTCCGATCTAATCTCGACCATTGATCTACCCTTTGATCCGACGGTCAACACATAATCAAAAATCGCAAACCCAAAGACCTTGGTGTTTTGGCCCCTCTCCTTTTCTCCAATGCGATTAAATCCTAGCCATTCATCCTGCCAAATCCGACAACCCATATCTCATCGTACTCCGCCTTCTCCTTTATCCATTCCAATGTTCCTCCTATCCCCGATCAAATCTTGGCCATCCATTCTATAGATCCAATGGTCAGGATTTAAACCGCCGTTGACCTTTCCCACCTTTCCGCCCATGCATATTTTCATATCGCACTTTCATTCCCACCGTCGAATCTTCTGCCCTTCCATCCAACGGCTGAGAATGCATATCGCGTAAATTTTTCATCCGAGTGTTAACATTTTAAAATCGCACGATATGAGCGGTTTTGTTGTTCCACATGTCAGGTGCTGAGTGGAATTGCATTTTTTTGGAAAAATTTCAAAACCACTTTAAAACTATGCCATAACCACTTTGATTTTCCACTTACTGCCATTCACAGTGAAATATCATGATTAATCTTAGCCATCTATTTCTCTAATCCGATGGTCCGAACATCATCCCCTCCCATTCTTCATTTACTTTTTCTCCCAAAGAAATTCTTTCGCCGGTCTCAACCATTGATCTCTGCCAATGATCCAACGGCCCACATTTAACCTTCTTCTGCCCTCCTGGTCCCACCACCAAAGGCCCCCTATCTCCATCATTTTAGCCTTTTTCCTTTGTATTCACCCAAACATTGAACTTTTATGTTTTAACACTACAAGTTATTTCTTCTGCCTAACCTTCTAAAACAACTCCATCAGTGAATCTTGACCATAGATTGCCACTGTCTAATCTAATCCAACGATCCAAAATCTTCCTCGCACCAGACCTCCATCGGGACAATTTTCTTCCATTTCGCCATGATTTGTGCCTGTTTTTTCGCCTACATCCTCCATTTTTCACCGCTGCGCCACCATTCCCTTAGGCCGCCACAACATTTATCCCCTCACTCCCCTTGGATTTTATAACAGGTTTATTGTGTTTTGTAGGGTTTACAGAGTGATGAATTCATTCTGTCTCCACTGTAACTATAATGGTGATCTAGAGCGCAGAAAGACTGTCACAAAAGCATAAAAGGGTATTAGTGAAGAGAATTAAAGGATTAGAACCCATTATTGAGGATTTGAAATCTATAATCCAGTGATTCAAAGGACGAAGACACAGTTGAAGACCATAAATATGATTTAAAGGCTTAATGAAGCCTCTAGCACGCCTCAAGCCACATCAGTGCTTTCATTATCTGCAGAATGTTTTTTTCCCTAAGGAGGACAAACTCCTATAGCATCCTCCATACCTCATCAAGCCTATAATAGTTATTAGTCTAACAGGAAAGTCCCTAGAACTGTGAGCACATTAGTTATGAGGCATGGAAGACCTAAAAGACTGTTCAGTCACCTTACTTATCACAGAAGACAGAAAAAATCACTACAGCTAGAGAGGACCTCAAAGAGCATACATGAAGATATTGTCAATCTAAAAAAAAACTTCTAGATCAGCCTAAAGGGTACCAAACATGTTAAATGTAGATCCATTATGCAGAATGGGCACTCGACCTTCCTCCACTCTGTCTTAATGAATCAATTAAGTTTACAACTACTACTCCTCCTCTCCATTCACCTATAAGTATTCATCAAAAATTCATTGTAAAGGTTGTTGGTTGTTGGGATTCTATTAGTTGAGAGAACTGTTATTGAGGGGAAGTAGATTAGTAGTTTGTAAATAGTAGGCTGGGAAGAGAAGTCTGGACTGTAAAGAGCCATTGAGATCAAAGTATGTGACTAGTTTTTCAAATCAATTGAACAAGCATATTCACGAGATCCTGGTCTAAATTACGGGTGATGTTTTCCTTACTATGATTGTCTCATTTCATGTCTTTCACATTGTCCACTATTCTCCGATAAGAATAAGTAATCTAGCTTAGGATATACTACTACAAAGTACCCTAATTCTTCTTGCTCTTATTATATTTGATGTTTTTTACTGATTGTATATCTGAGAACAATTCAACGTAATTTAACCAATTAAAGATGTTGGTTTGCCCATGCTTACTGATGTATGAATTTAGAGTTTGTTTCTTAGACGTTATTTTTTGGTTTCAGCTGGAAGAATTGGGATACTAGGGATTTAGAGTTAGCCCTATCCAGTAGGGTCCTTTTCCAACAGTTGGCCTTTCTAAGATCCCTTTGAGCTAGTGTCAAAAGCATTGAAGGTTAAAAGTCCTCCTCTGATCTTAGGCCTTGGTTTGTGTTTAACCTTAAATGTTTTCTAATATTCTGAAAGTGGTTATGAGGACTATTGGATCATTTTCCCTTTAGAGTATGCTAAAATTAGTCCTGGATTTAAATGACATCTGACCTAATCTTAAGCTACCGTTTGTGTCTTTATTGAGAGTTTCCTTTGAAGTATGACAAAAGTAGGCCTGGATTTAAATGACATCTGACCTGATCTTAGGCTGCCTTTGGTCTCTTTCTTTCACCCATTCTTAATGTTCCATTCCACCATCTATCTAAAAATATCCTTTAGTATAGATGACTTGCCTTATGGAAACCCTTGGATAGTTGTTAAACAAACAAAAATAAAAAAACCCATGCGCTTCATACCTAGCCTAATACCTCAATTTGAGCCTTGAAGATATATCATTCTTTACATTTATAGAGAGATTCCTCTCTGGATCCAGAAGGGCTATATCCTAGGATCCCAAAGTGGTTTGATGTTGTCATATCTTTTGGTCTTGCCAATTTGGCCAAAACATAGGAATGACAACATGCGTGATATCCAGGAGACATCTCCTGATCTGAGACACATAGTATAACCTGAATGAGATACCCCAATTTCTTTGTCTCCAACAAATTCTGAATTAGAGTATCCAATCAAGCTGAAGTCACCCACCTATGTATATTTGAGTCCAAAGTCTTGAGTCCCTTTCATGTACTTTAGAACTCTTTTTTCAGTAGACCGATGTCCTTCACAAGGTTTTTTCATAAACCTGGAGAGGATTCCAACATAAAATGATATGTCCAGTCTCGTAGTAGCCAGGTATATGAGACTTCCTACAAGCTATCTATACTTCGTTGCATCCTCAAATTCCTTCCCTTCAATTGATGTGAGCTTGAATTTTTGTTCCATTGGAGTGGTCAAAGGATTGAAATCAGCCATGCTAAACTTGTTCAATAGATCTCCAATTACTTCTTCTGAGAAAGGAATATAAAGTTTGGATGTTGAGTTACATCAATACCAAGATAGTAGTGAAAATATCCCAAATAAGTCATTTAAAAACCTTTATTCAATTCCTTCTTTATGGATGAAATATAAATCTCCTTGTCATCAAATATCATCTACATACAACACAAGATATACAACTATTTTTCCAACCTTATTAACAAACAATTTTTCATCATCAAGATCAAAAGGTTTGAATTTAAGTTTCAGAAGATGCTCAGTCAGTTTCTCATACCAAGCTCATTATGCTTGCTTGAGGCCATAAGAGGATTTTATAAGCTTGCACACTTTTTGTTCTTATCCCTTCACAAAAAATCCTTTTGGATGGGACATAAAAACCTTATCCTTTCGATCTCCATTTAAAAAGGATGTTCTTACATCCATCTAATGGAATTTCCAACCATTCTGAGCTGCTAAGGTAAAGAGTGTCCATATGGTGGCCCATTTTATTGTGGGGGAATTTTTTTTTTCATAATCGACCCCTTCTTTCCATGCAAAACCTTTTTCCAAAAGCTTGGCTTTGTGCTTGTCAATTGAGCCATACACTTTGTACTTTTTCTTGTAGACCAACCTAGAGCCAATTGGTTTGGTTCCCAATGGAGGATCAACCAGCTTCGAAGTGCCATTCTTTATCAAGGCATCATACTCATTTTTCATTGATTCATTCCATTTATCATGAGAAACAACTTATTTGAAGAAATTTGGTTGAATATATGTAGAAAAATTCAATTCACAATTATAAGAAACGTCCATATCAATAGGTGAATTATAATCATTTACATCACCTCCATTTTTCCTGGTGGGACTTCTTGTTCTTGTGTTTCCAACCTCATCTGGACAAATATTTTCCAGTGTCTTTGTCAGCCATTTTTTGGGACCTCTATGAGATGGCCCAGGCTTCTTATTTGACTGAGTTGATATTGAACCAAGATTTAGTCTCTCAATTCTGTCAATCACATCATTCAAGGTGTCATCCCTGGTTGGTTCTTCATGTGGGGGAGAGAGTGATTCGAAAGATGATTCCACATATTGATTCAGTAAATGAATCCCCCCTTCACGATGTGGAATCTGATTATCAAATTCTTGAAATGACTTTTCATGTGTGAATATACCCAAGCGATCAATTTGTCGCTCAAAAACATCATTAGTCTTGGAATATTCAAGGAATATGACATCTATAGATACTACAAACTTCTTATTGACTTCATCATAGAGATGATATCCTTTGGAGGTATTGGAATACTCCAAGAAGATACATTTTTTACTTCTACCACCAATTTTATCTCTTTGTACCTTAGGTATCAAAGCATAACAGGTGGAACCAAAGACCCTGAAATGCTTTATCGAAGGAATGTGGCCATGCCACATTTTATAAGGAGTTTTATTTATGATTGTATTAGAAGGACACCTATTATTTATGTACACAACACATATAACTGCATCAACCCAAAACATCAATTTTAAATTCTTGAAAAACATCATGAAGCAAACCATATTTAAAATTGTCTTGTTCATTCTTTTAGCTACATTGTTCTCTTTGGGATTATAGGGCACAGTTGTTCCATGTTTGATCCCATGTTGGGGAAGATAGTTTTCAAAATCATTTGAAGTGTATTATTTTCCATTATTAGTGTGCAAAGAGCCAATATGAGTTTGTGCATCATTTTCAATCCATGCATGAAAATTATTGAATGTTTGAAAAGCATCAAATTTGTTCTTCAATAAGTAAACCCAACACATAATGGTGTAATGATCAAAAAATGTCATCATATATTTATTTCCATTTGTAGAAGAAATAGAAATGCGACCACATAAATATGAATGAGTAAGCTCAAGTTTTATATGTGCTTTGGAATGTGAATCATGAAAGGAATGTTTGCTATGCTTTCCTAGAATACAAGCATCACATTGCTTAAGTTTCCTAGGAATTGTAAGCAATCCAGTAACACCATTTTTATTCAACAATAGAAGGCAGTCATAGTTTAAGTGTCCTAATCTAGCATTCCATAAAATACATTATGGGAATGTACCCTTCATCATAGTGAGAAATAAATGCAATTTTTTGTGCATGAGAAAAGGTACCTTGCAGCTTTAGGATTCTTCCTTCTTCTATTCCATTCATGACAAGTGCATGATCTGATGATTTTTTGACCTCAAACTTGCCATAAAACATGTGAATGGAGTGTCCTTGTTGGTAGATGTGGATGAAGGATAGCAAGTTTCTCCTCAACTCAGGGAAGTATAGGACCTCATGTAGAAGTTGATCTGGAAGACTGGGAAAATTAAGCATGATTGTGCCAAGCCCTAATGGCTTGAGTTTAGATTTGTCTACAAAGTATATTGCTCCATCAACCTTGAGAGTAAATTCTTCAAAAAAATATTTTATAAAATTCATGTTACATGTTTCTCTTGAATCTAGCAACCAATCATTTCTCCAAGAAGTATATGAATCATTAAACAAGTCTTCAGTTACTCCAATGTTACAATGTGATACAACGTAATGAGCGGATTCAGGTGCTTTACGTTTGTCTTTGTCATGAGTTTTACCTTTTACTTCATTTATTTGCTTCTCAAATTGGTCCCAAGGAATCTTTCATGTAGATGTATCATGCCAATCTTTATTGCATCTTATGTAATGAAGATCATATTTTTCACTGTGAGCTTGTATACCCACCCCTTCCTCTGAAATTTATTCTTCCTCTTCCCCTTCCCCTTCAGCCACCTCTTCCTATGGAAGAATCTTAAGCATGATTATTCTCTCTATGCACAAAACATACAACTTCTTCAGAAGACAGACAGATTGTCTTCTTTCCAAAATCCTTCTCTCTATATGCAAACGTTTTCTCAAGGGAATCAAAGGTGTTCATGAGGTTTCCACTTGCTCGGAATGACTCAAGGTAGTGTGAGTAAGTGGGACACAATTCCTTAACATAAGCTATGAGAGTTATGTCAAATTATACACCATTGTTTTTAATGTCATGCATGATAGATCTTACTTCTGATGATAACGCAAGAGGGTCATTATTTTTCAATTCAAGGCTAAATAGATTAATCATTAATTGAACAATTTCAAGTTCTGAAAGTGATTCATAGAGTTCTTTTCATCTCATTAATGCTTCATAGTCATTTGAAAATGGTTTAATATGGTGACTCACCTCTTCATTTATAGAAGATGCAATCAAGGCATAGGCCTTGCAATTATTTTTTTCCCAAATGGTGATCTCCTTGTATGAGGTGGGCTTTATCGGTGCATTGTCTCCTTCTCCTTCACAAGTTCCTCTCCAAAACTCATTAAGAATGAGAGTGCTTTATTTTCCGAGACCACTCAGGATAGTTCTCATTTCCAGAGATAACTACTCCCACAATAGATATGAGAGAATGCATTGTAAATATGTACTATAAAAAATTGTACTATGCTGGACAAAGACTCAATTATGGTGTAAAAAAATGTATTCTTCTACAAAAAACTCAATTCTGGTGTATTTTTTTTTGTAAAATATATATATATATATTGCATAGGTTATATCTGGGGGAGGTGGAATAGGTGGAGGTGACGGCGGAGGGAGGAGGGAAGAGGGAGGGAAGAGGAGGGAGTGGGGGAGGGGGGGGGGCATTAGGGGAATTTTGAGGTCAAAAATGGGCCTCCTAAGGAAATTATAAAATAATAGTGGAAATAATACAATAAGATTTGATTACATCATCAAATTTTAGAGGGAAAAAACAAAAACTACTTTTTCAACTCATATTTTAAACTTATCTCCCAAAGTGTTTACTCAAATTTTAAGCAGGAGTACTCCTTGGAAGAAAAAATTAATTCCTCATCCAAGGAGTACCCATCTTTCATACTTTCGATGGGTCCTGCTACACGAAAAAAGAGAAATACATGAAAAATGTGATTGTAATAATGTTTTTTATGTATTTCTCATTTTTCATGTAGCAAGGTCCATCGAAAGTATGCAACATGGGTACTCCTTGGATGAGGAATTAAATTTTTTATCCAATGAGTACTCCTGCTTGATATTTAAGTGAAACATTTGGGAGATAAGTTGAAATTAGGAGTTGAAAAAGTATTTTTGCTATTTTATTATTTTTTAATCTTTTTACCCTTTTACTTAGAAAATGGTGAATCATCCCCCATGGTGGACATCATCAACTTGAATCATAATGGTTCTTACAAAGTTTATCTTTGTTTTACATTTTTCTTAGGAGGCCCATTTTAGACCTCAAAATTCCCCTAATGAAGTGGAGGAGGGGATCCCGTAGGCCGGTGGAGGGAGGGAAGATTATAGGCCAACTGTTATAGGTCAATTTGGGCATCATCCCCCATGACCTTGTAAAACTGGACATCATCCCCAGGACCAATGAAATAGGGTCTATCATCACCTTATATTTCAGTTTTTATATGCCCTAAGAGATGAACATTTCATTCATGGATCCTATTATGAGATTTCCAAGCTTTGAAGTATATGTTATATCACCTACTGACTCAGCAATGCTCACCTGCAAGGGACTAAATGCATTACAGCTCCAAATCCTCCATGCAAGGGTGCACTGTAGTGCACTTCCTGACACTCAAGGGTGCGTTGGTCACCTGGAGCATAATTCTTATTGTTCTGGGAATCTCCACATGGCTAGTGCCTTCTAGAATAGTCCATATGTGTCAAACTTTGAATCCAAGTGTCCATCTAACACCTCTGAACATGGAAACATGTCTTGCCTATTATAAGAAATTCATTCATTGAGAAACTACCATCATTTTCCCTATAAATTGAGCACTTTTACACAGCAATTTGTCACCGTCTCTGCAATCCCCATCCCGCACATTGGAGGGTTCATTCCGTGACCTGTGGGCAAGTTAAGACTTGAAAATACTTTCATTGCATCCCTCTGAAGATGAGCTTTCATTGCCCTGAAGACATCTCCTTGCAAAAAACCCTAAAAATAGCTCTTTTTCGATTGGCACGGTTCCATAGTTTAGCCCTCGCGCCAAGAGGGAAAATCCTCCAAAGAGGGCGCACCAATTGGCACTCTGTCATAGAGCCGCACCCGCGCCAACCATATTAAGAGGTTTTTTTTTAAAATAAGAGGCGGAAGTTTCATCCTAACAAATTCCTGGACTGATATCTATCTTGAGTTGGGTGGTTTGGCTATGGATTTCCATAGAGAGGAAGTGGTTTGCCACCTCTCATGGAAGCTTCCTTGATGATAGGGCCAATCCCATAATTATAGGGACCCCAACTTCCCTTCCTCCTCCTATAAAGGCTTGCCCATCTCCATAGCAAGCTAGTTCCAGAATCTCCAAGCTCCCAAGAGCTTTCATGCTGCAAAAGCCTTCTTGATTCCCTAAGGCCAAATCCAAGCAAGGAGACTATTGCCAAGTATCCACAGAGAGAGGCTTGTCCCATCCTTGACAGGCTTTATCGAGACACGTTCTGCTGATGACCCGCCAAAGGAGAATTCGGCGTCAAAGCTTTGGTTGTATTCTTCTTTTTGACTCATTAATATTAAGCGACTATTGGTTATGGTTCCACTCTTGTTCTTGATCATGTTCATGAGTTATGTCCTCTTCGACTGACATATAGTTGCATATTCTGGGTTTTATGCTTGCGTTTGTGTTGTTTCTTGCATGTGCAGGTGTCCGATCACGCAGATCGTGAGGATTGTGATCTTCCAGGGCAGAGGAACGGGAGCACCACCTCTTCTACAAACGAAAGCGTTGGATTCCAGGTAAGCCTTCCTCGCAAGTCGGTTTATTTACAATTAGGAACCTGCACTGTAGCGTGTTTGATTGTTGCTAGACCCGATCTGGGCTAGTGGGGATCGCCTCTGTCCGCAGAGGGGATTTACCTCCTCAACAATTTGGCGACTCCACTGGGGACTCAACTTTTTGTTTGATTTGTAAACTATAGACGGAATCTGAAGCACAACTAGATAGCCTTCGAAACGCTTTTGCTCTGCATTAGCGGAGTAGATCAACGCTGCTTCAGTCCATCTCCGGTTTGGTTTACGGACTGAACAACTTGGAGTTTTGTCTTCTCTTTCCGGTCAACTTATTGGTCTTGCCTGCTTGGTAAGCTTTTTGGACTGGATTTTCCTATTTTTTTGGCTTTGTTTTAGCCTTGTCATCACTTGTCTATGTCTGAGATTGCTTGTTTTTTATTTTTTCCATAGTAAACTCGGCTGGCGCACTTTTTAGCGTGACATTCGCGCCCATTGACGCAGGTTTCCTGTGTATCACCCATGCCATTGCCTTTCTGGCGCTAATTTCAAGCTCACAGTCGCGCCAATCTTGTGAGCTATTAGGGTTTGTTGTGTTCCATGCTTTCTGAAGCTGACTTGTGATTTTGATCTTGTTTTTTCGGCTGTTTGAGTGCACTGGAGCCTAGTTGGACTGGTTGTAGCCTACTTCCTTTGGTTGTTTGCCTATTTCTTTCGACTTTGAATATGAGCCCTAGGGCATCTAGGTGCCTTTGTGAGTCGAGCCTCCCTTGGGAGTTTTTGGTTTTTTGTTCGTTCAGTCGACTTTGGAATTGCTTCCTTGCATTCGTTTGATAGTTGTCTATCATTTTGTTGCGTTTTTTGAGTGACTAATTTCGTTTTCATTCAAATTTCTCTTTGCTTCATTTTGGGCCTAGATCACATGGCTCATTGGTGTCTTTGGGACTTTTCTTGGTTTTGAGAGAATTTTGCTCGATTTGAGATCTGATTGCTTGTGCCATTGAGTGAAATTTGCTTGTTTTTGCTCTCTTATTATCATTTCTCGAATTTCTTTTCATTTGTTTTCAGTTTGTTTAGTGCATCTAGCTATCAAACATTGAAAATAAAAAATTCTCTTTTGCTTTGGTTGATTAGTGCAAATTGAAATCTTTTCGATTTTACTAGTAATTAGTGAATTTGAAGAAAAGTTTTAGTTTCATTAGTTGCATTAGAGATATCATTGATTTTCTCTCAATCATTTTGTTTGTGTAAAAAGCTCTCAACTCTTCTGTAGCTAGCTTTCATCGAACGAAATGACATACTGTGGCATGTAGTTTTGCATTTAGGAGATTTTTTGAGACAACACATTCATTAGGGCCTGAAAACTGAAACGTAATTGAAGATCAACTTTAAAATCTACTCAATTTACACTAAGGTAGCATTGAAATCTAATGAAACACATTTAGAGGTCTAGGCTAGAGACGTGTTCCGGCGTCTTAAAACCTAGTAGCTGTCATTCGCCTCTTGGCTTTAGACAGCACTAGTACGGACTTTTGTTCCCCGTACCATTGCGTATATAAAGGGAGACCTTTCTAGGTTTCAATCCTTTATCCATAGGAAGCCGAGTCTGCCGCCCTATACCCGTGATACACCGGACACAACATTCAGGGAGATTGCCTGCATGTACGGAAAGTCCTTGGTTGATTTCTCTTTCATTATTGAAACCAAGGTGTATATTGCAGTTCACAGTTATTTGGTACACCCTTTTGCCTATTATTCCTGAGCAGTCATTTCATCTTTTCTGACTCCCTAAATTTGAAAAGATCACCAAGCACTTGTCCTTTCACGCTTGTGTCAAATCTAAAAGAGTTAGAGTTACCTTTTTGACCGTTTCTCGACTCTTAAAACATGAAACGGTGAATTTTCTTATTTTTCAATGTGGTAAAAATTAATCACCCACGATTACAGGCCTTGTTAGACTTTGCTTGTTGACCGTTTGATCGTGTGTCTTGAGTCCTTTTTAGCCCGTGTGTGTATTTGATCTTTTTATCTTGTCATTTCTGCCACAGTGGCGGAACCCTCGGTTTCGTCTACTGGTAGTCCTTATACGGACGATTCATCAGAGGTTTCACAATCCTCTGCTGAACCACAGCAGCCCATTGTTTTCAAGTTTCCTGACGAGGTACCGGTTCTTTCTGAGCAACCGTTTGGGGGACCAGTCAAGTTTTATTGGCGCTTTTCAGACCTTGTGTCTGAATTGAGATTAGGAGCTGATTTCCTTTCTCTTACATCGGGCTCACCTTTTATTGCTGCTGTATTTCCTCCTAGTCCTCGCCGTCTATTACGAGATCTAGCGGCAGGCTCGAACATGAGTGATTCTAGTGAGGAAATTCCAACGTCTGGTGAAGACTATCAGCTCTTCCCACGACGATTTTTTTCGGGAGACAACTCTGAAACAGCTGTCATGTCAACATCCATTCCCTCATTACCACTGGGGTACAGGTCTTTGGGTCAGATCATTTCCGCCACAGCCTCTATGGGAGTGTCAGCTCCTTCTCCGAGGCTAGCTGCTCCTTCACCGGGGGTGTCTCCTCAGACACCTGTTACTTCTGTACCCATCTGGCCCACTGTTTGTGTGGCTTCCTCTGCACTCGTTGTCATGGCACCCTCCGCCAGGGCTATGCCATCTCCTGACGATGTCTATTTAGCGACTGCTATACCGAAGAACATCTCTCCGGAGGAGTATCAGTTGTCCCTGCAACAGCCGAACCCCGAGGTTGGACCATCCTCCCAAGATCCCAACCGCTCTTACTTTTCGCACTATGCACAAGATGGTACGCCCGTGTATGCTTTTCCAGGTCAACATGATGAGCATGGGAACATTTTGCGTCTACCCGCTCCTGAGGCTTACCTCCATGCTCAAGGTTTACCTTATAACCAGGCTTATAACCCGCAAGGGAAACCTTTCCAAGGCCAACCTTCGGGCCAACCTGGCTATTCTTATGACCCACAGGGAGAGCCCATGCAAGGCTATCATGCGGGCTAGCAAGGGCCATCGTATGGTCCACAAGGACAGTACTACATCCTTTCCGGTCAACCTATCCAGCCTCAGCCGGGGTACCAACCGGGATCAGTCTATGATCCTGGGGGGAAAATCCAGCCTTCTCAACCTATGCAACCGTAGTATCCTATTGTTTCTAATGTTTCTTATCATCCAGGACCACCCTATGGTTCTACTCCAGGTCAAACCGGTTACCAGCAAACACGTGGCCCTATTCCTCCACCAGGCCAACCAGCCCATCCGGTATAATCTGGTGTTCTGCCTTCAGGCCAACTGACCCATCCGGTACAACCTGGGGCTCCTTTACAGCCAGGGCAACCTGTGCAACCGGTGCCGCCTGTCTATCCGGGGCAACCTGTTCACTCAGGTCAGCCCTCTCAGCCAGGTCAACCTGTTCATTCAGGGCAGCCTGCTCATTCTATTAACCCTGCTCAGCAGCCGATCCATTCGATGTCGCAGCCAAATCAACAACTGCGCCCTAGTTATCAGGCTCCATAGGGTTCCACCTATTAGCAGTCGACTCATCCTCAGGGCGGTTATTATCCTCATGGTCAATCTCAACCGAATTATAATCAGCCCCGAGGCTCTCAGTATTATCCTCCTCCACCCGGTTCTACCTATACTCAGCAGCCAAATCCAAATGCTGCTTACACTAGGCCGACACATAATCAGGGTCCGTACTCTGGTTATCAAGCCCCGCACACTGGTTACCAGCAACCAAATCAGTCTGGTTATATGACCTACACCCCCTACGGTCAGAATCCTACGGGACAGAACCCATGGGGGCAAGGATATTCACAACCATTGTGGAGTACGGGTACCAGTCCTCATCCCGGGCCTGGCATGTCGGTTAATCCGCCATTGTCGTTCCTGGCCACCTTGGAGTTGCCGGATGTTTCAAAACTGACCAATGATCTGATTTTGCATAATCCGTATTGGCCTCTGGTTCCTACCAAGATACCAAGTGATTGCCCCAAGTTTGAGGGTAAAGTTGGAGAGGACCCCCAAGCGCATGTGATGACGTATCATCTTTGGTGTTCATCTAACTCTTGGGTCGATGATTCAATTCGTCTGCGCCTCTTCTAGCGCACTTTGACTGGAGCTGCTACTAAGTGGTACATCGAGTTATCCCATGGCATCTTCCAAGATTTCAATTCCTTAGCCATGGCTTTTCTGACGCACTTTCAGTTACTGGTTCGCTATGAAGCCAAGACGCACCTCCTGACTTCTCTGAAGCAAGATAAAGCCACTCACATTTCTGATCACATTCATGAGTAGCGGCGTCGTCATAGACTGATCAAGTTTCATATACCTGATCAGACACTAACTCACTGGTTCACCACCTCCTTCGTGAATAAAATCGCTCAAGATATTGCGATGGGAGCGTGTGTGATGGAGGAACAAGCCATTGCGCGTGCCCAATATCTGGATCTTGTATATTCTCAGTCTGGCACGCTTTATGATATCTTGCCTGATGCTCCATGGTTCGGAACCTCTAAGGCTCCACCTACCCCTGCAGTGGATGGTGTCATTGGTTCTGTGTCTCAGAATTCGAAGAAATCTTTGAATGGGAAGCAGAAGTATAATTCTTCCAACAATGCTCCTGCTAATCCTGCCCCGTCTGATTCTGGCAAAACCGCGGAGGTGAACACTGTTCAGGCCAATCCTACGGAGAAAGCCTCCAAGGGGAAAAAGAAGGGCAAAGGTAAATCCAAATCCGACGCCCCAAGGCCAGAATCCAAATCTCGTACTGAGGATGGTTCTCAATGTAAACCGAAGTACCCCTGCCTCATTTGTGAAGGAGACCATTATACTAAGGATTCTCCACGACGATCCGAAGTTAGTCAACTTCTCAAAGGCTCCAAAGGGACTCCGGCAGTTCTAAAAGAGCCATTCCCATCTCAACAGACCTAGATGGTTGAACAACCGTCACCATCTGCACCATTTGGGTCCAAATTTTTCATGATGAATGGTGCTGCACCTATCTCTGTCGCTACGCATTCGAAGGATTACAACGAATCACGGCAGGCACCTGGGAAGGTAGTTGCGGATGGATAGCCTCCCCCACCTGTCTCCGGTTCATTGGAAATCGAGAAGCCTACTCCTGAACCTGTTGTGAAGCCACCTTCTAAAGGTGTTCTTCGGAGATCTTCTTATAATCCAAATGCTCGTGTTGCTCAACACTACAGCATTATTGAGGATTTGGCACAAGCACCTTCTGCTATGTCTGTATTAGAAGTTCTTCAAATTTGTCCTTCACAACGGAAGGCTTTAATGTCTGCAATCGGTGGCATCGATCCCGCCGATTTGAGTCTTCTCACCTTCGATTTAGAGAATTTCACTCCCCAAATTCCACATCAAATCGCTCTTATTATTCAAGTTAGGATTAACAGTCTTAACATTCATAGGGCCGTCGTGGATGAAGGTGCCTCTACCTGTGTTATGTCGTCTGCTTGCTGGAAGGCCATTGGCTCTCCAGCGCTTTCGTCATCTCCCAATGCCCTAGAGGCATTTGATGGTCGGGAATCCAAACCCCTGGGTGTTCTCGAGAGTTTAGCGATCACTTTACAGGGGAATACTATCAGCGTGGAAGTAGAAGTGGTTGACGCCAGGCTCAATTAAAATATACTTCTTGGCCGCAGCTGGACTCATGCCATGCTCTGCGTGCCATCCACCATCTTTCGACTTCTTAAGTTCCCTCACGAGGGCAAAGTCATCACGGTGGATCAGTTGTCCTTCTTCACCTCCACCTCCGAGAACAACGTACCGTACGTGGATCAGATTTTGAATCCCCCTGATAGTGTAGGATCCGGCCTCTTCAAAGACCCCATCCTCATTGGTATCTTTCCCGCACCACCACCACACACCTCTCAAGTTAACATGATTTCCAGGTCCGATGACCCTTGGCTTATTCCTATGCCTGAGCAGGTGTTTGAGTTTGGAGAATCAATTCCCTTGAATCCAGTAGAGATCAGCTACTGTGAAATTGTTACCGCATCTGATCCTCCACCTCCTTAGCATGCTCCTTTGAACATGGCTCTAGACGTCTACTCTCAATCCCCCTGGCCTGGTCAGGCCGATTCGCCTGATCCTCTCAAAGAAACTCTTCCTTCCGATCAAGCCATCATTGAAACTATGTCTCTCGAGGAGTTGCCTTGGGGCGATGGACATCATCGCTCCTCTTTCATGCCTAGCTTGGGGGCAATGAAAAATTTTCTGGAGCGTTATGCATCTCAGTTTCCTACTCCTCCTCTCCAAACGCCCATCTTGACGCACGAGGTTTTTTCGGAGGGAAACCTGAGTAACATCACTCAAACCATCCCGATCAACATCTCCATTAAACCAGGGATCGTTGAGAATATACACGTGGGAGTGACTTATTCTCCTGATGAGATTCAAGTCTATACTGATCTTTTTAAAGAATTCAAAGATGTGTTTGCCTGGTCCTACGAGGAAATGCCGGGGATTGATCCCAATATCGTAGTGCATGAGATTCCAACCTACCCTGGTGCGAAGCCCGTGTGCCAACGCTTACGCCCCATGCATCCTCTGAAAGCCACTGCAATCAAAGCAGAAGTTGAAAAAATTCTGAATGCGGGCTTTATTTATCCCATCCCCCTCACAGAATGGGTTTCCAACATTGTCCCTGTTGATAAAAAGCAGGGTACTATTAGGGTCTGTGTTAATTACCGCAATATTAATCATGCCTGTCCGAAAGATAACTATCCCACTCCGTTCATAGACCAGATTATCGACGAATGTGCCGAAAGTGAGATTTATTCCTTGATGGACGGTTTCTCAGGGTATAATCAGATCAATATTGCACCTGAAGATCAACACAAGACTACTTCATCTGTCCGTGGGGTACTTTCGCGTATAAAAAGCTCCTGTTCGGCTTGAAGAATGCTGGAGCCACTTTTCAGCGTGCGATGTCTTACGCTTTCCATGACATTCGCCACATCGTTCAGCCTTATCTGGACGACTTGCCAGCTCACTCAGCTAGGTGAGAGGATCACCCTGAACACCTTCGCCAGATCTTCCTTCGCTGTAGGCGCTACAATATTAGGCTTAATCCTAATAAATGCGTCTTCTGCGTGGATTCTGGGCATCTTTTGGGATTCATAGTCTCCAAAGACGGAATTCACCTTGACCCTTTAAAAGTTGAGGCTATCATCAACCTCCCATCTCCCTCCTCGCTGTATCAGTTGCAGAGTCTGCAGGGAAAAGCGAACTTCCTTCGACGCTTTATCCCGAACTACGCGGAGGTGGCTAAAGGATTCACGTGCCTATTAAAGCAGAATTTTCCCTTCCATTGGGATGAAATTGCTCAGCAGTCCTTTGAGAAGCTAAAGATATTACTGGTAAATGCTCCTTTGCTTTGTCCTCCTGATTACCCCCGCGATTTCACTTTGTACCTCGCCACCGCGTTTAGCACCATAGCTATGGTTCTGGTGCAGGATGATGATGATGGTAATGAACATGTCATTTATTATCTATCATGAAACCTTCTCGATAAAGAAACGCGTTATGCTCATGTCAAGAAGTTGGCGTTAGCAGCAGTACACACAGTGCAGTGTTTTCGCCATTACATCCTGTTGCGTATGATAACAGTGGTTTCCGATTGCAACCCCATGACATATATTCTCTCTAGAAAATTACTGGGGGGAAAATACTCCAAATGGATCGTCATCCTGCAGGAGTTTGACTTAGATTTCACCATTTCTAAGTCAACCAAATCACTTATTTTCGCGGATCTTATATGCTCACTCCCGACAGACTCCACTCCTTCACACTCCGAGGATCATATCCTGGACGAAACTCTTTTCCTCATCAGTACTCGTGACCCTTGGTATGGCGACATAATTCTGTATCTTCAGACCTCCACATTTTGGTCTGAGTTGACTAAAGATGCCCGACGTTGAATTCGGCATCAGTCTCAACCCTACCGCATCGTAGGAGATAATTTATACCGTGTTGGAGTAGATTCGGTGCTCCGTCGGTGCCTAACCTTGGAAGAGGCTGAAAGGGTCCTAATGACTGCCACAGTGACACCTGTGGTGGACATATGTCTGGATATGCTACTGCTCAAAAAATTCTGCGAGCGGGATACTTCTGGTCGTCAATATTCAAAGACTGTATTACGGCAGTCCGTAAATGTCACGCGTGCCAGGTGTTTCAGCGCAAGATGCGCGCGCCGCCTCTCCCTTTACATCCTGTTATTACCGTCGGCCCTTTTGTGAAATGGGGTGTGGATTTTATGACGTGTAACCCTCACTCGGCCGGGGGGCATGTGTATATCATTGTCCCTGTCAACTACTTCACCAAGTGGGCCGAAGCGATGCCTACACTAGCTGCCGACAGTAAGACAGCTGCCCAATTCATATTCAACCATATCATTGCACGTTTCAGGGTCCTGCAAGCCATCGTTACTGACCACGGTACTCATTTCTGAGATTATATGATGGTCGAGCTGACTTCAAAGTTGGGCTTACGCCACAATAGCTCAACGCCATATTACCCTCAGGAAAATGGCCAGGTTGAAGCAGTGAACAAGGTTCTGGTCACTATGCTTCAACGAACAGTTTGTATCCACAAATCCAATTGGTACCTCCAACTGTTCTCAGCTCTATGGGCATACCGGACGTCTGCAAAGAGTGCAACTGGAGTCACACCATTTCAATTGGTGTATGGTCTAGAAGCAACTCTTCTGGTTGAATGCGAGATTCCTTCGTTGAAATTAGCTTTGGAACTTGTACCCGACACTTCTACCAAGGAAGAGCGTCTTTTGTATCTGGAACGGTTAGATGAAAACCGCTGCTTAGCTACTTTAGTGATTGAGGCACAAAAGAAGCGGGTCAAAGCTCACTTCGATTTATCGGTTTCTCCTCGTTCCTTTGTTGAAGGGGACCTCGTCCTCCTTTATGATCAAGCACATGACAAGCTTGGGGCTAACAAGTTCCAACCTATGTGGCATGGGCCCTACATAGTAAAACGCATTTTGAAGAATGGGGCTTATGAGCTTATAGATTATGAAGGAGTTCCACTGGCGCAGCCCAGGAATTGGCTGTACCTGAATAAATACTACGCTTAAAGTCATTTTTGGTGTGGTGTGTGTACATAAGTGTGTGTTTTTCATTTGTGTGCATGTGTGGTGTGGTGTGCGATGTAAACATCTTTCTGCTGATCGGGTCTTCCTGATTGTGCAGATGTCCATTCGTATGTTTGTTGGTTTCGCGGATGGTGCCTCCCGCAGTACGAGGAACCTGTCTTTGGCGGCCTGGGTAATCTATGATCCTGCTGGTGAGTTGGTCAACTTGCAAGGTGTGTGTTTGGGACGCACTACAAATAACATCGCAGAATATAGTGTTTTATTAGAATTATTAATTGAGGCTGTAAACCTTGGTATCCATGAATTGCTTGTGTATCTAGACTCACATCTTGTATTATTACAACTGAACGGTCATTATTCGGTCAGAAACCCATCCATTTTACGTCTGTATCTGCGTATTCGTTTACTGGAAAGAAATTTTGACTATATTACATATCAACATATACCCAGGCGTATGAATACATTAACAGATGCAGTAGATAATTTGGTGTTAGAGAGAAATTTGTGCAATTTGTAAATCATCATCACATGTAAAAGGAAAATCCATCCAAAAAATAGATATGTATATATATATAGATATCGAAATGTTTACATAGTGTGCGTCGCATAGAATCAAAAAATATATGTTCATCTTAATACATCCGGAGACGACATGTCTCTCAAAAAATATGCATGATAAAAGTCCTAGGAGTCCTAATCCGCATGGTGCTCATGATAGCAGGTGACTGCATGCACTAAGCGTCTCAGGAGTCGGTGGAGGTGACTAGGCACTCCCACCGTATGTCTCTGGTACGCCATCGGTACATCCGCCAGCCGGGTGTAGTCTGGGATCCCTCGGGCAATGCCCTTGAGATTATGGATTAACTCCCCCCCCCTTTGCACCCTCTGCCTGAGGATCAGGTGCGGGAAGAGTCCTCCGCGCGATAGGGGACATACCGGTTGGTCTCTCTGGGCCCACGTCTGCATACATATAAAATGTGTCAGGATGAATATATATTAACAAAAAAATCATAAAACACAAAAATCAAAAAGAGAAGAGGTCATACCCAACTCCTCGTCCCAATCATCTCCCTCCGGCAGTGGTAGATCTGGATCACCAGTGAAATCGGTACCCGCATATGGCCAGTCTTCCACTACGATCAACTGACTCCGCAACCACCCAAAAAGATTAGGCCTCCAGGACATCTGATGGCCCCCTCCAGCTCTGGGCATCAGTTCTACCCAGCGAGCCATTCTTGGCTCTCGTGGAATCGGCTCAACTACTATGGCCCCTTGGCCCTTGAAGATTGGTAATCGTTCCAGAATGAACGATACCAGGATAGAACCATAGCCAAACTATTTCAGCTTCGCTTGTTTGCATTTGTTCAGTTGCCTCTTTATGTTTATCGTCACTGCTGTGGCCCAGTCGAACAATAGGGGAGTCATACACTCTGAGGCTAACAAAATTTGGGCCTTTGTGGCCTCGTGCGGTGCCTGCGACCCCACAGACCACGTGATGGTATGCAGCACCACTCTCAGTGCCAGATCAGGAATGGTGTGGATGTCCACCTTTCCACTTCCTGATCCCAGTTGTGCCCCTCGGCACACTAGTGCCATCAGTTGATCCATTTTCTCACCAGACGGTTTGCTCCCTGTCAATATGGGTACCGAACCTCTGCGCGATAATCCGGTTATGAAGTACACGTCAGCAACCTCCAGTTCTAACACTTGATCCCGCAACTTGAATACTTGTTCATCTACATCCCACATATTGATCAAGTACTGTAGAAGCTCAGGCTGAGCTCGTAAACAGGGCGTCAGGAAGAAATTTTTTAGCCCACAGTTCCTGAGGGCATTCATGCAAGTTTCATTTTCCATGGCTTGTTCATCCTCTTCACCGTGCTCTCTCTCTTTCCACTCAATCACCATTTTGCTCAGTTTTCTGCATCAACATGGTCACAAACCCTTAATTAGATCTCTGATGAGCTTTAAATTTCATCCAAATTGACTAGAATCTAAAATTTTTAGGCAAAAAATTGGGTTCCGCCACTGGCACGGCTGTTTCCTGAACATTCGTGCCAGTCGGCGCGAGCCCTTTGCATATAAAAGCCCATTGGCGTGGGTCCGTGCCCGATACCCGCGCCAATGAGAGGAGCCCTAAAAATTTAAAAAGTTTCCTCAGAAGTCTAATGCATGATGGAAAACTATTAAAAAATGGATTGAAATGGAGCACAAGGAAGTGCCTCTTACCTGGAATAGACGGAACTCAGAATAGTAGCCCGGATCGGTCGCAATCGCAGTCGGAAGTTCGCACACAAACTGGACCACTGCTGCTCTTTGGTGAGGTAAAACGTAAAAAGTAATTTTATTTTTACCATTTGACATATTTATAAATTTTTGAACTTAAAATAGGTCCTGAAAGTTATTTTTCTAAATATTTTAATATATTTTGTCAAAAATGGGTTTTACACTTGCCTTTTTGTGCAGCGACAGGTTTTTCACGCAACTTAGATGGCGAAACGAGTTGTGTTTTATACTTTTTCGAACTCGGTAAATACACGAAAAAGTCACTGTCGAGTCATCTTTCACCTCTTTTCTGACTCTCTAAACATGAAAAGATTGTTGAGGCCCTTGTCATTTCGATCTCGTTAAAGTGGACAAGAATCAACATCTACCCAGTATACATTTAACCCTTTTTCGGGCTGGGATGGATTATTTACGAAAAAGGAATACCCTAGCCTATCGCAACTAGGAGGTTTTCTCGGATATTGTTTTCTACCTTTTCGGGTCCGAGGAACTATCTACAAAAAGGGACCGCTGGATTTTACTTTTCTGCTTTCTTTTCAAACTCTCTAAATATGAAAAGACGTCGAGTTCTTCCTTTGTCATACTCGTTAAACCCTGATGACATTGGACTCAGTCGAAATGACGTTATCCGAGTTTCTCCTTCCTAGGGCTCGTTAAACGTACTAGGATGGATTCGCCCAAAGGGCGGACTTATATTACAAGCATATGCTATCCCCTTCAAGCTTGTTATAAAAAATAATTGGGGTACTCGCCAGAAATGGTGGGGGAAAATGGAACCAGTATCATTGTCGTGTCGGCAGTATGTCGCTCTTGAACATGGCACTTGTCTGCATTCGTGTCGGGTTGGGGACATCTCATCTCGTTCTTCACTTGCCTCTGTGGGTTTGGATAATCTCTTTTGACCTCTAATCTGCTCATTGCCTCGTCACCATGACCTCTGATTCGTTGATGTCAAATACTGCCAAGTCCACTGTCGTGTCGTTTACATGTTCAAGAGAAGTTGACCTCTGCAAGTATCAACCTTCCTCTGATTCTCATATGATCCTGATTCACAAAAACATCATGTTCCTCTGTCTCATGTCGATGATGTGGGAAACATTATGGCCCACCTTCGATCAAGGTCACTTCCCGTCGACTTCAGCTCATTATCCGGGAAGCTGATCTAGAGACTTCCCTATGGTACCTTGGAGCCTGCATGCCTCAATGGCAGGTTCGTCGCATTTGACATGAGGTTTTCATCATTAGCCTCCGATCGAGTGATTCTATGGGTGTTCAACACCAGCTCATTGATTCGCATGCCGTAGATTGTACCTATAGTACCTTGAGAGCCATTGTCATGATTGGTGGTTCCTCTCGCGTCTGTTAACAGCTTTCATCACTGGCTGGTAATCAGGCGATGTTCTTGCATGTTCGACTTCAGCTCACATATTCGCATGCTTGAACTTGTACTTTGTTCGGGTCAAGATGGAGTGCAAGACCCTGGATTGTGTCTATTGTAATCCAAGCTACGATATTGTTGATTATTATGATTATTTACATGACTCACTGATTGGATGGCCGCAACCATACCTGAGTCTATTTATCAATCCTCACTGGATGGCTGCGTCCATGCCTTGGATCTAGATTATTGTAAACTCTTTTATGGATGGCTGCGCCCATACCACGTATATATATCATGTGTCTGAGATATCAATTGTACTTCACTCCACAGGTTTACCGATGGCAGTGTTTTCAGTCAGCATGTTCTCGTAAAGCATTTCACCCGTCTCTCTCTCTCGAGCCTCATGCTTTAGGGGGCATCTGTTACATAGAAATTTGTCATCGTCCCTGCAATCCCCATCCCGCACATTAGAGGGTTCATTCCATGACATGTTGGTAGAGTTAAGACATGAAAATACTTTCATTGCATCCCTCTGAAGATGAGCTTTCATTGCCCTGAAGACATCTCCTTGCAAAAAACCCTAAAAATAGCTCTTTTTCCATTGGCGCGGTTCCATAGTTCATCCCTCGCACCAAGAGGGAAAATCCTCCAAAGAGGGCACACCAATTGGCGCTCTGTCATAGAGCCGCACCCACGCCAACCATATTAAGAGGTGTTTTTTAAAAATAAGAGGCGGAAGTTTCATCCTAACAAATTCCTGGACTGATATCTATCTTGAGTTGGGTGGTTTGGCTACGGATTTCCATAGAGAGGAAGTGGTTTGCCACCTCTCATGGAAGCTTCCTTGATGATAGGGCCAATCCCATAATTATAGGGACCCCAACTTCCCTTCCTCCTCCTATAAAGGCTTGCCCATCTCCATAGCAAGTTAGTTCCAGAATCTCCAAGTTCCCAAGAGCTTTCATGCTGCAAAAGCCTTCTTGATTCCCTAAGGCCAAATCCAAGCAAGGATACTATGTCCAAGTATCTGGAGAGAGAGGCTTGTCCCATCCTTGACAGGATTTATCGAGACACGTTCTGCTGACGACCCGCCAAAGGAGAGTTTGGCGTCAAAGCTTTGGTTGTATTCTTCTTTTTGACTCATTAATATTAAGAGACTATTGGTTATGGTTCCACTCTTGTTCTTGATCATGTTCATGAGTTATGTCCTCTTCGACTGACATATAGTTGTATATTCTAGGTTTTATGCTTGCGTTTGTGTTGTTTCTTGCATGTGCAGGGGTCCGATCACGGAGATCGTGAGGATTGTGATCTGCCAGGGCAGATGAATGGGAGCACCAACTCTTCTACAAATGACAGCGTTGGATTCCCTGTAAGCCTTCCTCACAAGTCGGTTTATTTACAATTAGGAACCTGCACTGTAGTGTGTTTGATTGTTGCTAGACCCGATCTGGGCTAGTAGGGATCACCTCTGTCCGCAGAGGGGATTTACCTCCTCAACAACACTCATCCTAGTGCTAGAGAGGGAAGAATTTTAGTAAAGTTATGATGTTTGATTCTCATTCGATAAGAGAGTGAAAGTACTGATATGTTGCTAGGATAATGCGAGATGTGATGAGGCTGGAATGAAGCTGGAGGAGGTTGACAAAAAATAGATCCATTGGTTGTAATATTCCCCTTCTACTCTTTAATAAAGATTGATTTTCATTTTCGGATACATATGTCTCTATTTCTTGTGTAATGTATTATTGAATGATGTATGTATTTCAGATCTAATCGATTTTATTTGAGTAAGATAGGTAGATATATTTTATAATTCATGTTGTTGTTGCTATGTGTTTGTGTTTGCATGAATCGATCTAGTAGTAGGTTTTAACCCTATACAGAAATTTCCTACAAACAAATCCTAAAAACAGAAAATAAACAATAGCAAGAGCATAAAACATAAAACAGATATACACAGAGATTTTCCCCTGGATCCCAAGTCATTACTACCAGCTCGATTTTTCATTATATTCCTTTTAGTGTTACAACACATATATATACATGTCAAAGCATTCATAACCCCAATCCATTAACCCTGGATTAGAACATAATTGTAGTTCCCTTAACCAGACTACACAATATAAGGGGCCGAAAACCATCATGCCCCAAAACCATGTGCAAACCCATGCACAAAACCATGGGTGGGTCTGCCCACCAAAAAATGGGGTCCAAAATGTTTTTCCCGGACCCCCAACAGGGCCGCCTTTCGCCCCCCCTACTATGCCTGGCACAACGTATATGGGGGGCTATCGCCCCCCTATAACCCCCTCACTTGTGCAACTAATCGTTGCAAGAATATTACACATACCCAACATTCTCCCACTTGTTGTTTTCTTTCCAGAGGGGGCCACAGGAGAGCTTAGTCATTATTCCAACTCGACAACACCCTTTTTTTCTCTACACCAAGATAATTTTTGAGTGCTCACAGACTTCATCAATGCATCTGCAACATTCTTCAAATTTTCCACCTTTACCAGCAACACCCTTTTATACTCGACCATATCTCTCACAAACTGATATTGAACATCAATGTTCTTTGTCTTTGAATGATAAGGAGGTTTCTTAGCCAATAAAATTTCACTTTGGCTATCACAGTCTATCCTTATAGCTCACTGTACCAAACCCATACTTGAAAACAATCTCTGCAACCAAACTACTTCCTTTCTTGCATGAGTGGCTGCCATATATTCTGGCTCTGTAGTTTGAAGAGCCACTACAAACTGTCTTTTACTCATCCAACTAACTGCACCTCCAAATACGATAAACACATACCCACTTGTAGATCTTCTTTGGTCCATATCTCCAGCCTAATCTGCATCAACAAAACCAAGGATGTCCAAAAATCTATCCAATCCTGGTCTTCCCTAGTAGCACAAACCATAATCACTAGTGCCACACAAATATTTGAAAACCCACTTCACTACTGTCCAATGCTCCTCCCCTGGTTTTGACATAAACCTGCTCAATACTCCCACTACATGTGCAATGTCTAGTCTATTTCAATCCATTGCATACATCAAGCTACCCACCACACTTGCATATGGAACATGGGACATATCGTCCTCTTCTTCCTATTTCTCGGAGCATTGTTCGATGGATAGCTTTATACCTATAGGAATAGGAACCTTCACCCGTTTACTATCATACATATTAAACCTTTGCAATATTGTCTCGACATACTTCCTCTAGTTTAACCAGTGCTTCCTCTTTTCCCGATCTCTCTTAATTTCCATGCCCAAAATATAGTTTGCAGCACCAATATCCTTCATGTCAAATTTGGAGAACAATTGGGTCTTCAAATCCTGCATAATTTCTTTGTCATTCCAATGAGAAACATATCAGTAACATACAAGACCAAATAAGTAACAGGATCACCAATTAATTTAAAATATACACAGTCATCCTCTTTGCTTTTAGTGAAGCTAAGTACCCGTATATAGGTATCAAATTTTTGATACAAAATCCTTGGTGACTATTTTAACCCATACAAAAACTTTTTTAACTTGCATACGAGTTATTTCTTGTTTCATGTAGATATCCTCTTCCAGTCCTCCGTGAATAAATTTTGTCTTCACATCCATCTATTCTACGTCAAAAGTCAAAGGAAGAAGCAACATATAAAAGTAATCTAATAGAAGTAACCTTGGCAACAAGAGAAAAAATATCACCAAAACCAATTCCCAGCACCTGGTAATAACATTTTGCTACCAATAAAGCTTTTTATTTCTCCACTTTTCCTTCTACATTCATCTTCTTCTTAAACACCCATTTTCTCTCGATGGGCTTCCTTCCAGCCAGTAACTCCACCAGATCCCATGCCTCATTTTTGTGCAAGGATGCCATTTCATCAACCATGGCCTCCTTCCAGAGTTTTCCATCCTTTGAATCCACTGCCTCCCTGACAATTCTAGGATCATCATTAGTTATAGTTAAAGAAAAATTTTAACAGAAATCAGATGGACTATACCTTTCTAGTTTCCTTATTTCCTGAACTGATCTTCTCACAGCTGGAGTTTATGGCTCTTTCTCTTCTGAATCTTCTTCTGTTGTAGAGTCTGATTCATCCTCCTTTAGCTCAAACTCCATCTTCTCAGGTTCCTTTGGTAGGACTTCATGTTTAACAACATCTTTCACCTCTGTGAACACCACATCTCAGTTGTACACAACCTTCCTTGTTTCTGGGTTCCAAAGATTGTAACCTTTTAAACCATCCTTATACCCAATAATGATGCACCTTTCATATTTATTATCCAAATGGGTACTTTTCTCCTTTGGAACATGTACATATGCATCACATCCAAATACCATTAGATGTGAAATATAGGGTTTCTTACCAGTCCATACCTCATGTGGAGTCTTATCCTCCAACGTTGATGAAGGTGATCTGTTAACTATGTAACATGTGCGTGCGACTAATCATGGAAATAATATAACACATACCCAACACTAGTGACTTGATTTGGATTGAGAGAGACAGAAACAACAACAAAAGGAGAAGGAGAAGGAGAAGTGAAAGAATCACAATTAGGCTCCTTTACCATTCTATATATCTTCTTGTTTTAGAGAAAGTGATAGTTATTCTATCCTTTATTGTTCTAAGTGACAAACACCATGCGTAGGAAATTTGGTTTATCTGTAGATCACAATTTCCTATAAAAAATTGCCGACTCCATTGGGAACTATCGTATCATTCCTGGTGTTTTTGCCTCTGTTTCCTCATCAGTGGCATCTACTTTCTGTTATCAAACATTTCAATGAAAAATTTTCATTAGAAGTCCATTTTGCTGCTTGATTTTCCAATCGTTGTTGTGCCCAATGCACTGTTGGTCGAGATAGAGTGCACTATAGTGCACTGTCTCCCACTCAGGGGTGCTCTGCAATGCACTGTCTCCCCTTAGAGACTGTGTTTCCCCCTCAACAAACCAAATTCCATATAAATTTTTCATTGCTTTCAATCTTAGCCACTTGTTTGTTGTATTCTAAGATGTATGATACCTCTTAGAGACCAGTAAAATTTCCTGCTCTTCCTCCTTTGAGAAGTACATTTGTTCAATGTCTCTTTAGTATTTTTCTTTATCATTGCAAAATCAAATTAAAAGTATTTTATTTCTGCATTAGATCAATTCAGTTTTTGAAAAGGAAATTTTTGTTTCATTCCTCGTTTCCTGTAGGAAATTTGTATTTCCATTCTTCATTTTTGTAGGATAAATTGTTGTTTTATTTCACGTTTCTCATAAGAAAACAATTGTTTGATTGATTTATGCATAGAGTTTCCTTTATTTCATTTACATTAAAGGGAGCTGAAAAGAAAAACCTGCATGTGCATATAGTGAATTGTGTGTGTTTCATAGGAAAAAGTTAGGAAAGATGCATTTAGTTTGTGCTCTTTATTGTTTTCTCAAAAACTGACTGCCCTTTCCCTTAGTAGATAGGATTTTCATTGAAAAAGATAAATTGAAAAGTTTTCTTATAATTTAGTTTTCATTGTTAGGAATTTCCATCACATCATGTGGTGAACCTTAAAGAAATTTTTTTAAACAAGATCAACATAAAATTAATCTGAATTTACCTAAGAAAGCATTGGAACATTAACGATAACATCTAGAAGGTCTAGGCTAGAGACGTGTTCTAGCGTCGTTAAACATGATAGTTATCGCTAACTTTTATGCAATTCATTCCAAGTGTGATACCTCACTCCATGTACGTAAGTATATCAAAGCTCGTCCAGGTACCTTCGGGTATATATGGTGGTGTTCTAGTATGAAAAGTATAAGGGGATGCTCTCACTGTGCGGTTTCGTGTTAGACAATACTAATACAGACTTGGGCCTCCACATATCATCGGGTATATTTTGGAGGACAAATTTAGGTTGCTATCCATCCATATATAATTGATTCGGCTGCCTTGTAACTTTTGATACACTGAAAATAGAATTTGTGGAGATTTCCTACCTGCACTTCTTAGTTCGCTAGGAGGTATTCTGCAGTTCACAATTACTTGGTAAACCTTTTGTCGAGAATGACTCTTTTAGTTTGTTTATTTTTTTTGTCATAAAATAAATCAGTCATTGTGGAAGACGAACATCCCTTTTCCTATCTTTCGCATATAATAAAACTAAATCACCTTTACCACTGGAAGCCATTTCTTGTCAGCAAAGGCAACATTGTTCTACTGAAACTAGTACTATCAATACCTATGGTGTGACATCATCCTCACATATACCAAAATGGACTTGAGTTGTTTCTACAAATCCTGGTTCATCCACTATTGTCGAGATGGAGTACTCACAGCTACCTATGGTCACAATCCATCCAATTAGTGAGACCATACCTCCCGAAACCAACATTGTCCAACTCGAAGTTGATCCAGATCCTGTTATTATTTTACCATAACATCCAGATCCTGAATTCAAACAACTAGAAGTTGTTCCTATATTTTTCACTCCATAATTGATTGTAGCCATTAAATCTCCAATATCGCACAGTCAAGCACCTAAAATATACCTCGGGCCTGATGGAAAATTTCCTCCACCTAGTTTGATTTCGATTGAATAAATACCACAAGATGAAACACCTTCGAATCCAAGTCATTTTGTACCAAAGCTTTATCTTTACGATAATTTTCCTCAATCACTTCACACTTCTTTCTTTGATCCTGTGTCAATTTGAGTTCTTGTAGATCTTGTAGGGTGTACATTGGGTCATATGGCCATGGCTGAGTCAACATCTCCAGCTTTACCTTCTTTTATAGTTGCAACAACACCTACTCTTGCTAGCCCGTCAATGTTCACCACATCACTAGAGTCACATATATATGGCGGCCCTTCTGTCCCACCTGGTTATCAATATTTATCTGGAACCTTCTCTAGTGCATCCTCAAACCCATGGAATTCACCCATGTCATCATTTGGTATTCTATCTGGTACATATCTAATGAGTATTGAATAGCTTGATCCTTTATATAAATCTTCAATGCAATATCAAGTTGGTCCATCTGGGTATATTCCATCTAGTACCATCTCAACTGGACTCCCAACATTTGGAGAACAATATATTCCTTCTTATTACACCACTCATGCTAGGGGACAACCTACGGTCACCCATTTTGATAGTAATCCATATTTATATAGTCATCCAAATGTTGGAATGATTGTTTGTCAATGGCAACATATTTTTCCTGTTTAACCACAAATAGTTTTGCAATCATATAAACTGATTCAACCTGTTGCACCCACAACTACTGCACTTGTTAATACATCTTTACTCCTATTATAGGCTCAAAGTGATGTACCTCAACTGTCTCAGGCAGGTCCTTCCACCCAATACCCTCAAGTATTGGGTCCTCAGACTCCAACTCCTTCAGATGGTTTACAACAACCACTTGTATCCAGAATTATTTATTCAAAAGCTAGATTTTACCCTATTATGGGATTTCGTAGGCACAACCAGGTTTTAACTATTCACAACTGGGTCCAAGCTATTCTATTTTGGGCTATAATATCGGTGGGAAAACACCTTGGCAGCCATAAGTGCAAATGCCATATCAATCATTCCAACAAAAAGTAGCGTACCCGTGTTTTGGTCAACAAAATAATAAAGCATTTTCTTATAAAAACAACCCCTATCTAGGTTACCAGCAATAGATTCCTTTTGCTCGTGCTCAAAATCCTGTTTCCTAGGCAATTCCATCATACCGTGGATATGCTCAACCTGACTTAAATCGACAATTTCCCTTTGTTGCAACTTAAGAATCACCGGATTTAAATAGGCTTACTAATGATCCAATCGACTATGCTCCTTGGTGGCAAGTGATACTAGATATATTACCCTCAAATATTCGTACGTTCAATGGAAATCCCAGGGAAGACACATCGATGCATGTTATGACTTATCATTTGTTGTGTTCATCGACCTCCTTAAATGATGACTCCATTTGACTACGTCTTTTCTATCGTACGCTCACTAGTCCAACCGTTAAATGGTACATTGAGCTACCAAGAGCTTCATTTGATAATTTCAATACCTTAGCTACTACCTTTCTGGCCCACTTCTAGCTACCCATATGATATGAAAATGGAACGGAACTCTTGACCAATTTTAAATAGACTAATGCTACTCATATTTATGATCATATTCACGAGTGGCATCGTCGTCATGGAATGGTCAAGAAAATTTTTATTGATTAGCTCCTTGCTGAGTGGTTCAGTAAGTCCTTGCTGCCATATATCACCGAGGATGTGGCTAAGGGTGGCATCATCACTGAAGAGTAGTTCATTTCTTGTGCCTAGTACTTAAATTTGATTTATACTCAGTCTAGCATGCTCTATGAGAGAATTCCCAATGCACCGCGATCTAATTTTATTGATCCTCCTTGATCTAGGGACTCTCATATCGATGACGGTATGGTCGGTACTGCAAGAACACATCACTTTACTGCATCTGATCCTTCACCTTCTTCCGAAATTCATGCCATGTCATCTCACAAAGGAAAAACTCACAAGTAAACTGGAAGTAATAAAAATGGGAAATCGAAGAAAAACAAAAATTCAACCCCGCTGGAACGATCATCTGATCAACAAACTAGAAACAATCGGAAACCTTGTTACCCTTGCATAATCTGTAATGAGGATCAATTTTTTCTATACTATCCTCACCATGCCAAAGTCTCAAAATTAATTAAGACCTCACATGCATCTACTGTGTCAACAGATCCATTTTCTAATCCAGACACAAATTTTGTTGCCACGAATCCACCTTCTCATTCCCAAGTGCTTATACTATCTGTCATGAAGCCAAAAACTGATGTTTTGGTGTCAACGCATAATAAATATTACAATAGTCAGGCTACTGATCAACCGATTACCTCAACCATGAATCCTTCTACGGAATCCATTCTGCCAACTTCTATTCCTAAGTTAACAATAAAGCAACCGAAGGGAGTCGTCCATAAATCGAAATTCAATCCTCGAGCCCGAGCTGCTCAAAATTATAATATAGTTGAATATTTAGCTCAATCCCCTTCAACTATGTCAACGCTTAAGGTACTTCAAAATTTTCCCTCCCAGAAGAAGGCTTTCTTGTCGAAAATTGGTGGAATCGATCCGACAGATTCCAATCTTGTAGTCTTTAATCATATGGGTTATGTGCCGCAATTACCAGAAGAATTAGCATTCTCCATCCAAGAAAATATTCTTAATAATATCGTTCATAATACTATTATTGATGAGGGAGAATCTACTTGAATTATGTCTTTAAACCATTGGAAGTCACTTCGCTCGCCACACCTATCTCAATCGCCTACGACATTGAAATATTTTGACGGTTGTACATATAAGCCTTGCGGTATCATCAATAACCTACATGTCGAAATAGTGGGGAAAGCATTAATTGTTGAATTTGAGGTCATTGACGGACCCCTTGATTGCAATATTTTACTTAGAATGTCGTGGTTTTACGCTATGACTGTGATCATCTCTACATATTTTCTAATGATCTCCTTTCCACATAAAGGTGTTATCACCATCATCAATCAACTATCCTTCTTTGCCTCCAGTTCCTAGGTAACTGGAAGTGTTATGTTAGTTCACGCACCCCAAATCACACTTAAAAACATTGGTGCAGGACTCTTAAATGTTTCTTCCCTAATGGAAACCTTTTCACTACTGCCACCTATGACATCGGCATAAATTGCAAACATAGAGACTTGCTACATGGTATCTTCCACTCCATCTGGCTTAAGGAAGATTACGGGTGATTTTGAAGTTGTTACATTATATGAATTTATGCCACCCAACCCAATTGAGTTAGCATAGAAATCAATCAACATGGCTTGGGCAGCGAATCTGAAATCATCGTCGCCGATCATTTGGATCGATCGTTCATTACATTTTGGTACTCCATCTGATGCTTTTTCATCCACTTACTTGAGTAATGAGAGCATTTTGGAATCCATGATGCTAGAAAGAGAACCATGGGAAGAGCATCATCATCGTTCCCATCTTCAGGATTATGAAGAAGATAATATTATAGAACTATATCACCCATCAATCAAAACATTCTTTTCGAATTCTTCTCCTATTAATGCAATCAAATCTGAGTGAAACTGACCAAATATTGAAGAAACCATTTCTATCAATATTTCAACCAAACCCGGCATTGTAGAAAACATTCATGTCGGTATTTTCTTGGTCTTATGAGGAAATGCCAGGCATAGATACTAGTATCAGTGAACACACCATTTAAATGTACCCTGATGTCAAACTGGTATGTCAACGCCTTCATCATGTTCATCCAAAGAAAGCCACTACCATTAAAGCATAAGTTGAAAACCTTTTGCATGTTGGTTTCATTTACCCTATTCCGCTTACTGATTGTGTTTCTAACATTGTTCCATTCATGAAGAAACAAGGGAAAATTAGAGTTTGCGTCAATTATTGGGATCTCAATCTTTCTTTTCCAAAAGAAAACTATCCTACACCCTTTATTGACCAGATTATTGACGATTTTGCTGGATGTGAAATTTATCATTTATGTATGGATTTTCTCGCTAAAAAAAATCAATATCCTCCCAGAGGACCAATATAAGACAACATTCATCTCTCCCTGGGGCACATTCACTTATCGAAAACTCCCATTTGGTTTAAATAACATTGGGGCAAACATTTCAGAGAGCAATCGATTATGCTTTCAAGGACACCAAGCACATTGTTCAACCTTATCTAGACGATTTACCTGTGCATTCACAAAACCGAAATAATCACCCAATCATTTGAGATATAGCTTTCTATGCTATCGACACTACAAGATATGCCTCAATCCACATAAATGTGTGTTTTGTGTTAATTCTGGTCGTTTGCTTAGATTCGTCATCTCAAAAGAAGGAATTTGAATCAACCCACTGAAGGTCTAGGCTATTCTTTATTTTCTTGCATTGTCAAATTTACTTCAGATATAGAAAATTCAAGGAAAGGTTAACTTCCTAAGGAGGTTCATACCCAACTACGCCTAAATGTCTAAAGGATTTACTCATCTCTTGAAAAAGGGGTTTCCCTTCCATTGGAATAAGGTTCTGCAAGATTATTTTGATGTTGTCAAGGATACTCTTGTCTGGGCATCATTAATGTAGCCCCCCAATTATCAGAGTGATTATTTCTTATATATAGCTTCAGTTGATATGACCATTGCTATGGTATTGGTCCAAAAAGAAGATGGGATAGAACATCCAATATATTATTTGTGTTGTAATCTCAATGATACACAAGTGAAGTATTCATACGTAGAAAAGATCACCTTGGTAGCTGTTTATGTTCTCCAAATATTTTTCCATTATATCCTGTTGCAGAAGACCATTGCCATTTTGGATTGCAACCCCATGACTTACATTTCATGTCAATTTATGGGCGGGATATATTCAAAATGGATTGTCATTTTAAAGAAATTTGATTTGGAATTCATCAAACTCAAGTCAAATAATTCTTAGTTTTGGACGAGCTTCTATGCGACCTTCCCTCTAATAGTACGACTACTACTTCAAAACCATCAATTCTTGATGAGTCTCAGTTTATCATCGGAGCATCTGATCCTTGGTGTGAGGATTTTATAATTTATCTAAAAACCTATAATTTTCGGCTTGATACCTCTCGCTATGAATAGTGACGTATTCGATACCAAGCCAAATATTATCTGATCGTCGGCAATATACTTTATCATCGTGGTGTTGATACAATTTTAAGGAGGTGCCTCACTCATGAGGAGGCCGAAAATATTTTAAATGATTGTCATATTGGGGCTTGTGGAGGAAACTTGTCTGGATACACCACCGTGTAGAAGATACTCTGTGCTGGTTATTTTTTTCCTATCATATTTCATGACTGCATCCTCGTGGTCAGAATTTGTCGTGCATGCGAGATTTTTTATCGTAATTCCACAAACCGCCAATGCCGATGCATCCTGTTATCTTTGTGGGACCATTTTCAAAATGGGGCATTGACTTCATCACCTACAACCCTCATTCTTCCAGGGGGCATGGTTATATTATTGTCATAGTATACTACTTTACTAAGTGGTCCGAAGCAATGTATGCATTCAAAAATAGAAGCGAAACAATTGCATTATTCTTTTTCAATCATCTCATCTCATGGTTTGGTGTCCCATAGGCTATAGTCATAGTTCATGGTAAGCATTTTCCCAATCACATGATGAATGATTTGACTACCAAATTACGAGTGTCACATGATAGTTCTACTCCTTATTATCCATAATCCAATGGAGAAGTTGAGGCTATTAACAATATTATTAAGTGAAAGCTTCAACAAATGATAGGAGTTTGTAAAGGCAATTGACATTTGATCATGTACTCAGCTTTGTGGGCATACCAAACCTTGGTGAGAAACGTAATCGTATTTACCCCGTTTCAATTGGTGTATGGTCTGGAGGCTATATTGCCTATCCAATTTGAAATACCATTGTTAAAACTTGTCGTTGATTTTTTACCTGACACCTCTTCTGAAGAAGCGTGTCTTTTTAACCTCGTCCATCTTGATGAAACGAATCATGAAGACGTATTGGCCAATGAAGCGCATAAGGTACATATAAAGGTGTAATACGACAAACATGTCCAACCTCGCATCTTCTCAGAGGGTGACCTAGTCTTACTTTATGATCAAGAAGCTGATGTAATAGATAGAGGGAAATTTGAGCCATTATGGCATGGCCCCTATATTCTCAAAAGTGTTATTCATAAGGGCACCTACGAGTTGTTAGATTATGATGGAATTCCATTTTCACAGCCCCAAAATGGGTTGTATCTCAAACGTTACTATGCTTAAACATGAGTGCAGTGAAATTTTGTATTATATTGTATATATGCTTTTGATTTTCATTTATTGTCTTCGTTTGTTTTTCTAGATTTTTCTTGAAGTTAGTAATCCACTTTACATTTCATCAAAGATGTCTGAATCTTTAGAACTATTCACTAGGTATGCTAATGCTACTAGTCGTAGTACACAAAATATATCCTCTGTGGTGTGGGAAATTTTCTCTCTAAATGACGAGTTTGTGAGTTTTCAAGAGATTTGTATTGATCAATATACAAACAATATCACTGAGTATGGCACATTTATCGAAACTTGGTTAGAATCGCAACTTGTTGTACTATAACTTAGTAGTGTTTATACTGTCATAAATCCAACACTACATCGTATGTTCCTAAGAGTTCAAATTTTGGAAAGAAATTTTGATTTTATTCAATATCAACACATTTCCATAAACCTAAACACATTAACTAATTCCTTAGCAAATTATTTATAAACAGACATTTCCAATACATGTAAAGACATATTTTCAATTCACATCATATAATTGAATAGGATTGCACAATAAACATAGGAAAACACTAAAAACAAATAGATAGATAGTTATAGGTTTTTACTAAATTTGTTCCCAAGACACATTGGTCATCTGAGCTCAAAATCTATGCAAAATGTCAAATTAAACTAGTGATGCTTGTATAACATGCTACTGATCTAGCTATCCTACGCAATAACTGCATCCAATAGTTAGGAATGCCAATAGTATGGTGCTACAATCTCATGGGTAAATCTTCGATCCAGAAATATGGAATCCCAAGAGTCAATCCATCTATGTATCGTTGTAGCTCAACAAGAGTCTCAGTCATATCAAAATCCCGAAGGACTTCTCTCCCGACAACCCTCTCTGCTGGCTCTTCTGCTCTCTGCTCTAGCCGACCCACTAGTCACACTCAACCTACATCTGCATACATCAATACTTTAGTTTAGTCTTGGGAAACATAAAAATACAAAAACATGTATAAATCTTAGAAAAAACCAAAAAACATGGTCAAAACATTCTTACCAATTGCACCCCATTGAGCACCATCTAGTAGAATCAATTTTGGATCTCTTCGGAAGTCTATGCCTGGATATGCATAATCATTGATGGAAATCATCTGTCATCTAAACCAGGAAAAGAATGCAGTAGAGAATACGATGGTCAATTGACCCACATGTCTAGCCATAAATTCTACCCATATCTGCATCCTTGGATCTCAAGGGCTAGATATACCCAGTGTAACATTTTGGGGTTGCATCAATGGAATCCACTCTAAGATGAAGGAAATTAGAATCGAGCCATATTTGAAAATCTTCTTCCTTCCTCCCTTTTCCTTGTTTAGTTGTTATTTCATCTGAAAGAGGACAACTTCAGCCCAGTTAAAATTTTTTTGGTTCCAATAACTTAAGTGCATACTTCATGTATGATTTGTTTGCCACATGTAGTGTAGAAGAATCAAAAAGCTTTGCGATAATGAATAGTATGATCCTCAGAGACAAATCATGTACATCACGGATTTTTTTTCTAATCCTTACTAGGTTCAGTCCCTCAATGGCAATGATGCAGTATGTAATCTCTCACTGTCTCTCCTCCAAGAGCAGACCCTGAAACAGAAATGGGCAAGCCTCTCCTCGATAATCCTGTGAGAAAACAAATATCCTCCACTAATATCGGGACCACTTTGTCCCAATGTGAAAATCATGTATCATATGATCCCATGAATGAACAAGGAACTCCGATAGTTCCATTTTTTGTCTCATACCTGACAATCTGAAGTACTTTAGCAACCCACAGTCTCTTGGGGCTCTTACTATACCTGGATCGTTTAGGGAAATCATGTTCTATTTTCCTCCATGTAATCATCATTTTGATCTGATGAATACCTGAAACATAATCATAAGACTCATTAGGATCCATTTCATGCAAAAAACTTGGGAAATTTTGGGCACACAGTAAAAAACAAGAATGGAAATTGCGTCGAACATAGCCCAGGTCAAGGGAAAAAATTGAAGTGCATCCGGCCTTCAATTTCAGTGCACTGCAACGCACCTTTTGACATTCAAGGGTTTGTTTCCCTCAGTTTATAATATATTTTCCCTAAGGGACTCAAAACCCTAAAAAATTTCATTGAAATGAAGCAGAAATGCTACTGAAGGAAAGAGAAGGTTCATAGCTCCAACATGGATTGAATGGTGAAGAAAATCATCCACAGAACCTGTCATAATCAACTGCTAAATTTCTGGGGAAAAAACTGGTTCAGATCTCCAACTTGCAAATGGTAAAAATGAATGGTAAAAATTATTTTAATTAGTCAATTTGATTATTTCAAATCATATTTAATGCTATAAATATGGTTTTTATTCATTTTTTGCTATGAAACATGTATTTTTAATCTGTTTGATGGTGTTTTGAATAGGTTTTACAGCTGATATAGTAGATTAGTTTTGCACACTTATTCAGGAATGATTTTACCACAAAGCATACTTTTGTCCATATTTTTCGAGCTTTTATAAAAATGAAAAAGGACTTGAAGCGCACTTTTATCTCTTTTCCAGGTTCAATAACAGTGAAAAAGGAACCCTTGGAGTCTTCTTTTAGCTCTATTCAGACTCTGATAATGTGAAAATATTGCCGAGCACTTGTCTTTTCGAGCTCATAAAAGTAAATGAAACGACATCTGCTCAGTATAAGTTTAACCCTTTTCTAGACTGAAATATATTATTTACGAAAAAGTAAAACCTTAGTTGAACATGGCTAAGAGGTCTTCTCAGGTATCATTTTACACTTCTTCGGATTTGAGGGACAAATTTACAAAGGACTCATGGAGTTTTATTTTTTCCTCTTTTTCAAACTTTCTAAATATGAAAAAGTACCGGGTTGTCACTATCGTTAGGCTCGTTAGAACATAAAATAACAACAGGCTTGTCAATCATGGCAAGAATAGAGTTTCATTTATCTCTAGACTTGTTAAATTATTAAATAGCGATGCATTCGCCCGAAGGGTTGAATTATAGATCAAGCATATGTTACGCTCCTCAAGCTTGTTAAAAAATAAAAAGGTATTGGTCGACAAATGACACGGGAAAATTTGGGAAAGAAAACAGAACACTTTATGGTAGAAGGTTGCTCTTGAACATGACACTTTCACTCCATCATCGTGACGTTTGGGTTGGGTAATATTCTCGACGGTTCATTCATACCTACGGTTCATCATACCTTCACTTCGGTTTTGGGCCAATGCTGCCATCTCATCTCAGTGTCATCGATATTTTCAAGAGAAGTCATCCAGAGAATCCTCATCCTTCTGCAATACTCATAAACCTTCATTTTCATGACAGTTAACCATAAAAATTGCTATATAAAGTCACATTTTGTCTCCAAAATTAGTAACTCCCATTTCATGATAAATTTTCTTCTTGTTGACATCAGTTCATCATCCGGGAAGTTTACTTAGAAACATATTCTAGTACCCTGAGGCTTGTTTCATCATCGACAAGTTTCTTGCTTAAGGACCTTTGACTGAAATATTTTGTTTATTGTTCAACATCAAATCATCTATTCGCACCTTACAAATTTTACTCCAGTAACTTGAGATCCATTAACATCAATGGCGGTTCTCTCACATTTGTTAACGGCTCACACCATTGGCTCGTAATCAAACGATGTATCCCCATGTTCGACTACAAATAATATATTCGCATGTTTATACTTCACCTAAACGATCAAGCAAATGAGATAAGAAGACCCTAGATCTAGTTTAATCCATTCGAGCTACGCTTCCAGGATTGTTGGACACATCATCTGTATGATGAATTTAAATAGAGATTTTCATCCAAACATGGGCCTATATATATAGGCATGTCTATATTGGGCAACATTCCAATGTAGACGACTTTCTGAACTATGCACATGTTATTATATATTTTATGTGTTGATCATGGGAATACCTCTCTCAATAATTCATTATCAAGATGAAATATATCATGATGTAATGTATTGTAAGATTGATGCAGGTCAACATCCACTTTAGTTTTGGCTCATCACATCGTAAAGCATCTCATCCAAATATTTTTATTATTTTGACTTCATGCTTAAGGGGGCAGATGTTATAGGTCAGTTTTGGCATCATCCCCCATAACCTGGTCAAAATGAACATCATCCCGAGGACCAATGAAGTAGGGTCTATCATGCCCTGATATTTCAATTTCTATATGCCCTAAGAGAAGAAGATTTCATTCCTGGCTCCTATTGTGAGATTTGAAAGGTATTAAGAATATGTTATAACATCTACTGACTCACCAACACTCACCTACAAGGGACTAACTATGTTGCAGTGCCAAATCCTCCATGCAAGGGTGCACTGCAGTGCACTTCCCGACGCTCAAGGGTGCATTGGTCACCTGGGAGCAAAATTCGTTTTTTTTTAGAGAATCTCCACATGGCCAGTGTCTTCTAGAAGAGTCCATATGTGTCAAAATTTGAAGTTAAGTGTCCATCTAACACCTTTGGACTTGGAAACATGTCTTGCCTATTATTATAAAGTCATCCATTAAGAAACTACCATTAGTTTCCCTATAAATTGAGCACTCATCCTAGTGCTAGAGAGGGAATAATTTTAGTAAAGTTATGATGTTGGATTCTCATTTGATAAAAGAGTGAAAGTACTGATATGTTGTTGGGATAATTCTGGATGTGATGAGGCTGGAATGAAGCTAAAGCAAGTTCACAACAAATTGATCCATTGGTTGTAATATTCCCCTTCTACTCTTTAATAAATATTGTTATTCATTTTCCCATACATATGTCTCTATTTCTTGTGTAATGTATTCTTGAATGATGTGTGTATTTCATATCTAATCGATTTGATTTGAGTAATATAGGTAGATATCTTGTCTATTTCATGCTGTTTTTTTTCACTATTTTCATTTGCAAGAATTGATCTACTAACTTTAGTTGGATTGAGAGTGACGACAACAACAACAGAAGTAAAAGGAGAAGTGAAAGAATCACAAGTAGTCTCCTTTACTATTATATATATCTTATTGTTTTAGAGAAAGTGATAGTTATTATTTCCACTATTTTTCTAAGTGAAAAAAACCACGTTTCTTTATCCATAGATCATAATTCTGCATAACACCAGTGGAGCGTTGTGGGAGCACACAGAGGGGGCTATGGGAGCAAGGATTGGGGAGGACAATGTTGCGGGAGGGAGGGAGTAGCGATGGGATGGAGAAGGTAGTAGCATTGCAGGAGGGATGGGGTAGTGATAGGAGGGAGGAGGGATTAGTCTTGTAGGAGGGAGGGAGCACTGACGGGAGGGAGGAGGGAGTAGTAGGAGGAAAGGAGCGATGGGAGGAGCAGAAGAGTTGCTGAGTTACAGGGGAGGAAGAAGAACTGGTGAGTTGTGTCCCATGAAAGGAGATGACAGTGACAAGAGGATCGTTGTGGGAGCTATGACGGGAGGAGTAGAGGAGGATATGATAGGTGTGGCCAAAGGTAAGCGTGGCCTGCTCCAAAGAATGGGAGACGTTGCTCCAAGAGGTAACAAAGCAGGATTTTTTGCAAAATGAGCACAGACAATTTTTAAAAATGGAGGGAGTTACAAGGGAAGTGAAGCCAAAAATAGAGTTGGTTGTAATGCCATGTCATACTAGGATGTAACTCCACAAAATGAACCATGAGATTTTATTGAGGGTTCTCATGAATATACATGTGGAGGTGAGATTGTTTGGATTCATTTTCCAATGTCTCTTAGACTTCCTAATTTTCTATTTTATACTAATGTAAAATTTCGCCCAATCCCTTAGGATTAGGTGTCAACAATGTCATTAGAGTACATTCCCATGAAGGAGCACAATGCGGATATCTTAATGAAGTCACTATCAAGAATAAAATTTTAGTTCCACAAAGATAGGATTGGGGTAGCAGACAATCCATTTCTTGTTGAGTAGGAGTGTTGAAATGGAAATAAGAATGGCACCCCAAGGGGGCTTCTAATTTAATTTTCCCTTAATTAAATTAGAAGTAAATTGTAATTCCACATCATATGACAACTTGTAAGTGTTAACTGAGTCAAGTAGGCTTAGTTAGCTCAGTCAATTTGATTTGAGGGTAAAAATCAAGGCATGTAGAGTTCACTCTAAGTTTTCGGGGGTCCAGTTGTAGTTTATTTTGAGTTTTAATTAGTTAACTCAATTATTTGAGTTAAAATTAGTTTAACCAGTTATAACTGAGAGATGAGCTAGTGATATATCCAGTGAATTAAATTTTATTTAATTCACATGAAGTGATCAATTATATAACTGATAATTCGCTATAAATGGCTATTGCATGTCAGTTCTAAGGAAGGCCCAGTTGAGATTGGAGTTAAAGGGAAGAGAACTATCATTTGTATAGTTAAAAAAGTGTGCAGGTCATGCATGAGGTCATTAGGATGCCTTCGAAGTACTTCACAACCAATTGATGGGAATTTGCTAATTAATAGGGGCTCAATTATCCCAGGAATGTGTGAGCAAGGTTGGTCAGGAAGAGGCAAGAAAGTGGTTAAATATTGGACCAAACTTACCTAGATTAGTGCGAGACAGTCAACAAAGTGGAGTGGTTTCTCAAGAATGGAATTGGAATTGTTTTGTTTCATGTCCTTGAATTTATGCAATATACAAATAATGGGGTTTTTAGATGAGGCTTTCCACAAATACATCTTTGTGTTGTGCAACTGAAATTATTTCTATTTCTTGTTTATGTGATTGTGTGATGGTAATTGGTTTCGGCAATTTATAGAATTGATTTAGTATTTTTTTTAGTACATTACAAGATCACTTGAATCTATTTAGATATTTCTACAACTACCACTTGGGTCCAAAATATCCTCCTAATGGAGATCTCTATCTAGTCCTCTTCATCGTCATCCTTTTCATCAACCCAACTTCCAACTGGTTGAGTCTTCCTCTTGACAGCTAAATCATGCTCCCTCTCAACCAGATGTTGAGGCCTTGGAATTTCACTACCAATACATGGGGGAAAACCACCTAGTCTGGACCTTAAAGCATATCCTTTTCCATTTGGTCTAGTGGCTCTGATTGGGGATAATGGGACTAGTTCCCAATAAGGGTGATTTTGAGGGTGCTTTGATTATACAACATGCAAATAGATAATGATTTTAATCTATCATATGCATCTATATAAACTATCTATTATACTATATACATGGGGTGTTTCTTCCTTTATGCGATCTAAATCCTTCAACTATTATTAATATAGATCATTTAATAGTTGAAAGAGATGAAAATTGTGTAAGATGATTCTTCTATCAAAGTATTTTGATTAGAAGAATTGTGAAAAATATATCGCATTCATACATGTGATTATATATTCAATAATAAAGCACAGAAAAATATTAGAACAGAAGTGCATGTAACTTTCATATATAATAACGTTTCAAATATATAATGTAATAAAAATATGACTGCCAATCTATAAAGCAAGACTTAATACAAGTAAATAGAGGTACCATATGTACGAAGTTCTACTCATGTAAACTGATAGTAATTGATCTTCTCCTCTTCACTTTCAAACAATTTAAAGAGTACAATAGTGCAACATCAGTTAAACAACTTTAATTGTCAAAATATAACAGATTGTGTTCCATCAATTCATCAAAGCATTCACAAACCTACAATAGTGCATTCTTTGCAAATGTTTTTGAAAAATTTATGGACCCTTCTCAGAATGCATGAGAGGGGTTTAAATACTAAACTAACTATGTTCTAAAATATATTATTAAAAAAATATAGAGGTGGTTTCAAACAACCATCCTCGTAAGACTAACTTAAACTAAAATATAGGAAGATAAAATAACAATATGATTTATGAATTCTGCCCTTTCTTTTGGATTTATTCAGGAAGTTAAAAAATATCTAGCATGGGCTTGAGCTGAGCTAGCTGTGAAATCCTCGATCTGACCTCTCCCTTGAATAGTGCATTTGAGAGTATGGGCTGCGATCTTCTTTTTGAATCTGCTAAAGACTATACAATCTAGTATTGATGATAATGTTTGATTAGAAAATTCCAATAATTTTCTTGATCAAACTTATTTACTTTTTTAATTGTTTCATTTTGCATTTCTACCTTTTTCTTCCACTCTGTTTCTAGCTGTTTGACTTATGAGAACACTTCAGATGTGTACTCGTTGATAATTTCTACTTTCACCAACTATTCACATTCAGATTCAATAATTTCCTTTGATAATCTTGATGTTTTTGCTGCTGCTTTCTTTGCCTGCTTTATTTGTGCTTCCCAATATTTGAATAAAATATCCTTGTGGAACTTATCTACCTGGGGTTGATTAGATTCCTTGTCTGAGTCTGATGCTTTCCATTGAATGTGTTTGTTGATTTTCTTCTCTAGCTTCTCACATTCAAGTTTATGGATAGCTACTTGTTGGATCAGTATTGCATTTGAGTCACAATAAGAGCCAGTAATAGAAACTTGTTAGAAAAATACTTCTTCTTGTTGCTTTAACTTAGCATTTATGTCCAATGTTTCCTCTATGAATTTCTCTAATTGTGGCTGGATTTGTAACCTGGTTATTACTACTTCTAGTTGTGCTTGCTTCTCAGTGATTTGTACCTGATGCTCTAAATTAAGCTTTTCAAAATCCCTTTGAAATTCATCTTCGATTTCATTTTCTCACTGGAGTTAGATTTTTCGTGATCTAACAGTCTCTCTAGTTCTTGTATTATGTCTTCCTTCTGCTTTAGCAACATTTTAACCTTAGTAATTTTATCAATAGTGGAAGTAGCATATGCACCTGCAAACTATGATAGTTTGGTTAAATGTTTAGTAGGATCAGCTAAGGGATCCTTCCACAAAATGTCAACAGATTCATTTGTGAGATTTAATATTGTCTCATCAGTTATTCTCCTTTTGTTTCTCTTGACTACAGCCTTATGACTAGGACTGTAGAAGATATCCAGCGAAGGAATTTCCTCAACTTGTAAAACTATTTTTTTTGTAGGGTAGGCTAGTATTATCTCTCGATGATGAGTTTCTGGAACTTGTTGTAGTGGAAGAACAATTTATGCTAACTTCTCGGAATGTTCAGGTGTCTAAAAACTAGTATCTTGATTAGTATTGTGATTCGTTTTTAGGAGTTTTTATTGATTCAAAAAACTCATCCCATTCACTACACAAATTCTCTGGTTGGGACTTTTCTTACTAATCAAGTGTATCTTGACTGTATTGAACTGCTTGATAAGTTGACTCTGTTCCATTACTTTCTCTTTTATCTTGCATCCATATCTCTTAGATTACTTGATCAACTATCTTTTCTGGGCTATCCTTTCTGGATTCGAATTCATTTTAAGAATGATTTGAATTGTGAGATTGATGTTCTAATTACCCCGACTCATCCTCAGACATGTCTTTTGCTTCATTATCCAAGCTAATACTTGGAGTAGGTCTATTGACATATTCAATAGTTAATAAGTCAAGAGGAATTATCTCCAGTCTCTTATTTTTTTACGTTTGGTAGGCTTCCAAATCATCTTGGTTGATTTGATTGGATGCAAACTTAATTATATCAAAAAAAAATTCCATGCTTTGAAAAAAATCATCAAATATATCTATTTATTTCACAAAAGGCTTCATTTTGAGCTCTGTGATGTATTTTTTAATTACATCATTTGGATCATACGACCTCTTTGGCATTACTGCTAAATTTAACATATTAATATTTGAAACCTCTTTGTAGGCATGACCCATATCAAAAAGTGCAAAAGTATCGCACCATAAATGAAAATGAGGAAAAACAGCCTTCTTAGCATGTTTCAATTATTTAGAAATACCATTAACAAGCTAGTAGGCTATCTCTCTTGTAAGTAACTTATCGGGAACATAATATGGTAGGACCTGGTGAGAAGAATAACTCCCAAATACTATGACATATGTGAAAATCTCCTTTGCAAACCATCTAGCAATAGAAAGAATATTTGTACTAGCCTCTTCGGAAACCCTAGGGAATTTCTCTTTGAATATCATCTGGTGCGTAGGCAACATGACTCCATGGAAAATTTTATAAAAATCGAGATGGAAGTCTGAATCAAAAAGGGCTCTATGGTAAATGTGGATTGGGGTAAGGTCTTGGGTAGTCCATTTTCATCCCATAGTCAGAAAAATATAAGAAAATCATATTACATCCATGACATAGGCAGTCATGTAAAAGGGAGGTATTTCTCTAGATGAAACACTCCTTTTATTCATATACTCCATTATATATTTAGCTAAATTATCAGATAGGATGTTTTCCCAATTAAGAATTAAAGAATTGACGACTGCGTCAATTAATGGGACCCAATCTACTGAAAACCTAGTGGTATCAGGTTTGAAAAACAATCTACACAACATACCGGTAGCATAACAATCAGGGTAAGGAATTTGGGCAATTGGGTATGTACCGAGTTTATCTCACTAAATTCTTCCGTGGTCTTCTTTCCATTCCTTTATGACATTTGTTAGATCTAAATTTTCTGCTTTAAAACTTTGAATAAAAGATTTGTCATAGTTTTGTTGTGGGCCTGGTAAGTGGTACATTTCTTTTAAATCTTCTTCCTTGAAAGAACCAATAGTTTCTCCCTTTGAATCTTCAAAAATTCTATCTTATATGTTTAAGTGGTAAATTACCCACTTAACCATGTTTGTGTACGGGAGAATTTTTGGCCTTGCGGCTATCATGTGTATGAATGAACATGTGACGTCAAAATCAGTCGGATCTGAAGAAATAGATAAGTTTGCTGAAGCAAATTTATGTATTTCCATTGGCTTTTCATTTTTGAAAAATTGATACATCGCCTCCCATGAAAAACTATTTCATTCCTTATTGCAGGCGGTGTCTGAAAATAGGGGAGACATGTTTGAGTCTTAGGTAGACAATGTTTCAGCAATGTCTTTGCCTTTATTTTTCATCTCTATTTTCTAGGTTCTGTTAGTTGGATTCTTGATTTCAAGCAAACAGAGCAATGTTTAAAAATACATGGAACAAAGAGACAAATCTGCCATTAAATTATTTCAAACATGCAAAAATAGATATGAATATATCAAAACCTTTATTTATATTAAATATTATTAATCATCAATAATCATTTCAAATCAAATCTCTTACACCTTAACATGGAATAGCTATCAAGCAATTTGAGATGTTGGATCTCGGATTTCAGTTTGATATGACATAAGTCATTTCGCATGCTTGATTAATTAAATGTTATTCATTCACCTATTGCAACTTATAACTTTTACTGTCTACGATGTTACCCATAAAATATGTGAAATGCAATTTGCGCAAATCGCACGTTGCAACTCTTATGTGGTAAATAAATTTTCTTTTGGTTATGTCATGCAGAATGGGAAGTGCACATTCAAGAAGTCAAGCGATTGCGCTTTATGTGACTTTAGAGCTTTATGTTTATTGCTTTGTTGTCTCATCGGGTTTGAGTAATCGCCACTTATACCGAATTGATTTATAAGTTAGGTTATTTAAATGAGGTGTGATGTGATAAACACATTATAACAATGATTGAAGCGTTTGCAAGTTTTTTAATATAAATTTGGAAAAGGCTTAGTGCATTTCGCAGCCCACATGACTTAGTAGGTTTCAAGCCTCTTGGGTTGTAAATTATGCGGTTTACGATGCGCACTAAGGAATAAAGTGGAAAAGCAAACGAAAAATTTATTTCCTAAAGTTTTTTTTTTTAAAGATAAAATAAATTTCCTATTTATTTCTAAATGGTTCCCATTTATTAAAATAAATGGGGGGTGTTGTATAACACAACAATTAGCGATTCACTTGGGATAACCATCTATCTATGACTAAATTTTTCAAATTTCTAAAAACTCTTTTGAAATAAAAATAATTGCAGTAATGAATTTCAAAAAAATAATATCTTACTAAGAAATAAAATTTCTCTTGATTACAATTCATAAGAAACCCTCTTTTAAAGATATAAGTATGAGAATCTATATCAGTCTTTACAGAGTTAAAAAAGATAAAGTAGGTGGCTCTTACGTATTATCTCTATAAATATTTACTCTTTTATCATAGGTAGAGCCTCTGTTCCAATAAGAAATTTAAGCTTTTGGTAGGGTTACCTTTTACCCACCAATGATTCATCGTCCCATCAAGTGTTTCTTACAATTTCCAAAAATAAATTCTAACTTTATACAATTGATCTTTTTTTTTTTTAACTTTTCTTTTTGTATCATATTTTTATTTACTTAAAAGTTGTTGGCTTGGCTTGGTAACCAAATAATGACAATGCCATTCACTAGTTGTAATTGAACTGATCAAGTTGGCTCTTGATGATAACCCTTGTCCTCTTGATATAATCTCAAGTCATTACCCTATTTTGGTAGGAAGTATTGATAATGTCAGTTCAACTATTTCCCTATGAACATGGTAATCAAGCTCATGATGAGACTTATTATCTTTTAAGATTTTCTAGTTATAATATTTTTGAATTTCTTTCAAAAATTAATAATTTTTCCCGGATGGGGTGAATCATTGGTCCTTTTGATGATTCTCGATGATAATGTTGAGTTTTAGATTGCTTCTCTGTAAAAGATTCTTTACTATGCTAAGGATTCTTTTCTTGACTGATGACAGGATAATCATGCTATATAAGGATGAGAGTTCATCAAAGAATAAATAACTTCAATGAAATTGCATCGTTCAGTGAAAATAAAATCTATTTGTATTTCAAATATTTCAATTGTTTCCTTAACAATTCTTATTTCTATAAGCGATAAATCAATAAGGACCATCTAAGATATTTATTTGAAAAGCCAAAAATTTATATTAAGCAACTTTTATCATCCTAAGGAAAAGAAAAAGACACTAGTATACAGGGAATAGAAGGGGTTACCTTCTATGAAAAGTATTTTTTCAAAATATACCCATTAATAGGCAAAGAATCTCTTTTTCCTGATAGATCTTGCAATAAGAATTTCGATGGGCCTATTTCTTCAATTATTTGAAATGGACCTAGTCAAAGTTTTCGAAACTTCGTGTGTTTACCTTTTTCCTCATGTGCTTTGTCCCATTTCAACACTAGATCACCAATTTTAATTTTTTTTGGAGTAACAAAAGTTAATCAAATGAGGCTTTTACTATCTATTGATGATGTGCATGAGTATGTTTATCTATTTCTATTTCTTCTTCTAACTTAAGAATTTGACATTGTCTAAGTTGTAAATAAGAAGAAGGAGATTCATCAATAAATTGTACTAAGGAAAGAGAGTGAATAACTACATTAGTAGGAAGTACAACTTATTTTCCATAGACAAGATTGAATGGAGAAATGCCAATAAAAGCTTTCTGAGTTATTCGGTCTGCCCAAAGAGCAAATATTAATGACTTGTGGCAATTTCGTTGGTTTTGATCAATAGTTTTTTTTATTATTCTAATCAAGTTTTTGTTCGTGGATTCTGCTTAACCATTTCCTTCTGGGTAATAATTCACATAATACTTAAGTTTAAAACCTCTTTGATTGTAAATTCCATCATAGCAGTACTTGAGGAGTAAGATGCATTATTAAACATTAAATCAGTAGGTAATCCAAACCTAGTTATGATATATTGGTCAATGAAATCAATGATATTCTCAGAGTTAGCTACCTTTAATGGAATTGCTTCCACCCATTTAGTAAATTAATCTGTAGGTGTGAGAATATATCTATGTTGTTTGGAAGAGTTAGGAAAACTCTCATCGATTATATATAATCCCCATTGTTCAAATGGTTGTTCGATATTAACTAGTTGTAATGGGAAGGTTGGCTTCCTTTTTCTTCTAGATGCACTTTGACACACTTTTCATTTTCTTGAATATTCATGCGCATCTTTGAAAAGTGTAGGCCAATAGTAACCTACATGCAAGATTTTGTGTGCTATCATATTTCTTCCAAAATGTCCTCTAGCTAGACCATCATGGAGTTCCTGTAAGACTTTCTCTGCTTCAGATTTTTCTATGCATCTTAGTAGTACAGAATCAAAATTTCTCCTAAAGAATACATCATTTATTAATTCATATTTGTTGGCCTTTAATCTCAAAGTATGTTTTGTTTTGTAACTGAGTTGGGTTGGAGCATATCCATTCTTCAAATAAAATACGAGATCAGCGTATTGAGATTGTGCATTATTGAGGCTTACCTCTGATATTTGCACATTGTTACCTGAATCTTCTTTGGATGATAGATGGGATGCTTCTATAAGCATTCTGCAAAAACCTTGAACTCTAACAATTTTAGAGGGTCTAATTTCTACATCATATTCTTGTAAAGTGGTAACCCAGTTAGCACTTTTCTCTCCTAACTCTCTTTGCATTAATATTTTTCTCACTGTAGAGAATGGAACTATGATTTTGGTGCAAGTTTTTAGGAGAAATGGCCTGAAATGCTTTATAGCCTTCAAGACAGCAAATGCTTGCTTTTCAACAGATGAATAATTTAGTTCCACATCTTGCAAATTGAAACTCAATAATGATATTGGTTCTTCAATTTTTTGGTCATTAAGTTGTGTTAAAATAGCAGTGTATGATGTATCTCATGAAAAAGTATATAAAGTAAAAGGATTGAAAAAATTTGGGGTAGTCAGGAATGGACCATTGACAATGGATTGTTTAATAAAATCAAATGTTTCTCTTTCATTATGTCCCCATTTACAGACTGAATTTTTATTAATAATGTTCTGTAATGGTAAAAATATTTTTGAAAATTCAGAGAAAAACCTTTTAAAAAAATCAATTTTCCCAACGAACGACTATATAGCTTTCTTGTTATGATGGAAAGGAATTCTTTTAATCTCTTCAATTCTTTCAGGATCAATATAGATACCTCTTTTTGACACAATGAATCCTAAAAGTTATCCTTCATATAATGCAAAAAATTATTTATTTGGGTTTAATGAGATGTGATACCTTTTACAACGCTCAAAGACTTGCTTTAGGTCATTCACATGATTGGTTGTTTGTTTAGAAAAGACTGTAATGTCATCTAAATAAATAACCACTTATTTATTTAAAAGCCCCCTAAAAGTTGTGTTCATATCTCTTTGAAAAGTGGCACCTACATTAATTAATCCAAATGGCATCTTTTGATAGGCTTAGGTTCCCCACTTAGTCTTGAATGTAGTCTTCAGTCTGTCATCTAGATGTACGAGAATTTGGTTATATCCTGAGAATCCATCTAGAAAGGAAATAAGTTTAGAACCAGCTACTATCTGCAGTACTTGTTCCATGGTTGGTAATGGAAAGTTTTCCTTTTGACATGCTTTGTTTAAATTCCTAAAATCAATACAAATTCTAATATCACCATTTTTCTTCCTGAAAGGTACCAAATTTGATACCCATTTAGAATGTCTGATTAGAAAGACGATTTTTGCCTTAAGGAGTTTGTTTAGTTCTATTTTGATTTGATTGTCAATATTTGGATGAATCTTCCTCAATTTTTATTGTAAAGGTTTTTCATCTAAGATCATAGGAATTGTGTGTTGAATCACAAAAGTGTCATATGTTTTAAGATCAGTATAATCCCAAGAAAATACTCTTTTGTACGTTCTAAATAAAATGGTGAATGATAATATTTCTTTAGAAGATATACCAAGACCTAGATTGACATTTTAAGGTTTTTCCTGAGTTCCTAGATTTACTAACTCAAATCTTGTAATATCCCAAAATTGGATTGCACAGCAAGCTTGCTGAAATAACGCACTCCTGAGAAATATATGCGTAGAAATGAGTTTGAAGCTCCTATATCCCTTATATCAGATCATCTAAGATCTAAATCCAAAAGGAGAGCAAAAAAAAATCAAACTAGGTGGGTTAAACAGATCTCCCACAACCTAGTCTAGCTGAAAAACACCCAAAGAGAGGGGTTGCAGCTATATGCAATGGACTGCTTCAAAAATAACATAGTTTATTAATTTAGAAGTGTGATACCAACATGGAGGTTCATATTTTAGCTATACATCAGCAAATTAGATCTACAATTCATCTTATACAGTGTATAACAGATATAGAAATAATGTACAAGACAAAAGCCTCAAAATGAGTTGCTACAACAACATGAAATCGCAGAATAAGCTTGATAGCTTTATTTTCATTGCTGAAGCATGAAATATATTAAAACTCAGATCTAGAGCAGATCTATACATAAAATGATAGATCTATTTCATATTTGTGTACAAGATAGGCTCCTTTATGCACTCCCCTTGGGGATCTCAACAAAACATGAACAACGGTGAGTAGATCTGAGATCTAAGTCACAGATCTATAGAATTATTCAGAAAATTCTGAATCATAACATATGTAGTATATCATATTTGAACTAACATGGATTGTTTGGCCAATCCACATATCACCACAGTGAGAGGAAGGATCTAATCACTAGAGATCTCTCCTCTAAAATGATGCCAAGTCACCCTGCAACTCTGCTTTTGCAAATAACGCAATCATGGAAGATGGAATACACTGTAGACCCTGAGAATGCTTTCGCCTGCTACAAATGTGTGGATCTGAAGCTCAACCCACTAATGCACTCTTCTAGGAGGTTAAAAGACACACTCACTGAGAAGAGGCACCAGTACAAGCTAGATCTAAACAGATCTAGTGTTCCACTTGTTGCAGCTCACATGGACAACCCCATCCTAAGTAGGACTGTGCTTTAGATGCAAGATGTGGCTTGTCCAAAAACCGGATAGTGTACTAGACAATCAAGACTCCTCCAAGAGCTGCGCAACGAAGGAGGTGGGAATCCTAAATAGGAAAACCCAAAAAGGAGTGTCTAAATAGACAATACATTCAGCAAATAATATCCTCAACAACCTTTTCCTATTTTCCTCCTCCTTCTTTTATAGGGTGAAAGCCTTTTCAAACCCTAAACCACCTCAATGAGTTAGCCCCTTTCACATGTGGAACCTCCATCTAGAACTGCGTTGTGTATCCATGAGGTTCATTGCACCTAGACTGCGCTATTGTTTTGGTCAAGATTGACCCAATCTTGTGATTTAAACCCATTCACACCTGCAAGAGTTTATTTACATGGCCCAGATATGTCTTTTTTTACATAGGAATTGATTTATTCATGGTTTTAAGGAGTTTTACATGTCCTCCTTCACATTTTATTCATTAATATGAAATACAAGATAAAACAAGGAAAAATAAGATATTCCCATTGGCTTGGGCTAAATGGGAATATTACAAACCTTAAGGTAGAGCTTTGTGTTTTTGAGTTAGTCACTCTTTTAAATCTATCTTTTAGATCATATAGGTCTTCTAACTTGACAACAAACTTAGGAATAGGATTTTCATCTTGTTCTTTCTTAATATGAATGTCATGTTCATTTTCATCGAAAATTTGACCATCATTATATCCTTCAGATGTTAAAAAATCTATGATATATGAAGCATCATTGAATACTCTCCAATTGGTAATATTATCAAGAAAATATGGTCTAAAAATTAATTCAATGGAAAATGTATCGAGACTGAACTCTTTAGATGGAATTAACATTGATGCTACATTAGCTAGTAGATCTGCACTAGCATTTTGCATCTTGGGTACAGAAGAAATATCAAAGGCTACAAAATGAATGTTTAATTCTTGGAATAATGATTGATAATGATTTAAACGTCCAGAATTACAATGAATGGTATCTCTTACCTGGATAACAATGATTTTTGAATCTCCTAGGACTTTCAGATATTTGATATTCAGATCAATGGCTTTGTACAAACCTTGGACTAATGCTTCGTATTCAACTATATTGTTTTTATAATTGAATTCTAGTCTGCAGGAAAACATGGTTTTTTCTCCTTTTAGGTTTATTACAATATAGCCTGCACCTGCACCATCTTCATATTTAGAACCATCAAAATAAAGAGTCCAAAATAAAAAAAAATTAACTACTGCTTTATCTACAAAATTTATACACTTGGAACTATCTGTCTGGGAAAAATTCTCAATCTGAGAAACAACCTCATTATCAACGAAAGGTGATTCTTGAGCATTAAAATTTCCCAAAAATTATTTTTCTAAGTAGTTTCCAATAATGTTATTATTGAATTCTACTGGCTCATTTACTCCAAGATCGGTGACTGTATGCTTCATGAACTTTTGACAGTCTACCCAAATTTGTTTTGGCTTTCCATTATATGGTAGCCACATATGTGACCAGTGTATTGCAAAATATCCATGAAGTTCTTCATACCAGTCTCGACTTAAATCTAAGCTATAAAACTCAAGAATATCAACCACCAGTATATCAATTATTTGAGTAACCGTGGGATTTGATGACAATCTGATGGAAACGGAATTTATTTCCCCCGCCACCTCTACTCTGGTTGTATCAAGTTTCACTATATGAACATGAGAACTCTAAGGAGTTATGTTCAACTTAGCACAGAATAATTTTGGCATTATATTAGAGGAAGCCCCTAAGTTTATTAAACAATTATGAATGTTTTCATTATAGATCTCATATGTTAAGAGAAATGGAGGAGTATGAGAGATGGATCGATCAACTATCATAATCAAGTTTGTAGCATCTATTTTATTTGAAGGAGAAGGTGGCTTACCCATTTCATTAGATATTACTAGAGTAGGTAAGGTTGAAGCAGGAACCACATTTAAGTCTCTAAGTAATATTTTCTGTTGTTTCTTTAATTTAGTAAGCTCATGAATTGAAATGTTGGCCGTGGTTTTCTTCATATCATCAACTACATTATACTCAATAATGTCTAAGACTACCATTGTCTTAGATGTAGGTGGAGTATCTAAAGTAACAGGACTTATTTATGTATCCTATGAAGTATATTTTTTACTTACTAAGCTATCTTTAGCAGGAGTTGAAATCTTTTGTTGTTGATTTGGTTGTGTTGCTTCGGTAGTGTTTTTTCTCCTTGTACTCACAGGCAAAGCTTCATGTTATTCTTAATTTGGTAGGATGAAATCCCACATTCCATTTAGTTTAAATTCTTCTTCTTCATCTTCTTCTTCTTCCTCTATATCTTGATCAGATTCAACATTAGATATGATATTTGGATGTTGATTATTAGAGTACTGGCCTTTCTTGAAGTTTCTAAAATTCTTTTTTGAGCTCAAATTTTCAACAAACTTTTTCTTTATATTTTCCATCTTGTTTGTCATGGTCTTCAAAAATTTTTGAAGACCTTCGACATCAAAAGGGTCTTTTGGCAGCTTCTTTTTAGAATCATCTTTGAGATATACCTTATTTGATTTTCGATCTCCTCGAGAATTTTTTTTCGCAAGAGCGGTTATGCGTTTCTCTTCAGATAAAGATTCTTTCATGCTTTCTGCGAGTGTTGAAAGTTTTTCTCTATCAAAATAAATTGCTATATTATATGGGAGAGATGAAATATACCACTCAATTTGAACTTCTACACCAGGAACTGATGTAGCAGGAATTTTGTTGAGTAATTTATTAAATATTAAATTAAAATCTTTTATCTTCTCACATTTTTTATCTTTTAGATTTGATAGATCATTGATGAGCGTAGTTGTAGTCATGTCATCCCCAAACCTAGCTATAAATTGTTCTTCAAACATATTCCAGCTAGTTATAGGGTGGGCAGGTAGTGAAAAATACCAAGATCCTGCAGATTCTATTAGAGTATACGGAGATAATATTACAACACAATCCTCTTCAACTAATTCTTTTAAATTTGTGGCTAACATAAAATTGTGAATGTGTTATTCTACCGAAAGACCATCATCAAGATAAAATCTAGGTAACCACCTTTCAGGATATTTTGGAAGAGCATGAAGAGGAGTGGGCATATTTACAACCCCTGGATTGTTCCATGGACGTACATTTGGTAGAGGTACTTGGCCTGCCATTGGATTTTGGGTGGATGTGATGGACAGATTTTTAGTTGAAGAAGAGGCAGGCTGAGTGCTAGGACTAGTTGAAGGGATAATAGTTTCAGTATTGGAACTAGCTAAAGTAACACTGATTGTTGGAATGGAAGTTGTGGAAGTGAAAGGAGGTAATGATGGTGAATGGGATAAGATCTCGCAAGCTATTAACTCTTATTGAGTCCTCTTTATTCTCTTTCGAGTACTATCGACAGGAAATTCAACAGGAAGAATTCTTGTCTTTTGAATTTCTGATCGAGTTAATATTCTTTGAGGTTGTAAAGAAGACAAAATACTGATATTGTTAAGTCCCTATATTAATAGTGTAGCCCCTTAATATGTTAGTGTAGCCCCCCTTATTGTTATTATTGTACCCTTGTAACCCCCATTTTGTTATTATTGTGCCCTTAAATTATTATTGTTAGGTCGGCTAGGATTACATTGTGGCCCACTAGGATTACATTATGGCCCCATGCACTCCTATATATAGAAAGGAGGTTTTGTAAATTGTATCATCCAAGAATTGTTCATTTATGTAATGTATTGGAGGTTGCCCCCTCGAAGTGGCTTATTTATAAGGCATTGATATCTCATTTCTTCTATTTTTGGAGTTGGTTACCCAACATTTGGTATCAGAGGCTTTGGGATTCTAGGGTTTCGCTGCTCCAAACAGGTCATCGTGGCATTTTCGCTATAACTTTTTTTCTACGAAGTTTCAGAAGCTAAAAGTTTTAGGGTGTGAAGCTAAAATCCTGAGGAAGCTGGTATAAAAATTTCAGAGCTTGGTTCGTATTATGTTCAGAGATATCATCTGTGGAAGTTAGGTATTTCTTCAAGCTCCTAAACAGGTCATCGTGGCATTTTCGCTATAAATTTGTTTCTACGAAGGTTCAGAATCTGAAATTCATATGGTGCGAAGTTGAAATCCTGATAAATGTCTTAAAAAAATTTCAGATCTTGATTCGCAATATTCTTGGAGATATGATCTGTGGAAGGTAGTGCTTTTTCAGGCTCCTGAATTTCATCTCAAAGAGGTGATCGTGGGAAAATTTCAATAACTCTCTCTCTGGGAATTGGATTGGAGTGCCGTAAAAGGTGGTTGCAATTAAACAGAATTTAGTTTCTTGGATATCAATTTCAGAGACAAAGGACGAAACAGTGACACGTGGCAAGTCCTACAAGTTTGCTCTACTGAACCAGTCCAGAATTAGGTCATTGTGGGAGATTGGACACAAATTTGACTTGGGGAATCCAAATTAGATTAGACCTGTGGAATTTGAAAGAAGCTTCAGAGCGATACTATAGGGCTGAATTTCAGATATTTAATATTTTCAATTACAGAGATAATTCAATTTCAATATCGAGCTCCTCAAAGCAAGTAAAAGGTGTGTATTATTTTTCCGAATTGCATAAGTCTTGTTTGAAGAATCAATTTGAATTGATTCCAAGGGCATATTTTAGAAGTTTTATCAGTACTGGGTTCTATAATGCCTCCAAAAAATAATTCCATGCCCATTAATCCCTCAAAAAGCTATACTATGACGCATGAAGAGGAAGAGTTACATTATGAGATATCAAAATTACGGTACCAAGTGCAACAAGTTTCAATATTACGAAGAGAAATTGAAGATGAAATAGATGGTTTAAAAGCAGAAATGGAGGCTAAGTTGGATGGTTTGAAGGATCAAATAATAGAAAATATGGATGATAAATTAATGGAATATCACATCGAGCATCAACAACAAGTTCTCCAACTCTCAAAGGACAACCCAACTTTGGTGCAGAATCTAATGAAACAACAGGAAGATCAACATCACATCGAAAGAATTTATGAAGCAGTCATAGAAACAAGAACTTGACAAGTACGATCAATTTCAGAGTATCTCAGCAAGTGGAAGAACTTTCCTGTAGAATATTTCACATGGGAGGATGAGAATTTTATACAGAAGCATCAAGAAATAATCAAGCGTTGAGGACAACACTTGTTGAAGGAGAGGGGCATGTTAAGTCCCTATATTAATAGTGTAGCCCCTTAATATGTTAGTGTAGCCCTCCTTATTGTTATTATTGTACCCTTGTAACCCCCATTTTGTTATTATTGTGCCCTTAAATTATTATTGTTAGGTCGGCTAGGATTACATTGTGGCCCACTAGGATTACATTATGGCCCCATGGACTCCTATAAATAGAAAGGAGGTTTTGTAAATTGTATCATCCAAGAATTGTTCATTTATGTAATGTATTGGAGGTTGCCCCCTCGAAGTGGCTTATTTCTAAGGCGTTGATATCTCATTTCTTCTATTTTTGGAGTTGGGTACCCAACAGATATTCGATATTTGAGAAGATTCAGGTTTTTTAGAAGAAATGGATACTCTCTCTAACTTTTATATCAAGTACTCAACTTCTAGGAAAGCTTGATGAGAATCAAGAGATAGTATGGGTTGAGTATCACTAGGAGACTTAGGAGAAGGATGATCAACTTTAGATTTTAAATACGAGGATCTAGATAATTTTCTGGAAGCTTATGGGGATCTAGAGGGAGAGAGATTCTTAGATTGACCTTTAAATTGATCAAAACTTTTTTCCATTCACAAGGCCCTCCTTCTAGAGCTAGAATGTTGAGACCTTGGAATTTTGCTGCCAAAACATGGGGGAAAACCACCTAGTCCAGACCTTAAAACAACTCATTTTTCATTTGTTGTAATGGCTCTGACTGCTGATAATGGGACCAGTTTCCCAATAAGGATTATTTTGAGGGTTTTTTTTATCATAAAACATGCAAATGGAGAATTATTTCAATCTATCATATGCATCTATCTAAACTATCTATTCTACTATATACCCAGGATGTTTCTTCCTTTATGCGATCTAAAGAGATATCCTTCAACTATTAGTAATATAGATCATTTAACAGTTGAAAGAGATGAAATTATGTAAGATGATTCTTCTAACAAAGTAGTTTGATTAGAAGAATTGTGAAAAATATATCGCATTCATACGTGTTATTATATATTGAATAAGAAATCAAAGACAAATATTAGAACAGAAGTGGATGTAAATTTCATCTATAATAATGTTTCAAATATATAATGTAATAAAAATATGATTGTCAAACTATAAAGCAAGACTTAATACAAGTGAATAGAAGTACGATATGTATGAAGTTCTACACATATAAACTGACAGTAATTGATCTACTCCTCTTCACTTTCAAGAAATTTAAAGAGTAAAATAGTGCAACATCAGTTAACCAACTTTAATTGTCAAAAGATAATAGATTGTGTTCCATCAATTCATCAAAGCATTCACAAACTTATAATAGTGCATTCTTTGCATATGTTTTTGAAAAATTTCTGGACCCTTCTATAAATGCATGAGAGGGGTTTAAATACTAAACTAACTATAATGTTCTAAAATAGATTATTACAAAAATATAGAGGAGGTTTAAAACAACCATACTCGTAAGACTAACTTAAACTACAATCTAGGGAGATAAAATAACAATATGATTTATGAATTACAACCTTTCTTTTGGATTTGGTCACGAAGTTCACAAATATCTAGCATGGGCTTGAGATGAGTTGGCAGTGAAATCCTCGATCTGGCTTGTCCCTTGAACTGCATTTGAGAGTACGGGTTGCGATCTTCTTGTTGAATCTGTTAAAGACTGCAAGATCTGGTATTGATGATAAGGTTTGATCAGAAAACTCCAATAATTTTCTAGATCAAATGTATTTACTTTTTAATTGTTTCATCCTATGTTTCTGCCTTTTTCTTCCATTGTGTTTCCAGTTGTTTCACTTCTGAGAACATTTCAGACATGGACTCTTTGATAAGTTCTGCTTTCACCAGTTGTTCACATATAGATTCAATAATTTCCTTTGATAATATTGATGTTTTTGTTGTTTCTTTCTCTTCCTGCTTTATGTTGAAGGTTGCAACAAGAAACATTGAAATTGGCATCTGGAAACAACATCCTTGATCCTAGTGAAAATTAAGCACCTACACTAAGTGGGGCCCACAGAGGCTATTTTTAGGTGGAGGTCTATTTATAGATGCATGAGAAAATTATATTTATGGATGATGTCTATTTATAGATGGTTGAGAAAATTCTATTTATAGATGATGGTCTATTTATAGATGTATATGTGAGTTCTATTTATAGATCACATGTCTATTTATAGATGCATGTCGACTGTTATTATCCCTTAATAATAGTTGGAAAATAAAAAATAATCTATTCTCAATGAGAACTTGGAAATAGTTAACTAAAGTGGCAAATCAGTTAGTTATAGGAAATTTCAGTTCAAAGTTTGGTTGGTGGGACATACAAGTGGACTTAGTTTTAACTAAGTGATTTGAAGTTGTAACAAAGTTGGATGTGTAGTTATGTGAGTTGTAAAGTAGTTTAACTCAGTTAAGTGAGTTAAACTCAGCTGTGCTAGTTTTAGCTGAAGATACACTAGTGAGATATTAGTGATATAATTATTAATTTATTCACAATCAGTGGTCTCATATTCAACTTAAAATTTACTACTACTAACTACATGCATGTCAGATCCACTGGAGACCCAGTTAAGATGTAGGTGAAAGGAACATTTTGACCATCATTTATGACATTAGTGGGTGCACTCATGAAATCACATATGCATTGGATGTGACTATGAGGATTGCATAGTCAAGGCAGGCAAGGATCATTCATTCAAAGGTTCTTGACCATCAGGGATTGCACAACGGAGAAAGGCTACCTCGAGGCAGTAAACTGGCACATGAATTTGCCAATTTTTGTATAACAGTGTGAGACGATTGTATATTGTATTGAGAGCTCTTGGATTAATGTTTTGTATGATATTGTTTCATGATCCTAAGCTAGATGGCGCAGATGCTGCAAATCTTGATGCAAGGCTAAAGAAAGTGGCAAAGGCGAGGATGATTATGTTGGAAGGAGTACGATACCACATTGTTTAAAGCCTTCATGGGAAAGGCACACAATATTCTATGTGGAAGGCTTTTATGGATCTATTCCAAAGCAGCAGCGACCATAGGAAATAGACACTCAAAGATAAACTCAGGAAGATCAAGATGGAAAAGAATGATACTATTCTGATATACTTAATGAAGTTTTTCCAATGTAGGAATGAGCTTCAGAGTGTAGGAATAATTGTTTTTGATGATGATTTGGTGAGTTTGGCTCTCTTAGGACTTCCTAAGAGTTGGCACAGTTATGAAGACAGATGGGAAAAACTGTCAGATTGGGAACGACTGTGATCGGATCTAGTGCAGGAGCAATTCAGGTGGAACACCATAGATGACTCCTAATCAAAGCATGATGATGAAGAGGATTGTGTTTTGGCTGCCAAGGCAAAGAAGGGGAAGGGGATGAAATTCCATTCTAAATCTGAGGCTGGTGAATTAGATGGCATGGAGCACAACATGTCCAAAGTGAAGTGAAGTATTTTCACTGTCACAAGCATGGACATATTGCCACAAATTTTCCACGAAAGAAGAAGAACAATATGGCCACTGGAGTTGCAAATGGTGAGGCCATTGCCTCACAATTTGAGCCTGAATTCTCATTGATTTCATGCATGGTGTCAAGTGCATTGGGATCAGGGTGGTACTTGGATAGTGGTTCTTCCTTTCACATGATGGGAGATAAGAAAATTTGCAGTGACTTGGAGGAGAAATAACTCTTGATGCATATTGAGTTGGGCGACGATGGATGATACAGTGTGACTGGAATTGGTACCATTACCTTTCAAAAGGTGTCAAGTAAATTATTTCATTTAAAATATGTAATGCATGTACCAGGTTTGAAGAAAAATATAGTCTCAGTCGCAATGTTAGAGGATAGAGGCTATGATGTTTCTTTAGTGAAGGAAAAGTTTTCCTGCGACACAAAGCAATAGGGAAAGCCAATAAGGTTGGGACTCGAGTTAAGAATCTCTATAGACTTGATGTAGATGGGATTTCTGCAGAGCTTCCTACTGTTGGGAAGTGTGAGAAAGCCATGCAATTGACCCTTGAGAGGGAGTTGGATTTGCATGCAGGTAAGAGTGAACCTCAAGATGTGGAGCAGTAACAAGATGAGGATCATGGAGTGGGAGCAACCACTCATGTAGAGAAATTTTGAGTCAAATGGGTAGAGGGAGTGCATGCATCTATACCACCAGGTGAGAGATGGGGTGACATGCATGAATAATCCCAAAAAATTTCTGGGCATGATTCATTGAGATGGTGTGGATCTCATGAACCGAACCTGGCTACGAGGAACCCATATTTTAGTAGTAGCAGGATTAGTTGAATTGATTCAGCTAGATGTCATGAGGACATGAACTCAAAGTGATAGTGACAGATAATAGAGCACATATTAGAGTTGAAAACAAGTGTAAAGTGCATGGATGTAGAGGTCAACAACACATTGGATCCATAATACATGTGCAGTTGGTACCAGAAGAAGTCAAAAGACTTTGATGACAGATTCATTATAATGATTCAGTTGTTTGGAGGCTATTCAGTTTCAAAAGTGTTGCATGCAAGAGTTTCACATGCGAGAAACACTAGAAAAGTGTTGCATGCAAAGGTTGTAGGGAACATTCAAAGACATTCCTTTATTGTTGAGAGAGAGTGTTGAAGGTTGCAACAAGAAACAATGAAATTGGCATCTGGAAACAACATCCTTGATCCTAGTGAAAATTAATCACCCACACTAGGTGGGGCCCACACAGGCTATTTTTAGGTGGAGGTCTATTTATAGATGCATGAGAAAATTCTATTTATAGATTATTTCTATTTATATATGGTTGAGAAAATTATATTTATCGATGATGGTCTATTTGTAGATGTATGTGCGAGTTCTATTTATAGATCGTGTGTCTATTTATAGATGCATGTCAACTATTATTATCCCTTAATAATAGTTGGACAATAAATAATAATCTATTCTCAATGAGCACTTGGAAATTGTTAACTGGAGTGGAAAATCAGTTAGATATAGGAAATTTGAGTTCAAAGGTTGGTTGGTGGGACATGCAAGTGGACTTAGTTGTAACTGAGTGATTCGAATTTGTAACAGATTTGGATGTGTAGTTATGTGAGTTGTAAAGTAGTTTAACTCAGTTAAGTGAGTTAAACTCAGTTGTGCTAGTTGTAACTAAAGATACACTAGTGAGATATCAGTGAATTAATTATTAATTATTCACAATCAGTGGTCTCACATGCAACTGAAGATTTACTACTATTAACTACATGCATGTCAGATCCAGTTGAGACTCGGTTGAGATGTAGGTGAAAGGGACAATTTGACTATTAGTTGTGACATTAGTGGGTGTACTCTTGCAACAACACACACATTGGATGTGTCTATGAGCATTGCACATTCCACGTAGGTAAGGATCATTAATTCATAGGTTCTTGACCATCAGGGATTGCGCAGTGGAGGCAGGTTGTTTGGAGGCAATAAATTGGCACATGAATTAGCCAATTTTTGTATGACACTGTGAGATGATTGTATATTGTACTGAGAAATCTTTGATTAGAGTTTTGTATGATGTTATTTCATGATCCATGATTTATACATAATATATGATAGTGGGGATTTTAGTTATATTATTTCTCGGTAAATTATTTGTTATGTAGAATTGTGATCGACGATTTTTGTTCAAATTTCACAAAGATTTTGTAGAAGCGATTCTATATTTAACAGTGGCATATAATTTTTAGATCAAGAGAATCCAAGATATACATGCATATTGTATAATTTTCTACACTTTATTTGTGCTTTCCAATCTTTGAATAAGATCTCCTTGTGGAATTATCTACCTGGGGTAGATTAGCTTCCTTGCCCGATTTTGATGCTTGCCATTGAATGTTTTCATTGATTTTCTTCTCGAGCTTCTCACATTCAAGTTTATGGATAGCTACTTGTTGGATCAGTATTTAATTTGAGTCACAATAAGAGCCAGTAATAGAAGCTTGTTGGAAAAATACGTCATGTTGTTGCTTTAACTTGGCATTTACATCCAATGCTTCCTTTATGAATTTCTCTAATTGTGGTTGGCTTTGTAACTTGGTTATTGCTGCTTCCAGTTGCGCTTACTTCTTAGTGATTTGTACATAATGCTGTAAATTGGGATTTTCAAAATCCTTTTGAAATTGGGCCATCTTCGATTTAATTTCCTCACTGGAGTTAGACTTTTCCTGATCTAACAGTCTCTCTAGTTCTTGTATTTTGTCTTCCTTCTGCTTCAGTAACATCTTAACCTTAGTAGCTTTATCAGCAGTGGTAGTAGCATATGCACCTGGAAACTGTGATAGTTTGGTTAAATATTTAGTAGGATCAGCTAAGGGATCCTTCTACAAAATGTCAACATATTCATTTTGTGAGATATGAGATTGTCTCATCAATTCTTCTCCTTTTGTTTCTCTTGACTACAGCCTTATGACTAGGATTGTAGAAGATATCCAGTGAAATAATTTCCTTAACTTGTAAAACTATTTGTTTTGTATGGTAGGCCGATATGATCTCTCGATCATGAGTTTCTAGAACTTGTTGTAGTGGAAGAAAAATTTCTACTAACTTCTGGGAATGTTCAGGTGTCTAAAACCTAGTAGTTTGATCAGTATTTGGATTGGTTTTTACAAGTTTTTATTTCTTCAGAAAACTCATCCCTTTCACTACTCAAATTCTTTGGTTGGGACTTTTTTGACTAATCAAGTGTATCTTGATTGTGATGAAATTATTGAGAAGTTGAATCTGTTCAATTACTTTTTATTTTCTCTTACATCTCTATCTCTTGGATTACTTGATAAATTATCTTTTCTGGGCTATCCTTTCTGGATTCGGATTCATTTTCAAAACGATCTGAATTGTGAGATTGATGCTCTGATTGCCCCGACTCATCCTTAGACATGTATTTTGCTTGATTATCCAAGCTAATACTTGGAGTAGGTCTGTTGATATCTTCAATAGTTAATAAGTCAAGAGGAATTCTCTCTAGTCTCTTATTTATGTATGTTTGGAAGGCTTCCAAATCATCTTGGTTGAGTTGACTAGATGCAAACTTAATTATATCTGAAAAATTTTCCATGCTTTGAAAGAGATCATCAAATCCATGTATTTCTTTCACAAAAGGCTTCATTTTGAGCTCTGTGATCTATTTTTTAATTACATCATTTGTATCATGCGGCCTCTTTGGCATTACTGCTAAATATAAGATATTAATCTTTAAAACCTTTTTTTAGGCATGGCCAATATCAGAAATTGAAAAAGTACCGCACCATAAAGGAAAATTAGGCCAAACGGCCTTCTTAGCATCTTTCAGTTGTTTAGAAATACCATTAACAAGATGGTAGGCTATTTGTCTTGCAAGTAACTTATCAAGAACATAATATGGTAGGACGTGGGGAGAAGCATAACTCCCAAATACTCTGACATATGTAAAACTCTTCTCTGCAAACCATCTAGCAATAGAAAGAATATATGTACTAGACTCTTCGGAAACCCTAGGGGCTTTCTCATTGAATATCATTTGGTGGATAGGCAACATGACTCCATGGAAAATTTTATAAAAATGCAGATGGAAGTCTAAATCCCCAAAAGGCTCTTTGGTAAATGTGGAATGGGGTAGGGTCTTGGGTAGTCCATTTCCATCCCATAGTAGGAAAACTAGAAGAAAAGCAGATTGCATCAATGACATAGGTACTCATGTAAAAGAGAGGTATTTCTCTAGATGAAATACTCCTTTTATTACTATACCCCATGATGTGTTTAGCTAAATTATCAAATAGGATATTTGCCCAATTCAAAATTAAATAATTGACGATGTCAATTAATGGGACCCAATCTACCGAAACCTAGTGGCATCAGGTTTTGAAAACAATCTACACAACATATTGGCAACATAACAATAAGGGTAAGGAATTTGGGCAATTGGGTACGTACCGAGTTTTTCTCGCTTAAGTTTTCCATGGTCTTCTTTCCATTCCTTTATGAATTTTGTTAGCTCTGCATTTTCTTCTTTAAAAATTTGAACAAAAGGTTTTTCATAGTTTTGTTGTGGGCCTGGTAAGTGGTAAATTTCTTTTAAATCTTATGCCTTAAAAGAACCAATATTTTCTCCCTTCGAATATTTAAAAGTTCTATATTCTATGTTTAAGTGGTTAATTACCCACTTAACCATGTCTGTGTATGGGATATTTTTGGCCTTGCGGCTATCTTGTGTATAAATGAACATGCGATGTCAAAATCAGTCGGGTCTGAAGAAACAAATAAGTTTGCTGAAGCAACTTTATCTATTACCATTGGATTTTTATTTTCAAAAAATTGATACATCGCCTCCCATGACAAACTGTCACATTCCTTGTTGTTGGTAGTGTCTGAAAATAGGGGAGACTTGTCTAAGTCTTCATTAGATGGCGTTTGAGCAATCTCTTTTCCTTTCTTGTTCATCTCTATTTTCTTCGTTTTGTTAGTTGGCTTCCTAATTTCAAGCAAACAGAGCAATCATTAAAAATACATGGAAGAGAGAGACAAATCCGTCATTAAATTATTTCAAACATGAAAAGGTATATATGAATCTATCAAAAACTTTGTTTATATTAAATTAATCATCGATAAACATTTCAAATAAAATCTCCTACATGCTAACACGGAATAGTTGTCAATCAATTTAAGACGTTGGATCTTGGATTTCGGTTTGATATGACATAAGTCATTTCACATGCTTGAGTAATTAAATTCTATTCATTTTCATATCGCTACTTATAAATTTTACCATTTACGATGTTACCCATAAATTCTGTGAAATGTGATCTGTGCAAATCGCACGTCACAACTCTTTTGCGGTAAATAAATTTTCTTTTGGTTAAGTTGTACAAAATGCGAATTGTGCATTAAAGAAGTCAAACGGTTGTGCTTTATGGGACTTTATAGCTTTATGCTTTGTTGGCTCGTCAGGTCTGCGTAATCAGAACTTCTACCAAATTTCTTTATAAGTTAGATAGTTTAAATGAGGTGCAAAGTGATAAACAAATCATAATGGTGATTGAAGAGTTTGCAAGTTTTTTAATATAACTTTAGAAAAGGCTTAGTGCATTTCGTAGCCCATGTGGCTTATTAGGTTTCGACTCTCTTGGGTTGTAATTTATGCAGCTTGTGATGTGCACTAAGGAGTAAAGTGGAAAAGCACAAATAAAACTTTATTTCCTAAAGTTTTTTGTTTTAAAAATAAAAAATAAATTTCCTATTTATTTCTAAAGGGTCCCCATTTATTAAAATAAATGGGGGGTATTCTATAACACAACAGAACAACATCTCTAATCCCTACCTTTCTCCTCATGGTTTTCATGCATATTCCTCTACTATGTAGAGGCTCTCGATCCTGACACCAAATTTCTTGATTTGACAAGAAGAAAGATGCTTGAGGTAGGCCTTCCCATATCTGAAGACTACCTCATACCCCTTTTCCTCAATCCTCAATTTCTTCATCAGTTCAAGTTTCTTGGATTCATTTATATTATCAAATAGCTCACTGAGATTCTTCCACATAGGAAATGGAGTCTCTTTTCCATGTAGTTTCAAGACTATGTGGTTTCTCACACCCTCTAGGATGATCCTCCTTGCTCTAGCTACATACTTCTCCTAATCTGCTAGATTCTGAACATCATTTGTTTCCAGTTTCTAGATATCATTATAAATGAATTCCTTCAAGCCATTATCTTCTAGCACTACCTCCATGTGGATCTAACATGCAACATAATTCGAGCTTCCCTCAAGGGAATACTTGAGTCTTAGCCCATATAAATCCATCTTCTTAGTCCGGGAGAAAACCTATAACAATGATATTGAAATTTGAACCTCCTCCAATGAAAATTTTGAATTTTCTTCTCTACTATGAATCTAGATATAATACCATGTATAAATTTAATTGTAGATTCAATCTTCTCATGAAATTTTCTAAATCAATAAACAAGAAACTACTCTACCCAAATACGGAAGTAAATTCCTGATCGAGAACAAGAATCAATAGCATGGATCAATATTCAACACACATTCACAGAGATATATCTATGATAAATAAGCTTCTCATAACCCCTTACTATTTGAATTGCATTAATCAAAGGATTTGGATGAATACAATATGCTTCGCTCAGCCTTGAGTTCAACCTACACTTCTATCTTCTATCCTTTACTTGAATGACTGACCTTGGAAAATACTTATCCAAATTTATGCCTTCCCAAGATCCTATTTCCTTGTTTGTTTTCCTTTGGAATCAGGCCCTCTTAAATAGGAAATTACCTTATTTAGATTGTGCAATACCTTTAGGCTTTCCTATGATTGCATGCACCATTTTTACAACTTCAACTAGTTTACAACTGATAGTACGCTGCCCTTGAACTCCAATCTCAACTGGGTAACTCGAATTTTGCGCATGCATGATTTAATTTAGGCTAATTTATTATTTTAAAAGTTGATCACTGAGTACACACCCCACCACTAAACCTCCCACTAGTTCCTCCAACAGTTGGAACTAGTTTAATTGGCCATAACTCAATTTAACTAAATTAAATTGTTACAACTGAAATTAAATCAACCTAGGCTCCTAAAATTTAGAAACCACTCTACATGATTCAATTTAGGACCTCAACTCGAATTATGTGAGCCACCTAAGTGAAACTAAATTATTTAACACATTTTTGTTATATTGTGATGTGGAATTACAATTTTCTTCTAATTTAATTCAAAGGAAAAATTAAGTTAGTAATTTATTGCTACATTTTCAACACACAAAGTACCTTTTGTGTGATATATATATATATATATATATATATATATATATATATATATATATATATATATATATATATATATGAAGGAATATTTTAATGAAAATACTATTCCATTTATTGGAATTTTTAGTGTTATGCCTTCATATCATTTTCCCAAAACTAGGTGAAATTGGAAAAATGTTACCACACCTTCTAGAGGAGGGAACATGGTCTTGATATTTGGGTTATAGGAGAGACCCAAAATATTTTTTATATACTTATTTGTCATAATATTTTCATAGAAAAACATGCTGTTTCTTCTGCACTTGCACAGATTCACAATGAAGTCCTTCATTCAGGATTAGAATACCTAGAAGATATTAGAGGTGAGGCTATTCGTGGAGCCAAAGTGAGATGGAAAGCATCACCTTATGAAGACAAAAATAGAGAACCCTTTGGCTTCCATAATTTTAGATATGTGATTACTAGAGTATAGGACTATGTTCACTTGGTATTGAAAAAATGTACCAATTGGATAGGGTGCAAATATAGATGTCCCATGATCTAGTGCTCTCAGTCTTATTATAAAACGTATTATGATCTATTAGAGGTAGGTAAGTATGTGGCCTTTCAGGAACTTAGAAGTAGGAATGGATTCAAAGACAAAGGAGGAGAACCTTATGAAGCTTACTCTATAACTACCTTGCATGTTAATCATTTGGTTACATGAGGTTATGAAAAAAGGTTAATCGGGGGGTAATGTTGGGCCTCATAATCATTATAATTTATTTACCCTATTTCTTGGTTTTTATATTTTTTTCTTGAGCCTTTATTGCATTGAGGATATGATAATTTATGAAAATATATTCTATAAGAATTTTATGTATTTTTATTATTATATTTCTTTGATGAGCTAATTCAATCACAAAAGTGTTATTTACTCATCGTTGGATCCTTATTTTGAACAAGAATATGGCAATGAGATGGAACCTAATGTCTTTCTTGGATTGATTGTAGATGATTAGGTATTATGATGTCGTCTTGACCAATCATGGCTAGATGAATGGAGTTGATCCTTATTTGGAGAAAATCGGTTAAGAACAAGATCCAAAATTTGTTATTCGGGAAATATTAAGACTATTTGTAACTTAAAATGAGAATCCTAACAATCTTCAAATTCTTAGGATAACTACTTATCAGAAATATTTTTACTATTTTTATTGTTTACATTCATGAATTGATTTCTTTATCATTGTAGTTTTCTTTAATGTTAGGATAATAGTAATTAGTGACACTATTACTATCTCTTGCATATACCTTGTGGATAACCTTGAAATAAAAAAATGAGACCTCTAGTTGAAATTATAATGTGTGGAGGTTAGTTGATCCTTTAGGAAGAATTAATTGTCCCAATAGTAACCACTAAGTGAGAGATCATAAGATCCTTAATAGGCTCCAAAATTCAAGTTTACAAAAATTATGGACAGTGTTCATCACAACATCAACAATTGGCGACACACTGATAGAACTCTAGCTTCTCTGTTTAGGTTTAAATATCTAAGCGCAAGGTCTATGTATTTCAGGAAGTATTAATTCATCTTGCAGATTACCTTGGCTTCCCCACTTAACCCCTTTAGAGATACAATCCCCTCCATTCCCTTACTCAGTTAAACGCATATCAAGTATTTCCAAATCACAATTGTTTCTACCTATGAAAGGGTAATATATAATGATGAGTTTAAGTTAATCAATGCATGATTTTTCTTCTCTGGTGTTGCTTCACTGCCAGTAGGCTTTTACAGTACCTTGGTGGAGTCACTACAGGAACACAAGAATTTATTCGCTACTAACGAGCTTGAAAAGTACCTCGACAACATTACTTGTCTCACCGCTTTGTGCAGGAAGGCTTTCTCATATTTCACCGTTTATTTATTTTATTTATATAACTATGCGTAGGCACTTATTTATTTCACTAGTGGAAGAAGGATCTTGTATTATTGAGAGAAGGAGAGGTTGTTCCTTTATAGAAGGTAATATAGATCTCTGATATTGGTTTGCTCGCTGATCGATTTTCCCCTTACCTTTCTCTATTTGATTGGATCAGCAAGATAAAAACACTATTACTTACAATGTCGAGTTTAGGAATGAGGATCCTAGAATAGATATGGGCTTTATAGCTCGACCAAATAATTTATGTTCGAGTGGATCATATTTTCCATTCAAACAAAATTTAATTTAAATAGTTAAAATATCAGGTGATCATCATTACTATTTCGCTTTTTCAAGTTCTCCACGTTGTATTTTTGAAAAAATAGGAGTATCTTTCATGAAAAGTATTATAAAGAAAAAAAGAAAGAAAAGACATAACAAAACTAGGAAACGGTATAAAAAGAACATAGAAAATGGAGGTTGACCTGAACGAAACATACTGAATAGAAACAAGAAAACAAAACAAATGCAAAGACTAGATGGAGACAATGCAATGGAAAATAAATGTAACTAGACCTACTCCTAACCTAACCAACTAGAAGGTCATGGCTAAGTGTAGTTATATTTCCAATGAAGCGAGCATAATTGATCTTGACTTGCAAACACAAAGATAAGAGAATTTATAACCAATATATAATAATGTATAACAGAGAAGATAAGAAATTGAAAATATTGCATAAAATATTAAATGCATATCTTAAAGGAAGAAATATATGTCATAAGACTTGAATTTACCTAACCTAAAACCTTACCATTTCGATGAAAATGATAATCAAACAAACATTTAAGACCCATTATGAATGTATCTATACTTACATTATCTTCATTAGCACACATCAAGGGAGACTGGTAGCAAATGTGCTTGCTAAGTAGGATGATTCTAATGAATGATAGATTTGATCTTATAATTAAAAACAATCCTCTCGTAGATCCTGAAACCCTAGAGAGAAAAAAATTTCAATTAACGAAGTGGAATTAGGATGATAATATTATGAGGGAAAATAAATCTGATCATTTTTAGAAGGCTTGTCAAGATAGTGAGGACCTAACATAACAATTAGCAAAGGTTGAAGTGCCTCAAATACTTGACAATTGTATAGATATTGATATGATAAACCATAAATATTAGCTAAATTAAAACAACCATCAGTAGGTATACTATTGGGAAAATTATCAATTGAATGAAATTTGTTAGAACAAGAACCATGATCAGATGGGTTGATTAAAGCATAAGATTCTCGGTTAGGAGAAAAAAAAAAGATAAATCAGTTTTAACAACTCTATAAATGTTTTGAATGAAATAATCATCTTCATCACATGTTGAATGTGAAAAAATATCTACTTGTCACTGACTAAAAATTGGACTAACGTCATAATAATTAAAAAGGAATGCCAATATCACAAGCACATGAAACCAATCGAGATGCAGTGGATGAAAAAGAGGAACTTGATTCGACAAATAACAAGAGAATCCACTCACAATCAATAGGAGATCTAGTGTAAATATGGAAATAATTAACATGGATACTTTCACAAGAAATATTAGGATTTGGTTACTTTCAAAAGAATGTGATAGGTATGAAATTTTCGAAAAATTATAGTCTTTATAATGATCTACTTCACAACCTCATACATCCATGAAGGGTATACATTCACAGCCTGAGTCTAATATAATATATTTTTATGAGGAGTGGTCCATTGAAATAAAATGCTCAATATGATTGGAAATAAAATCTTGAAATATTTCCAAGTTATACCCAAAATACCACACAAATTTCAAGGAGGAATTTACATTAAGTGAAACCATGCAAAGGAAATAATTTTGCAAGGAACTCAAAATATGATTTATTTTTTGGAATTTACCAGACTCACAAGAACCTGACATGTCCAAAAACATAATTTGAATTTCGTTGACTTCCCTACAAGTCTTGGAACTTCCAAATATTGTAGAATCACATTTTGAAAATTGAATCAGATCATGCATGATGTGTGGACAACTACCACCAGTAATTTCAACTATATCAATGCTCTCTAGATGGTAGCCATCTACATCACTGATTTGGTCATATTTTACATCTTCCACAAATTTATTAAACAAGTCCTAATATTCTTTTAATTGCACATGCAAAGATGGATACATTGGAAAAATCTCATGAGTGACCTAGATAAAATAATTTTCCTCATGTGAAATTTGAAATAACAAGGAATGGAAATGATACTTAATAAGTTGATCACATACTTATTCATCATGAATGATATCACTTCCTTGTGACAATTCATATTTATTCTTATTTGGTGGTAGATATGAGGAGTAATACATATAATCAATATGACACAAGGAACAAGATGTTGAGAGAGAAGCTTACATGATAAAATATTCCTTGACCAAAACAAATTCAAGATCTAAATCTTTCAAAAAAAGTTTTCTTGACAAACTGAAAGATAAAAAGCTGCATTTTGGAAGCCATACTTACATACAATAATGGATTCGGAATTATCACGATGATGGTTATCTAGGGCTTAAAATTGATAAGGAAAACCAAATTCATTTCACTGCATCATCAGGATTGCTAGATTCAAAATCAATCGTGGATAAAATAACCTTATGTTTATAAGGACGATCTAACAACCCTGGTCAGAAATCCATGTAAAAAATATAAGATCAAGGTCATGGGACATGTATTTCAAGCTAAATGGTGATAAAAAACATCTTAGTGTTTTTTCATTTCAGTTTATTATGGATAAATAAATTGGCAAAGGAAATGGCCAAGGATTTGGAAAGGCATGAGGCATTAATTGGCATTTAGTTTATGAAAAGAATGAAAATTAGGAGAAAAGGGAGATGAAATTTCATAGGTTTCATGTGAGGAGGAAAATTAAGGAAAAATAATGGAAAATGAAGAAAATAGAGATGTCATTGATAAAAAGGCTTGTGAGGATCAATTGGAAAGCTTTTTCTAGTTCATACTTTTGTTAATTCATTTATAGCTCTCAATCTATTCTCTCTCTCATATTATTAGAAACTTAGAGTTTTCTTGGAAAAATCTTAGAGGAGTGTGGCATAATTTGGATTTGGAGAAAGAAGGCAAAGGAAAAGCATGAAAGTGCAAGAGGACACTATGGTCAACAACTAAAACTAGATTACTTTGCATGTACCAAGTTGCGTGTATGATTCCCTTACTATTTTTGCCATGTGTGGCATATGCATGTGTTTATTTGGTTCTAATATATCATTGGCATGGAGGGTTTCCTGGATTGACATTTATTTTTCCTAGCCTTTCCTTTTCCTGGATATCCATGGTGTTGTGGGTTTTAATTTTTGTTTTCTGGCTAGTTTTCTTGTTCCTTTGGTTGTGGCTTGAGTTATTAGTTCTTGGAAAACTTGGTTCGATAAATGCTCTGGAAGCCCTGTAACTGCTTGGGTTGAGTTACTAGTCTTGGAAGCCTTGGTTAAAAAATTGTTCTGAAATACCTTGGTGGGTTGAGTTACTAGTCCTCTGTCTCGATGACACATGTTGGTTGAGTTACTAGTCCTGAAGGCCATAGTTGGAACAAATTCCCTAGAGAGTTGGAAAACTTGTGTAGAGACCAATCTGGTGATGGTTAGCGATGTTTGAACTTGAGGCGAAATCACTGGCTGAGGTTGAGTTGGCTTTGCCTCTAGAATCCATGTTTTTGTTTTTATTGATGTTTTTATGAGATCCCACATTCATGATTGAAATATGGCACAAGGATGACTCGCTGAAAGAAATTGTTTCATCCTAGTCTATGGTTGGTGGTTTGTGGAAGTCCCATACCTGGTCAACCTATGCAATCATCAATAAGAGATATCTTTCCTTGGTATTTTATGGGTAAATATACATGTTTACATGTGTCCTATATGGCATTATGTCCGTGATATTTCTATTGGTTATGTGTTGGTTATGAGTGAGTTTTATGACAGTGATAATGTATGGCTCTCATCATTTTTTGATTAATCCATGAATGTACAATGAATATATGGATTAATAGATGTTAATGAAGTTATTTTGATGAGGCTTCAATGCTTCTTAGCAATTCTTAGATAAGTGTGAGACCCCAATGCTCAGATTTTTTGTTTAAACCTATAGAATTCATATTTGTAACATGTTTGAAAAAATGTTTCTCATGGCTTGTAGGGGTCCAGTCAAGTTTTGGTTCAAGTATTTTCATTTGTATCATTTTTTCAATGTCACTTTTCATTATTGGAAGTTTCATGGAGTTCTGGGAAGTGGCCTAAATCCTGGCCCTGAAAAAGTTTCATAGAATCGGGAGTTGTTCTCACATAATTACCTAGAAAAGTCCCTAGTCACATGCATGCCTTGTTATGGGAGCAATTGGAGTTTCCTAGTAGCATGCATGCCCATGTCAAGGGAGCAACTGAGGATTTAATGCAGAAAAATGTGAGGTTGTCTCAGGGGTTTCTCACCTGTAACGGTTGGATGGCTCCTGGGGGTTCTGTTGCATGTGTATAAGGTTAGTTTGGCTATGTTCCTTTGGCTCAGTTTCCTTATTTTATGCATAGGTAGTTGAATCATATCATAGTAACTCTTCGTCACATGTTTACCTTGGTTGGTTGGTTACCTGTGTAGATGTGGGAGGAAGGTGTTATCGAGGGTTTAGGAAAAGTGAAGAAAGATCAAAAGAATCTTCACTTGCATGCTCCTCTATGTGTGAAGAGTGACTACCTTACACATTATCATTTTTTGGATTCGAAATAGGTTGACCAAATAAATCAAGGGGAAAGGGATCATGAGAAAAAGATGATAGAGGATGACATGAGATCAAATGACATTTTAGACTAGGGTTATGAGTGTAAATATCATCCTGAGGTATGGAAGGATTAACCTTTACATGAGGGTTCATGAGTCATTCCAATATTTCCTCCATTGGATCTAAATTATGAAAAGAAAAAGAAGGTTGAGGATATGGATTAGGAATTTGCTTTGCATATTTACCAAATTGATCATTTTCATAAGGAGGAATCCAAATTGATACTGGAAAAGGAGGACAAGGAATAAAAATAATAGGGGTTACTCCTCTGAATTTAGTGGTGTCTCGTGATTTTCAAAATTTGAGAGATTGGAAATATCAAGGGGTTTCAATTCAAAATTATTCAAAGAGATCCAAGCTAAACTTTCAGACTTTTTCTTAAATAAATCATAATACATATCCTCTTAAGGAAACTCACAACATAAATGAAGGAATATATTATAAAAATCATCGATTGATTCATAAGGGTCCATTTTAAGATGATTTACCTTTTATAAACATCTTGGTAATGATACCTATCAAAATATTGATGGAGCTCCTTAAGAAATTGATGAAAATAATGAATAGAAGCAAATGGTAGGGTATGACACCATCGATTAACATGACTTTAAAGGGTGATGGTGAATAGAATACACATAACATATTCAACATCGATTCCATGATATTTACGAAACCCAAGAAAATAATTTATGTGTTCTGATAAAAATATATCAACCTTGCCATTAAAACTAAATTGAGACAAGACATGAAAAATTTCCACAGAGATTGAAAGTTTACTAGGAGATAAGCTAGAAAAACACTCTGCGATTACGATTTGAAAAAGAGTCATTTAAGATAATAGATTCAAAATAGACTCAACACGCACAAATTTTCATCTAACCCTCCTGGCACCAGAATTTTTATGGTGTTATATACAACTAACATACAAGGAGTATCCTCAATGTCAATTCCCAATTAGACCACTCATTGTTTGGAGTAGGAGCCCCATCTAGAGTATCAACCTAACCACCATAACACAAAGGTTCCCCTTGGTTTCAAAAAATAAAATAAGAGATTATATACATATACCTTGAACATGCAAGTAACTTGAAATTGTGAAACGCCAATTTCAATGTGTAAAATGATATTTTCATGAGTCGGAAACAAGAGTGAGTCTTTGTAAGGAATTAATAGTACTAACCTAAGAGAGACACATGAGAGCATGAAAATATTTGTTAGTAAAATATTTCACATAATGAATATTAAAGAAAACACACCACACATTCAATAAGATAAGTGCCAAAGACAATGAAATAGTTCAATTTTTCCAGTACATATGACCACAACATATAACATAAAAATCCCACGAATAATCCTAAAAAAATTTGAATCCATGCATGAAAATGTGCTAGCTCATTGGAATTCAATTATGTAAAAGAGCCAAGTACACAGTTAAAATGATGTGGCACTAGTTCCAGTAGTGTAACATTAAGTCACTTCTTGCTTCTCCAAAGAATAGTTTTCTCTTATAAGTAGAGAAGCCAATACTAGCTCTCCGAATCTTTAGCCCCCAAAAGCCCTTTTATTGAGTTATGAGTTTTCTTTTATAACAAGAGGAATGAACTTTCATCTACGCTTAACTCTTGGTTTACCCTCCTTAATATGTCCTTTAGCCTTCTAAACGACCCTTGAACTTATAAATTACCTTTGGAATTCTCTTTTTGAATTTTGGACGTATATGAATATGTGACTCTTCATGTTCCACAAATGAATCTTCAACTTCCAAACATTACATTTTGACCTTTTCCTTAGAAATACATCATTACGTTCCACATGATAATGTGGCATGACTCATGGACACATATTAACCATTATTATCACACTTGAACAAGTTACAACTTGTCAATAATTACATGGTCTTCATGATGATGTAGCAAGGCTAAGTTGTCTTCCTTGTTGCTTCATCTTGTGTTCCTAATGGTAGATATGATCTATGCTTCATCTTCATGAAAGATGCACTTTGTTTTTTGTCTACACATTCCGAAGGATATTGGATGAGCTTTGGAATCCTTTGATTCATCATGCAATGTCTTCCCTCTATTTTTATCCATGATCTGTGTTGTAGCTCCTAGAGACATGCCCTGAGTTGAGGAGAGGTTGGGGCCTATGACATCTTAACGTGTTTGAAGATATGCTGGAATTGTTCATATATATTCAACACTCTATTAACCTCCTGTATTCTACAGTTTCACTAGGTGACTACAGATTTTCTACAGTCTACTGAAGATAACATTCATTGACTATCAGCTATCTTCAGAAATCTCACTGCCTTCATTATTGTCATAAAACCTTTTTCATTATCTCTCATTTTTCTTTCTCAAAATCACCCTGCTGCTCTTAAGAACTCATTATGGGCTTATTTCACTCATTTTCATCCTTCTTTCCTACCTAAAATCCTCATTTCCCCATTTTCCTCACTAAAGACCCCCATTAACCCCCTCACTTTCACCATTCTTCCTTATTTGCACTAAAACAATGTAAAAAGACCATTTTTACATTGTTTTCATTATAAAAACATATCATTCAGGACCCATATTTTATATTAAAACTCTATTTTTATTAATATAAAGCCTGACCATTTTTTTTTTACCCCGACCCTTTATAAAATATTAAAGCCCCGACTTTAATTTTTTTTTTTAACCCCCCCTCCCCCCCCACGCCTTTGTTAAAAACCTCCTATTAACCCTTCCCTTTTCCTATAATAAAAATAATTTTCCACTTATTTTATTGACCCCCTGAGCCCCGCATACACCGAAACCTAGGTTACAAATGAAACCCTGCCACTTGTCTGCCCGAGCCCCACTCCCTCTAACTTTCCCTCTGCATCGATCCCCGACCACCGTTGATCTTCTCGCCCGCGATCCAACGGTCCATAGCCAATATCACACTTCTATTCGCGTGGGGGTTAAATGATCCCTAACCCTATGAAATCGGTAGTATTCGCCCATTACCCATCCACCACGCATCATCCACTAAGTGGAATCACACGCCATCACCCAAACCCACTTACCACCCCTCACTCCGTGCGAAAACCACCTCCCTCGCTCGCAAAAACCACTCTTCTTCCTCCCGCCATAAATCAATAATGCCTCCTCCATTCAAATACTCTGAGGCCCTGTGGCTTCATGATAAAGCATTGATCTGCCATTGCCACCTCTACACATGCTCCCAACAGCCAAAAACCCCAAATAAACGTAGAAAAACCCCTTGACGCAGGTTTTAAAATAATAGTTTGTTTTTATTGTGCAGGTTTCATGGTAGGAATAAGAAAAATGCATTCTCAGGGTCCAAAATTAATTAAATTAGAGTTTTGGGTGACAATCTATAAATATTGTTTCATTAGGAGGACTGGGAGCACAATATCAAGCAAAACACCAATGGATCATAATCATTGGTGGTTATCCAAGAACTCCAACCACAGAAGATGAACATCCTTCATAGAAATTGAACACATAGACACAGTGAAAAAGAGAAAACAATTAGAAGGTCATAGTAGTGAATATTAATGGATTAAAAGGTCAAATCAGAGGTTACAGATGATAAAGGTAGAAATAAGGAGAAACAGTAAAGAAAACAGTGAATATAAATCAAGTTTAAATCCTAAAATGAGTTTAAAGGCTAAAAAAAAGGAAGATCATCACATAAACATATTCGAATGATTAAACCTGTTAGTGTCCCGTGATTTAGTAGATTGGTAGACCAAATGCATAGGGTAACATCAAACCAGTCTTTGGAGTCCTAGGACCTAGCCTTCCTGGACTCAAAGAGGGCTCTCTCTATGTTGTTTGAAGGATGTAAACTTGTTCACTTTAGATGGTTTATTTTAGGCTAGTTGTTAAGTGTAGGGTTTGTTTGTTTGGTTGGTTGGGTAAGATGATTAAGTAGAATAGGTGGAATGAGAGGTTATCAAACATTGGGCTATGGAGTCTATGAATTCATTGATATCTCAATAGTGAATCAAGGTACATCATAGGGAAAATCTAGTGTAGTCAATGGATCTTTAAAGTTTATGGGTGAAGTGATATGGACATTAAGTTTGGGAACACAAGGTAGGGCAAAGGGCAGTTAAGAATCCTTTGTCAAATACCTATGAACAAGACGGTCTTAAATAATGATAACCAAAAATACTAATCATGAGACAGGGCACACCATTTACTCAATGACAATATTTAAACCAATAAACATTCAAGATACACAATTCCAATGAGATATAGAAGGCGAGAAACTCATTTAACTTCTAGTCATTCCACCTTCAAGCTTTAGAAAACATTTATGATCACAAATAACTTTAATCCATGCAGAGGGGACTCCTAAAATTCATAAATCAAGTTATAAAGAATTTTGAGGCAAAATTATAAGCATGTACAAATGGCAAGATCGAAACAAGACCTCTTTGGCTTAACCTAACAATCAAAACATCAAAGAGAGATTTCAAGATAGAGTTTACATAACATCAAATAAGCAGGGCTTACCATCAATAATATTTTTAAACTAGAATATAAGTCCAATGATGAAATAAACAAGCTTAGGTGGGTCTAAGGAGCAACTAATAATTCCTTAAACTAACCCAGCAGAGGAAAACATAAAGACAATAGCAAACAGGAGGACTGAGGTGCCTCAAACAACATTTCTCAACCTATACTTTTCTGAGCTATTGCAACATAGAAAGATGGAAAAAATGATAAAAAAGGAAACATGAAAAAATCTAGAGATACATCACCATTAACTAAACTCAGGGATCCTACAAGCAAGCCTTTATCATCATCAATCAAGGAAAATCATCCACAAGCTCCACGACACCAAATTGCTCTTCAACCTCAAATAACCATGTATTTCTCTTAAAACTCATCAAATGCCTACATTTACAATGAATCCTCATGATCTATATAACAAGATAGGATGAGAAAAACCCAATAGAGTATCTATAATTCCATTGGCTAATCAGAAGTATCTCTATTGTCCTTGAGGCCTTACAAGGCCCAAGGCACAAAAATATCTAAAATAAATATCTTTTCGGCCATTTTTAGCAAATAAATTTACCTTCAGGCTATGACAAGCCTACTAAAACTTTCCAAATGCACATTTTGACGTTTCAACCATAGTAGCATAGCACTATGTTTTAAAATGAAATTCCATGCCAAGAGCATAGCACAGGAACAGGAAAAATGGGTCTTCTTACAACATTGTTTTGACGGCCTTCCTGATGTCGAAAAAGGCTTCGTGATGGCTCGTTGGAAATCCATTGAAGTATAATTTCCATTCTAACATTTTTTCTCTAATCTGACCTCTGCAACCTATTCAAAAAGTAAAAATTCCAAGACTGGTAGGAGCGCAGCACATGTCCTGAAAAGTAGGCAGAATGATGAAAAAGTAGGTGTTTTTGACCCTTTTAGAGGACCAAAACAAATCCAATTGATTTGAAAATTTCTGAGCATATTATATGAGTGATGAGGAACCCAAAAATGAAATCCTTTCCTCCTGAATATTATCTAGAAAAGAGCGTAGCACTAGGTTTGCTGCGCTCCTAGCCTCAAAATTTGCAAAAAACAAAAACTTGTCAAAATTCTCCCAAATTTGGTAGAAGTATTCCACATGGATTTTGGGAGACCTGTGAAGAAGCTTGAGCCAAAATACTAAGGTTAGATCAGTTTTTTTCCTCTTTTAGTGCTTGGATCTCATTTTGGGCCTTTTTGAGTTTCGCCCTTGCAAATTGGTTTCTTTGGGAATACTGTTTGGTCATTCTTCTTTGTAAATCCAAGTCTTTGTTAGCCTTTTCCAACTTGGCCTCAAGGTGTATGTTGGCCATATGAAGCCATGATTCCCTATCATGTTCAATTTATATTTCAAGGAGTTCATTGAGAGAAAGTTGTTCTTCTTGGGCCGATTCTTCTTCCCTCTACTTTGCCAATTCTTTCTTTAGACCCATAGTTCTGGAGCTCCTTCTAGTTTGACCTTATTCATCCTCACTCTCTTCATAAGTGCCCACTAACTCTTTCAACTTCACCTATGCACCTTGAGTTTCTCTCTGGTGCTTGAGGGCTCTAGCTTCATAGGTTGCCAATTGTGCTCCTAGTTGCCTATTTTCCAAGTTTAGGACCTCATTTATACTCTTGGCCCTACCTAAATGTGCTTGGAGGTCTTTGATTTGTGCATTTATGTCATGGAGGAGCATGTTTGTAATTCTTTCCTCATTCTCTTCATCACTATCTACCTGGATGATCGCAAAATCCCTCTCCACCTCATGGTCTTCTACTTAATCCTTTACCCTTTGATTCCCTTTGTCCAGTGGCTGAGCTAAAGTAGATGGCAAGGTACCTTGCCTTTTGGAGGTAGCACACACTTGCCTTGATCCTCTTTGATAAGTGAGAGTACAAGATTTAACATGTTTCATTTCATCTTTGGTGACCTCAACACTACTTTTCTCCTCATTATTGACCCCTGTATGTGTGTCTTCTTCATTTTTTTCTTGACTACTTTCTAGAGAGGCACTTTCATTTTCTCCCATGCTAGTATCATTGCCCTGATCTTCATCATTGTCATTTTCTTCCACATCTTTTGCATTGTCATCCTCTATGTTTGCAACATTATAATTTACATTGTCATTTTCTTTGTTGTCATGGTTAGAGGTGTCTTCATCACTACTTGGTGTATTTTCATCCTATTGGCTACCCTTTAAGTTCATGGGATCATTGTTGTCACTATTGTTAGGGCTATTAGTCATTGGGTTTTCCTAATTATGACTTTCATTATCCCCTTCACTATTTGGCCCACTGTCTTCATTATTTGGCCCACTGTCTTCACTTTCAAACTCTCCCTCTAACTCTGCATCTTCATTTTTTTCATAATTTGACTTCATTATCACTGCTTTCATCTGCCTTTTCTTTACTACTATCTTTGTCTTCATAATCTGCCTTTTTTTTTCCATCATCTTCAATCTTTGTATCATTGCTTGAATTTTCTGTGGGGTCACTGTTAGAGGCATCTTCATTAGTTTCTCCTTCATTTTCTTCTTCATGATTGTCACTTGTCTCGATTTTTTCTTCATTTGTTTCTTCCTCAATATTTGGCTCACTACCTATTTCACTACCCTCTTCCTTATCATTGTCTTCTTTGCCCTTTTCTCCATTGTCTAGCTCACTGTTTTCGTCTTTATAATCTCTGTCAAAATCTGCCTCTATCCCTAGACTGTCATTTGTTTCTTCTTCATCATTAGGCTCACTACCTTTGTTACTGCCCTCTTCCTTATCATTGTCTTCTTTGTCTTGACTGTGATTTTCCTCTTTGTCACTACTTTCTTCATGATCAATACTTTCTTCTTTGTCTTCTTCCTCATTATAATCACTATTTTCACTTTCATTTTCCTCTTCCTTATTACTTGTTTCTTCCTCTTGACTGCCATGTTACTCTTTGTCACTGCTTTAGGAGAAGGTGAAAGAGGGAGGCTTGTTTGGGGAGAGGATTCATGTGAAGAGGATGAATCATGGTCAGTGGGGGGTGATGGAGGAGTGGAGGAAGGTGGATGGGATGATGAGGGTAAACTTTGTAGAGAAAGAGGATGTGGATTTGTGAAAACACCATGGGCGATGGAAACTTCCCATGGGATACCCTATTGCTCTAATTGATGCAACACAATCATTTTGCTGAGGGAATGGTGGAAAATAATTTTCATTTAATTTGAAGGATGTCTGCTTTGCACAATGGATGACATTTTATCATTACTTTTATAAAGGTAGTAGGGAAAATGTAGCAGCTTGGCCCTAGTGAAATGCATGAGTAGTCTTATGTGGTAGGAATAGAGCCTAGAAAACATACCCTCATAGGTGAAGTACTTCATGATGAATTTCATTAGAGGGGCATATATTTCCAAGAGATTGGAGAAAGGAAAAATGGTCTTGCAATCATCTTGGTACCTTGTTTTCAAAAAAGGCTGGTAATGGCTTAAGTCCAAACTCACCTGTTTGAACCATTTTTCTCCCATGCAAGGTATCCCAGTGGCCATGGAAATTGTATTGGGGGGTAAATCAAAATTCACTCCAGCTAGATGTACTTGGTGATCATGGAGGTTTAGGATGAAAATTCTGGTCAACTCGGGGTGACCTTTGACTCTCTGTACTTTTTCACAAAAATCATAGCATCCTACCTCTTGGAAATATGCAACTAATGTAGGAGAGGTTGTCAAATATTTGGTGTTTAAAGGCTCAAATTTGTTTTCTCTCCCACCCTTCCTCTATTTTTCTCTAGGCCTTTGGCCTCCCTCGACCCTATCAACACTACCTTCTCTAGGCATTTTGTCCTTTACCTTTGCTTCTGAAAACAAACCTTGAAACTGCATGTGAAATGATGTGAAGGAGGTGAGTGAGATGGTGAGGAGACAACAGTGTGAAGCTTGGCAGTGTGAGGGCTAATTTTGCAAATGGAGAGGTTGTTTGGGAAAAGAGTTACTTCTTAGCATGGAAATTGAACATTTTCTTCCTCTAGAGTTTCTATATTTCTTCTTAATTTCCACCCTTTAAAAAATAGCATGAGCAGAGACAAAGTGTCTAAATACCTTTTATAAAAGCTATGAGGATTCCAAGCAGAGAATTTGACAGGCTTTGAGCAATTTAGAGGCTCGAAAAATCTTTGAAGAATCTTCTGGCTGAAAGCACAGCACAGGAGCATAGTGCCAGTGAGTTGAGTTGACTTTGTACGCAAGTGTCAGGTAGCCTCTGCATGCCCAGGAGCATAGTTCAATGTAGCGCCATGCGGCCTCTGCAAGCAAGAGTCGAGTAGTCTCTACACATAGGAGTCGGGTTGGGCTTGGAAAGGCCTTGTACGTAGCGTGATGGAGTGTCGAGCAGCCTCTACACGAGGTGTCGGGAAAACTCTGCACGCCCGAGCGGGTAGCGCAGTGGGTGTCGAGTCTTCTGGGATGAGTTTGCATGCACAGGAGTGCAGCGACGGGTTCATTCTACACGCGAAAAGCACAGTGCTGGGTGGCTCCTACACGTTGTCGAGAAGTCTTCTGTGCACGGCTGAATGGCCCCATGTGTAGCTTTTCTGGAAGGGTTGGTCGGGAATTCATGCACACGAAAAATGTGTAGTGCGCCACTATAGGAGCACAACACTCAGTAGAAAAATACACTTGGAGAAGAAACAAGCACATATTGCTGCTCAACAGCAGTGTAGTGTAGGGCTTCTCCTGCCCAAAACTTCGCCAAAAACCCTGATTTCTTTGCTTGGAAGTTTTTTTCTCTTTCTTTCATATGACAAACAGGTTTGAATGGTAACCATAGTCTTTTATACCCTTGGAAAAAATAATTAAGACCAAGAACCCAATTTACTAATGTTTTACTTTTGGTCTTTTATCTCCTTTGCTGATATTTCCTTTTCCCATTGCAAGTGGTGTTTTAAGCATGAAAATGGTCTTTTGTGGGTGATCTTGAAAAAATGATTTTATTCTCCCTTTGGCCACTTTTGCTTGCTGGTGGTGCCATAAAGCAATATTTTGATCTTCTTACACTTCTTTTGGAGTTTGGTACCTTAAACACTCAAAAGTAGAACTTATGCTCCATTTGATATCTTTTTTTACCTTCAACCTCCTGCCTTCCTTCTTTTGATCATTTTGTAGACTTGTGACTGTACTTTGAAAGTTTAAGTATCCTTTACACTAATACTCTTTACAATTTTGTCCACTTTGCTGTAGTGAAAACCCCATTTGTCATATTTTAATCATGGAGGTCTCCATGCAGACACCCTTTGAACACCTTTTGTCATTATAATGGATTTTTAAGACCTTCATTCACCTTTTTCCCACCTTCCTAAACTTCTAGTTTTTTAGGGCCTTTTTCCTTTTCTCATTTATCATTTCTAGAGACTTTGGTTTCATGCTTGGTGGTGCTGATGCAACACCTTATAGTCAGTCAGTCATAAAATAAATGATACTCTTTCTTTACTTAGGCATGTTGTTTCTCTTTTTTTATGAATGTCCTTGAGGATTTTGGCTTCTCACCTAGCCTCTCTTCTGCTGATGACCATCATAAACCATTCCTACATAAATGTTTTAAGATAGGCAAATGTCCCTTTGCAGACTTTATACTTTGATCGAGGAGGTTTTTTCTTGGAGGCTTTTATACCCTTTGGGAAATCATGAGCATAACCTTCCTTTTCATTTGATTTTACCTCTGTGAATATGTAAAAAAGTGAGTCTAGAAAGCCAAAACAATGAATAACATAGGATACCTTACATGACCTATTGGGATGCTTTTTGGACTTGGTCTTTGGTTGAAAACTTGAATTAGGGTTTGAAGGTATGAAACAAAGTTTTGACCAACCTTTCATGCATTGAAATCTTAGAAACTAATAATTTTTATTTATTTAAAGAGCCTAGAAAGGTAGTTTAAAATCACTAATGCTTGAGGCATTTTTTGAATAGGGGAAAAGGGTACGCTACTTGGCAATCCAAGGTATAGGTAGAAGGGTTAGGCCAGTCAAAAAATAGTGGTAAGGTCAGAGGTGGAAAACATAGTGAGAATGAGTGACATAAGTCCATGATTTGGTCTTCTAGGAGTGATATACTAGCCATGCCTTGGTAGAGCAGTAGACATTAGGAGAATTTTGAGGTCTAAAATGGGCCTCATAAGAAAAATGTACAACAAAAACAAACTTTATAACAACCAATAGGATTCAAGATGATGGTGTCAACCATGGGGGATGATTCACCATTTTTTAAATAAAAGGGTAAAAATATTAAAAAATAATAAAATGATAAAACTACTTTTTCAACTCGTATTTTCAACTTATCTCCCAAACTTTTTACTCAAATTTCGAGTGGGAGTACTCGTTGGATGCGAAATTTAATTCCTCATCCAAGGAGTATCCATGTTGCACACTTTCGATGAACTCTACTACACGAAAAATGAGAAATACATAAAAAACGTGATTGTAATCACGTTTTTTTATGTATTTCTCATTTGTCATGTAGTAGGACCCATCGAAAGTATTCAACATGGGTAATCCTTGGATGGGGAATTTAATTTCGCATCCAACGAGTACTCCCACTCAAATTTTGAGTAAAAAATTTGGGAGATAAGTTGAAAATATGAGTTGAAAAAGTAGTTTTTCCATTTTTCCCTCTAAAATTTGATGATGTCATCAAATCTTATTTGATTTTTTCCACTATTATTTTATAATTTCCTTAGGAGGCCCATTTTAGACCTCAAAATTCCCCTAATGTAGTGAAAAAATTATCCTAATGATAATGATGGTAGTGAGATTTCTAGAACTCACGAGATTCTTGAATTTTGTTTCTAAAAATCTAGGATAAGCATTTAGTCATCTACAAGGGAAAAAATTACTGATGACTAATAGTGGCTCCAATTGGGGAGGGCAGCTCCTTTTCAGAAGGTGTCCAGAACTTCAGATATCTTGGTTTACAAAGACTAGTGCCTTATCCATTGGGCAGAATTTTCTTCTTTCATTTGTTGTTGCTTATTTGAAGTTGTGATCTCAATAATCTGAAAACATGATTAGCTCAACTTCATCTTTACCTACCCAACCTACTGTCTTAAAATGTTTTCTTCCTTGGGTGCACTTGAACTAGCAGACCCTTGACATCCTTTTCTTTTGAAAGAAAAAGAAAACTATCTACTTCTACACTTATTTCTTCCAAGAGTTCAGATTATGCCAATGAACTCTTCTTATTCTCTACCTAGAATATTTGACTGTCAAGGTTAAGCAGTATGACAGACTTCATTCTCTAAGCTATTGACATGAAATTGAAAACATTATTTGAAACAGGATTAGACAATCTGATTCATCATGAGTTGTGGCATTGAGACAAGCTGCACACAAACATTATTTTATAAAAAAACAAAATTAAAAGGCATTAAGGGCTGGGTTTCATCATTAGTTAATCATCCCTATCCTTCTCTTTGGTTCAAATTTAAGCATGTGGAACCAGTATCTTTCTTTCTTAATCTATTCTCTTTTGATAGGTCAAGCTTAAATGATTTTACCATTATTCTTTCACTAACCTATCAACAATAAATTTAAAACATGCTCAGCCCTGATTAGGCTAGATGACTAAACAAGACCTTGTTTTAGAACAAGTAGTGGCATTTAGGCTTGCACAATTTCAGTATCACTATTTTTTGGGTATGGGGTTGTACCTTCTTTTCAAATCTTCCCTCTTTTTCTATTTTTCTATTCTTTTTGTTTTTCTTTTTATTTCCTTTCATCAAACAATGGTATGTACAATGAGTGAAGGCCTAAAACTAAGGATTTTTACAGTAATGGTATTTGAGCATCCTGTCTTCAAAAGGATCTCCTAACATTCTTTTTCCATTCATCTCTTGTAGACAGAAATCATAGTTACCTCCGTTTGAAAACATGGTACAAGGATTTCTACAAAAATTTTCAAACAACTCATGCTTTCCTTGATATTTCCAATCTGAGCTTTGCTTCCTAAAATTGTTTCTGTCAAAGATCCTTCTTAGGTAGAAAAGGTATTCTTTATCATCTTTAAAAAAAATTATGATGTCATCAATGTAGACCATAGTGAAGAAATTGAAAATAGGGGCTATGGCTCTTTGAAAGGTGTCTTCAGCACTCCTTAGCCCAGGAAGCATTTGGTCAAATATGTAGTTGCTCCAAGGAATTTGGAAAATGTCTTCATGTTGATTGATCTGAAGTGGTATCATCTAATGGTTATCTAAAACACTACCAGGTGAAGACATATTGTTAGAAACTCCTAGCCTTTGTAAAGTATGATTTATCTTGGAAAAAGGGTATTTTCTTTTTAGGGAGGGTTGATCTAGGTACCTAAAGTCTATACACAGCCTATGTCCTTTTTCCTTCTTTCTAAGTGACACAAATTTTTCAAGTTTCTCATGGTATTCTTTAAAGGAGGGTTTCTTAGAATAATGTTTGTGTCATAAGATTTTAAGCTTGCATCCTCACATACACAAGCATCCTGAAACTTTTTGCACAGTCTCGTATTTTTCTATTTTGTGTGTAGTGACAAAATTCTAGATAATTCAATCATTTCAAGTTTTCAAGACAACCTATACTATACTCATCTACATCAGCTTTAGCAGAGACTTTTTTGGGATCCATAGCAATATTTGTGAGAGTTAAAAACTCTTCTGAAGGGACAAAACTCTTAGATGCTGAAGTATCTATGTAAGGCAAAAACATAAGACTATCTTGATCTAGATTCCCAAAGATTTTTGTTTTGTGAGGGTATTTTAGCACTTCTAGATTGGAAAATGGAGACAGTTGTGTTTTTGGGGTTCATCCTTCACTTGAACAACCTGTTTCATATACTAAAATGATTTTTGTTTTTGAAATCTCATTTTCAGTTTGCAGAAAGTCAAGTTTGGTTTTATCATGATGTTGTGTTTCAGGGCTGTCACAGTTTTGGTTGTTAAGTTCTTCATTCAGAGATTGGTTTGGTTGTTGTAATATGTCTAAATTCATTACAAATTCATTTACCTGCTCATCAAAGTCTCCTTCGGTATGTAAAATAAAAGAATTAAGAACTAAATGTATGGAATAAAGTGGTGTATTATCTGGCTTTTCTTGACTGCTAACCATTTACTTCATGTGTGACTCTCAGTATAAGCTCCTTGTGTGGTTAAAAACAAGGATGGTAGCATAGGACATGTCTAGTTGAAGGTTCCCTTGAAGCTTGGCTCCCCATGATCTGGACAAAAGCATGCCATACTTGGGGGGAATATCTGCCACTACTATGTCCATAACTAGGTTTTTAGCCGGTACTTGTGCGAGATTTACACAAAGGTCCTTGATTAGGCCCAAACACTTGACTTTACTCAAATCAAAAGAGTATAAGTCTTTTTTATGTTTAGTTATTTATAGGCCTAATCTCTCCATCACAACCTTTGGCATAAGATTGTGAGAGGCACCAAAGTCTAGCATGGCATTATGTAAGATTTTGTCATGTATGTTTAGGCTGATATAGAAAAGGGGAATGGCTCCTCTTGATATTTTCCTTCTATTTTGGGTCCAAACAACAGTTCAAGTGTGCCATTAGCCAAGTGTAAAGTATTAGTATCATTCCCTATGTTTAGAACTTTCAGAACTTGAGATTTGTATGTGCCTTGGGTAATCAGTTCGGTGAGAGGCATGGTTATCTTAATTTTAGCAATCTCTCCTTCAAAGCTTAAATGAATCTGTGTTTTAGACATATTTACATCAGTTTTATCAGCCATAAATTTTTATACATTTTTAATTTGTTGATTTTGATTTGGGGCTTTACACAATAAAAAAAATTTAGGGCCACTAGTAGAGGTACTAGGACAGCTTGTGTCACCACTTGGTTGGCTAGTTTTTCTTTGTTAGGATCAGTTTTCTTAGCCATGGTTTTGGTATTGTATTTTTTTCTTTTAAGAATGTTTTCGGGGGTTTTCTAAATAGAAGTGTCTAAGTTGTTCTTCTTGGAGTTGTATTGGTTTTTCTTACTCCTAAGATTATATTGCCTATGGACTTCCATTATGTTATTTTCCAATTCAAACTCATAGTCTTCGGAATCTTCATAGCTTGTTTCATTTATGTTAGAGGAGAAGAAACCTTGTTCTTCTTCTTTGAGAAAAACATCACCCTCGTTATCGGAGCCTATTAAGTTTACATGATTTTCATCTGGTTGTTCAATATCTCTTTCCCCTTCATCTACATAGTTTTTGATCATTTTCCCTTTGTCTGACTTGGGGTGGGTCTCTTTTGAAGTTATGATTATGGTTTCTATTTTGGGGATTTGGTTGGTTCTCCCTAGGAGGTGCACTTTCATTTATGCTTATTCTCTCCATCATTCTCTCCGCGGTTCTAAGTAGGTTGTAAATATTGGAATCAGACGAGGAGGTTGACGGCATGGTTTCATCTTTGTAGGTTACCCTCTTTTATGATCTCAACCTACCTCTCTTCTCATTTAAGTTGGCCTCTACACTTAAAGCTCCTTTTTTTGTGTCGTCTAAAGTTAGGGGTTCTCTTTCTCTTAGCTGACAGGCCATGTCCGGGTCAAAACCCTCCAGAAATTTAGCTAAATCCAGGCATAGTGGGGGTTTCATGTGAGGTGGGAGGGCGTTGTAGACACTGTTAAACCTGGTGCAATAATATTGGACACTTTCCCCCGCAATCCTCTTAAGATTGTTATATTCAGAGAGGATCTGAAGAGGGTTTTTCTTAATCTCCCACTTGTTTATGAAAGTTTGGTAAAGGGAAGGGAGATCGTGTATGCTATTGGAAGTTTAGTTTTTGAGCCATTTTATAGCTTCTCATCCTAGGCTTTGGGAAAACATCCTCATCTTCATGTTTTCCTCTTCTAATTCCATGTATTCAAAGCATCATTTATTCTATCTATATGTTGTTGGGTAGTGGTAGATTCATCCCCTGTAAAGTGGTGGATTCTAGACTAGTAGTCATTTAGCAAAGGTACCAAAGGTTGCGGTAAAACCAGGGGGCATACCAAGCTGCCATGATAGGAGATAATGGTGGATTTAGAAGCAGAGGATTTGTGAGGGGAGGTGAAGGATGAAGTGGGGTGGTTTGCATAATGGTGATATGGATAGGTGTGGCGGATGTACATCGACCAGTAGACTAATTCTGAGCAGATTTGGTATGGAAAGAGTTGAAGTGGTCGAGAAGCTGAAAATTAGTTGGGGCGGAAGGAGAGGCTTCTCTACTAGATATCTGCTGCAAATCTATGGGCTCGAGGTCACTATCGTCAATCTCACTATGTGACTTGGTTCTGAAAAGGTTCCTCGTATGGTGCAAATCAAACTGATAATCTTGCAAGGTTGTGAGTTGTTTAGGGACAACGCTTGCTTTATGAATGGTTCCAACAGTAGTTAAGTTTCCAGTTTCAGAATTTTGCCACAAAATATTTTCTGGATCATCAGCTATATCAGGAAGGTTTGGGTATAGATTAGATCTATTACTAATTCTTCGCGAAGCCGGATTTCAAACTCAAAATTTAGAGAGGCTGAAAGTTTTTGAACTTTTTTGAAAAGTTTACCTCTCTTAGTGTATTCTAAAATCACACAATCTCTAAACTTTTGGGGGCTGATTTGACACAATCCTAAGGGATTTTATGGATACTAGTAAAGTGAGAAGGCCTAGTGGAGGCAAGTGGAGTCTCTAGGTGGATATTTTTATTTTTTTTTAGGATGTATGTCTTTGGTCCACCACCAATAATTGACAAGAACCAATCTAGGAGTATTTTGGGGTTTTCTGAGTCTTCTTAAGTTTCCCTAAGATTTTTATGAGTGTACTATAGCTGGGTCATCATTTTTCTAATATGGTGAAACAACGAGGTTCTACTCGTAGCTATCAGTTGAGTTCTCTATGATTTTATGAAGGATTATGAAGTCATAAGGGATACTTGGATTGTCACTGACATCAGAGGTTGTCTCATGATCACCATTTTGTTAGTGATAGTGACGAGGTAGCTATAAATCGTAGGATACTATTTGAAAAGAGCATTTATGAGGTTTTAAGGAGTGCTTAGGATGTTAGTTTCTCAGAGTCCCACCGTGATCTCCATTATGTTAGTGTCCCGTGATTTAGTAGATTGATAGACCAAATCCACATGATAACATCAGACAAGTCTTTGGAGTCCTCTGACCTAGCCTTCCTGGACATAGAGAGGGCTCTCTCTATGTTGTGCGAAGGATGTAAACTTGTTCGCTTTATATGGTTTATTTTAGGCTAGTTGTTAAGTGTAGGGTTTGTTTGTTTGGTTGGTTGGGTTAAGATGGTTAAGTAGGATAGGTGGAGTGAGAGGTTATCAAACATTGGTCTATGGAGTCTATGAAGTCATTGATATCTCAATAGTGAATCGGGGTACGTCACAGGGAAAATTTAGTGTAGTCAATGGGTCTTTAAAGTTTATGGGTAAAGTGAGATGGACATTAAGTTTGGGAATCAAGGTAGGGAAAAGGGCAGTTAAGAATCCTTTGTCAAATACCTATGAACAAGAAGGTATTAAATACTGATAACCAAATATACTAATCATGAGATAGGGTAGACCATTTACTCAATGAAAATACTTAAACCAATAAACATTCAAGATACACAATTCCAATGAAATATAGAAGGCGAGAAACTCATTTAACTTTTAGTGATTCCACCTTCAAGCTTTAGAAAACATTTAATATCACAAATAAATTTAATCCATGAAGAGGGAACTCCTAAACATCATAAATCAAGTTATAAAGAACTTTGGGCAAATTGATAAGCATGTACAAAGGGCAAGATCAAAACCCTCTTTGGCTTAACCTAACAATCAATACATCAAAGAGAGATTTCAAGACAGAGTTTAGATAGCATCAATTAAGAAGGGCTTACCATGAATCATATTTGTAAACTAGCATATAAATCCAATGATGAAATAAACAAGATTAGGTGGGCCTAAGGAGAAACTAAGAATTCCTTAAACTAACCCAGTAGAGGAAAACATAAAGACAATAGCAAACAGGAGGACTGAGGTACCTCAAACAACATTTCTCAACCTATACTTTTCTGAGCTATTGCAACATAGAAAGATGGAAAAAATGATAAGGAAGGAAACATGAAAAAATCTAGAGATACATCACCATTAACTAAACTCAGGGATCCTGCAAGAAAGCCTTTAGCATCATTAATCAAGGAAAATCATCCACAAGCTCCACAACACCAAATTGCTCTTCAACCTCAAAGAACCATGTATTGCTCTTAAAACTCATCAAATGCCAACATTTGCAATGAATCCTCATCCTCTATATAAAAATCAAGGAGGAGAAAAACCCAATAGAATATCTATAATTCCATTGGATAATCAGAAGTATCTCTATTTTCCTCGAGGCCTTGCAAGGCCCAAGGCACAAAAATATCTAAAATAAATATCATTTTAGCCATTTTTAGCAAACAAATTGACCTTTAGGCTCTAACAAGCCTCCTAAAAATTTCCAAATGAACATTTTTACTTTGCAACCACAGGAGCGTAGCACTATGTTTTAAAATGAAATTTCATGCCAGGAGCGTAGCACATGAACAAGAAAAATGGGCCTTCTTACAACATTGTTTTGAAGGCCTTCCCGATGTTGGAAAAGGCTCTCTGATATCTCGTAGGAAATATCTCTAAGTATACTTTCCAGATATACCCTTGGTTCTATGATCTGACCTCTACAACCTATTCAAAAAGTGAAAATTCCAAGACTGGTAGGAGCGAAGCACATGTCCTGAAAAGTAGGCGGAATGATGAAAAAGTGGGTTTTTTTGGCCTTTTTGGAGGACCAAAACAACTCCAGTTGATCTGAAATTTTGTGAGCATGTTATATGAGTGATTAGGAACCCAAACATGAAATCCTTTCCTCCTAAATATGCTCTGAAAAAGAGCTTAGCACTAGGTGTGTTGCGCTCCTACCCTAAAAATTTGCCAAAAAATAAAAATTTGTCAAAATTCTTCCAAATTTGGTGGAAGTATGCCTCATGGGTTTTGGGAGACCTTTAGAGAATCTTGAGCCAAAATACAAAGGTTAGCTTGGCTCTTTTCCTCTGTTAGTGCTTGGATCTCATTTTGGGCCTTTTCGTGTTTCGCCCTTGCAAATTAGTTTCTTTGGAAATAATGTTTGGTCATTCTTCTTTGTAAGTCCAAGTCTTTGTTAGCCTTTTCCAACTTGGCCTCAAGGTGTATGTTTGCCCTCTCAAGCCACGATTACCTATCATGTTCAATTTCTATTTCAAGGATTTCATTGAGAGAAATTTTTTCTGCTTGGGCCGATTCTTCTTCCCTCTGCTTTGTCAATGCTTTCTTTAGACCCATAGTTCTAGGTCTACTTCTAGTTTTACCTTCTTCATCCTCACTCTCTTCATAAGTTCCCATGAACTCTTTCAACTTCACCTATGCACGTTGAGCTTCTCTCTAGTACTTGAGGGCTCTAGCTTCATAGATTGCCAATTGTGCTCCCAGCTGCCTATTTTCCAAGTCGAGGACATCATTTATACTCTTGGCCCTACCTAAATGTGATTGGAGGTATTTGATTTGTGCATTTCTATCCTGTAGGTGCATGTTTGTAATTATTTCCTCATTCTCTTCATCACTATCTACCTAGATGATCTCAAAATCCCTCTCCACCTCATGGTCTTCTACTTCATCCTTTACCCTTTGCTTCCCTTTGTCCAGTGGCTGAGTTGTAGTTGATGGCAAGGTTCCTTGCCTTTTGGAGGTAGAAAACACTTGCCTTGATCCTCTTTGCTAAGTGAGAGTACAACATTTAACATGTTTCATTTAATCTTTGGTGACCTCAAGACTGCTTTTCTCCTCATTAATGACCCCTGTATGTGTTTCTTCTTCATTTTGTCCTTGATTGCTTTCTTGAGAGGCACTTTCATTTTCTCCCATGCTAGTGTCACTAGTCTGATCTTCATCATTTTCATCCTCTTCCATGTATTTTGCATTGCCATCCTCTATGTTTGAAACATTATCATTTACATTGTCATTTTATTTGTTGTCATGGTTAGAGGTGTCTTCATTAGTACTTGGTGTGTTTTCGTACTCTTGGTTTCCCTTTGAGTTCATGGGATCACTGTTGTCACTATTGTTAGGGATATTAGTCATTAGTTTTTCTTCATTATGACTATCATTAGCCCCTTCACTGTTTGGCCCATTGTCTTCATTATTTGGCCCACTGTCTTCACTTTCAAACTCTGCCTCTATCTCTGCATCTTCATTGTTTTCATAATTTGACTCCTCATTATCACTTCTTTCATCTGCCTTTTCTTCATTTCTATCTTTGTCTTCTTAATCTACCTCTTTTTTTCCAACATCTTCAATCTCTGTATCATTTCTTGCATTTTCTATGGGGTCACTATTAGAGGCATATTCAATAGTTTCTCCTTCATTTTGACTATAATTTTCTTCTTCATGATTGTCACTTGCCTTGGTTTGTTCTTCATCTGTTTCTCCCTCAATATTTGGCTCACTTCCTTTGTCACTATCCTCTTCCTTATCACTCACTTCTTTGTCCTTTTCTCCACTGTCTAGCTCATTGTTTTCACCTTTATTATCATTGTTTTGTTCATCAAAATCTACCTTTGTCCCTAGACTTTCATTTGTTTCTTCTTCATCATTAGGCTCACTGCCTTTGTTACTACCCTATTCCTTATCAGTGTCTTCTTTTTCTTGACTGTGATTTTCCTCTTTCTCACTGCTTTCTTCCTCATCAACACTTTCTTCTTTGTCTTCTTCCTCATCATAATCACTTTCTTCACTTACATTTTCCTCTTCCTCATTACTTGTTTCTTCCTCTTGACTACCATGTTCCTCTTTGTCACTGCTTTCTTCATGTTCTTCAACACTTTATTCATGTTCCGAGGCTTTAGGAGAAGGTGAAAGAGGGAGGCGTGTTTGGGGAAAGGATTCATGTGAAGAGGATGAATCATGGTCAGTGGGGGGTGATGGAGGAAGGTGGATGGGACGATGAGAGTAAACTTTGGAGAGGAAGAGGTTGTGGATTTGTGAAAACACCATGGGTGATGAAAACATCCCATGGGATACCCTATTGCTCTAATTGATGCAACACAATAATTTTTATGAGGGAATGGTGGAAAAGACTTTGCATTTGCTGTGAAGGATGTCTCCTTCACATAATGGATGACATTTTATCAATATTTTTATAAAGGTAGTAGGGAAAATGTAGCAACTTGGCCCTAGTGAAATGCATGAGTAGTCTTATGTGGTAGGAATAGAGCCTAGAAAACCTACCCTCATAGGTGAGGTACTTCATGATTACTTTCATTAGAGGGGAATATCTTTCCAAGAGATGGGAGAAAGGAAAAATGGTCTTGCAGTCAGCTTGGTACCTTGGTTTCAAAAAAGGCTGGTAATGGTGTAAGTTCAAACTCACCTATTTGAACCATTTTTCTCCCATGCAAGGTATCCCAATGGCCATGGAAATTTTATTGGGTGATAACTCAAAATTCACTCCATCTAGATGTACTTGGTGATCATGGAGGTTTAGGATGAAAAGTCTAGTAAACTTGGGTTGACTTTTGATTCTTTGTACTTTTTCACAAAATTCATAGCATCTTACCTCTTGGAAATATGCAAATGTGGTAGGAGAAGTTGTCAACTCTTTGGTGCTTAAAGGCTCAAATATGTTTGCTCTCCCACCCTTCCTCTGTTGTTCTCTAGGCCACTAGCCTCCCTCGCCCCTGTCAACACTATCTTCTCTAAGAATTTCATCCTTTACCCTTGCTTTTGAAAACAAACCTTGAAAATTCTTGTGAAATGATGTGAGGGAGGTGAGTGAGATGGTGAGGAGACAACAGTGTCAAGCTTGGTAGTGTGAGGGCTAATTTGGAAAATGGAGAGGTTGTTTGGGAAAAGAGTTACCTCTTAGCATGGAAACTGAACAATTTCTTCCTCTAGGGTTTCTATATTTATTTTTAATTTCCACCCTTTAAAAAAAGGCATGAGAGGAGACAGAGTGTCTAAATATCTTTTATAAAAGCTATGAGGATGCCTAGTAGAGAATTTGAAAGGCTTTGAGCAATTTATAGGCTCGGAAAAACTTTGAAGAATCTTCTGGCTGAAAGCGCAGCACAGGAGCGTAGCACGGGTGAGTCGGGTCAACTCTGCATGCAAGTGTCAAATAGCCTTTGCACGTCCAAGAGCATAGCGCAGTGTAGCACCATGCAGCCTCTGCACGTAGGAGTCGGGTCGAGCTTAAAAAGGCCCTATGCGTAGCACGGTGGAGTGTCGAGCGACCTCTGCACGAGGTGTCGGGCAGACTCTGCATGCCTAGGCATGTAGCACAGCAGCGTGTTGAGTCTTGTGAGTGATGTCTACACACACAGGAGTGCCGCTTCAAGTTCCTTCTGCATGCGAAAAGCGCAGTGTTGGGCGGCTCCTGCACACTGTCGGGCGGTCTTCTGTGCAGGCCTAAACGGCCCCGTGTGTAGCTGCTCTGGCAGGGTTGGTTGGGCAGTCATGCACATGAGAAACACGTAGCGCACTGCTATAAGAGTGCAGCGGTGAGTAGAAAAATGTACTAGGAGAAGAAACAACCGCGTAGCATGGCTCAACAGGAGCGTAGCGTAGGGTTTCTCCTGCCCAGAACTTTGCCAAAAACCCTGATTTCTTTTCTTCGAAGTTTTTTTCTCTTTCTTGCATTTGAAAAATGGGTTTGAATGATAACCACAGTCTTTTTATAGCCTTGGAAAAAATAATTAAGACTAAGAACCCACTTTACTAATGTTTTTCTTTTGGTATTTTATGTCCTTTGCTGATATTTCCTTTTCCCATTGTAGGTGATGTTTTAAGCATGAAAATGGTCTTTTCTGGGTAATCTTGAAAAAGTGATTTTATTCTCCTTTTGGCCACTTCTGCTTGCTGGTGGTGCCATAAAGCAGTGTTTTGATCTTCTTACACTTATTTTGGAGTTTGGTACCTTAAATACTCAAAATTAGAACTTATTCTCTATTTGATATATTTTTTTACCTTCAACCTCCTGTCTTCCTTCTTTTGATCATTTTGTAGACCTGTGACTGTACTTTGAAAGTTTAAGTAGCCTTCACACTGATACTCTTTACAATTTTTTCCACTTTGTTGTAGTGAAAACCCCCTTTGTCATATTTTAACCATGGAGGTCTCCTTTCAGACACCCTTTGAACACATTCTGTCATTATAATGGAGTTTTAAGACCTTCATTTCACCTTTTTCCCACCTTCCTAAACTTTTAGTTTTTTAGGGCCTTTTTCCTTTTCTCATTTATCATTTCTAGAGACTTTGGTTTCATGCTTTGTGGTGTTGATGTATCTCTGTCTTTTTGATATTTTCCATGGACATATTGCTAGGCAACACCTTATAGTTAATCAGTCATAAAACCTCTGATACACTTTGTTCACATAGGCATGTTGTTTCCCTTCTATTTTGAATTTCCTTGACGAGTTTGGCTTCTCACCTAGCCACTCTTCTGGTGATGACCATCATAAACCATTCCTATAGAAATGTTTTAAGATAGGAAAATGTTCCTTTGCAGAATTTATGCTTTGATCAAGGAGGTTTTTTATTTGAGGATTTTATACCCTTTGGAAAATCATGAGCATAACCTTCCTTTTCATTTGATTTTACCTCTGTGAATATGCAAAACAATGACTCTAGAAAGCCAAAACAATGAATAACCTAGGAGACCTTACATGACATATTGGGATGTTTTTTGGACTTGGTATTTGGCTCAAAACTTGAATTAGGGTTTGAAGGTATGAAATAGAGTTTTGATCAACCTTTCATGCATTGCAATCTTAGAAACTTATAACTTTGATTTATCTAAAGAGCCTAGAAAGGTAGTTTAAAATCACTAGTGCTTGGGGCGTTTTCTGAATAGGGGAAAAGGTTAGGCTACTTGGCGATCCAAGGTATAGTTAGAAGGGTTAGGCTAGTCAAAACAGAGTGGTAAGGTCAGAGGTGGCAAACATAGTGAGAATGAGTGACATAAGTCCATGATTTGGTCTTCTAGGAGTGATAGACTTGCCATGCCTTGGTATAGAAGTAGACAGTGAAAAATTTATCCAAAGGATAATGAAGGCAGTGATATTTCTAGAACTCACGCGATTCTTGAATTTTGTTTCTAAAAATCTAGGATAAGCATTTAGTCATCTAAAAAGGAAAAAATTATTGATGACTAACAAAACCAAAGCAATTACTTCTTCAAATGACACATTTTGACACCTACAATGTGTTTTATTCAAACAAAGACATCAACATTTATTGAAACATTCAGAGATATTTCTCAACCACTCTACAGTTATTGTAAAAGTTATTAAAAATCCTTAAAAGTCAAATATTCCAAAAGTTAGCTCAAACAGTTAAGTTAGGAGTTATTACTACATTAAGTTACTCCCAGATATTTTGCCTTTTGTCTTTCATGGTCTCAAAGGTCAAAAACCCATTAACTCTATAATAAATGCATATATAAAACCCTAGCTTAGGATCACCTCCTCATTCTACAGATAAATACTACATGTATTATTCATTTTTAGTGTTGGTTGTTTGGTTAGTTGGCTGATTGCTGGTTGTTGAGCTAGTTGAGGACTGCTAGGCTGGATTTGAGAAAGCTCCAAGTCACAGAGATCTATTGTACTGGAGTAATGTAATTTTTTTGAACATCAGTAATACAAGAACATTCATAGGATTCTTTAGCTATGTTAATGGTGAAGTTATCCTTCTTTGTCAATTTTTTTCCTTTTGTTTTCCATTCTGTCCATTATTTCTCTAATAAAAGAACAAAATTTTTAGATTAGGATATGTTGTCTTAGCACCCTAATTCTGTTTTATTTCTTTATCTTAATGTTTTCTTCTACAAGGTTTGATTAGAAAATTCTTAATTTCTGTTTGGTTCCACCTAGCTTGTTGTGTTGGAAATGGTTCAATAGAGTCAAGCCAAATAATTCTATGTTATGCTCGGTCCTTCGGTGTAGCTTGAAATATTGTTTTTAGGGCCTTTCTTTGAAGTTTACTTAGTAGATTCCAACCAAAGAAGTCTATGGTGTGGGTTTTCCTTTGGTTTTTCTCAAAATGTTGCTTTGAAGGTCATTAGAGTGTTTGGTTAAAGAAGACAGGTCTAAATTTCTCTTTAGCTACTCTCATTGTTATCTTAAATGTTTTCTTTGTGTAATGTTCCAAATTTTTGCAAATAAATTGGAACATTAATTTTTTCTCATATTATCTAGGAGATAAATAAAATAGGTGAGGAGACCCATTTGCATAAATAAATTTCCACATTAAGTGAGAAGGGATCCATGGAGTAGCCATTTTTTCACCTCCTAGTATGAAAAGGGGGAAAACACATGAGGAGAGGCCATGTTGACCAAGTCAACAACGTAGCACAAGAGGGTGTAGCTTGCTTGGGAAGAAAGTGCAATTAGAGAGGGAAGAAGACTCCTTGTGGGAGAAAGCCTAATTGAGTGGGGTCCATGGCATAGAGGCATCATTTTGCATATAAGGAGGATGAGGTAGCCATAGAGATTATTATTGAAGACTTGGAATTTGAGTCTATTTGCAATCTCCAGTTGTTTAGCTGAATTGCAGTGCCTTAGGCACAAGGTATTCCTGTTTAGGAGTTCCTCTCCTCTATTGAGTAGCTCAAGAAGTATTTCTCTTCATTTCTCCATATTCAGGCATTTGGCCATAGCCACTTCTTCATCTAAAACGTAGTCACTGGGTTGTGTTGCAGGTGTTGTTGTGGAGGAGATTCCACAACACCATTCCTTGTATCATTTCTCATAGGAAGGAGTTCCTATTCTTTGGGAGGATCATCAAGGAGGGTTACTAGAACTGATTTGCATATTTTGGAAGAAGGCCAAGCTTCTCCCACCTTCATTAGCGCAGTCCCTTCCATAGACTACGTTATCTCAGAGTTTGTCTGCAGTGGGGGTTTTCTCCACCATTTTGGAGGAAGAGATTTCTTGTGTCGGGATCAGCCTTGCACTTAAGCAGTCCATTAGAGGATGTTGTTTCAGTTTGTAGGCCATATTCATTGTCCTCCTTCTATTGTATATTTTGAGTTGCTGCAGCTACCCAGGAACTCCGGCATTATTGTATTTTCATATTTTGTACATGTATTGTAGAGAATCCTTCTAAGGATTGTGTATTATTGTTATAGTAGTGTTTTCAGGGGTTGAGAGCATGCTCCCCCTCATTTCTTGAACTATTATTGTAATATCATTTTATTATCATTTTACATGTTGCGGTGTCTCCATATGACCGTGCATTCATAGATAGGATTCACATGTGTAGCAGTGCTCTCTTGTACTTTTGCCTTGAGGATTGGTATTGATTCATCTTGAGCTTCATTTCCCTCAAGATTTTGTATAAATTTGCAACTGCTATTATTATAATGAGATGGCTATGATTTCTCCAGCATTTTTAGAAGTTTGAGCAAGTTACTCTTCATGCTTATGTTTTTCATATTGCTGTAGCTCATTCCCTTGAGCAAGATCTTCCTGAGGAAGAAATATTTGCATAGCTATAGGTAGAGTTTGAGGAAGGGCCAAATAGCCTCTGGTTATCATCCTCTCTTTAGAGGTTAAATGATTGGTAAAATCCCTCTCAGTCAATATCTGACATAGCCTTGTTCGTATTTCCGACAAAGGAACATTTCAGCGATGAAAAAGTTGTTGATTTCCATTTCGAGATATTACATTGGTATTAGAGCATCTTTCTTGGCTCAGCCTATGGCCTTCAAGCCCAAGAAATAAGAAATCAAGATGATGAAAAGGATGAGCTTGTTCTCATCAGTTTTTAGATTTGGAAAGAACCTCTCCAAGGGGGTTGAGGAGAAAGAAGAAAGAGAGGAGGAAGGACCCTGCACTTCCTATTCTCATCAAGAAGGAGAAAAAAATTTCAGCAAGAAAGAGACCCCATTTTCTATTGGAGGAAAAGGGGATAATCTTACAATGCTTCTTCCTAAATATGCACATCGTATTCATGAAGATCTCAAGGATATTAGGAGGGAAACAGATGAAGAATCCCCAAGAGGGTTTGATCCTAAAGCAAACTCTATATTTGTGCATAGTGGGTGTGAACATTCGGCCACACACTATGAGGGTCAGCGCAGTCATAGTCCCAGTAACACCATAAGGGAGGTGGAAGAAGAAGAAGAAGAAGTGACCAAAGAGGAAAGGCAGCATGGTAGATATTATCTATCACATTTTGATGGTTCACGTGCCGGTTCAGCCAAAGCTTGGGTGGAGGAATTAGACACCTTTTTGCAGCACCACCAATTTCCATAAAATCAAGCTACCAAATTTGTAGCGCTGCATATGAGAGGTAAAGCCTATGATTGGTGGATCTTTGAATCCTTTCCTTTGAAGAATAATGGAATTACATCTTATGCAAATTTCACTAAGGCTTTAGTGAAGATATTTTATGGGAGGATTCTTGAGACACACATGATGGGTTTGCACAAAGAAGCCCAAAAAAAACCCTTGCATGAAAACACAATTCCTCTTTAGAAAACAATGGACGAGGCCAAAAATCTGAAGCAAAACTTGTTGGAGAGGGAACTTTCATCTCACATCTTGGAGCAAGGGAGTATGGGGATCTCTCTTCCAAAGGAGGATCCAATCATTGAGAGGTTACCCACTCATGTTGCAGATCTCATGTATGGAGATCAAGGAACATCTCATGTTTTACCTGTTCCATTGTTGAGGAGGTGTGGAACCTTGGATACACAAGGAGGAAGTAGGGAGAAGGCCCAGCATCATGAGATGAGGAGTACACATCCCTATTCATCTATGGAGGTTGATGCACCTAAGAAGGTGATTGGATTACGTGGTGGAAGCATGGAGGCTTATCTCCATTCATATATTCAATCATCTCTTGATAATGATGTCTCATTGCATGGAGACATTTTGCAGGAAGATCTTCAAGATCGCATGTGTGGAGATTAAGGGACAATTCATGTGCCATTATTGGAGAGGTGTAAAACCATGGCATCATAAGGAGGAGATGGGGAGAAGAACCAGCAGCATGAGTTGAGGAGTACTCACCCATATTCATTTTTGGAGGTTATTTCACCAAGGAGAGAGGCTGGATTGCGGAGTCAGGGCATGGACATAAGTGTTCATCCATATGTTCAGTCTTCTCTTGATGGAGATGTCTCACCACATGGAGGCATTTCACCCAGGGAGCCACTAGTTTAGCATAGGATAATGTTGCTTCACACTTGGAGGCACCACTCATTGACTCTATAGAGGTGGGAGACTTGGGAGAGCTTGAGACAGCAGTGGGAGTTTTGGATAGACTCATGATGGAGGGATACATTTCCTCAACCTCATCTACACCTACTCTCATTGCAGATTTTGTGTTGTGGAAAAATCAGCATAGGAAGGATAACAACCTTCCAATTTGTGACTTGGGCATAGGAGATGTCGAGGAGGAGGACAACCATATGACAGATGTTCTTCATGAGGAACTACTAGTGCTATCATTATGGAGGATAGATCTGCATTGGAACTCCTGGCTATTGGTGGGATATTCCAATGATTCTTTCACATGCAAGACATTTGATGATCAACATAGGAGGAGATGAACCATCCATATGGAGATGGGGGAATCAGCATAGCCACCCCTTTTTCCTTTATGGATGAGAGGAGATTCATCTATGAGTCCCTCAATTGATATGAGCAGAGAACATGGTAAGGGTGTACATTTCTTTTCACATGATCCTTTGTATAATATATGTATGCATCCCTTAACCAAACCCATGCAGGAGAATGCTCCAAGGAGGAGAATACATTTTGCTAAACCTAATGGTTTAGTAAGGGCCATAAGCATGGCTAATGGCCATTATCTTGGAGGGCTTGGGGAGGATAGAGATCATGGAGGACATGCTCAACTTTCAGCAGATATCATTTACCTTCCCCAAACTTGTGATGAGATTGATGCAACACATCAATGGTTGAGCATCCACAATTTATATCAGTCTCTATGGAAGTGGAGCACTAAGTTGCGCTGGTTATACTTGAGGGACCATTGTACTTCTCATTTGTTACACATGGCAGCAAGCATGTTGCTCCTATTTTCTCCCTATGATTCTATTGTTCATTCCTTTATGAGGAGCAGGATTGAGGAGGAGACACATAGGATGGATGCGTCCATTGAGGGATGAGTCCCTCACATCTTTTGCATTACATGTTATGATGGGAACACGAGAAATGGTATGGCCACTATAGCAGCAAATTTTTTTTATTATGGGGTGAGCCATATGATAGGTATGAGACTGTTGGGAAAAATACTGAGAGGGGGGGGTGAATCAGTATTTACTGCATACTCAAAAATTTTCACTTTTTCATTCCTTAAAACCCATACGCTACTTTCCTTTATTAAACTAGCGTATACACGCAGATATCTTTCATGAAACTAGTGTATACACAGATATCTAGTTATGTCATTAGTTATTTGCTTAAATCATTCCATCATTCATTCATCAGATGTTCAATAAACAGTAAACATGTGCAGTAAGAACAGAATAAGCCATCACACAAAGCATCACACATGAACACCAGGATTTTTAGGTGGAAACCCAAGTCGGGAGAAAACCACCGCTGCGGTTGCTCAGCCTTCAATATTTTATTATAGAGAAAACATCTTACAACATATGTGCTGGCGCAGACTTGACCAGCACGCAGGCACCCACCTGCGCTCGTTTACCAGCCTCTCCCGGAAGGGAGCTCCAACCCCCTGACTCGTTTACCAGCCTCTCCTGGAAGGGAGCTACGACCCCCTGATCTCGTTTACCAGCCTCACCTGGAAGGGAGCTACGACCCCCGATCTCGTTTACCAGCCTCACCTGGAAGGGAGCTACAACCCCCTGACTGAAGGCTACAACCTTCAGCACCACCTTGGACCACGTTTCATCAATTTTCACACTGGATCCAACAACTTCAATAGAACACCACTTGCAGGCCACATTTCATCATATTTCCAGACTGGACCCTTTCCAAACATTTAAGCACAAACATACATCAACAACAGATACTTAACAACACAGATCAGATAGCAGAAACACAGCAGAACAGATCAGATACTTCATACCCCTTGCTTCAACAAACCCTAGTTTTCATACGCGCTTTCCTTTCACTGATGTCGCGTATATACGCGCTTCCTTCCATATAAACCGACGTATACTTCAATACAAATTACAAAGCTAATTTTATTGCGCATACGTGCTTTATCTTCAGCGAAGCCGCGTATATACGCGCTTCCTCTTCGGCGAAGTAGCGTATAGATCTTCAACCATCATGGAGCAGCATACTTCTTCAGATCAGACATTCAGTTCAGATTTACCCTTTTACTTCAGACATATGATCGCCTCATTTCAGATCTAAGCCTTTCATAAACAGATCTAGCAAATACAAGTACATTTCAGATCTAGAAATCCCGCTTCATCATTTCTTCATAACTGCATCATAGATTCAGATCTATCATCAAACCTTTACCCTTTCCATACAGATATACTTCACAGAGAAGTATTCATTCAAGCTCAGACATCTTGCACCCTCACTCATGATTTGCACAATGAATTTCTTCTCCTTATATAGGTTTACCCTTTTCAATACCATGAGCCCCTTTTTTCAATACCATGAGCCCAAAACCACATTACATCGAATGGTATTCCTGGACGGGGTCAATTAGGTGGAACATTACCCAATACAATGGGTCAATACCATGGTGATTACCCCTGGTTTTGCACTTTTAGAGCGCTTTTTCCCATACGTGACTTGGAACGTTATTTTCCGCGTGCATACGCGACTTCCCTTAGACAGATCCGCGTATACCTAGAGACATACTCTTTTTCATCAAGATTGAGCACATGCTGACTTCTTTTCTTCACTGCCTTCTGTACTCACTGTAGATACATCAGATTTCCTTCATCAAGGACATATTATATCAAGCACAACTTCATCAAGTAAGTTGTCATCATCTTCATCAAGTGAGTTGCCTTTCAAAGACAACACTTAGCATCATATTGTCAACAAACATCATATCACATCAGATTTACATCATTTACTAAGTCCATCAAGTCAAGCATAACTTCATCAGGTGGATTGCCATCAAGGACAACACATGTCAACAGTCAAATGTCTTTATCTTCATTCAGTGGGTTGCCATCAAGGACAACATCCTGCATCATATTTCCAACAAAGACCATATGAGGGTGATTCCTAACTCATCACATATGGAGATGTTTGGGCCAGCATGTCTTGTAGCATTGGGGAAGAGACCTTCAGAGGTCCAGCCTTCTTCTTGCCACTTGATGGAACCATTATTGTAGCCAAATATCAGCAGACACTCTACACTTATCTTAAGTGGAGAGATGGACAGCATATAGTAGACTATATGGTCTACCATGTGCATATTTTCATCCCACCTTCTTTGCTAGGGCCAAAGGTGGATGACAGTTTTCCTGAGTTGCCTAGTTGGGAGGTGACTCAATTTGCATGGCACATAGCTTGGGGATGGATGGACCATATGGGGGAGAAAATTCCCATTAGATTTCAGACTCCATTCCTCAAGGAGGAACCTCTAGACACCACTTGTCATCCTCTTGAGCATTATACCTTACATGATGTTGGCTTGATAACTACTTGCATGCTAAGGGGGAGCATTGTGAAGGACTGGATTGATGAGCTAGCATCACTGCACTTGGGGGGAGATCATCATACAGGGATGCTACAGGAAGAAGAGAAGAAGACACAGTCTATCCTTTCACTTTCTTTAGGGCAAGCAATCTTTGGGAGGGGAGGACTGTAATGTTCCAAATTTTTGCAAATAAATTGGAACATTACTGTTTGCTCATATTATCTAGGAGATAAATAAAATGGGTGAGGAGACCCATTTTCATAAATAAAATTCCACATGAAGTGAGAATGGATCCATGGAGTAGCCATTTTTGCACCTCCTAGTATGAAAAGGGGGAAAACACATGAGGATGTGGCCATGTTGACCAAGTCAACAGCGCAACACAAGAGGGTGTAGCTTGCTTGGGAAGACAATGCAGTTAGAGAGGGAAGAAGATTCCTTGTGGGAGAAACCCTAATTGAGTGGGGTCCATGGCATAGAGGCATCATTTTGCATATAAGGAGGATGAGGAAGCCATAGTGATTATTATTGAAGATTTGGAGTTTGAGTCTATTTGAAATCTCCAGTTGTTCAGCTGAATTGTAGTGCCTTTGGCACGAGGGATTCCTATTTAGGATTTCCTCTCCTCTCTTGAGTAGCTCAAGAAGGATTGCTCTTCATTTCTCCATATTCAGGCATTTGGCCATAGCCACTTCTTCATCTACAACATAGTCACTGGGTTGTGTTGCAGGTGTTACTGTGGAGGAGATTCCACAACACCATTCCTTGTATCATTTCTCATAGGAAGGAGTTCCTATTCTTTGGGAGGATCATAAAGGAGGATTACTAGAACTAATTTTCATATTTTGGCAGAAGGCCAAGCTTCTCCCACTTTCATCAGCGTAGTCCCTTCCATAGACTATGTTATCTCAGAGTTTGTCTACAGTGGGGGTTTGCTCCACCATTTTGGAGGAAGAGATTTCTTGTGACAGGATCAGCCTTGCACTTAAGGAATCCATTAGAGGAGGTTGTTTCAGTTTGCAGGCCATATTCATTGTCCTCCTTCTATTGTATATTTTGAGTTGCTACAGCTACCCAACAACTCCGGCATTATTGTATTTTCATATTTTGTACATGTATTGTAGCCAATCCTTCTAAGGATTGTGTATCAGTGTTATAGTAGTGTTTTCAAGGGTTGAGAGCATGCTCCCCCTCATTTCTTGAGCTATTATTGTAATATCATTTTATTATCATTTTACATGTTGCAGTGTCTCCATATGACTATGTAGTCATAGCTAGGGTTCACATGTGTATCAGTGCTCTCTTGTACTTTTGCCTTGAGGATTGGTATTGATTCATCTTGAGCTTCATTTCCCTCAACATTTTGTATACATTTGCAACTGCTATTATTATAATGAGATGGCTATGATTTCTCCAGCATTTTCAGAAGTTTGAGCAAGTTACTCTTCATGCTTATGTTTTGCATATTGCTGTAGCTCATTTCCTTGAGCAAGATCTTCTTGAGGAAGAAATATTTGCATAGCTATAGGTAGAGTCTGAGGAAGGGAAAGATAGCCTCCGGTTGTCATCCTCTCTTTAGAGGTGAAATAATTGGTAAAAGCCCTCTCAGTCAATCTCTGACATAGCCTTGTTCATATTTCCTACAAAGGAACATTTCAGTGGTGAAAAAGCTGTTGATTTCCATTTCGGGATATCACACTTTGAATGAAAGTAATTCTAGGATTGCTAGATTGTTGACTTAAAGGTTTTCTTATTAAATTCTAGCCAAAGAAGTCTATGGTATTCCCTGTCCTTTGGTTTTCCTCAAACAATTACCTTAAAGGATTTTCTTGTTAAAGTAAAGTTAAATGATTCTTAATTTTCCTTTAGTTTTACTGTTTTCACAACTTACTGTCATTCCATATTCCATCTAATCTAAGAGATCCACTTGATATAGTTAGTTTGCCTTATGAAAAACATTGTAGATTTGATGAATAATTAAATCCTTTTATGACTCCATAGCCTGATGGATTAATGTTTCTCATGGTCTATGTATTAAGCTGAAACACTCCCTCAATTAATCTCACCATTGATCTATCAACCTATCAATTAATCAATCAAAACAAACAAGTCCTCAGAACTTCATAACTAGCCCAAAATCAAAGCAGAAGCATAAAGATATATCATTTATAAATAGTTATATAGAGAGAGACCTCTCTAAGTCTAGGAAGGCTAGATCCATGGAATCCAAAGTGGTTTGATATGGTTCCTTGCAGAGTTGTTCTTTCCAATCTTACAAATCATGGGGAGCCAACATAGTGCCGACCATATTGGGGAATACTGAGTATTAAACAGCTTAACATAAACTCAAAAACTCAGATCATGGCAACATGGTATGCTCCACTAGTTCTACCATTCCCTCTAATTGTTCTACCACATGACTACCAGTCCAATATTCCCTTATATGACGCTAGTTGTTCTACTACTGCTCAACAACATGTGGATATAATGAATGACTACTTTGGCAGACAAGAAATATATGATGAAACTATTAAACTTAGAATGTTTGCTCAAAGCTTAGGTGGAGAGGCAAGAAAATGGTTTAAAGGCCTAACCCCTAATAGTATAAATGACATCCCTGATTTCCATCAACTATTCTTAAACAAATGGGAGGTCAAGAAGAACCTTCTCCAAATCTTATCATAGTATGGAAACATTAAGAGAAATGTTGGAGAAGGTGTTCAAGAATATTGCACTAGATTCAATAGTGTATACCATGCCCTCCCTATACACATGAAACCTCCACAAGGTCTAGATATAATGAAGTTTCTTGATGGTTTTGACCCAAAAATGGCTTTTCAATTGATAGAAAGAGAGCCCCTTACATTAGAAGACATGCAGAGGGGATCAATAAGTGTAGAAGCCAATCTGATTGCCAAGAGAGCTAGAATGAAAAATGAAAAAAGAGTCACATATAGGGAAGAAGTTTTACCCTCCACATATGATACAAAGATTGATAACTTAGTCAAAACCATGGAGAGGATGATGGAAAGAATGAATGTATATGAGAGAGCTTACTCTAGAGAAAACCAAATAGCTCCTGAAAACATAAATTAAAATCATAACCAAAACCAGAATTTTACAAGAAACCCCCCTTAGATAAGACAAAGAGGCCTTGATCGGAAAATAATGCCTCCTTTCCAAGAAAAATATGTTGATGAGGATGAAGGGGTGATTGAATAAATAGATGAAAATCACATAAATCTAATGGGAGTAAATAATGAGGATATTGTTTTCCTCACTGAGGAAGAATAAGGCATATTTGCTCCAAATGAGGAATAAATCCTAGAATTTAAAGACTATAAACAAGGCTTTGAAAATGCCATCATAGAAGTACATAGACAGCATGAACTTAGAAGCAAGAAAAATCAAGACACTCCCAAAATAAAGCATCTAAAATTTCTGCTAGGAAGATCCCTGAAAATATTCCTAAAAAGACAGCTGAAAATATGAACATAGTGGCTGCAAGTTCTGTTAAAACTATAAAAAAAAACAACCTACCTAGTGGAAAACAAAGTGGTGACAAAATAAGTACGAGAAATATAGCTAGTGCCCATGGTAGGACTGTTTTAACTGAGTTTCCTAATAAAAACCAGCATGCTGAAATTGCTGGGAAAATAGTGTCTGAAAAAACTGATTTGAACAGTTGAAAAACTCAGACACCTTTCTGTAGAGAGAATGAAATTGCCAAGATTAAAATATCTATTCCTCTTATTGAATTAGTCACTCAAGATGTATATAGATCCCAACTTTTTAAAGCTTTAAACATAGGATAAAATGTTGATTCTTTGAACTTCTATTTGGACCAAAAGTAGAGGGTAAATTTCAAGAAGGAGGTGTTCCTCCATTTTATGTCAGTTTAAATATCCATGATAAAATTATCCACAATGCCATGTTATACTTAGGAGCTTCACACAACCTCATGCAAAAATTAGTAATGGGAATATTAGGCCTCGAAATAACTAGACCATACAAAGTTTTATACTCTTTAGATTCCAGTAGAGTTAAATGTCTAGGCCTAATCAAAGATCTATGTGTTAATCTAGCACAAATACCAGAAAAGAGCCTAGTAATGGATATTGTAGTGGATGATATTCCTCCTAAATATGGCATGATCCTTTCAAGATCATGGGGTGCTAAAATCCAAGGCACCCTCCAAATGGACATGACCTATGCTACCATCCCTGTCTTCAGTCAACCAAGAAGACTATATATAGAAACTCACATGAAATACATGGTTAGCAATCAAGAAAAGCCAGATAACTCTCCACTTTATTCCATCCACACCGATATTGATTCATTTATCCTTTACAATGGTGAAAACCTTAATTAACAAGTGATAGAAAATCAGCAACTAGCTTAACAAGAAGAGGAAAAAGAGGAGGGACAGTCAAAACAGCTTTCCTAAATAGGATATAACAACAAACATAGTAGAGACCACAAGGAACAAAGAAATGACAAGCATAGTGGTGTCCACTATAAAAAACATAGTGGAGACCATAATGACCAACCCAATGATAAATATGAAATTGAACCTCTTTGGAGTATGAGTTTTGATGGTTATTGTGGAAATGCTAGTTCAGGAGTAGGAATATGGGTGCATAACATAGAAAATAATCATGCAAAAGGTCACTCATACAAGCTAAGCTATTAGTGCACAAATAACATAGCTGAATATGAGGCACTCCTCCTAGGGCTACAATTATTGAAGAAATTAGGAGCTAAGAGGATAACTATTCATGGAGATTCAGAGCTAGTCATTAGGAAGATTAAGGGAGAATACACAATTAAGAATCCTAGATTAAAATAATATAGGGATGATGCCATTGACCTCTTGAAAACATTCATAGAATATGATCTTACCTTTGTCCCTAGAAATCAAAACATGCTTGCCAATGGTCTATCATTTGCAGCCAATACATGTCAAAAACCTTATGATAACAAACAATACATAGTCCAAGTCAAGTATAGACCAACAGTCCCTCATAACATAAAATACTGACAATTTTTTCAAGGAGATAAACAAATAGAAGATTTCTTGTAGTCCAGAAATGAGTTTGAAGGGCCAATTTCAGACTAAGATTATGAAGAATACTGCTCTACTGAGGAACAATATTACAAAGAAGAACCTCCTGATAATGCTGATATAAATATGTTAACAAAATAACACACTCATGAAACAGAGTTGTGCACAAATTTAGAAAAATAATACTTTGAAGTGTTGCAGTTCAATAATGATAACTTTCTAAAGGGACTAGTTCCTCTAAAGGAACTGTTTGACTTTAATGATGTTTCTAGGAAGCCAAAGATGCAACCCACTAAAGCTGAAATAGAATAATGTAATATAGGCAGTGAACAAGAACCAAAAATGATAAAATTGTCCAAAACACTTCCAGCTCATATAAAAAAGAAGTATCTTGATCTATTCAAATAATTTACTGATGTTTTTTCTTAGAGTTATGAAGATTTAAAGTCATATGATGCTGAGATAATCCAGCATAAGATCCCTCTCAAAGAAAACCAGAAGCCTTTTAAACAGAAATTTCCCAGAATAAACCCTATGCAGCTACCTCTGGTTGAGAAAAAAATTAAGAAAATGTATGATGTTGGAATAATATTCCCTCTAAGATACTCAGAATGGGTTTAAAATATTGTATCAGTAAGAAAGAAAACAGGAGAAATTAGGCTATGCGTAGACTTCAGAAATTTAAATAAAGCCTCCTTGAAAGACAACTAACCCTTACCAAAAATGGGCCACATCCTACAAAGGGTAGTAGGCTCCAAAATAATTTCTTTGCTAGATGGATTTTCAAGATAAATTTAGGTGTTGTTACACCCAAATGATCAACATAAGGCATCTTTCACTACACCCTGGGGCACCTTCATGTATGTCAAAATTCCTTTTGGGTTAATGAATGCTGGTACCACTTTTCAAAGAGCCATGGATATGGATTTCTCAGAAGAAATAGGTTACTTCATTGTGATATAACTAGATGACATCACAGTCTACTCAAAAAATAATGAAGAACACCTAGCTCACTTAAGAAAAGTCTTTGAATAGTGTGGAAAGTATGGTTTGTCTTTGAATCCCAAGAAAAATTTGTTTGGTCTTCAAGAAGGGAAAATTTTAGGCCACATCATATCTGAAAAAGGGATTAAGATTGACCCAAAAAGGATTGAAGGAATATTGCAAGTCAATCATCCTATAAATATCAAAGAGCTGCAATCTTTTAGGAAGATAAATTTCTTAAGAAGGTTCATACCAAACCTTGCAGAACTCCTAAGAAACATCACCAATATGCTAAAAAGAGAAATAGGAGTTAAATGGACCATAGAAGCAAAGCAATCCTTTGAACTGATAAAACAAGCACTTACCCAAACGCCAGTTCTAATCAGCCCTGACTTTACCAAAGATTTGTTCATCTTCTCCTTTGCATCATAACACATAGTTGTTGTTGTCTTACTAAAGAAAAATATAAAAGGACAAGAGAAACCCATTGCATTTTTTATAAAGGCATTAAGAGATGCACCTCTGAAGTACAACATAATGGAAAAATAGGTATTTTCCTTGATCAAGGCATTGAAAGATTTCAAAGTTTACATTTTGCACTCACACATCATTAGATTTGTGCCTCGCACAGTGGTAAAAGACATCTTAACACAAGATCCTGATGGCAAAAGAGGTAAGTGGATTGTTGTTATATTACAATATGACCTGGAAATCAAGCCCACTAAACTAATGAAAGGACAAGGACTAGCTAAACTCATGGCTAAAACAAATTTCAAGCACTCGACATGAACATGATTGATGCATTAGATGAACAAGAGGAGCTGTCAACTCCACTAATTGAAGAAACATTTCTGAATTCATCTTGGTATGCTGATATATTATATGTGCTTTTAAATCTGAATTTTCCTCCTGGTTTGTCCATAACAAAGGCTAGATTCTTAAAGTTAAAGGCTGTAAACTTTTGCATTTTTAGTAGATTTTTATATTGGAAAAATACTAGTGGTATATTGCTTAAATGTTTTCCCGAGGATGATGCAGATAAGATCACGCATGAGTTTCATGAAGGATGACGTGGAGGCCACCTCTATTGGAAAACTACTATTAAGAAAATCTTTAGAGCTGGTTACTATTGGCCCACCCTCTTTCAAGACATCCATAAAATGGTAATTGTCTGCCATAAGTGCCAAATATTTGAGGACAAAAGAAAACTGATGCCATTTCCTTTGCATCTACTTTTTGTTGAATCTCATTTTCAACAATGGGGCCTTGACTTAATTGGAAAAATCCATCCTGCCTCCTCTACCCAACACAAATGGATCCTCACTGCAACTGACTACTTTAAAGTGGATAGAAGCCATTCCTTCTAGGACTACCATAGACTCAGTAATCATCAAATTCCTTGAAAACCATATTTTTTCTACATTTGGTTGTCCTAGAAATATTATCACTAACAATGTTGCTACTTTTAGATCCAAGAAAATGCTGGGATTTTTCCACAAATATGAGATTACACTGGGCCATTCTATAGCTTATTACCCTCAAGGCAATGGGTTAGTAGAATCCTCAAACAAAATTTTGGTGAACATCATTAAAAGGTTTCCAGAAGAGAACAAAAATTCATGGCACAACAAACTATTTCATGCACTATGGGCAGACATACTAACAAATAAGAAATAAATTGGGATGTATCTCTATCAGCTAGTGTATGGGGCAAATGCAATTTTTCCAACAATTTTAGGAGTTCCAGTCATAAAGCTCATCCAAGAAGTACAGTTTGAAGAAAATGATATGCAAAGAAGAATAAACGAGACTGTCTAGCTGCAACAAACCAGAGAAGAAGTATACAAAATAGCACAACAAGTGCAGGAAAATAGCAAAAATTTGTTTCACAAGAGAACCAAGGAAAATTATTTCAACATAGGTGACAAAGTGCTGAAGTGGGATTCAAGAAGAGAGGACAAGGGTAAGCATGGAAATTTTGAAAATCTATGGAAAGGTCCATACATCATCCATTTTGAAAGAGGCAACAATGAATTTTTCCTACAAGAAATGGATGGAACTGATTTATTTGGAGGTCCTGTCAATGGCAGGATGCTCAAGCATTATTTTTGTTGAAAATATCAGTTTAAAGCTTTATTCGTTGTATGTTAGCTCCCTATATTACTAGTATAGTCCCTTATTTTTGTTAGTGTAACCCCTTTATTGTTATTGTTGTACCCCTGTAACCCTCATATTATTATTATTGTGCCCTTAAATTATTATTTTTAGGTTAGCTAGGATTACATTATGGCCCCACTAGGATTACATTGTGGTCCCATGGACTCCTATATATATAAATGAGGTTTTTTCACTTGTATCATCCAAGAATTATTCATTTATGAAATGTACTGGAGGTTTCCCCCTCGAAGTGGCTAATTTTTAAGGCATTTATCTCTCTTTTCTTCTATTTTTGGAGTTGGTTTCGCAACATTTGGTGTCAGAGCTTTGGATTCTAGGGTTTCACTACCCCAAATAGGTGATCGTGGCATTTCCACTATAAAAAAATTTCTACGAAGGTTCAGAAGCTGAAATTTTTAGAGTGTGAAGTCGAAATCCTGAGAAACATCGTCGCAAACGTTTAGGTTTGGTTTGCAATATTTTTGGAGATATGATCTGTGGAAGTTAGGTCTTTTTGCAAGCTCCTGAATTTAACCTAAAGAGGTCATCGTGGAATTTTCCCTATAACTTGTTTTCTACGAAGGTTAAGAAGCTAAAATTTTTAGGGCACAAATCCAAAATCCTAAGGAAGAACGTCGCAAAATTTTAGAGCTTGGTTCACAAAATTTTCAGAGATACGGTCTGCGGAAGTTAGGGTTTTTTTAGGCTCTCGAATTTCTTCTCAAAGAGGTGATTGTAGGAAAATATTTATAACTCTCTCTTTGAGCATCAGATTGGAATTATGTAAAAATTGGCCGCAAGTACACAAATTTGAGTTTCTTTTCTATCAATTTCAGAGCCAAAAGAGGAAATAGTGACACGTGGCAAGCCTTACAAGTTTGCTCTACTAAACTAGTTCATAATTAGGTACATTTAGGGGATTGGACATAACTTTGCCTTGAAGAATCAAAATCAGGTCAGACTTTTGGAATTCGAAAGAGGATTCAGAGGGCTACCACAGGGCCAAATTTAAAATATTGAAGATCTGAAATCATATAGATAATTCAATTTCAATATCAAGCTCCTCAAAAGCAAGAAAAAGGTGTGTATTTTTTTTCTGAATTGCATAAGTCTTTTGTAAAAAATCAATTTGAAGTGATTCCAAGGGCCTATTGAGCATATATTTCGTTACTGGGTTCTAAAATGACTCCTAAAAAGAATTCAACACCTATTAAGCCCTCATAATACTCTACTATGACTCATGAAGATGAAGAATTGCAACATGATCTATCAAAATTAGAAGAGAAAGTGCACCAAATTTCGCTCTCGCAAAGAGAAACAAAAAATGAAATGGAAGTTTTGAAGAAAGGTGTGGAAGCGAAGATGGATGATTTGAAGAATAATATGGATGGTTTGAAGAAAGGCATGGAATCTAAGATGGATGGTGTGGAAGCTAAGATGGAGGACATGGAAGAAAAAATGAAAGACAACATGGAAAACATGAAGAATGATCTAAAAGCAGACATGGAAGGTTTGAAAAAGTTGGTACAGGAAATGATTCCTAATGGTGAAAAGGTAGTAGAGGAAACTCATGATGAGAACAAAATAAATGTTAATCGTGATTTCATAAAATCTAATGTTGGATTGAAGAACCACCATATTCCAAATATGGATATGAGGAAGTTTGATGGCAAGGATCTCGTAACATGGATACTATAGATGGAGCAATATTTTGATCTCAATAATGTGCAAAACACATAAAAGCTACACATTGCAACTTTACATTTAGAACAAAATACATTTGTATGGAATCAATGGCTTTGCTCCCGTAAAAAAATTGTCACTTGGTCAATTTTTATGGAGGAAATGATAGCACATTATGAGGATACAAAGAGAAACACCTTCTTTATCCAATTGATAAATCTCAAACAAAATGGTTTAGTGGTGCAGCACATTAAGGACTTCCAACAAGTGAATATAAGGGTAACTGATATTCTAGAGGAACACAGGATTGATGTCTTCATAGGGACTTTAAAGGATAACATCCAACATAAATTTCACATCTAGGAACCTGATTCATTGGAGAAGGCATTGAGGTTGACAAGAAAAATTTAATGTAAAATTATGGTGACAAGGAAGCCTACCACTCACATCTATAAAGATGGAAGTGTTGCTACTCCTAGACTTCAAAAACCTACAAGGTTGACACCACAACAATTGGAAGAAAAAATATAAAAAGGGCTTTGCTACAGTTGTCATAGCAAATACACTAAAGGTCATAAGTGAACTGAGAAGAAATTATTTTACATAGATTGTGAAGAGGAGGAAGAAAATGAAGAAGAAACTTCAAAAGTAGAGGATATACACCAAGAAGAAACCCTAGAAGAAGAAGAAATGAGTTCGACCATATCATGTAATGCATTGCCAGTAATTACCACTCCTCAAACTCTCAAGATAGGAGGACATATCAAGAAGAAAAAGGTAATAGTATTGATTGATTCAGGTAGCACCCATAATTTTATTCATTGTAAGGTAGCCAAGGAATTGAATTGTTTCCTAAACCCAGCACCAGAATGTCAAGTGATGGTTGCAAATGGAGGAACTATAAATTGCTCTAGAAAATGCCATAATATCAAGCTACCCATGGGGGACTATGTATTGAATATTCCAATGCTTTCCATCCGAGTGTGAGGTGTTGATGTTGTACTATGAATACAATAGTTACAATCTTTGGGGACGGTAACTTTTAATTTTCAAGAACTTTTCTTGAAATTTTTTTCGAAAGGAAAGGAAATCAAATTACAGGGTATTGCAGGGAAGCTAGGAAAGATAATAAGCTCTAATATCATGAAAATATTTTGAAGAAAGAACAATGGGGTGTAATTTCACAATTATGCTCACTAGAAGTTCCAACATCAAAATAATCTATTTCTCCAGATCTCCAAAAAGTCTTGGACAATTGTTCCAAGGTGTTTGATACTCCCAAAGGACTCCCACCTATTCGTGATCATGATCATGCTATTCATTTGATTCCAGGAAGTGTTCCTCCAAAAATCAGGCCTTACATATATCCTTATGTCCAAAAGAGCGAAATTGAACGTATGATTGTAGAAATGTTAGAGGCTAGTATAATTCAACCTAGTCAAAGTTCTTTCTCTACTCCAGTATTATTGGTGCACAAGATAGATGGATCATGGCTCATGTGTCTGGATTATAGGGAATAAATTTCCCATTCCTATGATTGATGAATTATTGGATGAATCACATGGAGAAATTTATTTTACCAAGTTGGATCTTCATTCAGGATATCATCAAATTAGAATGAAGACTGAAGATATTCTGAAAACAGTATTTCGAACTCATGGGGTCATTATGAATTTTTGGTCATGCCTTTTAGCCTTATCAATGTACCTTCTATATTTCAAGGGTTGATGAATTCCATTTTCAAACCCTTCCTTAGAAAATTTATGCTAGTAATTTTTTATGATATACTAATCTACAACAGGTCTTGGAAGGATCATGTTCAACATGTTGATAGGGTGCTCAAACTATTGGAGGAGAAACAATTATATGCAAAAACATCCAAATGTTTCTTTGGAGTACAACAGGTGGAATATCTGGGTCATATTGTATCTCACGATGGTGTTAAGGTATACCCTAACAAAATTAAATCCATTAAGGAATGGAAAGTACCCACAACCATAAAGCAATTACATGGATTTCTCAGGTTAACAGGGTATTATCGCAAGTTTGTTAAGAATTATAGGAGAATAGTAGCACCTCTAACAACATTATTGAAGAAAGATGCATTTTCATGGACTCTTGAAGCAACTAAGGCCTTTGAACATCTTAAAGAGGCAATGTGCCTAGCACCATTATTACCTATGCTAGACTTCACAAAAACCTTTATTGTGGAATGTGATGCCTCAGGAAATGGAATTGGTGTTGTTTTAATGCAAGAAGGAAGACCCATTGCTTTTGAAAGTCATTCAATCAAAGGAAAGTATTTACAAAAGGCTATTTATGAGAAGGAAATGTTGGCAATACTACATGCACTAAAGAAATGGAGACCTTACCTAATGGGAAGACACTTCAAGGTAAAAACTGATCATGATAGTCTTAAAAACTTTTTTGAACAAAGACTATCTTCAGAAGAGCAGCAAAAATGGGTCACAAAGATGTTGGGTTATGAATTTGAAATCGTCTACAAAAAATGGAAGCTAAATGTTGTTGCAAATGAACTCTAAAGAAAGGATGAAGAGGTGGAAGTATTTCTTTGTGCCATTTCAATTATCCAACTAGATTGGATAACTGAAGCAAGGGATGAATGGAAGAAGGATGAAGAAGTGTGGACTCTCATTCAAAAGTTGTAGCAAGATCCTAGTTCATCTGATACATTTAGTTGGAAAAATGATTCCTTATGGTACAAAGATCGCTTATATATTTGCAAGAATTCCCAACTAAAACAAAAGATTCTTTTGGAATTGCACCCTTCTCCTTTAGGAGGACACTCAGGATTTTTAAAAACTTACCACAGGGTGAAGAAAGAATTTTTTTAGGATGGCCTTAAATCTGATATTCCAAATTTCATGGAAGAATTTTTGGTTTTCCAGCAAAATAAAGTTGAGACAAGTAAGACCTCGGGTCTTCTACAACCTTTATCCATTCCAAGTCAACGTTGGGAGGAGATTTCAATGGATTTTATCATAGGTTTACCTAATTCCGAAGGAAGGAGTGTCATCATGGTGGTAGTTGATAGACTTACCAAATATGCACACTTTTGTGCATTGTCTCATCCATTCAAAGCGAGTACAGTTGCTACTTCATTTATGGAAACAATTCAAAATCTACATGGAAACTCAAATATTATTGTAAGTTACAGAGATCCCATTTTTACAAGAAATTTTTGGACGAAATTATTTTATGGTTTGGGTACTCAACTAGCTCATAGCTCATCTTATCATCCTCAATCTGATGGTCAAATAGAGATAATAAATAATGTTTGGAAGGATATCTTCTTTGTTTTGTATCTGATAAGCAAGTACAATGGGTCAAGTGGTTACCTCTCGTTGAATGGTGGTATAACACTTCCTTCCATACTGCAGCAAAAGTGACCCCATTTATGGTACTTTATGGATATCATCCACCATCCATCACATCTTATTTAAGGGAAAATGCTAGGTTTCAAGCAGTGGAGGATCACATCGAGCATGAAGAAGAAGTTCTCCAACTCTTAAAGGATAACCTAAATTTCGCACAAAATCAAATGAAACAACAGGCAGATCAACATCGCAGTGAGAGAAGTTTTGATGTGGGAGACTGGGTATTTTTACGGCTACAACCATACAAACAAATGTCCCTCAAGAAAGCTAAGAAAGATAATAAATTACTGCTAAAGTACTATGGTTCTTACAAGTTTTTACAAAATATTGGTACTATGGAATACAAATTGGAGCTTCCTGCTTTTTCGTGAGTGCATCCAATTTTCCATGTTTCATGCTTAAAAAAGGTTATAGGGGACAAATTTCCAGTTCAAACAATATTTCCAAAACTTTATGAGGAAGAAAAATCATATTGGAACCTAAAGCAATCACGGAAACAAGAACTCGATGTTGTGAAACCAGCTCCAAAAATAGAAAAAAGTAGATATCAATGCCTTAGAAATAAGCCACTTCGAGGGGGCAACCTCCAATACATTACATGAATGAAAAATTCTTGGATGATACAAATTACAAAACCTCCTTTCTAGATATAGGATTCAATAGGGCCACAATGTAATCCTAGTGGGGCAACAATGTGATCCTAGCCGACATAACAATAATACTTTAAGGGCACAATAATAACAATATGGGGGTTACAAGGGTACAATAATAACAATATGGGGGTTACACTAACAACAACAAGGGACTATTCTAGTAACATGCCCCTCTCCTTCAAAAAAGTGTTGTCCTCAACACTTGAGTAGCTCTGGGTGCTTCTATATAAAATTCTCATCCTCCCATGTAGAATCTTCAGTGGGTAAGTTCTTCCACTTGGTGAGATACTCTGAAATTGATCGATTCTGTAGTTGTTGAGTTCTGGTTTTCATGATCGCTTTAGGCTCCAATATGATTTTTCCTTCCTCATCAAGTTCTGCTAATATTGTTTGAACTGGAAGATTTTCACCTATAACCTTCTTTAAGCATGAAACATGGAAAATTGGATGCACTCGTGAAGAAGCAGGAAGCTCCAATTTGTATGCCATAGTACCAATATTTTGTAACACCTTGTAAGGACCGTAGTACTTTGGCGATAATTTATTATCCTTCTTAGCTTGCTTGAGGGACATTTTTTTGTATGGTTGTAGCCATAAAAATACCCAGTCTCCTACACCAAAACTTCTCTCACTGCGATGTTGATCTGCCTATTGTTTCATTCGATTTTGTCCCAAATTCACGTTGTTCTTTAAGAATTGGAGAACTTCTTGTTTATGCGCGATGTGATCTTCCACTTCTTGAACCTTCGAATTTTCTCTTAAAGATGATGTGATTGATGGTGGATGATATCCATAAAGTGCCATAAATGGGGTAATTTTTGCTACAGTATGGAGGGAAGTGTTATACCACCATTTAGCGAGAGGTAACCACTTGACCCATTGTGTTTTTTTTATCAAATAAAAAACAACGAATATATCCTTCCAAACATTTATTTACTATCTTAGTTTGACAATCGAATTGAGGATGATAAGATGAGCTATGAGCTAATTGAGTAGCCAAGCAAGAAAATAACTCCGTCCAAAAATTTCTAGTAAAAATGGGATCTCTGTCGCTCACAATAACCCTTGGGTTTCCATGTAGCTTTTGAATTGTGTCCATAAATGTAATAGCAAATGTACTTGCTTTAAATGGATGAGATAATGCACAAAATTGTGCATACTTGGTAAGTCTATCAACTACCAACATGATGCCACTCTTTCCTTCGAACTTAAGTAAACCTGTGATAAAATCCATTGAAATTTCCTCCCAGCATTGACTTGGAATGGATAAAAGTTGTAGAATACCTGGGGTATTAATTGTCTCAACTTTATTCTGCTAGCAAACCAAACATTCTGCCACAAAATTTTGAATATCATATTTAATGCCATCCCAAAAAATTATTTCTTCACCTTGTGGTAAGTTTTTAAAAATCCTAAGTGTCCTCCTAAAGGAGAAGTGTGCAATTCCAAAAGAATATTTTGTTTTAGTTGGGAATTCTTACAAAGATATAAGCGATCTTTGTACCATAAGGAATCATTTTTCCAACTAAATGTATCAGATGTACTAGGATCTTGCTGCAACTTTTGAATGAGTGTCCATACATCTTTGTCCTTCTTCCATTCATCTCTTGCTTTGGTTATCCAATCTGGTTGGATAATAGAAATGGCACAAAGAAATGATTCCACCTCTTCATTCTTTCTTGAGAGTGCATCTGCAACAACATTAAGCTTTCCTTTTTTGTAGATTATTTCAAAGTCATAACCCAACATCTTTGTGACCCATTTTTGTTGCTCTTATGAAGATATTCTTTGTTCCAAAAAGTGTTTAAGACTATCATGATCAGTTTTTACCTTGAAGTGTCTTCCCATTAGGTAAGTTCGCCATTTCTTTAGTGCATGTAGTATTGGTAACATTTCCTTCTCATAAATAGGTTTCTGTAAATACTTTCCTTTGATTGGACGACTTTCAAAAGCAATGGGTCTTCCTTCCTGCATTAAAACTGCACCAATTCCATTTTCTGAGGCATCACATTCCACAATAAAGGTTTTTGTGAAGTCTGGTGTAGCTAAGACCGGTGCTAGGCACATTGCCTCTTTAAGACGTTCAAAGGCCTTAGTTGCCTCAGGAGTCCATGAAAATGCATCTTTCTTCAATAATGTTGTTAGAGGTGCTGCTATTCTCCCATAATTCTTAACAAACTTGCGATAATACCCTGTTAACCCGAGAAATCCTCGCAACTGCTTTATGCTTGTGGGGACTTTCCATTCCTTAATGGCTTTAATTTTGTTAGGGTCTACTTTAACACCCTCGTGAGATACAATATGACCCAGATATTCCACCTCTTGTACTCCAAAGAAACATTTGGATGTTTCTGCATATAATTGTTTCTCATGCAATAGTTTGAGCACCCTATCAACATGTTCAACATGATCCTTCCAAGACCTGCTATAGATTAGTATATCATCAAAAAATACTAGCACAAATTTTCTAAGGAAGGGTTTGAAAATGGAATTCATCAACCCTTGAAATGTAGAAGGTGCATTGGTAAGGCCAAAAGGCATGACCAAAAATTCATAATGACCCTCATGAGTTCGAAATGCTGTTTTCAGAATATCTTCAGTCTTCATTCTAATTTGATGATATCCTCAACGAAGATCCAACTTGGTAAAATAAATTGCTCCATGTAATTCATCCAATAATTCATCAATCACGGGAATGGGAAATTTTTCTTTAATGGTGAGCTTATTGAGCTCCCTATAATCGGGACACATGAACCATGATCCATAATTCTTGTATACCAATACTACAGGAGTATAGAAATAACATTTACTAGGTTGAATTATACCAGCCTTTAACATTTCTGCAATCATACGTTCAATTTCACTCTTTTGGACATAAGGATATCTGTAAGGTCGGATGTTTGGAGGAACACTTCCTGGAATCAAATGAATAGCACGAACATGATCACGAATAGGTGGGAATCCTTTGGGAGTATCATACACATTGGAATGATTGTCCAAGACTCTTTGAAGATCTGGAGAAATATATGATTTTGATGTTGGAACTTCTAGTGAGAATAATTTTACAATTACGCCTCGTTGTTCTTTCTTCAGAAGATTTGTCATGACATTAGAGATTATTATCTTTCCTAGCTTCCCTTTGATACCCCGTAATTTGATTTCCTTTCCTTCTGAAAAAAATTCAAAAAAAAATTCTTGAAAATTAAAAGCTACAATCCCCAAAGATTGTAACCATTGTACTCCTAGTACAACATTAGCACCGCCCATTGGGATGGAAAGCATTGGACTATTCAGTACATATTCCCCCATGGATAGCTTGATATTATGACTTTTTCCAGAGCAATTTATAGTTCCATTATTTGCAACCATCACTTGAAATTCTAGTGTTGGGTATAGGAAACAATTCAATTCCTTGGCTACCTTACAATGAATAAAATTATGGGTACTACCTGAATCAATCAACACTATTACCTTTTTCTTCTTGATATGTCCTTATATCTTGAGAGTTTGAGGAGTGGTAATTCCTGCCAATGCATTACACGATATGATTGGACTCATTTCTTCCTCTTCTAAGGTTGGTTCCTGGTGTATATCCTCTTCTTGTTCATTTTCTTCTTCCTCTTCACAATCTATGTAAAATAATTTCTTCTCAACACACTTATGACCTTTAGTGTATTTGCTATCACAATTGTAGCAATTCCCTTTTCTCTTTTTTCTTTCAATTGTTGTGGTGTCAGCCTTGTAGGTTGTTGAAATCTAGGAGTAGCAACACTTCCCTCTTTATAGAAGTGAGTGGTAGGCTTCCTTGTCGCCATAATTTTACATTCAGTTTTTCTTGCCAACATGAATGCCTTCTCCAATGAATCAAGTTTCAAAACGCGTACTTCATGTTGGATGTTATCCTTTCAAGTACCTATGAAGAGATAAATCCTGTGTTCCTCTGAAATATTAGTTACCCTTATATTCAATTTTTGGAAGTCCTCAATTTTCTCCCCCACTAAACCCTTTTGTTTTAGATTTATCAATTGGCTAAAGAAGGTGTTGCTCTTTGCATCCTCATAATGTGCTATCATTTCCTCCATAAAAATTGACCAAGTGACAATTTTTTTACGGGAGAAAAGCCATCGATACCATAAAAATGTATTTTTTTCTAGATGTAAAGTTGCAATGCATACCTTTTGTGTGTTTTTGTTGTGTAACCAGCTTCAAAAATAGAAGAAAAGAGATATCAACGCCTTAGAAATAAGCCACTTTGAGGGGCAACCTCCAATACATTACATAAATGAACAATTCTTGGATGATACAATTTATAAAACCTCCTTTCTATATATAGGAGTCCATGGGGCCATAATGTAATCCTGGTGGGCCATAATGTAATCCTAGCCGACCTAACAATAATAATTTAAGGGCACAATAATAACAAAATGGGGGTTACACTAACAATAATAAGGGACTATACTAGTGATATAGGGACCTAACATGCCCCTCTCCTTCAAAAAAGTGTTGTCCTCAATGCTTGAGTAGCTCCAGGTGCTTCTGTATAAAATTCTCATCCTCTCATGTAGAATCTTCAGTGGGTAAGTTCTTCCACTTGATGGGATACTCTGAAATTGATCGATTCCGTAGCTGTCGAGTTCTTGATTCCATGACCGCTTCAGGTTCCAATATGATTTTTCCTTCCTCATCAATTTCTGCTAATATTGTTTGAACTGGAAGATTTTCACCTATAACCTTCTTTAAGCATGAAACATGGAAAACTGGATGTACTCGCGAAGAAGCAGGAAGCTCCAATTTGTATGCCATAGAACCAATCTTTTGCAACACCTTGTAAGGACCATAGTACTTTGTTGATAATTTATTATCCTTCTTAGCTTGCTTGAGGGACATTTGTTTGTATGGTTGTAGCCGTAAAAATACCCAATCTCCTACATCAAAACTTCTCTCGCTGCGATGTTGATCTGCCTGTTGTTTCATTCGATTTTGTGCCAAATTCGGGTTATCCTTTAAGAGTTGGAGAACTTCTTGCTGATGCTCGATGTGATCTTCCACTGCTTGAACCTTCGAATTTTCCCTTAAAGATGATGTGATCGATGGTGGATGATATCCATAAAGTGCCATAAATGGGGTCATTTTTGCTGCAGTATGGAAGGAAGTATTATACCACCATTCAGCAAGAGGTAACCACTTGACCCATTGTGTTTGTTTATCAGATACAAAACAACGAAGATATCCTTCCAAACATTTATTTACGATCTCGGTTTGACCATCAGATTGAGGATGATAAGATGAGCTATGAGCTAATTGAGTACCCAAACAAGAAAATAACTCCGTCCAAAAATTTCCAGTAAAAATGGGATCTCTGTCGCTCACAATAACCCTTAGGCTTCCATGTAGCTTTTGAATTCTGTCCATAAATGTAGTAGCAACTGTACTTGCTTTAAATGGATGAGATAATGCACAAAAGTGTGCATACTTGGTAAGTCTATCAACTACCACCATGATGACATTCTTTCCTTCGGACTTAGGTAAACCTGTGATAAAATCCATTGAAATCTTCTCCCAACGTTGACTTGGAATGGATAAAGGTTGTAGAAGTCCCGGGGTCTTAATTGTCTCCACTTTATTCTGCTGGAAAACCAAACATTCCGCCACAAACTTTTGAATATCAGTTTTAAGGCCATCCCAAAAAAATTCTTTCTTCACCCTGTGGTAAGTTTTTAAAAATCCTGAGTGTCCTCCTAAAGGAGAAGTGTGCAATTCCAAAAGAATCTTTTGTTTTAGTTAGGAATTCTTACAAATATATAAGCGATCTTTGTACCATAAGGAATCATTTTTCCAACTAAATGTATCAGATGTACTAGGATCTTGCTGCAACTTTTGAATGAGTGTCCATACATCTTTATCCTTCTTCCATTCATCTCTTGCTTCAGTTATCCAATCTGGTTGGATAATAGAAATGGCACAAAGAAATGCTTCCACCTCTTCATTCTTTCTTGAGAGTGCATCTGCAGCAACATTAAGCTTTCCTTTTTTGTAGATTATTTCAAAGTCATAACCCAACATCTTTGTGACCCATTTTTGCTGCTCTTCTGAAGATAGTCTTTCTTCCAAAAAGTGTTTAAGACTATCATGATCAGTTTTTACCTTGAAGTGTCTTCCCATTAGGTAAGTTCTCCATTTCTTTAGTGCATGCAGTATTGCTAACATTTCCTTCTCATAAATAGGTTACTGTAAATACTTTCCTTTGATTGGACGACTTTCAAAAGCAATGGGTCTTCCTTCCTGCATTAAAACTGCACCAATTCCATTTCCTGAGGCATCACATTCCACAATAAAGGTTTTTGTGAAGTCTGGTGTAGCTAAGACCGGTGCTAGGCACATTGCCTCTTTAAGGCGTTCAAAGGCCTTAGTTGCTTCAGGAGTCCATGAAAATGCATCTTTCTTCAATAATGTTGTTAGAGGTGCTGCTATTCTCCCATAATTCTTAACAAACTTGCGATAATACCCTGTTAACCCGAGAAATCCTCGCAGCTTCTTTATGGTTGTGGGGACTTTCCATTCCTTAATGGCTTTAATTTTGTTAGGGTCTACTTTAACACCCTCGTGAGATACAATATGACCCAGATATTCCACCTCTTGTACTCAAAGAAACATTTGGATGTTTTTGCATATAATTGTTTCTACTGCAATAGTTTGAGCACCCTGTCAACATGTTCAACATGATCCTTCCAAGACCTGCTGTAGATTAGTATATCATCAAAAACTACTAGCACAAATTTTCTAAGGAAGGGTTTGAAAATGGAATTCATCAACCCTTGAAATGTAGAAGGTGCATTGGTAAGGCCAAAAGGCATGACCAAAAATTCATAATGACCCTCATGAGTTCGAAATGTTGTTTTGGAATATCTTCAGTCTTCATTCTAATTTGATGATATCCTGAACGAAGATCCAACTTGGTAAAATAAATTGCTCCATGTAATTCATTCAATAATTCATCAATCACAGGAATGGGAAATTTATCTTTAATGGTGAGCTTATTGAGCTCCCTATAATCTGGACACATTCGCCATGATCCATCCTTCTTGTGTACCAATACTACGGGAGTAGAGAAAGAACTTTGACTAGGTTGAATTATACCCGCCTCTAACATTTCTGCAATCATACATTCAATTTTGATCTTTTGAAAGTAAGGATATCTATAAGGCCTGATGTTTGGAGGAACACTTCCTGGAATCAAATGAATAGCATGATCATGATCACGAATAGGTGGGAGTCCTTTGGGATTTTCAAACACCTTGAATGATTGTCCAAGACTTGTTGGAGATCTGCAGAAATAGATGATTTTGATGTCGGAACTTCTAGAGAGCATAATTGTGCAATTACGCCTCGTTGTTCTTTCTTTAGAAGCTTTGTCATAACATTAGAGCTTATTATCCTTCCTGGCTTCCCTTCAATACCCCGTAATTCGACTTCCTTTCCTTCTGAAAAAAATTTCAAGAAAAGTTCTTGAAAATTAAAAGCTACCATCCCCAAAGATTGTAACCATTGTACTCCTAGTACAACATCAGCACCTCCCATAGGAATGGAAAGCATTGGAATAGTCAATACATATTCCCCCATGGTTAGCTTGATATTATGGCATTTTCCAGAGCAATTTATAGTTCCTCCATTTTCAGCCATCACTTGACATTCTGGTGCTGGGTATAGGAAACAATTTAATTCCTTGGCTACCTTACAATGAATAAAATTATGGGTGCTACCTGAATCAATCAACACTATTGCCTTTTTCTTCTTGATATGTCCTTCTATCTTGAGAGTTTGAGGAGTGGTAATTCCTGCCAGTGCATTACACGATATGGTCGGATTCATTTCTTCCTCTTCTAGGGCTGGTTTCTGGTGTATATCCTCTTCTTGTTCATTTTCTTCTTCCTCTTCACAATCTATGTAAAATAATTTCTTCTCAGCACACTTATGACCTTTAGTCTATTTGCTATCACAACTGTAGCAAAGCCCTTTTTCTCTTTTTTCTTCCAATTGTTGTGGTATCAACCTTGTAGGTTGTGGAAATCTAGGCGTAGTAACATTTCCTTCTTTATAGAATTGAGTGGTAGGCTTCCTTGTCGCCATAATTTTACATTCAACTTTTCTTGCCAACCTGAATGCCTTCTCCAATGAATCAGGTTCCAAAACGCGAACTTCATGTTGGATGTTATCCTTTAGAGTACCTATGAAGAGATCAATCATGTGTTCCTCTGGAATATCAGTTACCCTTATATTCAATTTTGGAAGTCCTCAATGTGCTGCCCCACTAAACCCTTTTGTTTGAGATTTATCAATTGGCTAAAGAAGGTGTTGCTCTTTGTATCCTCATAATGTGCTATCATTTCCTCCGTAAAAATTGACCAAGTGAAAAAATTTTTACGGGAGCAAAGCCATCGATACCATACAAATGTATTTTGTTCTAAATGTAAAGTTGCAATGCGTACCTTTTGTGTGTTTTGCACATTATGGAGATCAAAATATTGCTCCATCTGTAGTATCCATGTTACAGGATCCTTTCCATCGAACTTCCTCATATCCATTTTTGGAATATGGTGGTTCTTCCCGCCAACATTAGAGTTTATGAAATCACGATTAAAATTTATTTTGTTCTCATCATGAGGTTCTTCTACTATATTTTCTCCACTAGGAATCATTTCTTGTTTTAATCTTGTCATCAAGCCTTCCATGTATGCTTTTAGATCATTCTTTATGTTTTCCATGTTGTCTTTCATGTCATCCATCTTAGCTTCCATACCCACTTCCATGCCATCCATCTTAGCTTCCAAACCATTCATCTTAGCTTCCACGCCTTTCTTCAAACCATCCATCTTAGTTTCCACGCCTTTCTTCAAAAATTCCATTTCATTTTTTGTTGTTCTTTGCGAGAGCGAAATTTGTTGCACTTGCTCTTGTAATTTTGATATGTCATGTTGCCATTCTTCTTCTTCATGAGTCATAGTAGAGCCTTCTAAAGGCTTAATGGGTGTTGAATTCTTTTTTAGGGGCCATTTTAGAGTCCAATATTGATATCTATTCTACAATAGGCCCTTGCAATCAATTCAACTTGATTCTTCAAACAAGACTTATGCAATTCGGAAAAAAAATACACACCTTTTACTTGCTTTGAGGAGCTCGATATTGAAATTGTATTATCTCTATGATTGCAGCTCTTCAATATCTGAAATTCAGCATTGAAGTAGCCCTCTAAATTCTCTTTTGAATGCCACAGGTCTGACCTGATTTGGATTCTCCAAGACAAAGTTGTGTCCAATCTCCCACAATGACCTAATTATGGACTGGTTCAGTAGAGCGAACTTGTACGACTTGCCACGTGTCACTGTTTCATCCTTTGTCTCTGAAATTGATAGCCAATAAACTACAGTATGTGTACTTGCGACCACTTTTTACGTCACTCCAATCCGATGCCTAGAGAGAGAGTTATTGAACTTTTCCCACGATCACCTCTTTGAGATGCAATTCAGGAGCCTGAAAAAGCACTACCTTCCACAGATCATATCTCCAAAAATATTGCGAACCAAGCTCTGAAATTTTTTGAAAAATTTTCTCAGGATTTCAGCTTCACACCATAGGAATTTCAGATTCTGAACCTTCTTAGAAAAAAAGTTATAGCACAAATGCCACGATGACCTGTTTAGGAGCCTAAAAAAAGACCTAGCTTCCATAGATGATATCTCCGAAAATATTGCTAACCAAGCTCTGAAATTTTTAGGCAATCTTCCTCGGGCTTTCAGCTTCGCACCCTAAAAATTTCAGCTTCTGAAACTTCGTAGAAAAAAAGTTATAGCGAAAATTCCACGATGACCTGTTTGGAGCAGCGAAACCCTAGAATCCAAAGCTCCGATACCAAATGTTGTGTAACCAGCTTCAAAAATAGAAGAAAAGAGATATAAACGCCTTAGAAATAAGCCACTTCGAGGGGGAAACCTCCAATACATTACATAAATGCACAATTTTTGGATGATACAATTTACAAAACCTCCTTTCTATATATAGGAGTCCATGGGGCCATAATGTAATCCTAGTGGGCCACAATGTAATCCTAGCCGACCTAACAATAATAATTTAAGGGCACAATAATAACAAAATGGGGGTTACAAGGGTACAATAATAACAATAAGGGGGTTACACTAACAATAATAAGTGACTATACTAGTGATATAGGGACCTAACAGTTTTGCAGATTATTGAGATCAAAATATTGCTCCATCTGTAGTATCCATGTTACGGGATCCTTGCCATCAAACTTCCTCATATCCATATTTGGAATATGGTGGTTCTTCCCGCCAACATTAGAGTTTATGAAATCATGATTAGCATTTATTTTGTTCTCATCATGAGTTTCCTCTACTATCTTTTCACCATTAAGAATCATTTGTTGTATCAACTTTGTCAAACCTTCCATGTCTACTTTTAGATCATTCTTCATGTTTTCCATTTTTTCATCGATCTTAGATTCCATGTCATCCATCTTAGCTTCCATGCCATCCATCTTAGCTTCCAAACCATTCATCTTAGCTTCCATGCCTTTCTTAAAACCATCCATCTTAGTTTCCATGCCTTTCTTTACAACTTCCATTTCATTTTTTGTGGCTCTTTGCGATAGCGAAATTTGGTGCACTTGCTCATGGACTTTTGATATCTCATGTTGCATTTCTTCATCTTCATTAGCCATAGTAGAGGTTTCTGAAGTATTAATGGGTGTTGAATTATTTTTATAAGTAATTTTAGAACCCAATACTGATAACTATGCTCAATAGGCCTTTGGAATCAACTAGAACTGATTTTTCAAACAAGACTTATGCAATTTGAAAAACAAATACACACCTTCTTCTTGATTTTGAGGAGCTCGATATTGAAACTGAATTATCTCTGTGATTTCAGACCTTAAATATCTGAAATTTTTCCCTGCAGTCACCCTCTGAATCTTCTTTCAAATGCCATAGGTTTGACCTGATTTGGATTCTTCAAGACAAAGTTATGTCCAATCTCCCACAATGATCCAATTATGGACTGGTTTCGTATAGCGAATTTGTACGACTTGCCACGTGTCATTTTTTCCTCCTTTGGCTCTAAAATTGATAGCCAAGAAACTACAGTATATGCACTTGTGGCCACTTTTTCCATCATTCCAATCTGATGCTCAGAGAGAGAGTTATGAAGGTTTTCCCACGATAACCTCTTTGAGATGAAATTCGGGAGCCTGAAAAAGACTTAAATTCCACAGATCATATCTCCAAAAATATTGTGAACCAAGCTCTGAAATTTTGTGATAATGTTCCCCAGGATTTATTCTTTGGTCTCTAAAAATTTCATCTTCTGAAACTTCGTAGAACAAAATTTATAGCACAAATGCCACGATGACCTATTTAGGTTAAATTCAAGAGCCTGCAAAAATCCCTAACTTCCACAGATCATATCTCCAAAAATATTGCGAAACAATCTTTGAAATTTTGTGAAGATGTTCCTCATGATTTCAACTTCGCACTCTCAAAATTTCAGCTTCTGAACCTTCGTAGAAAAAACGTTATAGCGGAAATGCCACAATGACCTGTTTGTGGCAACGAAACCCAAGAATCCAAAGCTCGGATACCAAAAGTTGTGAAACCAGCTCCAAAAATAGAAGAAAAGAGATATCAATGCCTTATAAATAAGCCACTTCGAGGGGGCAACGCCCAATACATTACATGAATGAACAATTCTTGGATGATACAAATTACAAAAATTCCTTTCTATATATAGGAGTCCAGAGGGCCACAATGTAATCCTAGCCGACCTAACAATAATAATTTAAGGGCACAATAATAACAATATGAGGGTTATAAGGGTACAATAATAATAATAAGGGGGTTACACTAACAACAATAAGGGACTATACTAGTAATATAGGGACCTAACACTCGACAACTACGAAATCAATCAATTTCAGAGTATCTCATCAAATGGAAGAACTTACCCACTGAAGATTCTACATGGGAGGATGAGAATTTTATACAAAAGCACCCTGAGCTACTCAAGTGTTGAGGACAACACTTTTTTGAAGGAGAGGAAAATGTTAGGTCCCTATATTACTAGTATAGTCCCTTATTGTTGTTAGTGTAACCCCCTTATTGTTATTTTTATACCCTTGTAACCCCCATATTGTTATTATTGTGCCCTTAAATTATTATTGTTAGGTAGACTAGGATTACATTGTGGCCCCATGGACTCCTACATATAGAAAGGAGATTTTGTCATTTGCATCATCCAATAATTGTTCATTTATGTAATGTATTGGAGGTTGCCCCCTCGAAGTGGCTGATTTCTAAGGAGTTGATCTCACTTTTCTTCTATTTTTGGAGCTCATTTCGCAACATTGTATATAACACTTCTTGAATAAAAAATAAAAAAAATGAGACACAAAAACAATGAAAAGAAGAAAAGAGGGAAGATAAAAAAAAAAGGTAAAGCCCCATACCAAAAAAGAAAGCTTCTGAAAGTGTGCATGTCAAAATTCCACTACTTTTTGAGAAAGGAAACCTTGTTCAATCATATAGCCTAATCATGTTTGAAGAAATTTTAAATTTATGCTTATAAGTTAGTAAATGAAGATTTTCCAAATTGTTTAAAATTGGCTTATCAGTAGATTGATAGGAAAAGATATTGGTTTAAAAATTCAAATATGAACCAAAAGAAAAGAGAGGGATGAATGACAAATTCCAAATTATAGCCCTCGGTTTTAGTTTTATTTTTTGTAGAAATAAAATCTGTATGCGGCTTGTCCAAAATGCCACATCTCATGACAAATCAAACTGCTTAATCTTGATTTGGTCATGTTTTCAATTTCCTGTTATTAGATTAGAAAATGAAAATATGTCAAACTATTTAATCTTGAAAGGTAAGTAGATTAGTTAGAGAATAAAAGAGGTCATTAGTTTAATCTAAGCCTTTGGATGATATAAGGGTAGAAGTAGATACTTTTTTCTTTCAAAAAAAAAAAATGATGTAAAGGGTTTGCCAATCTAAATGCACCCCAAATGAAGAAAAAATGCTAGGAAAAGTATGATGGGTAGGTAGAGTTGAGTTGAAGAAAAGCATGTTTTTCAAGTTTTAAAAGTTACAACTTCAAATAATAGCACTAGATCAGCAATTGAAGAAAGAGAAATCTACCAAGTACAGCCAAGGCATTGATCTACAATTCCAGAGATTTGAACTCTGAGGTTCTTGAAACCTCCCAAAGGAGCTGCCCTCCCCAGGTGGAGCCACCGTTATCCTCCTATATTCTACATTTTCACTAGGTGACTTTGGATTTTCTACAGTCTGCTAAAAATAGCATTCTTTGACTATCATCTATCTTCAGAAATCTCACTGCCTTCATTATCTTCACAAAACCTTTTCACTATCTCTAAATTTTCCTTCTCAAAATTACCCTGTTGCTCTTAAGAACTCATTATGAGCCTATTTATCTCATTTTCATCCTTATTTCCTACCTAAAAGCCTCATTTCCTCATTTTCCTCACAAAATACCCCCATTAACTCCCTCACTTTCACCATTCTTCCTTATTTGCACTAAAACAATGTAAAAATACCATTTTTACATTGTTTTCATTATAAAAAAATATCATTCGGGACCCATATTTTATATTAAAACTCTGTTTTTATTAATATAAATCCAGACCTTTGTGTTTTTACCCTGACCCTTTATCAAATATTAGAGCCCCAGCTTTAATGTTTTTTTTAAACCCCCCACCTTTGTTAAAAACCCTGTAGAAACCCTCCCTTTTCCTTTAATAAGAAGCATTTTCTACTTATTTTATTGACCCCCTGGGCCTTGCATATAGTGAAAAATGCATTACAAATGAAACCCCTCCACCTATCCACCCGGGCCCCACTCCCTCTAACTTTCCCGCTGCACCGATCCTCGACCACCGTTGATCTTCTCCCCCCAATCCAATGGCCCACAACTAATATCGCACTTCTATTTGGACGGGGGTTAAACGATCCCTAACCCTACGAAATAGGTGGTATTCACCCATGTCCCATCTGCCACAAATCATCCACTAAGTGGAATTGCATGCTTTCACCCAAACCCGCTTACAACCCCTCACTCTGTGCGAAAATCACCTCCCTCACTTGCGAAAACCACTCTTTTTCCTCCCACCATAAATCAACACCACCTCCTCCATTCAAATACTCTGAGGCCCTGTGTCTTCGCAATAAATTCCTGATGCGCCATTGCCACCTCTGCACATGCTCCCGATACCCAAAAACTCCAAATAAATGCAGAAAAGCCCCTCGACGTATGTTTTAAACTAATATTTTGTTTTTATTGTGCAGGTTTCATGGTAGGAATACAAAAAATGCATTCTCAGGATCCAAAATTATTTAACTGCGAATTATGGGTGACGATCCAGAGATCTTGTATCATTAGTAGAACTAGGAGCATAATATAAAGCAAAACACCAATGGATCATGATCATTGGTGGTTATCCAAGCACTCCAACAGGAGAAGATGCACCCCTTGCACAGCAAATTGAATACAAAGACACGATGAAAAAGAGAAAACGGTCATAAGGCCATAGCAGTGAAGATTAATGGATTAAAAGGTCAAATCAGAGGTTAGATATGATAAAGGCATAATTAAGGAGAAACATTAAAGCAAACAGTGAAGATAAATCAAGTTTAAAGCCTAAAACAGAGTTTAAAGGATAAAACAAATGCAGATCAGCACATAAACATATTCAAATGATTAAACCAAAGCAATTACTTCTTCAAAGGACACATTTTGACACCTACATAATGTTTTATTCAAATAAATACATCAAAATTTATCGAAACAGTCAGAGATATTTCTCAACCACTCTGCAGTTATTGTAAAAGTTATTAGAAAGCCTTAAAAGTCAAATATTTCCAAAAGTTAGCTCAAATAGTTAAATTAGGAGTTATTATTATATTAAGTTACTCTCAGATATTTTTCCTTAGGCCTTGCATGGTCTTAAAGGTCAAAAACCCATTAACTCTGTAATAAATGCATATCTAAAACCCTAGCTTAGGATCACCTCCTCATTCTGTAGATAAATACTGCATGTATTATTCATTTTTAGTGTTGGTTGTTTGGTTAGTTGGATGATTGCTGGTTGCTGAGATAGTTGAGGACTGCTAGGCTGTATTTGAGAAAGCTGTGAGTTGCAGAGATCTATTGTACTGGAGTAATGTAATTGTTTTGAACATCTATAATACAAGCATGTTCACAGGATTCTTGAGCTATGTTAATGGTGAAGTTATCCTTATTTTTCAAATTTTTTACTTCTGTTTTCCATTCTCTCCATTATTTCTCTTATAAAATAACAAAAATTTTAGATTAGTATATGTTGCCTTGGCACTGTAATTATGTTTTCTTTCTTTATCTTAATTTTCTCTTTTGCAAGGTCTGATTAGAAAATTTTTAATTTCTCTCTGGTTCAACCTACCTTGTTTTCTTGGAAATAGTTGAATAGAGTCAATCCAAAGAAGTCTATGGTATGCCCTGCCCTTTGGTGTAGCTTGAAATATTATTTTTAAGGCCTTGCTTTGAAGTTTACTTAGTAGATTCCAGCCAAAGAAGTATATGGTATGCCCTGTCCTTTCATTTGTCTCAAAATGTTGCTTTGAAGGTCTTTAGAGTGTTTGGTTAAAGAAGACAGGTTTATCTTTCTCTTTAGCTGCACTCATTGTTATCTTAAAGGTTTTCTTCGACTGAAAGTAATTCTAGGATTTCTGGATTGTTGTCTTAAATGTTTTCTTATTAAAGTTTGGACAAAGAAGTCTATGGTATGCCCTGTCCTTTGGTTTGCCTCAAAAAGTTACCTCAAAGGCTTTTCTTGTTCAGGTAGAGTTAAAGGATTCTTAATTTCCCTTTAGTTTTACTGTTTTCACAACTTACTGTCATTCCATATTCCATCTAATCTAAGAGATCCACTTAGTACAGTTAGCTTTCCATATGAAAACCCTTGCAGAGTTGATGAATAATTAAATCATTTTATGACTCCATAGTCCAATGGATTAATGTTTCTTATGGTCTATCTATTCAGCTGAAACACTCCCTCAATTAATCTCACCATTGATCTATCAACCTATTAATCAATGAATCAAAACAAGCAAGTCGTCAGAACTTCATAACTAGCCTAAAATCAAAGTAGAAGCATAAATATATATCATTTATAAACACTTATATAGAGAGGGCCCTCTTTGTGTCTAGGAAGGCAAGGTCCATGGACTCCAAAGTGGTTTGATGTGGTTCCCTGCAGAGTTGTTCTTGCCAATCTTACAAATCACGAGGAGCCAACACACTCAAACACATTTTGAATTATAAATGGTTCTAAATTGATTTCAAGAGGGAAGATGCATAGAAGACTTAACATCAAGCTTTGGAAGCTAACTTATAGAGGAATGTAGTTCATTTTTTAATTGTGACATATATGAAAGAACAACATGAGTAAAAGAAATAAATTACATGGGGTTGAACATAAAATATCACACATCTAACTTCAATAGAAAAAAAAATGGATGATACAATAATTATGTTTCACGTTACATGGTGAGCATATTAAGAATGTTAGGTCTCATTTGTCACATGAACCTGTAATCAAAATAAGGCATAGATGAATCCATGACTTATCTAAGACTACATCCAATAACTACTATTACATTCCATATGAGTAGACGAAAATCAACAATGGAATGATCATGGAGAATATACATACTATAACCTTTTACAAGCAGAATCTCCAAAACATTTTATTTATATGCAGATATATCATATATTTTTCCTTTCTCCATTAATAGTTCAAAATCCCCCTTGGAAATAAAACTCGAAACCCTTTCAAATGTTTCATGAACAATTCTTTATAGGGTGTTAGGATGATATCCCATTACAAAAAATTCTTTCTTGATCTCCTAATGATTCATCATAACAAAAATGGTGTGTGTGTGCTACTTGCACAACTGTAATAATAAAAATATAACTTACTTGATTTTGTTTTTCGAAATGGAATATCAAAAACTTGAAAATAAAAAAGTGTCTTGATTGACACGATCTGAAAAAATCATCATTCCTATTGGACACATTCTAGAGGAAGAGTTGTTGGGTCCATTATCTGGATTTGTAGATAATTGATGAATTGGTCACATTTATGCTACAATGTTGGATTTGGTAGAGTAGAGAGAAAGAAATTTTGTTAGGCATTCTTAAGACCTATGGTACATGCATAGTTTGGCCTAGTCTGAAATAAGGTCCTCACTAGCCATAGAAACTAGAAGTCCCTTTTCATATAGTTCACTACTATCTCTCCTTTTAAGGTGGAGGTATTTTAGTGGGAGGAGTCAACTCTGCTATTAGCCTCTACCAACAGTTGATTTCACTTCTCCCATTGGATTAGCTTTCCTACAATATCCCAATAGCTAAGAAGTTGTGATGTAACCATGTTCTTAAACTCTGAGTCAAATGAAGCTACATTCTTTAACACCTTTTCCACACATTCCTCGGTCTTGACCCTAGAAACTTCATTTTGGATCATCTTAGAAACCCCCAAGTACTATGGCCCTCAACTCACTGGTTGACTTTTCATTAATATACTGAATAGAATTTCTAGCTATGTCAAAATTTATTTCATCAGGCTCCTCTTTGGAGGTTAGCATATAGAACTCATAGTCCTTCATTACAACCTTATGTTCTTCCATGAGGGTTATGTTCTCTTAGTTATTATTCATCTATGTTATTATTTCATCCCATATTATTTGTTTGCCCTTGAGGAGGGCCATGTTACCTTTCAACCTATTTTTTAGTTTAGTAATTTCTTGGTTTGTTGTCTGCATATTTTTATTGATTAGCTCTGCATTTTTATTTACAGTATCCAGCTGCTTCTCCTTCTATTAAAAGGCACCCTTGTCATTTAAAAATCCACCTGTACTTTATTGAGTTATCCTTCAGAAAGTTGTATATCGGCGAGGGTGTTAGTGAGCTACTCAGTAGCATTTTTAGGATTCTCTCATATGAGAGCTACACATAATGAGAGTCAATTTTCCATTGGAGCTCTATTACCTATTGCTTGAGGGTCACTACTTCATTATTCTGTTCTATTACCTCCTTGGCCAAAACCTCCTTTTCTTTTTCCACCTCTCCTAATTCTTTGGACCGCACATGTTCACTAGAAAGCATATTCATAATATGCCTTAGTTCTTCGATCTCAACCTACGAACATTGGGTAAGAGTCTCTATGACAACTTTGTCTTCTAGGTTCACTATAATTTTCACATTCAATTATTTAAAGTTCTCATTCTATAAATGCACAGCTCTAGAGCTAGGTATCTCTTTCTTTTGCTTTATCGCTGCCTTTTTCATCCAGTTGGATATTGGTGGCCACCCTCCTATTCCACCTAGACCCCCAGTTGGTTTCATAATTTTCATTTTTTATGGCACCATTTACTATTTTAGTAGTATTTTGGGTCCTAAACTTTTGGAGCAATTTCGACCCCCTAAATGGAGTTTTTTTGAGGTTCACAACAAGCCCATAGATATAGGCATGGGCTTGTGTCAAATTCTATAGTACTCATAGAGATATTTTTGACAAGGTATCATGCACACAAAACAAAGATAATATGACCAACTTACAACCCTAGGAATTTTTCTGCCAAATTAACCCCAACGAGGCCCACAAACTCTTGGCATTCCATCTCCTAGGTTTATGGTTTTTGTTGTTTATGGTTTTCTCTTGTTCTTAAATAATAAATAGGCACTTGAGCCTCATTGTAACATATTTGAGAGACATACAAATGAAACATATCTTCTCATAGATAAGCTACCATCGCTCGAGATAGTTTATTTCCATTCTGTATGTAAGCATAGTTTAGTTCTTTGACATTAATAAAATGAAGTTTTATTTTGTTGCACTTATGTATTTGTGTTTATATATGTATTATATTATGTTCCTACATAAGTTTAGATTAGTGGTATTAGAACGATTTTTGTTTCTCAATTTTTCTTTGCATGTCCCCAATGAGGTCAAGGTATAAGGAGTTAGGGTTCGATCTCGTTGAGCCTTTACAAGATCAGCCTCACAAACCCAAATAGCCTCCCATAGCAGAAGAAAATAAAGATTAGGGAGAAGGATATCCTTTCAAAATATTTCTCGAGGAGGCCCTCGAGAAACAAATGAATGTGATGATGGATAAATTTTCCCAGATCCTTCGACGGCTATCCACGTGCGATGCATCTTCATCCGAAAACCACTTTGGAGTTGTCGCGCCTTTTAAGGTATAATTTAACTTTGACATTCCCATATTTGAAGGCAAGATAGATGTGAATTATGTAGATAAATGGTAAATATGTTGGAAGGATACTTTTCAGTTCATGAATTTTCCAACAAGAAAAATATTACTTTTACACTCGTGAAAACCACCCCCCATGTCAAGCATGTTATAGGTCAATTTGGGCACCATTCCCAATGACCTGGTTAAACTGGACATCATCCCCAAAACCAATGAATAGACTCTATCATCACCTATCATTTCATTTGCTACATGCCCTCAGACAAAGAACAAGAACAAATCATCCATGACTTCCATTGCAAGGTTTCCAAGATTTGAAGTACAGGTGATATCACCTATGAGCTCACCAACGCAATCTCTCAAGGGACTAACTACTTTTCATATGCAGTTACCTCCATTCAAAGGTGCTCTGCAAAGCACTTCCCGACACTCAAGGGTGTGTTGGTCAATTGGGAGTGAAATTCTCATTGTTCCAGAATCTCCACATGGCCAGTGCCTTCTAGAAGAGTCTATATGTGTCAAACTTTGAATCCATGTGTCCATTTGACATCTCTGAGCTTGGGAACATGTCTTGCATATTATTATAAATTCATTAATTGTGAAACTACATTCATTTGATCCAAATATTTCACCACTATATCCTGTTCCAAAAGACCATTGTCATTTCGAGTTGCAACCCCATGACTTATATCTTATCACGTCAATTGCTGGAGGGCACATATTCAAAATGGATTGTCATTTTACAAGAATTTGATTTGGAATTCATAAAATCCAAGTAAAAGAAGTTTTTAGTTTTGGCTGATATTCTCTGTGACATTCCCTCTGATAGTACTGGTACTACGTCAGAACCATATATTCCAGATGAGTCTCTCATTCTGATCAGATCATCTCATCTTTCATATGGGGATTTTATCATTTATCTCTAGACCTAGAATTTTTGGCCTGATACCTCTCACTTTGACCAACAACATATTCGATACCAAGCAAAAGATTATCTGATCGTTGGTGATGCACTTTATCGTCGCGGTGTCGGTACAATTTTAAGAAGGTGCCTCATTCATGAGGAGGCCGAAAAGGTTTTAAATTATTGTCATGCTGGGGCTTATGGTGGAAACTTGTCTAGATATGCTATTGCGTAGAAGATACTCTGCACTGGTTACTTTTGGCCTACCATATTTCACGACTGCATCCTTGTAGTTAAAAGTTGTCATGCGTGCCAAATATTTGATCGTAAAATATACAAACTGCCAGTGCCAATGCATCCTGTTGTCTCTATGAGACCATTTTCAAAATGGGGAATTGACTTCATGACCTGTAACCCTCATTCGTCTGGGGGGCATGGTTATATTATTGTCGTAGTAGACTACTTTACCAAGTGGGCCGAAGCGATGCCTACATTCAACAACACAGGACAAATAGCTGGATTGTTTTTCTTTAATCATGTCATTGCACAGTTTGGGGTCCCATAGGCTATAGTCACAAATCATGGGAAGAATTTTTGCAATCACATGATGACTAAATTGACTACCAAGTTAGGATTTTCACATGATAATTCTACTCCTTATTATCCACAATAAAATGGACAAGTTGAAGCTATCAACAAGATTCTTAAACGTATGCTTCAACGAATGATAACAGTTCATGAAAGAAACTGGAATTTTATCTTGTACTCGGCCTTGTGGACGTACCGAACCTCTGTGAGAAATGCAACTGGATTTAATCCCTTTCAATTGGTGTATGGTTTGGAAGCTATCTTTCCAATCCAATGTGAAATACCATCATTAAAACTCACAATCGACTTGTTACCTGACACCTCAGAAGAAGAAGCATGTATTTTTAACCTCATCCATCTTGATGAAATGCGTCATGAAGCCCACTTGGCCAACGAAGCACATAAGAGACATATAAAGGCGCAATACAACAAAAATTTCCAGCCTCGCATTTTCTTAGAGGACGACTTGGTCCTTATTTATGATCAAGAAGATGATGGAATAGGTACAGGGAAATTTGAGACATTATGTCATGGCCCCTATATTTTCAAAAGATTTCTTGCTAAGGGTGCCTACGAGCTGGTGGATTATGATGGAATTTCATTGGCGCAGCCCCCAAATGGGTTGTATCTGAAACGTTACTATGCTTAATCATGATCGTAGTAATTCTTTATATTATATTGTATATATATGATTTTGATTTGAATTCACTGTCTTAGTTTGTTTTTAGAGTTTTCTTGACGTTATTAATCCACTTTACATATTCTGAATCTTTGGAACCATTTTTTGGATATGTTGATGGTGCTAGTCATAGTACGCAGAGTCTATCTTCTACAGCGTGGCCCATTTTTGCTCTGAACGACTAGTTAGTGAGTTTTCAAGGGATTTGTATCGGTAGATCAAAAAAAAATATCGTTGAGTATAGCGTGTTGATCAAACTTCTCTCTAATTCCATTTCATTTGGTATTAAACTCATAATCATAAAGTTAGACTAACAACTTGTGGTATTACAACTTACTAGTGTTTATATTGTTAGAAATCTAACAATGCATCGTTTCTTCCTAAGAGTTTGACTTTTGGAAAGACACTTTGATTTTATTCTATATCAACACATTTCCATAAACTTAAATACATTGATTGATTCTTTATCTAATCATGTTTTAGACAGACATTTGTAACACATGTAAATATACATTCACATAATTGAATAGGATTGTGCAATAAACATAGCAAAACATTGAAATCAAATAGATAGATAATTATTTTACAAAAATTTGTGCCCAAGACACATTGGTCATATGACCTCAAAATATATGCAACATGTCAAAAGTAAACTAGTGATGCTCATGGTAACATGCTATAGATATAGCTATCCTACGTAGTAACCGCATCTAGTGGTTAGGTGCGCCTATAGTGTGGCACTGCAGTCACATGGGTAATTCTTCAATCCAGAAATCTATAATCCAAAAGGTCAACCCCTCTATGTGCTGCTGAAGCTCAGACAGAGTCTCAACCATGTCTAAATCCTGAAGGACTTCTCTCCTGACAACCCTCTCTGTTGGGTCATCTGTTTCATGCTCTGGTTCCTCCATTGGTTGAACTCGACCAACATCTTCATTACATTAAAACTTTATTTTAGTCTTGAGAAAACATCAAAATATAAAAAAATTGTATAAAACTTAGAAAAATAAAAAACATGGTCAAAACATTCTTACCTATTGCACCCCACTGAGCGTCTTCTGGTAAAGCTAGGTCTGAATCTCCTTGGAAATCAACGCTTGCGTATGCATACTCATTGATGATGATAACCTGTCGCTTGAACCAGGTGAAGGATGCAGTCAAGAACATAATGGACAATTGGCCTGCATGCCTAGCCATTAGTTTTACCCATCTATGCATCCTTGGATCTTTAGGGTTAGACACACCCAATGTCACATGCTGAGGTTGCATCAGTGGAATCTGCTCTAAGGAAAATGAAATGAGGATCGAACCATAGTTGAAGTTTTTCTTCCCTCCTCCGTTTTCCTTGTTTAGTTGTTCTTTTATCTAAGAAAGTATAGCTTCAGACCAGTTAAAGACTGTTGTCTCGATGCACTCTAGTACATAATACCTATATGATCTATTCACTACATGTAGTGTAACGGTGTCGGCAAGATTTGTGATCATGAAAAGAATGGTTCTCAAAGGAAAATCATGAATGTCATGGATGTTCATTTTCCCATCCTTGCTTGGCTCTTCCCTTGGATAGCAATATTGAAAAACATAGTCTCTCACTGTCTCTCCTCCAAGAGCAGACCTTGAGAGAGAAATAGGAAAGCCTCACCTCAAGAAGCCTGTAAGAAAGTATACATCCTCCACTATAATAGGAACCACTTTTTTCCTAATGTGAATGCCTCGATAGCTGGATCCCATGCTCGAACTAGGAACTCCAAGAGTTCTATTTTTTGCCTCATCCCTGACAAGTGGAAGTACTTTAATAACCCACAATCTCTTAGGGATCTTACTGTACCTGGATCATTTAGGGAAATAATAATTTGTTCTTCATGCTCTCTTTCTCACCAATTAATCATCATTCTAGCATGATGAAATCCTGAAACATAACCATAAGATTCATTAGATTCTTTTTAATGCAAAAAATTAGGCAAATTTTGGGTACAATGCAAGGATCAAGAATGTGAATTGTGCCCAATGCAGTCTTGAACAAGGGACAGTGCATTGCATATGCACCTAGGCTTCAATTTAGGTGCTCCACAACGCAGTTTTCAATGCTCAAGGGGGCATTGCACTCTTTGGAAAAATATTTTACCCTAAGGGGCCCAAATCTATAAAAATTTGCAATAAAAGGAAATGAATTGACTACTAAAAGAAAGAGAGAGTTTATGACACCAAACTAGATCAAACGGTGATGAAAACCATTCATAGAATCAGTCGTAATAAACGACTGAAGTTCGGGGGAAACAACAGGTTCAGAACTCCAAAATGAAAATGGTAACTTTTGAATGGTAAAAATGAAGAGTAAAACTCTTTTTATTAGTCATTTGATTATTTTCAAATTATATTTATTGTTGTGACTATGGTTTTATTCTATTTTTATCATGAAACATGTATTTTTAATCCATTTTATGTTGTTCTGAATAAGTTTTGAAATTGATGAGCAGATTAGTCGTGTAGATTTATTTCAAGAATGATTTGACCACAAAGCATACTTTTAACCTTATTTTTCAAGCCTTAATAAAAACGAAAAAATGACTTGAAGCACACTTTTATCTCTTTTTCGAGCTTCGATAACAGCGAAAAAGGAACCCCTGGAGTCTTATTTTAGCTCTTCTCATACTCCGATAATGTGAAAAAATTGTTGAGCACTTTTCTTTTTGAGCTCGTAAAAGTAAATTAATTGATATCTGCTTAGTATAAGCTTAACCCTTTTCCGGACTTAGATATATTATTTACGAAAAAGGAATACCTTAGTCAAACATGACTAAAGAGGTTCTCTCAGATATTATTTTACAATTTTTCGGATCTCAGTGACAACCTTAAAAAAAAGTACTTATGGATTTTTCTTTCGTCCTATTTTTCAAACTCTCTAAATATGAAAAACGACCGGGCTTTCACTGTCGTTAGGCTCGTTAAAACATAAAATAGTGACGGGCTTGTCGATCATGGCAAGGATCGAGTTTCATTCATCGCTAGACTCATTAAATTATTAAATAGTGATACATTATTCACCCAAAGGGTTGAATTATAGATTAAGCATATGCTATCCTTCTCAAGCTTGTTAAACAATAAAGAGGTACTGGTCGACAAATGACCAGGAAAAATTTGGGAAAGTGAACATAACTTTTACGGTAGCAAGTCGCTCTTGAACTTGACACTTCACTCCATCATTGAGACTATTTGGGTTGGGAAATATTCTTGATGGTTCACTCATACCTGTGGTTCATCATACCTCCACTTTGGTTTCGGGTCAATGCTACCAACTCATCTCAGTGTCACCAATATGTTCAAGAGAGGTAATCGAGTGAATACATATCCTTCTGCAACACTCATAAACCTTCATTCTCATGACAGTCATCCCTGAACATTTCTATATCAATTCATATTTTGTCTCCGAAATTAGTAACTCCAATTTTGCAATAAAGTGACTTCCTGTCGATGTCAAATCAATATCTAGGAATTTTACTTAGAAACAATATATTCCAGTACCATGAGGCTTGTTATAGCATCAACAATATCCTCGCTTTCGAACTTTTTACCAAGAGGTTCTTTTTTTCGTTCGAAATCAAATCATATATTCACTCCTTATGAAATGTACTACAGTATCTTGACGACCATTAACATCAATGGTGGCTCTCTCGCGTTTGTTAACAACTCACATCATTGGCTGGTAATCAAATAATGTCTTACCATGTTTGACTACAAATCATATATTTTCATGGCTAGACTTGTACCTGAACGATTGAATGAACGAGATAAGAAGACCCCAGATCTAGTTTCAGCCATCCGGGCTGCGATTTCAGGATTTTTTTACACATCATCTGTCCGGTGACCTTACATACATATCATCATCTGAACATGGACCTATATCTATAGGCATGTCCGTATTGGGCAACATTCCAATGTAAATTATTTTTTGCATTATGTACATGTTATTAGATACTTTATGTGTTGAGCATGGGCATACCTTCCCTCAGCAATTTGTGATCAAGAGGATATATCATGATGTAATTTATTGTAAGATTGATGCAGGTCACCACTCTGCTTCAGCTCCAGCCCATCACAATGTAAAGCATCTTATTCAAAAAATATTGTTATTATTCTGACTTCATGCTTTAGGGGGGAAATTGTTATAGGTCAATTTGGGCACCATTCCCAATGACCTGGTTAAACTGGACATCATCCCCAGAACTAATGAATAGGGTCTATCATCCCCTATCATTTTAGTTGCTACATTCCCTAAGAAAAATAACAAGAACAAATCAACCATAACTTCCATTTCAAGGTTTCCAAGATTTGAAGTACATGATATATCACCTATGATCTCACCAACGCAGTCTCTCAAGGTACTAACTGCTTTGCATGTGGAGTTACCTCCATTCAAGGGTGCTCTGTAAAGAACTTCCCGACACTCAAGGGTGTGTTGGTCAATTGGGAGAGACATTCGCATTGTTCCAGAATCTCCACATGACCAGCGCCTTCTACAAGAGTCCATCTGTGTGAAACTTTGAATTCATGTGTCCATTTGACACCTCTGAGCTTGGTAACATGTCTTACCTATTATTATGAATTCATTGATTCTGAAACTACCTTCAGCTGATCTATAAATTGAGCACAGATCCTAGTGCTTGAGAAGGAACAAATTTTGTAGAGAATTGTTGTTGGATTCTCAATTAAGTATTTGATTTGAGTGATATGCTACCAGAGAGATGTTCATTGTGATGAGGCTGGGATGATCTTGTGGTTGGTGACATCAAATCAATCGTTGGTTGTAACCTCCCCCTTCTATCCATTAATAAATATTGCTACTCATTCTCCCACATATGTATCTGTATAAGCTTCTATTTTTCATATTATGGATTCTTAGTTGATGTATATGTTTCATGTTTCATTCATTTAACTTATTAAGATAAATAGCCATCTGCACATTGCAATATATTTGTTGTTTAGTGTTAATAATTAAAGGAACTAGTTGGTGATCAAAGTTAGATTGGAAGCTACAGCAAGAGCGATAAAAGAATATGAATTGCTTTGACTCCAAGTAGGTTTCTCTATCTTTATGTGTGTCAATTTACTCTTAGGAAAAGTGTCTGCAAATTCTTTAATCTGTTATTCTAAATGCATTACACCACATTTAGGGAATGTGTTTTATCCATAATTCATAATTCTACATAACAAAGCACTAGTGGGAAACCTACTCTGAGCAATAGGACGAGGGGGAACCCTCACTATTATCAGCCGCACCCACTTGGAATCCTTTCCAAGATGCCATCAAGGAAAAATATTACCTTGTCAATAGCTATGAAGATAAATACATAAATTGGACCATGTTGTGGTAGGGAAGGGGCCGAGATGTGTTAGAGTTCAAAAATGGTTTTCATGCCCTTCGCACAAAGTTGGGCATCAAGGATTCTGAGTGGAATTTTGTACTCAAGTATCATGGTTGTTTACATAATTACATCCAATAATAAATGGATTTCCCTAACATCTCCTCACTCGGTGCAACCTGTTGATATGTTGTCAATATCAAGCATAAGTGTAAACAGAAGAAGCTGTGATTTGGATTTACAGATATGAAGCAAGGGAAAGGCGCCCCCAAACTGTAGAACAAAGGACAAATCCAAGGTGCAAAAAACCAAGGACAACCCATCGAAGTTGTAAGCAGTGAAAAACACCATGAACATAAAGAAGGACATGGGAAAATGGTGTGAGTTCCATGAGAGATCCAAACACAACATGAGTGAGTGTTGAGCCATGTCGTCACTGGTGATCGAGCTGAAGGATTTTGAATAATATGCATGCTAAGAATCGAAGTCAAATACTAATAAGGGGAATGAGAAAGGAAATCCAATTATTGATGCAGAGCCCAGTGCCACCATCTCCACCCCAAGATCCAGAGGAGGGGGAGTGTGTCTTGCACTCACATATTTGGGTGAAGGATTCTCTGTTGTAGTTCATTGTCTACATTGGGAGCCAAAAGAGCCTCATATCAGCAGAGGTTTTGTAGTGGCTAGGCCTACCCACCATAACATTCCCACATTCATACACCATCGGGTAGCTTCACCAAGGATAAAACATGCATGTCAGATAGGAATGCCACCTCCACTATAACATCAAGCCCTTCGCAGATGAGGTACTGTGTGATGTTTCTCCTATCGAATTTTGTGATGTATTATTATTCCAACCATACTTGTGGAAATGACATGTTGTGTATGAATCTAGGCATCGCACTATTATTATTAATTTGGGAAATAATTTGTACATAATACCAAAGGTAGTGCCACCTACCCATCTCTCTGAGCACAGTGAATCAATGTAGTGATATCATCTCCTAGATTGGGAAATTTGTTTTCCTTAATATTTTCCCTCAAGGCCATAGTAAGATTATCGTTATAAATTATTTTGTCACACTAATTTCCATTTTCATGCCACCAGTGTCGCAAAATATGTTCTCCATCAAACATGCCTAGAGAATCCCTGAAGAAGTGAAATAGGAATTGATTTATAAATATTCTCAAAATATTTTCAAAAACCATGTCTTACAAGCCCAACGTGCTTTGCATCTCTAATGACCCATGCTTGTCACCTTTTGCAAAACATGTGTCTAGTGATAGTAGCACAACTTTTGTCAGAAAAATCTGCATTGGTCACGCTTCAGGAAATTCTTCCCAAAATGGACGAGAAGTTTCCCTTACTATAAGCCTCGACAAGGAAAACGTGGTTTCGGGTTATTGATGGTAGGAGAGACACCTCCCATTCATGGCCATGGATCATCTTTCCATGGATCTTTCCATTAGGATGTGGAATTCCTACCACCTTTATGGATCCTCAACTTCTTATCCTTCCCTATAAATGAAACACGTACCATCCACTAATGGTTGGTTTCCATCCTATGAGATGAAGCATGCCCAATTTCTACCCAATTGTGAAGGAAGAATTTGTTTTAAGATTTGAAGCTAGGACATGGAGTCTCACCTAAACGAGGCATCCAACATCAAGGCTTTTGGTTGTATTGCTCCCTTTATTGTTCTATTATCAATACATTGTGTTTCCTTTCCATAAATGTCTCTATTATTACATGTTTATTGTGGTGCTCCCTGATCTACTACATAAATTATACTAGATATTAGTATGGTTTGTATCCACTTTTTCTTCCTTGTAGGCATTCATCTTCACCAACAAAGAGGATAGTGTGAGCGTGGAAGCAAAAGAAGCAAGGCTAACACCAAAGGCAAGCATTAACATCAGAAATAGGTAGCAAATATATCATCCTTCATTTTTTTAACATGATTTAGGAAAGGTTTCATATATCTATCTCATTTTTTGTGCAGGAAATCCTTTCCATGGACAAAAATGATCCCTCTAGTTCTGTGGTAGGATCTAGCAACAAACGAGACAAATATATGCACCCTTTCCTAACTTATGCAATAAAAACACGAAGTAGGATATATTTCCTACCTCTTTCTAATCCTAATTCCTTCATTTTGTGTCAACCTTGCTTATTTTGCTTCCATACTCACGATCTCCTCTCTGTCAATGAATACAAATTCCTACAAGGAATAACAAGTTGAGACAACAAATGGGTGAAAATCATAACAATATCCATTATAAGCTATGTAGTAGATCAAGGAGCACTACAATAAACATGCAATCATTAACATATTTATGGAAAAGAACCACGTAATGCATTATTAATAGAATTGTAAAGGGAGAAATACAACCAGAAGCCTTGATTTTGGACGCCTCCTTTAGGTGAGACTCAATGTCTTGGCCTTCTCCTTCACACAACTTCCTCCTTCACAATTGGGTAGAAATCATAAATTTTTAAGCTCATAGGATGGCAACCAATCATTAGTGGATGGTATGGGTTTCATTTATATGTAAGGAGAGGGAGTTGAGAATCCATAAAAGGTGGGAGGAATTCCACATATTAAGGGAAATGCCCATGGAAATAGGATCGATGGCAATGAATGGGAGGTATCACTCCTATCATCAACAACCTCAAACCACATTGTCATTCTCAAGACCTCTAGTAAGGGAAGCTTACCCTCCATTTTGGGAAGAATTTCCTAAAGAGGACTAGCACGGATTTTGCTAAAAAAATTCATGCTACTAGCGCTAGATACATGTTTTGAAAAAGGTGACAAGGGCAGGTTAGTAAGTATGCAGAGCGCACTGGGCTTGTAAAACAAGCCTTTTGACAAGATTTTCAGTATCTTTTTAAATCAAGTACTCTTTCACTTCTTGAGGGATGTTCTAGCCATGTTTGATGCAGAAAATATTTTGCGACATTGGTGGCATGACGACACAAAGTGGAGTGTGACAAAATATTATATAACAGATGCTATGAAACCAACTCCAAAAATAGAAGAAAAGAGAGATCAACACCTTATAAATCAACCACTTCAAGGGGGCAACCTCAAATACATTACATAAATGAAAAATCCTTGGATGATACAAATGACCAAAACCTCCTTCTATATATAGGATTCCATGGGGCCACAATATAATCCTAGCCGACCTAACAATAATAATGTAAGGGCACAATAATAACAATATTGGGGTTACAGGGGTACAATAATAACAATAAGGGGGCTACACTAATAATAATAAGGGACTAAAATAGTAATATAGGGGCCTAACATGCCCCTCTCCTTTAAAAAAGTGTTGTCATCAATGCTTGAGCAGCTCTTAGTGCTTCTGTATAAGATTCTCATCCTCCCATGTAGAATCTTCAGTGGGTAATTTCTTCCACTTGATGAGATACTCTGAAATTGATTGATTTCATAGCTATCGAGTTCTTGTTTCTGTGACTGCTTCAGGTTCCAATATGATTTTTCCTTCCTCATCAAGTTCTGGCAATATTGTTTGAACTGGAATATTTTCACCTATAACCTTCTTTAAGCATGAAACATGGAAAACTGGATGCACTCGCGAACAAGCAAGAAGCTCGAATTTGTATGCCATAGTATCAATATTTTGCAACACCTTGTAAGGACCATAGTACTTTGGTGATAATTTATTATCCTTCTTAGCTTGCTTGAGGGATGTTTCTTTGTATGATTGTAGCCAAAAAATACCCAGTCTCCTACATCGAAACTTCTCTCGCTGCGATGTTGATCTGCCTGTTGTTTCATTTGATTTTGTGAAAAATTTAGGTTATCCTTTAAGAGTTGGAGAACTTCTTGTTAATGCTTCATGTGATCTTCCACTACTTTAACCTTAGAATTTTCTCTTAAATATGATGTGATGGATGGTGGATGTTATCCATAAGGTGCCATAAATGGGGTCATTTTTCCTGCAGTATGGAAGTGTTATACCACCACTCAGTGAGAGGTAACTACTTGACCCATTGTGTTTTTTTATTAGATACAAAACAACAAAGATAACCTTCCAAAAATTTATTCACTATCTCATTTTTACCATCAGATTGAGGATGACAAGATGAGCTATGAGCTAATTGAGTACCCAAACAGGAAAATAACTCCGTCCAAAAATTTCCATTAAAAATGGAATCTCTTTCGCTCATAATAATCTTTGGGTTTCCATGTAGCTTTTGAATTGTGTCCATAAATTTAGTAGCAACTATACTTGATTTAAATGGATGAGATAATGCACAAAAGTGTGCATACTTGTTAAGTCTATCAACTGGCACCATGATGACACTCTTTTCTTTGGGCTTAGGTAAACCTATGATAAAATCCATTGAAATCTCCTCTCAACGTTGACTTGGAATGGATAAAGGGTGTAAAAGACCCGGGGTCTTAATTGTCTCAAATTTATTTTGTTGGAAAACCAAAAATTTCGCCACAAACTTTTGAATATCAGATTTAAGGCCATCCCAAAAAAATTCTTTCTTCACCCTGTGGTAAGTTTTTAAAAATCTTGAGTGTGCAATTCCAAAAGAATCTTTTGTTTTAGTTAGGAATTCTTACAAATATATAAGCAATCTTTGTACCATAAGGAATCATTTTTCCAACTAAATGTATCACATGTACTAGGACCTTGTTGCAAATTTTGAATGAGTGTCCACAATTCTTCTTCCTTCTTCCATTCATCCCTTGCTTTGGTTATCCAATCTAGTTGGATAATAGAAATGGCACAAAGAGATGCTTCCACCTCTTCATTCTTTCTTGAGAGTGCATCTGCAACAACATTTAGCTTCCCTTTTTTGTATATTATTTCAAATTCATAACCCAACATCTTTGTGACCCATTTTTTCTGCTCTTCTGAAGATCATATTTGTTCCAAAAAGAGTTTAAAATGATCATGACCATTTTTTACCTTGAAGTGTCTTCCCATTAGGTAAGGTCGCCATATCTTTAGTGAATGTAGTATTGATAACATTTCCATCTCATAAATAGCTTTTTGTAAATACTTTCCTTTGATTGGACGACTTTCAAAAGAAATGGTTCTCCCTTCTTGCACTAAAATAGCACCAATTCCATTTCCTGATGCATCACATTCCACAATAGAGGTTTTTGTGAAGTATAACGTAGCTAAGACCGGTGCTATGCACATTGCCTCTTTAATATGTTCAAAGGCCTTAGTTGCTTTAAGAGTCCACGAAAATGCATATTTTTTGAATAATGTTGTTAGAGGTGTTGCTATTCTCCCATAATTCTTAACAAACTTATGATAATACGCCAGTAACCCAAGAAATCCTCGCAACTGCTTTATGGTTGTGCGGACTTTCCATTTCTTAATGGCTTTAATTTTTTTAGGGTCTACCTTAACACCCTCGTGAGATATAATATGACCCAGATATTCCAACTCTTGTACTCCAAAGAGAAATTTGGATGTTTTTTCATATAATTTTTTCTCTTGCAATAGTTTGAGCACCCTGTCGACATGTTGAACATGGTCCTTCCAAGACATATTGTAGATTATTATATCATCAAAAAATACTAGCACAAATTTTCTAAGGGTTTGAAAATGGAATTCATCAACCCTTGAAATGTAGAAGGTGCATTGGTAAGGCCAAAAGGCATGACCAAAAATTCATAATGACCCTCATGAGTTCGAAATGTTGTTTTTGGAATATCTTCAGCCTTCATTCTAATTTGATGATATCCTGAACAAAGATCCAACTTGGTAAAATAAATTGCTCCATGTAATTCATCCAATAATTCATCAATCATAAGAATGGGAAATTTATCTTTAATGGTGAGCTTATTGAGCTCCCTATAATCCGGACACATTCGCCATGATCCATCCTTCTTGTGTACCAATACTACAGGAGCACAGAAAGAACTTTGACTAGGTTGAATTATACCCGCCTCTAACATTTCTGCAATCATACGTTCAATTTCGCTCTTTTGGAAGTAAGGATATCTATAAGGCCTGATGTTTGGAGGAACACTTCCTGGAATCAAATGAATAGCATGATCATGATCACGAATAGGTGGGAGTCCTTTGGGAGTTTCAAACACCTTGAAATGATTGTCCAAGACTTGTTGGAGATCTGCAGAAATAGATGATTTTGATGTTGGAACTTCTAGTGAGCATAATTGTGCAATTATGCCTCATTGTTATTTCTTTAGAAGCTTTGTCATGACATTAGAGCTTATTATCCTTCCCGGCTTCCCTTCAATACCCCGTAATTCGACTTCCTTTCCTTCTGAAAAAAATTTCAAGAAAAGTTCTTGGAAATTAAAAGCTACCGTCCCCAAAGATTGTAACCATTATACTCCTAGTACAACATCAACACCTCCCATAGGAATGGAAAGCATTGGACTATTCAATACATATTCCCCCATGGTTAGCTCGATATTATGGCATTTTCCAGAGCAATTTATAGTTCCTCCATTTGCAACCATCACTTGACATTCTGGTGCTGGGTATAGGAAACAATTCAATTCCTTGGCTACCTTACAATGAATAAAAGTATGGGTACTACCCGAATCAATCAACACTATTACCTTTTTCTTCTTGATATGTCCTTCTATCTTGAGAGTTTGAGGAGTGGTAATTCCTGCCAATGCATTACACGATATGGTCGGACTCATTTCTTCCTCTTCTAGGGTTGGTTCCTGGTGTATATCCTCTTCTTTTGAAGATTCTTATTCATTTTCTTCTTCCTCTTCACAATCTATGTAAAATAATTTCTTCTCAGCACACTTATGACCTTTAGTGTATTTGCTATCACAACTGTAGCAAAGCCTTTTTTCTCTTTTTTCTTCCAATTGTTGTGGTGTCAACCTTGTAGGTTGTGGAAATCTAGGCGTAGCAACACTTCCTTCTTTATAGAATTGAGTGGTAGGCTTCCTCGTCGCCATAATTTTACATTCAACTTTTCTTGCCAACCTGAATGCCTTCTCCAATGAATCAGGTTCCAAAACGCGAACTTCATGTTGGATGTTATCCTTTAAAGTGCCTAGGAAGAGATCAATCCTGTGTTCCTCTGTAAGATCAGTTACCCTTATATTCAAATTTTGGAAGTCCTCAATGTGCTGCCCCACTAAACCCTTTTGTTTGAGATTTATCAATTGGGTAAAGAAGGTGTTGCTCTTTGTATCCTCATAATGTGCTATCATTTCCTCCGTAAAAATTGACCAATTGACAATTTTTTTACGGGAACAAAGCCATCGATACCATACAAATGTATTTTGTTCTAAATGTAAAGTTGCAATGCGTACCTTTTGTGTGTTTTGCACGTTATGGGGATCAAAATATTGCTCCATCTGTAGTATCCATGTTACAGGATCCTTTCCATCAAACTTCCTCATATCCATTTTTGGAATATGGTGGTTCTTCCCTCCAACAGTGGAGTTTATGAAATCACGATTAACATTTATTTTGTTCTCATCATGAGTTTCCTCTACTATCTTTTCACCATTAGGAAACATTTCTTGTATCAACTTTGCCAAACCTTCGATGTCTACTTTTATATCCTTCTTCATGTTTTCCATGTTGTCTTTAATTTTTTCATCGATCTTAGCTTCCATGTCATCCATATTAACTTCCATGCCTACTTCCATGCCATCCATATTAGCTTCCAAACCATTCATATTAGCTTCCACGCCTTTCTTCAAACCATCGATCTTAGTTTCCATGCCTTTCTTCAAAACTTCCATTTCATTTTTGTTGCTATTTGTGATAGCAAAATTTGGTGCACTTTCTCTTGTAATTTTGATATCTCATGTTGCATTTCTTCGTCTTCATGAGTCATAGTAGAGCCTTCTGAAGGTTTAATGGGTGCTTAATTATTTTTAGGGGTAATTTTAGAACCCATACTGATATCTATTCGTCAATATTCCCTTGGAATAAATTCAAGCTAATTTTTTCAAACGATACTTACGTAATTCGAAAAAAAACACACACTTTTTTCGTTCTTTTGAGGAGCTTGATATTGAAACTGAATTATATCTATGATTTTGGATCTTCAATATCTAAAATTGGGCCTCGTAGTATCCCTATGAATCTTCTTTCAAATTCTAGAGGTCTAACCTGATTTAGATTCGTCAAGGCAAATTTATGCCAAATCTCCCACAATGACCTAATTATGGACTAGTTCAGTAGAGCGACCTTGTATGGTGTGGCATGTGTCACTATTTCCTCCTTCAACTCTGAAATTGATATACAGGAAACTAGTGTCCATGTTCTTGCGATCACTTTTTATAGAATTCCAATCCAATGCTAAGAGAGAGAGTTATGATGGTTTTCCCACGCTCACCTCTTTGAGATGAAATTCAGGAGCCTAAAAAATCCCTAACATCCACAGACCCTATCTCCAAAAATATTGTGACTCAAGCCCTGAAATTTTTCCACAAAGTTCCTAAGGATTGTAGATTCGATCTGTAAAAATTTTTCTTTTGAACCATCATATAAAAATAGTTATAGAAAAAATTCCATGATGACTTGTTTAGGTTAAATTCAGGAGCCTGCAAAACTCCCTAACTTGCACAGATCATATCTTCGAAAATATTTCGAACTAAGATCTGAAATTTTTCCATGAGGTTCCTCAGGATTTCAGCTTCACTGTATAAACATTTCAGCTTCTAAACCTTCGTAGAAAACAATTTTTAGCAAAAATTCCAAGATGACCTGTTTGGATCAGCGAAACCCTAGAATCCAAAGCTCTGATATCAAATGTTATGAAACCATATCCAAAAATAGAAGAAAAAAGAGATCAACACCTTGTAAATCAACCACTTTGAGGGGGAAACCTCCAATACATTACATAAATGAAAAATTCTTGGATGATACAAATGAACAAAACCTCCTTTTATATATAAGAGTCCATGGGGCCACAATATAATCCTAGCCGACCTAACAATAATAATGTAAGGGCACAATAATAACAATATTGGGGTTACATGGGTACAACAATAACAATAAGGGGGCTACACTAATAACAATAAGGGACTAAACTAGTAATATAGGGACGTAACAACAAATGCCCCCTAAAGAATGAAGTCATAATGGGAAGTGATGGCTCAAGTGCTTTACAGGAAAAGGAAAGGAATTTAGAGAACCACCTTCAAATAAAACATGATGAAATTTATATGAAATATCTTATGTAAATATGCCTAAAAATACGTATTTGATCAAGTATCGAACAATACATGGATCCATGGCATGGACGCGGCTATCCGACTAGAAAGGATCATGTTTATAATGAAGAATGCACATATCCATTGTATAAATTCTATATAAACTCTATACCAATAGATTCAATCTGATCTTGTGATGTTCTAAAACAAGATACTGAATCCTTCTACGATATTTTTTAAATATAAAACATGATATCTCAATCACATGCACGTAAGAGAAATAAATTATCAGTCACACAACACAAGATATATTTGGGGAAAGAAACTGCTCAAAACTCCTTTAACATATATTGTACAAAGTCAAAGAATCATGAAACAATACAATTCTTTCTCACACCAAGAAAATCCTGCACTCTCCTGAATGTTTCACTCTGATCCTGCTAAAAAATGACTAGAAATTCTCAGGAAAATTTGGCAAACACTTATCCAATTCTCATCCTTTTTTAAGCCCAACCTTGCTCATGCAATCCTTAGGAAAATAGGCCCCTATTAAATAGGCCCAATCAACCTTCCTTGATTGTGCAATCCATCATGGCCTTCGTGGGACTTTATAATTGCACCCAGGATGTTTGCCAATAATACAACTGATATTTATCTTCCCTTTAGCCTTTGTCTCAACTAGGTCTTCATCAGAACTAACATGCATGAAAATATTAATAGAAAATCGTATATTATCTCACTGACCAATACTTGTGAATTAAATATAATTTAACTCACTGGACCTCTCACTAATTCATGACGCACTTAGAACTAGTTAAACTAATTTTAACTCAAGCAATTGAGTTAATTGATTACACTCACACCACACTAGTGCATTAACTACAACTGGACCCCCAAAATATTAGAATCACTCTACATGCCTCATGTTATACCCTCAACTCGAAATTCTTGAGCTAACTCAGTCTTCATGACTTAGTTAACTAATACAAGTTGTTATGAGATGAAATTACAATTTATTGTCCAATTTGTTTAAGGGAAAAATAAATTAGATGCCCACTTTTAGCACTAATGTGTAACTGAATTCCTCACTAGTGTGTGACTGGAATCCTACACTAGTATGTGGTCAATTTTTGTCCTTTCTTGTTGCCAATTTCACTGTTTGTTATTGCAAATTTCAACACCCCTCTCAACAAGAAAGGAATTCAATCTAATTTGATCCATTACCTTTGGAATGTTCTACATGCAACACTTCTCTAGTGTTGTTTGCACCTGCAACTCCTAAAACTGAATAGGTTCCAAACAACTGAATCAATATGATGCATATATCATTAGACTCTGCTGACCGTTGGATCCTATTGCACCTGTCTACTGGACTCTCTGCACTATTGTTGACATTTGCATCTGTGCCCTTTGCACTACCTCCAACTCTGATTTGCGCTTCAGTATCTCACATCCATCACTCTGATTTTTGTCTTCCTAACATTTGTCTACATCAACCTAACTGATCCTTCCTGCTACTGTTGTATTGTGGTCTCCTCGTAGCCAGGCTCGATCCATAAGACACACCATCTCAATTGACCCTACCTAAATTTATTCTTGGCATTATAGTTGCACATCACCCCACCTCTAACCTATAGGTATAGTTGCATGTACTCCCTCTGCCCATATGACTTGAAATTTCCCCCTCCTAGAGGTCTCTGCTTGAGTGGACTCTTCCACTCGGTCTCCTATCTACTTATCCAATTGTGGCTACTCCACAACCTTATAAGACTACTTTTGAGGCTGCATGTTGAGAGATAATTTCTCCCTCTCAACCACCAAGTCATTAACCACTGCTTTGCTCCTCAAGGCTTTTCCTGCATCCTCGCCCTCGAGAGCATACTATTCTTGATTCTTACACCGATCTATTTCACCTATCCAATACTGCTACAGAGACAAGATTATTCCTTAGGCCTGGAACATAAAAAACATATGCTAGTATAATAAGGGAGCTAAAATCCCTCTGAAAGGTAATTGTACCTATGTCGGTCGTGTTATACCTCCCATCATCTCCAAACTTTATGTTTTTCTAGAGGTCCTTCTCCTCCAAGTCACTAAAGAGATATCTATACCTTATCATATGGAACAAGGCATCATTGTCTAGATACCACATGCATCCCATTACAGTGTTGGCCATGCATGCAATTAGAGTAAAATCAAGCTCGAATTGTGAACCTAGCACTTCACCCACTGCAACTGTAGGATCCTTCTTGCTTGCGTTATTTTATGGACAATTTGAGGCATAGTGCCTATGCTCATGATAGTGAAAACGCCTGATCTTGGACAATTCTCCCTTTCCCTCTTCGCCTCGGGAATTATTTCCCTTATCTTTCTTTCCTTATCCAAATAATGCAAAATATTATTCTTTGTTGGTTTTGTAGGTCCTGTCTCTGGTGCTCTTCCTGATCTCTTCTATTACCAAGTCAGACCACAAACACTCCTTGTGTGGTAACTTCTCCCTCCCATTCACAGTGTCCTGGTAACTATGCCGGCTCTTGGGAAGGCCTAGAAGTGCTAGGCTCACCAAATCATCCCAGGCTAAAATCGCACCAACACTTCCAAGCTCATCTTGAAATTGAGTGAACTTTGCCAAGTATGTTGGTATCGTCTCACCCTCCTCCATATTGATATTTCTAAGTTTTTCCTTCAGCACCAACTTCCTGTGGTCACTACTATTCTGAAACAGATCTGTGAAGGCCTTCCACATATAATATGGATTCGCTTCCCATGGAGATTTGAGACAATATGATCTCAAACTCCCTCTAATAAGATCATTCTCACCTTTGTTACCTTCTTCTGCCCTACATCAAGAAGTTGGGAGTCTGCTGTTATGGGCTTGGGAATACAAAAATATATGAATTCATTCAACCTGTTGTCCTCCAACACTTCCTCCATCCTATCCTTCCATGCAATATAATTCGAATTTCCCTCGAGTGAAAATTTGAGTCTCAAACCACTGATCTGCTGCTGGATCCTAAAGAATAAATCTACAAATTTGAACCTGTCAATTTCTTCTCTTCTATTGTGATTCCTGGCACTCTCATACCATGTAAAAAATATATAGAAACACTATACCAATGGATTCAATCTGATCTTTTGATGTACTAAAAGAAGATATTGAATCCTTCTAAAATATTTGCAGAATATAAAACACGATCGTTCAATCACATGCAAGTAAGAGAAAGAAATTATAAATCACACAAAACAATATGTATCTAAGGAAAGAAAATAATAAAAACCCTCTATCATATATTGTACAAATTCAAAGAATCATGAAACAATACAATTCTTTCTCACACCGAGAAAATCCTGCACTCTCTCGACTATTTCACTCTGATCCTGCTCAAAACTGACTAGAAATTGTCAGGAAAAATTCACAAACACTTAGCCAATTCTCAGCCTCTGCTAAGCTCGGCCTTTCTCACGCAATACCTAGGAAAATAAGCCCCTATTAAATAGCAAAATGAACCTTCCTTGATTTTGCAATCCATCATGGCCTTCCAGTGACTTTATAATTGCACCCAGGAAATTTTCTAATAATACAATTGATAGTGATCTCCCCTTTAACCTCTGTCTCAACTGGGTCTTCATAAAAAATGACATGCATGCAGCTATTAATAGAAAATCATTAGTTATCTGATTGATCACTACTTGTGAATTAAATCTGACTTAATTCACTGGACCTCTCACTAATTCATCACTCACTTAGAACTAGTTAAATTGATTTTAACTTAATTAATTAAGTTAACTTATTACACTCACACCACACTAGTGCATTAACTACAACTAGACCCCCAAAATATTATAATCACTCTACATGCCTCATCCTAGGCCCTCAAATCGAAATTATTGAGCTAACTCAGTCTTCATGACTTATTTAACTGATACAAGTTGTTATGAAATGAAATTACAATTTATTATACAATTTATTTAAGGGAAAAATAAATTAGATGCCCACATTTAGAACTAATGTGTAACTGAATTCCGCACCAATGTGTGACTTAATCCCACACTAGTATGTGGTCAATTTTTTTCCTTTTTCGTTGCCAATTTCATTTTTTCTTGTTGAAAATTTCAACATCCACGGCATGGGCATAACCATCCGAATATAAAGGATCATGTGCACATTCATGAATACTTAATAACTCCATGCAACCTTGATTTATCAAATGAAACCCAAGGGCTTCACCTCTATCTCGATTTGACCAAAGTATGAATATGGCCATGTGAATATATGTGTTGAGGTAGGACTTGGTAGAAACTACCTAGTTAGTATTCAATGATGTAAATCGTTAATAGGTGCGAGAGAATCGACCAATGATGAAAATGAATCTAAAGGTACAAAAAGAAAATCTATGATTGGTAACAATGAAGGTGAAGTCGAACACTCATAGAATCATTCGATCAAAGGCCAATGATGTGATCTTATCATCGAATGTGAAGAAACTACCATTGAGGAATGAAAGCTCCAATGTACTGGAAGAGAATTTCTATATCATCTTCCCCGATAATGAGTTGGAGTTGACAAGAAGTGATTTGTCTCGAAGGAGGGCCATAATGTTTCCCACATCATTGACACCAAAAATAGGAATTTGAAAAGCTGGAAAGAGTGATTCGGGATTGATGTAGAGAAGGTAAAACAAGATATATAACTGGTTTGAACTTGTAGGTGGGACTTCTCTTGAACATATCAGTGACACAATTCCGAAATTTGGCAGAATTTGACTCAAAATAGGATCAGAGGTCATGGTTACAATATATAACCAAATGAGAGAAAAATGAATTTCCCAAACCTAGTAAGACTAGTTACAAAGTGAGGATTCCCCAAACCTGACACGAGATACAAAAAAGTGTCATGTTCAAGAGTGACATACTACCTTTCAGATGAAATAAAGGATATGTGTTTCCATCCATTTTCCCCCACTATTTCTAGTGAGTACCTCTTTATTTTTTATTGCAAGCTTCAAGAGGATACCATATGCCTAGTGTATAAGTTCACCCTTCGAATGAATGCATCCTAGTGAGTTTAACAAGTCGTAAGGAGTAACTAGATCTCGTCATTTTTGACAGGCCCATCACTGTTTAATTATTTTAACGAGTCCATTGAAGGTAAAACCCAACATCATTTTCATGTCTAGAAATTTTTCAAAAGAGGTGAGAAGAAAACTCTAGATGTCCCTTTTCGTAAATACTCTCTCGAATCTAAAAAGGTAGAAAATAATACTCAAGATAACTTCTTAGCCATCTTTGAGTAAAGTATTTCTTTTTAGTAATTATTCTATCTTAGTCCGGAAAAGGGTTAAACTTATACTAAGTAGATAACTTTCTATTTACTTTAATGAGCTCAAAAATACATGTTAACAACAATATTTTCATATTTCAAGGGTCGGAAAAGCGCTAAAAGAAGAATCATTCTGGAGGAACGAGTGGTATAAGCAACTGGTGACGATCATGATGGAACTACTGAAAACATGAAAATGTCAAGATTTTGGCTGAAAATACCACTCATCGCAACTACTGAAAACATGAAAATGTCAAGAGGTTGGCTAACAATATGTGAGATTCTATGATTGGCCAAGAAAATGGTGCTGATGGAATGTGAAAACCAAGGCTCATATGGAAGAAAAGGAAGATAAAAGGGCAATCAAAAAAGGTTCCTACACACCTTTCATGATTTCCCTTTTATCTACCTCTTCTTCCAGATGAACCTTGGTTTTCGCATTCCATCGTCATGATATTCTTGGACGATCATACAGTCTCACTTGGTTGTTTTACCCTTGCATGGGGAACCATTGTGATGAATAGTCTTTTTAGGCAACCTCTCAACCTTTGCATGTTTTGAGTAGTTCCATCATGACTAGAATGAGTCACTACCCTTTATACCACTCATTCATCTAGGAGGAGTCCTCTTTTAGCTCTTTTCAGACTCTCAAAATATGAATTTCTTAACATAGATGAATCCCAAAAAATGATATATAATATAAAAATATTGTCAAGCACTTGTCTTTTTGAGGTCGTTAAAGTAAATGGAAAGTCTTCTACCTAGTATAATTATAACCCTTTTCTAGACAAAGATAGACTAATTATGACAAAGTAATATCTTAGTCAAACATGGCTAAGTGGTTCTCTTGAGTATTTTTTTCTACCTTTTCAGATTCAAGAGAATATTTACAAAAAGGGACATATGGAATTTTCTTCTCGCCTCTTTTTCAACCTCCTAAACATTAAAAAGATGTCTAGTCTTACCTTCACTAAACTCGTTAAAATAATTAAATATTATGGACTTGTAAAACATGATGAGAAGGAGTTACTCCTTCCTAGGGCTCTTTAAACTTACTAGGATGGATTCATCCAAATGGTGAACTTATGCGCTATGAATATGGTATCCTCTTCAAGTTTGCAATTAAAAATAAAGGGGTACTTGCTAGAAGTAGTGGGGGGGAATAAAAGGAAACACATATCTTGTATTTCGTCTGAAACCCTACTTAATAGATCTACTACTTATTATGTTGCATGAGACTTCATAGGAAACTAGATCAAATTATAGATAAAACCCTTAGCAGATATGCATAAAACAAATCATTATACCTCAATCAAATATAGCTTATCAGAGCGGAAATAACACTTGCGCAATCGCATAGATAGGTCTTATATAAAATATTTAACATAGATGCAACCATTGCAACACTACAAATATATATACTTAACTCAGATAAATGTGCATTCAACCAGGAACAGAAATAGATCTATAACTTGCAGTAATCAACAGATAATTAAATCAAAACATTTTTGAAATTCTGGGACATGATATCCTCAATGTTGTGGAGCACTGCAAACAGTCAATTTGATTATATGATGCTTTCAACTCTACCTTTATTGCTCTTATCCCCAAATCAAATTCCCCTCGTACATTTTTAGATTACCGCTCCATATCCCTATGTAACTGCACTTACAAGATTATTTCCAAGATCATTTCCAACAGGCTCAAACCCATCCTCTCTTCTCATATATCTCTAGAATATCTTTTAGTCCTTCACCACCATTATATACATGAGGCCATCGGTACTGCACAAGAATCTCTGCACTTCATTAATATTAAGCACCTAAAAGGCATTATTCTCAAGATTGATTTGGAAAAGGCCTTCGACCACTCCAATTATCTATACATTTATATGCTCCTTACACACCTAGGGTTCCCCATGCTCTTCATTAACTGGATAATGTGATGCATCACTAATGTATCCTTTATTTTTCTCATCAACGAATCAGCATCCAACTTTTTTCACTCTGAGATAGGTCTGAGACAGCGTTGTCCCCTCTCCCCCCTCCTCTTCTTTATTATCATGGAATCCCTCAGTTTTCTGATCACACAGCGTCATTTAGGTAGACTATTGGGCATTTGAATTATTGGGGGGTGTAACCTTACCCATCTCCTTTTTTTTGATGATGTCCTTATATTCCTTAATGGGTCGATGGGGGACATCACTACATTCTCTTCCATAATCTCCTCTTTCAGCCTTGTTACTGGTGTGAAATAAAATAATCATAAATCTACTCTGACTGTCATTAGATGTACACAACATGAGCAATCCCTCGCCACTAATCAATTTCCTTTTATGATCCCTGAATTCTCGAATGGAATCAAGTACTTGGGATTCATATTAAAACCTATCACCTATCATAATGCTGATTGGTCATGGCTCATTGCTAAGCTGGAAAAGAAGGTATCTATTTGGCACCACCGCTGGCTCTCTTGGGTGGGTAGGTTGATCCTTATCAAATCAGTCTTGGAAGCCACTCTTGTATATTGGATGTCTCTAGCTTGGATTCCTAAAGAAATACTCTCTAAGATTCAACAACTATGTCAAATATTCCTATCGATAGGGAAGATACAGGGACACACTTTTGCATGGATAAAATGGGACAACATTGCATTACCCAAAAAATGGGGAGATTGAAGTATCAAGAATCTATATATTTTTGTTAAATCTCTCGATGTGAAGGTGGGTTCGTAGATCATGACCACTCACAATATCTGGAAAGAGGTGGTCACTCATAAATATATCAGGACGCATTCATTGATAAATTGGATTCAAAGCCCCTCCTGGAACACTCATCACATCTCCATGGTCTGTAAGGTCATCCTCAACTCAATATCTTATATTAGAGAAGGCCTGCCGTGGCATATCAAATCTGGTACATCTACTCGAATTGGACTAGATCCATGTTCCAGATGCGGCGATGCATACCACCTTCAGCTCATTGATCATATCACTAGATCAAGGATCTCCTTCATTGCACAGACTGCAGACCCAACATCCTCATCTATTTTTGCACAAGGTTGGAAGTCTTCTAATCAGCTTGGATTACCTGAACAATGGCATGGGGTCTAGTATAACTATATCATTTATCTTTCAGAATCACATGTTCACATTACACAGGGTGAGGAAAAACTAGTCTGGAAACATGTGGCCCACGGTCAATACACACCTAAGGATGGCTATAAATACATCTATACAAATAATCGATCACTACAAAACACCTAGTGGTGGAGATGCATATGGAAATTAAAAGCACCACCCCGATCCATTCTGTTTATGTGTTGTATTCTTCGCAACGTTGCAACTACTAAGGATAATCTGCAGAAGTGATCCATTTATAGATATTCTTGGTGTATCCTATGAAAATCCGATTATGAATCCATCAATTACCTATTTCTTCACTGCCTTGTAGCTCGGGCCCTCTAGATGTAAACATTAGTTGCTCTTCAAATCACGATTTGATGGCATGGGACATATCTCTCTAAAGCATGGCATAATTGGTGGTGCAATGCATCTACTCATAAGGCTTGCAACCTCCCCCTCCTTATTATTTGGGGCCTTTTGAATATTAAAAAAAAATTATATTTTTCGATGCCACTCCCAATTGGTCTCTCAAAAAATCCAACATTATTTCTTTGTATCACAGCCTCCCTCACGATGATCTACCCGGCCCTCCTTGTGACCTGATTTCAAAAGCTATTAATCGATAACATCCTTAGGCCTACATTGATGGATCTGCCCAACAACATGGATGTGGCAGTGGTGCTATTTTATACATCAACGAAAATCACCATTACAAGATTAAAATGGGTAAGCATGGTACTAATAATTATGCGGAACTCATCTCATTGAGACACCTTCTTCAATTTTCCATTGAACATGGCTGTCATCATTTGCAAATATTTGGATCCTAAGATATTGTTATCAATTTGTTCAACCATACATCTACATGTCACGTGCACACACTTTGACACATATTGGAGGACTCTTGGAACCTGAAATCACAATTTGACTCTATCATTTTTTTCCATATTTACAGGGAGCGCAACCATCTTTCTGACGTGCTATCCAAGGAGGTCATGCTTTAGGCTATGGGGACCTGCTTGGTCGAGGAAAAAATCGGACATGAACACTTTAGTTATTATCACCGCCCATACATAAATTAGCATCTAGCAGGGTGAAACTAGCTCGATTATCATGGTTATTTTGTAGACACATGTTTATAACATGTATTTATTTTCTATGCATTTAGTGATCTTTATCAGAAGAAATTACTTAACACTCATGTATCCCCAATAGGGTTATATTCTGGACTTTTAATTTTGTATATGACCACAGTCACAATTTTTATGAATATTCCACTGGCATCTACAACATGTAACTTACTACCATATAATGAAAATTATGATTTTTCCTCGGGGAAAAAAAATTAAACCAACATATCCATGCATAAATATAGAAATCACAATTGAAAATAGTTCGCAAAATCTTCTTCTTTGCTAATATATCTTCAATTCATTATAATCCTTTCCTCTTGAGCACAAAGAAGTAGGGTCCTTGCACATAGCTTAGGACTCAGATCTCCACGAACACAGCCAACAAGATCCTTTCTACCTAGATGGATCACAAACTTGCCTAAAAATTAGATCAAAACATTCATCATCAGAAAAAACATATCCTTACTCGACTCAACTCTTACATATTTATATGACTTGGAAGTGCACATACCATGGTCTCAAACCATGGTTTCCCTCTTCACCCATTACAATTATTAAGGAGCTTTGACATGCACCAAATCCCCTTGACTTTTGTGTGCAACACGTTTTAACAAACTTTTCCCAAATTGTACCTAAAAACTTGACCCTAGGGGACCCTATCTCAACAGGCCCCCAACATAGTTTAGTAACTCGTCTTGAGTCACTTTGGTACAGGTTCCTGCATCTTTTCTTTCAACATCTAAAGTTAATATTTGAGTAGTTGAATGATGTTTGAACTCTTCGTTGCGGCGCTCTGCACTTCTTCAACCAGTTTCTATGTTGTTGGCCCCCCAGCTGCCAGGATGATGCTTCTCTGAGTCTGTTTTAGGCCTTTGAGGGCACCATCGATGCTATGGGAAAGCTGCAAGGCCTCCTAATCCCAATTCTGCATTCTATTTTCAAGTAACTTCTCTCGTCGACATAGGGTATTGATTTCTCCCTGAATGGTTTGGATTTCCTACATTCGGGCAATCTTTGGGTCAGCACCAGGGTCGACGGAGTGAACTGAATCTCGTTGAACTACTACTCATTGGGTTGTATAACTGTCATCAACTCCTGTATGATGGGGTCATCCTAGATGAGGCTCCAAATTCCCATGGCTTGCTCCAACAATTTTCTTCAAGCATCCACAATAGTAGTGACTCTTGCCGTTGATTCCTGAACTACTGCTGCGCACTGCACGTGAACTTTCATAGGTGTCTCAGGATACAAATTCATCTACAAGTCTCTTATATACTGCTCGAGCTCGGAACATACTATTTCTACTTCTGACCACAATGATTTTAGTGCAGCTGCCAAACTTTCTAATTTGACAGTGATCGCTACAGTAGTTGGCATGGTTATTTCAGGGAGGCTAGAGCACAGCTGATCGATCATGGATTCCAAATTGGCGCTTTGACTTTCAGCGGTGGAACACACATCCTCTACTATATTTTGTCCCATATACATTTTTTCGGCTTGCTACTAAGCCTCCTTTGTGACATACAATGCCTTTTACTCCCTGTACTATAGCTCATCCATGATCATCGTATGCATGGCATGTAACTTTCTGCTGGGAAAGATGGCAAACTCAACTCCCACCTCTTGTTGACCCTGGACGAATGTGCGCAAGGTCGGATCATCAAGACAAAGTGCAGGTCCTGTGATTTGGAACATTCTGCTGTGTGAGGGAGATGCCAAGAAAATTTTGAGTGGTAGTGCAGTCACTTGTCCTGTGCTCGGTTGTTTCATGCTCACCTGTACTGCGTGCACTTGCACACTTGGTTGTTGGAGTCCTTGTTGCACATCATCAAGGACCAATTTATATTGTGACTCTACTTTTCTCCATATACCTTTGGTCACCGGCTGGACTGTGTAACAAATATTGTCAAAATATTCCTCGTTCATCGTCAATGGGTGAGTCCCAATCTTCTTAGATGCTTTATTTTTTGTGCACGAACCTAATGGGGTCTTAGGCCATCTCTTGGTCCCTCATCGTGTGTTTGTATATGTCAAAGGTGCATCAAAATTGTCTCCTTCCTTATCTTCCATGTCATCGACATTGTGCAGGTCAATTGTCTCCATCGTAGTGGTTGGCATCTAGTCCTTATGTGCATCCTTTGGATGGTCTTTCGACATGGGTGGATTCGTAGGGGTCTTAAGGCGGTGTTGATGATGACACACCACTAGTTGTACTTGAGTCGAACCATAAGGGGGGACACCTTTTCGTAGTGCATGCAAGGTCATCCTCGATAACCATATATATAAGCTCATACCAGAGGACTGCCATGTCCCTATTTGCGTGGACATGCACATTGTGAAAGGTGGCCTTGAAGTGTCCAATGTGTTTATACTGCTCATACATCATAGGTGACAGTCGTGGCTTGGACTGCATTGCTTGAAACACCTATGTATCAAATAGAACCTAGCATGTCTTATTTTTTGTCACCCTGGAATGAATCTTTCAGTTCCACAATGATGCATATTTTGTGGCCTCAAAGAGATCTGGCTCAATCTCTGGCAACTAGGACTATGTCAGTGGTCTCCAACCAATTAGCGCAACCAGCCACAAAAACCAAGCATCATAAAAATTCTTTCCATCCTCTTGTTCTTCTCGAACATTCTCCAAAGACTTACTGCAGAGGTACTTCACCCAATTGTAGTGCACCCCTTTCATGCACTGCATAGCTAATATAATCATGGGCATGGGTACTTATTTTGTGTGAAACTTCCTCATTATTTTTCATGTGAGGATCTGGGTAGAAAATTTAACTGTCGAAGAATTAATATCCTAGACTAAAAATCGTCTGGTATTCCTATTCACCCAATATTCCTTCTTAACATATTTAGCGACCTTTTTCTCCTATCCCTTCCCTCCAAAGGCTACCACTGTATCCTATCCTTGGTAAGGAAACTTGTTAATCCAATGAATCATCATGTCATCAATCAGGATGGGATCTCCTAGGCATAGACAATTATCATGCACCAGGGAAAGAAACTGGCGCAGAAAATATCATTGATGGGGTTGCGCCAAAAATATGGAACGTTGAGAAGGTTCAATAGCCTAGACATATATAATCCCAATTCCCATGGCCTTGGTTCAACCTCAATGACTCCTACGTGATAGGGCACCTGCTCCAAGTATTTTGATGGCACAAGTTCGGGGAAATTTGCATGGTTTTCTAGGTCCCAATCTTCCAAATTCAGCAAAGGTACTTTTGCAAACAAGTCCCCTTCAAAAGGAAAATTTTTTGGGAGTAGTGGTGTGTTGATATGTGACTTGACCTTATCTAGGTCCTTCTTTAATTCAATAGATGGCTTTCGAGGTGCCATATACTTGGGAAATTGCGGCATTGGGTCTACTTCCTCGACAATGTCTTGCTGTACTATTACTTATGGCTCTTTGGCCATTGGTATCTTCTGCCATTCTTCTTGGGTCGACTTAGGCTTCAAGGTATTCTTGCTTCGTAGAGGAGGTAGGCTCTGTAGTATTCATACTTTCAAGGATTATATAACCTAACCCTCTTTGACCAACATCTCGAAGAATTTTTCTGAGTTCTCAGAGATAAGCTCAACCAAGCACAATGACAACAATGGGCACAAATCTCTTGCAAAGAAAAGGGAACTAATGCAACCCTTCCTCCCATATTTATATCAATGGCATGGACTAAATGACTTGATGTCCATTGATGCGGCCTCATAAATGCGAAAAATGCGAAAAATATGGCATAATCTCCTCCATAAATGCAGGTTTCCCACTCTTCCAAATGGTAATAAAGTTGTCTTATCTAGATTAACTACTCCAATGGCTATAATTTGGTGGATCAGTGTGATTGTTTCAACATCCTAGTGTCGCCTTTACACAATTGCTACAGATACATATTATTTCTCAATATTCATCATATATAAACACTTCTACAATGATTAATAGACTTATTTCTGATCGTGCGCCCTCTCACAACTATCTAGGGCACTAAGACACTTCTCCATCCATGTAGTCATTTTTCACCCATAGGGATGGGATCATCCCTGTATGGTTTCAACTGACTTCCATTCACATACCCAGGAAGGACCTCGCCACTTAAGGTAGCCAGACGTACCACACCTCCTTCTGTGATCTCCTTGACAATATAAGGTCCAAGCCAATGCATTTTTAACTTTCCTTGGTGGCACGCAAAATTTTTGTCATATAGAAAAACCAAATCATCCTCCTCAAAAATCTTCTACCTGATGTGCCTGTCATGCCAAGCCTTTTCGCGTGCCTTTTGCAAAATTGATGGAACCCAATGGTGCATCTTCCCTCCTCTAGCATAACTAATTGTGCCAGTTTCTCTTCCATAATATCTTTATCAACAATGTTTGTTATCATTGTGATGCGAAAACTAGGGACGATATAGTCCATCGGCATAACAACCTCCTATCCATAAACCATCCTAAAAGTTGTCTGTTCTGTTAATTTCTTGCATTTAGTCCTATATGCCCACAGAACCATAGATATGCGCACATCCCAATATTTACGATTAACATTGTAGATATTTGTGAGAGCTCCAAAATCTTATTAAAGGCTTATACCGTACCATTTTCCTGTGGATGATACAATGTACTTTTGTAATGGTGTATCTTGAACTCCATTTTCAAGGCTTGAATGGTCTCACTCACAAAATGTGTACCCTGATCACTCATAAAAATCTTAGGACACCCAAGCCTTATCAATATATTCTCAAAAATGAAGTGCATAGTCGTTTCTGTACTGCAATCATTCATAGGTGTAGCCTCTACCAATCTAGTCAAATAGTCCATTGCAGCGATGGTATAGCACACACTAGTCTTATTCCCTAGAGAGTTGATAGTTCCTACAAAATCAATGGCCCATTTATCAAAACCCTACAAATTCACTTGTGGTTATAGTGGCATTTCATCTCTGTGTCAAGGTCTCCCCATTCTCTAACACACATCACAAATGCAAAAATATTCTTTTGCATCAATGTGCACCGCGGGACACCACAAACCAACCCTTAAAATATTCTCTGCAGTTAGTTTACCCGCATAGTGACCTCCTGCAACCCCTACATGTGCTTCTACTAATATGCTCTACCTTTTGAACTCTGGCACATATCACCTCAAAACCTCATCAGGTGTCATATTATATAACTTTCCAAAAATAAAAGTAAATTCGGTTGCAAGTGAGGCCAACACTTTCTTCCAATTAACTGTATACTATGTAGGCACACTTCTAGTGGTCAGGAAGTGGATGATATCTGTGAAGTTTTCATCAACTAGTTTAATGGAAAACAAATGTGTTTCTAGTATTCATTCCTCCAAATTAGTTGGCTCATCTCCACTTTCAATGTGCTACAAATGGTCTGGACCTGCATTCAATCTTCCTGGATTTACAATCACCTAAAAATCATACTCTTGAAAAAATACGAGCCATCTATGGATCTTCCCCCCCCCAACACAGGCTTGTTGACCATGTACTTCAAAGTAGAGTGATCAGTGAACATCTTAAAATGACCTCCTAACAAATAGTGATGGAACTTCTGCAGTGCAAAGACCATAGCTAACCCTTCTCTCTCCATTCTCGATTAATTGCGCTCAACACTTGAAAATTTTCTATTCGTAAATGAAATTGGGTGATCAATATCTCGAGCTTCTTGCTTCACTAATACAACTCCTAACGCGATACATGAGACATCAACGTGTACATGGAATTATTTTGTCCAGTCTGGGAATACCTATATACGCGCAATCACCATTTTCTTCTTAAGCATCTCTAAATTATTCTAGCAGTCCTCGTCCCAACTAAAATAAGCATCCTTCTTTAGTGCAATAATCAGCCTATACCCTTGAATAAATTTCCTATAATAGCTAGTATGCCCCAAAATTGAGCGCAATTGCTTCACATTTGTTGGAGCCTTCAAGGTAATAATAACAACAACCTTAGATGGATCGACCATAAATCCCTGTTGAAAGACAATATGACCTAGTAAAATTCCAAAAGGTACACAGAATATAAAATTATAAAGATTCAACAAGATTTGATACTTCCGAAAAGTATCTAGCATGAAGTGCAAGTTTGAAACATGCTTCTTCATTAAGCCAAATATTGTCCAGTCATAAAAATATAATTCCAAGAAATTATGTATATATTCCTTAAAAGCAGCAACCACCACACACAAGCATATAGATAGCATATTCATTAGACCGAATGGCATTACTATGTATTGGAATGATCCCCATTCCATCCCAAAGGTCATATTACTTCTATCTTCAGGTGTGATTATTATCTGGCGGTATCCAGAAAATCCATCAGTGAATGAGTAGGCCTCCTGCCCACCCACATTGTCTGATAATTCATCAGAAAATGGCATTGGAAAAGGGTCATTCACACAGGAATCATTCAAGTTGCAAAATTTCACAAAAATCCTGAGTTTTCCTTTGGTATTCTTTTCTTGGACCACCATGGGGCTTACCCAATTTGATTCTTCCTGCAACAACCATTTTCTCCAACTCCTCATTGACCTTCTACTTATACTTTGGATTCAACCTGTAAGGGCGCTTCTTGACAGGCCTAGAATCTAGTTTCAGAGTGATATTCATCACACCAAGGTCCCCAACAATCCCTTTTGACTCTGAAATATTTGTAGGAAAAATGTCCTCATATTCAATGAGCAACTTGGAAACCTTAGCCATGTATCCCAATAATCCCCTATTTTTGCAAGCACAGGTTTTTATTTTTTTCCAATATTGAGTTGCCTAATATTCATATGTCCAGTCACATCTATAAATTCAACCTCAGGCCCAATGACTATGTGTTGACCTCTAAACTTAGGGATATTGATGTTTCTTGGGTCCTCGTCATTATCTTTAATTGTCACATTCTGACATTCAACTATATCCTTCATCTGTGCATCCCATGATGGGAAGAATCATTCTTCTTATTTCTCTGGCATGTCAAATACCACACCTTGAATCATTTTTAATTATGTATTTGTGCATTGGAATCCACTCTCAAAACTAGAATTTAAAATGAAGCTTTCCATTAGTGCAACCTATCCTATTGTGCTACGTCGTAACTCAGTCTTGAGATACTAGTTCATGGGTATCCTAATTAAAGTATGAATGAATGTATGCACCCATCCCAACTTTAGGTCTTCTCCCCAAGCTGTAGTCCACCTAGATAAATAAATGCACAGGTCCTCTTCACTTGTATAGGTTCCTTCCAACCGGGTATGTGTGTCTGAATCGCAGTTGCATCATGTGGGCACATTCTTCCCAATCATAAAATTTCCCTTGTACGTCTCCCACCAGTGTGCTAGGGTCAAGCATATAACTAGATCAAGCACATGGAATAGTTGTGCCTTTGGAACAACCTTTTCAAGTTCTTCTAAAAATAAATTGACACTGCCTATACTGTCATAGTAGAGTAATTCACAAACCTCAGAGGATATACATCATAGAGATCTGGTTACTTGGTTGCAAAACAATGTAGAGACTTCATGCAAACAATTCTACCAATTCACTAACTCCTCGTATTAGTCTTATTGGCATGAACTATCCCTCTCCAAACTAAGCCTACCATCTATTGTAGGATTGATCCAATCTTCATCTCTCACAGTTAGCTTGTATATATGATCAACATCCTCTTCTGCACGCACCGATTTTATGTATCTTTCTCCCTCTGCAGGGTCTAGAGGGACCACAACCATGGTTCCATTGTTTTCAAACACCATACATCTGCGCTTGAGGTTGATTATATCATCCATGTTAATAGCCGAATCCAGTCCCAACAACGGATGGTACGGATCTTTATCATCAAAATTTTGAATAACTTCAATGTCAGTCAGTGCCTTAACTCCATAAATGTCAACTACCACCCCAGAGTGTCTACCCGTTAGGATAATCTTCTGTTGATTTTCCATGTAGAGTTGAATTATGGACCATTCCAACTTAGGTTATCCAATTCTCTACCATATATGCTTTGGTAGTACATTTGCATTAGAGCCCAGATCCAAAATACCCTGATCCATTTCCAACTCACCTATCTGAGAAGTTAAGTGCATCTCTTGGTCAGTTCTTTGTTTGTTCCTGTAAATTTTATTAACATCCCTTTGCTCCATCTAAGGTTGTTCTTTCTCGGTGCAACTATCAATAATATCTTGAATATTCTCAACCGCCTTTTGATTACACAAAAGCTTGATACATGCCTACAAAAATGGTTTCAGCTCGGCTGGCTCTACCCCTTCAACGATATCTATGGTAGGCTTGCTTGGTGCTTTTCCACTTCAGCCTCCGGATGTCACCTTTGTCAATATGATTTCGTCTAGTCACAACACATGGATTGTTCCTAATCCTGATCAGATCAAAAGTTATTGTGATGCTATGCCTCTTAGCCCAGCTAACAAAATGTATTAAGATATTCTCATAGCTTCCGAGGCTGCATCTAAAACCAATACTCATTTGGTTTTTTCCCTAGACACTTATGCATTGTCTCCCTAACTTGGTTCTCATGTCTATGATGATCCCTTGAATGAAACCTTCCCCACTAATGAGAGTAGCGTGGAGGTCATGTCTCTCAAAGAAACTTCATCGAATGATGGACGTCATCGTTCCTCATTTCTCCCAATCCTAGGTGACATCTGCCTGTCTAAGATCCCATGCTTCACTAGTACTGACTGACCCACTTCAAAATCCAACTTTGATTCATGAAGTGTTGTCCGAAGGGAACATGGGAAATATCGCTCCGACCATTATGATCGGCATCTCTATTAAACCAAGGATTGTCGAGAATGTTCATATCGGTGCATCTTGTTCTCCCGATGAGATCAAGATCTATAAGGAAATTTTTCAAGAGTTTTGTGATGTGTTCACGTCATCATATTAAGAAATTCTAGGCATTGATCCAAGTATCGTGGTGCAAAAAATTCCCATCTATCCATATTTGAAGCTCGTTCTCCAACGGCTTTATCCTGTGCACCCAAGAAAGGTTGCCACTATAAATGGTGAAGTTGAAAAACCTCTTAAAGATAGTTTTATCTACCCCATACCATTGACAGGTTGGGTCTTCAATATTGTTCATGTCAATAAAAATTAAAGTACCATTCGGGTTTGCGTTTATTATCGTGATATCAATTGAGATTGTCCTAAGGACAATTACCCCACTCCTTTTATTGATCAGATCATTGATGAATGTGCTGAGAGTGAGATATTTTCCTTTATGGATAGTTTTTCTAGTTACAACCAGATTAACATTGCTTGAGATGATCAACCAAATATTTCTTTTATCTATCCATGGGGGACTTTCGCCTATAAAAAGCTCCCTTTCGGCCTGAAGAATGTCGGAGAAACCTTCTAGCAAGCTATGTCTTATACATTTCATGACATCAAGCACATAGTTCGGCCATATGTTGATGACCTTCCTGCTCATTCTGCGACACATCGAGATCACCCGGAACACCTTAGAGTTATCTTCCTACGCTGTCGACACTATAATATTAGGTTGAATCCTTATAAGTGTGTCTTCTGCGTCGAATGAGGTCGGCTCCTAGGTTTCATGGCGTCTAAAGAAGTCATCTACATCAATCCTCTAAAATTTGAGGCAATCATCAATTTCCTTCCTCCCTCTTCTTCCCATCAACTACAAAGTTTGCAGGGGAAAGATAATTTCCTCCGCCGTTTCGTATTGAATTATGTCGATATTTCCAAAGGCTTTACATGCTTATTTAAAATGGAATCTTGTTCTTATGGGATGAAATTGCCCAGATCTCTTTCGATGCAGTGAAAAGAGCCCTCATCATGGTTCCAATACTCCATCCTCTCAATTATCACCGTGACTACTGCCTGTATTTGGTCACCGCTGACAGCACTATTGGAATGGTGCTAGTTCTGGACAATGAAGATGGTTAGGAACATGTATTGTACTACTTGATATTTAATCTCTTTGATACCGAAACCCGTTATGCTCATGTAGAGAAACTTGCATTGGTTTTTGTTCATGTCATTCAACGTTTTCATCACTACATTCTCCTGTGTAAAACCTTAGTGATTTATAATTGTAACCCGATGACCTACATTATTACACGTGAGTTACTTGGGGGAATAAACATAAAATGGATTGTTATCCTTCAATATTTTGAATTAGAATTCACTGCTGCTAAGTCGAAGAAATGCCTGGTCTTTACTGAGTTAATCTAGGATCTTCCCACAATAGATGATCCCACTCCTCTCGATGAGTCCATCCCCGATGAGACTCTCTTTATTAGTAGTACTATTGAGCCATGGTATGGAGACATTATTATATATCTCCAAACCTAGACTTATCATCCAGAGCTATCACACTCTGAGAAAATACAGATTCGCTACCAGTCCCAACCTTATCGCATTGTTGGGGACACCCTCTATCGCATTGGTATTGACTCTGTCCTCCATCCTTGTTTTACTCTCGTGGAAGCTACGAAGGATCTCAATGACTGCCACTCCGGGGCTTTTGGTGGTCACATGTTGGGTTACACTGCCACTCAAAATATCCTTTGTGCATGTTATTTCTAGCCATCTATTTTTAAAACTACATTATCGAAGTATGAAAATGCCTTGATTTCCAAATTTACTCTCGAAAAGAGTGTGCCCCACCCTCACCCTTGCACCCAATTGTGACTGCCAAAACTTTTTCAAAAGGGGGCATTGATTTTATGACCTATAACCCTTACTCAACCAGGGGGCATGGCCATATCATTGTTTTCGTTGACTATTTCACTAAATGGGTCGAGGCGATGCCTACATACGATAATGAAGGTCTCACTGCGATGCAATTCTTATTCAATCATGTCATAGCTTGGTTTGGTGTCTCGAAAGAGAGTTTCACTAATCATGGCACTCATTTTTGTAACCATATGATGATAGAGCTCTTTTCTCAATTGGGGTTACGTCACAAAAACTCCACCCCATGTTATCCATGTGGCAATGGCCAGGTCGAAGTTGTCAACAAAGTCTTGGTGACCAGGCTTCAATGCACCATTGGGAATCACAACTGAGGCTAGCACCTCATGCTTTTCTCTTCTCTATGGGAATACCAAACCTCCACTAAGACCTCCACTGGATTTACACCATTCAAATTGGTGTACAGTCTAGAGGCCACACTCTAGATCGAGTGTGAGATTCCTTCCCTGAAGCTGGCTATCGAACTCCTTCTTGGTACTTCGCCAGAAGAGGAATGTCTGTTGTACCTCGAGTGTATCGACAAGACCAGAAGGATTTATTCTTTAATTCTTGAAGCAAAAAAACGACAAGTTAAGGTTCAATATGACAAATCCATCACCCCTCGTGTTTTCTCTGAAAGTGACATGGTCATGCTTTATTACCAAGCCCATGATAAGTTTGGAGTAAGAAATCTCGAGATAATGTGGCATGGGCCCTATATCATTCAATGTGATTTGGAGCGTTGAGCCTATGAGCTAGCTAATTATGAAGGAAATCCTTTTACTGACCCCCGAAATGGGCTCTACGTTAAAAAATATTACGCTTAATGTTAAGTGTGAAAATATGTATGCTAGTGTGTTATTCATTACTGTGCTTTGAGTTGATTTTTGGTGTGATTATTTGACTTGCAAACTTGTTTCCTTTGCTTACCTTGTGTTCCACTTGGTTTGTAGATGTCTTCAGATCACTACGTTGGCTTTGCTAATGGTGCTTACGTATCACACAGAACTTGTATTCCGCAGCATGGGAACTCTTTACTCCTCATGGTGAGTTGATTAATTTACAAGTCATTTGTTTGGGTCAAACAACTAACAATATTTCCAAATATAGTGTGGTCCTCGAACTATTTTCAGATGCCTTTTATCTTGGGATTAGAGATTTTTTTGTTAATTTGGACTCACAACTCGTTGAACGAGCATTATTTGATGCGCAATCCTCAAGTTTTGTGTATGTATTTACGTGTTAGATTATTGGAAAGGAATTTTTATTTTATCACATATAAACACATTACAAGGAATTTAAATACATAAATAGATTCATTAGAAAACCATGTATTAGATAGACATTTGCACAATTTCTAAATAAACACATCATTATGATACACAAGTAGTCATAGAAACATGCATATATATATATATATATATATATATCAGTGTTTAGGTGTGTTACATCCAAAGCTCAAAAGATATGTGTTTTATTATAAAATTGGCTCTTCAAGCCTACATCAGTACAAAATGTATAAATAGGGCTACTATCTGCCCACATGGTGCTCATGGTAGCAAGTGACTGCTCGAATTACTCATCAGAGTAATTGATGCAGTCTTCCCAGAACTTCGGTCGTCTGTCTCTAAAATTGCAGTGGAATCTCATCTAATGTAGGATACTTTGGAATGCCTCGTGTGAGGTCAACCAAGTTCCCCTCCATCTTAGCTAAAGTGTCTACTCCCTCCTCATAAGGAGCATCCTTTGTTGGACGGGCTACTCCCCATGCGATTGGTGACATGCTGGGACATCTCTGAGGACCCATATCTTTAAAAAAATCATAATTTTACTATTGGCTTGAGGGGTCCAGACCCAAGTTCAGAGTTGAGGTTAACCAAAAAAACCCTCTTACTACTGGTCTTTTCCGCAATGACATTCTTGTGCAAGTTAGAGTCTCACCCAAAGCAGTATGGGGGAGTGATGGAACCAGGTTTCCACACCCTGAGAGATAGTTAAATTATGTGGGTGCTCTTAGATCTAAAAAAACCATGAAGAGACCTCCCCAGCAGAAGCCTTAACTAGGAAACCCTAACCAAAAATATTTAGTTCACATACAGAATACCTTGCACGCACGCTGAATCAGATTACGCAATCCATGTAATAACCCTTAACAAATACTATTAGATTCTAACTGTACTAGATCCATTCAATAATCATTCATCTAAATCCAGAAACAGTTGCACAATTGATCTGAATACAGATAACACAGTAATCGGAAATAACATGCAAAAAAGTTCATAAAGAAAATAACAGATGCATTTTGTACTCATATATCATTCAAAATAGTTCTTCATTCATTAATAGTTCAGATCTTCCTTACAAAACCTTGAGTTCACCCACGCACACAACCAGCAGGAGCCTTTTTACAAAGACAAATCCGTTATAATATCAAACTACAATGAGATATTTATCATCAATAACCTTTCCCTTTTCTATCAACTCGATATAGAATCCTATTTATACTTTTATTTGGCGCTCAACTAAGTTCCTCAAACTGTGGTTTGCAGCCCCTAGTTCTACCCTTTAACCCATTACAGCTTATGAGGGGCTTTGACCCGCACCAAAGCCCTCTGAATTATGTTGCACCCGACTAAAATTTACAAAATATTTACAAAAGTATATCAAAAATGTGTCAAAATTTGGCCTTAGGGGACCCCGCTCCAACAGACCCCCAACACAATCTTGTGACTTGTCCCGAGTCACAGCGGCACTAGGTTTTTCATCTTATTCTGCAGCTCTTCAATGGCAACAATAAAGGGCGCCAAGAAGCCCGCACTCTAGTCTATTGCACTTTGCACATTATTCACAAGCTTCTGTGATGTCGGCCCTTCTGCAACCAAGTTGACACTCTGCAGGGTTTGATTTAGGCTCTTTACTGTGGCATCCAAGTCTTGAGACAACTTGAATGCCTCATCTTCCCATGGCTTCATATGCTCCATGACAATTTGCTTCTTTCTGTGGATCTCCTTGACCTCATCTCGTAGAAATTGGTTGGTCTACAAGCAGGCCATGTTCTGAGCAGGTATGAAAGTGGGCAAGGCCTCCTGCAATTCATCGAACGCCTTCTCCTTAGCGCGCAGCTCCTGATTGATCTTCTTGACAAGCGTATATGTTTTCACAGACGTCCACATTCTCATGGTTGTCTCAAGTAGCGCCAAGCCTTTGTCGACGTTAGCTGAAATGTGCTCGGATGCTTCTTTGACTAAGGCGGCCCTCTACGTGCACACCTCCGGGGGAGTCTCAAGTTGCATCTTAGCCTGCAGTGCTGCAATTTTTTGTTCAAAATCTGCTTTCACTATATGCATTTCTGTTCGTGAAGCTTCAAATGTGACAACCAAGCTTTTGATATTTACTTGAGTTGCGGTGGATGCTGGGATGACCACTTCAGGGATATCACTGCATATTTGGTAGATTAAATTTTCATATTCTGCACGTTGAGCCACAACCACCTGTTGTGTTGTTTGTGCCTGAAATGACTATTTTCCTTTTGCAACAACTGTCTGTTTTGCTTCGTTCATCTACTATTGCATGCGTGCCTCCCTGTACTACATTTCGTAAGAGACAATGGTTTGGAGAGTGTGTATCTTTCCACTTCGTAGGTTTGCCAGATCAATTCTGACCTTTGGGCAAGTCTACACCTATGCATACAGCTTCGGCTACTCCACTGTCACAATGGCACCCGGGAAGGGGAAGATTTTTATGTCTTAAATCATGGTGATTTTTGTTGTTTTCAGGCTCGCTTTAATCGGCCTCACTTGATCAACACTCGCTTGTAAGGTGTTCACCTTAAGCTGTAAGACCTGCAATCCAGACTGTAGGGCTTCCACTGCAACCTTGTACTTCTCTTCCATGGCAGTCCATCTATCTTCAGAGATATATGCAAATGCGTCCATAATTATTTCTAGGTCATCTTCTGTGAGAGTGACCTCTTCGGCTCTGTCAACCTTGGATCCATTCCGCTTCTTCTGTGGGCCTTTTGAAATTTTTTCCCCTCGCTTGATGCCACGTGGAGATTCAGCACCATCACCATCTAACCCATCTAAGCCACCGAGTTCCACATCAGCCTCACCTTCGTGATCATGCTCTATAGCTTTCTCTGCTTTCGGCTCCTTTTCTCTATCCTTTTGCATGCCTATTTACGTATCTGTGTCACTGCGCTGCTCAACCCCTTTATCTTAATCTCCTAGAACCATACCTTTTCCTGAGGTAGAGGTTGTAATGAGATGAGTGGAGCCAAGCCCCACTTTCCATGTTGTTGTCTAGGTCACAATGACCTGGTCGACCTCCGCCTCTGTGACCATTAAATGTAAGTTATGCCATACAGGGTCACTGTGCCCCCTGATCTACACCTAGTGCATTGTGACCTGAAATTCGGAGATTCTCTTCTATTTCTCATAGACTGCTAGTGATATTATTGGATGTGATTGGATCGTAGCAGCCATCTCACCCTCAAATAGTACCCAAAAAATATTATTTTATTTTACGAGCTCAATATCAGGGGAATCCCACTGATTGGTGTAGTTCACCCCCTTGCATACGCCCAACTCCAATTTTGGGAGGACTGCATCCGGCCAAGTCTCCCATGCTATTAATGCGATAAGTAGCAAGAACCAAGAATATAAAAATGGTTTCCCCATCTCCTGTGCTTCGCACACATTCTATAAGAATTCTTTGCAAAGGATTTGGGACCTATTTTAACTATCCCCCTTCTCACATTGTCCTTCCAGTGTAATTACATGCGCAGGGACCACCTTTGCTCAAGATTTTCTCATCAATTTTCAACCTAGGACTAAGTTCCTACGTGCACTCCCAGGTCAATGATAGTTTCAACCAGGAAGCCCCTGTTGGCTCGCTCAACCTTGTAATCCTTCTTTACTTCGGTCGTGACCTTGAGCTTGTTGCTTTTTCCAAAGACCGTCATTGGATGAGCCCCTTTTCGGGCAAGCCGATGATCCGATGGATCAACAAAACATCAATTTGATTACATCCCTAGATCCACATACAACCTTCATGAACCAGTGCCATCAGCTGGCGTACACAAATAGAAGAGATAGGATCCCTTCCAGAATATGGGATCCTCGGCAAATTTAGAATCCCGAAATTTCGTAACCCGTGTGCCCGTGGCATCGAATCAACCTTGATTATATCATCATAGAGCACCCTCTTAAAATAGTACTCTAAGGCTAGGTTAGGGAATATTTCTTCGTTTACCAAGTCATGATCATTAAACATGATGCTTGGTATCTTTCCAAACACATATTCAGCAAGAGGAACAACCTGCTTGACCAGAGGCATCTGAAGGCAGTCCTTCACTATTTCTACATTCTTTGGGGTGCACGTGGAAGGTTTTCGCATATTGATATATCGTGGTTACTAGGAGATGGGCTCAAAATACGCAACCTCCTTAGCGGCGCTCATGGGTGTTCCTGAATAGGTGCACTCTCTGAATTGGTGGTCATCATTCTTGGGCAGAAGATAAATTCAAGATTTCTTATGTTAGATGGGGTCTCTTGGACATATATATAGTACTTACAGGAATATTTACCGCAAAAATCACGGATAAGCTCAAGGTGTAATGTATTCGGAAAGCAAAGGAACCAATTGTGACCCACGCCCTTCCTTTAATAAGAAATCCAAGGTAAAAATGGTTGGATATTCATTAAATCCAACTTACCTCTATAAAAACAGTAAAAAATACCATGATATCACCTCCTTAAATGCATAAAACCCACTCCATCCAATGGTAGAATTATTTTTTCACCCAGTTTCACTGTTCCAATGGTAGTTTCTTCTCCTGTGCATTGTCCCTGTGCTCCTATCGCACTTGTTTGTGCCTTTCCTCTGTGTCACGCACAGACCCTCTGATTCTCATGCTTCGTCCATATAGTCATTTGATCAACATTGGATTGTCCCTATATGGATTCAAACATCTTCCATTGAAATACCCAAGAAGGCTCTCACCGTGCAGCGTGGCCAAGTGCACTGCACCTCCATCAGTGATTTCCTTCACAATGTATAGCCCCAACCAATATTTTCTGAACTTCCCTGGGTGGCGCAAAAACTGAATATCGTATAAGAAAGCCAAGTCTTCCTCATTGAACACTTTTAGTCAGATGTGCCTATCATGCCAGTCCTTTTCGCGCGTCTTCTATACTTTATGATGAAATTTAGCAACAAACCAATCTTCTAAGGAAGCCAATTGTGCCAATATTTCCTCCATGATGAAGGGCTCCACCATATCAGTGAATGTTGTGATGCATAGGCTTGGGACAATATAATCCATTGGCGTGATCACTTCTTTCCCATAGACCATCCTGAAAGGTTTTTTCCCAGTCAATTTCTTACATGTAGTCCTGTAAGACCATAACATAGAAGGGATGTGCATGTCCCAATTATTTTGATCGGTATTACAGATCTTTGTGAGAGTATTCTCAAAAACAATTTGAAAGCCTCTGCTGCACCATTAGCTTTTGGGTGATAAGGGGTACTTTTCTGGTGATGGATCTGAAATTCCTCTATCAAAGCTTCAATGGTTTCATTAACGAAGTGAGTAACTCTATCACTCATCAGTATCTTTGGACACCTGAACCTAGTCAAAATATGCTCAAAAATGAAGTGTGCAGTAGTATCTGTATTAAAATCCTTAATTGCCTTAGCTTCTTCCCATATGATGAAATAATCTGTGGCAGTGATCATATAAAGTTCTCCAGTCTTCTTTCCTGGAGGATTGATAGGTCCAAAAAAATATATTTCCCATTTATCAAAGTCCTGCAGAGCCATCTGTGGCTACAGGGGCATTTCATCTCTGCGTGAGGGCTTCCCTATTCTCTAGCATGCATCACAGGCTTGGCAGTGAGCATGCACATCACTGTGCAGCATGGGCCACCATAACCCATCACGCAACACCTTCTTCATAGTAACCTTCCCAGCATAGTGGCCTCCTACCACTCCTCCATGAGCCTCAACCAAGATATAATTTTGCTCGTGTTCCAACACATACCACCTTAATACTTCACATTCTCCCATCTTATACAACTAACCGATAATCAGGGTAAAATCGGTTGCGCATGCCACCAACTAATTCTTTTGCAGTACTGAATATTCAGCAAGCATGCATCCAGTAGTTAGAAGATGAATAATATTGGCAAAGTGCTCATCCACCACCTTGATAGCAAAGAGTTGCGCATCTGGTAGCCCCTCCTCCACGCTAGTTGGTTCTTCCCCATTTTTGATGTGTGACAAATGATTAGGTCCATCATTTAGTCTTTGAGGTTTTACAATGATTTCAAATTCATATTCCTGAAATAGTAATAGCCTTCTGCAAATATTCACCCCCAACACAGGCTTATTGACCGGGTATTTCAAAGCAGAATGGTCAGTGAGCATTTTGAAGTGTCCTCATAGCATATAGTGACTGTATTTTTTCATGGCATAGACCAAGGCCAATCCTTCCATTTTGGTGGTTGAGTAATTGTGCTCAACACAGGAGAGCTTCCTACTAGCAAAAGCAACTAGGTGATCAATGTCTCCTTCTCCTGGCTATGCTAGAACAACCCCCAACGTTATACCGGATGCATCCACATGTACTTGAAAAACCTTAGACTAGTCTGGGAATATAAAGATATATGTTATCACAAAATCTGACCGTGATAAGTTGCTCATCAAGTAGACTTTGAATAACTATTTCAAACCAATCTTTTGGTTGAGGCTTAGCGTCCTCAACCTAAGAGGGCTCTCTCAACAAGTTTAAGATTTTTGATTAAGGATTAGATGGCTAACACTAGGAATAAAATTGATAAAACTGTATAATTGGTTGAATTATTGATTAAAAAAAATCTATTGGGATATGGAGTCAATATATGTTTCAACAAAACATCATTAGCTCAACATGGAAGTTAGGGCACTTAAAGTTTTAGATTTATAAACAAAACAGTAACGCAGTGAATAAAACACAGTCTACAAACATGTGAAGGAAGTTAGAGAATTTTCTAATGAATTATAAGTAACACATGTTCATACCACTATAAATAGGTAGATGAGGAAAGCCATAGAGAGATCAAACACCAAAAAACTCTTTGTGAATCCTGAGTAGTAAAGCCAATCTGTATTAAGTTGAAAATACACAGTCTGCTACAATAACACAGTTTGCTTGCTAATAAAAAATGCCAACCACTATGAATTTGACCTCGTGCTTCATATACAGCCTTACAATCTTTGATTCCATGATTCATCATTATGAAAATTCGAATTCCCCTTCTTGACACCTAATCTAACCATAAAACAGACTTTTAATTGCAAACTGACAGCTAACTGTCTTTTAGGAGTCCTAATACAAATAGGAGTGAAACTCCTAAACATGTTGAAACAACCTTATCTAAACCTTTAATGCTTTCTTTGACAACTGCAACCCCATGAATTTGAATTTGGTGATGCCTCCAGCCTTGTTATAAACCTGCTGATTCATGACCTAACTATCCTAAAACCCAGGGGATAGAATTCCTGCTTTTTTAGCCCATAAACCTTCATACTTATCTTCGAGCAGATTTGTTGGCCATATTGACTATTTCAGATAGGTGACATGTGTTATCATTTCCTTGTAACCTTACCCTTCCACCTGTATAGAAGTAAACCTTTGAAAAAGGATAAAAATATGTGATGTGGCTGCACTACGAAAATAACAGCTGTTTTCGTAGCGCAGAATATGTATCATTGAAAAAAAATTATTTAACAGCCTCTTTCTTCTGCTTTTTAACCTGGAACTTCATTTATGACCTTGGTCATTCCATTCAAAATGCTAAACTCTAAAGACTAGCAGTCCTTACCTCAAAATTTCATGCAAGAATGTCAAAAAATCACCTTTAGCAGTTTTGTAGCACGCTACGAAACTGCTGTGTGTACTCCTTTAACACAATTTTTTCAAAAATCTACAATTTTTGATATTTAGGATATTTCTAAGGATTTACGTCAACAAAAAAATTATTTAATGGAGATGTTATTCTTCAAAAAGATATTGATCTTCATGACAAAATTGTTTCAAAGATTTATCATTTTTTGCACTTTTTCATCTGAAAAATAGATGTTGAGACAAAGCTTTTATCTTCTCACCCATAATGTATTTTGAAAAAAGGAAGGATGATTTTGGATACCATGCTTTCTTTAAAAAAAACCTCTCTTTTTTTTGCAATTCCTCTCCTACTACCCAGAAACTATCTTTGAACAACATGCGTAAAACTGGAAAAATCTGATTTCTGAAAATATGGCTTCAAAGAAATGCTTGTATCTCCAAACTGGTAACACTTGTGAGAAAATTGAGATAGATATTCTAGCTGGAGATTTTATTAAGAGAAACCTCCTTCATAATTCTAAAATACGTTTTCTTGTGGCTAGAAACTGATCATGAAGTTGACTACTAAAACCAGAAAACAAAGTTTTTCTCTCAATGACTTTCAACAATTTCGTAGCACAAGTTGAGTGATAAATTTCTCCCACCTCATAATGAATTTGAAGAAATGAGAGAGGTTTTCGTATTTAAGTATTATATGAAGAAAAACCTCTTTCATTTTTCAAAAATCAGTTTTAGTTGCTGAGGAACCCCTTTGGAAGTTGACTACTAAAACCAGAAAACATAGTTTTTTGATGAAAAAGGTTGTTTCAGCAATTTCGTATTGCACTACGAAAACGTGGATTCCTATATGATTGCAAACATTTGACCCTAAACCTAATGGAATGACTTCTTAATGGATTATGGGACATTTAAACCATGGTATAAGGTTTTTAAACTTTGTTTGGAAATTAAAATGAGACTTTTGAGACTCTAACCCTATCAGCTACCCTTTAAAGCATGAAATGACCTAATCACCTATCTAAGACCATGACTAAAACAAGGTAAAATTTCATAGTTTATTGATCACGGAGTGGACCTAAAATACTTTATTTTAACTAGAAATATAACCTACCCTTTACCCAGACTTAAAATGACTTTTAGACCTCCTTGAAATCATGACCAAAAGCAGAGTTGACACAATGATGTTTTGAGAATTTTTGGGTGATAACAATATAGGCAGTGACCATTTTCTCCTTCAACAGCTCAAAACTCTTTTGACATTTCTCGTCCTAGAAGAATGACATGTCCTTCTTCAGTAACTTCTCCATCGGTGCAATGATCAGAGCATAGCTGTTAATGAACTTCCTCTAATACCCGGTGTGTCCTAGGATAGAGCATAGCTGTTTCTCAGTAGTGGGGAATTCTAGGTTAATGATAATTGATATCTTAGTTGGGTCTACCATCAATCCTTTTTGACACACTATATGCCCCAATAAAACTCCAAAAGGTGCGCAGAATATACACTTCTTCGGGTTAAGAGAAATCTGGTGCTTCGTACAAGTGTCAAGCATCATGTGCAGGTTTGACACATGTTTCTTTACCAACCCAAACATTGTTTAGTCATCAAAACAAACCTCCATAAATGTATGCATGAATTCATTAAACACAATCACTACCACACGCGAGAATATTGTAGGTGCATTTTTTAATCCAAACGACATGACAATGTACTGGAAAGAACACCATTATGTGGAAAAGGTGGTCTTGCTGTGGTATTCAAGTGCAATTATGATTTAGTGGTACCCCAAGAATCCATCAATAAATGAGTAAGACTCTTTCCCTCCCACATTATCTAGGATCTCATCTAAAAATGGAGTAGGGAAGGGGTCATGTACACATGCATAATTCAGCTTGCATAGATCTACACAAATCCTTATCTCTCCTTTCATATTCTTTTCTTGAACCACCATTGGGATTACCCAATGTGACTGCTATACAGGGTCAATGATTCCCGTGATCAACATCTTATATAATTCTTCTCGCAGTTTCTTCTTATACTTGGGATTCAATTAGTATAGTCGCTGCTTGACAGGGCGTGCATATGGTTTCAATATGATCTTCATAACACCTAGGTGTCCTACAATTCCATTGAGCTCAGAGAAATTTGTAGGAAATAGATCATGTTACTCTGTCAATAGCTCCAAAATCTTACCTACTGTATCATGATCCCAATAATCCCTAATTTTGGCCAACTTGGGTTGCTCTTCTGTCCCAATGTTGACTTCATTTAACTTTAGTGGCTTAGTTACATCTACCATTCCCAATGAGGGTCATCCAACTACACGCTTCCCTTTGGACTCAGGGATATTCATATTTCTTGAGTCCTCTTCATTATCCTTTATTGACAAGTTCCTGTAGTTTAAAATGTCTTACATCTATGCATCCCATGCTATAGTGGCACATTCCCTTCGGGGTCGGATTTCATCAAAGACAAGGGCATTGATGTCCTGTAAGGCTTCATCCAATTTGTTTGATCCCCCAACCAAGCTGAAGGTTGACAGGAAATCATCAGTCATTGTGATCCAATGGTGCGTTCCTCGGTGCATCTACGTTTCCAGATACCAAGTAGCAGGTACTGGCCCCAGAATGAATAAACATATGAACCCACTCATCCCAAGAATTTTCTTCCAAAATTCCATCCACATGGCCAAGTTCTTGCGCAGGTCGCCCCGACCATAGAAGAGATCAGTTGGTGGGGTAACAGGAGGTTCAAAGCGCAACGTACTAATCTTGCCACATTCCTCCAAATCCTTAAACACACCCTTGTGTGTATCCCACCAACGCGTTGGGGCTATGCACATAGCCAGATCAAGCACCCATAACCTTCTCGCTTCTAGGACAGCCTTTTCCAATTCATCTAAAAATACTTTGACACTACCATAACCATCAAAATAGGGTAGTTCTCTTACCTTTGAGGAGATGCATTGGAACTTATTAGTGATCTTGAGGAAACGCAATGCAAAAAAATCTTGCAACTAATTCTGCCAATTCTCCATCTCTCCATATGAATCTGAGAAGCATGAACTATCCTTCTCCCAATTCAATGTCCCTTTAGCTATAGGGTTGATCTAGTCTTCGTCCCATGCTATCAACTTGTAAATGTGGTCAAAATCATCTCCTTCGCATACTGGCTTTGTGTATCTTACTCCTTCTCCCAGATCTAGTGGTACTATTACCCGTGTACCATCATTCTCAAAGATCATGCTTCTATAGTTTATGTAGATGATTCCTCCCATATAAATGGCCCAATCCATCCCTAACAGCGTAGGGTAAGGATTCACATTGTCTACAATTTGTATGAATTCAAAATATACACTTACCTTTACTCCCTCAATGTCTACCAGAACCTTTGTAAGTCTGCCAAGTGGAATGATCTTATGCTGATTCACTGTGCGTAGCTGAATGGTGGACCATTCTAGCTTTGGTTCTCCCATCTTCGGCCATGTTTTCTTAGGTATAACATTTGCATCAGACCCCAGATCCAAGGTGACTTGATCCATCTCATACTCTCCAATATGCATGGTCATGCGCATTTCCCGACTAGTTCTCTTCTTGTTCTTATAAATCTTGTTCATAGCCTTAGCCTCCATTCGAGGTACTTTCTTTTCCACATAGTTGTCGATCAGGGCCTGAAGATTATCTATCACCTTTTGATTGCACAGTAACTAAATATGGGCTTGCAGGAATGGTTTGACTTCATCATCAGTCTTTGAGTCCATGATAGAATTTGATGTGGATGTTCTTGCAGCAGCAAAATCTTTCCTCGCTTCATTGAAAGTCTCCTTTTCCTTCTGCAGGTTGAGTCCTTATTTCTTATCAGCTGCCTTTCTGATCAGTTGCTTTGCAACATCTCTCTTTTCCTCATCTCCTCCGATGGTAGCACCACTGTGTGTAATTACATTTACACTTAAGCCATCATCGTGTGGTTCAGCTTTAACCGTTTGTATGTTTTGCGTAGCCATGTATTGTTGTTTTTCCTACATTTTAGCCATTAACACAGGGCAATCTTCAATTACATGATTGAATTTCCTATGGTACCTACAAGATTGTCACAGAGGGTTTGGAAAGTCACACACATAGTGTCCAACATCTCCATAGTTATAGTAGATTAATTTACCTCTTCCCTGACATGCACCTCTACCTCTCCTCCCTCCCCTTCCTCTTGTTGGGGTCCTCCTCATCCAAAGGGAGATGTTGGTGAGGAAGGGTTGGCTTGCACTCTATAAATGGTAGCATTTTCTATCATCAATTCGAACGTCTGACAATGGTGTTCATCGTGACTGACTAAACAGCAAAATCTGCACCACTGTTGCTTTAATTATGGCACATAAGCTCCTAGCCGAGGGAAATTGTCTGTATCATGTTGTACAACTACTCTAAAATTAGTGCACCATAGTGTGGGGGTACTTGGCCCAACAGTATCCCTGGGGCATAGTGGATTCGGCCCCCCTGCTTGCATGTAATCCGAGAATAGAGGGTACTAATCTTTGGTGTGGCCAAAACCTTTGCAGCATATGCACCAGACATCTGCGCCAACTTCCTTACCTTGATCTCTGCATAGATTTTGAATATATAAATGCATAGCTTCTAGTTGGTTTTGAATTTGTAGAACTCTGAATTTGGCATATTCTCTAGGTACAACTTCTAATTTCATAGCAAATTCTAGGGCTTTGGCCTGAGTATCAATCTTCTGTTGAAACATAGGCCTATGCAGATGTGGCAACAACATGGAAATGAACCATTCCTTATGTTTCTTATCATTGTAAATCAATCCTCTGTCTCTCATGGTTTTATTGAGTCGTTGGTCATCTTTCTAAATTGATTCATTTGGCCCTTGCTTGATATCTTTTATTTATATTATGCACTATGAATAGGACTTTGGCTTCCGGAATTACTGTTTCAGGGCATCCTTAATCTTCACAATCATGGGATCTATGTTTTGAGTGAGATATCACATGAACCAATCCAAAGAGTGACCTTAGAATTTCATAGCCAACTACGCTCTTTTGACAACATCAACATTAACATTTTGTGAAGTCCACACTACCTTAGCCCCAAACCAAAACCGATCCATTTCCTCATCTCCCACACCCTTAAAGGTGGGCAGCTTCATGTGCACAGCCATATCGCCCGCTGGTGGCAGTGGTGGCGGGGTAGGAGATGTCTTAACCCTGCGCGAGTTTGACTGTGGCGTAGCAGGAAGGATACCTTAAGCTTGCATAGCCTTGCTACTCTTTATATCCGGTGAATTTCTCAGGGAGCTGTATATAGATCTCTCCCCTCTCTGATTGACCTAATAATATTTTCCATTGCGCGTAGCGCTTTTGATCTTATCAGGGGTCATTCACGTATTGTGGCTGCACAAAACACCCTTTTCACACAATAGCATCTTAATCAGTAGAGGCAAATTTTGTAAGAATTTACCTCTCAATCCCTTGAAGAATATCCTTTCATATTCAGAATACAACATAAACTGATCTACTGCATATTTTGTCACAAACCCACCCAAGATATTGTCAACCCATTGATCTATAGTCTGGGTGATGCAATTATCAGTCTTTTCCAACTATTGGATCAATTCAGGTGTCCACTGCATGACCTTGTTGTCCTTCCAACATGTTTGGAACTCTGCCAATCTTGACAACCACTCCTGTAATTCATGTGCAAATATCAAAAAGAATATCTCATGCACCTTTGTGAAAATATGCTTGTTTTTCCACTCTTCAATAGACAAATTCTTACTTATTATATCTTTTAGGGAAAATTACTAAATCTTCTTCTCAAACCAGTCCTCTAATTCAAGTTTTATGGGTTGCCACTGCATCTAATCTCTCTCAAAATGATCCTAACCCCGACAACGGAACCATTTGTTGGCTTTACAGAACCTGAACCAGGTTTGGAGTTGAGGTTAACCAACAAAACCCTCTTACTACTAGCCCTTTCAGCAATGACCTACTTGCGCAAGTCTGAGTCTCACCCGAAGTAGTATGAGGGGGTGCTAGAACTAGGTTTCCACACCCTGAGAGAGAATTAAATGATGTGGGTGCCCTTAGATGTAAAACAACCATTAACAGACCTCTACAAAAAAAACATTAACCAAGAAATCCTAACCAGACATATTTAGGTCACTTATTTTGAATACCTTGTCTGTGAATCAAAGTCTGCAATCCATGTAATAACCCTTAACAAACATTATTAGTCTAAAATTACTAGATCCATTCAATAATAATTCATATAAAGCTAGAAACAGTTGTGCAATTGATCTGAATAAAGATAACACAATAATTGGAAATTACATGCAAAAACGTTCATAAATCAAATAATAGATAAATTTTGTACTTAGATATCATTCAAAATAGTTCTTCATTCATTAACAGGTCATATCTTCCTTACAAAACCTTCAGTTTACCTGTGCACATAGCGAGCGGGGTCTGCACACAGCAGGACTAAGGTCACCATGCACACAGCGAGCAAGGTCCACACACAGTATAACTAAGGTCACCACACACACAGTGAGTGGGGTCTGCACACAGCAGGACTAAGTTCTCCATGCACACAACGAGCAGGAGCCTTTTTATAGAGACAAATATACTAGAATATAAAACTACATTTAGATTTATATCATCAACAACCTTTCCCTTTTCTATCGACTCGATCTAGACTCCTATTTATACTTTTATCCCGCGCTCATCTAAGATCCGCAAACTGTGGTTTGCAGCCCCTAGTTCTACCCTTTAACCCATTACAACTTATGAGGGGCTTTGGCCATCCCCAAAGCCCCTTGACTTATGTTGCGCCCGACTAAAATTTACATAATATTTACAAAAATATATCAAAATGCATCAAATTTTGGCCCTACGGGACCCTGCTCCAACATTTACGTATCATAACACATAAAAAAAACAACTAAAAAGTAAAGAATGTTTAAAAAACATTTTTTACCTGCATGGGTGCATAGTGTGCCTGGTGGTATCGGAAAATCCAAATCTTCTCTAAACTCGATGTCGGCATATGCATAGTCCTCAACTACGATAAGTTGTCACCGCAACCAACTGAAGAAGGCTTTGGGAAATGCATTTGTTTCCCTCTCCCTCTCAGGGAATTATGTTGCATCATCTCGTCAGCCGCGGGTCCCTCTAGATTGTATCATGGATCTCTAACCACTCATATTGGAATAAGGGTACTCTCTCTAAAAATAAGGTCACCAAAATTGACTTGTACCAAAACCATTTTAGTATCCCTATCTTGCACTTGTTTAGTTGGCTCTTCATGTTAGCTAGGAACCCCTCACACCAGTTGAACTTCGTTGGGGCCAAGAACTCCATCGCATACTAGAACTGATATTTCATTTACTCATGCAACGCCTGGGCTCCTGCCACTGTCGTGATACAATGCAATATCATGCGTAGGGGAAGAACTGTGATGGAATATATGTCTACCTTCCCACTCTTTGTCTTTCGTGCCCCAGGATAGTATCTCTGGATGAGCATGCTCGTCCTCTCACCCCCCGCATGAGCTCCAGAGAGTTAGATCCTCTCCCTTCACCTGGATAGTCCAGTAACAAAATAGATTTCCATCACATATAGCTCTAACTCTTGGTCCCCAATGATGAACAGTTGTTGGTCCACATCCCATATACTGATCAGATACTAGAGAAGCTCCAGTTGAGCTCTTAGACTGGATTTTTGAAAGAATTTCAATAATATGCAATTGTGCAAAGCATTGATGCAACCTTGGTCGTACAAGGCTTTGTGATCTTCCACCTCATGGCTTCATTATTTCCATTCAACTAGCATATTTGCTTAAAGTACCTGCCAAAAATTTCCAATTGTTATTTTAGGAGCATTCATGGAAGAATTTTTAGAAACTAACAGTGGAGTTGGGTGATTTTATCTTCTTAAAATATTTCCCACGGTCAGCGCATCTGTCTGAAATGATTCGGCACTCGTGGCACACTGCCCTAACAGGCCGAGCGTGACTCCGATAGATTGAAATTTCATTGGTTGCAGGCAATTTTAAATTTTGAAATCCCTCCCTTAAGCTCCCTAATTCTAAAAATTAAATGCCAAATGAATATAATTAAATTTAAAATGAGGTTTTAAACTCTTATCTGCGCTAACGGATTGATGACTGGTGTCTTGGATTGATCGCACCACTGATTTCAAATTCAGATGGAAAATGGACAAAATGATCTTCTCAGAATGGAAAGGTGAAAATGATTTTGTTTATTGGTCAATTTATAGATTTTTGAAAAAAAATTGCCAATATTTCATTATTTTTTCTCGATTTCCATGATGTTTGTTGTTTATGTGCAATACAAGACTTTCGCACTGTTGATGATTGTTTCTGATGCAAATGAGCTCAATTTTATCTCTTTTTTGGGCTTGCTAAAAGTTTACAAAAAAGGAATCCCCTAGAGTCAACTTTCAGCTCTTTTCTGCCTCTCTAAAAATGAAAGGATTATAGAGTACTTGTCATTTTGAACTCGTTAAAGTGAATGAGCTGACATGATCAATATACGTTTAACCCTTTTTCAGGCTGAGGTTTACTATTTATGAAAAATGAATACCTTGATAGAACATGATCAAGAGGTTCTCTCGGACATAGTTTTCCACCTTTTTGGATTCGAGAGATGACTTACGAAAATGGACATGATGGAGTTCTCTTTTTGTTTCTTTTCAAACTCCCTAAACATGAAAAGTTACTGAGTTTACCTTTTGTTTGACTCGTTAAATATTAAACGATGAAAGACTTGTCACCATGACGAGACGGAGTTCCTCCTTCCTAGGGCTCATTAAAATTACTAGGATGGATTCATTCGAATAATGAACTTACATGCTCAACATATGCTATCCTCTTCACATTGGCTACAAAAAATAAATAGGTGCTCATTAGCAATAACAGGGGGAAATTGAAAGTGAACATCCTATTTGTATTATGGGTAGCTTGTCACTCTTGAACATGACACTCATCTACAATTCATGTCAGGTTGGGGACATCCTACATTTGTCACTTTTCCTCCATGGGTTTGGGAAATCCATTTTCCTCTTATCTTATTACCAATTTTGTCAACATAACCTATGATCCTATTTGATTCAAATGCTACCACACTCCAAAGTCGTGTTGCCAATATGTTCAAGAGAAGTCCTTTTTGTCAAACATCCTCTACATATCTAATCTCCTTTGTTACAATCCTGAATCACTCCTATCATATTAAGATATTTTTTGTTTTGTGTCGATGATGTGGTAATCAATATGTACCTCCTTCGACAACTCACTTCTAGTCGACTTCAGCTCATTATCTGGGAAGGTGTAGGTTTTAACGCTGAACAACAATTATTTACACACGAATCTTAAACAGAAAATAAACAATAGCGAGAGCATAAAACATAAAACAGATCAACACAGATATTTTCCCCTGGATCCCAAATCGGGACAACCAGCTTGATTTTTCATTATATTCCTTTTAGTGTTACAACACATATATATACATGCCGAAGCATACATAAACCCCAATCCATAAACCCTAGATTAGAACATAACTGTAGTTCCCTTGACCGGATCTACAAAAATACCAGGGGCCGAAAACCATCGTACCCCAAAACCATGTGCAAAACCATGCACAAAACCATGGACGCAGACTACCCGCCGGAAATTAAGGACCAAAAATTTTCGCCGGGGCGCTGCCCCGGACCCCGACAGGGGGGGCTACCGCCCCCCCTCTTACCCCCCCATTGCGCCCAGTGCAAAGGGGGGGCTATCGCCCCCCCTCTTACCCCCCCCCGCGCGTGCTTAGTCGTGGAAAGAATATAACAAATACCCAACATTCTCCCACTTGTTGTTTTCTTTCCACAAGGGGTCACAAGAGAGCTTAGTCATTGGCCCAATTCTTCAACACCCATTGTTTCTCTACACCAAGAGAACTTCTGAGTGCTCACAGACTTTGTTAATGCATCTGCAACATTCTTCAAAGTGTCCACCTTTACTAGCAACACCCTTTTAGCCTCAACCATATCTCTAAAAAAGTGATATTGAACATCAATGTGCTTTGTCTTTGAATGATAAGCAGGGTTCTTAGCCAAGAAAATTGCACTTTGGCTATCACAGTCTATCCTTATAGCTTGCTGTACCAACCCCATACTTGAACACAATCTATGCAACCAAACTGCTTCCTTTCTTGCATGAGTGGCTGCTATGTATTCTGCCTCTGTAGTTGAAAGCGCCACTACAGACTGTCTTTTACTCATCCAACTGACTGCACCTCCAAATAGGCTAAACACATACCCACTTGTAGATCTTCTTTGGTCCGGATCTCCAGCCCAGTCTGCATCAACAAAACCACGAATGTCCAACATTCTTTCCAATCCTGGTCTTCCCTGGTAGCACAAGCCATAATCACTAGTGCCACGTAAATATCTGAAAACCCGCTTCACTTTTGTCCAATGCTCCTTCCCTGGGTTTGACATAAACCTGCTCAATACTCCCACTGCATGTGCAATGTCTGGTCTAGTACAGACCATTGCATACATCAGGCTACCCACTGCACTTGCATATGGAACACGGGACATATACTCCTCCTCTTCTTGTGTCTTGGGACACTGTTCAGCAGACAGCTTTACACCTACAGGAATAGGAACATTCACCGGTTTACTATCCTGCATATTGAACCTCTGCAATATAGTCTCGACATACTTCCTCTGGTTTAACCAGAGCTTCCTCTTTGCCCGATCTCTCTTAATTTCCATGCCCAAAATATAGTTTGCGGCACCAAGATCCTTCATGTCGAATTTGGAGAACAGTTGGGTCTTCAAATCTTGGATAATTTCTTTGTCATTTCCAATCAACAACATATCATCCACATACAAGACCAAATAAATAACACTGTCACCAATTAATTTAAAATAAACACAATGATCTTCCTTGCTTCTAGTGCAGCCAAGTCCCTGTATATAGGTATCAAATTTCTGATACCACATCCTTGGTGACTGTTTTAACCCATACAGAGACTTCTTCAACCTGCATACCAGTTCTTTCTTACCCTTAACCATAAAACCTTCAGGTTGCTTCATGTAGATCTCCTCTTCTAGATCCTTGTGAATAAATGTTGTCTTCACATCCATCTGTTCTATCTCAAAATCAAATGCAGCAGCAACAGATAAAAGTAATCTAATAGAAGTGACTTTGGCAACAGGAGAAAAAATATCACCAAAATCAATTCCCGGCACCTGGGAATAACCTTTCGCTACCAACCGAGCTTTGTGTTTCTCCACCTTGCCTTCTACATTCATCTTCTTCTTAAACACCCATTTTCTCCCAATGGGCTTCCTTCCAGCCGGCAACTCCACCAGATCCCATGCATCGTTTTTGTGCAAGGATGCCATTTCATCAACCATGGCCTCCTTCCAGAGTTTTCCATCCTCTGAGTCTACTGCCTCCCTGACAGTTCTGGGTTCATCATCAGTTATAGTTAAGGCAAAACCTGAACAGAAAGCAGATGGACTATACCTTTCTGGTTGCCTTCTTTCCCGAACTGATCTTCTCAAATTTGGAGTTTGTGGCTCTTCATCTTCTGAGTCTTCTTCTGTTGTAGAGTCTGATTCATCCTCCTTTAGCTCAAACTCTATCTTCTCAGGTTCCTTTGGTATGATTTCATGTTTAACAACATCTTTCACCTCTCTAAACACCACATCTTGGCTATACACAACCTTCCTTGTTTCCGGGTTCCAAAGCTTGTAACCTTTTAAACCATCCTTATACCCAATAAAGATGCACCTTTCGGATTTATTATCCAACTTGGTCCTTTTCTCCTTTGGAACATGTACATATACATCACATCCAAATACCCTTAGATGTGAAAGAGAGGGTTTCTTACCAGTCCATACCTCATGTAGGGTCTTATCCTCCAACGCTGATGAAGGTGATCTGTTAACTAAGTAACATGCAGTCTCCACTGCCTCTGCCCAGAATTCTTGTCCTAACCCGGTACCACTGAGCATGCTTCTTGCCTTTTCCATCAGTTTTCTATTCATTCTTTCTGCAACTCCATTTTGCTGAGGTGTGTATGGAGTAGTCTTCTGTCGTGTTATACCACACTTCTTACAGAACTCTTCAAATTCCTTCTTGCAGAACTCCCCACCATTATCTGTCCTCAACGCCTTTATCTTCTTCTCTGTCTGGTTTTCCACCAGAGCCTTAAATTCTTTAAATTTGTCAAAGACTTGAGATTTATTCCTCAAGAAATATATCCATGTATTCCTTGAGAAGTCATCTATGAATGAAACATAGTACACAGACTTTCCCAGTGATGGAACTGACACAGGTCCAAACACATCACTGTGCACAAGTTCTAATATCTTGTTTGCCCTCTTAGCACCAGAAGAAAAACTCACCCGATTCTGCTTCCCATATACACAATGTTCACAGAAATCGAAATCCAGAGAACAATTAGACATACCTTCTACCATACCATCTCTATGCAGTATCCGAAGGCCCTTCTCTCCAATATGTCCAAGCCTTTGATGCCATAGCATGGTCTTTTCTCCAGAGACAGCTAGGCTTTCCGTCCCACTTTCGGGAACCATAGAACTGTTACACCCATCAATAAAAGTACTACCTTGTAGCTTGTACAGAGTTCCAGTCCGAACTCCCCGCATTAATACCAGTGCTCCCCGAACCATCTTGCAGGCATCTTTTTCGAACACTGTTTTTACACCTGCATCATCCATCTTGCTTACGGAAATCAGATTTCTGGCCAATGTAGGAATATGCAGAACACCAGGAAGTGTTCTAATCCTTCCACCTTGCAGCTTCAGCTTGACCTTTCCACGTCCGACGATTCCGGCCTTCCTATCATCCCCAGGAAGACATCACCACCATCATATTTCTCATACTCGCAGAACCACTCCCTATGGGGAGTGAAGTGAAAGGATGCACCTGGGTCAATCAACCATGACTCATGATCTACATGTGTATTTGAAGAAGAAGCCAAATACACATCCCCACCTTCATCCGAGGTGGTTTTTGCCTCTGCAGAAGGACCTTCATCAGATCCCTTTCCTTTCTCAGGAGCTTTAGATTTGCATTCCTTTTTGTAGTGCCCTTCCTTTCCACATTTCCAGCACACCTTTACAAACTTTCCAGGAGATTTAGATCTCCCTCTAGATTTAGATCTCCCACTCGAAACCTTATTCTTGTTTCTGTTCTGGGACCTTCCTCGTACAGATAAGGCATCTCCATTCTGAACCTCCATATTTCTCCGTCTCATTTCCTCCGACAGCAAGGCTGAGACAATATCATCAAAGTTCAAGGTAGTTGTATTGCTACCTATTGCAATAACCAGACTGTCCCACGAGTCTGGTAGAGAGCACAACAAACTGATGCACTTATCTTCATCTGAGATTTTAATATCAACATATGACAGCTGACTTACCACAGTATTGAAGGCATTCAGATGCTCTGTCACCGAGTCTCCATCCTTCATCCTCGGGTTATACAGCTTTTTCCGCAGGAACAACTTATTCACCAGAGACTTAGATTGGTACAAAGTCCCAAGTTTTTCCCACAAATTCTTCGTCGTAGCTTCCCCAGATACATTCAACAATACTGAATCTGAGACACACAACCGTATTGTGATTTTAGCCTTCCGATCCAGTTTCTTCCAGTCTTCATCTGACATTGCCGTTGGTTTAGTACCTGGATCTACCGCGATCCACTGATCTTTATCCACCAGAAGATCCTCCATCTTGAGCTTCCACAACTCAAAACTCTGACCATTAAATTTCTCTATCTCTATCTTCCCGTCGCTCACCATCTTCTTTCACAGCAAGAATCGATCCTGCAGATCTCCCACTGAACAGGGTCTACCTCAGGCCCGAACCAAAAAACCCTCAGCAGCAAAGGCATCCCCTTGAAGCCGAAACCTGGCTCCGATACCAAATGTAGGTTTTAACCCTGAACAACAATTATTTACACATGAATCTTAAACAGAAAATAAACAATAGCGAGAGCATAAAACATAAAACAAATCAACACAGAGATTTTCCCCTGGATCCCAAATCGGGACGACCAGCTTGATTTTTCATTATATTCCTTTTAGTGTTACAACACATATATATACATGCCGAAGCATACATAAACCCAAATCCATTAAACCTGGATTAGAACATAACCGTGGTTCCGCCAGCCCAGATCTACAAAAAATACGGGGGGGCGAAAAACCAGCGTGCCCCAAAACCATGTGCAAAATGCATGCACAAAACCATGGACGCGGACTACCGCAGTAGGACCAAGGGTACTGGCAGGGCGCTCTTTGACCACGACAGAGAGGATATCACCCCTCTGCCCCCCCCCCCCCCGCGCATGCTTAGTCGTGGAAAGAATATAACACATACCCAACAGAAGGTGATTTTGAAACTTCTATTTAATACCTTGGAGCTTGCATGCCTCAATGGAAATTTCTTCATGTTCGATGACAGGTTCACATCATTGGCATTCAATCGAATGATTCTGCAAGTGTTGGAATTCAAGACATCCATTCACACTTGTAGCTTTTGTTGTTGTACCTTGATGTCCATCATCATTCTCTCTCGTGACTGTTAACGGCTCTCATAATTGAACAGTAATCATGTGGTTTTCTACCATGTTAGGCACCAACACATTTATTCACATAGTTAGATTCATACATTGGGTTGATTGAGATCGTGGTGAATACAATGTGTCACATCTGATTTTTGGTCCATGCTTCGAGGAGTTATTGAGTATTCACGATGTATACATGATCCTATCTATACAGATGATTGTGTCCATACCGTGGATCCATTTTTATGATCTCTTTTAGATGGATGGTTGTGACCATACCACAGGCTCATCTGTCATTTTATGCCTAGTAGAAAATTATGTGGTTAGGCATATTTATACCAGATATGTCATATATTGTAAATGTTTTATTTGGAAGGTTCTCTGAAGGTGGTCTGCATTCTTTTGCTTGGTTCATAAAACATTTCAGCCATCACTCCCTGTTATGCCTTCATGCTTTCGGGGGCATCTGTTACACAGTAATTTGTCACCATGCTCATTTTCTCATCCCTGATCCTAAAATGTCTCGTGACAAATATTGTGCAATGTTTCTATCAACAAGAAATATTATAACATATCCCCTTACAGATCCAAATAATACTTCCTTAAAATATTACCAAAGAAACTTGGTCAAATTCCTATTTTCCTGGGTCAGTGCTCTTCCCAGTGCCATGACTATGCTGATATCATTTTCCAAATTTTGACTCAACGCTGTCAACACCCTAACATCTTGGAAAACCATGTTGATCCCCTTTCTAGAAGTTCTTCCTCAAATGGAGGAGAATCTTCGACCTCTAGAAGCTCAAGGGAAGCAAGTTGGTTGTTGAATAGAGATGATAAGGTCGAGCTCTCTCATTTTAGAGCCTTGATATCATCCGTGGGGGATCATCCCTTAGAAATTGGGCCTTCCTCATCCTTTCATGGGCTCCCAACCTTCTTCTCCTTGCTATAAATTCACATCCCTCATTCCCCCAACTTTAGAGATTCATTGATCATTGTCAGACTTTTGTGAACTCTCATCCCTTTGCATGATAGCATCATGATTAAGCGTAAGTGAATAGGAGAAGGAATGCTTCTGAGCTAGCTGAAGGACTCAGATTTTCACTTAAGGATGCCTCGAGCATCAAGGCCTGGTTGTAAGCTCTCCTTTCGTAATTTATCAATCATAACATCTGATTTTTTCTTTCTATATTTGTCTATATGATTATGCAAATATTTCGGTATTCCTTGATTTTCTAGATAGCTAGTGTTTAAGGTATTATATATTGTATCACGTTTGATGTTGTCTCCTAATCATCTGTAGGTATTCACGCGCCATCAGTAGCAGGAAGTTGGCCTACAAGGAGCATGGATCGAGGTCACCATCAACGGATCCAAGGATAGCGATTGGAAAAAATGTATTTATGTCTCTTTCCTCATTGAATTGTAAGCATTAGTTAAGAAAGATTATGTTAGAAAGAATCTCATGTTGCTAGACCCACTCTAGGGCTAAAGAGACTGCATATGTCCACAAAGAGGATTTATCTTTACAACAAGCAGTAAAGAGGGTTTTCAGATATTTGTGTGGCACTAGGGATTATGGTCTGTGATACCATGGAAGACCAATATTGGACAAAGTTTTTGATATTCGTGGCTTTTTTTATGCAGACTGGGCTAGTGATCTAAATCATTGAATATCTATAAGTGGGTATGTGTTTAGCCTATTTTGAGGCACAGTCAGTTGGATGAGTAAAATACAGTCTCTAGTGGCTCTTTAAACTACAGAGGTAGAATACATGCAACCACTCATGCAAGCAAGGAAGTAGTTTGGTTGCAGATATTGTGTTCAAGTATGGGGTTAGTGCACTGATCTATAAGGATAGACTATGATAGCCAAAGTGAAATTTTCTTGGCTAATAACCTTGGTTATCATTCGAGTACAAAGCACATTGATGTTCGGTATCATTTTGTGAGAGATATGGTTGAGAATAAAAAGGTGTTGCTGGTAAAGGTGGACACTTTGAAGAATGTTGTAGATGCATTGGTGAATTCTATGAGCATTGAGAAGTTTGCTTGGTGTAGAGAAATAATGGGCGTTGCAGGGATGAACCAGTGACTAATATATCCTATGGCTGCATGTGGAAATAAAATAACAAGTGGGATAATGTTGAGTGTGTGTTATAATATTTCCATGACTAGATCCAGGAAATAAGCGGGGGGTAAGAGGCGGATGGGCAACCCCCCTATGCCTGTACCTGGCACAACGGGGTGGATACATCCCCCCCTGTCGGAGGGTTTGAATGGGGTCAATAGCCCCACTACACGAGGTCCTGGGTAGTGCCCCGGGAAAATATTTTTGGACACTATATTACGTGGGCGGACCTGCCTATGATTTTGTGCATGAGTTTTCACATGGTTTTGGGCATGATGGTTTTCTGCCCATGGTATTTTGTAGATCAGATTAAGGGAACTAAGGTAATGTTCCAATACAGGGTTAATTGATTGGGGTTTATAAATGCTTCGACATCTATATATATGTGTTGTATCACTGAAAGGAATACACTGAAAAATCAAGCTAGTAGTCCTGGTTTTGGGATCCGGGGGAAAATCTCTGTGTATATTTATTTTATGTTTTATGCTCTCGCTATTGTTTTATTTTTTGTTTTAAGAGTTTGTTTGCAAATTATTTCTTTACAAGGTTAAAACCTATAGGATCAACTCTAAAACTCACTTCAATAAACCTAAGGAGCATTTGAAACTTAATGACACACATATAGGTCTATGGTGGACATGTGTTCTGGTGTCATTAAATGTAGGATATGTCATTGTTTGTGGGTGTTTCATCTTTGGGGTGACATCCATTCCATGTATGTGAGTGTTTAGGATTTTTCTCCACATACCTTTGAGTATATTGGATGATGCTCCACGCATATAACGTATAAAGGAATGCTCTCATCGAACGGTTATGCATTAGACAATACTATTATTCAATGCACTCCTACGTATCTTCGAGTATATTTTGGGAGTCCCATATAGCTTTCTATCAATCCATAGGTAATTGAGTCTTTCGCCTTGTATACCATGATACACTGAACACAAAATTCAAGGATATTTCTTGCATGTACGTTAATTCCATGGTTCACCAAGGTTTATATTGCAGTTCACCATTGTTTGGTAAAAATGTATGCCTAGATGACCCTCTTTGTTTTATTTTTTTGTTAATTTCTAAAATCAATTAATTGATCCCAAAATAACATCCTTACCATGGAAAAAATTATTAGTAGATCTTAGGTTGATACTAATGATATCAGTTCTTGAGTCCACCAGACAAGGAAACCTTTCTTACGGGAATCCCAATCCCTTTCCTCATTTTGGAAATATTGGTGCTCCCTATATGGAAATGTTGTCTCTTCCTTGATTTACCATTGGTTTGCCAATTTGGTTATGAATGTCTAAATTTCTTCTAAACCAAATTATCCTTCACTTGAACAACATCAACCTCAATTTGATCCTAAATTTGACCATTTTCATTCTTCACTTGTTGTTTCTTCATCCCTTTCTTCCTCCTCATTTGGTGAAAGTATTGATACTAGTAACCAAAAATTTAAGAAGAAGAGTAAGAAGATGAAGAAGAAGAAGCACAACAATAAAGGGGGCAACCAAGCATCCATTGCTACAAATGAAACTAGTATGGAAGAATCTTCCAATCATCCCCATAAATTTAAATTCCTTTGCAAGTTATGTAAGGGTGATCACCTTCTTATATATTGTCCTGGTATTCCCAAGATATTTAAAGTGTAGTCTATAGGCTCACATATTCCTTTTTCATCAGCCTTTGGATATCATGCTAGTGATAAATCATTGACTAATGATAGTAAGGTCCTTATATGGATGAAGCCTCAAAAGTGTTGGAAAACATTAGAGTTCTCAGCCTCGACTTCTAGCTAGTTATCAAAAGCTTTCTCCCAATCCTCCACTAGTTGATGAAGTGATTGATCAGTATTTGAATCCAATCAATCCCACTCTCTCTAAACCTAAATCCCATGAGTCTATTCCTGACCAACCATTGGTGGAAAAAATGGTTGACATGGTTTCACCTTCAGTTGATTGTACCTTTCTCGTAAAGAGTGAAGGCCATACCATTCATGTTCTTCTTGTTTATTTAGATTCAAATTAACTAGGGGGAAATCCTACCATTCCCATGATACAAGAGGAACATCCTCCCATTCCTATGGCATAGGGGAATAGTTCTCTTGTTCCCATTACACAAGGGAGGAATTTTCAAGTTCTCATGACAACCCCTCCAAGGAGTATGGTGACTTTCTTTGATTGGTGTCCATTGGAAGGATATTATCATCCTCTTTACGTTCCCTTCTAGATCACGGTACATGATTATAATGTGGTCGTACCTAGCACAATCATAGATTAAGGCACATTTGTTAGTATTATTTCTTCAACTGCTTGGCAAGCATTAGGTTCTCCATAGCTTGTCCCCATCACTGAGAATCTATTGGCTTTTAACAAAGGAACCAATCAACCATTATGGATCCTTCCTTTTCATATTACTTAAGGAGGAAATATTGTCTATATTGAAGTGATGTTATTCTAAGGGACTTTGGATTTTAATTTACTCCCTAGGCATGACTATGTTTATGTCATGAGAGATCTTGTCTCTTCACAGTTTTGTGTGATATGTTTTCCACATGAAGGAATAATTGTGACCATTGACCAACTTTCATTCATTGGTCCTAATTTGTCTCCTAGTCAAGAAAATTCCATAAATGGTCCTTATATGCAAGTGGTATCTCCCTTCCCACAAGTTGAATATGTGGAAACTCGTTCCGTGCTCACGTCTACTAATGATGTAGTAGGTAATATAGTGCATCATGTATTGGGGGAATTGGAGCTCGATATTTCCATTAGATCCCTTGATATGCATCCCTTCCAAAGAATTATTCTCCTATCTGATGAGAACCACTTGGACACCATCGCCTCTTATGGGCCATGATCAAGGTTTTCAGAGCAAATTTCCTTTTCTTGTGTCAATCTCCTTGAAAAATTTAAACAATATTTTTGGATCAAAGTTCCTTTTCTTGTGTCAAGATCCTTAAAATATGAAACAAGTTACCTTGAGTATAGTTATTTTACTATGTCAAGCTCATTAAAAAATGAAACGAATCTCCTTCCAATTTGAATCTTTGATTCGATCTTGTAAATTTCGAGTCGATTTTTTCACTTGATCTCATAAATGAACCTTCATTCCATCCACCAATTAGTCACCAGTAGTCTACTTGGGTGAATGAATGAAAATTGGGGGGCATGTACCTCGAATTGAGTCATTATGCTGGGGGCATGCAACCTTATCTCAAGCATATCTTTCCTCTATTTCAAGCTTGTGCAAAAATGAAACCATTCCCATTTTATCCCGATGAGTTCCATCTTTATCATCTTATTTCTACCAAATGAGCCTTGGTTTTCTCATTCTATCGTCACCATTTGCTTTGACGATCATATGCTTTCACTTGGTTGTTTTACCCTTACTCGGGGTACTACTACGATGAGTGGTCTTATTAGTTATCCTCTTTACCTTCATATGTTTTGATAAGTTCCATCATGACCGTAACTAGTTGCTACCCTTATACCACTCATTCCTCTAGGAGGAGCGCTCTTTCAGATATTTTCAGACTCCCAAAATATGAATATTTTTAAGCACTTGTATTTTATAACTTGTTAAAATAAATGAAAAGGCATCTACTCAATATAAGTTTAACCCTTTTCCATAATGAGATAGAATATTTATGAAAAAGGAATGCCTTATTCAAACATGGTTAAGAGGTTCTCTTGAGCATTTTTTTCTACCTTTTCAGAATTGAGAGACTATCTACGAAAAGTGACATTTGGAGTTTTATTTTTTGCCTCTTTTTCGTATTCTCTAAAAATGAAAAAGAGGTTGAACTTTACCTTCATTGGACTCGTTCAAGCATCAAACAATGATGGAATTTTTAAACATGACAAGTTCGAACCACTCCTTCTTAGGGTTCATTAAATATACTCAGAGGGATTTATTCGAAAGGTGAACTTACAAATCAAGCATATGTTATCTTCCTCGATATTGTTAAAAAATAGAGAGGTATTGACAAGTATGGTTGGGGAAATTTGGAAAATAGGGTGCTCCATTTGTTAAGGGCAGCAAGTCACTCTTGAACACAACACTCTTCCACTTCACCACCGTGTCTATTTGGTTTCACAAAATGCTTGTCTTTCATTTTATCATGCCTTTTTAGAGCCTCCATTTTGGTTTTGGGTCAATGTTGCCAATTCCATTAAGTTTCGTCGGTGTCTTCGAGAGAATTAATTCAGTTGAAATCTGTTACCTTAATCTTAGGCCTTAATTCCCTTTTTTCCTTTCTCTATTCAATTATGTATCAGCATCTTTTTGTCTCAATAATCATACCTATTTTGTTCACTGATGGGGGATACATCAAGGCCCTCCTGTCACTGATCACTTCCTATCAATATCATCACATCATCCAGGAAGTTTACTTAGAAGCACCCCTTTGGTACCATGGTGCTTTCATACATCAATGGCAAGTTTTCATGCTCTTGGAAACAAGTTTACATAAATGGCCTTCGAATGAAAGACTATGTGTGATGTTCAACATCAACTTATTTATTCACACCATACAGATTGTATTATGTTACCTTCAGATCCATTAACATCATCAATTATTTCTCTTGCATTTGTTAATGTCTTACATCATTGGCCAGTAATCATATGGTGTCTAGCATGTTTCACCTCAGCTCATTTGATTCACATGGCTAGACTTGTACATTGGTTGGTGGTGAGAAAGATATAAAATACCCTGGATCTATTTTCATTCATCTGGGATGTGATTTCGGTAGTTATACATAGATCATAATGTATAATGGCTATTATCATATAGATGTCATCCATTATTGGGTCCGCCTATTGCATCTATGGGTGCATATTTTGATCATTATACATGTTATGTTAGCTTATGTGTTGAGTATAGGTATGCCTCCCTCAGAAAAAATATGTCACTATATAACTGTATTGTAACAAATGAAGCTCGATGGTTGTTCTTGGTCCTGACTTGTCACAAGGTAAAGCACTTAGTCATTAGTCATCATTTATAACTTTACACTTTAGGAGGAATCTATTAGAGGCCATTTTTCAAATCCACTCAATAGGCCTCCTAATGGGATCAATCAACATCCTATTCCCCCTTGTCCACATCATTGCACAAATTCCTAAGTGAACCTCCTTCATTTCCTAGAATTTCTTCTTGAAACCACCACATCTAAGCTAGTTTTAGTACCAATGCTCCATGGCCTTCCTCTACACAATGTTCACCTATAGGTTGCTACATTGTGGCCAACATTGATCACCTACAATTTTATCCCCTTTTCACCTCTGTTGGTTCTAGAAATTCAGGAAAAAGAGAAAATTTCTTGAAACTTCCTCTTGCATAAGCTTCTAGATCTTGTTACGACTATTTACCTTGGATAAAAATTTCAGATCCTATCTCATTCTTATTTTGGATTTTCCATTGCTTATCCTTTGATCACATCCCCCCATCAAAGGTGGATCTAAAATCTTAGATTTCTAATTGGATAAGAACTCCCAACTTACACCACTCCTCTATATACTTACCTCCTTGCATATGCAAGGGGTTGGCTTTTGGAGAATGATTCTACACTTATGTTACCGAGGTGATAAGTTAATATTCCATGCATTTATGATGATTGGAGGTGCATATTATGACAAGGATAGCACAAGACATCTTGGAGGAGCTCCTCTACCAGATGAACACCTATTTGTGGTTGTGTTGTAGGTAAAATCCAACACCCCCCATTTTTGAATTGTTTACTTCAATAATGGGGATCCTTTTTATTAATTTTTGGCTAAGCACCTCTTATGATTTTCATTAAGTTAGTTGTCCTAAAATTTTAATATTTTTTCATTTTTGTCAAATTTCCATTTTGATTGTTTTATTCAATCTAATTTTTCATAAGCTTTTCAATGATACTTGTTCTGCTCCATTTGGTCAACCAGTTTGTAAATGGAACTCCTTTGAAGTTTGACGATATTTGTGTCACCTTGGTTAAAAATGTAAGTAAATGTATAATATTTCAATTTTCATAGTTAAAATTGGCATTCATTATAAATATTAACTTTTAGTTCATTTTTACTAATTCTTTCATTTTTCACTAACGGTCCTACAAAATGATCCAGCTAAATTGTACAATGGACTAAAACACATCTGGAGATCTTCGTAATTTACTCCAACTATTTTAAAATCAATTGTCAGGCCCAGAATCTCAAAATTGAAAAATGGTTGTAGTCTAATTTGTAGGATGGTTAATCCCACGTGGGCCCCACTTCGCACCACATCCTCTCTTCCAAAAATCTCGATTTAAAAAAAGACAAAAAAAAATTTGATATCACATATCGCATATCACAATTTCACTCAAGCTCCTCAAGCCCTTCACTTCAATAATTGCGATTGTGAATTGTGATTTTGGTTTTCATGCAACGAGTTAAGTCTCTTAATATAAAGTTTTTCAATTCTCCTTATGACTCCCATGACCTCACCCTCACCTCACTCACCTTCCACTTCACCTCACCCTACCTCATGCTTACCTCATGTTTCTCCACCTTATAACTCCCAACTCACTCATCTCTCCTCCTCCCTTATCCCTCCATACCCTCCACTCATATTAATACGTGAATGTTTTACAATTCTGTATTTTAATTACAATATAATAATATATTAATATTATAAAATTTATCTATTAATTATAATTTTTATATAATATAATTATAATATTAATATAATAGTATTTTAATTAATTATTAGATTAATTTATTTTAACTAATTTAATTATATTTTTAATTAGATTTGTAGTTAATTAAAAGTAATAACTTAATTACATTTAATTATCACTAATTAATTAGAAACCTTAATTTAAAATAGGATTAGAATTTAATTAAAAAAACTATGATTTTTAGCCCAAGCAACAAGAATTCCAGAATTCTCTCAATTTTCATATACCAACTTTGGAAGCTCATAGATTGAGTTTTACTTGGCCAAATGAGGTCCGGGATGGCTCATTGGATAGATAAAATCATGGATATTATTCCTGAAGTGATTTTATTTCTAGATTTTATTATTTATTGGGTCTAAAATAAAGTAGAAGATCAAGCTTCGAATTTTTAAAACAAAACTAATTTTTTGAGTTTTATTTTCTACATTTTCATTTGCCCATAACTTCTTTTAAGTGTAGATCTATTCGTTTATGTTCTCCTTAGCCAATTATATCATTACATGCATCAATTGAAAGCTTAAATTTCTTTTATTTCAATTATGTAATTAAGTTTTAATTGGATGTGTTTTAAATTTCAGATTTGGCATTTTGATTTTATTTTCACATTTTAATTTTGTTTTGATTTTTTTTTGTAGGAAAACAGTTGAAGAGATGAGGAAAAGAAGATCGCAATCAATGAAAATTCTCCAAAATTTGAAGAATATGATTTTGAGCCAATAGAAATTGATGGAGGATAACCGCTCTTCAACAAAATTTCTTATGAAGAAATCATTTTTGTAAATATTATAAATAGCAGATTATAGAAGGTAATAAGGGCTCCTATTCTCTGCAATTTGGAGTTTAGTGAAGGCACTATTGTATAGAGGATTTAGATTTGTAGGGTAGATGAGATAAAAATTAGATCTGGGGATTATTGAGATTCTTCTTATGCATGTTGAATTATGTATGGAGAATAGAGTTTGCACTATTTCAGCTCTAGTTTAAAAGCAGAAGCGCAAGCATTGTAAAGGATTGTTGGAGACTGGAGTCAGAGAAATGGTTTCAATAAATTAGTATTTATAATACTATTGTTTTAAATACTAGTTTCATTTTATGATAAAAATAATGTGTCATTTTATTCATATTTGTGCACTATTGTCGATATGAGTAATTTGTCTCAATTATATGTTATTATTTATCCCTGCTCTTATTGGTTGAATTATCATTTCTAAGAAACTACTTACTCAGAAATCTGTCTTTTAATATTGATTTAACAATCAATATCATTTTTGTGAACTACGTCCTAAATATTGTTTGGTTAATTATCTTAGTTAAGAGGTCTCTAAATAGAATGTGTTTTGGTATTCATAATGTCAATTAATTGAACTATTTCATTAATTTGATATTCATTATAAGCCAAACATATTTAAATCTCAATCATTTAAATATATTTCTCTCAGATGGGTTAGATATATATCTGCCTAATTGAGATAGGATTAGGATAAACTTTCTTTTTCTTGCATTTTAGAATAATTTTACATTTTAGATTTAATTCTACATTATTAGAAGTCCTCTTCCAAAAGAGGCAAGACTTTAGTTGTGGTTTGTCTGAGCCCCAAATTAGCTTAAGGATCACTCTTTTGCCTGATCAGCAAGAGAAATGATTTGATTTCTCTTTCCCATTGGTAGACAAAAGTTATATGTTAAGCCATTAGAGATTAATAAAATTTAATTGGACCTAGTTAAACCAGTCGGAGTCATCATTCCAAATGAAAAGGGAGTTTCTTTAAGGTCCCAACCGAGTGGTCATCCTCCATGTTTTTGAAGCAGATTTCGAGGCTTCAACATTCTGGCACTAGAAGGAGGGCCTGAGACTTGTTTTCCTATGGAGTCTTTCTATTCTAACATTTTATTTTTAATGCAATGGCTCTTCTAAAACTTCCAATTTGGAGTTGTATTTCTGAGAGTGCATCTTCGAATACTCAACTAGAAATAGTAAGACTCTTGTCTCAGGTAAATTTTAATGGTAATAGGAATACTTCTACATTTAATCATGTCTTTCAATTTATTCAAAATTTTTCAAATTCTATTTTTCAAGGAATTGATGAAGGTATTTTATGTAGGATTTTTACTCTTACATTCTTGGCAAAAGCCAGAAGTTGGTGTCAATCACTCCCAGTTGTCTCAATTCACAGTTGGGAACAATTTATTACAATATTTCTTTGGAAATTTGATGGTTAAATCTACGAACAGGTATGTGACGAAATAGAAGGTTAACAAAGGTTTCAAACTGAATCTTTGATTGATTTTACCATAAAATTTCATTTAAATTGTTTAAAATTTAAAATTGAAGATAAACCTTTGAAAGAATAATTATTATACTGGTTTGAACATATTTTCTCTCTTCCTTCCATTCATAATCCATGTGAAATTATTTCAAGCTTTGCTCAATATCCTTCTAATTTCAATGACATAATACAAAATTCCAATATGGAGGTACAAACAAATGATAATGAAGTGGCCTCTATTTTGTATGATCAATTCCTTCCATTAGTGCACAGTTCCTACATTGTTGATAAAGGTTAAGGTGCACCTTCACATGTCAATGAATCTCAATCACAAATCTTGGAAAATTTCACTATTCAAATTTGATAAATTGCTAACAACACTCTTGAATAATATACCGCTTTAAAATATGAAAATCAGTATGAGTTAGAATCAGAAAATCAAAGCATAAATCAGCAAATACAAGAAACAATTAAAGTTTCCAATAATGCACAATCTATTGTACACATTTCTAAATTCTTTTATGATGAGAAAATTCCAAATTCAGAACAACAAAGAAATATTATTCAAGAAAGCACAATTTGCCAAGTAAATGATCTTAAATATGAAATTTTCAATGAAGAAAATGCATAAGAGTTCTCAAATAGAGACATTTTCAAATGAATTGTTTCAGATTCACATTTTTCTCTTTATCTTGCTAATTTTTCAAATAGCAATTTTTCCTCTCTTCCTATTAAAGATATTTCATAAAATAGGTAGGTTGATCTAAATAAATTTTTGATTAGTTTTTATCAGGATAGATAATTAATTAATGATCATTCTTCTGGAATTAATGAACATGAGCTCAATATTCCTTCTTGTTGTGATACATTAGGTGAGATCAAAGGGAATTCTAATGTATGACATGAGGTCATTTATGATAGCTACTTTGACATTGAGGATATTGATTTGTATTAATTTACAATCATGACGACATTGAGGATCTAGTGAGCTACTTGCATATTTATGATACCGGGCAGCAGGAGGCTTGGCTGCACTGGTTACTCTTGAAGAAGTTTATCCATCACTTGGCATACAATATTTCCAAGGGTATGATGGTGGAGAAGATGTGGCAGGATGTTGGCATCATGGAGCAGCAAATATTAGGGGTGCATAGTGATGATGCAACATTTATATCACTCACCATGTCTTCATCACCTGTCTTGTATGATGAGAGCATGAGGAAGCTACAGAAACTTTTGTTGTTGGGTCATTCTTTGGAGAGAAAGGGAAAATTTCCTCTCATTTCTTGTATGATGTTGCAGGAGTAGGAGATGGCACAGTCATGGTGCAAAGAGGATACTCCTTGACCTTTGATGATTAGGAATTACTCCCACTTTGGGAGAGATTCCATATTTGTAGCAACATTGTGGGAGGGTTTCCCATGTATGTTGAGGGAGGAGGGCAATAGTGCTGTGCCATCTAGAGACTATCTAGTGCCTCATGCAGAGGGAGGAGGAGCTCTTGCTCTAGGTAGAGGGATTCTTGCATCTTTGCAAGGAAGTCCCCAGGATCTCATGTGTGGAGATCAAGGCACAACCCATGTTCTACATGTGCCATTGTTGAGGAGGTGTGGAACCATGGAGACACAAGGAGGAGATAGGGAGGATGACTATCATGATGTGATGAGAAGCACACATCCCTGTCTATTTTATGGGGTTGATGCACCTAAGAAGGTGATTGGATTGTGTAGTGGAAGCATGGACAGACTTGTTCATTCATATATTCAGTCATCTCTTGTTGAGGATGTCTCATTGCATGGAGACATTTTGCTAGGGAGACCACTGGACCAGCAGAGGAGAAGGGATGCTTCACATGTTGAGGCACCATTCATTGATTTCAGAGGATTGGAGTGCTCCCAGGATCATTTTTCTTGCATGATATTGAAATATTAGCATATGAGGAGATGCATAGATCATGTGCAGATGGAGGATATACATAACTCTTTGGAGGAGTTAGCACAACCACCTCTTTTCAGTTTGAGGATGAGAGGAGACTCATTTTTGAGCCACTCCATTTTCATACACAAAAATTATGGTAATGGTGTTGTTTGTTTTCATGATGATTTGTATGTTCGTCCCTTAACCATATATGTACAGGATGTTGCTCCAAGGAGGAGCATTATTCTTTCTATACCCCATGGTCTACTTGAGGCCATGAGCACTATTGGTGACCACTCCCTAGGAGGAATTGGGGAGGAAATGTATTTTGGAGGACATACTCACCTTGCACCATGCATCATTTACTTTCTCCATACATTTTAGGAGAGTAGGATAGCAAGCAAGTGGTTGAGAGGCCACACTTTTTGTCATACTCTTTTTTCGTTGAGGGTCAGACTGCATTGGTTACAATTGAGGGACCATTTCCCACCTCTCTTGCCACATATGACAGCGAGCATGCTTCTCATTATGGTTCATTATGTTGTTGGTGTCTTTGTATTTGTTGAGAGAATGACTGGGGGAATGGCACATTGGTTGGATGTGTCCCTTGGGGGAGAGATCTCTCACATTATTTGCATTGCATGTTCTAATGGGAGCATGAGAGGACATGTGGCCACTACAACAAAACATTTGTTTCCATTTGAGGTGAGCCATCTGATTAATGGGATGCCATATGATGGTGACTTCCAACTCATCACATATGAGATGATTTGGGACAACATGTTTCATAATGTTGGAGAATACACTACAAGAAAAAAGGACATTGGTGAGGGTCATGCTTGTGACGGACCTTTAAGGTCCATCACCAATGTCACATATGTTGACGGTCCTTAAAAAAGCATCATTGTAAGTGTATATAGTGATGGTCCTTTAAGGTTCGTCACCAAAGCCATTTTCAATGAAACTTTTGGTGAGGGTCGTTAAAGGCCCATCACTAATTCTCTCTTTTGTGACACTTCCAGTGACGAACTTTTGATGACCATCATCAATGCTCTTTCTGTTACTTTTGGTGATGGTCAAAAAATGTTTGTCATCATTGATCATTCCAAAAAAAATTTGATGACGCTATGTTCATGTTAATATATATTTTATCAAAAGATAACGATTTATGACCATTATTGTGGAGTATTTTTTTATAATATGTCCAAATCCATAGTGGTTAGATTCAGTCGATTTTTTAAGAAGTAATTAGTGTATATCATTTCCCTCATGTAAAGACTAGTCGAATAGAGTTTTCCTATGAGTCAACACATGATTCATATCTATTTAGTTTATTATCTAGAAAATTCCCTTTAGATAAAGTTCTACTATTGTGTGTATAAAATATATTATTTAATGCATAATCAAGCTCTGACAATTCTATTAATGAGAAAGACCTAACACTCCTCAACAATCTGGGCAAACCTTCAATTAATGCTTTGGCAAATACTAACATTTCTTAGCACCTCGCATGTCTTGGAACATCTTTGTACCTATAACATCTTGTCATCAAACTGACACCCAAGCACATGGTGGCATGCGTTAGCACAACATGGAACTCTCATAGCATGTGTTGGCATGCATGTAGTCCCTAGCATGCCCTAGAACACCTTGATTGAATGCATTGACATACATTAGCACTCGGCACACAATGCAACTCGGCATGTATTGGGACCTATTATTAGTGTGCATAGCATGCCCCTTTTGAAAAATATAAAGTCACGACTTATTAACCTTATTATTGGTTCTTCCTTTTGTTGCCTTAAGACTTCTTGACACATATTGACATACCCTGGAACCCTGCACATCCTTAGCACCTAGCATGTATTGGAATATCTTGGAACTATTAATTGGCACATATAATTAGCACACCTTGGAACTCCCAAGCACACTTTGGGAATTCTTGACATGCCTTGATATTCCCTAGCATGCCTTACCAATGCTTAGCATACCTTGTCACTCCCTCCTTGGCATAATAGCTAGCACTCATTAACACTAGTCCCTGGCACACGTTCCTCATATTCATTAACTTCCATGAATTTTAACCTAGTGCTCCCTTAGTGTTTTGTCCTAGTACTCCTTAACACTCCTCAACATGAATTAGCACTCTCTAGCACACCTTAGCACTCTTCAACATGCCCTTCCACTTCATAACATGCATAACACTCCCTGACACATATTTGCGCTTGGAAAGTATTATCATGTATGGAATACATTGAGATGCCTTGGTATGATATCACATGGTTTAATGTTAAATTTATTTGAGATCAACTATTGGAAAGTAGATGAGAAGCAACAAAAGAATAATTGGCACTTAGAATGCACTAAGACTTTACACTTGGAACCTATTGTTTCCTAGTGTTGTTGTGCCTAGCATGCCCCTCTTGGAAAAGGTAAATTTGTGAATTATTAGCCCTCTTATGTGTTCATTTCCCTATAGTTCAACTTGTTTCTCCCTTTTGTCTCCTTGACAGTCCCTCGCACACATTGACACACCCTTGCACATCTTGGAATTCCTTATCACTTGGCACATATTAGCATGTTTGACATTCCTTCGCACTATCTGGTTCATCTTAGCTTTCCCTAGCACGCTTTGGCACTCATGTCCTCACAACTAGCCTTTAAATTTTTTCACAACTTGGGAACCCAATCAATTCCTTAGCTACTACAGTTCATGTGACAATATTGGCTTGCTTCAATCGCAACAACTTGACCAATTGCACCTACTACAAGTAGATTGTGCCTTGTTCACGTAAGAATTACCTATAGCTCATTTTATGCCACGCATGTCCAAGCTAAAATTGTCCCACTTAACTATTTACCAAGACAAGGATCACTTGATCTAGCCATGGGCATAAAAAACTATGCAACATAGCTTACACAGGAAATATTTGACATGTATGTTCAGTTGATATAACTAGTAGAACATTAACTAAGAGTTTGAAAGAACCACAAGATGCACAAGGCACACACGATATAAGCCGACACAAGCTGAGTGCCCCAAAACTTATACACAACAATGTACAATATGCAATTATCTAGAATAGTTTAAAATGTGAGCATGTAGCCAAAGTGTGCCACATCTCATATAGAAAAATAGCTAAAGGAAAAAAAATGTTGTGCCTAGAACAAAGTGATCTCCCTTTGTATAAAACTACTATGTCGAGCTCCGTATAACAATCATAGGCTTTCCTCCTGTAAATCCTATTATGAACTTCTCCTTAGCACACTTGAATTCGCTAACACTCCCTTGCACACACTCTTATTTGTTCCTTTCAATGCATTTTGACCTAGTTATCCTTTGATATGCCTCGACACTCCCTCACACTCTTCGGCATGCATTTACATTGTCTGACATGTGTTAGCATGCCTTTTCATTATTTTGCATGCCCTGACCCTCCCTAGCTATCATGCCCTCACAAATATCCTTACTTAATTTTCAACTTGGGAACCCAACCAAGCCCTCGCTTGACTACAAGAGCTTGACCAAGTTACGGTTACTACAACTAGACTATGTTGTTGAATTGTGTATCTTTGGAGGTACTAAACAAGCCTATTGAGACAATATTGTGTGATTTTTGTGACAAAAGGATTTGTGGACAAAGAAGCCAAGCAAAGGGATTTTGGAACCAAGATGGGGTTGAAAATCTAAAAGAAAATTAAAAAGGAAAATTAATATTTCCTAAGGTATAAGTGGATAAAACCCACATAAGTTATAGACGGTTCCTAAGAGGTCTAGGAAAATATATTTAGGGAGGCCTTAGGATGAAGGAAAGAACATGATCACCAATTCTAGTAGAAGAGGACTTAAATTCGACATCATCTACAGGAATGACAGAAAAAATCGCCCGAGTTGACTCCAGTCACTCCCAAACTTAGGCGCGTGAAAGAGATATTGAACCTGGAATTTCTTACTCTACTATTGATGCAAGTAAATAAAAATATAATGTCTTGGCTGAGCTTGACGTAATTTTTCAATTCAAAACAAAATAATTTGATTTAGATGTGGATGTGCTCGATCAACAAATCGATCTGTTGGATTAAGATATTAGGCAAACCTTAAAGAGCATTGAGCCCAGATACTCTGGGACTCAAGCTCTAGACATTAAAAATTCATTTTTAGAGTAGAAGGAAATAATGACGTCCAGTTCAGAACTGACTGTAGTCCCAGAACAATCCCAACCATCGGACACCTTATCACTCAAAGAGGTGTTACCTATAAGCAGACCCCATTTTATCTCAACAAATGACTTCGAGACACACATCTTAAATCTTACAGTGGTTCAGCCTGAGATAGGGGAAACCCATAGATGGTTGGATATGGGACCCCTTCCTTAGCCATAAACTTTGGTAGAGTGTCAAACATGGACGTGATAAATTTACATCGGCAAGCGGGTGAAATTGTAGCACAGAGGCTATTGAACTCCATATCAGGGAACAAGAAGATGCAGTCCATGATCAAGAAGGTCTCTGAGAAATTGAACATAGCTCATATGGACTTGTGCACCAAGGCCAATCACATCAAAGAATTGGAGGAGATTGTCGTGCGCTAGTTTGGACACCCTAAAGATACTGCTCCTCTGAAGAAATTACTAGAGGAGAAAGAAAAAGAGATTAAAGCGCTCCAAGAAATACTAAAGATCTCGGACCATGAACCTCATGTTCTGGTACAATATTTCGAGATGAAAGAGGAGGTTGAACCTTGTCTTCAAGAAATATAATATGTTATATGTATCAAGGAAGAAGAGCGACATAGTGCTCTCAAGCAACTAGAGGCATTCAGAGCGGAATATCATGAAAAAGAGGAGCGACACCTAAAACTCTTGGCAGTGTAAAGGATTCAATTGATAAGGCTCTTAGTTTAGTCCAGAAAATTGAGTCAGAATATCCCAACTTATTATGCATCAAGATTACTCAGTTAGAACAAGAGTTGCATCTATCCAACTAAGAAATCGCAAGATTTGACCACAAAATTAACGTCGTCGTGGGGCAGAAGAAAATCAAAATTGAGCAGATTCAAGATGCTCTAAAGGATAAGCATAATGAGGTAAAAATATGGTATAATTTTCTCGCGTCACAATGATAGGAAAGAAGGTAATAATGCAAGCTAAAGGAGAAATCTGAAGAGAGGTTTGGAAAAAAATCACTACAGTTGAGTCATATGTGAGAATTCTCTCGCAGTGCGAAAAGGATCTAATACAAAGCGCCAGTCTGGAGGAAAATTCTACATCTAAGACCCTAGATAAAAGGTTGAAAGACATCAATTCCATCATAGATCTTGTCAATACTTTGGAAGATGACACTGTAGTAGAACTAGAGCTACCTCCTAGAGACGAATGCGTTTTCTCTTTTTGTATGTTAAAGGAGAAGCAAGTCGCTATGCAAGCAATGCAGGATGAATTCGACTGAGTTATAAAAGATATAAATGAATTCAAAACTGAGTGGAATTATTTAGGAAGATTCAGTGTGCCTTCATTCTGGAATGAGGAAAATTGGGCAATTTCCTGGCAGAGGATATCTGATCAATTTAAAGAAATGAAACAAGATCTAGGTTGTCTAGCCATACTAGGGGAAGAATCTGTTTCTTATTCTACAGTTGTCAATGCCCTTTGCAAGTAATTTAATATTTTGGTCGGGGTAAACAAGATCATACAAAATATCCCCCCCACCAGGTATCAAATAAGATCATGTTTGGTGGTGGCAATTGCCAAATACAAGAATGTGCCCTAGTTAGCTGCTATTGAATGGTACAAGTTAGTCAAATTAAAAAATAGTTTTAAACACAACACAATATTCCAACAGTTTGCTTATACGTCATGGGTCACTGAATCGGTCCCACCAATGTAGTATGTCACAAATCAACCGGAAGACTGGAACAAAATTCCCCTTATTACAACTCAGGCACTGATTGTAAGGATACGTGGGGTGCACACACTCTCTCTAACGAGGCTAACTAAAAGGAAAAAGTCATCAAATCCACAAAGGCGACACAATGCTTAATCATTTCATTGCCAATATTTACTTTACTTTTATTTGTTTTATATTTCAATTTCAATTGGTTACAATAGAAACAATTACTAAAACAATTATTTTGAAAACTATTATTTAAAACCTTGTTTCTCGTCATGGGGGGTTGTTTGCAGAAGTGGAACAAGGATAATTTCAACGAGTTGGAGGAGAAGAACATGGAGGTTCATATTGAGCTAGGATCTAATGGAAATCACATGACCAAGGGTGTTGGTGTCGTCATCTTTGAGAGGGAGTCTGAAAGATCTCTCCATCTTAGAGATGTTCTTTATGTTCCAGGACTGAAGAAGAACCTTGTTTCAGTATCAACCCTTGAGGACAAGGGATATGAAGTAATCTTAAACAGAGGTAAGGAATACCTCAAGCACTTAGCTTCAGGATTAGTGAAGGACATAGGTGTGAGGGCGAGGAACATGTACAATTTTCACGTGGAGACTTGCGTAGCCTTGAGCAACAAGGTGAGTCGTGAGAAGAGTAGAGATGTTGGATAACTTTGGCATAAGTTCATGGGATACTTGAATAACGGGGTGTTGAAGATTCTTCAACAAAAAAAAAAAGGCTTACCAGTGTCTAGTTTTTACTAGCATGATGTGTGAAAGAAGTACACACATGGAAATTATGCCAAGACTACTTTTCAAGGTTGAGACAACAGAGCCAAATGGATTTTGGAGCAGGTGCATTTAGATATATGTAGGCCCTTCTCTTCTCCATCTCTTATGAGACATGGGTATTATGTTACTTTAATTGATGATTATTTTGGAAAACTTGGATATTTTTTATGAAGAATAAATATGAGGTCTTAACCAAGTTCATGGAGTTTAAGGCCTTGGTAGAAAACTAGATTGAGAAGAAGATCGAGGCAGTGAGGGGTGAAATTGGTGAATAATATTCCTCAAATGCCTTCAAGGTTTTTTGTGTGAAGGAGAGCATTAGGAGAGAGATGATAACACCTCATAACCCTAAGTATAATGGGTTATATGAGAGGATGAACCGCAATATTGTTGGAGTGACCAAGGTCATGTTGCATGATCAGGGATTGCCTATATTCTTCTAGGTAGAGGCATGCAACACTAAAATATTTCTACAAAATAAGAGTCCACATAAGGTTCTTGTATGACTTACACTATAGGAGGCTTTCACAGGAAAGAAGCCTGATGTTTCACACTTCTGTATATTTGGCACACAATTTTATTGCCATCTATCCAAAGATAGCAGGAAGAAGTTGGAGCCCACAACAGAAAAGGGTATTTTTGTGGGACACAATGAGACAAATCATGCATATAAAGTGTATCTGCTAGGAATCAAGAATATTGTTCTCAGACGAGATGTGATGTTTCAGGAGTCCAGAGCTCTAACGGATTCCTTAGAGTGAGAGTACGTTGGAGTACCTAAGATGGAGGAGCTACTCACTCCCAACGAGGATCCTTAGCTAGGATCATAGGAGAAGAGACCAAGACAAAAGTAGAATCCTAACATTGGGAGGAAGAAAGATAAGTGGGCCACGAAGTTGCTTCGGGAGGCTAAGGAGTGGGTTGAAGTTCCTAGAACCATGTTCAAGCAAAGTGACTAGCCACAAAGGTACACTGAATATATGGCATTGACGACAAGAGTGGTGGACACTGAGCCTTCTATTTATAAGGAGGTAGCTTCTAAGAAAGTTTTGAAGGATGCCATGGTGGAGGAATATTCCTCCATCATGAAGAACGGTATCTAAAAGATTGTGCCATGACCTAAGGGAAAATTAGTTGTAGGATCACGCTGGGTGTACAAGGTGAAGCATGGAGAAAATGGGAGTGTGGAGAAGTACAAGGCCATGTTTGTGTTTAAGGTATTCTCACAGATTGAGGGCATAGATTACGAGGATACATTTTCCCCAGTAGCATGGTATTCATCCATAAGGACTATTCTGGCACTTGCAACATAAATGGGGTGGAAGATCCACTAGATGGACATGAAGATATCATTCCTCAACAAATTGGTTGAGGAGGATTTTTATACGGAGCAACTGGATGGATTTCAACAGTTTGACAAAGACACACATGTTTGCAAGAAGAAGAGAGCTCTTTATGGGCTCAAGAAGGCTCCAATAGCATGGTACACTCGTATTGATAGATACTTTTGAGGATTAGGCTTCACTAAGAGTGAGGAAAATGTCAACTTGTACTGCATCATGGTTGGAGGGCTTCCACTCATTCTAGTGCTCTATGTTGATGACCTTATATTGACTGAAGCAAAAACCTTGATTCGATTGCAAGGAGGACCTTACAAGGAAGTTTGAGATGAAGGATATGGGGCTTACGTATTATTCCCTTGCATTGGAGGTTTAGTAAGGTGATGGTAATATCTTCATGGGACAATGGAAGTACACTACAAAATATTCTCTAGAGATTTCATATGCAAGATTGCAGGCCCATGGCCTCACATAAAGTCATAAACTAAAGGAAGGTGGATGCTAGTAGAGTAGAGTGAGTAGAATCTATAGTATACAGGAAATTCATCGTGTCGTTGATGTACTTGGTAAATACACGACTTGATATTTGTTTTGCAATCAACCAACTGAGTCAGTTCATAATGGAACCAACCAAAGCTCACTGGGTTGCTGCGAAAAATGTCTTGAGGTATCTTAGAGGCACAATAGATTATGGTTTGTGGTAAAAACATGTTGATCGAGTGAGGCTTGAGGGCTTCACAGATGTAAATTGGGCAAGATGCTCCACAAATCACAATATTACTTTAGGTGGCATATTCAGAAATTGGGTCACAGGTGTTTCCAGGAGTACAGTTGGAAGAAGAGGTCAATTGCAGTCAGTTTAGTATAGGCTAAGCATTTGGCCGCCATTTTTGAAACATGCAAGAATATTTGGATCAGGAAGTTGCATGTGGGACTTTTTAGACAAGGGATGGAGCCTACTATGATACACTATGATAATCAGGGTTGCATCAAGATCTCTGAGAACCCATTGTTTCATGGCACTCATAACATATCGTGATCATGTATCATCATCTCAAATATTTTGCACAAATGGATAGTGAAGTTTCGATACATCCCAAAAGAGGATCATACAAAATATATCTTGACCAAGGCATTGGCAATAAGCACTTTTATCCATTTTAGAGATAAGTTGGGAGTTGTACAAAATCCCTTACTTGCTCAGAGGGAGTGTTGAAAATAGTAGCGAGGAAGGTCTTCTTGACCTGTGCCTTAGTCAAGAAAGACTTGGATTATTCCTCCTTTAACATGCACGAGTTCAAGGATGATTTTATGGAGCAGATAACTCATGTGAAGAAATTGGAGGCTCAATTTTATTGTTCTCCAAGTGAAATTTTATAAGAGGAAAGAATGAATTAGAAGAGTTAGTTCAACTCAGTTGACACATCAATCACAAGTTTGAGTTCTAAATATTATCTTTCAAGTTATAACATGCGTCGAAAGGCTTAAAAGGAGGACAAAGGCACGTCGTTGTATCATATTTGTAAGCACAAGTTTATGGTAGAGCTTGTTGTAGGAATAATGTATCAAGGAGGATCCTCTATGCAGATCACAGAGAGATTTTTCCTTCGAAAACTGCACTTAAAATTAGGAGTTAATTCCTAAATAATAGGGGCTTGTCCAGCTCTAGGAAATAAGAGACTTAAGTGCAAAGAAATATGGGTTGAGTCGAGTTCTTGCAGGGAGGTTTCAAGCTAAGTATTAATAGAGAGAACAACCTTATACTCTATTGGAACAATTTTCCTTGTAAAGTATTCTTTTTGCTCAATTTATGCCAATAAAATCTACAACAAGTAGAGGGATTTCCCAGTTGAGTTCCCCAGAAAAATATTGTGTCATTATGTGTGATTTTGTTTCTTTATCTTTGTTTATGTTCCGCTGCTTATCTCTCATAGAGAAATCTTGTGACTTGCTGTAACAAAATTAGTTTCAGATTTGTTCATTCAAGCAATTGCAGGATTTCAAGGAATTTTTACACCCCTTAACTTTTAGAACCCCTAATGATTTCTCCCAAACCATAGGTGTTCCAACACTAATCTTCTTGGTCCTATTAAGTTTTTTTTCGCCAACCCCTCCAAATACAACCTCCAAGTACTACTAGGGTTCAAGGAAAAGAGCCACAAGGTCCTCAAATTTGATCCATATTTTATGGAAAATCACAATTCCCTCAAATATCCTCCATGTATTTTATTTCAAAGGGTGATAAGGGGATTAGGGGCCCCATTATCACAACCCATAAGCCCTTAACCCATAACCACTAAATTCCCTATCCCCTTAACCCCCAAGCCATAATCCCTTAACACATACATTCATAACTCAGAACCCATTAACCCCTTGACTCATTAAACCTTAAGCCTCTAACTCCTAACCTAAAATTGATGAAACCCCTACGCATTAACCCGTTATCTGCATAACCTGTGACCCTTAACCCCTAACCTGCAACCACCACTAGTACATATGGACCAAAAATTTGAGGTCGTACTCCAATAGTTCAGTCGTACTATCAGATTTTTCTTGAAATATTTTTTTATTTTTTTTAAAGCCCTGACATTTGTGGGATATCTGATAAATAAAACTATCATCGAATATCTGACGATATGTTATTCGAACATCCAATGATAAATTTGTTCGTCAGATATGTGACGACAATTAAATGTTCCTCATATATCCAATGTTTGGCCAAGTGAATTATCTATTTATTAGAATATTGATGTTTGACGAAATCAATATTTTTCTAGTTGGACAACGTCTCTCTAGTCAAAAAATGTTGAAATTCCAATGAAATGGTTGTTTTTTGGTCATAATACAAAAATATTTTATTTTGTTAATTTTATTACAAATAGTCAAACTTTATTGACGCTTGTTTTTTAAGATAATCGTCACTGAAAGTTTGGTATGGAAAAATGTCACATAACATTCCTCCAAGAGGAAAAGGAGATGTGAGATCTACATTGGAGGCTTTGGGTGATTTCCTTCCCTTGTTTCATCCATGTTGATCATCCTTAAGCCCTCACAAAATTCAAAATTACTCAAAAGAGAATTTTAATCTATGAAGTTTGAACATGTCAAAAATTGATTTGTTTCCAACCCATTTTTTATAGTTGAACATCACACATCATTCAGTGCACCCATCATGCTTCCTCTGGGATGGGACCTAGGTATGAACACCTTGACAAACTAAGTTATTCCCTTGGAAAACTAAGCTTATAAACACATAAAGCAATTATTTTTTATTTGGTCATGCCTTTTTTTGAGTTTAATAGAAGCCCAAGGGTCTTAGAGAAGTGTCTCACCCTATGGAAAACACGTACGCACAAGTTTGTAAAAAATTGAATGGTTTTCAAGGCTTTCTTATTGTTTTTTATGTATTGCATAGAATTGTTTTTATGTGATATACCCTATATTGCAAAAAAAAAATCGTGTGATACGATAGAGGCCATGAAATTTTGAAGGGAAATGTGGTAAACTCTCAATGGAATATCATGAGATGGGAAATATTTGTCTTGTGACATGTGTCACATTGTCGTATCATTGAAAACTTTGAGGAGGACTTGTGGCATGCTTTAATTGGTGGTTGCACCTCTTGTAAACTTTGAGGTTAACACATGTCACACATTGGTTGGTTGTTGCATGTCTATAGTCTTTGTAGATGTGATAAATATGAGGAAAAGTGGTTGCCACAAAATAAAATAGTTTCATCATGCAATGAAGAAAGAGAGAAAGAAAAATAAAGGAAAATATAAGGGATAGAGGAAGAAAAGAGCAAGGAAGAAGAGTCGGGGGACATAGAAGACATAGGGAAAGGTAGGATGCGTACAAAGAAAAGTTGTGTGATGTGTTATTGTATAGGATAATAATTTCCTCTATGTGACGTATTGCATAGATCAAATGTTCATGTGCACCGTGTCGCATGGTTTAAAAGGCTTGGCACAATGAGAAGATTGGTGAGAATGTGATAGAATTGTGGAGTAGTAGCATTATAACCCAATAAGAATTTAAGCAAAGATGAATGCCTCAACAAGTGTAAACCCAAGGGTGAATCATACTAGTTGTGACATGACATAGTATAGATGATTGGTGAACTTGTTGCCACATCACCATTGTGATCGTTGGTGTGGTTGAGGAAAAAATAACTTGAAGAAATATTTAGAAGGTTATATATTTCTACGGATGTCTCATAATTAAGCCATATTATAATGGTTGGAAAGTTATTATTGAGAAAAACACATGTACAAGCTCAAAAAAGACCCTATAATAGTACATATAGAGGAAAAAAATGCATTAACTTACCTCCTTAATACCACTTAGGGGGGTTGTGTACATGATAAGAGAAGATGATTTTTCCTATCATATTAAGAAAACAAAAAACCCAATAAGTGGTTAAGCAAAGATGAATGTCTCAACAAGTGTGAGCCCAAGGTTGAATTATTCTAGTTGTGACATGGCATAATACAGATGCTGGGTTAACTTGTTGCCACATCACTAGCATGATTGCTAGTGTGGTTGAGAAAAAGTGAACTTGAAGAAATTTTTAGAAGGTCATATCTTTCTATGCATGACCCATAATTAAACAAGAATACAATGGTTGGAAAGTTCTTCGTGGGCAAAACACATATACAAGCTCAAAAGAGACCCTATAATAGTACTTAAAGAGGAAAAAATACATTAACTCATCTCCTTAATGCCACTTAGTGGGGTGGGTACATGATAAGAGAAGATGAATTTCCTATCATATTAAGTGAAGACCAATTCTTGGATTTAGTTCTCAAGGGTCACATCAATGTCCTTGTTGAAATTATTCCTTAAAATTGGGATAGATATTGGAGTTCTTCCAAAATAATTAGATGTATGGACAACATGAAGACTAAAAATATCCATAAAAGCACTTTCACTTTTTCTACGATCAAATAATTTTTTTCTTGATTTTGAAAGTTTCATTTTGAGAGAGTCCCAAAATGATTTGAGTGAACTTAAATAAATTTCTCATAATATTATTATCTTTATCAAAGTATAACATCTAACTTAACTTAAACTTTTTCCTTCATTAAAAATAATTTCATTTTCATTAAAATAAATGATATTTTGAGATCTTCAAAAATAAAAATGACTTCACTTAAATGATAAAAAGGCAAATAAAATATGTGAAAAAATTCACTTCACTCTTTTAAAATATTCCATGCTAAATCACGTGAAGAAGTGATTGCCAATTTGATTATTATCTTTCATCCCAATTGAGACATCGGAAAGAGTTTTGAATTTGAATATTGTATCCTTTTTATATTTTAATGTATTACCCATTCCATTTGAAGTAGTCTCTATTCACGGTTGTTGAGTTTTGAATCCATTTCCCATGTAAACTTTTCTGCATACTGACCTTTTCTCTTCAGAAGGAGAAATTTTAATATTATGTATTATATGTAATTTATTGTCTCGAATAGATCATCCCATCCTCGGTATAGAATAGTGCGTCCATTCCATCTCCGGTTCCTTACTGCCCAGAGTTTTAAGCAATGAAAATAGTCAATTCGAACCCCGGTTCAAGCCAGTTCAAGGATTTGCACAAGGGAAGACTAGTCGGAGGCCTAAAATATGGAGTTCATTTACTTCCTCTCTATACCTGCATTTCCTTCATAAATATGCCTACTAAGGTGTTGCTTGTAATATCGATTTTTTACAGTAAAAAATATAATCAAATGCATGGCATTTATTTTGGAGTCTGTTTTTCTGAATTGCAAATTGAATTTCAATAGATTACCTAGCTAGCTACAATTTATTTCCATCAGTTTAAACGTAGGCATTTGGGGTGGTCCTTTGTCAAGAAATCCCCTGAAGTGAAGTGTTCCTGGGAACATTCCATAGATAGATATATATTACAGTGCATATACCTTCAAAAAATGGTAAAGAACGCCAAATTAGTTGCTGAAAACATACATTTGAGTACTAATATTAAGCAAATATTGTACTATTAAGAAGTTGAAAATGATTAATAGTATAATAGAGCATCAACCATCATTATATGTCTCAAGACTTTGTAACGAGATAGTATGAAATATGGTACGAAATAAAGTTAACCATATACAACAGCCATATAGCAGTTTTGAAGTTATAAACCAAATGGAAGGAAGAATAAACAATTATATGACAAGTATAACATGAAAAACAGAAATGGTTCTGTCACGTGTTGTTTCCTCTTGCCATAAGCAACTCGCGAAATATTAATTCATTTCACTAAGTGGAATGAAAATGGATTAAGGCTTTTGATAGGGTGCACGGTTTATAAGGTCCTTCAATTAAAAAGATTAATAAAAACATTAGGTGTATTTCACCTGTGTGGGCATTGTTATCATCGGAGGTTGGGAGGAGTGTGATTTTGGACAGGGATGGGTGTAGGGATGAACACTTCCCTTCAATGCTAGTGTACTCTTTCAATTGACAGAAATATGAAGCAAAATAAGTTTTTTGAAAGATTGCAACAACCCTATTTCTGCATGCTTGTACTAAGTGGTTTCTCTCATTGCGACTATCATTTGTAGCTTGGAAATGTATTTAAATTTTCCTTCAGTTTATAATTAATTTGAAATCCTTTCAATTTTTTGCAATGAATTTCAATGAATGCATATGACACAAGGACAAAGAAGGTATATATCCTTTTGACTCCATACAAGATGGAAATATATTTTTGCAATGACCAATGTGGTCAATCAGAATGAACCTTTACATGTCATAGATATAGTGAAGGAGATCACCTATCATGTTCACCAAACAATGACATTAGAAGATAATGAAAAATGCTGTAGCACCATTTTTTATTAATAATTAACGTCGGGTCCAAAATTATGCAATGGAACAATACTAGCTTGGTATTCTTGGATTTGACCTATGTTAAAATTTAGAGAAAAACATTAATGTTTTGGACAATAATATAATGGATCCTTTCTTAGGGTGAGAAAGCATGTAGTCTATATCTTTAGACCATTACTGTCCTCCCTGGTCACTGAATGCCTTGAAATGATTGCAAGTGCTGCATACCTTTGGAGGAATTCAACTTCAATACCATTAAGCTTGCTTACAATTCTCAATCTCTCCCTCCTTTGCTAGAATGTAACTATTCGAAATTTCACAATAAATTTTGTTGTTTTGGTATCCTGCACCATTTGATCTTGCTATTGGGTAGCTTTGTGATAGAATTCTATTATCAGAATAGAATTTATAGAAGAAAATCCACCAAAACTATATGTCTAGAATTATTCAGATGTTCTTGAACCTTGGATAAGAGGAGAAAATTATGTGCCATTATTTAATTAAGGCCCAAGGCATAGCTTACTTATGTGCAGTGGTCCCTGATTGACTGTCATTCAACAGGATATCTCTTTTTTATGAAACAACTTACTAATTAATTTAAACAAAACATTTTTGTATGTTTGTAATTTACATACTTGTTCTGATATCTTATTTGTTGGATGTGGTTGAGATGGATTTGCCTATATATGATCCATGATCTGGCAGCACCCTTAGCAAATCTGCTTGGTGATCTAAATCCCTAGATTTTGCTTATAAAATAGCCCCTTCCCCCATTCTAAAACACACAAATGTGAGATTTTGGTAGCAGTTTGCATCTTGGAATTTGTGAGAGGATTTGGAGGGAAATATATTTGGAGATCTGATTTTTCTATGTTTCCAGTTCATTGGTTATTATAAAAAAAAACATAGATATATGCTTCATTTTATATGCCAAATAACCAAATATGAGTCTGGAATATATATATATATATATATATATATATATATATATATATATATATATATATATATATATATATATATATATATATATATATAAACTTGAAACTACTTTATCCATACAAATTCCTTACCCTTCTTGACCTTGGTAATGGGATTAGCTATCTTGGAGAATTATTCTATGAATCTCCTATAATAACCAACCAATCCATTGAAATTGTGTAGCTTATGAGCATCCTTTAGTGTTAGGAATTCCATAATGGCCTTGATTTTGGCAAGGTCCACGACTATACCTTATCTAGAAGTAATGTGGCCCAAAGAATGGATCTTTGACTAGAAGAAGGAACACTCAAAGAGATTTTAATAATTCGTATTCTCTCCAAGTCACTACAATATCAACCTTAGGTGCTCCTCATGCTCCTTTGGAACACATGAATAAATCAAACTATCATCTAGAAACACTTTAACAAATTTGCCTAGGTGTTTTTGAAAAAACCCCATTCATTAGTTTCATGAAGACTACTAGGGCATTGGTAAAATTAAAAGGTACCATAATAAAATCATAATTTCTTATTCACGGTATGAATGCAATATCTAGGATGCCCTTCTAAATTCTTAATTGGTGGTATTAAAATCACAATTCAATCTTTAAGAATATTATGGCCCTTTTCATTTGATCAAAGAAGTCATCAATATATGAGAACTAATATTGATTCTAGATGGTGATACTATTCAACCATCTATAGTAAATGCAAAGCTCCATTGACTAATCTTTCTTCATCACCATAAATAGTAACCTCCTCAAAATGTTGCATTAAGCCAGATCAATCCAAAACTCAACAATTATTATAGATGCATATGTAATTCATATAACATGGGTGAAATCTTTTGATAAGGAACCTTGGAGATAGGAATCATCCTGCATTGAGTTCAATGGTAAACTTGAGATCATGCGTGGGTGGGAGCCCAAAAAAATCTTTTGGAAATGCATAAGGAAACTCTAAAAAAATAGGTGTTGAATCAAATCTATCATGTCCCTTTTGTTCATGGTCACCACATAGAAACATTATCATGGTTTTTTTAAAATGCAAAGTTGAAAATATGTTAAAGATACAACCCTTTTGGTCCCAGCCATAATCTTCTTCTAACCCAAGTCATTAAGGAGGTGAAGCAACTTGTAATTGATACATTAATGGTATTGGAGCCAGGTTGTTTTTACTTTATTTTATAACTCCACAGTATTTCCTGGATGATTTCTTTTATGTATTGTACATAAGAGCTTCTACACCTTTGCAATATCTATCATCTGAAGATTGAGATGGGAATATTTCATACTCAGTAGGTCACTCACAACACCTAAGTGATTACTCTTGGTTGTAGCCATACAATATCACCTCATTGGCCTCATTCTCTCGGGTGATTAGATCTCGTTCATTTGAAGAAAATGACATCCAAACTATTGTGGTAATTAGGTGATAGAATTTGTTGAAAGTTGAGGTAAGTCACCTACCGCCACTATTACACCAAAAGCCCTATATAAGACATTTATTTAAGACAAAATTGTCATTTTGTCTTAATTATTTATTTTATATCAAATTATTATTTTGATATTTTTAATTATTTTAAATCAAAAATTGGAGTTGATGTTTTGGATGCTCTTGGAGAAAATAAAGTGTCTTGATTTCTTGGTTGTTCACATGATGGGATTGACTACCCCTTTGCCCTTTATTTGGCATTGTTCTTTCTTGGCTATTGATGGTTTTGCTGCACTAGGCTAGGGTTTTTCTTATGTGGAAAGGTGATTATGGCTTTCTCACAATGAATGGATTCCATTCCTTCCTATGGTGGAACCCCAATCTGCAGTGGTAAGAAGTTCTATCTTCTTTTTTTTCAGATTCTTCTCTATTTAAAAGAGGTTGGGAATATTTGAAGGTTTCAATATAGAAAAATTTATCCGTCAACCATATTAAGGAAATAAGGGAATGAGCTACGTAATGCAAAACATATAGATTAGAAAAAGGATAATAAAATAGGAAAAATTCCACTAAGCAACAAGAACAAGAAGAAGCACATAGCTTCATAAATCTCCAATCTTGAGTATTTCGTTAAAATGGTGGTCTTGGGTTATAGTTTAAAGGTGGTCGATATTAAAAAAAATTCTGTTAACCACTCTTTTTTCAAGGATAGGGTCATATGAAATAGGACATTGACTAATATAAATTAATTAATTGTTTGGGCCAAGGATCGACAAGGATAAAATCACCTATTGTTGGCTCTAGCTCCCTTCACACAGTCTAATTCCTAGGATTTCCTAGTCTATAAAGTCTTACAACTATCTCAATCTACCAGCCCTCTCCCATAAGGTTGCACAACCCAAGGAATGGGATCCCTATCTCTGTCATGTAGTCCCTCAGGTTATCCCACTTCCCTCCAGTGCTCTAACATTGACCGACTAGGAAATCTCACTTCTGTGACTCCAAGGATTATCAATTGTAATTAATTTTCATTTCCCTTTCACATTGTCATAATTTCCACATAGTTTCATGAAAATTGTTTCCATAATTATATTTTAGCACTACTCCAATAGCCTAAGCATTGAGAGAATAATCTCATAGAAGAATGGATGTCAAAATCTCTTTTGCATGCTCAAAAATCATGGATTATATTTGCATGCATATGAGATACCATGTGCTTTCATAAGAATTACATGTATCTCTCTTAACCACCAATTCCAAATTTCCAAGGTTAATAAGACTTAGGATAACCATAAAGAAAGGTTCAATAAGGTTAAGGTTAAAGAACCGATGGGAGTAATAAAATGGTAAAATACAAAATAATTGGCTAGCCCCCTTTTGTTCCCTTCTTGTGGGATCATAGCACCCCCATTGTTTTTCCTTTCTCCTTCTACAGTATGTGATATGATAGTATTATGATTCAATGTACAACTTTACACATTCCATTGTTCGACCTTTTAGCCATTTATCATGTAGACATATACATTACTGTTCTAGGTACCAATGTGGGGGTATTGTTTGCCAACATGGAAATGATCTCCTGCTAACTTAAATCAAAATATCAAAACATGCAATTAGAAAGTGGATATGGGAATATATTTTTTCTATAAAATAATCATCAATGGCGCATGGTGAAAAATGCAACCTTTGTCACATTTATCTTACAAAATGCATTCCACATACCTCCAATATATATATTTAGATTACAACTGATAGACAGGGTAAGCAAGGTAGTTGGGAAAATTAAAAAAAATATAATTTCCTAGAAGATAACTACATATGGATAAATAAGTTTGACTACATGTGATTATATCATTATTCACATGTGGATAAATACATGTACATAAATTCATGTGACTACATATATAGAACCATGTTATGTGTACCTAATGGACAAGTAAAAATTACACGTAATAGACACACATGTCTAAACATATGTCCTAACAATAGACATCTATCATCAAATTCTCAACATGAATACATTCCAACACCTTTGTTCTCTTCATCTCTCTCCCAAGGTGTCAAAGTCTCTTCCCTTGACTATGGATGAGTGAGTTATGCATTGAGATCAAGCTCGCCAGTGGAAAAGCCTTGGTTGCAGTAGGAAGTTAACAAGAGGGAAATCCTTTTAATTCCCAAGATTGGTTTGTTGATTTCATGACTCAAAATGAGCATTCATTCCTGGATAACTATCCCCATAGCTATAACAAAGTTTCTCCAACCAAAGAAATTTGGTTGAACTCCACCAGATGAAAGCTTTTACCATGGAGTGGGAGAGAATGGCAGCTCAACAATGCACAATTTTTTAACAGAAAACCATCATTTTCCTTGAATTTATTGTATATGCTATCAAAAATTTTGATTGCACCCAACAAAAGTATGAAGACTTTAAAATTAGAGTTCTCAGTAGTTTGGAAATGTTGTTTGATGATATGTACAAGTGTCGCCCTGAAAAAGAGCTTCTATGAAAGCCTAAGGAGCTATACAAAAATTGCAAACTTCATCAGCCACTAAAGCATCAAAACTCAAAGGTTTTGACATCTACTTGGATGAAATTGTGTATGGCACCAACTCTGTATTTGGATATTCTGATGTCTTTTTAAGGAGATTTTCTGTAGTTTTGTTTTTGGATAGTAGAAAGTATTGGAAAATCTTTTGTAATTTTTGTAGGAAGTATAATAAAACTCACATGCTTTGATCTTGGAGTTCTTGTAAATTTCGTTTCTATAGTAATTCGGGTTCTGTAGGGTCTATGCTACAACTTACAAGTGAATACCTCTGTTTGGCGGAAACTATCCTGCTATTTGGTTGTACTACTATCTCTTCTTCATAAGAGATCTTATATATAATATTTTTTTCTCTCTTATATAGGAGTCAACCTATATCTATCTTTTATAGAATTTTATAGAAATCCAATATGCATTGAACACATTGGTGTTGGTTATTTGTTCTGATTATCCACATTAGATTGAGTTCTATGGAGACTTCGATGGATGGTTTCACAAAATCTTGGAGTTAGATTTCAATTTATCTGATGCTTTGCTTGGCCATCGCTCACAAAGGTACTTTATAAATTCTAGAACCATGTTTAATTTTTCATATCCTCATTAGTACTCTATAGAATAGTTTAGACCATTGTTCTAACTATTATTCATTTGCTTCTGTCCAAAAGGTTTCCACTTCTACCCCCAGGTTGGCCAGGTATGGGCTATTATATTTAAGTAAATTGTAGTAGGAATGTTTGGGATGAATATTCTTTAACTTAATCATGATCGCAGTGAAACAAATCAACTTGATGGTAACTCGAAAAAGGTTCCATATTTGAAGTGTCCAAGGAGAATTGCATGCTGATTTTTGCATATCTAGTGTATTAGTTATATTTGGATTTATCTTCTGCTTTTCTTGGCCATCACACACTAATGTGTTGTATAAATGCTAGAACCATGTTTAATCTGTCATGTCCTTTTTGGTACTTCGTTGAATAGACTATTTTTTGAACTACTATTCTATCACTTCTATCAAAAAGGGTTCCTTTTTTGTTCTAATGTGGGTCAGGTATGGACTCTTATTTTTAAGTAAAATTTAATAAGAATGCTTGAGATGAATGTTCTTTAACTTAATGATCACACTGACATAAATCGACTTGATGATACGTGGAAAATGTTTCCATATTTGATGTCCAAGGAGAATTTCTTGCAGATTTCAACATTTCTAGTGTATTAGTGAAGTAGTCCGTAGTCCGTGACACCAAATCCCCATGCCCAACATAACAAACGTTTGTGGAATATACATTAATGAAATATTGCAATTGGAAAACCTTTGTAATGTTGATGTACATTTCATGAGTGTAAAATTATGTGGGGTATTTTCAAGTTTGAGCCAATGATTTTCCCCTCAAACAGAGCCTCAATAGAGTTTTACCATTAGTAAAGAGCATTTTCAACACTACATTCAAGTTAATAATGGCTTGACATGCCTTCACAATTGCCTCCATGAGCATATAATGAAGATTGAAAACCTGCTCATGGCCCCTTTTTCTCTAATGATGGCAGTTTGGTTAGGGAAAAACCCTCTCCAACTAAACCAAAATATGTCTGCAAAACAAATACACTATTGATTGTCACTGCTATACTCCATTTAATGATTTCGTCAAACAATTTGAAAACATTGTAATAGTTTGTCTTTGTTTCTTATCTTCAACCCATGCATGCTCGATGTTCCATATTGCTGATAATAATTCCAAGTCCACTAACATTCACCACCACATCTAACCCCATCAATTTTGTAAGATTATGTAACTTGCTAGGAAATACCCCACTCAATCCCTACACATACGAAGGTTTACTCCCATTTTCCCTCACCAATCATTGTTTTAGTGAAGGCTAAACATATTCATAAAATTATAAATTGTCTCAAGATAAATGGGTTCTTTTAGTGGTCAACATAACTGTAAACTGCAAATATTTATAGATGATAGGGCATCTTCTCTACCTATGGAAGAGAAGCTATGCATTAAATAGGGAAGTATTATTCTGGTCCTATAATATGCTAGAGCTTTAAAGATAGTAATATATTTACACAAGGGACATTCAAAGATAGGTTCTAAGACTTAACTATCTTTAAAGCTCTAGCATATTATAGGACCAGAATATGGGAACTTGTTCTAAGACTTCTTATAGAATGGAATAAATGTATTCTACTTGTATGTTTGGTACTTCCCAACACGTCATTTACACCTCCATCTGATTTTCATAACTTCCATAACCATTAGGTAGACACTTTCAACTTCAATGTTATTTTTCTTGTTTAGTAAATATTTTCCAAGACTTTACAAAGTTTTATAATTTCTTGAAAGTTGTATAAATTAGAATTTATAAAGTTTCAAGGTTTAATTTTTTAAGTCTAGTTCTTTAAAGGGTGCTAGCTCAATGAAGGAGAACTTTCTTTACAAGCAGGAGGTTGGTGGTTCGATTCCATTGTGCCCTGATATTCATATGGAATGGTGACGAAGGCTCTTTTGACCATCACGAATGAGCTTATGGTGACATTTTTCGACCCTCACCAATGACATTATGGTGACATTTTTTGACCATCACCAAATATGAAATGGTGAGAGTCAATGAACGTCACCATATATATGCACCAATAGTGACAACCATTAAAGGTCCATCACAAAAAATTGTTGTTGTTCATATGAAACGGTGACAGTCACTATCTGTCATTATAATCAATATTCGTGACGGACCTTGAATGTCACCACAACACATATTTTTGGTGACGCCATATTTGGTGACGTTTAATTTTTTGGTGACAGGGGCTATTTTCCATCACCATTTCTCAAATGAAATGGTGACGGTCACTATCCATCATTATAAATCATCATTGGTGACAAACCTTGAATGTCACCACAACACCTATACTTTCAGCGACGCCACCTTTGGTGAAGTTTAGTTTTTGTTGATGAAGACTCTTTTGACCATCACCAATGAGCTTATGGTGACATTTTTCACCCTTCACCAATGTCCTTTTTTCTTGTAGTGAGATCCTTGAAGGTCTAGTCTTCATTTTGCCACTTGAGGGTAACATTGTTGCAGCCCAATATCAGCACATACTCTGCACTTATCCTAAGTGGAGAGGAGGATAGCATGGGGTAGGCTATTTTGTCTACCAAGATCAGATTTGCAACCCACCTATATTGCAGGAACCAAAGGTGGAAGACGATTTTCAGGAGTTGCCATGTTGGAAGGTAGCTCACTTTGTATGGATGATTGCTTGGGGGATGGAGGATCTACATGAGGGAGATGTTCCTCAACACATTTCAGACTCCATGCCTTGGGTGGAGATTTTCCAGTTCTAACCTTGCAGTTGCTTGAGGACAAGCAACATTTGGGAGGGGAGTACTGTAATATTCCCATTTTAGCACATGGCTAAATGGAATATTAAAATTTTTCTTTTATCATCTTGCAGCTTAATAAATGGGTAAAGGAACCCATTATTATTGAATACATGAATAAAATCCATCATGATGTGGAAGGGATCATCAAATTAGCTTCATTTTTCACCCTCAAGTGTGAAAAGGGGCAAATGCATGAAGACAAGGTCATGTTTGACCAAGTCAACAATGCTGCCATAGGAGGAGTGGATCACTTTATGAGACAATGCATTGTGAATAAGGAAGAGGATATTTGGTGGAGGAAACCCTAATGGATGGGGCCCATGGAGAGAGAGCATTCACTTGTTTAAAAGGAGGGCAAGGCAGCCATTGTTAGTCATGCTTTGTATTATTCATTTCATTGTCTATTCAGACATTGTGCATTCTTCTACTATTTAGCAAGAATTGCCAGAGAATTCTTTTTTAGGATTTCTTCACCTTCATGAGAGGCCTCTTGAGGGATTGTTCTTCATTCTCCACATATCTTGTCTCAAGGCCAAAGCATCCTCCTCCAGGATAGCATTATTTCTACAACAACATAATTTTGTGTTGCAGGGTGTTGCAGTGGAGACTCCACAACACCATTTCCTTTGCTCATATGTCAGAGGAGGGAGCTTCTATTCCTTTTGGAGGTTAGTGAGGGATATTCCTATGAATATTTTATATCATTTGCATTAGGCCAAGCATACCTCTTCACCAACAGCGCAGTCCCTTCTCTAGATTGTGTTATTTTTTAGTGCAATTGTAGTGGGGACTTGCTCCACTAGTTTGGAGGGTGAGATCTTCAGGGATTGGATCAGCCTTTCTCCCGAGAGATCCTTTGGATGAGATTCAACCATCATTTGCAGCATCATCATCTATCTCCATCCATTTCTATTTTCTGATTTGCAGTGGTTGCCTAGCAACTTCAGCATTTCTGCAGATTTGCCATTTTGTGCTTATTTTAGCCAATCCTTTCAAGGATTGTGTATTGTAGTTTCCAGGAGTTTAGATCTTGCTCCCCCTTATTTATTTGAGCTCTAGATTACTGTATCTATGTACTAACATTTTTTTTAGTAGTTCCTCTTCATGGATTGTGCAGTCATAGCCATGGCTTCTCTTGTATAGCATTATTCCTTCATGTGCCATGTATATGTTTCATCGAGGCTAAATTGCCTAGCTTGAGAGATCATTCTCCTCAAGATATTATATACATTATTGCTAATATAATCTAATGTAATGGTTATGTGGATCTTCCAACATTCTTGTATTAATGCATTCACTGCTATTTTCCAGTTCATGTTTATGTATTGTTGATCTCTACATTGGTAATATCTTGAGATATTCCCAATAGTGTAGTTGTTCCTAATTTGGAATATTACACTGGTATCAAAGCATGATCTCTGGCTCAGCCTGTGAGTCTTAGCCAAAGAAGATCATGATGATGAAGAAGATGAGTTTACTCTCATCTATTTTCAGATCTAGAGGAGACCTCTCCAAGGAGGTCAATAATATTGAAGAAAGAGAAATGGAGAGACCGTGCACTTCCTATTCTCACAAAGAAGAAGACCAGAAGCATGAAGAACACTTGGAATTTGAAATTCTAAGTGATTACCTTGCTGAATACCAAGCAAAACCTAGAGCCTTCCAAGAGACTCTAGCTTTTCCACAATATATTCAACATAAAGAAGAAAGAAGACCCCACAGCTATGGGATGATGAGAGGCAATAGATTCCTATTGTCCACATTTGATGGATCACACACTTGTGCATTAGAGGTTTGGGTAAAGAAGCTAGAGGCTTTCTTCCTGCTAGATCCTATAGCAGACAGAGAGGTTGTAGAAGTTACAGCACTGCACCTTGAAGGTGAAGCAAAAAATTGGTGGATCATCCATCTAAGCCATGCAAGGGTTTCAACTCTTGTTGAGTTTTCTCAAAGAATGATTAGGAGATTTGGCCAGAAGAGGGAGGATCCCTCAACACCAGTTGATGAGGCATGTACTAGTGCTATTGAGACCATGGAGGATTAGCCTTCATCTTCAACAGTTTGGGAGGCCAACACTTATGAGGAGGAAAATCTTGCAGCCCTATAAGGAGCTTCCACATTTCACCAAGGTATGATTGAAAATCCATCTCTTGTCATTTCAGCAAACACTTTGGATGGGTCTATATCATTGCATGCAATTGATCTAGAGCAGCAGAATAGCACTTCACTGAGCAATGGTGGAGAAATGAGGAATCATTCCTCATGTGAACATTCACAGGGCAACTTCATTTAGGAAGCCATGAAAGAAGCAGTGAGAAGGAGTAGACATCTAGAGATAAGAAGCTCTTTCTCCTCTCTAGATGACACTCTCTCAACAAGCATGCCACAACTCAAAGAGAGACTTCTACTGACAGTAGATCCAAGGCCTCTTTGGTTTTGGAATGCCATGCATGAGGAGGAGATATCTTAGAGAGATTTCAGTAGAGGTGCACTCCCACACATCATGGAGTGCAAGATTATTCATCATTTTGAGGAGGTTCTTCCCTTCTCTCAGGAGAAGGTAGTAGATGGAGGACATATTCGGATGGATAACATCTGTCATGACTGTGTTGGACATTCCTTGAGCCATGCACATCATGATGGGAGGTTTTTTCCTACCACCTATTTGGGTCCTCATAGGGTCAAATTGATCCTCAGGAAGATGGCATCTCAAGGTCCCAAGAGATGCAGGAATCTGACTTGGGATGATGGTAGCCCTCATGGGAGGAGTACCAAGATGAAGGATGGAAGGATGCATCCAAAATTGGTTGAGTGGATGATGAGCAAGGAGCTGGTGAGCTACTTGCATATTTATGATACCAGGCAGCAGGAGGCTTCGCTGCGCTGGTTACTCTTGAAGGAGTCTGGAAATCACTTGGCATACACTCTTTACAAGGGTATGATGGTGGAGAAGATGTGGCAGGATGCTGGCATCATGGAACAACAAAGAGTATGGGTGCATATTGATGATGCAACATTCATATCACTCACTATGTCTTCATCACATGTCTTGTATGATGAGAGCATGAGGAAGTAGCAGAAATTTTTGTTGTTGGGGTCATTCTTTGGAGAGCAAGGGAAAATTCTCTCTCATTTCTTATATGATGTTGCAGGAGTAGGAGATGGCACAATCATGGTGCAAAGGGGATACTCCTTGACCTTCGATGATTAGGAATTACTCCCACTTTGAGAGAGATTCCATATTTGCAGCAACATTGTGAGAGGGTTTCCCATCTATGTTGAGGGAGTTGAGGGCAACAGTGTTGTGCCATATAGAGACTATCTAGTGCCTCATGCAGAGGGAGGAGGAGCTCTTTCTCTAGGTAGAGGGATTCTTGCATCTTTGGAAGGAAGTCCCCAAGATCTCATGTGTGGAGATGAATTCATAACCCATGTTCTACATGTGCCCTTGTTGAGGAGGTGTGAAACCATGGAGACACAAGGAGGAGATAGGGAGGATGACTATCATGATGTGATGAGGAGCACACATACCTGTCTATTTTATGAGGTTTATGCACCTAATAAGGTGATTGGATTGTGCAATGGAAGCATGGACAGACTTGTTCATTCATATATTCAGTCATCTCTTGTTGAGGATGTCTCATTACATGGAGACATTTTTCCGAGGAGACCACTGGACCAGCAGAGGAGAAGGGATGCTTCACATGTTGAGGAACCATTCATTGATTTTAGAGGAGTGGAGTGCTCCCAGGATCATTTTTCTTGCATTATATTGACAGATCAGCATATGAGGAGATGCATAGATCATGTGCAAATGGAGGAGATACATAACTCTTTGGAGGAGTTAGCACAGCCACCTCTTTTCTCTTTGAGGATGAGAGGAGACTCATTTTTGAGCCACTCCATTTGCATACACAAAACTTATGATAATGGTATTGTTTGTTTGCATGATGATTTGTATATTCATCCCTTAACCATATATGTACAGGATGTTGCTCCAAGGAGGAGCATTCTTCTTTCTAGACCCCATGGTTTACTTGAGGCCATGAGCACTATTGGTGACCACTCCCTAGGAGGAATTATGGAGGAAATGTATTTTGGAGGACATACTCACCTTGTACCATGCATCATTTACTTTCTCCATACATTTGAGGAGAGTAGGACAGTGAGCAAGTGGTTGAGAGGCCACACTTTTTGTCATAGTCTTTTGCAGTTGACGGTCAAACTACATTGGTTACAATTGAGGGAACATTGTCCTTCTCCCTTGCCACACATGACAGTGAGCATGCTTCTCATTATGGTTCATTATGTTGTTGTTGTCTTTGTATTTATTGAGAGCATGATTGGAGGAATGGCACATTGGTTGGATGTGTCCCTTGGGGGAGAGATCTCCCACATTATTTGCATTGCATGTTCTAATGGGAGCATGAGAGGACATGTGGCCACTACAGCAAAAAAATTGTTTCCATTTGAGGTGAGCCATATGATTGATGGGATGCCATATGATGGGGACTTCCAACTCATCACATATGAGATGATTTGGGACAACATGTTTCATAACGTTGGAGAAGAGATCCTTGGAGGTCTAGTCTTCATTTTTCCAGTTGAGGGCAACATTGTTGCAGCCAAAAATCAGCACATAATTTTCACTTATCCTAAGTGGAGAGGAGGACAGCGTGGGGTAGGCTATTTTTTCTACCAAAATCAGATTTGCAGCCCACCTATATTGCAGGAACCAAAGGTGGAAGATGATTTTCAGGAGTTGCCATGTTGGGAGGTAGCTCACTTTGTATGGATGATTGCTTGGGGGAAGGAGGATCTACATGAGGGAGATGTTCCTCAACACATTTCAGACTCCATGCCTTGGGTGGAGATTTTCCAGTTCTAACCTTGCAGTTGCTTGAGGACAAGCAACATTTGGGAGGGGAGGACTATAATATTCCCATTTTAGCACATGGCTAAATGGAATATTCAAATTTTACTTTTATCATCTTGCAGCTTAATAAATGGGTAAGGGAACCCATTCTTATTGAATACATGAATAAAATCCATCATAATGTGGAAGGGATCATCAGAGTAGCTTCATTTTGCACCCTCAAGTGTCAAAAGGGGCAAATGCATGAAGACAAGGTCATGTTTGACCAAGTCAACAACGCTGACATAGGAGGAGTGGATCGCTTTATCAGACAGTGTAGTGTGAATAAGGAAGAGGATATTTAGTGGAGGAAACCCTAATGTATGGGGCCCATGGATAGAGAGATTTCACTTGTTTAAAAGGAGGGAAAGGTAGCCATTGTTACTCATGTTTTGTATTATTCATTTTATTGTCTATTCAGATATTGTGCATTCTTCTGCTGTTTAGCAAGAATTTCTGGGGAATTCCTGTTTAGGATTTCTTCACTTTCTTGAGAGGCCTCTTGAGGGATTGTTCTTCATTCTCAACATCTCTTGGCTCAAGGCCAAAGCATCCTCCTCCAGGATAGTGTTATTGCTGCAGCAGCATCATTCTGTGTTGTAGGGTGCTGTAGTGGAGTCTCCACAACACCATTTCCTTGGCTTATCTGTCAGAGGAGGGAGCTTCTATTACTATGGGAGGTTAGTGAGGGATATTCCTGAGCATATTGCAGATCATTGGCATCAGGCCAAGCATAACTCTTCACCAATGGCATAGTATCTAGACTGCGTTATTTCTAAGTGCAATTGTAGTGGGGACTTGCTCGACTAGTTTGGAGGGTGAGATCTTCAGGCATTGGATCAGCCTTTCTCCTGAGAGATCCTTTGGATGAGTTTCAGCCTTCATTCGCAGCATCATCAACTATCTCCATCCATTTCTATTTTTTGAGTTGCAGCTGCTGCCCAGTAACTCCGGCATTTCTGCAGATTTTCCATTTTGTGCTTATTTCAGCCAATCCTTTCAAGGATTGTGTATTGTATTTTCTAGGGGTTGAGATCTTGCTCCCCCTTCTTTGTTTGAGCTCTACATTGTTGTATCTATGTATTGGCATTATTTTGTAGCAATTCCTCTTCATGGATCGCGCAGTCATAGCCAGGGCTTCTCTTGTATAGCAGTATTCCTTCATGTGCCATGTATATGTTTCATGGGCGTTGCATTGCCTAGCTTGAGAGATCTTTATCCTCAAGATATTGTATACATTATTGCTACTATAATCTAATGTAATGGTTATGTGGATCTTCGGGCATTATTGTATTAATGCATTCACTGCTATTTTCTAGTTCATGTTTATGTATTGCTGATCTCCACATTGGTAATATCTTGAGATATTCCCAATAGTGTAGCTATTCCTAATTTGGAATATTACATAAACTCAGTTTTGAAAGATATCGCGTTTGTTCATGAATCACAATTTTGGTTGGGGCATATGTTTAAAATTTTCGATGTCCCGGATCTGATATGAAATTAAATCCATATAATAAAGTTATCTGGTCCATTATTCATTGCACATCGGCGTATCAATGATGTTACATTCTGTACTCAAATATTATGATCTCTGATTTCTTATAAAACCAAAGTCGGTCCCACCAATGAGCCATGTCATCTATCACATTTCCATTATCACTATAATAATATCAGCATTTCATTTCATTCACAACTTTGATCTTCGATATAACTATTCTTCGATATCACAAATCACTCCATCGCAGTTTGTCATCACACATGCTCATATCACATTTTTTCCATCACAACAATTATATCGCATCGCAAAACTCAAATAAACATTTTTCTTAAGGTCTTCTGATGTGATAGATGCTGATATATGACTCTCCACCATTGCCTTTTAATTATTATAAAAATTCAATCACATATCAGCAGAGGTGGAAGTCGCAGCTTTTAAAGTTATACATGGAAAAGAATCTCATAATGTGAAACATTAGGCAAGGAACTGACCTATACGGTGATTAATTCATATTTTTAATTCTCTTTTATTTTGAATTTCGCTCCATACTTATCATATAAAGATTCAAGTCCTCTTCATATATTGTTACATTGTTTAGGATTTTGAATCAAATTCAATACTTTCGGACTGATATAAATTCAAAATCAAAGAAGCAAAGAGAACATTCATCGTTGCAATTCATAAAGAAGCAAATCTTCATCCTCATTTCTGATGGATTCGATTGATTTACGATTCCTTGAACATGAAACATTGCTTTCTTTTATTTTACTGCTTTTTTTACATTAGATTTAATAAATAATGATTTTGGGTCAATAAAACATCTTCTAATTAAAGAAAGAAGTTATCTCTTTTTGGAGAAAATGATACCTTTCACATAAGATTAAATGTAGTTCTCCAATGGTAAGTTTCATGTGCCTACATTCATTTATTTTTCATTTCTTCATTTCTGTTTTAGTTTTGCTAATATTGAATTTTGTTTTCCAGGTCTTCATGAACCTTTCACACCTCTACCAGATCAGTTTTTGAAGTTCATTTTCTTTTGTTCTTTGAGATTCTTGAAAGAAACAGTAATGATCCTCATCGAATCAGCTAAATTTGGGAGTTTCTAAACCTTTAATTTGTTTATTTAAGCATTGTTTTTATTAGAAAATAATTAAGATGCTTTTATACATGTTTTACATTGAAGAAGTAAAATTTGCAACAGACGGAGACTTCTCATTTTGCTTGTTATTTATCATCATTGTTATTCACTTTCTACGTTTTGAGAGCCTCATTTATTATAACTCTGCAAGATAAAAAAATTATATCTCAACATAGGAATGAACGTACATATGCTTATTTTCTTTTATAATCCTTTGTTGAGAAATTTATATAAATAGTCTTGTTGGAGTTTATCTTTTAAATTTTATTTTTATTTTAGTTTTTACTTTCTTCATGTTTATTTTCATTCCTTGATTCCTTTTCTTACTACAGTTTTGTATTTCCTTTCTTTTTCTTTCAGCTTTGTTTTGATTTTAGTGACTCTGCCATGATTGATACGAAAGGAATTTTTATTACCTAACAACGATTGGCATACATGGGACATATTTTACTCTATATATTTGAATGAATTTCATTTATCATTAAAGACATATATTTATGGAACCATAAAACTATCTTGCTTTAAATATTGTTCATGGAGGAACACACATCCTTTCTAAGTGATTGAGTTTATTTTTTCAAGGAAAGAATCGATTTGAGTTTAATACGATGAATCCCTCCCACACCTCCACATAAAAACCCTCCGGTTGATAGTTCTAGGGAAATAATTTGGAGTAAACATTATAAAAGTATTATGTCCATTAAACATAAATCTCTACTACCATCCCACCTCTTTCACTCAAATACATCATAAACTAAAAGCTTGCAAATGTGGTTATCAAAAGAGTGATTAAAAGAGGAAGCATGGGAAATACAAGTAAACCCACCGGGGCTATGGACGCTCGCTAGCAGTGGGACTAGGTTTGTATGGCATAAAAGACAACTTCCTCGGGATACTGTTCAGGCTCGCTAGCAGCAAAGTGATGTCAGAGACAATCATAAAATTGATATATGCTTTATTAAAATACTCCTATCTCTACCTTCTTCTATTTTTCATATGAGGTAGTTTTAAAACAAAATTTTCCCAAGTTTGGATCCATCACTTTTACTCGAGTCTATTTTAAGTACTTATCTTCACAAAATCATATTGCTTAATCTATTTATATGGGACCTATGGAAATGTTTTATGGTTAGACGATTTCATGATTTCCATTATTTTTAACCTTTGGGTAAGTTAAAATTCATTATCTTTAATTAGAGATAACTCGTTCTTCTCTCGTCTGTCTCCATTATTGTAGGGAAAACCCAACACCTCCCATTTTTGAATTATTTACTTCAATAATGAGGACCTTTTTTATTAATTTTTGGTTAAGAACCTTTTATGTTTTTCATTAAGTTAATTATCCTAAAATTTTAGAAATTTTTCATTTTTGTCGAATTTCCATTTCAACTGTTTTATTGAATCTGATTTTTCACAAGCTTTCCAAAGATACTTGCTTTGCTCCATTTGGTTAAATGGTTTGTAAATGGAACTCCTTTGAAGTTTGATGATATTTGTGTCAATTGGATTAAAAAATGTAAATAAATGTATAATATTTCAATTTTTGTAGTTAAAATAGTGATTTATTATAAACATTAATTTTTAGTTCATTTTTATTAATTCTTTCATTTTTTACTAATGGACCTACAAAATGACCCAGCTAAATTGTACAATGGACTAAAACACATTTTGAGATCTTGGTAATTTACTCCAGTTTATTATTTTAAAATCAATTTCAAAGTCGAGAATCTCAAAATTGCAAAGTTGTTGTAATCTAAAATGTAGGATAGTTAATCCCACGTGGGCCCCACTTCTCATCACATCCTCTCTTCCAAAAAACTCAATTTAAAGAACGCTGGAAAAAAATTGTGATTGCGAAATTGCGAGATTGCATATCACATATCGCAATTTCACTCAAGCTCCTCAAGCCCCTCACTTCAATATTTGTGATTGCGAATTGTGATTTTGGTTTTCATACAACGAATTAAGTCTTTCAATATAAAGTTCCGTAATTCTCCTTATAACTCTCGTGACCTCACCCTCACCTGAATCACCATCCACCTCACCACACCCTACCTTATGCTTACCTCATGTTTCTCTCCACCTTATAACTCCCAACTCACTTACCTCTCCTCCTCCCTTATCCCTCCATACAGTGCACTCTCCTCATATTAATACGTTAATGTTTTAAATTTGTGTATTTTAATTACAAAATAATATTATATTAATATTATAATACTTATATATTAATTATAATTTTTATATAATATAATTATAATATTAATATAATAGTATTTTAATTAATTATTAAATTAATTTCTTTTAACTTATTTGATTCTATTTTTAATTAGATTTGTAATTAATTAAAAGTAATAATTTAATTAGATTTAATTATCATTAATTAGTTAAAACTCATAATCTAATTTAGGATTAGAATTTAATTAAAAATTTCCGATTTTTAGCCCAAACAACAGAAATTCTAGAATTTTGTCCATTTTCATTCACCAATTTTGGAAGGTCATAGATTGAGTTTTATTTGGACAAATGAGGCCCGGGATAGCTCATTGGATAGATAAAGTCATGGAGATTATTCCTAAAGTGATTTCATTTCTAGAAATGATCATTTATTAGGTCTTGAATCCAGCAGAAGACCAAGCTTCGAATTTTTAAAACAAAACTAATTTCCTGAGTTTTATTTTCTGGATTTTCATTTGCCTACAACTTCTTCTAAGTGCAGATCCATTTGTTTATGTTATCCTTGGCCAATTAGATCATCACATGAATCAATTGAAAGCTTAAATTTCTTTTATTTCAATTATGTAATTAATTTTTAATTGGATTTGTTTTAAATTCCAAATTTGGCATCTTGATTTTATTTTTACATTTTAATTTATTTTTGCAAGAAAACAATTGAAGAGATGAGGAAAAGAAGATCTCAATCAATGAAAATTATCCATCAATTGAAGAATATGATTTTGAGCCAATAGAAATTGATGGAGCAGAACCACACTTCAACAAACTTTCTTATGAAGAAATCCTTTTTGTAAATATTATAAATAGCAGATTGTAGAAGGTAATAAGGGCTCCTTTTCTCTGCAATTTAGAGATTCTTGAAGGCACTGTTGTATAGAGGATTTAGAGCTATAGGGTAGAGGAGAAACTAAGATTCGACGATTATTGAGATTTTTCTTTTGCATGTTGAATTATGTATGGAGAACAAAGTTTTCATTATTTCAGCTCTAATTTAAAAGCAAAAACTCAAGCATTGTAAAGGATTGTTGGAGACCAGAGTCAGAGAAATGGCTTCAATAAATTGGTAGTTATAATACTATTTTTTTAAATACTGGTTTTATTTTATGATGGCAAGAATGTTTAATTTTATTCGTATTTGTGCACTATTGTCGATATGAGTAATTTATCTCCACTATATGTTACTATTTATCTCAGCTATTATGAGTTGAATTTTGATTTCTGAGTAACTATTTACTCAAAAATCCGTCTTTTAATATTGATTCAACAATCAATATCATTTTTTTGAACTACTTCCCAAATGTTGTTTGGTTGAATATCTTAGTTTAGAGGTCTCTAAATAGAATGTGTTTTTGGTATTCATTATGTCATTTAATTGAACTATTTCGTTAATTTGATATTCATTATAAGTCAAACATATTTAAATATCAATCATTTAAATATCTTGCTCTTGGTTGGGTTAGATCTATATCTACCTAATTGAGATAGGATTAGGATAAATCTCCTTTTTCTTTCATTTTAGAATAATTTTAATTTTAGATTTAATTCTACATTATTAGAAGTCCTTTTCCCAAAGAGGCAAGACTTTAGTTGTGGTTTGAATGAGCCCCAAAGTAGCTTAAGGATCACTCTCTTGCCTGATCAGCAAGAGAAATGGTATGATGTCTCTTTCCCATTGGTAGACAAAATTCATATTTTAAGCCATTGGAGATTGAGAGAAGGTAGTTAGACCTAGTTAAACCAATTAGAGCCACCATTCCAAATGGAAAAGGAGCTACTTTAAGGTCCCGAATGGGTGGTCATCCCCCATGTTGTTGCAGCAAATTTTGAGGCTTCAATAGGTTGTAATATCCTTCCATTTATATTAATGCAAAGAGTTATTTGTTTTCCTATATGTGATTTTATTAATTCATGTATTTTCAATACCATATTGATCTATTGAATAGATTACTTATATGATAACACATAGGGCTCACAATTTCTTGGCTTGTGTTCTCTGAATGTGCAGGTTCTAATTTTTGCAATCGGAGCTGGAGTTAGAGCATTCGAGGTGAAGAAGGAATGAAGTGCGTGATGGATTCCATGTAGGCTTCATTCTGTCATCTATTTACTTTAAGGAAATCATTATATTCATTGTTTCTCTATAGTTTTGGGTTGGGCATCGAACCTAGGGGAGATACTTTTGTCTGCAATCATAAATTATGCATAACACCCATAATTCTTAGCAAACTTACAATAATACATTGTCCGTTGGCAAAAATTTCCAAGAAATAATGATCCAGGGTTCGACTTGAGTTTCCAACAAAAGAGTTCATCGTAGCTTAGCTTTTTCATTGGCATTTTCACTCCCATTTTACAATGGAGCGTCTCACCCGAGGCGAGCTAGAATTGTTAAAATGATTAATGGATCTAGTTTAGTATCAAAACATTATTTGCGATATTAGCCTTTTATTATCCACACAATTATATTATTACTAAGACATGTATTTATCATAAACTAACCAAATACATCAGTCATATAAAAGAAACAAGAAATGTTAAACTGACGGATATGCACTAATCAGATCAACATTACAGAAATTCCCAAAACTTCCTTTTCATTAAGATCACCAACCATTGCATATCATAAATCAACTATATTTACGAAACTTTCCTAAAGAAAGCTTTACATTATATTTTATAGCACATAGATAAAAAATTCTACACAGATATACATTTTTTTGGCAAATACTAACAAGAAACCCCAAATATAGAGATTTAGTATATCGAAAACACTACTTGATTCATCCCTCTATATCTTATTATACAGACTCACTCACTTTATCTTGTCCTCATGGTGGTTGCTTGATCCTGCCTTTGATTTGGTCCTATTTTACAAAATATTTGATTTGTTTCCCTATTTATTGTTGATCCTTTCAAAGCTATCACCTCTTTTCATGTTTTTGCAGGTGCTCTTCCCTGTTTTTCAGCTATGCAAGTCCCAATGTTTTAGTTCTTTGTTGTGTTTAAAGTTTCGATGACCTGCTTCTGATGGCTTTTTCTATTTTTCTTTCGCATCTATAGTTCACCATATTTTTCAAAAAATGAAGGACCCAACGGGCGCTGACCACAATCTATTGAGTTGCCCTCGAGTCAATGCACCACTGGTGCATCTATCCCTTGATTTACTTGCACGGAGCTACTTAGGTTAGTTATGACCTAGATAAATGAGAGTAACAATCATCATGGAAGGATCAAATGTGAATGATATTTTTTCCATCTATTCTAAGGGAACTTAAGAGATTATTTTACTTGAATTGAATATCTTGATAATCTTTAGATTCTCAGGATCACTCCTTTTTCTTAATTATAGACTTGGCTCTAATTATAAAAGCGAGTAACAAAGCCTCGATAAAAAAATTTGTATTGTCATTCTCATACCTATGCTCTATTTTTTACAAACATGCTTTGTAATATTGTTTCTAATTAATAAAATGGATACTCCCATGATTTAACTTTAATTCTTGCACTGTTTTCATTCTAAGGTAGTTGAATTACAGTGATCGTGGACCCAATCCTAGAATGACTACTGCCATGTTGTGTTATTAAATTTACATTTAAACTTTTTATTTATTGTTTTTCAATTATCTTATTATTTTCTAGAATTGACCATTGTTACTGAATTACTTATTATAGCGATATTTGTTACAACAGGTTCATTACAGCGATAGTTCTTACATAAGTTTGATAAAATGTTATTTGAATCAGATTCTTGATAGTTTATTTTCTAAAAGAATTAGTTATCCTATCATTTCTTATGATTGAAGAATAATAGTTGAGTGCAAGGTTTGATATTTTTTCAGCAAGTTTTTTTTTTCTAGTCAAGCGTGTTGTTTCTTTCATGTAGTTATAGTTTCCTAGGAAATGGCTTCTACTTAGCATAATTGTTTGTAGAAGGTTTAATGTTTTGATTATCTTAGATGATATTTTAATTGTTTGAATTCATGAAATTATGAGTAAATTTTTTCTTTTAGGAAATCCTAATTGTTTCTTGCGTTTTCATGCATTTTCCTCTCAATAGGACTAAACAGATTAGGTTACACAAACACTATTATTTTCACATAATCTTGGCTCAGCCTATGCATTCAAGACATTATGCCATTAGGAGGAGAAAATTCTCGCAGAAAAGAGAATTTTTACAGAAGAAATAAAGGCATGACTCCATTATTTGGAGAAATGAAGGAAAAGAGGCTCTCCCAGCTTCTTTTTCAAATCGTGAAAAATATCAAGGAAGATATCAAGGAGATGAAAAGGGAGAGGTGTAGAAAATTTCCAAGAGGGTTTGAAAGTGAAGCAAGCCATAAATATGTACATGATGGGCGCGAGCATTCAGACACATATGCATATCCATAACACAGTTTATGGCCCACATTCCCTGTAAGAGAAATGGAGGAAGAAGATGCACCCAAGGAGGAGACCTTCAGTGACTATATTCAAGAGTATGAGTCTCAATCTTGTAGATTTAAAGAGCACTTGTACTTCCAAGGGTTTTTCCAACTCAAGGAAGATAGAAGATCCAACAACCATGACAGAAGCAAGAGAGGTAGAATCTTTCTACCTAACTTTGATGGATCATTAAAGTGCACAACCAAGGTTTGGGTGAAGAAGCTAGATTCATATTTTCAGCTACACCAATTTTCAAAAAAGGAGGCCATTAGAGTAGCAACGCTGCATCTTAAAGGTATGGCCCATGATTGGTGGTTTTCTAGTTCTAGTGGTTTTCCAGTTCTACTTCATTTCATCATGCAAGTGTAAATACTTATGTAGGGTTCACTAAGAAGATAGTGAAAAGATTTGATCTTAAGCATTGTGAAACATCTTTTCTTGAACCCAAATATTCAAAACCTTTGCATGAGTTGGAGGGATCTATTTTACCAACTCCAATCCATATTTCTATTGAAGGGGATAAAAACATGCATAATAAATTTCCAAGGGAAATATCCCGAATTCTTGAAGAGCTCTCTTCTATAGATGAAGACATGGAGATTCCTCCTTCCAAGGAAGACTAAGATCTAGGGTCTCTCATTGATGATGGGAAATTCTCACATATTGATCAATAGGATGAGTAGAGAAGAGCTAACACCATTGTACCATACGGAGAAGATCCATCACCACATGGAGGTGGAAAGGGAGCCATTGCTTCCATTAGAGGAGACCTTGTGTCTTTGCAAGGAGTTCCAAATGATCTAACATGTGGGATTCAAGGCACAATTTTGTAGCATCATGTATCATTTATTGTGGATTGTGAGACTAGGCAGATGGAAGGAGAAGAAGAAAGGAAGGATCAACATAGAGGGATGATGAGCATTCACCCTTATCTATTTTAGGAGGTTTCTGCACAGAACAAGGAGACTATATTGCATAGTGAAAGGAGGGAAAAATCAGTCCACTCATATATACAGTCTGCTTTAGATATTGATGTCTCACTACATGGGGGAATTCCACCTGGGAGGTCACCAGATCTAGAGTTGGTGAGAGAAATCATACCATTTGGTTCACCACTCTTAGATTCCGGAGGGGTGAATACCTTGGAGGGGTCTAGTACATCGCAGAGAGTCTGGGATAGACTCAAAGAGGATGGATACACTCACCCATTTTTAGCATTACCCACTCTCACTACATTTTCTACACTGGCAGAACTTGCTATAGTGATGGAGGATGGAACCACCATGGTGCAAGGGAACTTCTCCATGGATTTGGAGAAATAGGGGGTACTTCCTTTGAGGAAGGAATACTCCATATACTGGAGTATATGGAGGCCACTCATGCTTACATTGGCCAAGATCAGGAGGTTCTTTTTGGATAGTCGCTTCTCATGGGAGGCCAACTTCCAAAGGCCACCACTTCTACTTGAGCATGAGAAACTGCATGATGGGCATGGTAGTACTTTAGAGGATTAATTTGGCATGAGGGATGTCACATGAAAATACAATAGCATGTGGGGAGCTTCACATTTCCGATCTTCAACGTTGTCTCTTAGGAGGATTGATCCATATTGGAGGTCTCAAATTTTGGTAGAGTACTCGAAGGATCTTGGTTCTTGCATGACTCTTGATGACCCGGAGGGAGATGATAGATACATGGTCGATGATGGGGTCATCTATTATTATGGAAGAGTCTTCTTGACTAGAGCTTCTAAGCTTAAGGAGAAGTTGTTACATGACGCACATATGGACTTCCTTTCCGTGCACTTTGATGCATATCAATCCTTGATGGAGGAGTTCACTTGGGAGGGCATCCAGGAGGATGTATATCAGCATATGAAGATATGCATAGCCTGGATGATGATGGAGAGGTTGTCACAACCACTTCCCTACTCATGGAGGGTGAGGGAAAACTTTAAGTTGAGCCATTTCAGCTTGATGACCAAAGTACATAGTAGAGAAGGTACATTTATGCATTATTATTTGTACTCCTTTACTTTTTATGAGCAGCATATTGTACCAAGGAGGATCATTCCTTATTGTATATTGTATTGTGATGTACTTGAGGCCATTTGAAGCATTGATGTTGGCCATTCTATTGATGGTTTGTGGGGGATGCCACATGATTCTTAGTGTGCGCCATTGGAACCAAATTATATTTTATGATTCCATCTTGTAGGATGATTTTGGCAGCAAACAAGTGGCTTAAAAGACATTTATTATACTTTTTTTTAGGCAAGCAAGGGATGCACTGTGCTGGTTCCACATGTGGGACTGTGATCCACCTCCCGGTTGTCATATGGAAGCTTGTTTTTATTTGTTTTTGCTTCCATATATTTATGATGTTCTTGTTCTTATAGGAAGCTTTGTTGGGAGGATGACACGAGAGTTGGAGGTGCCCATTGGGAGTATGATTCTCCATACTTCATATGTTGCATGTTTTAGGAGAAACAATGGGCCATCCATGATTGCCACATTACATCTCTTGTCTTCATGTGGAAAGAGCCATTTGGAGAACTTGAGTTCTTAGGAGAGGCACTTCATGGATGTTTTGATTGGTGGGGTAACTTGGGACATTCTTGGAGACCATAATATTTCAACCCAAGATCAGCAGTAGCCCCATACATATCATAAATGGAGAGAAAAAAAACATGGGTGGAAACATATAATCTCTCCATACAGTCCCAATACATTGCATGAACTAGGGGTTGAGGATTTCTATTTCTTTGATGAGCTACCTAGGATGGCTCATTTCATTTGGATGATAGCATGGGTATGGGAGTCTCTCTTTGGGAAGGAGATCCCTTATGATTTTAATTACTCCTACCTTGAAGAGGCCATGGTACAACAAAAAGGTTTCCACTTTCTCATGATGTGAGCCATTTGGTTTTGCAAAATTGGGAGGAACCATTGGGAGGTAGATTTGTTGCAGATTATTTTGAGGAGTGGTGGGGATTATTTGATGAGGAGGCTACAAGAGGAGGGAAGGAGAATATTTCCATATCCTTGTAGTTGCTTGAGGACAAGCAACATTTTGGAGGGGAGGACTGTAATATTCCAAAAATTTAGCCTTCAGCTAAATGGAATATTATAGTTTTTCTTATCACTAAGTAGGTGAATAAATGGGTGGGGAGGCCCATAAATCTTCTTAGTGGAAATAAAAACACTTCAAGAGTGAAAGGAGACCTCCTAAGCAGCTAAAAAAATCACCTTTGAGTATGAAAAATGGTTGGTTCATGTTGAACAGGTCAACTTTGACCAAGTCAGTAACACTATTAGGAAGGAGTGAACATTAAATGAGGAATAACGCAGTTTTGGTGGGAGATGGATTGTATGGAGGAAATGACCTAATTGAGTGGGGCAAAGGGCAAGGAACCTTATAATATATATAATGAAGAGGATGGCAGCCATATGGGGTATTTTTTGGATTAGTATTTTGTGTATGTGGTCTATTTAGACACCTTGAATTCTTCATTTGTTTAGTCGAGATTGTTGTGTTGTTTAGCATTGGGTCTTCCTGAGCGGGAATCCCACCTATTTCCTTGAGAGGACCCTTGGAATATAATTACATTCATTTCCATATTCAGGTTTTCAGACCAAGCTACAGCTTTATTCATCAGAGTAGTTTATGTAGGATATTGTGCTATGTTGCAGAGTGTAGCAGTGGAGAATTAGATCGAGTGTCCTCAGAGCTAGTTTTGCAGTGGAGGAATGTTTCCATCCATTGGAAGGCTTGTAAAGAAGCCCCTTGGGATTTATTGACACATTTTGCATCAGGCCAAGGAGGATTTATCCCCTACAATGCAGTTTTATTCCAAACCTGTGTTATTTTAGGGAGGAGTTGCAGGGGTAGTTGCAGTGGTTGTTTTGAGAGGTGATTTCTTCAGTGGAGGAGCCTTTCTTTCATCCAAAGGATATATTGGAGGATATTTGTATATATCTACATCAAATTCAGCCATATCTTATCATTTCATTTGTTGCAGCATATCTTCAGCCCTAGGGCTCCAGCTTACATTGGCACATTGTGTGCATTTTTCGGAAACCCTCTTGGGTTGTCTTGGAAAGCTGATCTAGTGCCAAAATCTGTATGTTTAGATTCTATTGGGGCCTATATTAGCATTTTTACATCATTGTATCATCTCCAGTTGTATTTATACCCAATATGACTGCGTTGTAGTTTCTCTCCGACATTTTTTTATTGTGACAGCAACTCATTTTTTGGAGTGATTGCTTATGGGAGGCTTGTTCCTTCATTGTATTTGATGTATGCTTCACTATTTTGTATTGATTTTTTGAGCTAATAGATGATTTTATGACTCCATATTGGTCTCCAATTTTAATGAGTTGATCTACACTTCTATTTCCAGTTTTGTGTTCATATATTGCTGCATTCCCCATTTGGGAATATTACATATTTAAAATTATGTCCAACGAATATGAGACTTTAGAAGAATATATTGAAAAATTCCAATATAACTTGCAAAGATCACCTTATACCACTTTACCAAGAGAAGTATTGAAAACTTATTTGATTAGAGGTATAAAAGATGAATGGATTAAAACACTTAATTTAATGGGACAAGGTGATATCTCTAAGGAATAATATGATGACATCGTAAAACTTTATATCAGTTTCTCACAAGGAAGTACACGAACAAAATCCGGGATTCGGGACCCTCTCAGTAAAAATGGCAGGACTACAAGAGGAGGGGTGACTCACGCATAAATTGGTCATCTCCTAGAACATTTTAAAACTAATATTTTGAGTATGGTAACCACACACTTGTATGTCTTACAGGAAAATAAAAAATGAGCAGAGGCAGAATAGGCTTTATCTATATTTTCCCTCATTGCCGAAAGAAGCATAGCCACAAAGAGTGTTCGCTGGAGATAGGCAAAATATATGCCATTTGTGCCAAAGACCATTCCATAGAATGTTTTCCCTAGCTTCGAGGACTCAAATCTGTGTACAAGGAGGTAGGGGAAGATCTTGAGCTGGCGTGCCTTGTGTGCAATGACGAAAGTGGAAGACATGGCCTCCATTTATGATCCAAGAACCTGCTTTGTTTTAATTCAGATAGTATACCCAACAACAGATTCCCAGATCACAGTGTGAGCAACCTTTTCACACTGCATGGAAATCCCAATCATACTCTACACCGCCATCGAAAAATCATCCATTTTCTAGACCCTCATGGCCTAACCAACAAAACTCTACACCGACATGGAAAAATTCCTCAAACAACCTATACCCATCCCATTGGGAAAATTCCACTACAAAAGGACCAATTTGGTCTTAGAATTGGAAATGCCCTATGGGACCAACCAACCTGTCTATTGGGTCACTTCCTAAGTCCCAAGTACCATTACAAAATCCTCTCCAAATCCCCCCAAATGTTGCACCTCCATTGCATCCTTAGATACCCACCCAGCCAAATCCCAATCCTAACTATAGACTTGTCGAGTATTTGGAAATTGTCGAAAATCCACAATATGACTCCACCTCCTTCGAATGTAATGAGTTGCAATTAAGATCTGGACAGAAAATGTTTCCAAAATATGACATAGGGAAGCAAGGGCAAGTATATAATGAAAACCTTACCAAAGAGCATACTTTAACATAAAATCCTTCATTACCCATAATTATCACTAAAATAGAAACACGTAATAAATTGAATAAAAACCAAGAATCTGCTACAACTACGGATGTTGCTCCACCATACCCTGAGATACTTACTATAATTAAACCATCGTTTTATTATTTTTTTTATCTTATAGGGGAATTGATAAATTTATGTATTAAAAATCCTCTCTTCCAAGCTATTTGAGATGTTCAAATCTATGGAAAAACTATTAAGGAACTTTGTGTAAAGAATCCTTGAAGAAAACGAAAAGTACATCCTACATTCCATGTTTTAGGAACACTTTTTCGACCTTATTCTATGGAAGAAAGGACTTGTTAAGTATGATGATACTGGAAACACAGTAGCTACTATTCAAATCTAGGGGCATAGCTTCCCAAACACCCTTTTGGACTTACAAATTGCAATAAATATATTGAATGTAGAAATTTGTGGGATCCTTGGGATTACAACATTTAAACCAATCTCCATTATGTTGGAATTGGCCGACAGATTGGTAGTTAGACTAGAAGGCACTCTGTAAGACATTATCTCTTTGTATATTCCTAGGAATACCCAGTAGACTCTTTGGTCATTAACCCCAGAAATTGGTTGGATGGACACCCTCTGATACTAGGAATGCCATGCATGGCAACTGCAGATTCGTATATCGGGTGCCGAACAAGAAATATGATGATTTCAAAAGGAGATTTTGTTAAAAACCTCATCCTATATCCACCTACTAGACCTAGCCTATCAATTGATAACTATCATCCATATCCTCCTAAATATCAGGAAGAAAATATTCATCCTCCCCTTACTTTAGATGAATCTCTTACTTTTAAAAGGTAGACTGAGGACAATGTGATTATTATTTTTATTAACCAACTATCTATTGTGGGGAATCCAACGTGTGAAATGTTAAAAGAAATGTTCGATAATGAGGCCCAAGGAGATCCTTTGCATGTTCGAGATGATGATCATATGCCCACAACTATGGTTCATAGCAATACTACCATCGAAATCGAACTAGGGAAGACTTATGAACATCAATGCTAATATGGATAAACTACAACTTGAAAATTTGATTCAGATCCTCAAAAAATATAAACAGGCATTTCCCTGGGAGTATTTTGATATGAAAGGCATCAACCCTAAACTATGCAAACATCACATTTATATTGAGAAATATGCCCATGCCATTCTCTAGCCACAAAGAAGATTAAATCCACACCTTAGGGACATAGTAAAATAGGAGTTGAATAATCTTCTTGATGTCAATTTTATATATCCTATTTCTAACAACCAGTGGGTCTCACCTCTAATTTTAGTTCCTAAGAAAAATGGAAAATGGAAAATTTGTGTGGATTACAGGGAATTGGATAAAGCTACACAAAAATATTATTTCTCTCTTCCTTTTGTAGATAAGGTCCTTGATACTCTTGTTGGGAATAAATTTTTTTCTTTCCTTGATGGATTAAGTAGATATAATCAAATCTAAATTTCTACTAAAGATTAGGACAAAACCACTTTCACCTATCCATGGGGAACCTTTGGATACAGGGTTTTACCATTTGGGTTGTGTATTGCACCAGCCACCTTCTAGATAGCAATCCTAAGTATTTTTTCCGATTTAATCAATGAAGGACTTGAACTCTACATGGATTAATTTATGCCCTATGGTAATGATTTTGAGCAAGCCTTAAAAAATCTAGAGAAAGTTATTAAACGATGTATTGCCACCAAACTATGCCTTAGCAATGAAAAATGTCACATGATGATGACAGAAGGTGTAGTTTTGGGGAATTATATCTTCATTGTAGGTATTCAAGTTGATCCAAAAAAAATTGAGGTAATTTTTATGCTACCTACTACGTGTACGCAGACATATATACATAGTTTCCTTGGTTTTGCTGGTTATTATTGTCGATTTATAGCACATTTTTCGAAGAGAGCAACACCTTTGTATGTATTCATAGGAAATGTGGAATTCGATGTTGGCAATATGATGCAAAGTGTTGTCCTCGATGTATTACTGATGAAGGGGCTAGCAATAACCTACTTTAATGAGATTGATATACAGTGGCAGTAAGTTTGTGTGATGTCTGTCGATGTTCTAAGTAACGGAAAGGACCGGAGAAAATAATCTCGGTATGTGCCAGACTTGATGATGAAAGAAATTTATATAATCTTAGGAGCATACGCGGGTTTGTCAAGGCGAAGTAGCGTATGTATGTGGAAAAGTACGTGCCAAGTCGCGTATGATCAATTGCACTCTAAATGTGTAAAACCAGGGGTTACTACCATGGTATTGACCCATTGTATTGAGCGTTGGATTGTCTATGAGATCCCGTCTAGGAATACCATCGGAAGTGATATGGTTTTGGCTCATGGTATTGAAAAAGGCTAAATCTATATAAGGAGAAGAAATTAATTGTGCAAAGGGGGTGCATGAGTCTTGGTTTGAATGGATACTTCACTCTGAAGTATGTCTGAATGGAAAGGGTAACAGTTTGATGATAGATCTGAATCTATGATGCACCTATGAAGAAAATGATGAAGAGGGATCTCTAGATCTGAAATGTATTTGTATTTGCTAGATCTGTTTATGAAATGATTAGATCTGAGATGAGGCGAACATCTTTTACGAGTGAAGGTAAATCCCAATATGGATACGTTACGAAGAATTACGGCCCGACCTAAAATGGCTGAAGATCTATATACAAGTTTTGTAACCAAAGTAAGCGCGTATATACGGGTTATAGATAAACGTGGGTTGTAATTGATTACGTAATATGTGCAGATGTATACGCGGGTTTATATACATGAAAGCGTGTATATACGCCGGATCAGTGAAAGGAAAGCAGGTATGAAAACTAGGGTTTGCTGAAGTATATGGTATGAAATGTCTAATATGTTCTATTGTATTAATGTTATCTGTCTATGATGTATTCTTACAGATCTGGGTTTTCTGAATATTGATTATGTTGCTGACTATGTTGAGAAAAGATCAAGTTGTTGATTGATTGGTTGATGATTCATTGAATGAATTGATAAGGGTATAAGTTTCAGTTTGATGTATGATTGAGCTTAAATGTGTGGAGTGGGTCTAGTCTGAAAATATGATGAAAAGTGGCCTGCAAGTTGTGATCTATTGAAGCTATTGGATCCAGTATGAAAATTGATGAAACGTGGTCCATGGTGGTGCTGAGGGTCAAAGCCTTCAGTGAGGGGGTTGTAGCTCCCTTCCAGTGGTAGCTGGTAAGCGAGAGCAGGGGGTCGTAGCTCCCTTCCAGGAGAGGCTGGTAAACGAGATCATGCGTCGTAGCTCCCTTCCAAGAGAGGCTGGTAAACAAGAGTAGGGGGTTGTTGCTCCCTTCCAGAAGAGGCTGGTAAATGAGAGAAGGTTGTAGCCTTCTGCAGGTGGGTGCCTGCGTGCTGGTATGAGTCTGTGCCAGTACATTTTTGTAAGATGTTTTCTCTATAATAAAATATTGAAGACTGAGATGACGGCAGTGGTGGTTTTTTCCCGAATTGGGTTTCCACCTTAAATCCTGGTGCTCATTTGTGTTTCTTATGTGTGATGGTTTATTCTGTTATTAATGCACATGCTTACTGCTTAACAAACATCTGATGAATGAATAAAGCAATGATCTAAGTAAAGAATCACATGCATAATGAGATCTCTGGTAATACGCGAGTTTGATTAAGTATATCCGTGTGTATACATGAGTTGGATGAAACAAAGTAGCGTATGGGTTTTAGAGAAAGAAAAATTAAAAATGTTAGTCACTAAATAGTTCCCCCACTCTTGATATTTTCCCAACAATTGGTATCGGACGGGGGTCCTTGCAGAAAACGATCGCAGAAGGAAGTCAGGAAATGGGAAGTCATGAAGGAGTAATGTCTATAAGGCCACCTCTATTCAATGGAAATAATCTGTTATTCTGGAAGATACGAACAAAAGCATATCTGCAAAGTCTTGGTGCAGAAGTATGGGCAATCGTGGAAGGAGGTTATCAGTATCTGGCAAGTATTCCTACTGATGGAGCAGAAAGGAAGAAATATGAAATCAATGCCAAAGCTGTCAATGTCTTATTAGGAATCCTATCTAAACCAGAATTTGCTAAAGTGATGCAGCTAAATTCAGCAAAAGAAATATGGGACAAAATTATTCTGAGCTATGAAGGAGATACAAAGGTAAAAAGTGCAAAACTGGACCTCTATGATGAATATAGAAAATTTAAGAATGCAAAGTGATGAGAGAGTATTGCAACAAGAATTTACGTCTAGATGATATTGTAAATCGTATGAGAAGTTTGGGTGGAAACACATAACGAATACTACTCGAGTGGAAAAAGTCTTAAGATCCTTGACTTCAAAATTTGACTCTAAAGTTTCAGCTATTGAAGAAAGGCAAAATCTGCAAACTCTTACTATTGTTCAATTACATGGTATCCTGACTACTTATGAAATGAGACAAGGAGGTCCCTCTCAAATCAAAGAAGTTGCTTTTAAGGCGTGTGCAAAAGGAAAAGAAAAGGAAGTTGTCAAGGAATCAAGTTACATATCAGAAGAAGAAGAAGCAAATTTTGTGAGAAGACTCCAACCAGGTACTGGAAGATTCAAAGGTAAGCTTCCCTTCAAATGTTTTGATTGTGGAAGAGTTGGTCATTATGCTGTGAAATGTCCTTATAGAGAAAATCATGATAAAGGGAAACAATTTGAAAAGAGAAAGAGTTATTATGCAAAAGAAGATAATAATGAAATGTCAAGTGAAGATGAAGAAGATTCTGACCAAGATCTGAAAGTGCTCATGGCAAGGAAGCAAAAGTAGAAGGCTACTCAAAGAAAGAAGATACCTCAAAAAACATGTGCAGCAGAAAATGAAGAAGAGGAAACAGGTATTGATTGTTGTTCTTGTGATCCACTTTCTTGTGCATGCAATGATGAAGATAGTGAAAGTAACAATATAAGTTTAGAAGCAAATCTCAAGATCAATGATGAAAGCAATGATTGGAATAAATTTCATAAGAGAGAATCTATTTACAAAGATATGATCTCTAGAATGAATGATCAGAAAGAAATACTGAATGGACAGATAGACAAGTATCAAAAGTTGTATGTTTATGCAACCAATCAAAGTGAAAGACTTGAAGCAGAAATCATCTCTCTCAAAGAATATCTGGAAAAATCAAATAATAAGAATGAAGAACCCCTACCATTTGAAAATGAAGGACTTGAAGCAGAAATCATCTCTCAAAGAAGATATAGAAAAAACAAATAAGAAGAATGAAGAGCTGTTACAAACATGTGAAGAACAAGAAAATTGGTTGAAGGAAGAAATTTTAAAATTGAATGATCAAGTAGAAGAAGGAAAAAGGGTCGAAGAAAGCATCAAGAAGCAATGCCAAAAATTGGAGGTTGAAGTAAACATTCTCAAAGGTAAATTAGAATAAAAGGATAAACTCTTGAGGTTTCAAGATAGTACTAAGATTCTGGACAATATTCTTAGTATTCAAAGATCTCCTGCTATTAAACTTAGTCTTGGTTTTCATGAAACTGTTAAAGGAGAATCTAGTTCACAAGGAAGTGCTAAAGACTCAAAGGATGTCAATGCAAAACCTGAAGAGTTGAAAGAAACAAGAAGTCAACCGACAATCATGAACACTCAAAGGAAATCATTCAATAATGTTGAATGCTTTAAATGCCATAATTATGGGCATGTTGCAGCCAATTGTAGAAGCAAATTGTTTCAGTCACAAACAAATAGATTCTACACAGAAAGGTACTCTGGTTTCTTCAAGGGATATTGTTTTTCATGCAGCAAGTATGGTCATAAAGCAGCTGATTGCAATAGAAGGAAGAATAGAACAACACATTATGATCCTTATGCTTACTTTTATGGTCACATAAGATGCTATACTTGTAACAAGTATGGACATGTAGAAAAATAATGCAGGATGAATAGATCTGAGAAATTGGAGAACTTCCAGCACACAATAAGAAATTTCAAGAAAAGCTGGAAAAAGAAGGAATACCCGTTAGAAACGTAGGGAATATTGACCCTACTGCAGTCATCCACTTCTAAAGCTTACTTCTCATAATGACTACAGGAATGATGCGAGATACATCATAGAGATTAGTAATGTATCATCACAGGGGGAGCAATGTATGATGATTCTCATGGTTGATTTGGTAATTCTGGTTATGTTCATTTCTGACAGTGCATCTGTTGTGAAGAAGACAGGTACAGGTGGTACAAATTCAAGGGGAGAAGAAGGAGTGTGAAATTTTATGTATTTCACTTTCCATACGCAGATTTAATGAAGTAAAGTCACGTATACATGTGAGTTACAGTGGAGACAGGCGCGTATGCATTTATGATAAGAAAATTAGTATGACAGCTCGAGAATAGGAGCACAGGTTCAGGGGGAGCATCAGTCTGACTATTAATGATTGCATTATTGACATTATATCTGCTTATGTCTTAGTTCTAAATGATGATGACATGATACATGATTTATTATGATGATTTTATGGATGAGCCCTGTTTGCTTTTTGTTGAAGAGTATTCCTTGCTTTCACACATGAATGAGATGGAAGTCTTGTGATTCAGAGATACGGACAGATCATGCAGAGATTGTTGCTGATGACTTGCTGTTGAAAGTATTCAGGTTGCACAAGCTAAGGAGGAGCCTTGGTCATATGAAAAGGATGCGTGGATGCACAGTTTCAGGGGGAGCATTAGCCTTGCTGAGCATAATGCATTATTGGCATTATGATGATTCTAAAATATGATCTTTCTTGAGGTCTTTTTGGTAGTGGTCATAAAAAGTCATATTTGTAATTTGATGAAAAGTTCATGATGAGACCTATGATGTAAAATTGTAATATTCAGTCATGTAAGGACTTGTTCAAATGTGTAAACCCACTTGGTTGGGTAGATGAGTCAAAATGTGTAAACCCACTTGGTTGGGTAGTTGAGTCAATTTTGTAAACCCACTTGGTTGGGTACTTGAGTCTCATATGTAAATCCACTTGATTGGATCTTTGATGTAAGTATGAATCCTTGGTGATAGGAAGGTCATAGAGTCATGTACGTCATTAGAAAATATGTTTGAACATTCAACATGAACTCAAGGGGAGCATGGTAACTTCAGTATACATCAGTTCTACAACGCTCTTCTTTCTACATGAAGGGAAAAACCTTGTGTTGGTTTTGATCCGCCCTTTGCCCTTGATGTCAAAGGGGGAGAGTGACATGGTGTTTGAATAGGGGGAGAATATCATTATGCTTAATGTATCTATCTGTTGTGATCAAACACCATCGTGGTTGCCATCAAGTCCAAAGGGGGAGATTGTTGGTAATATGATGCAGAGTGTTGTCCTTGATGGCAACCCACTTGATGAAGATGATGGCAACCTACTTAATGAAGTTGTTCTTGATGCTTGATGAGTTTATTAATGATGTAAATCTGATGTTCTACAAGTAGCTCAGAAGTACCAGAGAAATAAATCTTCAGTATGTGCCAGAACAATGATGAAAAGTGTATGTTACAAGGCATACGCGGGTTTGTTAAGGAGAAGGCGCGTATGCACGCGGAAAAGTACGTGCCAAGTCGCGTATGATCAATTGCGCTCTAAATGTGTAAAACCAGGGGTTACTACCATGGTATTGACCCATTGTATTGAGCACTGGATTGTCTATGTGATCCCGTCCAGGAATACCATCGGAAGTAATGTGGTTTTGGCTCATGGTATTGACAAAGGCTAAATCTATATAAGGAGAAGAGAATCATTGTGCAAGAGTGTGAAAGAGGTCTGGGTTTTAATGAATACTTCTCTCTGAAGTATATCTGTATGGAATGGGTAACAGTTGAATGATAGATCTGATTTTATAATGCACCAGTGAAGAAAATGATGAAGAGGGATCTCTAGATCTGAAATGTATTTGTATCTTCTAGATCTGTTTATGAAATGTTTAGATCTGAGATGAGGCGAACATGTTTCTGAAGTGAAGGGTAAAATCTGAGCTATGCATCTGTTCTGAAGAATTGTGCTGACCTAAAATGTTTGAATATCTATACGCAAGTTTGTAACAGAGTAAGCGCGTATATACGCGGGTTGGATTAAGAGAAAGTGCGTATGGGTTGTGAAATTAGTTCTGTAATATGTGCAGATGTATACGCGGGTTTATATACATGAAAGCGCGTATATACGCCGGATCAGTGAAAGGAAAGCGCGTATGAAAACTAGGGTTTGCTGAAGTATGTGGTATGAAATTTCTGATCTGTTCTGCTGTATTACTGCTATCTGTCTATGATGTATTCATACAGATCTGGGTTTTCTGAATATTGATTATGTTGTTGACTATGTTGAGAAAAGATCAAGTTGTTGATTGATTGGTTGATGATTCATTGAATGAATTGATAAGGGTATAAGTTTCAGTTTGATGTATGATTGAGCTTAAATATGTGGAGTGGGTCCAGTCTGAAAATATGATGAAAAGTGGCCTGCAAGTTGTGATCTATTGAAGCTATTGGATCCAGTATGAAAATTGATGAAACGTGGTCCATGGTGGTGCTGAGGGTCGAAGCCTTCAGTGAGGGGGTTGTAGTTTCCTTCCAGTGGTAGCTGGTAAACGAGAGCAGGGGGTCATAGCTCCCTTTCAGGAGAGGCTAGTAAACGAGATCAGGGGTCGTAGCTCCCTTCCAGGAGAGGCTGGTAAACGAGAGCAGGGTGTTGTTGCTCCCTTCCAGGAGAGGCTGGTAAATGAGAGAAGGTTGTAGCCTTCTGTAGGGGGTTCCTGCGTGCTGGTATGAGTTTGCGCTAGTACATTGTTGTAAGATGTTTTCTCTATAATAAAATATTGAAGACTTAGACGACGGTAGCGGTGGTTTTTTTCCGAATTGGGTTTCCACCTTAAATCCTGGTGTTCATGTGTGTTGCTTATGTGTGATGGTTTATTCTATTATTACTGCACATGCTTACTGCTTAACAAACATCTGATGAATGATAAAGCAATGATCTAAGTAAAGAATCACATGCATAATGAGATCTCTGGTAATACACGAGTTTGATTAAGTATATCCGTGTGTATACGCGATTTGGATAAAACAAAGTAGCGTATGGGTTTTAGAGAAAGAAAAAGTAAAAAGTTTTAAGTCTACACTAATCTTGATTCACCCCCCCCCCCCCCCCCCCCCTCTCAGTATTTTTCCCAACATTCGACTGGACAGAAAAATGTGATGTTGCCTTTGTAGATATTAAGAAGATGGTCTCAACAACCCCTTTATTATGAGGGCCATATTGGAACTTGTCATTCCACATTTGAGCAGATGCATTTGATGCAACAATAGGAGTCTTATGTGGATAAGAAGAATACAAAAAGGCATATGATATTTATTATATTAGCAAGATTCTTACACCAGCAGATCTAAACTACACAGTGACCGAAAAAGAATTTTTAGCTATTGTTTACTCTATTAATAAATGTTGTCAATTATAATAGGATATCCCATGTTTATGTATACTGATCACTCAACCATTAGATATTTATCCGATAAACCTATTAGTAATAGTCGAATAACAAGCTGGATGTTTTTATTTTCAGAATTCGACATTACAAGAAAAGATTGACCAGGGAAAGAGAACTGGGTCGTAGACTTTTTATCCAAAATTTTTGTAATAGTTGACTCTTCACCTATGAAATATCAGTTTCAAAATGAACATATGCTTATTGTAATAGTTAAAACACCCTGGTATGTAGACGTGTCAAACTATCTAGCATCATAGAAAATACTAACACATTTATCGTCTCTGGAAAGGAAGCTCATTGTTCAACAAAGTGCACCATTTTCCTAGATCGACAGATATCTCTTTCACACGGTGTCTAATATTCAAATCTGCATATGCATCAGGGAAAACGAGTTTTATGATATCCTTAAGGATTTCCATGACGAACCATCTGGTGGGAATTTGATGATCGGAGGAATATGCACAAAGTGTTGCAGATATGCTATTATTGTCCCATGATATTCAATGATGCAAAAAAAGTATGTTCACAGTTGTGATAGTTTTCATAGGATGGGTCATCCTATTCAAGCTGATGAAATTCCCCTACAACCTCAAATTTTACTTGAACCCTCCAAACAATGGGCATTAGATTTTTTGGGCCCCTTTAATCCACCTTCGACTAAAAAGACATATATTCAGGTTTGTACATGTTATGTGACTAAATGTGTGGCAGCAGTAGCTCTCTCAAAGGCTATAGAAGAGGCAGTTATTAACTTCATGTTTGCATTTTTCACGCGATATGGATTTCCCATAGAGATCATAACAGAAGGAGATTCATAGTTCATTTCCCATAATATTTCTGCTGCAATGCAAAAGCATCACATCAAACACAGGGTTACTTCCCCTTATCATCCTTAAGAAAATGGACAGGTGGAAAGTACCAATAAAGTTCTGGAGGAGATTCTAACCAAAACCTTATCCACAAACTATCAAAACTAGGCCGCCAATCTTCCTTAGGCCCTATGGGCCTATCGAACAACTTGGCGCAACACCATTGGTTATTATTCATACCAGCTTGTTTTTAGCAAGGAGCACATTTTCCCGATAGAATTTGAAATTAAGACTTCAAAACCGCAAGGGAAGTCAAACTGGATTTGACAGAAGCGTAGAAGCACCACCTACAACAACTTAATGAACTGGACAAAATACACCTAACAGCATTACAATTTCCAACTATTGTTCAACAGCAAAGGGCCAAATGGAATGATCGCCTTATCAAGAGGAAAGCTTTCCAAAAAGGATATTGGGCCCTATTGTACAATTCCAGATTCCAGGATTTTCCGGGGGAAGCTTCAAACTAGATGGTTGGAACCATATGAGGTCACAAAAGTTCACGCTAATGGTATGGTGAGCCTTCATGTTATTGATGGCTATGACATATCTCTTCTTGCCAATGGACATCGATTACACCTATATCACTAGCCACTTATGTGGGATTATTTTCTTCATGAGGTAAATAACGGTTTGACTCAAGTTTTAGTTGATTGGGAAGGTAACCCTACAGCTACAACCTACGGAAGCATCCCTTTTCGAAATTTCTTTCATTTTGAACATAATGTATATACTTATTAGGGAAATTGTATTTTTTAAGAAAATAATAAAGGAAAAAATAAACAAATAAACTTTATAATACAACAACAAGACTTGGGGGGAATGTTGTTCCCTTAGTCAAAGTTGTTGTTCTATTAGGTCACAATTATTGTTCCCTATGTCACAGTTTTTGTTCCCTTAGGTCGTAGTTGTTATTCCCTTAGTCATAGTTGTTGTTCCCTAGGTCGTAGTTGTTGTTCCCTAAGTCATAGTTGATGTTCCCTTCAGTCGTATATATTGTTCCCTTAGGTCAAAACTGCTATTCCCTTAGGTCACAGTTGTCGTCCCCTTAGTCACAAGTGTTGTTCCCTTGGTCACAATTGTTGTTCCCTCAATCATAGTTACTATTCCCTTGGCTATAGTTATTGTTTCCTTGCTCGTAAATGTTGTTTTCTTAGTTTAAATTATTTTCTCGTTGATTTTTAACCTTAAGATTGCTTTTTTAGCATTATTTTTTTTATTTTAAAGCCCTCCTTGTAATCATGGTAAAAATAATAAATTTCTTAAATTATCTCCATTAGAATATTATAAGAATGCTTTATAGGAGACCTCAAAAAAAAAACTCCCAAACTTCTTAAAGCATCCTGATATTGCAAATCTCTAAATATGATTATCCTACACTTCTTCAAAATAGCACAGGAAGATTTTTTCTTTCTTCTCAAAAGTTTCTTGTAATTCTTCGATCTCCCTAAAAATAAAATTTGGGTGGAAAAATGGAAAACTAAAAAGGTAATTGTTGTGATTTTTTTTTTTAGCATCCCTAACTCTTAAGGAGTCAATAAGCCACTCCATTAAATAATCCCTTATCATAACAAGATAATAAAATAAGGGAATGGACAAAGGATAAGAGGTATCATCATGAGCCAACCTACCATGATCATCAAATTTAGTGTGGCGACATTACCACTCTGGTCAGCAAGCGAGGATATTGGCATTTGATAATCAAATCAAAGGACAAGAGGTCCAATCATGAGCTGACTTATTCATCTTATTATCTATAGTGAATGACATTTTTAATAGTTGGTCACCGCGCTAGAACAATGGTCTTTAGTCAATAATTAGGAAACATTAAAAAGTTAAGAATCTTTTTAAAAGTGAAATGGGATAGTGTCGTATCAATGGGTTAAAATGAAACCCTGTCAAGGCTATAGACGCTTGCTCTAGAGGACATGTCTATGGTAATGAATTACATTTGAAATTGCCATTAAAAATTAGCCATTTTTTCTTTCCCTTAATAATAACAAAGGAGAATCATTGAATTACTATAGGGGGTTATTTCATTCCCATGGAAGGTGGTAACAGTGAATGTGTATCAATAATTACTTCTTATTCTACATGTCAGGAATGTAACTTTTGGGGAATTATTAAATCTACTTTCAATTTCTTTTAATTTTACCTCTAAAGTAAATTCTTCAATGAAAACCCATCTTATCCATGAGCATTTTTTCTGATTTTTTTCAATACTTTGGGTGTCACAATTATCTCGTTTCGATAGCACCTTTCATGATCAATCCCTCCAATAAGTGAGTCGCACGCCTTACCATTATTTTCCTTTCCCTCATAGTTAATTCGTAATGTTGAATTAATGCATATGTCATGTCAATTATCTTTTCAAGTTACGCATAGTAAATAGTCGAGGACAACCTTTAATTTCCTTGGGGGAGCGAAAACGTTAAAAACATAACCTGATATTTATAAACCCTGTGACAATTACTGTCTGTTTATGATCTTTGAAGTTCTTTCCATTATACAATATTTATCATCTTTAATTTGTTAAGCTTGTTGTTTCTAGTTTGTTTCCAAGGTTGCTTCGAGCAGAAACAACGAAAATGAGTGGGCACTCAATACACAGTGAACCTGCATAGTTGTGGGTTTCAAAACAAGCAAGAAGCATTCTAGACCAGGTGGGATGGTTAAAATATTTCCTCTATTTGCAAGGTTTCAAGAGTGAAGTGGCCCTGGAATTCATTAGGAATCTAAAAAATGGAATGACGAGAATCAAAGGCAGACAAATTCAGGTGAATGCAGAATTACTGGCTGAAGTAACAAGCCTACCCTCAGAAGGTGTGAAATGGTTCGATATGCACACTCCATTACAAAGTGCAACATCTTTGTTCGTAAAACCTCAGGAAGAATTGGTAAGGAAAAGGAAGGTGTACAACCCTACTTCATTGTCGGAACCTTGGAAGGAACTACCAGGAGTGTTCCAAAGATAGATCACATGCGATGGACGTTACGATGTTGTAAGAGGGTGACATGTAAAGTTGTTGGAGGCACTAAGATGAAAGGTAACTATGAATCTACCCCCTTTTCTAAATTCACTACTGCATGAGACAACTGTGAGACTTAAAATTTCTAAGGATCAGTCTTCGGTGGTGAGCCACCATGGACTGATAAAATTAAAAATTGCCAAAAACCCAAACCAGTCACTGTTAGTTAACAACAATAACAAAATTTAAAATAAATTTATAATCTAGTTGGTTTCGGCTAGTCTAAGTAATAGACGAAATAACCTTTTTCACTTGAATTCACCAAAATCCGGCAATATAATTTCAAGATTTTTTTTTTGTTTAAAATAAATTTTTGAATGCATAAATAGATTGAGCACCTTAAAAAACCTATGGGGTACTCAAATTCGATAGATTAAACAATTTATACTTAATTTTTTTAAAATCTGTGCCGAATTTTGATTATAATTAACCAAAACAAATATCATGAAAATGGCCATTTCGTCAAGTTAGCCTACACTGTTAGTTTTTATGTTTTGTTTTTAATTTTCACAACATAACATGTATAATGAAGTAAGTGTTTCGATGCTTATTATGGATTGTTTCCTATTATTAGTTACCATTCATTTAATTTATATGACTGCACTATGTAGGAATTTAACCTTCATAGAATATCCACTAGCACAGATGCATCTTAAGTATGGATCTAACATGAGGTGTTAGTTTTCAGTGTTTAAATTGTATTTTTGAATGCTAAATAGAGGATATATATATCCTATAGGATAAAATAAAAATTTTAATCATTAAAGCTTAATTTTTATATTTAGAACATAGTTTTTATTTTTATTTTAAAGCGGATGGACGGAAAAATCTTACACATCCCCTCATGGCTATAGAATAAGCCTCTCTGCTCAATAAAATAGTTTTAGTAGTAATTATAATAAAAGATTGAGATTTATCTTTAAAATAATTATGTCATTTTTACTTTCCAATGTAATTTAAAAATGTCTTGTTTACAAATCTCAATTAATTTTTTTATTCATTACATTATATTATTATTATTATTTATTATTGTTTTACTTAGTAAATGTCTTTTAAATATATATTTGATTTATATATTAAATTTTTTATAATAATAATACTTTAAAATAAAATTACAATTTAATTATTATTTTATATTTTTTTATGAAATATATTTTAAGCTTTTTATGTTGATTTTAAATACACCTTCTACAGGTTCTTGGATAGATCGTGATCTGGTACTCTCTAAATGCACTCTATGATGTGAAGTCACCGTTTTAATTCACTCTATCTAAATGCACCCTTTGATGTGAAGTCACAGGTTCCCGCTCTCTAAATACACTCCTTGATGTGAAGTCGCCTCTTCAGTTCCTCACCCTAAATGCACTCTTTGATGTGAAGTCACTGACTCTCTAAATACACTCCTTGATGTGAAGTCACTTGTTGAGTTCCCCACCCTAATACACTCCTTGATATGAAGTCACTTGTTGAGTTCTCCACCCTAATACACTCGATGTGAAGTCACTTGTTCAATTCCCCACCCTAATCGAAGTGAAATAAACAATTTAAAATGTCAAATTAAAAACTTTGTAAACCATTTAAAATATCAAAAATATTTATAATCTCACCCATTTATTAAAAAATTTAAAATTATATCTAATTTCACCAATTTACTAAAAAAAAATTAGATTGGGATTTTTACCTTTACCATTCAACTTGATAATGCAAATTGTGCTCAGAAAGTATAAGTTCAACCATCCGATCATTATCCAAAAATTATAAAACTCACAATAAATTATTGTTAAATTTAATACACGAAGCGCGTGCTCCAATAACGTTGTTTTGGCGGTCAGTTGTGTGGACGTTGATAGCCACTCACAGCGATAAAGATTCTCACAGCGAATCGTTGCAGATCATCCTCTCCGTGATTTGTTTAATGTCTGCGCCCGAAACAATGGATTCGCTGATCTTCTCACGGTTGGTAAATGCCTGTCTTGTCTGCAGCTTTTCAGTAGAAAGCCATACTCGTACCGGAGAACGCAGCCCAATCAACGTGGAAAAATTAATATCTTGATTCAACCGCACATTTATAGCCTAGGTAGACAATGACACATATCGAAATTTTATAAAATCAAACAGTTTGCATGACTCTCAACAGTCAGAGGTGGGAATCTATGGCGCTTGTTAGATTATAAATGTATTCAAACGCAAATAAATAGTGACCAAGTACCATATATGAGAAACAGAGGCGCATGCCTAGGCAACTGTACATAGAATGCAGAAACTTCAGAGACTCGGTTCAAACAAATTAATTCCGGCCAAATAGAAAGCTCCAATGATATACTATGTAACAGAACAGTGGAGAAGAGCTCTCGTACTAGTCTGACAGGGTTCGGCAGGTAGACTTGTACTCATCTGACAGGGATCGCTTCGCTCGGTACATAAGGCTACTGTAGGTTACATGATTTAATAGTGGAATCTATCACTGCATCATCGACAAGGTATGGAATTTGACGGGCGTCACAGGGTATTTTCCAGTCAAAAATAGCTAAAAATATTTCATAGCCTATCCACATTTTCTGACAAAATGATCAAAGTTGGTATTAGAGTCAGAAATCTTCAAATTTGATGGGTGTTTGAGATTTGAAAATCTTACAAATACCAACTAACGATATTAAATTGAATAGCTATCACTCCTACCATATTTACAAATGCAGGTTGATTCATCAAAGAGATGAGCTCTTAGCCAAGTAAAAACAATTTTAATGTATCCAAATCAAATATTATTCTTTTACCTATTACAATGTTAATATAATAACATCCTTAACCAAATAAATATTTATGCAGAAATAAAATGGTTTCATATTATAGCATCACTTCACAAAAGTTAGATGTATAAGAGCTAACAACTCATAAAAGCTATAAAAGTTAGCTATAAAAGTTGGGTAATATGAGCTTAGCTGATAAGAATGCCAATATGAACTTGCAACTCACAAAAGCTTAAAAAGATATTGACTGTAATAACTCTAACACCCTCCCATAAGCAAAACATAGAGAGAAAACAAAAAGTTAGTATTGGGTTCCGAAGAAAGATATAGTAACATATAGTAACATATGCTGAAATGTGATGAAGGCAACCCAAAGCTGCCAATTGTGTAAATATTTGAAGCTCACGGTGCCAATGGTGCATGTAGTCTTCTGTACGCCCACAACCTTCTTGAAAAACTCGTAGGCCACGTTGTCTATTGAATCATCGAAATAGGTGATGTGAGTGTGGAAGAACCACGCACTACCTATCACAAACATGATATAGAATATTACAAGCATTGAGGAGATGTGAGAAACAACTCGGCCCCCATCAAGGACGAGATTCAAACACGTTTCATTACCACCTTATCCTGCTTTGTTCTAAAATCAAGAGCTATGAGGATTGTATGCATGATCTAGGCAAGATGTGAGGGAAAAGCACAGGGTCTTAGATGTGAGAGCTCTAATTGCTTGACTGACCAAAATTGGTCTATATTTCTTAAAGCATATGAGAAAAGAAGAAGGCTTGGTCCATGATTTGCAAATCAATAGAACTGTGAATATTTAATGACTCCACAAATGCAACAATACCCTTTTCCATGTGTAGGATTTGCAACAATAGTCAATAACCGATGAGGATTTGGGCAACACCAACAAAGAGCCACTGTGCAACATATTAAAAGAGATGTAACAAGGATCCTAAGCCCTTTCTTGAGGGAGATAGGCGTAGACCTACTCTAATACTATGTAAAAGTTTCACAGTGAACCAGGAAAACAAAAAACCACACAAAGTTTGCAAGAGAAAAAATAGAACAAAGAGAAGCTTGAGAGAAAGAATTGAAATTAATTAGAATGAGTAAAAACTTACATAATATATTCTACATGGCTAAACTAATGAACCATAGTAGTGAATCTAGAGAGATGTGTGGAAATATCCATGTTTATTGAAACATCCATGCAACCGAGGAAACATCAATGCTTAAGGAAACATCTTCGATAAGGGGGAAATATTTAACATCAATAAGGAAGGAACATCTCCAATACCCCCACTCCCCTCCCATAAAACACTACTAGGGAGAACACAATGGATGGTTCCTCGCAAAAAGCCATGTTAGGTACCCATTTTACAATGCATCTAAGTAACATAGAATAGTTAAAACAAGAGGAAAAAGGGAAACCCTCATCACGACCACCACCTCAAACTACAAAGTACCAAAGAAAAAGAAATTAAATGAAGGTATTAAGCAATTTTTTCCATCACTCCAAGATGATTGCACTAAAAGTGAAACTTCTGCATAGTATATGTCTTGGTGAAGATGTATGGAGTATGGCCATCACATGGATAGTACTAGAATTTGATGATCCAATCATGAATCAACTCTCAGTTGAAATGCATATGGATCTCGAAGTGTTTCATCCACTATTGTTACATTGGGCCTTTGCAAAACTTGAGAGTATTCTCATTGTCACACCAAATGATAGTCAGATGATGGAACTAGATGCCCGACTCAGTGAGAAAGTTATGAACCCAAAGTGTTTGAACAGTGATGTTGACCACTCCTCCATACTCGACCTATGCTCATGACAAACAAATTGTTGATTGATTTTTACTTGAACAACGAATGGGACCATAACCCAAACCAAGCATGTACCCAGAAGTGGACTTGTGATCGGAGCTCTTTCCAGCCCAATCAATATCTATGAAGCCCATGAGATCCAACACACAACCTGTTGCATAGTAGCTCCCATAACTAGTGGTTCCCTAACCATATATGAGAATGTTCTTGGCAGCTTTCCAGTATAACTCATGCATCTCTTGCATGTACCTAGAAACTGCCCCTACTGCATATGAGAGATCTAGTCGAGTGAGGGTAAGATACAAAAGGCCCCCCACAAGTTGTCGATACAAGGGGTTGTCCTCTAATGGTGTATCCCTTCAATCCTCAAGATCTATCCTAGATAAAAATGGTGTGGATACCAACTTGCGATTGGTCATGCAAAATCTAACCAAGAGATCCATATCATAGTTAGTTTGAGATAGCTTGGTGTTGAAAGCACCCTAATTGGTATCAAGACCAAGAAATAGTGCAATAGACCTAAGCCTGTGATAGGGAGCCTATCATCACAATGTCTTTGACAGTAGTAATCACTGAAGTAGAACTTCTTGTGATCAGAAGGTCATCAACATATGGAATTGAGATCAGCGATAAATCTAAGGTTATCAACATGTAGATGTTTTGATCTTATTTGTGACATCTCACAAAGTGTTGAAAAAACAAGTAAGCATCCATCTTTGCATACCATGCTGTAGGTGCTTGCTTGAGGCCATAGAGTCACTTTTTAAGTCGGCATACCAAGGATTAGTTTTGTCAACCCCTGAGGTTACTCCATGTAAATCTCCTCTAAGGGATCCCCGTGAAGAAAGGAATTCTTCACGTCCAAGTGGTGAACTTTCCACCTTCTCATTGTTGCAATGGAAAGGGCCAATTGGATGGAGTCCATCTTTACCACTAGAGAAAAGGTCTCATCATAGTCTATCCCATGGATCTGCTAAAATGCTTTGGAAACTGATCTTTCCTTGTAACTACTCACTTGTCCTTCTACCACCTTCTTGGTCCTGTAGACCCATCTGCGTCTAACAAGCTTCATATATGAAGTTAATGGAACTAGATCCCAAGTTTGGTACTCGAGAAGAGAGTTATAATCCTTCTACATAATTACTTCTAAGAAGGAATTCCTTGTAACCTTTACATAAGTTTTTGGGTTTGAAACAAGAACCATGTTATAAAGCATGAGCATAACCGGTTCAATAGTTGTGAGTGTAAAAAGAAGCTCTAATACCATGTAGAAATAAAGTGTTCCCATATTATTACAATGAAGTAATATGTTTATACAAATGACCAACTTGAGAGAATAGAAACACCATAGACAGATAAAATGTAACAACTCATAAAACTATCAAAAATTAAGAAATACAAGCTGTGGCAATAAGAATGCCTATATGAACTTACCACTCACAAAAACTTAAAAAGATAAATCGCTTTAGCAACTATAATAATTTATACAAAATAATCATTACATTTATTTAAAAATACGTACAATAACTACACATTAACATTAAAGAGATAATATAATAGATCATGTTGGTCTAAAGGGCAGGCTCCCAATTTAGAGTTGCAGAAATGGATACCACACTAACCGATGTGTTTGCCAACCATATGAATATCCTAAAATCTGATTTCAGAACCAGAGCCAAGATTGCCCGAGAATGAATATCACACTAGACCAGCTGTGCTTGCCAACCATATGAATCTCATACAGTCTCAGTTAAAACCCAGAGCTTGCATCGCTCGATAATGGATATCACACCAATTACTGTGTTTGCCAATCATTAGAAACTCTTACACTTTGATAATAATCAAAATAATAATTTTTTTAACTTAATTGTAACTCGATTGCAGATTCCTAAAATATGATAAACATGAGTGACAAATGAATACAAGGAAAGATCGATGTGTTGCCCACACTCTGATTTAAGAAGCAGGCATGATCCGACCTTTGTGGTTGCCAAACCCTACTGACCATTATTTTCAACATCGCATTCAGCAGGAAGATCGGATGGGAAAACCTTCTCTCTGTCTCTGCTCACCATCTTCGTGAGCGAACGAACGAGAGTAACGGGCGGTTTTGAAAACGACTGCGAGCCATTTGGCGAACAAAGTTGAAGGCCTTCGCGGGGTGATATAAAGCCATCAGGCCCCTTGGGTATTTCAATCGCAATGTGAGGTATTATTAATGGTCTACGCCCCCATGAGTTAATTCCCTGATCAACCTCTGCATTTATCTGCTTCTGGCTATCCCGAGAGAACATATTTGCTGAGCTCTGTAAATTACTTTCTTCTCCAGAGTTTGCTGCATTCTGCAACTGCTCCCAATTCAGATGGTCAGGGATCACTGAAGGAATCGTCTCTGGGATTGTACTGGAAACCTGCTCTTGTCTAGCGGATTTCAAAACTGGTTGCTCAGGCTGGACCCCGGTTCTGCAAAGGGGACAACTGGAATGTGAATGAAACCACATGTCAATACACTCAACATGAAAACTATGTCTGCAGTTGGGCAGAAGCCGGGCTTTCTCATTCTCCTTAAACTCGGATAGGCAAACGGCGCAGTCCAGCCCATCTGCAAAGTTATGTGATTTATACAAAAACATGGGGAGAGTCTCTAACACAGCAGAATCCAACCCCACGTTACGCAGACTCGCTGGTTCCTGCCCTGTAAAATGAAACCAACGACGCGTAGAAGCAGATCTCCGTCTGGAAAATCCAATAGATTGCGTCCAAAACCATCTGGCATAAACATGCAGCAAAATTACGAACCAAACTACAAGAAAAAGAACTATTATAGCAGAAATCATGATCTTGCCATTGATGGCATATCTCGGCCTGCCATTATCCAGAGGAGGGAGAGCAAATGGATCCTCGGAGCTCATCGCTGAATCCTCAAATTCTCCTGTATGAAATTGAAGCCAAGGAAGTCTCCGAGAAGCTACAAACCTCGGTGTTAGCACACTTCTATCCAGAGAATAGACGAACTCCACAAACATATATAATAGTTAGACAATCACCCTAAGAGATCACTGAGACATTCATTTGTGGATATAGTTCCAGTTGGGTTATCAATATTTGTGGACTTATAATTTCATTAATACATATGTGTGGATAAAGTTTAAATTGAGTTATCAATATTTGTGAAGTTATAATTTCATTAATACATTTGAGATGTATATATTAATCATTACATTTAACCAAATACAAAATCCAATAATATATACTACTCCAATACATTAATGAAATTATACCTCCACAAATAAATATTGATTGCACTGTGAGTAAACTCAACTATTGATTGCACTGAGAGTAAACTGTTAAGGCCTATAACTCTAAGCATTCGGGTGATTCACGGGTTTCAAGATTTGGCTTAGGCCCATCCACCGTGTACCGTTAATGCCATCACATGGCCTTTACGGCCTTTAGTATCTTTGCAAGATCTGTCACATTCACATGCTTTCCAATTTTCATGAGAGCTTGTTGACTTTGGTCACAAATACACCTAACCACATGTGCATGGGTAAATGAAATGGCTCTGTACCAATAGTAAACCATTATATTCCTTTCACTCCCTCTTCCATTGCCCATACCTCAACTATTGATATATATGAAGGGTCACTTGGATTGTGATTGATAATAACGCAAGTTCAATTAACGATAATCTTTACATTTCAAATTTGGAATCAATAATTATATGAAGTCCTCAACTTCGACTGAGGTACTTATTCATTATATAATAATAACGTAGGTATTATTTTATGTGTATAAGTTAATGTTTTCAGTCGAGGTTTTATGTTATGGGTCAAAGGCTAAATGTTTTATATGCTATATCATCTTGTTTTTATAACCTCGGTGATAATTATAATGGGATATTTGGTATAAATAATAATAAAGTTAGGTTAAAATCATAGTATGGCTTTAAATTGTTTTTAATTTATAAAGAATTTAATTCTTCTATATATATAAAAAAATAGGTTAGGGATTTAAAATCTAAAGACATTTAATAAAACTATATTAGGGGTTTTAGATTTAAAATCTAAAGACATTTAATAAAACTATGTTAGGGGTTTTAAAATGTAAAGACATTTAATAAAACTAGATTTTTTTGAATTATGAGTGTGCTATTTTAGATGGTCAAATTTTGTTTACATATAGTGATGGGATTGCACGTTAAAGTTTACAGATTATATGAATAAAGACTACACTAGTGATGTAAGTGTATTTTTTTTTCTTTCATGTTATGAAAAAATATATAATTAATATTTGGGAACTATGTAAAGTTTAAATCTTTCTATCTTTCTTATTGCGAATATAGTATTAATCACTTGATAATCACAAAAATCTAAGTATTATTCAAAATCTAGAAATTAAGTTGGAAAATATAATGTTAGACAATAGGTTGCTTAGAAATGAAAAATAATCAAGTTCTAAAACCAATGATTTGTATAGAGCACAAGAAACAATATAAGCTAGAAAACAAATAACTTTTAAACTGCATAAAATAATGGGAGGTTTTCTTTCAAATATTTTTTAGTTAGGGCATGTTCCAACAAAATACGACACCAAGTGCAAAACCTCATTAGGTGACCTAGAGTGTGCAACACACAAGAGTGACATCATTATCACCTCACCAACTATACCCTCTATTTAGCAAAGGAAAAAATCCAACACAAGGGAGGATTTCGGAGTAGGACAGAGGGATCAAAAACCTAACGATCTTAAGCTAAGTACCCCCTAAGAATCCTACAATAAAGGTCCACTAGATAAGGGTATGGCAAACTAGGATGTATAGTGGATGAAGTAGTAAGTCCAAGATTTAGGTTCAAAGGACCTATGGGTCAAACTAAAGGGTAGGGTTAGCCTAAGGAGTCTCAAATAGGTTGCATGAACTGTTAGGTCCCTATATTACTAGTATAGTCCATTATTGTTGTTAGTGTAATCCCCTTATTGTTATTATTGTACCCTTGTAACCCCCATATTGTTATTATTGTGCCCTTAAATTATTATTGTTAGGACAACTAGGATTACATTGTGGCCCCACTAGGATCACATTGTGACCCCATGGAATCCTATATATAGAAAGGAGGTTTTGTAATTTGAATCATCCAAGAATTGTTCATTCATGTAATGTATTGGAGGTTGCCCCCTCGAAGTGGCTTATTTATAAGGTGTTGATATCTCTTTTCTTCTCTTTTTGGAGTTGGTTTCACAACATTTGGTTTCAGAGCTTTGAGATTCTAGGGTTTCATTGCTCCAAACAAGTCATCGTGGCATTTTCGCTACAACTTTTTTTCTACGAAGGTTCATAATTTGAAATTTTTAGAGTGCAAAGCCACAATCCTGAGGAACATCGTCGCACAATTTCAGAGCTTGGTTCGCAATATTTTTAGAGATATGATCTATGCAAGTTAGGTCATTTTGCAGGCTCTTGAATTTAACCTAAATAGGTCATCGTGGTACTGTCGTAATAATTTTGTTTCTACAAAGGTTAAGAAGCTGAAATTTTTAGAGTGCGAAGCCGCAATCCAGAGGAACATCGTCGCAAAATTTCAGATATTGGTTCGAAATATTTTCGGAGATATGATCTGTTGAAGTTAGGGCTTTTTGAGACTTCTGAATTTCATCTCAAAGAAGTGATCGTGGGAAAATCTTCATATCTCTCTCTCTCAGCATCGGATTGGAATGTTGTAAAAAGTGCCTGCAAGTACACAGAGTGTAGTTTTCGTTCTATCAATTTCAGATCCAAAGGAGGAAACAGTGACACGTGGCAAGTCGTACAAGTTCGCTCTATCGAACTAGTCCAAAATTGAGTCATTGTGGGAGATTAGACATAACTTTGTCTTGAATAATCCAAATCAGATCAGACCTATGGAATTTGAAAGAAGCTTCAGAGGGCTACTACAGGGATGAATTTCAGATATTGAGGATCCGCAATTATAGAGATAATTCAATTTAAATATCGAGCTCCTCAAAAGCAAGTAAAAGGTGTGTATTTTTTTTCCGAATTGCATAAGTCTTGTTTTAAGAATCAAGTTGAATTGATTCCAAGGGCATATTGTAGAATAGATATCAGTATTGGATTCTAAAATGGCCCCTAAAAAGAATTCAACACCCATTAAGCCTTTAGAAAGCTCTACTATGACTCATGAAGACGAAGAATGACAACATGACATATCAAAATTACAAGAGCAAGTGCAACAAATTTCGCTCTCGCAAAGAGCAACAAAAAATGACATGGAATTTTGAAGAAAGGCATGGAAACTAAGATGGATGGTTTGAAGAAAGGCGTGGAATCTAAGATGGATGGTTTGAAGAATGGCATAGATGGCATGGAATCTAAGATATATGGCATGGAAGTTGGCATGGAATCTAAGATGGATGACATGGAAGCTAAGATCGATGAGAAAATGGAAAACATGAAGAATGATATAAAAGCAGACATGGAAGGTTTGACAAAGTTGATACAAGAAATGTTTCCTAATGGTGAAAATATAGTAGAGGAAACTCATGATGAGAACAAAATAAATGTTAATCGTGATTTCATAAAATCTAATGTTGGCGGAAAGAACCACCATATTCCAAAAATGGATATGAGGAAGTTTGATGGAAAGGATCCTGTAACATGGATACTACAGATGGAGCAATATTTTGATCTCCATAATGTGCACAACACACAAAAGGTACGCATTGCAACTTTACATTTAGAACAAAATACATTTGTATGGTATCGATGGCTTTGCTCCCGTAAAAAAATTGTCACTTGGTCAAATTTTACAGAGGAAATGATAGCACATTATGAGGATACAAAGAGAAACACCTTCTTTAGCCAATTGATAAATCTCAAACAAAAGGGTTTAATGGGGGAGCACATTGAGGACTTCCAAAAATTGAATATAAGGGTAACTGATATTCCAGAGGAACACAGGATTGATCTCTTCATAGGTACTTTAAAGGATAACATCCAACATGAATTTCGTGTTTTGGAACCTGATTCATTGGAGAAGGCATTCAGGTTGGCAAGAAAAATTGAATGTAAAATTATGGCGACAAGGAAGCCTACCACTCACTTCTATAAAGAGGGAAGTGTTGCTACTCCTAGATTTCCACAACCTACAAGGTTGACACCACAAAAATTGGAAGAAAAAAGAGCAAAAGGGGTTTGCTACAGTTGTGATAGCAAATACACTAAAGGTCATAAGTGTGCTGAGAAGAAATTATTTTACATAGATTGTGAAGAGGAAGAAGAAAATGAACAAGAAGAGGATATACACCAGGAACCAACCCAAGAAGAGGAAGAAATGAGTCCGACCATATTGTGTAATGCATTGGCAGGAATTGCCACTCCTCAAATTCTCAAGATAGAAGGACATATCAAGAAGAAAAAGGTAATAGTGTTGATTGATTCAGGTAGTACCCATAATTTTATTCATTATAAGGTAGCCAAAGAATTGAATTGTTTCCTATACCCAACACGAGAATGTTAAGTGATGGTTGCAAATGGAGGAACTATAAATTGCTCTAGAAAATGCCATAATATCAAGCTAACCATGGGAGAATATGTATTGAATAGTCCAATTCTTTCCATTCCTATGGGAGGTGTTGATGTTGTACTAGGAGTACAATGGTTACAATCTTTGGGGACGGTAGCTTTTAATTTTCGAGAACTTTTCTTGAATTTTTTTTCAGAAAAAGGAAGTCGAATTATGAGGTATTGCAGGGAAGCTGGGAAAGATAATAAGCTCTAATGTCATGTCAAAGCTTACAAAGAAAGAACAACAAGGCATAATTGCACAATTATGCTCACTAGAAGTTCCAACATCAAAATCATCTATTTCTGCAGATCTCCAAAAAGTCTTGGACAATCATTCCAAGGTTTTTGAAACTCCAAAAGGACTCCAACATATTTGTGATCATGATCATGCTATTCATTTGATTCCAGGATGTGTTCCTCAAAACATCAGGCCTTATAGATATCCTTATGTCCAAAAGAGTGAAATTGAATGTATGATTGCAGAAATGTTAGAGGTAGGTATAATTCAACCTAGTTAAAGTTCTTTCTCTGCTCCTGTAGTATTGGTACACAAGAAGGATGGATCATGGTGCATGTGTCCGGCTTATAGGGAGCTCAATAAGCTCACCATTAAAGATAAATTTCCCATTCCTGTGATTGATGAATTATTGGATGAATTACATGGAGCAATTTATTTTACCAAATTGGATCTTCATTTAGGGTATCATCAAATTAGAATGAAGACTGAAGATATTTTTAAAACAACATTTCTAACTCATGAGGGTCATTATGAATTTTTGGTCATGCCTTTTGGCCTTACCAATGCACCTTCTACATTTCAAGGGTTGATGAATTCCATTTTCAAACCCTTCCTTAGAAAATTTGTGCTAGTATTTTTTGATGATATACTAATCTACAGTAGGTCTAGGAAGGATCATGTTCAACATGTTGACAGGGTGCTCAAACTATTGCAGGAGAAACAATTATATGCAAAAACATCCAAATGTTTCTTTGGAGTACAAGAGGTGGAATATCTGGGTCATATTCTATCTCACGAGGGTGTTAAGGTAGACCCTAACAAAATTAAAGCCATTAAGGAATGGAAAGTCCCCACAACCATAAAGAAATTGCGAGGATTTCTTGGGTTAACAGGGTATTATCGCAAGTTTGTTAAGAATTATGGGAGAATAGCAGCACCTCTAACAACATTATTGAAGAAAGATGCATTTTCATGGACTCCTGAAGCAACTAAGGCCTTTGAACATCTTAAAGAGGAAATGTGCCTAACACCGGTCTTAGCTACGCCAGACTTCACAAAAACCTTTATTGTGGAATGTGATGCCTCAGGAAATGGAATTGGTGCAGTTTTAATGCAGGAAGGAAGACCCATTGCTTTTGAAAGTCGTCCAATCAAAGGAAAGTATTTACAGAAACCTATTTATGAGAAGGAAATGTTAGCAATATTGCATGCAATAAAGAAATGGAGAACTTACCTAATGGGAAGAAACTTCAAGGTAAAAACTGATCATGATAGTCTTAAACATTTTTGGAACAAAGACTATATTCAGAAGAGCAGCAAAAATGGGTCACAAAGATGTTGGGTTATGACTTTGAAATAATATACAAAAAAGGGAAGCTAAATGTTGTTGCAGATGCACTCTCAAGAAAGAATGAAGAGGTGGAAGCATTGCTTTGTGCCATTTCTATTATCCAAACAGATTGGATAACCGAAGCAAGAGATGAATGGAAGAAGGACGAAGAAGTATGGACACTCATTCAAAAGTTGCAGCAAGATCCTAGTACATCCGATACATTTAGTTGGAAAAATGATTCCTTATGGTACAAAGATCGCTTATATCTTTGTAAGAATTCCCAACTAAAACAAAAGATTCTTCTGGAATTGCACACTTCTCCTTTAAGAGGACACTCGGGATTTTTAAAAACTTACCACAGGGTGAAGAAAGAATTTTTTTGGGATGGCCTTAAATCTGATATTCAAAAGTTTGTGGCGGAATGTTTGGTTTGCCAGCAAAATAAAGTTGAGACAATTAAGACCCTAGGTCTTCTACAACCTTTATCCATTCCAAGTCAACGTTGGGAGGAGATTTCAATGGATTTTATCACAGGTTTACCTAAGTCCGAAGGAAAGAGTGTCATCATGGTGGTAGTTGATAGATTTACCAAGTATGCACACTTTTGTGCATTATCTCATCCATTTAAAGCAAGTACAGTTGCTACTACATTTATGGACACAATTCAAAAGCTACATGGAAACCCAAGGGTCATTGTGAGCGACAGAGATCCCATTTTTACTGGAAATTTTTGGACGGAGTTATTTTCTTGTTTGGGTACTCAATTAGCTCATAGCTCATCTTATCATCCTCAATCTGATGGTCAAACTGAGATAGTAAATAAATGTTTGCAAGGATATCTTCGTTGTTTTGTATCCGATAAACAAACACAATGGGTCAAGTGGTTACCTCTCGCTGAATGGTGGTATAACACTTCCTTCCATACTGCAGCAAAAATGACCCCATTTATGGCACTTTATGGATACCATCCACCATCCATCACATCATATTTAAGGGAAAATTCGAAGGTTCAAGCAGTGGAAGATCACATCGAGCATCAGCAAGAAGTTCTCCAACTCTTAAAGGATAACCTAAATTTGGCACAAAACCGAATGAAACAACAAGCAGATCAACATCGCAGCGAGAGAAGTTTTGATGTAGGAGATTGGGTATTTTTACGGCTACAACCATACAAACAAATGTCCCTCAAGCAAGCTAAGAAGGATAATAAATTATCGCTAAAGTACTATGGTCCTTACAAGGTGTTGCAAAAGATTGGTACTATGGCATACAAATTGGAGCTTCCTGCTTCTTCACGAGTGCATCTAATTTTCCATGTTTCATGCTTAAATAAGGTTATAGGTGAAAATCTTCTAGTTCAAACAATATTGCCAAAACTTGATGAGGAAGGAAAAATCATATTGGAACTTGAAGTGGTCACGGAAACAAGAAATCGACAGCTACGGAATCGATCAATTTCAGAGTATCTCATCAAGTGGAAGAACTTACCCACTAAATATTCTACATGGGAGGATGATAATTTTATACAGAAGCAACCAAAGCTACTCAAGCGTTGAGGACAACACTTTTTTGAAGGAGAGGGGCATGTTAGGTCCCTATATTACTAGTATAGTCCCTTATTGTTGTTAGTGTAACCCCCTTATTGTTATTATTGTACCCTTGTAACCCCCATATTGTTACCAAGAAAAAATCAAAGCTACTATTAACTATGGTTTTAGGCTAGAAAATTGTAGCAAGAAAATAGTTTATTATAACAATAAATTTAACCATTAATTTTTTGTAAAAATCATATGAGATGAAGGATAAATTTGAGATTAAAATAAGTAAAATTTTGCAACAAATTTGATGGTTAATTAAGCATTTAAAAAAAAATAAGGTTTCATGTCACCCCTAGAAAATGGTTGAAAATGTGTGGGAAACTCTAAATTAGCATCTATAATGTGCTTTTAAACAATAACTAACCATAATGCATACATAAACAACTCATTGAATGATAAAAACACAAGATTTATTGTAATATAACACTAATATAGTATAAAACAAAAAGATTTTTTTTTTTAGTATTTTAAAAGAATGCCATAATTGAGATAGACAAGTGCCATACGTATCTAGGGAAAATGGAGTATAGGATATAAACTATTCTATGGTTTATTTTAGGAGTGATTCTATATACAAACAAAACCAGGGAAAATATAGTAACTTACCCTAGGGCCTGCAATTTAGGTAATGAATTTTTCAGATGATTAAAGAAAAGAAAAATGTGACACTATTCCTAAAATTCTTAGAGGAAAATCTTAGCTCAACAAGGGAAAATGAAGCAAATACCAAATAAAATAACTTAGTAGAATAACATACATCCCATCAAACATAAAACCAAGATAAATAAAAAAATAACTTAGTTCACCATCCAATAATCAAGATCCACCATAAGCATTCATGAAAAGATATCACATCACATTACAAAATCTACTTAAGAAAGCCACTCGACTAGGCATCCATTGTGCACTAGAGAGAAAGATCAGTAATGAATAGAAGTAATAATCCATGTGTGACAATGATAAAATGAGGAAAGGGAATCCCTTACTTATATGATGATAATCAAGTTTATTTCCTTTAATTTAGACTAAATATATTATAAATTCATTAAATCCATGATGCAAGGTGGATATATCATCAAGCCAAACCCCAAAGCTAGAAAAAACAATGAAATAACATGAAAATAAACCCCAGTTATACCACATGTTTGATTCTAGACTTCGCCAAAGGTGACATCAACATCCAAAAGGTATGTCTTTCAATTAAATCATGTATTGAATATCTCAAGGGATGTGCCTTGTCCCATAAGTCATTATTCGCCATATAAATGAGGTGCCACATCACCATAGTAGCCTTCACAAGCTCACATCATCCTCCAAAATATCACATCATCATCAAAAGGTGTTAGAATGATGTCACCAAGATAGGTCATAGCATCATCAAGGTAGAAGGTGCATCTACAACTTCAAAGTGGGCCCAAGTGATCAACACCATCATTCACCATTAAGAGAAGTGAAACGTTCATTAAGAAGGTAGAATGTCAATCTCGGGGCTTTTTATCAACTTATGGGAACACCATCTCTTAAATCAATGTCCTAGAATAAAAAAGGTTGGTGTCCAAGGTCCTAGAGCTAAAGGAGGGTAACATTATTATTTCTAAGTCTTTATCAAAGATAATTTCCTTGAAGGGGATCCAATTTCCATAATAAAGTGTCATGTGTCATCAAGGAATGTAGTTGGAAACCCTCTTCAAAGTGTTGGAGAAGCATCACTTGTCCCTCATGGGATCTTGGTTGCACCTGTAAGAATCACCTAACACATACACAAGGAGACACGTGAGATCAACATCATGAGTGCAAGAACCATCAAATCATCAAGGTGGACCATACTCAATGTCAAATCCATTTAATTAATTCTTACAAGTATCTACATCTTCAAATGTTCTACTAACTTGTGATTGTGCACATGTTACTAGAGTTAAGTATAGGAGAGTTATCACATGGAATTATTAGGTGCTTATAACCTTAAGGGGGTGAATAGTTCCTAGTTAACCCTTTGAAATGATAGATGCAAGGCATAAGTGTTATGGCTTACAGATTACTTCATGAAAGGTGTCATAGTCTTATACTACGTTATGAAAACCATTGTCCCTGATCTCCTTTGTAGAGAGAGTGGTTAGCTACTTGAGTTACCTTTCCTCTCCTTTGTTTCATCGAGCTCCCATATTTTCCTTTTTATTTCTTGATTTTATATCGCTTGTCTAACAAGATTTATTAATTTATCAAGTAATAATTATGATATATCCCCTTTGATAAAGGGAAATTTATCACTTCATTAGGGCCATGATGTTCACTAAGATTTCCTTTTACTTTGATAGGTGTATATGAATGGATACTCTCCAAGATGAGTGCTTTTATAAGAGGTTATAGAGCTCAAGCTATCCTTCTCTTGTTATTTTCTTACATCCCTTGTTATTCCTTTGCATTTTGACATTTGACTTATGATTTTTATTTTTCATACAACTACATCAACCATGGGTATATCCAGCCTCTTCTTCTCATAGGAAAAATACAATAGGGAACCAATTATAACCAATAAAAATTTGGGATAACATACATTAGGGACTGATGACAAGTGTTAATTATGAAAAAAATGGAGCACTACCATCATCAAAACCTCTTATTCGTTCCAACTCCTAGACAATGAAGGAAATGACCCTAAGGGAAGTGACACTAGAATAGGGACACATGATAATAACCAAGGAGAGTTAACGGAACAAGCAAACAATTAGTAGTGGTATATAATCAAATTTAAACTTGTGATCCACACTATAATTTTTTAAATATAAATGAAAGAACTTGGATGAAAAAATAGTTAAAGTACATCAATAAATGACTCGCCTTCATTGTATGAATAGAATAGATCAATGAGTGAATTGATTGGAAAATATATGAGAGGTATCTAAGGATGCTTATCTATGGATCATGATATAGTTTCTAGTTAGCAAGATACAATGTAAGAGAAAAAAAGTCTCCTAGGGTTACTCATGCATATGGATGGGTAACATCTGGCTCCAACTTAGGGACTTGTGTGCATTTTAAAGTGCATGATCCATGTGCTAGAAGGAAGTGTGTATGTGAATCCCATTAATCCTTGGTGCTCACATTTGTCTAACCTACATCACTCTAAAATTTGACCTATTATAAAAAAATACATTAGCAGCATAGTAGAAGGGATATATCATCACCCTAGAATAGGAAAAATTATAAAACCTACGTATAAAAATATAAACTAGATTATCATTTATTTTATTTTTGAAATAAATATGTAATTAAATAAACAAAATAAAAGCAAGGATGAGTGCAAAAGCATTATGTATGACAGACAATATACCATAACCTACTCTAACATATTAAGATCAATCAGGTATAATCATACAACCAATGAAGCTAGGTTATCATCATATCAAAATAAAGAACTCTACCGTTATGCTTGGTTACAAAAAATAATAATGATATGTCAAGTCTAAGGAGATCAAAAGTTGAAATCCATTTCACACAATGATCCAGGAAGGAATAACATCATAAGGATGGGCTATTGGCTCATGCTTGCCCCAAGCAAGGATTTTATGATGTAACCATATAAGCTTAGAATATTGATCCACACTTCCCTAGAAATAGCATCCATACATTCCTTTAAAATCATCCCCAATTTTTTAATAAAGGATCATTAAGAATCTGCAAAGGTTTCTCAACAAAAGTGGGGTTGAAAAGGGAAGGATGAATTTAGGTCTTCCAAAAAATATCTAATTTTATGTCTTGTTGCATCATTTTGCATTACTTGAAATAATGGAAACAAATTACAAATTGAAAATGATTCTATCTCACAATTATTTCAATCCCAAACATATAACTTTCAGTTGTATCTTTAGTTAAAGTTAAGGATAACTTGTAGGAAGATATGGTTGAAAATTCTTTCTCTAAAATATCGGTTATCTTCACAAAATTGAAGTCCAAAATGATTCTTCAATGTTGATTTGAAATTTGGATAATAATCTAAAACTAAGTATAGAGATGGTTAAAATTTTCATGAGAAGGAGATAATGATGGTTGAAACAAATACGTAATCATGCCCTCCTCCTGGTGCTCATCACTATATGTGCAGAGCTTTAAATGGTCATGAGAATTTTCCAAAATTGCACTTGTAAAATATGGCTCCCCCCAATAATTCTTTCACACGTGTTCGTATCGTAAATAGTGTTTCCGTCAAAATGATGATAAATGATGTCCCACTTATTTCTTCCAATGTTTATAAAATCAGTAATATCTTAAATTTTTGAAGACTTACATTTCAACGTTTTCAAAATATGTGTCCTATAACTAAAAACTTTTGAAAGGAAAAATGATTATTGTTAGGCACTAAGATGACTCCTAAAAATCAATCTTAATCATATCTCATTAATTTCATCAACCTGTGATTCGTCTTTTATTTCAAGGCTACCAGGAAAGTATATGCAATAATAAAGTCTCATACTATGGCAAAGTATGCAATAACTATTACCTGAATCGTTATCTTAATTCGATCGTTGCAGAAATAAATAATAACATCACATAATTATTCTTACAGTTTGACGAGATAGCTATTCTAACTCATAAACTATTTTTGATCTATTCTTAGCAAATCATATGCATCAAGAACAACTATTAATCACACAAATACTCGAAAATTTCTATTTCTCAAAAGTAACTTCTCAGATTCACACATTCACGTTTTTCATCTATGTAACATAAACCAATGAGAAAATTGGAAAATACTTAATGGAATTCAAAATTCACGAATCAACTAATTACCTACGATAAACGAAAGGGTAAATAAAAACAACATAACTAATGAAAATTATAGAAATATAATATGATTATTAATAATACACAATAGACAGTTAAACCTCCGGCGATTGGGCCCACGGTCTCAAGAAGCACTGCCTAAATAAACTAAATCCAGAAGGCTAAAGTAAAATCTCATGCAACTTCATTAATTTAGGATGTTTTATAGAAAAAATTCGAAAAGGTTCAACTCGGATCACTATATATAATATACAGTAAAAGTGAATCAATAAATCAGAACATGAGCTATGAATCAATAACCATCGTCTCCTTCACTTTACTGTCTTTATATATTACACTTGAAAACTGAATATAGAGCTATCCTGAGAATCAAAATATTCTCAGGATTGCTCCTTCAACCGTAAATCTTTCTATAGTAACAATCAGTTTTCCTATTGCCTCCGTTTTCCGACCGTGCCCAAACATCGAGATGTAACCTGCTATAAATATGGCATTGGCTCAATCAGTATCTCACTTGAATATCTCAAGGAAAAATAATCATTCATTTATGCTAATCTGCACAACAATTTACCCAAATTAGAACCTTTTTGAAATCAGAAAATCTCACATTAACTATACTATTTTCAACTTGCTTTAACCATTCTTATCTCTTGAATTATTATGAATTGACGATAAAATTTCATTAAAAAAAAACAATTAATAAGGAATTAAGGAGAGGAATTATACCTTTTCTGTGACCCAACATCACCCCACATCTTACCTATTTGCATGTCCTCATGCAAAAAAATGATTCACATGTAGCAGAGTTAAGGAATAAGTTGGGTAAGACTACTCCCCATAAATCTAAAATCCATTTTTGTCCCTAAGAGCCTTGAATGCCCTACTCTCCACACCTTCTGGAAATTCATACTCAACACTATATCCATCTGGAGGATGCTAGATAACATGAAATTTGTATCAGCATCCAATCCAAGTGGGTCCCTTAGACAGAACCATGTGATTATATTGTCGTATCTAGTTGGCTATTGCTTGAAAATTTATGTACCCAAAAGTCTCTCGGTTCATAACCTCTTTAGGGGATGCCTTCCATTGCCTTTGTGCTTCATATAGGGCATCCTCTTTGATGTCTTCAAAGTCCAGGAATAAGGACATCCTTATCTGTGGGAGCCAAAGCAAGGACGACTCGAGGTTGTTCCATGAACCTCTTGTGTTTTATGAAAGTTTGTAGTGGGTTGCTAGGTTCTCCTCTAACCCAAAGGTCTAAACCATTTTCTCTTCTTTGGAATATGTGATAGACTTCTTGACACTTGATTTAATTTCTCGCAAAGGATATGAAATCTTAAAACTGTACATCCCTAATGAAAGGGGTGGGATTTCCATCCCTCTGTTCGTCCAAGAGGAAGTTGTGCTTGTAGAGTTCACATAAAATATATCTAACATTATCTTCCTAATCTCAAAAACACTTAATGAAATTAGACACACAAAACTAAATTCAACAGGTTGACTAGCCCATATGTCTTTCACCTTCAGTAATAACTAAATTTCAAGCAAAAAAAGGCAAAATTTTTGGTTGGAGACCTACAAGACAATGCATCAAAGTATGTACAAAACATATCTCCTTTGTTTGTTCCAATACTTTCTAAATCTTCCATCGCAATTTTTCTATTTTAATTTCCTCTCTTCTAAGTTTGGCATGAGTTTCGTCTTCAGTGACAGTCAAGGCTTTGAATTTTAATAACAATTCTTGATGTTCTGTTTGAGGTATCACTTCTCCTTAGCGTTGTTTCAGAAGTTGTTTGTGCCTTTCTAATTCCTGGTTTAACATCTGAATAGTGACATCCTTGATCAAATGAGAGTAGGGAGGCACCATCTTAGTTTGTGTAGCATGTTTAATGGTCACCAGTAGATCTATTTGGCTCGCTGCCTCGACTGTAACCACATAGAGGTCAATATTTTTTTGAAGTCCCATAGAATTAGTGGGAATATCCTCTGTTTGATTTTCTGCATGGGTAATGGGGGTTTCTTCAGTCTTGACTTCCATATAGATAATGGTGGTTTTGCGAGTCTGAGTTTCTGCATGTTTCAAAAAATTATCGCTTTAGACCCCAATTGTCACAATTTGAATTTTCTTTCTGTCGTAATCTCTGAGTATTTTTCTAAGTTTTTCCATATTCCTTGGTAATTTCAGGATTTATTAATTCAATAACTTGATTCTCCAATTATATTTTCCTGTCTACCCTTCAGCGGGTGCTACAGTTGGTGTTGTAAGTGAAGATGACATCATCATACCATTAGGAGGAGCTTTAATTTTTTTATCAATTAGGACAGTAGCAATGGAGATACCTTTATAGTTCTAGTCATCAGGGGTTAATGGGATGGTCCCTTCTCTAGAAAAGTTTGGGTCATTCATCATTCTCTCTAATTTTTTTGGGTGGTCTTGGCCTTGCATGCTTGGAGAAGACGACAAGATTTTCATGTTATGGGAATTTGGGGTAGAGGATGAAAAATTAGCAGCTTGTTCAGGAGAATTCTTAAAACAATCTTCGTACTGTTCAGAAGAAAAGAGGGTTCCCATGTTTTCCAAAATCTGGGCTATTTCCTCTTCTCTCATTTGTGGCGAGTTGCCCTGCTATTCTATTATGGCCTTGTTCTTTGGCGTATTCTCAGTAGACTCTACAGTTTTCTTTATCTTGGCCAGAATTTTAGACCTTCTATGTTTAGCTGGCCAGGAAACTAGAACAAAGGTTATCCTTTTCTAAACTCTAGATAAATTTTTCAAGTGATCAGAAACTGAATTGGGGGCAAAAATTTGCTAAAATTTCAAAGTGTTCAGAATCACTTGAAGCTAGAACGAACATATAGGTCTCGTCTTCCTGATTCTAGAACAGTTCGTTTCATCGAAAATCAACTCCGTATGAGAAAGTTAGAGCATGTTGTCTGCCTTGACAAACATGCGAATTTAAAAAAAAAGGTCAAACAAGGTCAAAGGGGTCAAAATTTTGTTTTTCATCCAGCGAATGGTGTGCTGACAAGTGTTGAACTATGGTTGGTCTGAGTTGCTGGCACATGTCTTTTTTTGATTTGTTTTAAATGAGCCAATGGAAAGAGGACACGTGACTATCCTGGAGGCCGCTACATGCCCCTCCCAAAGGTCAAATTTTGGAAATGGAAAGGTCGAAATTTCATATTGTATGGTCGGAAAAAAAATTAAATGGTGGTTGGGCGGAGGTCGGGCTCGACCCCACGACCTCCCCCACATAAACAAAAATACCTACCAACTATGATACGAATTGTGACTTAACATATATTGCGGTTCATATATATTTTAATTTGAATGTAATTTCGGTGGGGTTAAAGTGGGGGCAGCCCCCCATTCCATAGAACCCTATGCAGTGACCACAAGCGGAGGCCAGGACAAAATTGCGGATTATTATGTGCTTAATTAAGCACTAAAGCACATTTATTATGCGCTAATCCTTTTTTAATACATATTTAACCAAATGCACTTAATTAACACTTAACCTTAGTTAATGTGCGCTTATCCACTAATTAACCAATGCTTAATTTGGTAGTCAGTTTGGCGGAGTCTTCCAATTTCAGCGGCAATTCAAAAATTAGCGGAGTTAACTGGAGTTTCTCAAGATTTAGAGGAGCTTTCCTAGGAGAGATTGAAAAAGACATAACTTTGGCATATTTCAACCAAATTACACTTAGAAAGAGTCAATCCCAAATGATTTGGATGCTCTGAGAATGATAGTGTAAGTTGGAGAGGCATAGGAGCACTTCTATAAGTGATTTTTCAACTTTGAACTTTAAAGATGCCAATGGCCACCAGGAGAGGAGGCCATGTCTAGTTCACTTGAAGACCATTTGTAGAGCCAGAATAGGCTACTTAGGGGTTTTTGGGTCTTCTAAATCCAATGGAGTGGGTTGCAAAGCCATTGGAGCACTCTAGGTGCATGTAATAAAATAATTGACCATTAATCCAAATAGGGCCAAGCAATTGAAGCAGGTCCATGGAGATGTAGCCCAGGAAGGGTGAAATCTATTATCAAATTTGTGTTATGTGTTTGTTTTGTATTGTATTCTCTGCAATTTACTTACTGTTATGTGTTTTTAAAAGCTAATTTTCCTAATGAATTTCTCATAAAAGACAGACAAGCTTGACACATAAACCCTCTTATAGCTTGCTATTTGAGACGATACTTAAACACACTTTTATTTTATACCAATGAGGAAGCCAGTACACCAAAACTAGTTTGTCCATATTCAGATCAAATTAGTATTAGAGAACAATTTAGCTCATTTTAGCCCTGCGATGATTTTCTAAGGTTAGCTAGAAAAATTAGCTATTGGTTTTGTATATGTGCAAGGAGAATTTAACTGTGTGCAAGTTTATGTGTATTTCCTCTGTTCAGGATAAGGTCAATATTGAGGACTTAACTCTCAAATCATAGCAAAGAAAATTATTATGCATTACAAGTGCGATGGCAGCTTCATCAAGCACTGTTTCTAGTCAATATTCCTTAGAAAGACTCTTTGATAAAGAGATTTTGTAGAAGATCTACATCATGAGAGATATGGTGCAAGAGATGTATGGATATAGGAAGGAGAGAACTATAATTAAAGAGCAGTTGATTAAAGAGCTTCTTCAAAATATGCATGAGATGGAGACTTAGCTCCATATTGCAAATGAACCCTAGCCAAGTATGAGCATGAAAATGAGGTATGTAAATCAATTTTATCTTCATTTTCCTCTCAATTTGAATGCTTAGGTGATTTTGAAAGACACAATAGAGGAATAACATCCAAATTATTGAATAAAATGGGCTATTAAGGTAAAGGATTGGAAAAACATGCACAATGCATAAATGAGGCAATTGTTGTTGAGGAAAGGCCTCAGTATTTGGGTCTACGTTATGGACAATGGTGAGCCCTGGTATTGCACCTGGGGTTGGCACAAACTTGGAGGTGACTATTCTATATACACAACATATGCATTATGTTCATGTCATCCTCTTCCACTTTACGAAAGGGTGCTCTTTCTTAAACTATGATAAGAACTGGAAAGTAAATTGCTGGAAGGAAATGACAGAAATGAAAACTTAAATGCTAAAAAGAATCAACAAGAATGAAACTAATTTAATTTTCAGAAAACGAAATCACTGAAAAGAAACTAAACTATATTGCTGAAAATAAATGGTAGAAAGGAAACTAATTCTAAACCACACTTAACTTGGCCAAATGGCTAAATGCACTCTACTAATCCTATGTTCTATCTACCATGCTTCTAACCATGCAACTATTCATGATCTAATTCTAACTGAAAAAGTGTTGATTTCACTTCAGAGGAAAAAGGGCTAAAGGTGCTCATGGAAGGCTTAAACGCATGAAACAAGGCTTCAAGGAGTGAAAAATGTGTTTAGAATTTATTAAAGAACATAATATCGTAAAAATGCTTTGGAGTGGGAGGTTTTGGAAAGTGCAATGGCGGAATTGCGATGGAGGGAAAGGTCGCGAACTGTGAAGTGTGATGGGTTAACGACTGCGATGAGCGAAATGAAAAATGCGAACATGAAAGAGTTGCGAAAAGGAAAAATCTGTGAGATGCGATTGCGATAGGGATGACGTGATGGTGGGACCGGTGGCAGAGCGCAATTGCAATATTGCAATTGGCAGGTGGGAGCGGTAAGTGTTAAAGGAAAGAGGGAAACGTTGCAATTTGCAATTGCGATGTGGAAGGGTACAAAGCAGTTATTGGAATCAGCGAAAATGAGTGATAAGTGTTAACGAAAAAAGGGAAACATTGTGATTTGTGATTGCGATGTGGCAGGGTATGAAGCGATTATCGTAATCGGTGAAAATGAGTGGTAAGTGTTAACGGGAATGAAATAAGAAGTGCAATTTGCGATTTGCAAAGTACGGTAGCGGGTGAACCGAAGAGAAAAGGCGGGGGTCGAATTTAAATGATTTTCAAGTGTTTTAATTAAAAAGGTGAAGGTGAGGTGAAAAGGGAAAATATCTAAGATTTTGAAGAACGACGAAGGAAAAGGAAGGGGTCATGCAAGATGTGAAGTATGGTATCGGGAATTTTGAGGAGAATAGGAGGAGGTAAAACTTTAAATATTTTCGTGAAAAAAAGGTGTGGCAGTTGATAATAAGAGAGAAAGGAGGGAAATGAAGGCATAACAACAAGGTTTAGAAGCGTAACACAGAGATGGGGAGAAATTGGAAGATGAAGCAGAACGATGTAATGAACTTCTTGGGAACTTTTGATGCTCATTCCTACAAACAAACCTACAGATTAGTGCATAGAAAACATACAAAAATGCGTGATAAAAATAGTGAAAAGAAATCAGTTTTTGGGTATGTGGGAATGTTTACCCTCCTCGAGCTTTATTGATAGAGATGAGAAGGGGATCTTGATCCAGAACCTTCTTTTTTTTCCCTCTATTCTATTACTCACGAGAAAATGAAACCTACAACAGCAATATGAAAGAAAAAAATAAACAACAATGAAACTATTTAAAAGCAGAACTCATTGAATGATAGAAAGAAATCTAGCTAAATGGCAGAAAGGAAAGAACAAAAAAAGAATAAAGCTGAGGCACATGGGTTGGGCCCTAACCCACGAGCCTCACTACCTGAAACTAGATCAGTAAAAAACATTTGTCTACTCATTTCATTTCAAAAAATACAGTCTTATTACATCCTGAACGTCTTAAAAAGAAAAATCCTAATAGCTTGCAGCAAAAGTTCTGAATGGAATCGAATCCCCTCGAATAAACTAACTCTTCCTAGAAAATGGTGATTGAGTCCACTTGACTCCAGTAAACAAAGATTGAGTGCTCTCATCTTTGAGTTGCTTGGAAGCCTCTAGAACTTGAACTACTGGAGAGAATCTCATGAGGATCCTTTGGTGGCCTTTGAGAGTTAAGGAGGGTGGAAAACCCCCTTGAATCTGTCCATGATTTCTCCCTAATTTCCTTATATTGTGCTCATTTATTCCCCAATATTAATCTTCTAGTGGCGGGGAGAAAGTCCCTAAATCATCTCCTTCTTCAAATCTGCATAATCTGCCAAATATTCTCACATTATTATACAAAAATAACCAATATTAGGCACAAATATGCAACTACCTTCAAACCTTCCTAAGAAAATATTGAAGCATAAGAAAACATTATTAAGTGGAGAAGGAGAGATTTAATACATATATTCATGTGCATAAGGAAGGTATATGGGCTTAAGAAAGGTTTTATGGGCCTTCTTTTATGTCTAATTTAGAGGCCCACCATCACCCCCCTATTGAAACTGTTGCTCATCCTCTGAGCAAACTATTCATCCTACCTGCCTTATGGTTTTTCCTACATGCTGGCTTATTTCATTTTCTATTTATTGGCCCATCTAATATTCTTGATATTCTTCTTGCATTTCTTATTGTAGGTGCTTCATGGAGGTCCTCAGATGCCATAATCAAATCTATTTTTCATTCCAAGAGGTGGTGGCTCCACCTTTTATTTGATTTTTTTTCTCTCTCTCTCTCTCTCTTTTTTTTTTTTTTTTATTGCATGCAAAGTAAACTCACAGTTATTTTTTTCTAAGAACTGAGTTCACCCTTGGTTATCCCTTGGTACTCCTTGTGTTCTATTACAATGAACTGCTTACTTCCCACTTTCTCAATTCATTTTTACTTTTGTCTTGTTACTTTTCTTGGTGGAAAAAGTGAGGCTAATTGCTAGATATGGCTGAGGTTGCTCTGCTATTGATTTTGTCTATATATATATATATAAATTTCCTTCTCACACGTTTTAATGTTTTATAGAGTAAAATAGATTCGAATAAAGGGTTGGATGATTGCATGCCTGAGCCTTACCATTGATTTATTTTTGCAGGTGATATTGAAGCTTCTTATATGGCTGTTGAAGCTGTCTTCGGTGGTTCTGAAGCTGCATGTGATAATTTGCTTGAGGCCCTTTTGGAGCTTCTGAGCATAGGAGGAGGAAGTCCAAGTTTAACTACCTTTAACTAGGGTGTTGACTGAGTTTTATTTTTGTGCCAACTTGTTGTTTTCCAGCTTACAAAGGTTGGAGAGCACCTGCATTCATTAGAGAGAGATAAATGGAGAACTGTTTTTATTTATTAATTTATTTTATAAGGCGTACTAGCTTGCTCAGTGAGGTTATCCACTAGTAGGTCTGCCTAGGTGCCTCAAAGGAGGTTTTCACCTAGGATCTTTTTTTTTTTCTCTTTTTTTTTTCAACCCAATGACCACATCGTGGAGGTTTTCAATCAGTGGGCCAATCTCAGATGCCTCAAAAGAGATTTTCATTTGACATTTTATTCTTTCCTTTTTTTTATTTATTTTTTTTATTTTTTTCACTTTCCTACTCTACTGGAAAAAAAAACCTTTTTCAAGTATAGGAATACTTCCAATGGAGCCATGTACACATCAAGATGACAGATAAAATCAAGTTCACACTTGGAATACATGCTCTGACATGTACTTGAATATAAAATATGAATTTCTTTCACTGGGATTGTATCAAGTACTGTTGGAGAAGAGTGTGTTGCTACAACTTAATGATTGTTTGGAACCATATGTCAATATAGTTGTGATGTCTCTGGTCCACTTGCTGAGTTGGATCACCTTGGATGTCCTCTTCTATTATGGCAGTCGAATCTTCCTCTTTTTGTTGATTGTTCTCTTGAACACATGGAGGAAATGTTGGTAAACATGAGGGAAATTTCTCAACATATGATTCTAATTTATGTTCTTCATCAAGTGCAACCCTCGTTCTTTTGATCTCCTCATTTGGATCTTCTTCTTCTTGATGTTGTCCTTCAATGAAATTAAGAAAATATCTTCTTTGCAATAACTTTATTGAATTAAGATGCAGACCATTTAGATCAAGAGGATATGTGTGGCAGTGTTGTACCTCGACATTGTAAGTAAGCTGAGATACTTCATTGTATGGGTTTGGAAATGGTGGTACAGGTAGTTGAGTGGAGGTGGATATATGATAAGGATGTGGTTGAGGCTGTGGTTGTGGTGTAGGTGGATGGTAGGGATAGCATGGAGTTGGGTATAGAGGATATTGAGGGAAATATTAAGGATGTTGAGGATTTTCCCAATAAGGACCTTTCCAACCATGTTGCCAAGATTTGTTTTGAGGTTGAGATGGCCAAGGTTTCCAAGGAGGGAGTGTTTCCCAATTAGTTTTAGATGGATGTGAATAAGTTTGAAATTGTGAAGTGGGTCCTTGCATCATATCAAGTTGACTAGGCTACCAGGGTCTCCTTGGAGCTAGATAACATAGCTTGTTTGGTGATTCCTTGCTCCATTGTCTTCCTGGTAAACTTCTTTAAACCTAGGGAATGATGAACAAAATTTAGTAGCACATGATTCTGCATGGATAACAAAAATATCAACATCTTCTTTTTGCTCATTGTGCATTCTTAACATTTCTACTTGTTCACTTAGATTTCTAAGAATTTATGTTTTAAAGTTATCAAGCCAAGTTCATCTTTCCTTACCAATGTTGATGCTGACTTACTTACCCTTTCCCTTCCTCTTGATATGCGCTTTCATGTTTCACAAATTTCTTCAAATGACAATTGATATACATCTCCTTTACTCATGAGATTAAGGAGATCAGTCCACTCATCCCTAAATTTTCTAAGTAAGAGTGTTTTTAGTGTGTCAAATCCTAGCAATTTTTCCCTCTTAAAATTATACATGAACCTCTCTATTAGATCCTCAAGGCTCCCATCCGCTTCTTGGTTTATTCTAATTTTTTTTCTCTAAGCTCACGATCTTTATATTTTTCTAGAAATATATTTTGCATATCATTCCATGATATTATTGAATTAGTACCTAGACTCATGAACCATTTAAGAGCTCTATACTTCAATGTTGTAGGAAATAATCTCAGTTTTTTAGTGTGTGATAAGTAGCCATAAGATATAAAAAGTATCTCAAATTCAAAGAGAAATGTTTATGGATCGTCTGTCCTCATACCATGGAAGTTGGGAAAGAAACATGGAGGGATGTTATTCATATGTACACTGATGTCCATATCTTGAATGGGAAACCCAATAAGACCTTCTTCATTGTCATCATATCCATCCATCTCTTCTACCTTCAAAAGTGTATGGTGATGTGGTTCTTACTACACCACGTAGTCAAGTGGGGGGGTTGGTATTGGAGAAGTATTTAAAAAAAAATTAAAAAATTATGAGTATCCCTACTCTTATGAGGCGTGAAAATTAAATATTTTTGTATTTTTTTTTAATATTTCTGAAATAGCATGAAAAGAAAGGAAAGCAAAAAAGAATGCTAAAAACTAAATCAAAGCATCTACTAAACACCTCCCCAGCAACAACGCCAAAAAGTGGTGAGCCCTGGTATTGCATCATGAGTGCTGCAACTCCCAGGGGCTGACCTACTTTACTTTATCAACCCGGGGTTCGTAAAAACTTGGAGGTGATAGTGCTATATACAAAGAAGATGCATTCTATTAATGTAATCCTCTTCCGCTTTACGAAAAGGTACTATTTCTTAAACTATGATAAGGACTGGAAAGTAAATTGTTGGAAGGAAATGACAGAAAGGAAAACTAAATTGCTGAAAAGGAATGACAAGAATGAAACTAATTTAATTTTCAGAAAAGGAAATAACTGAAAAGAAACTAAACTTTATTACTGAAAAGAAATGGAAGAAAGGAAACTAATTCTAACCCACACCTAACTTGGCCAAATGACTAAATTCACTCTACTTATCTTATGCTCTATCTACCATGCTTCTAGCCATGCAACTATTCATGATCTATTTCTAACTGAAAAATTTTTGATTGCAGTTCGGAGGAAAAAGGGCTAAAGGTGCTCATGGAAGGCTTAAACGCATGAAACAAGGCTTAGGGGAGTGAAAAAGGTGTTTGGACTTTCTAAAGCACATAATATCGAAAAAATGCTTTGGAGTGGGAGGCTTTTGAAAGTGCGATGGCAGAATTGAGATGGAGGGAAAGGTTGTGAAGTGAAAAGTGCATCGGGTTAACGGTTGTGATGAGTGAAATGTGAAATACGAAGAGGAAAGAGTTGAAAAAAGGTAAAATATGCGAGATGTGATTACGATAGGGATGACGTGGCGGTGGGATTGGTGGCAGAGCGCGATCAAAATTTCACAATCGGTAGGTGGGAGCGGTAAATGTTAAAGGAAAGAGGGAAACGTTACGATTTACAATTGCAATGTGGCTGGGTATGAAGAGATTATCACAATCCGTGAAAACGAGCGGTAAGTATTAACGGGAAAAGGGAAACATTGTGATTTGCGATTGCGATGTGGCGGGGTACGAAGAGATTATCACAATTGGAAAAAATCAACGGTAAGTGTTAACGGGAATGAAATAAGAAATGCGATTTGCGATTTTTAAAGTAAGGTAGCGGGAGAATCGAGTAGCAAACACAGGGGTTGAATTTTAATGATTTTCAAGCGTTTTTGCATTAAAATGGTAAAGTTGAGGTGAAAAGGGAAAATCGATGAGATATTGAAGAACGACAAAGGAAAAGGAAGGGGTCATGCAAGATGTGAAGTGCGCTATCAGGAATTTCGAGGAGAACAAGCGAAGGTCAAACTTTAAATATTTTTGTAAAAAAAAGGTGCAACAATTGATAAGAAGAGAGAAAGGAGGGAAATGATGGCATAACAACAAGGTTTAGAAGCATAACATAGAGATGGGGAGAAATCAGAAGATGAAGCAGAACAATGTAATGAACTTCTCTGGAACTTTCAATTCTCATTCCTGCAAAAAAACCTTAGGATTCATGCACGGAAAATTGAAAAAAATGCGCAATAAAAACAATGAACAAAAATCAATTTTTGGGTTTGTGGGATGGTGTACCCTCCTCAAGCTCTATTGATAGAGATGAGAAGGGGATCTTGATCCAGAGTCTTTTTTTATTTTTCCTCTATTCTATTAATCACAAGCAAATGAAACCTACAACAACAAACTCAAAGAAAAAAATAAACAATAATGAAACGCATCGACATTGTTCATTTTAATGTGATTATTACCAAAAGATTTCTTCATAATTTAACAATGAAACTATTTAAAAGAAAAACTCATTGAATGACAGAAATAAAACTAGCTAAATAGCAAAAAGGAAAGAACGAAAACAATAGAGAAGCCAAGGCACATGGATTGGACCCTAACGCACGAGCCTCGCTACCTGAAACTAGATCAGTAAAACAACATCTGCCTACTCATTGCATTACAAAAAATATGGTCTTATTACATCCTGAAGGTCTTAAGAGAAAAAGCCTAATAGCTTGCAGTAAAAGTTTTGAATGGAATTGAATCCCCTAGAATTTACTAACTCTTCCTAGCTCTAGTTGTGCTCTATTTATTCTTGAGGGCAGCTACCAACAACTCCCTAGAAAATGGTGATTGAGTCCACTTGACTCCCAGTAAAAAAAGATTGAGTGCTCTCCTCTTTGAGTTTCTTGGCTGTGTTTGGAACTCTAAATGCTGGAGAAAATCTCATGAGGATCATTTGGCTTCCATTGAGAGTTAAGGAGGGTGGGCAACCCCCTTGAATCTCTCCAATATTTCTCCCTACTTTCCTGATATTGTGCTCATTTATTCCCCAATATTGATCTTCCAGTGGCAAGGAGCAAGTCCCTAAATCATCTCTTTTCGAAATCTGCATAATTTGCTAAATATTCTCATAATATTCTACAAAAAATAACCAATATTAGGCACAAATATGAAATTACCTTTAAACCTTCTAAAGAAAATATTGAAGCATAAGAAAACATTATTAAGTGCAAAAGGAGATATTTAATATATATATATATATATATGTGTGTGTGTGTGTGTGTGTGTGTGTGTGTGTGTGTGTGTGTGTGTGTGTGTGTGAATAAGGAATGTAGATGGGCTTAAGAAAGGTTAGATGGGCCTTATTTTAATATCTAATTTAGAGGCCCATCAGACAACATGATGGAGAATGCTCCAAAGCCAAGGAGGCACATGAAGGTGTTCTAAGAAATAATTTCATTACATGTTCATTACCTCAACCTTTTGAAGTTTTTGTTCATGAGGAATCCAAAGTTTTATACCCACTTTGCAAGAAGATGCTCATAAGCATGCAACTTATGGAAATGAAAAAAAAGAGGATGTTGAAAGCTCTAAAGTCATTTAAGACATTGTTGGTATTCCGAAGAGAGCCACTACCTCATTAAAATCACCTCCTCAAGTAGGTGACAAAGGTGAATGTGGAAGGTATAAATATGCCTTTAATCAAGTTGCTTTTAACTATGATAAACATAAAAATCTTCACATAAGATTTGGAGAAAATTTACATGTTCCTATTGTGGTTTGAATAACCATATTGTTTCAAGATGTTGTAAGAAGATAGGAATACACATGAAACTTTCAAAACAAAGTATACAAAAAGCCAAAGGTCCAATGGACAATGAAAACCATGTTGAAAAGAAGATGCAATTATTTTGCACTCATTGCCATAAGCAGGGTCATCTTGTAGACAAGTGTTGGTATTTGTATCCAACAAGTCACTGATGGCATTTGATGAAGGTGGAGAGAGATTTTGGAAAGAATGGAAAAAATAATTCCATAATTGATGTGGGTCAGGATGATTCACATGATGAAGTGCAACTGAAATAAGCGCCATTAAAGTGGTTTGGAAAGAGATGGTTATATTTCTTAACCAATTAAGGCATTGCATTTCTTTTGATAATAGATGCAAATCTTGTCTTATTGATGCATTTCCTTATTATATTAATGACTTTATTTTCTCTTGAAATTATGTTGCATATTGCATGAAGATAGATGTTGGAAACGTAGAGTTAAGTTGACTAACTTAGATGCGGAAAAGATGGAAATTTATAGCTGAAAGTTACATGTGAATGCATTTATTTTTCTCTAGAATGCATGTTGCATGTTTACACTAGGAAGGTGTTTGAAAGTGGAGTACGTTGATCAGTTGACTCACTTTGTTGCAACAAATTTGATCATTTCAGATCTTTAATTACTTGTACATACCAATGGGATTCTTGTACTTGTGATTGTACTTGTGAGAGAGTTGAGCATTGTATACATGCATGAGATCTTTTGTGTGTGAACGATGGAATTTTTTATAGTTTCATTGTGCTTGAACATGCGTGAGTGATCGCCTTGTGTTTGTCGATTGCTTTGTTAACATGTATGTTGTCAACTAGAGAGTGTTGATCATTTGCACATGCATGAGTGATCAAGTTGTGTTCGTCGATTGATTGTTACATGTATGTCTTATTGAATTGTAAGAGATGATTTTGTCTCCAAATATGAAAGGGAGATGTTGATGAATTGTTTCATGATATGTGAAATTCTTGTTTTTTGGGAAAAGAATCGTCAAGTTGTTGTACATGATTTTGTTTGACTTGAGAGTCAACGGTTTGAAGAAGCATGTTTTGTGGAAACCCATCAACAAATTACATAGATTTTTGGTTTGTACACCAAGATGTAAGAATGTATGGTGATGTTCATAGGATGTGACATTTGTTTCTTTGAAGGAGAAAAAGGAAGAAGGTCGTCAAGTTGTGTTCTTGCATGATGTGTTTTTAAAGTTAATGGTTTTTCTTGTGACAAGATGTCTCAGGATTTTGGAAGGTCGACTCTTGAGCAAAAGGCTCATGAATTTCCTTCATTCTCAAATCATGGCATGAGAAACATGTCAATATTGGAGGATGATGGAATCAAGAAGTGGAAAGTGGACAAGATGCCAAAAATTTTGCAGCCAAAACAACAATCATTATAGACCATTTGATGTATTGATGCCAAGAAGCGAAAGAAATGGTGAATGCATTATTCCAAATGTGGAATTTGGTACCATGGAGGTAAAATAATGGTCATTTATTTTCTTGTGATTACTGATATTGGAATTCATTGCTATAGTTCACTCAGACGGGCTTAACTTCGAAAAGTGGTTTCCAAGGAGAATCTTGCATCGAATGCATGTCTGTGAAAAGGAGGAACGAAATTCTCAATGGGAATGCCATCAGTCATTTTTATAAGCACCAAGGGATCGCTTTGGTACAACAAGGTGTTTAATCAGTAAGCAAGCAACCAACAAGTGTTGGATTGGGTCAGCAATGAAAGGAGGGCATGGGTTGGAGTGGCAAGACATTTGCAAGGCAAGGCATGTTAGTGAACCAAAGTGATTTTCATGGATATTTTCCAAGTAGAATCAAGTTGATAGAACTTGGAAAAGAGAAGAGTATTAAACTCTCATCAGATAACCAACTTTTGTGGGTCCAAAAGCCTGTCAGTGGGAAGGAGTGATCAAAAAATGAAGGGGTAAAAATTTGCTAAAAATTTAAAGTGCTCAAAATCTATTGAAACCAAAATGACTTGATAGGTCTCGTCTTCTAGAATCCGATGCACTTCGTTTCATTGAAAACCGACTCCGTATGAGAAAGTTAGAGCCTGTTGTCCAGTTTGCTAAACATGCAAATTTTAAAAAAAAAAGGTCAAATAGGGTCAAAGGGGTAAATTTATTTGTTTTAATTTAGCCAGTGGTGTGATGAAAAGTGTAAAATTATGGTTGGCCCAAGTTTCTGGGCACATGTCAGTTTGTGGTTGCTTTTAAATGAGCCAATTGGAAGAGGACCCGCGGCTAGCCTGGAGGCCTTCATGTGCCCCTCCAAAAGGCTGAATTTTGGCTATGGCAAGGTCAAATTTTTCATATTATATGGTCAGAAAAAAATTTATATGGTGGTTGGGTGGAGGTTGGGCTCAACCCCGCGACCTCCCCCACACAAACAACAAGACCTACCAACTATGCTACGAATTGTGATTTAACATATATTGTGATTCATATATATTTCAATTTGAATGTAATTTTGGTGGGGATAAAGTGGGGGCCAACCCCACATTCCATAGAACCATATGGGGTGACCACAGGTGGAGGCGAGGACTAAATGTCGGATTATTATGTGCTTAATTAAGCACTTAACCACATTTATTATGTGCTAATCCTTTTTTAATACATATTTAACCAAACACACTTAATTAGCACCTAACCTCAGTTAATGTGTGCTTATCCACAAATTAAAAAACACTTAATTTGGCCGTCATTTTGGTGTAGTCTGCCAATTTTGGCGGGAACTCAAAAATTAGTGAAGTTAACTGGAGTTTCTCTAGATTTAGAGGAGCTTTCCTAGGAGAAACTGAAGAAGCCATAACTTTGGCATATTTTGACCAAATTAGGCTTAGAAAGAGTCAATCCTAGATGATTTGGATGCTCTAAGTATTACGGTGTAGGTTGCAGAGGCAGAGGAGAACTAATGTAAGTGAGTTTTCCACTTTGAATTTTAAAGATGCTGAGGGCCACTGGGAGAGGAGGCCATGTATAGTTCACTTGAAGACCCTTAACATAGCCAAAAGAGGCTACTTAGGGGTTTTTGGGTCTTATGAATCCAATGGAGCTGGTTGTGGATCCATTGGAGCACTGTAAGTGCATGTAATTAGAGAATTTACGATTAATCCAAAGAGGGCCAAACCATTGAAGCAAGTCCATGGAGATGTAGCCTAGGAGGGGTGAACTCCATTATGAGCTCTATGTTATGTGTTTTTTGTGTATTTTATTCTCTTTAATTTACTTGTTGTTATATGTTTTTAAAAGATAATTTAATTAATGAATTGATCATAAAGGACACACAAACTTGACACATAAACCCTCTTATAACTTTCTATTTGAGATGATCCTTAAAAACACTTTCATTTTATACCAATGAGGAAGCAAGGCTTGGGTTTGATTAACATTTTCTTCTCTAGGCTGACTGTTTTCTATGTTAGGCTGTATATTTTCTTCCGTAGGCCTTCCTTGTATAGGTGGTAAGTCATTGAGTCCTAAAAAATTGTCCCAACTTATTTGTGATACAACCAATTCCCTAACTATCAGTTTAATTAAACAATGGTGACTAACTATAGTGCTTGGGTCCTTAGCTTTACTCAATTTACCAATGACCTCATGCAACATGAAATTTAAAAAGAACGACATATTTAGTACTATATTTTGTCTTAAAGCTACTAATAACTAAAGATGTCATGGTCTTACCACATCACAACGACCGTCACATGTAATGTATCGCTTAATTATATCTGAAAGCTCTTGCCAAGGTTCTCAAAATGAGGCATGGTGGAAGCCATTGTGCTTGTGGTCCAATTCATCACTAGGGTCAATAAAAAATTCCATTATACTTTGGAGGCCAACATGCTTGTCCATCCGCTTCTCTCCTTCTGTGGAGAGACTCGTGACTTCTTCCAGGACTATTCCATTCACGAGTAAATGATTTCCCTTGACCGTTGTACTTTCATACCTCAAATTATGTAGAAATTCTAATGCCACAACATTATCGAATCCCTGCAACCAAGTAAAATACTCGAGCCAGCCCACTCTTTCTAGGATTTGTCGAGCTTTTTCAATTAACCACAATGTAGCAGTTTCATTACGGATAGATTTACCCCCCATTGCCTTTGTTTTGGAAGGACTTGCTAAAACAAACTATAAACAGAGCTGGTTTGGAAATTTTTTTTGCAAAAACTATTCATGGGGCTACTTCAAACTAAAAGAATAGAATGAAAGATGTGACAGAATAACAATGTTTTAATGTGTTTTCATGTGATTTTTTTTTTTTATATATATTTGTTAATTGTGCTTAGTCAAATCAGACACCTTATTTTCCTTACCTTCCCCAATAGAAAAAAGGTCGACCACGACTGGTAACATTATGGGAATTAAATGGTCATGCGGAAGTAGTCATTAATGCGAAAGGGAAAGGTCAAATCGGGTGCAACCAGGTAAAGGGGATAATTAACTGCCACATAGAAGTGGATTGCTAATGTATGAAAATAATAATGATATACCATGTATGAAAAATACTTTCCTTTTTAAGATAACTAACCATTGAAGAACATAAAAAAACATATATCTGGTAGCATTCCTTTATATATAATATGCATATCTTGGAGGTCTGAAAGTTTAAAGTTATGTTCATATTATATTTTATATACCACCTCTAGCCATTTTTAATAAATATATGTATATATTGATGATGGTGTTTTCTTTATAAAATAAATAGGTTTAACAACATAATTTGATAAGGCAATTCAAGATATATTCCAATGCCAAAGACAAAGCCATTACTTCCAGCAGGCGTAAATAGCCTCTACAAGGTTGTCTTTTTAACCTATATATGAGCCAATGTCCTATGGATGATATATTGCATTCATTGTTTTAAAGTGATTTTTCTCAAAAGGTCATTGTTCTGGCATGGTGACTAGATAAAAATAATGCTACACACTGGATCATAACAAAGTGAACAAGCCGACTCATGATGAGACCTCTTGTCCTTTCGACACTAGTGTCAAAAAGGCCATTACCTTGGTTTGGTAGCCATAATGGGAATGCCACTTATGTTATTATCTTATGGTTGTAGTAGGTTGGGTCGTGATGAGACCCCTTATTCTTACGAGGAAATATGGCTGTAGGTGTTATATATTCTTTTTTGAAAAATTGATCTTTTAATTCATCAAGGGTGGCTCATCAACTCCATAAGAGTTTAAGGATGGCATAAGGATGAAAAGGATGCCCAATGAAGTATGTGTCAACCTCATTTTATATTGAAAGAGAATCAATCACCATTTAAAGATGTCCACAGAAGATAAAACTACTATGGTGGTGATAAATCATGAACAATTTATAATTCTTCAAGAAAAATTGAAATATAAGAAAATATTTAAGATAGGATGTGCTAGAGGGTAAAATAATGTTCCTCATAGGGTGATAGATAAGGAATTTTTTTAACATCATGATAAAATCAATACTTTTTAAGTTCCCTTTCAAATATTGGAATTATTTTACATGAGAAATAGCTTGGCACAAAGGAAACAACAATCATGCTGAATGGAACAAAAGTTTTGTTCAAGGGAGCAACAACTGTGCTTAAGGGAATAACAACTATGTTTAAGGGAACAACAACTGTGAAAGAGAAGGGAACAACAGTTGTGCCCAAGGGCACAAAAATTGTGCCCAAGGGAACAACAATCATGTTCAAGGGAACCACAATCATGCCCAAGGGAACATCAGTTGTGCTGACGAGAATAATAGCTGTGAAAGAGAAAGGGAACATCATTTGTGACCAAGGGAACAACAATCATTCCCAAGGCAACATCAATCGTTCCCAAGGGAACAACAACTGTGAAAGAGAAAGGGAACAACTGTTGTGCCCAAGGGAACACCAATCGTGATGATGGCATCTTTTCCCTTTCCCCTTTTTTTTATTATCAAGAAAGAGAAAAAGGAAGCAAAAGAAAGAAATTTAATTGACTTTTAAAGGAACATGTGTACATTATATACAAACTTGATGAAAAAAATCAAATTTATGGAGATGAAGTTGTTGGGTTGCTACCCCAGTCAGCTAAGATCTAAAAAACATGAGCATTTCTTACCTCATGGTAAAAAGACTCATTCGTGAGCGGTTGGTGGTAAAGGCATATCCATGTCCATTTACTAGGAAAGTGGTAGCAGCTCCATCAATGGTGTTTAATGTTATAGTACCATTATTGTGTACTTCTTTGATTTCGTAGGTCCCAAGCCACCTTGTTTGTAATTTCCTTAGAAAATTGTGGAACATGGAATCATATAGAAATGCCCAATCACCTATTTCGAATTTTTTATTTTTAATTATTCATTCATGCTATTTAGCTCTTTTTTTCTTCATCAAACTCATAAAGTTGTTGTAGGCGCTGGTTTTGGGCTTTTGTAAAATCCAATCCAATTTCCCTCATAGACTTGATAGCCTTTATTTCAATTTCTATTGCAAAAATGGGTTCTTTGCCGAAGACAAGGTGATATGGTGAGTGGCCAGTACTATTTCGCCATGTTGTCTGATAGGCCCATAGTGCTTTAGGGAGTTTGGTTTCCCAATTTCGACGATTTATGGATATGGTTTTAGTTAGAAGTTCTTCCAGGACCTTGTTAGTGCTTTCTACTTGTCCATTTTTTTGGGTGTGATATGGGGAAGTAACTATATGTTTGATATGATAGTTCTGAAGAGTGTCAAAAATATTATGACTTGTGAATTGTGGTCCTCTGTCTGTTATTACTTCCCTTGCTATTCCATACCATACAAAAATTTTGAACATGAATTTAATCACTGCCTCCTCTGTAGCTCTTGGCAAGGCTAATGCTTCGACCCATTTGGTTACATAGTTCATGAAAACCAATATGTAGACTTTCTGATTTTATGGTGGGTTAAAGGGACGACAAAGTCTAGTGCCCATCTTTTGAATGCTTCTGCCACCACTTGTGGTTGTAAGGCAATTTCGTCAGCTTGGGAAGAATGACCCATTCGTTGACAACTATCACAGGCCTGAACATACTTTTTCGTGTCTTTAAAGATTGTGGGTAAGTAATAGCCCATTTAGAGAACTTTCTGTCCAGTTCGACAGTCAGAAAAGTGCCCTCCGCAGGGTCTATCATGGCACACCCTCAGGATGTCGTAAACTCCATATTCTTTGATACACCTTCGAATTTGAAAATTAGAACCAGTTTGGAAAAGATAACCACTAATCCAGGAAAAGCATATGTTGAGTTGTATGATAAACTTCCTTTCTCATGGTGATAAATGTGTTGGTAATGTTCCTATCGCCAATTATTTCGCCACATTAGCAGTCACAAAAAATAGGTGCTCATATGGAAATTGGTCGTCCACTCACTGATGGTCATCTACTTTAGGTACTCGAGATAGGAAGTCCACGAGGGAAGTTTCTTTCCCTAATCTATCCTTGATGGTGATATCAAATTCTTGCAACAACAATAACCATTGGGTCAGACGACCATTAGTAATGGTTTTGTTAGCTAAATATCTAATAGCAGTGTGGTCAGTGTACATAAAAATGGATAGCCTGTTATATAGTGTCAAAATTTATTAATAGCATGAATAACAGCTAAGAATTCTTTTTTTGTTACTGTATAATTTAACAGAAGGAGTGAGGTTTTTTCTAATATAGTAGATAACATAAGATTTTTTTATCTTCCTCTTGCCCAAGGACCATGCCTATGGATGTGTCTAACGCATCCGAGGAGATGTGAAAAGGTAGCTCCCAATTTGGCCCTCTTAATAATGGTGTTGTCGAAAGGAGTTCCTTCAGACTTGCAAATGCAACAATTGCTAGACCATTCAAATTTAATATTTCCTATTAAAGCGTATAAAGGTGAAACTATCTTTGAAAATCTTTCTATAAACCTGTGATAATACCCTGCATAACCCATAAAATTTCGTACCTATGTTTTTGTGCAGGGCATAGGAAAATTAAGTATTACCCAATCTTGGCGGGATCCATCTGGATTCCTGCAGCATAAATGTAATGCCCTAAAACTACACCTTCATTCATCATCATATGGAACTTTTCGTTTCTTAAATAAAATCTGGTGGCGATACAACATTCAAGGACCTTTTTTAAAATTTTCAGAGCTTGATCAAAGTCATCCCTAAATGGGGTCAAATCATCCATATAAAACTCAAGTCCCTCGTTCATCATGTCAGAAAGAATTCTCAATACTACTCTTTGGAATGTTGCGGGGGGAATTACATATTCCAAAGTGTAAAACCCTATATGTAAATGTCCCTAGTGGACAACTAAATGTGGTTTTATCTTTCTCTTCCTGAGCAATTTGAATCTGATTGTAACCATTGAAACCATCTAGGAAAGAAAATAATTTCCTTCCAGCTAAAGTATCAAGGAATTGGTCTATGAAAGGAAGGGGAAAATGGTCTTTTTGGGTAGCTTTATTGAGCTCTCTGTAATCTATTCAAATCCTCCATTTCCCATTTTTCTTGGCGATGACTACCAATAGGGAAACCCACTGGTTATCTAAAATTGGGTATATGAAGTTCACATCCAATAATTTCTACAATTATTGTTTCACAATGTCTCTAAGGTGTAGATTTAACCTCTTCTAGGGTTACTAAATAAGTCAGGTGTCCTTTTCAATATTGATGTGATGGGTACATAACTGCGGGTCAATTCCTTTCATGCCTGAATATTCCCAGGAAAAAGCCTACCTGTATTTACGGAGAACCTCAATTAATTTTTGTTGTTATTTATTTTCTAGAGAAGGATTAATATTAAGGGTTTTCCCTATTTCAATTTCAATTGGTATGTTATTATGGAAAACAGTTGTGGGAATATCACTGTCATTTAAATTTTCAAAGGGTTCTCCTTGTGCATCGTCATCATGTAAATATTTTAGCATTTGGCATGTTGTATTTCAAAAAACAACTAGTTTATTGATGAAACTACTGATTACATCCTCTTCTAATTCATTTTTAAGTCCCAGAGATTCATCTAAAGAAAGGGGCGAACACAAATTTTCTTCTTTATATCTAGGGAGCATAATTGAAAATTTACAATAGGTAGAATTATTTTTTTTGGAGGATACATGATAAGATTCTTGACAACATTTCCTCTCACAATCATCAAATTGCCATCTCGACATCCTATATATGCGTCTGTTGTTGCTAACCATGGTCTTCCTAGTATTAGTGGGTGTCCATCTAGTATGATTATTGGGTTGATGATCAGGAAGTCTACAGGATATTCCCCAAAGTCTATAGAGACCATAATGTCTTCCAAATTTCCTTTAGGTTTGATCACTGACCTATCAACTAATTCTAGTAGGGTTGAAGTTGTTTTTAAGGTTGTGATACCCAATATATTACAAGTCTCATAGGTCAAAAGGATTATGGATGCTCCTAAGTATACCAACGTGTTTGGAAAAGTGCAGCCTTGTATTTGGAAAATTACAACCAGACTTCCTGGATCATCATATTTAACAGGAACCTATTTTCCTAAAATGAGGTCGGATAATGTTCCTACTACGTAAACTATGGGTGGATCTTTTGGTTTTATCCCAAGATTTTTTCGCGCATAAGTCCTAGATCGTTTTGGCATAGATTGGGATATATCATATGGCCTACTGGAGAGGAATATTTATACACAAGTTTTTCAATTCCCCTACAATATCAAACTCAAGGTAGATTTTTGGTTTGGCTATTGTGAGTCTTTCAAGGAATGGAGGGGAACTAGCTATGTTTTTTTTCAGGGTTCCGTTGCCCAACTGTGTTTTCTATTGCCTCTATTTACGAAATAACTATAGTCGAATAATTCATCATAGTATTCTCTTGTTTACTAGTTTATTTCTCTTCAGCATTCTGATTTTCTTTAGGAGAAAAAATGTGACCAAAACTTAGATGAAGCTCATTGCATCCCAAGGGGTTTATTTCACAGACCATATTTTCAACGATTTGCACATACTGGACATGTCTATTGTTGGGGTTAGGATTTGGGTGAGATGGCATTTTGGGACACATCAAAGGTTGAGGATTAGAGGTAACAGAAATGGAGTTGGAAGTGTGGGTTGCAATTTGAGGGATCGATCTTAAAGGTGTATTTACTAATCCCGCAGGACGCTGCCAATTCGGAGGCCAGATTGAATTCTTCACATGTGTGTTTGACCATTGTGAGGGATAGCAGTTGGTAGTTGGATTTTGCCACAATGGGGTTGGATATTTGGAATTTGGCCATGGTGATCCAACAAATGATTAATTCATCCATGGTGAAGTAGGATAGGACAGAGATTGTCAAGCAGAATTAAAGGGTGATTTTCCCTGCCATGCATTTCCAAGATTCTGTTGTTGCATGTATTGTCCATAATAAAATGAGGAGGGATCTTGCATCATACTTGGGGGACGTGATTTCCACTTTAGACGTTGAGCCATCAGGTATATCAGTTTTGTTTCCTCCTCAGATTTTTTGAGTACGGATTTTAATCCTGGAAGCGATTGACATTGTTTCATCAAATTTTATTTAGTGAAAATAGCGTAGGTTTGAACCATGTCCATCAAGAATTCCCTCTCCATGTGTTTCTTTTGGCATCGTGGACAGAATATGGCCAATGCTCACTCTGCCTCAACTTGCTTCTGTTTAGCCTGCAAAAAATTTATTTGTGTAGTCAGTGTGCCCATAATATCAATTTAAAATTCTTCTAAAAGATTACCAAATTATGTTCGTGTTACATGTCCTCCAGTGGTTTTGTTGATTTAGGTGAGGGGATCCCACACTCTAGATCTGGCTTTCATGCTGCAACGCAAACACATGATACATAATTTAACAATTTTGTCTTATGCTTCCTGATAAATATTGCCTTGACCCATTAAATTCAATGTTTCTATCCATTCGTCTTGCATACCTTTTATCAAAGAAAATTTTAATACTTCTTTGGGTAAGGTAGTGTATGGGGATCTTTGTAAGTTATACTAAAACATCTCATTGTACTCCTCTAACGTTTCATTGTATTTTGCAGTTCTTTTAAAGATTTAATCTTTTAGATCCTTGGATTGACAATAATCTTGATATTTTGTAAGAGATTAATTTTTCATTGCATCCCAGGAATCGATAGTGCCTCCTCTCAAACCCATAAACCATCATAATGCTTCTCCTTTCAAATTATAAGATAAAAAATTCAATCTCTCTGGATCAGTGGTGTAATAATACCTTTGGACAAGACATTAAATTTAAATAAGAAGGCATCTAGATCCTCTGAGGTCATCCCATGAAAAGTTTGGAATATTTTGTAAAGGGATGACCTTCATCGAGGAATTAGCCACTGGATCAACAATAGGATACTCTAATGTTGATGTCTAGTTTTTTTGTGCTTGAGTTGCCATCTGATTGAAGATCTGCTAGTAATTTTCAAGGATATCTCTGTCAGGACGCATTATTTGAGTAGGGGAGTTGTGGATGCTACTCGGCTCTCTAGGGGGTTTTACTATGCTGCTTAAATATAACATCTTATGTGTCCTTCCTTCTATCAATATCATAGGAGATCAAGATCCCAAAGATCATGGATCTGGTCTACTAGTTTCTCCTTATCCTTCTTTTAAATTATAGGAGTTTCCCTATTATGAAGGACTACAATGTTGAACAAAAGTGATTTGAAATCTTTGCTCAGATCCTCCTATTTTGCTGTGAATATTAACGTGAGTCATAGTTCTTTATTCATCCACTTGAGGGATTACGGCAGAGGCCTTCCTAGATATTGTTCGAGGTCCTAATGATGCTCGAGATTTAGTTTTTCGGACAATTTCATCAATAAAGGTCGTTCTCCCAAGGCTCACTGATCCCTAGGTTTTTGTGGTTTTTTGGTATTGGTTTCTATTCTATTACTGCTTTCTTCTTTTTCTTAGTCATGTACACTTACATTAACTCTTTACTAAATTCACACTTGAATCAATCAGAAAATACACACTTTCATTAATCGGAAAAGAAATTAAACACACACTTGCATCAATCGGAAAAGAAATTAAATACATACTTACATAGCTTATTCTCATCAACTGAAAGAGGGTGATTGATCTGAAATTACTTGCTAGTTAATGATGTGCTAGTTTCATTTCAGATATAAACTTTTCTTTGCATTTTTTTAGTTATCCTTCATGATTTTGTTTAAGAGCATGTGATTAGAAAACAATGTACTTAGTGAAATTATGAGTTTTTCATAAGATTAAAAAGAATAATTTTAAATTACAGAATAGAAGCAATAATAAACACAACAATCACATATAACAGAGCTTAGCATAGAGAATTTTGATATAGGAGTTCACCCCTCCTGGGCTACATATCCTTGGTCCAGCTTCATAGTGTGACCATTGCTTTAGCTTCAAGTGTGCTAAAATTTCTGTTACAAGCTTCAGAACCTCTTGGAACATGTTCCAATGAGTTTATAACATCACATTCTCCAAAAAAATGACTATTTGTTTGTTGTATTTGGACTCTGGATGCTCTGGCAATGACCCCAAAACCTTAAAAAATATTCAAATGTACTTAAAGACTTGTAGATCACCTTTTCTACCTCTACAACCTGCTCCATTGAGTTCTTAGCATGAAAATTAGCCACGAATGAATTTTACTGAGCTCCATTTGGTCGAATATTGAGTGATTTATGACAAAAATCAATTTGCCCCAATTTCTCCTTTAAAATTGGAAGAACTACCAGTTAACTTTAGAGGTCTGCCAAAATTGGTGCGCCTCTAAATTTTCTGCCAACATCATCCTTCGCTTAATTAGCACTAAGTGTGCTTATGGGAAGATAATAAATTTTTTAGTGATAAGCGCAGTTTTATACATTAATGACGATTTAACGTCATTAAACTACGTTTAAAATTAATTAACCACATCTTAACAAGATTCTGTCGGATTTGTTTTGGAGCGCCTGGTCATCGGGCTGTGGCCACATGGGGAGGGGGTTGACTCGAGGGGATGGACCCCTTCAACCCCCAAATTTTGGGCAATGATAATTTAAATTTAAGCGTCAAATGAATATGGTAAGAACCACTCTGGAGGCGAGATGATAAGTAGTGCAGTTTTTAGGCATGAGGTCAGGGGTTCGACCCCCCGCTCCACTATAAAATTTTACTTGGCTCTATAATGAGACGTTACCGCTGTTAGCCCCTTATGAATTCCTTGACAAGCAAGCAAGGGGCTAGATTGTCTTCTGAGCCTCCAAGGAATGCATTTCCCTTGAAAACACATCATCCTTGAAGCCTTTTTATGTTCCCTTCTCTTGACTGTCTCCCTCTACTGCTATGGTATCAGTGAGCCTAGCTGAATGATAAATTTTGCTCAAGAAGGCCATTTTCTTTCCCTGTCCCTCTGCAGAATTCTCCTTTTTTCCCCTTTTCTTCCCCTCTTCAAAATCCCCTTCAACCCCCTCTTTTTCCCACTAACTCCTAAATCTCCCCAAAATCCCCCTTGGATCCTACCTTTGCCCTTTGTTTGGCTAAGTTTCCCATTTTCTTCCCTATCGTTACCATTCCCAACCTTAAATTTCATTAAAAATGGGCTAAAACCCACTTTTAAACATTATAACAGGGCTTAGCCCCTTTCCAGCCAGCCCCAACCACTTCCCCACACATACCTGTGCGCTGAGACCAAGCGCTTAGTGCCATAGGGGCCAATCGCATCGGAAGATCGGAGCCAAACATGGAAACCCCTTTGTAACATCAAAAATCTCTAATGCGATTATTTTATTCATTAAGTCCCGCGATGAGTTGTCAGCCGTTGATCTATTTTTTGATCCAACGAACGAGCGCTAATCGCTCTACCCGCCCCAATCACAATCGAAAACTTTGTTATGAAGCCTTTCCTTTTCCCCGATTGCTACTGACCCGACTTGATCTCCACCATCAATCCATTATCGGGATCGGACAGCCCGCACTGTATCACAAACCATTTTAATCGCAAGTCTTAATTTTGTGCCCCGATTAGTCCATCACAAACACTTGCAATGCGATTGATCGCAACTCCTCACTGATCGCTATCCCCTCCGATCAATCACAAGCCCTGTCTTCCGATCCCCAATCGCAACTCCTCTCCCGATCGCACTCTCCCTCCGATTGAACGTGAGCCGTTGATCTGATCTCCGGATCCAACGGTCAGCGCTCAATCGCTCCCACCGCCGATCGCAATCAGAAGTCTTAATATGTGTCACCCCCGTTCTCCACTGATTGCGATTACCCTGATTTGATCTCGATCGTATGTTTAAGAACCATGATCCGATGGTCATCGCTTCTCCATTCCTGATCGCAATCGGAACTTATGTAATATGTTGCACCTGTTTTCCTCCGATTGTGATTGTTCTGAGCAGATCTCCGCCGTTCTTTCCTCTGCTAGGTCCAACTGTCCTAAGCTCATTGCTTTCCCTTTCCCAATCACAATTGGAAACTCATAAGTGTGTCACCCTGTTCCCTTCCAATTTCAATTCTCCGAGTTGATCCTGACTGTCCATTGGATCTAAGATCTGATGGTCAAGATCTGATCGCATCTTTGTCTCCACTGGGTCCCACTCGTACATTCATCTCCGCACATTTTCATAACATTTTCCTCCATTTCCTGTGTATTTCCGGTTTTAACCAAAGTTCCAGAATTACATTAAAGCCTACGTTTCATGTGTGTTTCGTCTCTTTTCATAAGGCCGTCCCTTCGTGTTGATCTATGCCGTTGATTTTCACCTCCAAGCCATGATCGAACGGTATATATGAAATTTCTCCGTCAAACCCTATTTGCTCGTCGTTACACCATGTCAAAGCATTTTTCACCATTCCGCCACCGTGTTATCATATCGTCTACCCTCCACTCCATCTGCCCTCATATGTATTGTTTTTTCTTTACACAAGGTTTTGAGTTTCTGCAGAGTACAAGAGTTGAAATGCCGCCATAATTACACAGTATGGATGCAGCAGCAAGGTTTTCACTGACAGAGGTGCAAAAATTAATATATGACAGGTTTTCTACATCAGCAAAATGTTTTATCCATGGAAGGATGGGTTTCCCATACTATTTATATTCCATGCCATGTTCCAGAGAAGATTTCCACCTTGAAGTACAGTCCCGAGCTATCAAAGCACTTCACAAGTATGGCAGACCATTCCTTCATTTATTTACCTTTCTGTTCACACGCCAGAGTACAACAAACCAGAATGCATCAAAGGCCTATATGGAGTAAATGAAGCCCGACGAAGACCATTTTTTCCTCCAGAGGTGCCAGAGATTAATGCTCATAGTTAAAACAGAATGGGCTTCGGCTCTCTCTTTCTTTTCTGAGTTTAATGTTTCATTTAATCTTCCACCTACCTCCTCCGATTCTCTTCAGTTATAAAAATCATGAGAAACTATTGTAAAGGTTGTTGATGAGATATCAAAGAATTGTAAGTTGTTTCTGTGAGATATAGTTCTGTGTAAAGTTGTAAGATAAGTGGAGTAAAGATGTATTCAGGCTGAATGTTCAAGATTTGGGCAATGTTGTACTTGACTGGTGTTGTTTTTAATATGACAAGCACATTTCTTTGGATCCTGATCTAAAGCAGCTGGTGATATTTTTCTATCTCTGTGTTTTATTTCATTCCATTTCAGTTCTTCTGGCTTGCATCAGAAATATGGCATAGGATTTGCCCTTGTTAGGCACCCTATGTTTCTGCTCTCCTTGCCTTAATGTTTTCTACTAAATGTGTTATCTAAGGATCGATTTCAATCAATCTAACCGGTGTAGTGGTCTGATATATTGCTAGCTGATGTATGGATTAATGGAGTCTGTTTTTAGATGTTCTTGTTTAGATTTAATTAAATGAGTTGATAACACTGGGAGGTTTAGAACTCTATCTCTACCTCACTAGGATCTTTCCATTTCATTTAAACCTTTCCAGTTCCCTCAGTCTGTCCCTTGCCTTTCTTTGGGAGTTGCCTAAGAGTATGTCCAAGCAGGTCTGGAGTTAAATGACCTCTGACCTGATCTATAGACAGAAATTGGTTTACCCTCACCCTTGCACCTTCTTTCCTTGATGTTCCATACCACACAATCATTTTAGGATCCAATGCTTTAGATGACTAGCCCAACTGAAAGCTTGCACATTGAACAACAAGTAAACCCTTTCCTGACTCCATTTCCCAATGGCCTTGATGTTCTCTGAGTCATCTACCTTTGCCTAAAATCTTCTTTTCCTTGCCTTGTCTTATATTGAATCCTTCATTCCTGATTCCCAACAACCAAATCAAAACAAATCAAACAAACAAACCTTGTGCCTATAACTAGCCTAACATCTTATACTTTGAGCTTCAAAGACATATACCTTTGACATTTCATAGAGAGATCCCTCTCTGGACCCAGGAGGGCTAGATCCTGAGGTCTGAAAGTGGTTTGATGTTGTCTCATCTTTTGGTCTTGCCAATCTGGCCAAAACATGGGAACCCCAACATAATGGTGACTCCACTGGGGAAATATGAATACCATCCATCTTACTACATTACAAGAACTTCATAAACCTACTATCTCTGGTCAGGTTGGCAGTTAAACATTCCTATTCACACATCAACCTCTATACCATTTGTTGTGTTTTCCCATACTCTTGGACAGAGTCTGGAAAGGGCCAGGTAGCCTCTAGATCTCACACTCTTTAAGAGGTGACATATCTGGTAAATGCCCTCCCAGTCAATCTCTGGTTAGAGTTTGCTGTGTTTGGAAGATATCCTTGAAAGGGGACATCTCATAAGCACTGTGGTGGACAGTGTAACCTCCAAGAACATTCTAAACCTTCCACCTGGCGACTCCATAGTTCCTAAACGATCTAAAGACACCACTGGTGATCAATAGGCTTGTTGATTATCTGGGTCCACATAAGACTCCACGGGGAGACCAGCCTCCATAACCACATCAACCTGAGTAGAAATAACAGGTAGGGTTGAGCTGCTCGGTTAAAACCAACACTCTAGCTTACAAAACCATTCACACAAGAGCTTATCCTAACCCATACCCACCTGAAATAGTTGATAACCCTGAGAGCATCCTTAAGAGATTACCTACACCTAGAAGATCAACTATTTCCAGTCACATCCATAGAGCTAACTCTACACCAGAAAACTTTACAGCTCTATCAGACTTACTATTTGATCTAGACACTCAAAGCTTACCAAGAACTAGGTCATTCAGTGTCCTAGACCAGCCAGACCTTGAGCTTCCTGGTTCACCACCCCAAAGTGGTAGACACGTTGGGAATAGATAGACCCCTCCATCCACTCCTCCTGTTGGAACACCTAATCCTACATGGGTAGGTGTGGAATGCGAAAAGTCACAATGGAGTCCAAGTGACCTTGGAATGTGAAACCAAGAGTCACACCATTGTATTATAAATGTACATCATGTATAATGGAAAAATAAGAAAGCCTCACACTTATCCTTCATTGTGTTTAGTCTCTTGTGTGTGTGTGTTTATTCTCCTCATACACCATGTGTGTGCTTTAACATGGTGTTTAACATGGTATCAGAGCGGGCGATTGCTGGCCTTGCTCCAAATTGAGTGAGCCATTTGTGTTTATGGCCTGTGCATATCTGCATTTTTGCAGCATTTAGAGAGTTTTTGCAGTAGAGTTTTTGCTGCCACTCAGAGGTGTTTTGAAGAAAATCAGCGTTGGTTTTGAGAAAGAGCAACATTCAAAATCCCAGCATTCAGAAATTGGTAGCATTGGTTGTGAAGAAGGCAGCACTGGCCATCTGAAGGTTTTCATTCTAATTTTTCTCTACAATTTCTGCTCATTAAAATCTGCAATTTGAAGAGCTGCTGGATACTATTTATATTGGGTTTCTAAAGAAGATTCTAGATTGTTACTGCTATAATTTCCAGAAAAATTCTGTTGTGTATGCTTGCTTAAAATTTCTGCATTTTAAATTCTGCACCATTTTGGAGCTGCTGGAAAATTGTTCAAAATGGATTTATGAAGGAAAAGATTTATGAGTTTTCACTGAGAAATTTCTGGGTTTTTCCACTAGTTTTTTCTGATGAAATTTCGTGTATTTCCTCGAAGAGAAAATTCTGCTGTTGCCATCATTTTTACAATTTCTGCAAGCTGTTTACTCCTCTCTGCTGTTTAAAAAAAAAAAAAAAACCTTCTGCAATTCCAGGCCTTTCGGCCCCCCCTGCTCTCATACCTCACAACCCACCTCCCTTACAGCAATACCGCACCCTTACCAATACGCTGTCCTACAATCCTTACCACATCTACATTTTTTTAACAAACACAACACTCACACCTCTCTGCAATACTCTGCTCATGAGCTACGCTTTCTCCTACGCTCTTGCTACCCATCCCTCTCAATAAACGCCTCCCTTGCTTGGCCTTTCGGCCTTCCCCTTACCCCACTCACCACAACTCAATGCTCTCACTACTCCTTACAACCGCCCTCACAACCTGCGGCCGGCTACTATCCCCTGCTACTCGACCATGCCCTCTCTCCATACGCTCATCTCCTACTCACTACGCCCTTCCCTCCTTACCCACTACATATCTCACCTCACTCCACGACTCCGCCCTCCCTACGCCTCTATAGCTTCACTTGACCCTACACCCCCCATAACTAATATGCCACTTTCTCCATTTGCTCTTTTTAAAATCGATTTTTAAATTTTATATATGCCCCTTCCCCATATAACCCCCCGCCTCCCTCCTTTTAATAAAATCCATCTTCATATTAATTAATTCCTAGTTTAATTCCTCTCCCTCCACGTAAAGTTTGTCCCAATTTTTAATTTTTAAAATCTCCCCCCAATATAATACTCCCCATCCCTTTTAATTTAATTTCCCTCCCCTTCCACTAAAATTAATTCCCATATTTTATTAATTCCTTTAAAAAAAAAAAAAAAAAAAAAAAATCTCCCCATTCTCCCACTTCTTTTAAAATTCCCCCTCCCTTTTAATTCCCCTCCTTTTAAATTAACTCTTCATTCCCATTTTTATTTATTCCCAATAATCTATTTTTTTAATTAATTTTTAATTAATTAAAAAAAAAAAACAGCAGAGAGAGAGGAAGAGAGAGAAAATGAACAGCAGAAAATGAAGAAAAGATGGACTGAATACATAAACAAAAGTGCAGATTACATTATGTGATTTGTGACATAAGAGTGTTTTTTTTGAAGAAATTTACATGTGAAGACAAGTTTGCCAACATTTTTAAAACAACTATTTGAAGAAGAGAATTCAGCTACCTTAAAGGCCTCTTGCACAAGTCTTTTGCTGCACACTCATACAAAAATTTGCAGAAATATTGTATTGAACTGACATTGATTTGCATCTTCATTCAAGACTTGAGGTGTATTTGAGTTGAAAAAATTGTTGATTGCCCTCCATCATTTGAGGAGCAGATTTTGTACTTTGAGATTTCCATAGTTGGAAATTCTTTTGAGTCATTTGTAATTTTTGAAAATAAGTTGCATCACATTGTAAACGGGTGCATTTTCGGTTGAAGCCGACACCCTTTCATTCATTTTTGAGCCTAAATTGTTGAAAATGGCCAAAATCAATGAGGCATTAGTGTTGTTGAATAACCTCATTCATTCAAATGTTGATGATATGATAAGAATGAGCAAGCATGCTCTTTGTAACATTCAAAATTGTTTGCTAGATGCACAAGAGAAGATTGAGTTTTTGCAGTTGGAATCTCAGCTCCAACAAGATGAACTTTAGAAAAAGAGTCACCATTCTGAACCTGTTTCTATTCAGAAGATTGAGAAAGACTCTCATCAGAAGAAAGAAGATAAAGTTGCAGTTGATTCCAATTCAGTTCCTTGTTCAAGAGCAGATGTACATGCAGATGCAGCAGTTCAACCTGGACTTCCTAAGCCCATCATCAGACCTTGGGAAGAGCTTGTCCACAACAAGCACATAACTGATCTTGGATATGAAAAGGATGTGTCCTCTCATATTCCAGACTACACCAAGCCCATCATATTTCAGAGTGTCGGATTCTTGTATGACAATTCACCTGCAGCTGTTCCAAGTCCTGTTCCACAACAACAACATCAGATTGTGAAATGCCAACACTGTGATTGAGTTGGCCATATGAAAGATCAATGTTTTGATCTTCATCCATGCAAGCACTGTGGTCGGTACACCCATGCTTCAGACAGATTCTTTAGACACAAGCCTCCTGTAAGAAAAAAGATTCATCTTGGATGGATCGCTTCTTGGCAATGGGCATCGGCAGCCAAGAAGATGTTTAAGACACATGTCAGAACATGTTCACGGATATTGAGCAAACTTGCAGTTGAGTTTTCGCCATCATCTCACCTTGTCCCTGACAGGGGGGAAAATGGTGGTCATGTACAAGCTTCGACGTCAGATCAAGCGAGCCTGAGCCACAATCTCTCATTCCATGTTCAGAGTTGTAGCCAACAGTTCAAGCGAGCCTGAGCAACAATTCGTCATTCCAGATTCAGAGATGTAGCCAGAGACACGGATGCCCATAAGCATGCCTTCGGTTTGTGGACAACCTTAAACCATCATCTTTGGTTTGTGGATAACCTAAAACCATCACAGGCAGTAGACCTCCCTTCTCTTAGGTCGAAGGTCTCCCTTTCATATATGAGGAACACTTCCTCTAGCAGAAGCCTTCAGCTTATCAGCCTTCAGCTTCTTGCCAGCATTGGTTGAGTTCCAGGAAATGCTTCAAAGCATTCCAGAGTTGTTGGTAATCCTAAAACCATCACAGGTAGTAGACCTCCCTTCTTTTAGGTTGAAGGTCTCCCTTTTTTATGAGGGACAATTCCTCTAGCAGAAGCTTTCAGCTTCTTGCTAGTTTTTGAAGAGTTCCGGGAACTGCAACAAGTTTTGCGTTCCAGTGTTGGTGGTCATCCTTAAACCATCTCTTTTTTCCAACATTTCAGAGAGTTGATTTAGCCCAAGTGCTACCATGTATACTTTGCAGATTTGTATTACAACTCTTTTCTTGGACTCACACATACCCCTCCGGATTAAGGGGGGATGTTGGAACACCTAATCCTACATGGGTAGGTGTGGAATGCGAAAAGTCACAATGGAGTCCAAGTGACCTTGGAATGTGAAACCAAGAGTTACACCATTGTATTATAAATGTACATCACATATAATGGAAAAATAAGAAAGCCTCACGCTTATCCTTCATTGTGTTGAGCGTCTTGTGTGTGTGTGTTTATTCTCCTCATACACCATGTGTGTGCTTTAACATGGTGTTTAACACCTCCTAATATGCACTCTATCCAGAACTTGGGGCTCGTTCATCCTAAATCTGCTCAACAAAATTCTACTGGCCCTAGTGTCCCTATCATCCATATACCAGCTGCCCAAGTCAACCCTTTACCTCATCAAAAAATCATCATGGCAGCATGGTACGCACCTCTGGTTTTACCTCAACCTCTAGTACCCTTACCCAATGATTAGCAATCAAAGATCCCTCACTTTACTACAAAGAAGTCTACCACAGCCCAACACCATGTAGATAGGATGGAAGATTCTTTTGACTACATGGAGATAGATGATGATACAGTCAAAATGAGAATCTTTGCCCAGAGCTTAGGGGGTGATGTGAAGAAATGGTTTAAGGGCCTACCTCCGGGTAGCATAAATGACCTCCCAGCTCTATATCAAACCTTCATAAACAAATGGGAAGTTAGGGAAAATCCTCGCCAACTCCTAGCAGAATACATGACCCTTAAAAGAAACGTAGGAGAGAGTGTCCATGATTACACAACAAGATTTAACAGCATTTACAATGCTCTCCCTCCACATATGAAACCTCCACAAGGAATGGCTCTAGCGAAATACCCCGAAGGCTTTGATGCTGACATGGCCTATCAGCTTAGGGATAAAGAGTACAACACATTGGAGGACATGCAGAAAGGAGAAGTGAATATAGAGGCCAACTTGATTGAGAAAAGGGCAAGACTGAGAGCTAAGAGGAGGGTAACATACAGAGATGAAAATGTAGCTTCCACAGCTAACCCCAATTATGACCGTCTATCTAAAAACGTGAAAGAGCTACAACAAATGGTAAAAAAAATGGTTGTCACAGTTAGTAACCAAAACAGAAATCAAAATCATAACCAGAACCAAAACTTTAGAAGGAACAATAACACTCCCAACAGACAAAGAGAATCAAACCAGCAAGTTATTCCCCCCTTTCAAGAGAATTTTCTTGATGAGGATGAAGGAATCATAGAAGAGTTTGAAGGGAATACGATAAACATGTTTGAAGTAGAAAACTTAATCCACAAGTGTTCCACGGAGGAAGATCAACCTTCTCCCTCAAGTTGGGATGAGGAATGGTTTGAATCTGAGGATTACAGGTTAGGGTTTGAGAATGCTATGATGCAGGTCAGAGAACAATATGAACTCAGAAGCAAGAAGAGTCAAGAAAATTCCAAAACAAAGGCTTCTGAGGTTACCATTAAGAAGAGACCTGAGAAAACTTCTAAAGTGACTGCTAAAAGTAAAAAATCAGCAGCTGAGAGTTCTGGAAAGAACAGAGAAAAGGACGACCAAAACACTAACACATAGGGTAAACCAACTAGCAGCACTGACACTACAGTTAGTGCTCCTAATAAAACAGGGTCAAACATTGTACATAGTGAGAATCAACACACTGATTCAGCCACTAAGGTGGTGACTAAAAAAACAGAGTTGAACATTCCAAAGAGTCAGTCCTCTTTCAACTTGGAAAGTGAGATTGCAAAGATTAAGATCTCTGTACCACTCTCTGAGCTGGCCACTCAGGATGTATATAAAGACCAAATTTTGAAAGCATTAAACTTAGGAGAGAACAGTGACACTGTAAATCTGAGTGATGATCAACCTGCCCTTTTGTTGGGTCCAAAAATAGAGGGAAATTTTCAGGAAGGGGTAGTTACCCCTTTTTATATCAGTCTTAATATCCATGATAAGATTCTCCACAATGCAATGCATGATTCTGGGGCATCACACAACCTAATGCCTAAAGTAGTGATGGAAAGACTAGGCCTAGAGATAACTCGTCCCTATAAAGACCTATATTCATTTGACTCTAGCAGAGTAAAGTGTCTTGGCCTGATCAAAGATTTATGTGTGAGCCTTGCCTAGATTCCAGCAACGTGTATGGTCATGGACGCTGTGGTGGCAGATGTGCCACCCAAGTATGGCATTTTATTATCAAGATCATGGGGGGCCAAGCTGCAAGGGATAATGCAGATGGATGGAGCTTATGCCACAATCCCAATCTTTGGCCAACTAAGAATACTATACAGGGAGACACAAATGAAATTCCTGGTTAGTAGCCCTGAAAAGCCTGAAAACTCTCCTCTATACTCTGTACATACGGACCTGGATTCCTTTATCCTCTGCAATGATAAATCTTTGGGGAAACCAGAATTTGAAAATTTAGGTACATGCAAAGGTACACTTGATGAAACAGAGCCAATGGACTTAAACATAATGGCTACCCTAGACTCAGTGGAGGAAAACATAGAAAACTTTGAACAGTGCACTGAAACAACGACGCAAAGTGAACAAGAAACAGAAGGAAAACATCCAACCAGCCATCCCTCACAGACTCATACATCACGCGGAGAACTAAACAGCCCACAGCCTAGTGCAGCTCCTATAATGCAACATAATGGCAAACCCAGCTGTAGGGAAGGAAAGGATAATGAAAACGAGAGTGAACCCCTGTGGGAGATGAGTTTCGATGGGTCCTGCACAAGAAGAACTGCCGGGGCTGGGGTATGGCTACGTAACATAGAAAGCAGCTATGCGGAGAGCCATGCCTGCAATCTGCATTTCAAATGTACCAATAATATTGAAGAGTATGAGGCTCTTATCCTGGGTTTGAATCTGCTGAAGAAAATAGGAGCCCGTAGAATAGCCGTGCAGGGAGACTCTGAATTGGTTATTAAACAGGTGAACAATGAATACACAGCCAAACACCCTAGGTTGAGAGCATGTAGGAACGATGCTGTGGATATATTGAAAACATTTGTTGAATACGAATTAGTGTTTGTTCCTAGAAATCAGAACGCCATTCCAAATGGATTAGCTTGCCTAGCCAGTTCATACCCTAAGACTCCCAATGACTAGCAGATCATCATACAGACCAAATTCAGACCCGCAGTGCTGGACAATGAAAAATATTGGCAGGTCTTCGAGGGGGATAAGAAAATTAAGGTTTTCTTGACAGGCAGGAATGAGTTTGAGCTCTCTGACTCAGACTCTGTGTCTAGCGATAGCTTCCTGAGTGAGGAACCCCCAGACGAGGAAAAAACACCTTTAAACGTAGAGATAAACGCTTTGAACGAAGAAACTAGAAATACAAATGGGAGTTACGAAAACGCAGACAGTGAAAAAGTAGAGGTGTTGCAGGCCAAAGATAAGAACATACCTCAAGGTCTGGCACCGTTAGAGGACCTATTTGACTTTGATGATGTGGCAAAAGGGCCTACCATAGAGCATGCGGACTCTGACATAGAAGAATAAAATATAGGCATTGAAGATAAGCCCAAAATGATTAAATTGGCAAAATCCTTACCCACAGAGATGAAAAATAAATACATTGACCTTTTCAAAGAATTTATTGACGTATTCGCTCGGAGCTATGAAGATTTAAGGGCTTATGACACAAACATCATACAACGTAAAATACCCTTGAAATAAAATCAGAAGCCCTTTAGACAGAAACTTCGTAGAATAAATCCAAAACAGTTGCCTGCAATGGAAAAAGAGATTAAAAGATGTATGAGGTAGGCATAATAGTTCCCGTAAGGTTATCTGATTGGGTTTTGAATTTAGTGGCTGTGAGAAAGAAAACATGGGAGATCAGGTTGTGTATTGACTTCAGAAATCTTAATAGAGCCTCACTCAAAGACAACTACCCTCTGCCAAAAATGGAACCCATTCTTCAGAAAGTAGTAGGCTCCAAGAGAACCTCCCTGCTAGATGGTTTCTCAGGCTACAACCAAGTCTTAGTAATCCTAGAAGATCAACTCAAAACAGCCTTTACCACTCCATGGGGCACCTTTATGTATGTGAAAATTCCCTTTGGACTGATGAACACTGGCACAACCTTCCAAAGAGCAATGAATATAGATTTTTCAGATGAGATAGGACACTTCATTTTTATTTACTTGGATGACATAACAGTCTATTCTAAGACTGAAGAAGAACACCTGAAACATTTGAGAAAAGTGTTTGAAAAATGTAGAAGGTTTGGTCTATCATTAAATCCCAAAAAGACTGTATTTGGGTTGCAAGAGGGAAAGCTTCTTGGCCACATTATATCAGAAAAGGGAATCAGGATAGACCCACAGAGATTTGAGGGAATACTACAAATCACACACCTGAGGAACATCAAAGAATTATAGTCCTTCATTGGGAAAATCAACTTCCTTAGGAGATTTATGCCCAACCTAGCTGAACACCTTAGGAATATGGCTAACATGCTGAAGAAAGGTGAAGGAGTTAAATGGACTGTTGGAGCTAAACAATCTTTTGAAACAGTAAAACTTTCACTCACCCAAGCTCCTGTTCTGATTAGCCCTGATTTTTCAAAGGATTTTTTGATCTTCTCATTTGCATCTGAGCATACAGTGGCTGCAGTCTTACTGCAAAAAAATCCAGAGGGAATGGAACAGCCAATTGCCTTTTTCAGCAAAGCACTGAGGGATGCACCCTTGAAATACAACATAATGGAAAAATAGGCCTATGCTCTTGTTAAGGCTTTAAAAGACTTTAGGGTGTACATATTACATTCCCACACCATAGCTTATGTGCCTAACATAACAGTCAAAGATATTCTATCCCAAGACCTAGATGGGAAAAGGGGCAAATGGATTGCTGTGATATTAGAATACAACGTTGAGATAAAGCCCACCAAACTGATCAAAGGTCAGGGCTTAGCCAAATTAATGGCCGAATCAAATCTGCAAGCCCTTGACATTAACATGGTAGCTGCCTTAGATGAGCAATAAGGATTGCCTGACCCCACTGTTGAAGAGAAGTTTCAGAATTCTCCTTGGTACTCTGATATCCTTTATGTGCTCACCAACCTTAATGCTCCACTTGAACTGTCAAAGACCACGGCCATATTCATAAAACTAAAATCCAGAAACTACTACATTCTGAATGAAAACTTATAATGGAAAAATCCAAACGGCTTATTGCTTAAATGTTTGCCTGAAACATAGGCAGAAAAGATTAAACAAGAATTCCATGCTGGAGAGTGTGGAGGCCACCTGAATTGGAAGGTCATTGCAAAAAAAATACTCCGGGCTCGTTATTATTGGCCCAAACTCTTCAATGACATCCATAAGATGGTAATTGCCTACCACAAATGCCATATTTTCGAAGGCAAGAGAAAACTCCTCCCCCTCCCTTTACAACCCATCACAGTTGAAGGTCCTTTTATGCAACGGGGCCTAGATTTTATTGGAGAAAACCACCCTGCTTCTTCTGCACAACACAAGTGGATCTTAATAGCCACATAATACTTCACTAAGTGTATAGAGGCCATACCTACTAGGAATGCCACAGATTCAATCATCATTAGGTTCCTAGAAGGTCATATCCTCTCTCGGTTTGGCTGCCCAAGGAAAATAATCACCGATAATGCTGCTGCTTTTGGATCCAAGAAAATGGTTGATTTTTGTCACAGGTATCAAATAGCGCTTGGTCATTCAACTGCCTATTACCCACAAGGTAATGGTCTAGCTGAATCATCAAACAAGAGCCTCGTGGCCATCATAAAAAAGATGTTAGAAGAGAACAAAAAGTCATGGCATAACAAGTTGGTGCATGCCTTGTGGGCTGACAGGCTTACAACAAAGAAATCCATTGGCATGTCACCATTTCAGCTTGTCTATGGTACAAAAGCAGTATTTCCTACCAGCCTTGGGATACCGGTAATCAAGCTGGTCCAAGAGATTCAAACAGAAGAAGACAGTATGGTGAGAAGGATAAACCAGACAATTCATCTTCAGCAAACAAGAGAAGAGGTCTATAACAGAGCTATTAAAGTTCAAGAAAACATAAAGAGGTTGTTTGACAAGAGAACCAAAGATGCTGATTTCAAAATTGGGGATAAAGTTTTGAAGTGGGACTCAAGGAGAGAGGACAAAGGAAAACACAACAAGTTTGACAGTTTGTGGCAAGGTCCATACATCATCCAAGCCACCGTGGGTCCAAATGCTTTTTTCCTACAAGAATTAGATGGTACAGAGCTGTTTGGGGGTCCTGTCAATGGCAGGATGCTCAAACACTACTTCTGTTGATTTACTATTTCCAGTTTGCATTTCCATTGTACATGCCATTGCAGTTTTTTATTTTCAATAAAAAATAGAAAATGTTCCAAAAAACAGAGAGAAAAGCGAGGTTCAAACATGCTCAAAACATGAACCTCTGATGTGCGAAGGATTGGCTCTAATATGATCAAAATCTGAGCCAAAAGAAGGCAAAGTAGCTGGTCCTAACATGCTCAAAATATGGAACAACAAAGAAAAGGAAGAATCAGCTCTAACATGCCCAAAACCAAAGCTGAAATGAAGAAAATAAGTGACTCAAACATGCCCAAAACTTGAGTCACGAAGAGAAGAAGGATACCCCAAGATTTCAGATTTCAAGCCTTCGAAGTTTTGTTTCAGTTTTCTGCAGATTTCTGTCCATGTGAAACTGTCTTTATGCCTTGGATCTACAACAAACTAGACTGTTTAATCCTAGTTTGACTATTTTTAAATTTTCTATTGTAGAATGTAGAGAAGAAATCTACTGGACAGTCTAATCCCAGTAGATATTAGATTAGGTAGAGAAACAAATGAGACCAACAGTCTAATCTGGTCTTATGGAGTAATAAGGGTAGATTTAGAATAGGTTTATTTTCTGTTATAAAAATAAATGATGTAAAGGGTCTGCTAGTCCAAATGCACCCTCGAAGAAAAAATGCTAGGATTGTAGGATGGGTAGGTAGATTGTTGGGAATTTTCTACTGATCTATTATATTTGTGGCAGCTGAAATCAAAGAAGAAAGGTGGCTCAAGCAGTAGGCATTTGGCCTACACCAAAGATCATTTTCTGAATTCTTGACTCCTTCAAGAAGAAGCCATCCCCATGTGGAGCCACTGTTAGCCCCTTATGAATTCCTTGACAAACAAGCAAGGGCTAGATTGTCTTCTGAGCCTCCAAGGAATGCATTTCCCTTGAAACCACATCATCCTTAAAGCCTTTTTATGTTCCCTGCTCTTGACTACCCCCCTCTGCTGCTATGGTATCAGTGAGCCTAGCTGAATGATGAATTTTTCTCAAGAAGGCCATTTTCTGTCCCCTGTCCCTCTGCAGAATTCTCCTTTTTTCCCCTTTTCTTCCCCTCTTCAAAATCCCCTTCAACCCCCTCTTTTTCCCACTAACTCCTAAATCTCCCCAAAATCCCCTTTGGATCCTACCTTTTCCCTTTGTTTGGCTAAGTTTCCCATTTTCTTCCCTATCGTTACCCTTCCCAACCTTAAATTTAATTAAAAATGGGCTAAAACCCACTTTTAAACATTATAACAGGGCTTAGCCCCTTTCCCGCCAGGCCCAACCACTTCCCCACACATACCCATGCGCTGAGACCAAGCGCTTAGTGCCGTAGGGGCCAATCGCATCGAAAGATCGAAGCCAAACGTGGAAACCCCTTTGTAACATCAAAAATCTTCGATGCGATTGTTTTATTCATTAAGTCCCGCGATGCGTTGTCAGCCGTTGATATGTTTTTTGATCCAATGAATGAGTGGTAATCACTCTACCCGCCCCAATCGCAATTAGAAACTTTGTTATGAAGCCTTTCCTTTTCCCTCGATTGCAACTGACCCAACTTGATCTCCACCGTTAATCCGTTATCGGGATCGGATGGCCCGCACTGTATCGCAAACCATTTTAATCGCAAGTCTTAAAGTTTTGTGCCCCGATCGGCCCATCGCAAACACTTCGATGTGATTGATCGCAACTCCTCGCTGATCGCTGTCCCTTCCGATCAATTGCAATCCCTGTCTTCCGATCCCTGATCGCAACTCCTCTCCCGATTGCTCCGATTACACTCTCCCTCCGATTTAAAGTGAGTCGTTGATCTGATCTCCGAATCCAACAGTTAGCGCTCAATCGCGCTCCCACCGCCGATCGCAATCAGAAGTATTTATATGTGTCACCCCCGTTCCCCCTCGATTGTGATTACCCTGATTTGATCTCGACTGTCCGTTTAAGAACCATGATCCGACGGTCATCGCTTATCCATTCCCAATTGCAATCGGAACTTATGTAATAAGTTGCACCAGTTTTCCTTTGATTTCGATTGTTCCAAGCAGATCTCCGTTGTTCTTTCCTCCGCCAAATCCAACGGTCCTAAGCTCATTGCTTCCCCTTTCCCAATCGCAATCAGAAACTCATAAGTGTGTCACCCCTGTTCCCTTCCGATTGCAATTCTCCGAGTTGATCCTGACTGTCTATTGGATCTAAGATCTGATGGTCAAGATCTGATCGCATCTCCGTCTCCACTGGGTCCCACTCGTACATTCATCTCTGCACATTTTCATAACATTTTCCTCCATTTCCTATGTATTTCCGGTTTTAACCAAAGTTTCAGAATTACATTAAAGCCTAAGTTTCATCTGTGTTTCATCTGTTTTCATAAGGTCGTCCCTCCGTGTTGATCTCTGCCGTTGATTTTCACCTCCAAGCCATGATCGAACGGTCTATATGAAATTTGTTCGTCAAACCCTATTTGCTCGCCGTTACACCATGTCAAAGAATTTTTCACCATTCCACTGCCACGCTATCATATCTTCCGCCCTCCGCTCCATATGCCCTCATACATATTGTTTTTTATTTACACACAGTTGTGAGTTTCTGCAGAGTACAAGAGTTGAAACACCGCCATAATTACACAGTATGTATGCGGCGGCAAGGTTTTCACTGACAGAGGTGCAGAAATTAATATATGATAGGTTTTCTACATCAGCAAAATGTTTCTCCATGGAAGGACAGGTTTCCCATACTGTTTCTATTCCATGCTTTGTTCCAGAGAAGATTTCCGCCTTGAAGTACAATCCTGGGCTATCAAAGCACTTACTTCACAAGTATGGCAGACCATTCCTTCATTTATTTACCTTTCTGTTCACACGCCAGAGTACAGCAAACCAGAATGCATCAAAGGCCTATATGGAGTAAATGAAGCCTGACGAAGACCATTTTTTCCTCCAGAGGTGCCAGAGATTAATGCTCATAGTTAAAACAGAAAGGGCTTTGGCTCTCTCTTTCTTTTTTGAGTTTAATGTTTCATTTAATCTTCTACCTACCTCCTCCGCTTCTCTTCAGTTATAAAAATCATGAGAAACTATTGTAAATGTTGTTGATGAGATATCAGAGAACTGTAAGCTGTTTCTGTGAGATATAGTTCTATGTAAATTTGTAAGATAGGTGGAGGAAAGATGTATTCAGGCTGAATGTTCAAGCTGTGGGAAATGTTGTACTTGAATGGTGTTGTTTTTAATATGACAAGCACATTTCTTTGGATCCTGATCTAAAGCAGCTGGTGATGTTTTTCTATCTATGTGTTTTATTTCATTCCATTTTAGTTCTTCTGGCTTGCATCAGAAATCTGGCATAGGATTTTCCCTTGTTAGGCACCCTATGTTTCTGCTCTCCTTGGCTTAATGTTTTCTACTAAATGTGTTATCTAAGGATCGATTTCAATCAATCTAAGCAGTGTAGTGGTCTAATATATTGCTAGCTGATGTATGGATTAATGGAGTCTGTTTTTAGATGTTCTTGTTTAGATTTAATTAAGTGAGTTGAGAACACGGAGAGGTTTAGAACTTTGTCTCTGCCTCACTAGGATCTTTCCATTTCATTTAAACCTTTCCAAGTTCCCTCAGTCTGTCCCTTGCCTTTCTTTGGGAGTTGCCTAAGAGTATGTCCAAGCAGGTCTGGAGTTAAATGACCTCTGACCTGATCTATAGACAGAAATTGGTTTACCCTCACCCTTGCACCTTCTTTCCTTGATGTTCCATACCACACAATCATTTTAGGATCCAATGCTTTAGATGACTAGCCCAACTGAAAGCTTTCACATTGAACAACAAGTAAACCATTTCCTGACTCCATTTCCCAATGGCCTTGATGTTCTCTGAGTCATCTACCTTTTCCTAAAATCTTCTTTGCCTCGCCTTGTCTTATATTGAATCCTTCATTCCTGATTCCCAACAACCAAATCAAAACAAATCAAACAAACAAACCTTGTGCCTATAACTAGCCTAACATCTTATACTTTGAGCTTCAAAGACATATACCTTTGACATTTCATAGAGAGATCCCTCTCTGGACCGAGGAGGGCTAGCTCCTGAGGTCTGAAAGTGGTTTTATGTTGTCTCATCTTTTGGTCTTGCCAATCTGGCCAAAACATGGGAACACCAACAACCACCATAGTTGTTGCTTCTATCAAGCTTAAACCCCTCCAATGTTAGTTTGGAAGACTCTCCAACTTTAGTTGACCTCATTGAGTTAGATGGATTTAGAACTATATATATATATCATATATATACCATGAAACTCAGTCCAAACAAATGATATCTCTAATGTCCAACTATAATGTAATTTAACATTTGACCATCCATGAAATAATTTGAACCGAGGGTTGGAGAGGGCCCACCAGAGAGGACACATGGCACCCTCTCGTTGGGTTGTATGCCAACCTAAAAAAAATCAAATTCATACTTAGCAAGAATATTGGAGGTTATTGAGCACTTTCTTTCTTCACTTAACGCATCTGGCAAATCTAAAGATGACACTTATCACAGTGTCACTGGCTGCAATCTGGAGAATTCCTGTATTGCTGAATGTACTTGCGACATCAACACTGTACCTATTCTGCTCATTTTTTTCCTGTTTTGGAAAACGAACAACAGATGATAACTTATTCATAAAAACTTGGATTTTGATGAAATGTGTTGCACCAGAATCCCGGTGACGAACTCTATTTGGTTGTTCAAGTTTGAAGAAATTTCGAGCACTTTCAATTTGTAGCTAAAACTTGAGCTTAGATCATTCCTTCCCACTAGAAGCCTTTTGGACCCCAAAAGATATTATCAATTGTTCAACAAGTGAAGGTAAAACTACCTCACTTTTCCAATCTCCAACCATTTTTCCTTTGAAGGATTTTGATTTTTGAATCCAACTCTAATGTATTCAACATCCCCTCTTCTTGAAGTTCTGATTCTTCTGTCAAGTATGAGATCTTGCTGAAGTTCATCAAGATATTCTGGCGAGAAATCATCTATTGATGGCAGTTGAACATGCTCTCCTTGATCATCAATCGAAGGAGGCTCAAACAATATCAAATTCTCCACATTAATGATAGAATAAAGTTTCATATAAGGAGGCAAATCTAGCTTGAATGAATTTGTACCAATCTTTTCCAGAATTTTAAATGGACCATAACAGATTGGCTTAATATTTTTACCTTCCCCTTGTAATCTTTATTTTCTTATGTACAGCCAAAATTCATCTCCAACTTGGAATTTGTGATCAAATCGATATTTGTCATGCCTTGCCTTGTAGTTGCTTTGACTCTTCTCAAGTTTCTCTTGCACTATGTGATGTACCAATTGAATTTGCTCAATGAACTTTCTTGCTTTATCTATGTCACTACGTCCATCTATTGCAACATATTTCTCAAAGATGAAGTCCAATGGTGATCTTGGCAAGTAACAAAAACATGCCTCAAATGGCGATGTATTTGTAGAAGAATGTTTTGTCTGGTTTTATGCATGTTGTATGTAGTGTAACTGTTTTTCCCACAACTTGGGATGATTGCTGCAATAGCCTCTTAGAGGATGAATAACAGTTATATTTACCGCCTTTTTTTGACCATTTTTTTGCAGATGAAATGTTGTACTCTTCTTCAACTTTGTATCCATCATGTCCCATAATTTTGACCAAAAATTCCCAACAAATCAAGAATCTTGATCACTTACAATAGAAGGAGGAAGACCAGAATGGATCGATACATTTTGAAAGAGAACATTAGTAGTTTGTTCAGCTCTAATATTTTTCTTACATGCCATCAAAATACACATTTTTTGAACCTATCTACCACAACATACAAATAATCATGACCTTTCCTTGACTTAGGAAGGCCTCCTACAAAATCCATTAAGATGCTCTCCCAAGGATGAGAAGGAATTGGAAGTGGTGTGTACAAACCAAGCTTCCTATTGCTAGGCTTACTTGTTGCACATAAATAACATCCTCTAATAAAATAAGAAACACTTTCATTCACGTGTGGCCAATAACAATACCTTTGTAGATGCACTACTGTCTTGCCTACACCAAAATGTCCTGCAATCAATGATGTGTGCACCTCCCTGATGATATTGTTTCTTTCTCCCTGTGGTATACATAAATTCCCCAAGTGATATAACAAATTGTTATGCACATGATAATCTAACTCTTCACTTTGTTTTCCCTTACTCAAGTTCTCATACACATTTTGAAAATCACTATCATTCACATACTGTTCAATGTAACTTTCATGCATAATAGAATTGTGCTTGAGAATAATAGTTGAATTTACAATAGGCCTAGAGATCAGATCAACTACCTTATTGTAGATTCCTTTCTTGTACATGATAACCAAGTGAAATTGTTGTAGAAAACCCATCCACCTGAAATGTCTTGATTGCTGCAACTTGGACTATGATTGTAAATACTGTAATGGCTAATGGTTGGTAACGATAATGGTTTCTTTTCCCATCAAGTATTGCTTCCATTTCTTTACACTTTGTACCAATGCATACAACTCTTTATCTTATGTACAGTATTTAGTCACAACTCAATTAAAAGTTTTAGAATGAAATGAGATAGGCTAACTAGGTTGCATGAGTACTGCTCCAATAGCATAATCACTAGCATCCATTTGGCTCTCAAATGGATGTCTTAGCATTAGGGGAATTTTGAGGTCTAAAATGGGCCTCCTAAGGAAATTATAAAATAATAGTGGAAATAATAAAATAATATTTGATGACATCATCAAATTTTAGAAGGAAAAAAGGAAAAACTACTTTTTGAATTCATATTTTCAACTTATCTCCCAAAGTTTTTACTCAAATTTCGAGTGGGAGTACTCGTTGGATGAAAAATTTAATTCCTCATACAAGGAGTACTCATATTGCATACTTTCGATGGACACTTCTACATGAAAAATGTGATTGCAATCACCTTTTTTCATGTATTTCTCATTTTGCGCATAACAGTGTCCATCAAAAGTATGCAACATGGGTTCTCTTTCGATGAGGAATTAAAATTTTCATCCAATGAGTACTCCTGCTCGAAATTTGAGTAAAAAATTTGGGAGATAAGTTCAAAATAGGAGTTGAAAAAGTAGTTTTATTATTTAATTATTTTTTGATCTTTTTAACCTTTTACTTAAAAAATGGTGAATCATCCCCCATGGTTGACATCATCATCTTGAATCCTATTGGTTCTTATAAATTTTATTTTGATTGTAAATTTTTCTTAGGAGGCCCATTTTAGACCTCAAAATTTCTCTAATGATTTGGAATTGCTAGTACCGGTGCCAAAATTATATTTTTCTTTAAGGCATCAAATGATTTTTGCCGCAAATCTCCCTAATCGAAGACTTTATTTATGCTTGTCAATGCATGTAACAGTGCTGCAATGGAAGAAAAATTAGCCATAAATTTCCTCCAATACTATGCTAACCCTAAAAAGCTTCTTACCTCGATAACTGTATTGGGCTTGGGCCAATTCAAAATGACTTCAACTTTGGAAGGATCAATCTTCAATTCACCTCCTCCAACTATGTATCCCAAATATACCAATGAAGTCTTACCAAATTCGCACTTTGAAATCTTAATAAACAATTTCTCTTTTCTCAAAACATCAAGTACCTATTTCACATGCATGACATGTTCTTCTCTGGATTTGCTGAATATGAGTATGTAATCTAAGTAAACAATGAAAAATTCATCTAGAAATGGTCTAGGTAGATCATTCATCACTCTCATAAAAGTAGCTAGTGCATTTGTTAAGCCAAAAGGCATAAATAACCACTCATACAATCCTTGTCTAGTCTTGAAAGCAGTTTTCCAAATGTATTCTTCAGCTATCCTAACTTGATGATAACCACTTCTCAAATCTAAATTAGTGAAATAATTTTCATTTTTTAACTGATCAAGAAAATCATCAATGTGTGGAAGTGGGTAGCGATTCTTTACCGTGATTTTGTTAAGTACACAAAAATCGATACACATGCGCCAAGTCTCGTCCTTCTTTGAAACCAAAAATATTGGAGAACCACATGGCGAAGTAGATGGGCATATGATACCTTTATTTAGTAACTCTTGGATTTGATTCTTTATTTATAAACTTTCCATGATCGACATGTGATACATACCAATATTTGGAAGTGGAACATCCTGCTGCAGCTAAATCTCATGCTGAATTCCCCTCTTGGGTGGCAACCCCTTTGGTTCTTGAAACATCTCGCCATGCTGACTTACCACATCAAACAAATCAGATTTAAATTTTTCATCACATCCTTCAATATATTCATAGTTAACATCTTCCTTTTTCTTGATCATAAGAAGCACAAAATGTTTACTTGCATTTACTAGCCTCTTCATTTTCCCTGCATTAACTAAAGTGATATTCAGTTTCTTGCAATGAACTCTCACAATATACTCCACTCCATTTTTGATCAAATGATATTTGTTCTCATGACGGTAGAATACCACTTTCCTATCATACAAATACGGAATACCCAAGATAATCCCTGAAATATCAAGTGGTACAACATCTAACTCAACTTCATCAACAAAGTTTGCAGTAATAGCAAATCTGAAAATACATTTCCTTGTCACCTGTAAATTTGCATTGTTAACTATCCAACCCAAAGGGTATGGCTTATGATGAGGTAAAATTTAAAGTTTCATTTTTTTAACTAAGTCTTCTAAAATCAAGTATTCTTGTGACCCTGTATCAAATAAGGCCTTGATCTTTGTATGATTAGAAATTACTATAACATGGAATAATTCTATCCTTGTATCCTCATTTGAAGTGTTATTATGACTGTTTGAAGTACTAGAACTTGCAATTTCTTCCTTTCCTTTGTTAACCATTGAAAATATCTTGGTTTCATCTCCTGAATCATATCCAAGATCTTTTTGTGTGGTGGCAGTCATCTTTTGTTTCCCTTTGTTATTTGGTTTCTTTGGTCTTAGTTCGGGATGTAGTTTCCAACAATGGGCTTCATCACGCCCCTCTTTGGAACAATTTTTGCATGTCATTTTCTCCCCTTCTTGCTTCACACTTGCATTCTTCTTTCCCTTCCATTTTCCTCCTTTCTCTTTTCCCTTACCCTTGAATAGATTCTTCTTACTACCCTCCTCAGAAATTTTTTTACCCGTTGCTTAAAGATGCATGGCTTGCACACATCCTTCATCTAAGTTATTTGGGTTAAACATGAGAATAATGTGTTTTAATTTGGAAGATAGAACTTCTATATACTTCAAGAGTGTGTCTTGTGAATTTAAGTCTACTCCAAGTATTAAATCCCTTTTCCTAAACTCTACAAGTGTGTACTCTTAGAAAATTTGACCTTTTATCTGTCTAAAGTTTTTCCAACTCATTATTTCTTTCTGCATATAGGCTAATGGATAGAATTTCTTTTTAATGGAAGAAATGAATTCAACCCAAGAAATGTAAATCTTACCATGGATGCGCATTTCCTCTTATGTCTTTGCCTCCCACCAAAATAATGTTGTTCCTTCTAGCCTTAATGAAGCCAATTGGATTTTAGTATTGTCTTCTTGTAGATTTTTAATTCTATAGTAAACTTCTAATTGATGAATCCAATTATCTAGTTTTTCAGCATAAACTTCTCCATTGTATGTAGGAAGTTCAAATTTTATGTTCAACTTGAGTAACAGAGTCTTACCTTTTGGGATCTTGGAAGGAGTATGGGTATGAGTTTTTGTAGTGGGTTTGGAAGATGAATATGTGGATGAGGATAATGATGATGATGGTAGAGAAGGAGGTGGTTTTCCACCACTCGCTTTTGAGATCCTCTCTAACTCCTTTTTAATGTTTGAATATTCTTCTTTATGAGGGTGTTTTTAACCTTCTCTAGTTTCCTTTTTCATAAAATCTTCACACATAAGTTTCACCATCCTTTTCATTTCTTTGAATTCCTTCTTGACATCATCTTCTTCAGAATTTTCATGAGCTCCTTCACGACCCGGCATTTTTGCTGTTGATTGAAGTTCTATCTATGCAACTTGTATCTCTTCAACCACTTCAGCCTCTTATGCAATTAATTCCTCTTGTGTTTCAAGTGTTGCCTTGAGTGGTCCTTTGGGTAAGGATGCTACTATCTCAGCCTTCTTCCTTCTTGTCCTAACTTCTAGACTAGTTATTAGTAGCTTCCCTTCTCCTCTCTACAATATCAATCTTGTAAGCATCGGTAATTTTGCACTATTAAAAACTCTTCAGGTAAATCAAGCAATCAACCTTGTGTTCTGATACCAACTTGACCTAAAATTACTTGCTAGTTAATGCTGTGCCAGTTTCATTTCAGATATAAACTTTTTTTTGCATTGTTTTACTTATCCTTCATGAGTTCTTTTAAGAGCATATTATTGGAAAACAATGTACTTAGTGAAATTATGAGTTTGTCATAAGATTAAAAAGAATAATTTTACATGACATAATAGAAGAAATGATAAACACAGCAAGCACATATAACATATCTTAACACAAAGAATTTTGAAAAAGGAATTCACCCCTCCTGGGCTACATCTCCTTGGTCCAACTTGATAGTGTGACCTTTTTATTAGCTTCAAGTGTGCTGAAATTGTTGTTACAAGCTTAAGAACCTCTTGGAACCTATTCCAAAGAGATTAGAACATCATAATATCCAAAAAATGACTATTTTTTTGTTGTATTTGGACTCTGGATGCTCTGGAAATGACCCCAACGCTTGTTTGCCCTAATCTTCAAAAATATTAAAATGTACTAAAACACCTATAGATCACCTTTTCTGCCTCTAAAACTTGATCCATTGAGTTCCTATCATGCAAATTAGCTAGGAATGACTTTTACTGAGCTCCATTTGGTCGAATATTGAGTGAGTTATGACCAAAATCAATTTGCCCCAATTTTTCCTCTAAAACTGAAAGAACTACTGGTTAACTTTAGAAGTCTGCCAAAATTGGCAAACCTCCAAATTTTCCACCATCATCATCCTCGGTTTAATTAGCACTAAGTGCGCTTATGGGAAGATAAGACAAAGTTAGTGATAAGCACAATTTTATACGCTAATTATGGTTTAACGTCATTAAACTACATTTAAAATTAATTAACTATGTCTTAACAATATTCCATCGGATTTGTTTTGGAGCACGTGGTCATCGGGCTATGGCCAGATGGGGAGGGGACTAGCCTAAGGGGCTGGCCCCTTTTGACCCCCAACTTTCGGATAATGATAATTTAAATTTAAGCGACAAACCTTCGTATATGGTAAGAACCACTCTGGAGGCGAGGCGATAAGTTGTGCGGTTTGTAGGCCTAAGGATAGGGGTTCGACCACCCGCTCCGCCATAAAATTTTACTTGGCTCTATAATGAGACTTCGTCGCCATAGTTGTCACTCCTACCAAGTTTAAACCCCTCTAGTGTTAGTTTGGAAGACTCTCCAACACTAGTTGACCTCGTCGAGTTAGATGGGTTTAGAACTATATAATATATACATATATTGATATATATATATATATATATATATATATATATATATATATATATACACACACACACACACAGATATATATATATATAGATAGATATATATATAACAAATGATATTTCTAATGTCCAACTATAATGTAATTTGACATTCGACCTTCCATGAAATAATTTGAATCGAGGGTTGGAGAGGGCCCACCAGAGAGGACACGTGGCGTCCTCTGGTTAGGTTGTAATCCAACCTAAGAAAATTTCAAAGTCATACTTAGGAAGAATATTGGAGGTTATTGAGCATTGCTTTGTTCACTTAACCCATCTAGAAAATTTGAAGACGACACTTGTCATAGTGTCACTGGCTGCAATCTAAAGAATTTCTACATTTTTGACTGTACGAGTTCTGCTCATTCTTTTACTATTTTGGAAGATAAACAATAAATGATAACTCAGTCATATGAACTCGAATTTTGATGAAACAAGTTGCACCAGAATCCTGGCGACAAACTCTATCCTGTTGTTCAGGTTTGAAACAATTTCGAGCAATTTCAAATTTTAGCTAAAACTTGAGCTTTAGATCAGCGATGGGCACAAGTTTTTTGCTTAACGCATGCATAGGTTCTTACCTTCCATCTTCAATACCCGGTGTTTCAGAGACAAAACTTGTAATTTTAAAACCTCCCTGGCAATGACACCAAAATGTTGGGCACTAAGATCACTCCTAAAAATCAATCTTAATCCTATCTTATTAATTTCATTAACCTGGGATTCGTCTTTTATTTCAAGGCTATCAACAAAGTATATGCAATAATAAAGTCTCAGACCATGGAAAAGTATGCAATAAATATTACTTGAATCGTTATCCTAATTCGACCATTGCAGAAATAAATAATAACGTCACACAACTATTCTTGCAGTTGCAATTCTGGCGAGATAGCTATTCTAACTCATAAAATATTTATGATATATTCTTAGAAAATCCTATGCATCAGGAAAAACTATTAATCACGCATATACTTGAAAATTTATATTTCTCAAAAGTAACTTCTCAGATTCACACATTCACGTTTTTCATCTATGTAACATAAACCAATCAGAAACTCAGAAAATACTTTAAAAAATTCAAAATACACGATTCAACCAAATTACCTACGATAAATGAAAGGGAAAATAAAAACAATATAACTAATGCAAATTACATAAAGATAATCTGACTATTAATAATACACAATAGACATCTAGACCTCCAACGACTGGGCCCACGGTTTCTAGAAGCACTACCTATATAAACTCAATCTAGAAGGCTACAGTAAAATTTCGTGCAACTTCATTAATTCGGAATTTTTTACAGAACAACCTCAAAAGGGTTCAACACAGATCACTGTATATAATATACATTAAAAGTGAATCAATAAATTGGAACATTAGCTATGAATCAACAACCATCGACTCTTTCACTTGACTCTCTTTATATATTACATTTGAAAATAGAATATAGAGCTATCCCGAGAATAGAAAGATTCTCAGGATTTCTCCTTCAACCGTAAATCTCTGTATAGTAACAATCAACTTTCTTATTGCCTCCATTTTCCAGTCGTGCCTAGACATTGAGTTGTAACCTACTATAAATATGGTGGGTGCTCAATTTGTATCTTGCTTGAATATCTCAAGGAACAACAATTGTTCATTTAGGATGATCTGCACAACAATTTACCCGAATTACAACCTTTTTGAAATCAGAAAATCTCACATTAACTATACTATTTTCAACTTTCTTTAACCATTCTTTTGTCTTGAATTATTACAAATTGAGGACAAACTTTCCTAAAAACATAACAATTAACAAGGAAATAAGGATAGGAATTATACCTTTTCCATGGCCCACCAATTACCTATTCTTGTCTTCATGAGGAAGAAATATTAGTTCAAATGGGATGCTCTTTATCGACACAATCATTGGTATGAGTAGTTTCATCTCCCATATGAATCTATGATTATGGACTTACTTATGATGGTCATCACTTCTTCCATATTTAATTAGATCAACCAAGGTTTCTCCTTCTTGCTCTTGGTGTCTTTCCTCATCATTCTTCTTCTTCAAGCATGTTTTCACCATCTTCAAAATATAACTTTTATTCTTCTATAAATGCTTCTTCTTGTTGGGGAAGGTCTAAAATATATTGTTTTTTAAGGCATTTGTCGAAGTCTCTAAGGATACCTTTGTACTTTTGGAATCTTGGACCCTAGTGTTTAAGACATTACTCATTAAGTTTTTCGGTGGAAAATATGATTTTTTATTGTAAGAACATTTAAACCAATCCAAATGTTTCATACCTAGAGAACTATTGAATAGTCTCATACACGCATCTTCATTTTCACCAATTCAAATATTGCATACCTAGTTAACTAATGAATATTATCATACATGCAGCTTCATACACCATGTTAATTTTTGAAATATAATTTAATAATTTCTCAAATGAGCAATAGCCAAAGAATGTTCCCCCTCAAATTTTGGACAATCTATAAAGAAACTTGGGCTATAGAAATCTGGGTATATTGGAACATCATGGAAATAAAAAGTGGGATATAACACATGAAAATACCAAGGATCCATTCTTTATCCCATTTATTTTCACAATATAGGACTATGTAGTTGCTAGGGTGAATCTTAAATTCCATCTTTCTTAAAGATTCTTGTTTCATCCTACAAGCATGAAATATTTGAAGGTCTATGAGAAACAAGGATTTTAATCCTATAATTGAGTCTATATATAAGCACACTAAACAAGGTTTTGAGATATAATTGTAAAGGAAAATGGTTGAATTGTAGACTTCAGATCTCAAGGAGAGTAACTCAAATCCTCCCTAGGGTGAATCCATGAAGATGATTTACACTTTTGGGTGAAATGTGGAAATGAAATTTCAAAATTTTACTCTTTTATCAAATTGAAGCCCTAAAAATTAATATAAGCTTTGTGAATTTTGATTTTGATTAAAAGGAAAATCTGTGGAGAATTATTTTGTTTTCCTAATGATATTTTTTTCAAAAAATATTAGAGTCATATACCATGTCAAATTTCCATTAAATTAAATGTTTGTCCTTGCAATTTTTTCCACATCTGAATAGGTATGTATGTGTTCAATCGAAATAACTTAGTCTAAAATATATACAAACTATACATTTTAGACTAAATTTTTGAAATAGACACAGAGAACGCTAAATTATGCATATTGAACCTTTATTTTTTTATGCAAAATTATATTTTTTTATTATTTTTGAAGTTCAACGAATTAATATTTCAATTTCATTTTTCAATTACATGTGTTTGTGGGGGATATAAGAATAATTATTCACAAGATAAAGGTATATAGTTTTCGAGGCAAGATAGTTAGGTTTTTCGTATGCAAGGAGTTGGTTGTTGTTGCCAAGCTCTAGGTTGTCTGTTGGGAAACTAGCTCCAAAAAGAGAAGAAAAGAGATATCAATGCCTTAGAAATAAGCCACTTCGAGGGGGAAACCTCCAATACATTACATGAATGAACAATTCCTGGATGATACAATTTACAAAACCTCCTTTATATATATAGGAGTCCATGGGGCCATAATGTAATCCTAGTGGGCCACAATGTAATCCTAGCCAACCTAACAATAATAATTTAAGGGCACAATAATAACAAAATGGGGGTTACAAGGGTACAATGATAACAATAAGGGGGTTACACTAACAACAATAAGGGACTATACTAGTAATATAGGGACCTAACATGCCCCTCTCCTTCAAAAAAGTGTTGTCCTCAACGCTTAAGTAGCTCTGGGTGCTTCTGTATAAAATTCTCATCCTCCCATGTAGAATCTTCAGTGGGTAAGTTCTTCCACTTGATGAGATACTCTGAAATTGATCGATTCCGTAGTTGTCGAGTTCTTGTTTCCTTGACCGCTTCAGGTTCCAATATGATTTTTCCTTCCTCATCAAGTTCTGGCAATATTGTTTGAACTGGAATATTTTCACCTATAACTTTCTTTAAGCATGAAACATGGAAAACTGGATGTACTCGCGAAGAAGCAGGAAGCTCCAATTTGTATGCCATAGTACCAATCTTTTGCAACACCTTGTAAGGACCATAGTACTTTGCTGATAATTTATTATCCTTCTTAGCTTGCTTGGGGGACATTTGTTTGTATGGTTGTAGCCGTAAAAATACCCAATATCCTACATCAAAACTTCTCTCACTGCAATGTTGATCTGCCTGTTGTTTCATTCGATTTTGTGCCAAAGTCAGGTTATCCTTTAAGAGTTGGAGAACTTCTTGCTGATGCTCGATGTGATCTTCCACTGCTTGAACCTTCGAATTTTCTCTGAAATATGATGTGATGGATGGTGGATGATATCCATAAAGTGCCATAAATGGGGTCATTTTTGCTGCAGTATGGAAGGAAGTGTTATACCACCATTCAGCGAGAGGTAACCACTTGACCCATTGTGTTTGTTTATCGGATACAAAACAACGAAGATATCCTTCCAAACATTTATTTACTATCTCAGTTTGACCATCAGATTGAGGATGATAAGATGAGCTATGAGCTAATTTAGTACCCAAACAAGAAAATAACTCTGTCCAAAAATTTCCCGTAAAAATGGGATCTCTGTCGCTCACAATAGCCCTTGGGCTTCCATGTAGCTTTTGAATTCTGTCCACAAATGTAGTAGCAACTGTACTTGCTTTAAATGGATGAGATAATGCACAAAAGTGTGCATACTTGGTAAGTCTATCAACTCCCACCATGATGACATTATTTCCTTCGGACTTAGGTAAACCTGTGATAAAATCCATTGAAATCTCCTCCCAACGTTGACTTGGAATGGATAAAGGTTGTAGAAGTCCTGGGGTCTTAATTGTCTCAACTTTATTCTACTAGCAAACCAAACATTCCGTCACAAAATTTTGAATATCATATTTAAGGCCATCCCAAAAAGATTCTTTCTTCACCCTGTGGTAAGTTTTTAAAAATCCCGAGTGTCCTCCTAAAGGAGAAGTGTGCAATTCCAAAAGAATATTTTGTTTTAGTTGGGAATTCTTACAAAGATATAAGCGATCTTTGTACCATAAGGAATCATTTTTCCAACTAAATGTATCGGATGTACTAGGATCTTGCTGCAACTTTTGAATGAGTGTCCATACATCTTTGTCCTTCTTCCATTCATCTCTTGCTTCGGTTATCCAATCTGGTTGGATAATAGAAATGGCACAAAGCAATGCTTCCACCTCTTCATTCTTTCTTGAGAGTGAATTTGCAACAACATTAAGCTTTCCTTTTTTGTAGATTATTTCAAAGTCATAACCCAACATCTTTGTGACCCATTTTTGCTGCTCTTTTAAAGATAGTCTTTGTTCCAAAAAGTGTTTAAGACTATCCTGATCATTTTTTACCTTGAAGTGTCTTCCCATTAGGTAAGTTCGCCATTTCTTTAGTGCATGTAGTATTGCTAACATTTCCTTCTCATAAATAGGTTTCTGTAAATACTTTCCTTTGATTGGACAACTTTCAAAAGCAACGGGTCTTCCTTCCTACATTAAAACAACACCAATTCTATTTCCTGAGGCATCACATTCCTCAATAAATGTTTTTGTGAAGTTTGGCGTAGCTAAGATAGGCGCTAGGCACATTGCCTCTTTAAGATGTTCAAAAGCCTTAGTTGCTTCAAGAGTCCATGAAAATGCAACTTTCTTCAATAATGTTGTTAGAGGTGCTGTTATTCTCCCATAATTCCTAACAAACTTGTGATAATACCCTGTTAACCTGAGAAATCCTCGCAACTGCTTTATGGTTGTGGGGACTTTCCATTCCTTAATGGCTTTAAATTTTTTAGGGTCTACTTTAACACCCTAGTGAGATACAATATGACCCAGATATTCCACCTCTTGTACTCCAAAGAAACATTTGGATGTTTTTGCATATAATTTTTTCTCCTGCAATAGTTTGAGCACCCTGTCAACATGTTCAACATGATCCTTCCAAGACCTGCTGTAGATTAGTATATCATCAAAAATACTAGCACAAATTTTCTAAGGAAGGGTTTGAAAATGGAATTCATCAACCCTTGAAATGTAGAAGGTGCATTGGTAAGGCCAAAAGGCATGACAAAAAATTCATAATGACCCTCATGAGTTCGAAATGTTATTTTTGGAATATCTTCGGTCTTCATTCTAATTTGATGATATCCTGAACGAAGATCCAACTTGGTAAAATAAATTGCTCCATGTAATTCATCCAATAATTCATCAATCACAGGAATGGGAAATTTATCTTTAATGGTGAGCTTATTGAGCTCCCTATAATCCGGACACATTCGCCATGATCCATCCTTCTTGTGTACCAATACAACAGGAGCAGAGAAAGAACTTTGACTAGGTTGAATTATACCTGCCTCTAACATTTCTGCAATCATGCGTTCAATTTCGCTCTTTTGGAAGTAAGGATATCTATAAGGCCGGATGTTTGGAGGAACACTTCCTGGAATCAAATGAATAGCATGATCGTGATCACGAATAGGTGGGAGTCCTTTGGGAGTTTCAAACACCTTGGAATGATTGTCCAAGACTTGTTGGAGATCTGCAGAAATAGATGATTTTGATGTCGGAACTTCTAGTGAGCATAATTGTGCAATCACGCCTCGTTGTTCTTTCTTTAGAAGCTTTGTCATGACATTAGAGCTTATTATCCTTCCCGGCTTCCCTTCAATACCCCGTAATTCGACTTCCTTTCCTTCTGAAAAATTTTTCAAGAAAAGTTCTTGAAAATTAAAAGCTACCGTCCCCAAAGATTGTAACCATTGTACTCCTAGTACAACATCAGCACCTCCCATAGGAATGGAAAGCATTGGACTAGTCAATACATATTCCCCATGGTTAGCTTGATATTATGGCATTTTCCAAAGCAATTTATAGTTCCTCCATTTGCAACCATCACTTGACATTCTGGTGCTGGGTATAGGAAACAATTTAATTCCTTGGCTACCTTACAATGAATAAAATTATGGGTGCTACCTGAATCAATCAACACTATTACTTTTGTCTTCTTGATCTGCCTTATATCTTGAGATTTTGAGGAGTGGTAATTCCTTCCAGTGCATTACATGATATGGTCGGATTCATTTCTTCCTCTGCTAGGGCCGGTTCCTGGTGTATATCCTCTTCTTGTTCATTTTATTCTTCTTCTTCACAATCTATGTAAAATAATTTCTTTTCAACACAATTATGACCTTTAGTATATTTGCTATCACAACTGTAGCAAAGCCCTTTTTCTCTTTTTTCTTCCAATTGTTGTGGTGTCAACCTTGTAGGTTGTGGAAATCTAGGCGTAGCAACACTTCCTTCTTTATAGAATTGAGTGGTAGGCTTCCTTGTCGCCATAATTTTACTTTCAATTTTTCTTGCCAACTTGAATGCCTTCTCCAATGAATCAGGTTCCAAAACAAGAACTTCATGTTGGATGTTATCCTTTAGAGTGCCTATGAAGAGATCAATCCTGTGTTCCTCCGGAATATCAGTTACCCTTATATTCAATTTTTGGAAGTCCTCAATGTGCTGCCCCACTAAACCCTTTTGTTTGAGATTTATCAATTGGCTAAAGAAGGTGTTTCTCTTTGTATCCTCATAATGTGCTATCATTTCTTCCATAAAAATTGACCAAGTGACAATTTTTTTACGGGAGCAAAGCCATCGATACCATACAAATGTATTTTGTTCTAAATGTAAAGTTGCAATGCCTACCTTTTGTGTGTTTTGCACATTATTGAGATCAAAATATTGCTCCATCTGTAGTATCCATGTTACAGGATCCTTTCCATCAAACTTCCTCATATCCATTTTTGGAATATGGTGGTTCTTCCCGCTAACATTAGAGTTTATGAAATCACGATTAACATTTATTTTGTTCTCATCATGAGTTTCTTCTACTATCTTTTCACCATTAGGAAACATTTCTTGTATCAACTTTGTCAAACCTTCCATGTCTGCTTTTAGAACATTCTTCATGTTTTCCATTTTCTCATCGATCTTAGCTTCCATGTCATCCATCTTAGATTCCATGCCAGCCTCCATGCCATCAATATTAGATTCCATGCCATCTATCTTAGATTCCATGCCTTTAGTCAAAACTTCCATGTCATTTTTTGTTGCTCTTTGCGAGAGCGAAATTTGTTGCACTTGCTCTTGTAATTTTGATATGTCATATTGCCATTCTTCGTCTTCATGAGTCATAGTAGAGCTTTCCAAAGGCTCAATGGGTGTTGAATTATTTTTAGGGGCCAATTTTATAATCTAATATTGATATCTATTCTACAATATGCCCTTGCAATCAATTCAACTTGATTCTTCAAACAAGACTTATGCAATTCGGAAAAAAATACACACCTTTTACTTGCTTTTGCAGAGCTCGATATTGAAATTGTATTGTCTCTGTGATTGCGGCTCTTCAATACCTGAAATTGAGCACCGAAGTAGCCCTCTGAATTCTCTTTTGAATGCCACAGGTTTGACTTGATTTGGATTCTCCAAGACAAAGTTATGTCCAATCTCCCACAATGACCTAATTATGGACTGGTTTAGTATAGCAAACTTGTACGACTTGCCACGTGTCACTGTTTCATTTTTCGCCTCTGAAATTGATAGCCAAGAAACTAAAGTCCGTGTAATTGCTACCAATTTTTACGTCACTCCAATCTGATGCTCAGAGAGAGAGTTATTGAAATTTTCCCACGATCACCTTTTTGAGATGAAATTCGAGAGCCTAAAAAAGCACTACCTTCCATAGATTATATCTCCAAAAATATTGTGAACCAAGCTCTGAAATTTTTTTATGAGTTTCCTTAGGATCTCAGCTTCGCACCATATAAATTTCAGATTCTCAACCTCAGTAGAAAAAACTTTATAGCGCAAATGCCACGATGACCTGTTTAGGAGCCTGAAAAAAGAACTAACTTCCACAGATCATATCTCCGAAAATGTTGCGAACCAAGCTCTGTAATTTTTAGAAAATCGTCCTCAGGATTTCGGCTTCACATCCTAAAAATTTCAGCTTCTGAAACTTCGTAGAAAAAAATTTATAGCGAAAATGCCACGATGACCTATTTGGAGCAGCGAAACCCTAGAATCCAAAGCTCTGATACCAAATGTTGGGAAACTAGCTCCAAAAAGAGAAGAAAAGAGATATCAACGCCTTAGAGATAAGCCACTTCGAGGGGGCAACCTCCAATACATTACATGAATGAACCATTCTTGGATGATACAATTTACAAAACCTCCTTTCTATATATAGGAGTCCATAGGACCATAATGTAATCCTAGTGGGCTACAATGTAATCCTAGCCGACCTAAAAATAATAATTTAAGGGCACAATAATAACAAAATGGGGGTTACAAGGGTACAATAATAACAATAAGGGGCTTACACTAACAATAATAAGGGACTATACTAGTGATATAGGGACCTAACATTGTCCTTGATTCTCTTGGTTGTCATAATGGTAGTGATCTGTGCCTATTTCAATCAAATTTATTTGGCACAGTTGTGTTTTTTAATAGGATCTTTGTAGGAAAGAATTATCTTGTGGACACTGAATATTTTTAGCTCAAATCTTATTGCCATGACTTTGACGATCTACAAGGTCTGAAGAGTGTTGCCTTAGATACATCCATCATCTTGGCCATTCTTTTGGTAGCTTTGTGACATATCTACATGGATATGGAGAAACTCATTCCTGTAAGGGAATCTTGGTGACCGATCAGTGAAGTAAAAAATATGGAGTATCACTTTGTTTGGATCATTGTGAAAATCACAGATCCACGATTTTGTCTTTTTTTTACTGCACAAAGCTAAAACAATGGTGATCTATTCAAAAAATTAAAATGAGGTTTCTACGAAACCCCTCATACTCATTCTTCAGTCACAAAGTGTGGTAATAGGCCCGATGTTGGACAAAAGTTATGGAGGGAAAGGATTCCAAGGAAAAAATAGTCCAACTATGTGGAATTTCATTCAAATTAGAGGTGGGGATTTTTTTTTGATATTTTTTTTGAAAACCCCAGATGGGAGATCAATCCTTATAGGGATCCACGAAATGAATTTAGTACTTGATCTCAAGAAGAAGATCTAAAAGGGACTTACAATCTCGATGGAGTTTCAAAATTTTATTTATGAAGGTAGATCTCTACAAGATGACTTTATGTTGCAAGACTAAGTCATCAAATGAAACTCCTCTATCATCATCAATCTACTATTGAGGGGATATTTTCCTCGTCCCAGTAACCCTAAAAGGACCACTTTCGTTTAAGGATGTATTGAAAACATAGGTTGGGTCATAAGACAAAGTCGAAACAAATATCAATATTCGTTAACCTTACGTTGTGGAACAACGGAAACAAGCCCCGACATTGTTAATTAATATTCCACAACTTACAGAATGGTTCTCTACCATCCAATCCCGAGCAATCATTTGTATATTTAATGGTTTTTATCCCAAACTATAAGATCCACATCATTGGGTATACACACATTGGACTTCAAATTATGAAGTTCTTCTATGCTCTAGGGTATTTTTTATTGTAAAATTCAATACCTTAAAGGATGTGTAGTTTTCCCTAAATGAAGGCCCATGGTTTTGGGTCTGTTCAAAACTTCTTATAACCCCATGGTTTTCAAGGTTTGATGTTGACACAATGGTGGTATCCAAAATGACAGTTTGGGTTAGATTACACAACCTTTCTCTTCCCTTTTGGCACCACCAAGTTCTATAAGGAATTGTAGACACTTTGGGAAAGTATGTAAAGTTGGATCTAGATCGAACCTCAAAGGGAATTTTTACCTTTGCTAGGATCTGTATAGAGGTAGGTCTTAGCAAGGGTTTACTTTATCATATACGCTTGATTCATGACAGTCTTCAATGGACCCAACATTTAGATTTTTAAAATATGATTTTTCGATGTCGTACTTGTCTTCAAACAAGACATCTAGAAATTGCATGTCCACATGCAAAGGAAGACCCAAAAATAAAAAATAAACAACCCCAAAATCCAAATTCTTGTAAATTTTAAGAGTAAATTCACTCAGATGAAGAGGATGATGAAATAATGGAAAATATTATGGATGCTCAGAATCCAAAAGGAATGCCCGTATATGGAGGGGCTAAGCATAATGGAACAATGAATCAAAAAATAAAAAATGACGGGAACGACAACAAACATAGATTCAGTGTAGCAGATCGAAGCCTCTCCTTCTGAAAAAGAGATGGGAGACATTGAGAGACCCAATGGATCCGAGATTTTAGACATAGACAAAGAGGCCTCCTTGAAGGTGATAGAGAATCAAATGGAAACTATGGAAGAGAATCAAATGGAAATTGTGAATGCTACTCCTAATAAAAGTTTTTATAAAAAAGTAGAGAAAAATAAAGGTAGAAAAGGGTAGTTAAGTGTCCTTACACTTAGCTCCACAAAGTAATTTTGTATTGTGGTTTCATGGGCCTTGGTCCTAGTTTATTCTCTTTATGTGGACATTCAATTCTTGGAGGAAATTTACTTGGAGATTTATGCTCAATATTTTGTAGGCCTTTTGGCTGACATCATTTGAATGCTCTTGGGAATATACAAAATATATTTTTTTCCCTATTTTTCATGTTGAATAGAAATACAATTTTTTCTTCGAAATAAAAAAACACGGGTTCATTTCTTATTTTTTTCTACTATTTAAATAAATTTAAAAAGTGAATGGTAGCCATTTGAAGATGACTCATAAATGGAGAGAATGGAATTTTTTGAAAATTCATTAGATTAGTATTGGGGTCTAAAATGGGCCTCCTAAGGAAATTATAAACAAATAGTGGAAATAATAAAATAATATTAGAATACATCATCAAATTTTAGAGGGAAAAAAAGAAAAAACTACTTTTTCAACTTATCTCCATATGGGTTTACTCAAATTTCAAGTGGGAATACTCATTGGATGTAGAATGTGATCCCTAATCCAAGGAGTACCCAGGTTTCATACTTTCAATGGACCCTACTATACAAAAAATGAGAAATACATGAAAAATGTCTTTGCAATCACGTTTTTTCATGTATTTCACATTTTTCGTGTAGCATGGTCCATCGAAAGTATAAAACATGGGTAATATTTTGATGAGGAATTAAATTTAATATTCAAAGTATAATCCCGCTCGAAATTTGAGTAAAACCTTAGGGAGATAAGTTGAAAATACGAGTTGAAAAAATAGTTTTATTATTTTATTATTTTTTAATCTTTTTACTTTTTTACTCAAAAAATGGTGACTCACGCACCATGGTTGACATGATCATATTGAATCATATTGGTTCTTATAAATTTCGTTTTGGTTTTACATTTTTCTTAGGAGGCCCATTTTAGACATCAAAATTTCCCTACTGTTTGCTATTGTATATTTTATGTTATTGATTGTTCATTTAGCAACTTTTAAACTGTTGAAAAATATTTTAAACATAATATTTAAAATAAATTAGATGAAAAATATCATCCGAATTCGAAAATTTCAAACTCATATGCCATTGGATAGAGGATTTCTACAAGAATCTAATGTGATCAACTCTTCCACCTAAGGAAAAATATCGCCTTAAATTCGCCATGCTAAAAGATGGTTTTGCAAAGAAATATGTAGAATAGGAGCAAAAAATCTATTTTTTAGGCCCTCAACAACTCAATCGAGCACTTAAAAATCTTGATGGAGAGCTTTACATAAAATTTGAAATATCTTGATCGAGGGTTTAACAAACCCTTGATTGAGTTATTGGCAGGGTCAAAGAAAACTCTTGATTGAACTTTTTTTTTTCTCAAGCACCAACCCATGAGAGTTGAAGATCTTGATCGAGTTCTTATAATAATTAACCCCAACCAACACAAACTACCATATTTTAATATATTAATTGATATTAATTGACATAGGTGTGGAGCTAGGAGCTCGATAAAGTGTTGCTAGTCATATATTTTGACCAATCAAGTATTCACTTACACACATAACTAGGAGCTTGACCAAATTATTTCTCAATCGAGTTCCTTTTGCTACTGAATAAAAAATGAAATACAAGGCATTAGAAAATTGACGGAAAAATAACACAAAACACTGAAATTACACTGAGATTGACAACAAACATGGGAAATTGGAGGATTCGTTCTTGAAAATGGGCTCGAGTGCAAAACCAAGAGGAAGCCTGATAAATTGCTAGATAAACGATGTGACAAAAGAAATCAATATTGAGAGAACAAAAACAACAACAACATTATCCAATTCAACCAATCGATGCAAATATAGGGAATGATTTGTCTCACTTTTCATATTACAATCCAAAAATTGTATGCATTATTTAGTATAAACTTAAGAAAGTTATATTTTATATGGAATCCAAAGTTATTATGTACAAATTATAAAATATAGAAGAAGACAATGGAAAAAATTGAAAGAATATTGAAAATGAATGGTCATATAAACCTAGCCATGAACAAAATACGTAATGAATATTGGTAATATAAGAAATATGATTCAAAAGAAGTAAATAATGGATAATGAAACAATAGAACCAAGATAAAACAAACATTGGAAGTAATACCATGTATTTAAAATTTGAGATGCAACAACAACAACTAAAGAATCCATAAAATGATATTGCATAAAATCACTAAGAAAATTGATGATACCCTTGATATTGGTTTCCCATGATAGACTTATTTTTAAAATGATTTAGATTATTTTGAGATGAACATGCATAAGGAATTCATATTTTTGTTTGTACATTAGTTAAATGATATCAATGTAATGGTTTTAATACATGAGAAGGAAACTATTTCCACATAATTACAAAGATGATGGTTCATGGTAAACCAATAATCACTTGTCTTGATAAATGAAGGTTTTTAGTCAATGAGAAATCACTTGGTGTGATTAATGGTTCATTGCAAGTTGGAAACCACTTGAGAAGTTATATTATAGTCTATTGAAAATTGGGAACCACCTAATAATTGTAATGGTTGAGGGAAATCCACAAAAACTAAGGATTTTATTTAACCAAAGAAACCCATTACATTTCCATATATTTACATGAATTAAAATTCATGGAAATATATACAAGTGATATTAACAAAAAGTATAGTCAAACAGGTGCTCCAAAACCTAGAAAAATTAGATTAATTAAATCTCGGTATTAGTGTAGGATTTAAAAGAGAGAAAATGTGTCAAGATCTTAATGGAGCAAGAGTATCCCTCCTTCCAATGTCCATGTTGAGAAGAATTTTTTTGTTAAACATATAAAAACATGAAGTATTCATGACTTCCATCATCATAACATAATGGTTACTTGAATCCTAAATTATGATCCCTACCTTTTGAACAGCTCACAAGTTTCTTCATCCAATCCTCATGAAGGTTAAGATAATTTGTTTAGTTGTGTTCAAAGACATACAAAGTGTAGTGTAAATTCTTCCTTGCACAAAAATGAGCCTATTATTGCATATCACTACAATGAACCATGAAGGGTTCATGGTTAATAAATATTATTCATATATTATATATGAAAAATAAATGTTAGCATGCATGTATTGATGATATTCTAAATGTCTAAAATGTTAATATTGTTAGATGGTGGCAACCTAATGTTGATTTTCAGCTAGTTGTTTCTCAACATGTAGTCGTGAAATATATTGCAATGCATGCTTGAAAAGTATAAAAGAGGTTATAAAGTTGTCAATATTTTGTAAGAAAGAGCCACGGAAACACAGATTATTCCACTCCATTTGTCATTCTTGTATTCTATTCCCAATAAGCGTTCAAAAGAATTCAAGACTTTTTTGGATGAAGTTGCTTTTTTACAAACCATTCCATACCATTGCATTCAATATAGACTTTTCAAGTGAAATAGTGATTGAAAATTTGTGGAATTTTAGATATCACAAATTTCATATTGATTAGGTCCCTTTGTTATCTGAAAATGGTAAATAAGATGATTAATCCCTCAAATAAGAAGTTGATGTTTAAGAATATTCTATAGAATGATGAGTTGTCTCCAATAATTTATCCAAATAGAGTCAATGTTTCATACTTTCACAATTGTTTTTGACGTGACTTTGATATATATTTTAATTGGGAACAAACTATGTTCTTAGATGGTGTTGCAAAGAAAGTTACTAATTTTATAAGAAATTCCAATCCAAAGGTGTTGTTTCTAATAATTTAGATGGGAACAATTTTTTGTGAACATATTCATTGTTAGAAAAATAATACTTTCTTTTGAGATGATTTTATGACATCCAATAGAATATGAAAATTCTAATACTCTTATATTAATTATTAAAGGAATAGTTGGCACTCAAAAGTCTCAGTTATTCGTTATATTTATCAAGCTCTCTCTAATTTGGTATTTATTGGTATTATGATTTTTATTTTTCTCACTTCAATTGGTATTGAAATGTTTAACATACATGCAAAAAAAATACATTATTCTCTCAAGAATCCTCATAAATATATGAAATAATTGCATGGCCAATCTCGAGTGTTGGAAATATATTCACAACTGAGGGGCGAGGGGGGTGAATCAATAGTGATGGCCTTTATGCATAATTTCACCAATTTCAACTTTTTATTCAATGTCTATTATCCATGCACAATCACATATTATCTCATCAAATCATATAACAAATAATAAACTGCAATCATAAAATTCAAGATAAATCATCCCGAGAAACACAAGAATGCACACACAAGAACACAAGTATTTCTAGTGGAAACCCTTTCGGGAGAAAACCACCCTCCTATTGTTTCGCTACCCAAATATTCTATTAATCTATTGTTGGCAATATGATGCAATGTGTTGTCCTTGATGACAACCTGCTTGATGAAGTTGTCCTTGATGGAAACCTACTTGATGAGTTGCGTTTTGATAGCAACCTATTTGTTAAAGATGTAAAAATGATGTATCTACAGATCAGTTCAGAAGCAGCAGAAAAAGGAATTTTAGTAAGTTCCAGAGAAATGATAAATATAATATGTCGCAATGTATACGCTACTTTTATGAAGGCAACCCGCATATGGATTCAATGTATACACTACTTTTGTGAAGGAAAACTGCGTATACATTCAGGACTAGTATATACACAGCTAGTTTGAAGAGAAATCGCGTATACACATGGATACAAATGCTCCAAGTCACGTATGCCTTTTGCGCTCTAAAAACGATGATACCTAGGGGCATTACCATGGTATTGGCCCACTTTATTGAGCGTTGGATTATCTATTTGATCTCGTCCAGGAATACCATCAGCGATTGAGTGGTTTTGACTCATGGTATTGACAAAAGCTAAATCTATATAAGAAGAAAAAGATCATAGTGCTAGGGTGTGCATTTGTAAGGATTGTTAATAAATAAATCTCTTTAAGAGATATCTGCATGGTTGAACTATGATAGATCTGAATCTATGATGCACCTATGGATATGATGAAGGTTCAAGATCTCTAGATCTAGAAATGATGAATCTCTCGGATGATATGCAAAACAAATGATGAAGACCTGGCGCAAGTCTGATGAAGAAATTGAAGAAATCTGGGTAATTTTATAGATCTAGTCTGTTCTGCAAAGTTTATCTTTCACAGATCTATATGCTATTTTGTCTCGGTAAAAGCGTGTATATACGCGGGTTCGCTTAATAAAAAGCACGTATGAAAGTTAGGGTTTCTGAAGCTCATTTACAGATATTACTTCTGTGATTTCTATTTTTTCTCTGTTGTCGGTCAATGAAGTATTCTTGAAGTTCTGGGTTGATTGAACATGGAGTATGCTGCTGATTTGATAATGAACAAATCTAATCACTGATTGAGAAAACATGATGAAGGATGAGTGACTATATAAACAGTTCTGCATTGTTGATAGATTGTCTGAATTGAAAGTTTCAGATCTGAATATGAGTCTAAATAGATTCTGAAAGAAATCATACGCTAGTTGGTGAAAAGAAAATCACATGTATATGCATAAACTATGAAGAAAAGTCACGTATTATTTCAAAATATAAAAACTAGCATGCACTAAAGCATACGCAGGTTGGTGTGAAGAAAGTTGTGTATACACGCATGTTACATAAAGAAAAACAATGTATGGTATCTGAATTAATGGTTGTTCAAGGTTGAATGTGTATCTGATTATCTACTCTGAAGTCTGGGTTATTTCTGATATTCTGGTTACAGTGGTATTACTGTTCTGATTGAAGTTTTGGGTAAAGTATGGTTGTTGATGTTAAGGGGTTGTATTGAAGCTGTTTTGATCCAGTATGAAAATTGATGAAACGTGGTCTTCAGTGGATCTGAGGGTCGAAGCCTTCAGTATGAAAGTAGAAGCTTTTAGCTAGTAGAAGCTGGTGTTGAACTCAGGGGGTCAAAGATCCCTTCTAGGAGAGGCTGGTAAACAAGATCAGGGGGTTGGAGCTCCCTTCCAGTTGTAGCTGGAAAACGAGAAAAGGTTGCAGCCTTCTGCAGGTAGAAGCCTGCATACTGGTATAAGTCTGCATCAGTACAATTTTGTAAAAGATTTTCTATATAATAAAGATTGAAGACAGAGATGATGAAAACGGTGGTTTTCTCCCAAATTGGGTTTCCACCTTAAATATTGGTGTTCATGTGTGTGATTCTTTATACCGTTGTTTACTACTCATAACTTCTGATTATCTAGCCTTATTCATAACTGATGAATCTGTTTAAAAGACTGTTCCTGAGAAATTCTCTAAATCTCAAAGATAAATCAGTATACGCTAGTTTCCTTTTATATTTCCGCGTGCATTTTCTCAAAGAAAAAGTAAAAAGGTTTCAGTCAGCTCTAAATACTGATTCATCCCCCCTCTCAGTATTTTTCCCAACAATTGGAATCAGAGCAGGTCCTTCTGAAAAATCTTAGCTGCTAGAAGGAAGATCAATCAAGATGAGAAATCAAGATGGAACAGCATCTATCAGGCCTCCGCTCTTCAACAGAAACAATTTAATATTCCAGAAAACAAGGATGCGATCCTATCTTCAGTCTCTGGGAGCAAATGTATGGGCTATTGTTGAAGGAGGATATCAATATCCAGCCACAGTACCAACAGATCCAACGGAAAGAAAGAATTATGAAACAAAGGCAAAAGCGGTCAATGCTCTATTGGGAAGTCTAACTGAATCAAAATTTGTCAAAGTCATGCAGCTGGATACATCAAAGGCTATATGGGACAAAATCATTCTAAGTTATGAAGGTGATGCAAAGGTAAAAAGTGTTAAACTCCAAACTCTCAGAATTCAATATGAGAATCTAAAAATGCATAATGAGGAGAGCATTGCCAATTTATTTTTACGTCTTGATGATATTGTAAATCGTATGAGAAATCTGGGAGAAATAATAACCGAATCTACTTTGGTTGAGAAAGTTTTAAGATCGCTAACGACAAAATTTGAGTCAAAAGTTTCTGCTCTTGAAGAAAAGTAGGATCTTCAAAATCTTACTGTGGTGCAACTTCATGGCATACTAACAGCATGTGAAATGAGAAGAGGAGGACCATCTGAAGTCAAAGAAGCTGTCTTTAGAGCTTCTACAAAAGGGAAATAAGTACAAGAGACATAAGGATCAGGGTATATCTCAGAAGAAGATGAGGTAAATTTTGTAAAGAAACTCCAACTTGGCACAAGACGGTTCAGAGGTAAGCTTCCTTTCAAATGTTTTGCTTGTGGAAGAGTTGGTCATTATGCTGCTAAGTGTCCTCATAAAGAAACACATGAAAAAGGGAAGGAAGGAACAAGAAGGAATAAGAATCGGTTTAGCACTAGAAAAAGTTACTATACTCATGAAGACAGTGATGGGTTATCTGATAGTTAGGAGGAATGTGAACAAGATCTTAGACTTCTCATGGCATTTGAAAAAGAATCTAGAGAAGAAAAATATACTTTTATGGATGCTTTAGAGGACAATGATTTTCTTGATGAAATCAATCAACTCAAAATATGCTTAGAAGAAAGTAAAATATCCATAGAAACTTTGAAAAATCAGCTTGAAGAAAAGGAGAAACACAATGAGAAATTAGAATGTGAAATAGTAAGTTTAAGAAAAGAAATTGAGAAAGTAAAGACTTTGAATCTTAGATTTGATAAAGGATCTGAAACCTTAGATTAGATTATCAAGGTACAACGTTATCCTCTTATAAAGAAAGGTCTTGGATATATCAGAGAATCTTCTCAGGCTTCAGCACCAAATTATCTAAAAGCAGCTACAACCAGTATACAACATTCTGCCACTCAGCAAGGGAATAAATAATCTTTACAGGTAAAGCATGACCATCTCAATTCAAAGAACACTAACAAGAATACCTTTCAAAGAAACACAAATCATCAGGTAAATTCAAGTAGAAGATTTCATGATCGCAAAAATTTCTTCTTCAATGGACAATGTTTCTCATGTCACAATTTTGGTCATAAAGTTGTTCAATGTGTTGCATATAAAACCATCATGACAAGAGAAGCAAGAAAGAAAAGGATTGATATTGGAACAAAGAAGAATACATATAGCAATTTTTCTCCTCTTCAAAATGAAGTTGAATGTGCTTATTGCAATAACTTTGGTCATGAAGAATATGAATGCAGAAGCAAAGATCAGCCAAAAGAGCATTTTCCTTCAAGCTCCAAAGTGTGGAAAAAGAAGGAATTACAGGTTGAAAATTGTGGCATAGCTTTATTTGCAGAAGGTGAAGAAAATCAATGGTACATTGATAGTGGATGCTCAAAATACATGACAGGTGACAAAAACAATCTTCTTGCATATAGTGCTCTAGAAAAAGAAAATAATGTTACATTTGGAAATGATACTCCGGCTGTCATTAAGGGAAAAGGGTCTGTTTTTCTAAAATAAAAGGTGAAAGATAATAATGTCATGTATGTGGATGGATTAAAGCATAACCTGTTAAGTGTAAGTCAAATGTGTGATCAAGGAACTGAAGTTGTCTTTAGTTCAAAAGAATGTGTGGTACGTGATCTTGATACAGGTAAAACAATTATAAAAGGAAACAAAACTCCAAGCAACCTGTATGTATTAAAGAACTGCAAAGAACAATGTTACTTAATTAAATCTTTAGAAAACTGGCTATGGCATAGAATATTGGGGCATCTGAGCTTCTCTCAAATCAACAAATCAAGCAGACTTAAAGCTGTTCATGATCTTCCCAATATTACTCTACCTGAAAGTATCATATGCAAATCTTGCTAATTCAGTAAGCAAACCAGAGTGCAATTTAATGCCAAGGAAGGATCATAAAGTAAGCCTCTTGAACTCATTCATACTGACATATGTGGACCTGTAAGGAAAAAGTCTCCACGTGGGGAACAATACTATATCTTATTTATTGATGATTTCTCTAGAATGTGTTGGATTGGGTTGATTAAACACAAAGATGAAGCATTTGAGAAATTTCAGATCTTCAAAGCACTGGTTGAAAATGAATTATATCTAAAAATAAAGTGTCTTAGATCTGATCGAGGAGGATAATATACATCAGATGAATTCCTTGAATTTTGTGAACAACATGGCATAAAAAGACAGTTTTCTGTAGCTGGCACTCCACAACAAAATGGCGTAGCAGAATGAATAGAACAGTTCAAAAAATGGCTAGAGCTATGCTTGATGATTCTGGAACACTTGACACATTTTGGGGAGAAGCAGCACATACTGCGGTAAATATTTTTAACAAGGCACATGTTCGTGTAAATAGTGATAAAACTCCATATGAACTCTGGTATGGTAATCCTCCCACTGTGAAGCATTTTAAAGTTCTTGGAAGCAAATGCTTTATAAAAAATAATGATGAAAAACTTGGCAAGTTTGAACCCAGAGCAGATGAAGGAATTCTTCTTGGTTACTCCTCTAGGAGTAGAGCATATAAATGTTACAATAAAAGACTTCAGAATATTGTTGAAAGTATTGATGTTGTTATTGATGAGTCTCCTGCAGCTCCAAAAGAAGAAAAAAAAACAACAGATGAAGACGATGGTGACATATATCCTTCTACATCAAATAGAAATGATATAGACAATGAACCCAATGAAGAACCCGAAGATGATTTATCTGAAAAAGCTCCATCCAGATATGTTCAAAAGAATCATCCAGAATCTCAAATTTTGGGAGAAAAGGGATCAAGTGTACAAACAAGAAGGACTCTTGTGGGATCTTCTAGCTATCTGGCATTTCTATCCACTATTGAACCACACAATGTCAATCAAGATAGCAAAGATGAATGTTGGATTCAAGCCATGAATGAAGAGCTTGATCAAATTGAAAAGAATCACACTTGGGAATTAGTACCAAGACCTCATGACAAAAATGTCACTGGAACTAAATGGATATTCAAAAACAAGTTAAATGAGAATGGGGATGTTATAAGAAATAAAGCTAGACTTGTTTGCAAGGGGTATGCTCAACAAGAAGGTATAGACTTTGAAGAAACTTTTGCTCCTGTAGCTAGAATTTAAGCCATAAGAATGTTTCTTGCTTTTTCAAGATTCCAACAAATCAAAGTTTATCAAATGGATGTTAAATCTGCTTTTCTCAATGGTGATCTAGAAGAAGAAGTTTATATAGAATAACCAGAAGGATTCATTTTGGGAAATGACGAAAAACTTGTTTGTAGACTTAAAAAGGCTCTATATGGTCTCAAACAAGCTCCAAGGGCATGGTATTATCGTCTTGAAAAATATCTTCATCAACAAGGATTTTCAAGGGGGTCTACTGATAGCAACTTATACACAAAAATTGAAAATGATAAACTATTGATTGTGGTTGTATATGTTGATGATATCATTTTTGGAAGTAATGAAGAGTCTATGAGTTAGAAATTTGCTTCTGTTATGCAGCAAGAATTTGAAATGTCTTTACTTGGGGAACTAACATTATTTCTTGGCTTGCAAATGCAACAAGAAACAGATGGCATATTCTTATCACAAGAAAAATATCTTAAGAAAATTTTGAAGAAGTATGGCATGGAAGAGTGCAAACCTGTAAGTACACCAATGATAACTGGATGTAATCTCAGTTCTCATGATGATTCTCCCACGGTGAATCAACCAGAATACAGATATATGATAGGAAGTCTACTTTATCTCACTGGGACTAGACCAGACATTATGCATGTAGTTGGAATTGTTGGACAATTCCAAGCTAATCCAAAAGAGTCTCACCTTCAGGCTGTCAAAATAATATTCAAATATCTACAAGGAACTCAAGACTTTGGACTATGGTATCCAAAGAATGTCGATCTTACTCTTCATGCTTACACTGATGCAGTTTGGGCTGGAAATGTTGATGATCGGAAAAGCACTAGTGGTGGTGCATTCTATATGGGGCCCCGGTTAGTATCTTGGTTTAGCAAGAAGCAAATCTCTATTGCCTTATCTACAGCAGAATCAGAATATGTGGCTGCCGCATCATGTTGCACTCAAATTCTTTGGATGATGCAAACCTTACAAGACATTCAAATCAAATGTTCACCTCCTATCTCCATTATGTGTGATAATACAAGTGCCATCAGTATCTCAAAGAATCCTGTTATGCATTCCAAGACCAAGCACATTCCCATCAAGTATCACTTCTTACGTGAACAAGTGCTTCAACAAAAGGTGAAGTTGGAGTATGTTCCCTCCAAAGAACAAGTTGCTGATATATTTACCAAACCTTTACCCAGGGAAGCGCTTGAATATCTCAGATAGAAGCTGGGAGTTGTCTCTGCCTCTCAGAAGATCATATCTGCTTAAATACATAATATTAAATTGGATACGCAGATTTCCTGAAGGACAGTCACATATATACGCGAGTTTATACACAGAAAACCGCGTATGGGTATTTGCTGACAAATTTTTTTTCTGGGTCAGCATTCTTCAGCACAGCTGCCGTGCTATTGGGTATATCTGGTGATGTTCTAGCGCTCATATTTCTGTTTCATTCTCTAATGCTTCTGATGAAGATGCCTTGATGATTTGCTGTTGAAAGTGTTCAGGATGCACAAGCTAAGGGGGAGCTTTGGTCATATGGAAAGGTTGCATTGTTGGCATTCTAATTATTTGCTGTGGTGTGATCTCATGCTTGAGATTCTTTGGTCTTGATTGTATAAGTTATTTCTATATTTTGATGAAAAGGTTATACCTATGATGTAAATTTTTATATTCAGTCATGTAAGGACTTCTTCAAATTTATAAACCCACTTGGTTGGGTAATTGAGTCAAAATGTATAAACCCACTTGGTTGGGTATTTGAGTCACATATGTAAATCCACTTGGTTGGATCATTGATGTAAGCATGAGTCCTTGGTGATAGGAAAGGTCATAGAGTCATGTACTTCATTGAAAAATATGTTTGAAGATTCAGCATGATAACTTCAGTACACATCAGATCTACAGAGCTCTTCTTTCTACAAGAGAAGAAAAACATTGTTTTGGTTTTGATCTGCCCTTTTCCCTTGATGTCAAAGGGGGAGAGTATCATGGTGTTTGAATAATGGTTATAATCAATGTATCTATCTGTTGCGGTGATCAAACACCATCATGATTGCCATCAAGTCCAAAGGGGGAGATTGTTGGCAATATGATGCAATGTGTTGTCCTTGATGGCAACCTACTTGATGAAGTTGTCCTTGATGGAAACCTACTTGATGAGTTGTGTTTTGATAGCAAACTATTTGTTAAATATGTAAAAGTGATGTATCTACGGATCAGTTCAGAAGCAACAGAAAAAGGAATTTCAGTAAGTGCCAGAGAAATGATAAATATAATATGTCACAATGTATACGCTAATTTTATGAAGGCAACCCGCGTATGGATTCAATGTATACACTACTTTTGTGAAGGAAACCCGCATATACATTTAGGACTAGTATATACGCAACTAGTTTGAAGAGAAATTGCGTATACATGCGGATACGAATGCTCCAAGTCGCGTATGCCTTTTGTGCTCTAAAAACTATGATACCTAGGGGCATTGCCATGGTATTGGCCCACTTTATTGAGCGTTGGATTATCTATTTGATCCCGTCCAGGAATACCATCAGCGGTTGAGTGGTTTTGACTCATGGTATTGACAAAGGCTAAATCTATTTAAGGAGAAAAAGATCATAGTGCTAGGGTGTGCATGTGTAAGGGTTGTTAATAAATAAATCTCTTTAAGAGATATCTGCATGGTTGAACTCTGATAGATCTGAATCTATGATGCACCTATGGATATGATGAAGGTTCAAGATCTCTAGATCTAGAAATGATGAATCTATAGGATGATCTGCAAAAGAAATGATGAAGACCTGGCACAAGTCTGATGAAGAAATTGAAGAAATCTGGGTAAGTTTATAGATCTGGTCTGTTCTGTAAAGTTTATCTTTCACATATCTATACGCTAGTCTGTCTCGGTAAAAGCGCGTATATACGCGGGTTCGCTTAATAAAAAGCGCGTATGGAAGTTAGGGTTTCTAAAGCTTATTTACAGATGTTGCTTCTGTGATTTCTGTTTTCTCTCTGCTGTCGGTCAATGAAGTCTTCTTGAAGTTCTGGGTTGATTGAACATGGAGTATGCTGCATATTTGATAATGAACAAATCTAATCACTGATTGAGAAAACATGATGAAGGATGAGTGACTATCTAAACAGTTCTGCATTGCTGATAGATTGTCTGAATTGAAAGTTTTAGATCTGAATATGAGTCTAAAAAGATTCTGAAAGAAAGCATACGCTAGTTGGTGAAAAGAAAATCGCGTGTATACGCGGAAACTGTGAAGAAAAGTCGTGTATCATTTCAAAATATAAAAACTAGCATGCACTGAAGCATACGCAGGTTGGTGTGAAGAAATTCAAGTATACACGCGGGTTACATAAAGAAAAACAACGTATGGTATCTGAATTAATGGTTGTTCAAGGTTGAATGTGTATCTGACTATCTACTCTGAAGTCTGGGTTATTTCTGATATTCTGGTTACAGTGGTATTTCTGTTCTGATTGAAGTTTTGGGTAAAGTATGGTTTTTGATGTTAAGGGGTTGTATTGAAGCTGTTTTGATCCAGTATGAAAATTGATGAAACGTGGTCTGCAGTGGATCTGAGGGTCGAAGCCTTCAGTATGAAAGTAGAAGCTTTCAGCCAGTAGAAGATGGTGTTGAACTCAGGGGGTCGAAGCTCCCTTCTAGGAGAGGCTGGTAAACGAGATCAGGGGGTTGGAGCTCCCTTCCAGTTGTAGCTGGAAAATGAGAAAAGGTTGCAGCCTTCTGTAGGTAGAAGCTTCCGTACTGGTATAAGTCTGCATCAGTACAATGTTTTAAAAGGTTTTCTATATAATAATGATTGAAGACAGAAACGACGGCAGCGGTGATTTTCTCCCGAATTGGGTTTCCACCTTAAATATTGGTGTTCATGTGTGTGATGCTTTATACTATTGTTTACTGCTCATAACTTCTGATTATCTAGCCTTATTCATAACTGATAAATCTGTTTAAAAGACTGTTCATGAGAAATTCTCTAAATCTGAAAGTTAAATCAGTATACGCTAGTTTCCTTTTATATTTCTGCGTGCATACGCTAGTTCAGTTCATAAAAACCGCGTATGGAAATTTGCTCAAAGAAAAAGTAAAAATTTTTCAGTCAGTTCTAAATATTGATTCACCCCCCCTCTCAGTATTTTTCCCAACATCTATTGATCAGATTTACATGGATTATCTTACAACAATAAGTCTAAATACTTGGTTTCCTCTACAATATGTTAGCATCTATCAATTCAGAACTTTCTTTCTCTCATGGATCTACAAACTACCATCCACTGGATGCTCCCATGACCATCATCCAACCTCGAAGCTAATGCAACATGCCATCATATCATAATCCTCATCATCATGAGAGGGCCTCCAAACTAGTGCTACATACCAACATACTATCATCCATCTCAACAACAATACTCACTACTCCATCCTGAAGCTCCATAGTAGTAGACATGCCAACGACCATCTACAGATAATCCATATACAAGCCACCTGCAGTCACACATGCAAATGCATAACCAATTCACTAGCATTATAAACAACCAGGTTGACATCAATGTCAACTAACCACACATTTGTATATATACAACACTGCTACACACATCAATGCTGCTAATCCCCCCCTTTGGCATTGATGCCGACTCCCCAGCTAAAACAATTATCTGATCATCATCTTTTTTCATTTCCCACCTTTGAAAACAGTGGAAATGGGATAAAAATGTTAGGGAAAATTTATATATTCTCCTCTACATGCAAGATGATCGGTTAACAAACACAAAATAGACTTACAATCGTATGCAAGTGATGAATAATGGAGTGGAAGACTGAAATACAACAACACTCCCCCTCGCAGATATCCACACTAAAATCCCCCTCGATATAAGCCATGTCCAATCAGCAACACACCAGAGTAGAAAAAAACATCTCCCATCAGCAAAAATAATAAACTCTCTCCCTCCCAATGATCTGAAAATGGGTTGCATAAATTGTTATGCTTTTCAAGAACCTCCCACTCAGTTAAAAAAATAAAATATCTAGCTTTTACTGGAGTTTTGCGGAATTTTATACTTGAAATAGGTGTATGATTTTTAACTGTTTAAGTGTCTTAAGTCCATTTTTTTTTTCTGAAATTAAAGATGTGTAACAGAAATATAATGAAAAAAATAAACATCGACACAAAATAGAAAATTTAATCTAGGAATTCACCCAAATATCGTGGGCTACATCTCCTTGAGCTTTTGTCATCTTGACTTGGCTCTTTGGGATTATGGTAAAGTTTATTTTACAAGTTCTGCACTTAACTCCAATGGTTACTAAACTGAACCAATGGGCTTAGAATACAATCTCTATCCCTGTCATGGCTATCATCACTTTACAAACAGATCTAGGCTCCTTTAGACTCGATTTCTTTAGTCGGTGCTCTAAGCTACACTGAGATTCTCCATGGCACTTACTCCTTCAGAATTATTTTACTATCCCTGAAACCTCAGATACTATATTTATAGCACATCAGACACCAAAATTAGACAGATCATTTTCTCAAAACGAGCACTGCATCCCCAATCTAGGCCTTCCTCCATAGTTTGCCATAGGCTGCCCAAAATTTCCCTGTAGCTTCTCAAGCTTTAGAAGTCTTCAAATGGATTTTAAAATCCCTTCATTTGATTCAGAATGCCAAAAATAGTCAGAATATACTATTGGTTCACTAAAAATGGCTTCCGACTGCTCCGGTTTCACCTCTAACACCTGTTGGCACCCCTTGGCACTAGGGTCACTGAAAGCTTCTCTGAAGGGTTCTCGACCTCTAGAAGTCCTCAAAAGCTTCTGAAAATTACTCCATTGGATTCATAATGCTAATTATAGTTATAAATGACTAATGGTTTGCAACATAAGGCCTCTAGTTGCGCTGGCTAGGCCCCGAACTACTGCTTGCAAAAGCTGGCACTAATGGCCCCTGGAACTTCACTAAAGCATCTCAGCTTTCAAAATTCCTTTATAGTCTTTGAAAACCACTCCATTAGTTACAGAAAATCTGAAAAATCCAAAATTGACTATTGAATTTCTAAAGAATGCCTCTAGCTCCCCTGGCTAGGCCTCAAATTGTTGCTACCTCTTGGTGGCCCTAGTGGCCCCTTGAACTTGAACGAAGAAAAAAACTGCTAAAAACTCCTCTGATGGCTCTGCAACCCCCTCCATTCAGTCTGGAATGTTGGAGATAGTCGAAATTGACTATTTTCACTACAAAATTGGATGAATCCAGCTCAAGATAGAGCTTGAACTCATTTTTCCCAGTGACCCGTAAAGAAGCTCCACTAATTGTGGAGAAATGGACTTAACTCAAGTTAGATTCGGCATTCTGGCCAAAATGGGCATGCTCGCCATATGCACCACCGAACTAACTGCACATAAAGTGTTGACCGGTTGTTTTAGGCACATGCACCCCAGACTGTTGGCAGTCTACGTGGGCAGTTATCGTAAACCATTGCAATAAAAATGCATCACATAAGCTTTGACATTTAATGCATGTGATAGGTTTGGTTAACGTCTAATAGGTGTTACGGTTTAATAACCATCGGCAAAAACATTGCATGTGACAGGTTTTCAACTATAGAACTGTCATTGCTTTGGGGCTTAGCCCTTGGTGTTTGGCCTAAGGTTCCGGGTGGGGGTTGGCTCCTCGAGGCTGGCCCCCCAAACCCCCAATGCATAAACCATAACACTTTAACATAAACGTGACATCGTATCATGTTAAGAACTAATGGTTATCCCAATGGTAAATCGTGGGCACTACAGGAAGGATGTTGGGAATTTGAACCTAGCTAGCTCCGAAATATTTTTCCATGCCATCCTAGGTCATGTGGTGGCCTCTGGGCCTGCCACATGGCAACCTGTGATTGGCCCATATTAAATCACGTGCTCCCAACTGTGAACCATAATGCGCCACTTGTCCAACATTGGTTGTTCCAAAGGAATGTTTCAAGGAATATTCCAAGGAATGTTCCATGAATATTCCTTGGAATATTCTCTTTTTAAATTTTCCCAAATCCAAGTCAAACTTGGTCAAAGTCCAAATTTTGCAGTTTACTGGACTTTTCAAACTGCGATAACTTCTTCATACGGTACCGATTTTTCAAACCGTTCATGGTGCCGGAATAAAAAAATACGATATCTATTCAGTAACTCAGGTTTAGTAAAATTCCAAACACTTTTAATTTTGAGCTATCACTTAGGTCCATGATCCAGTTCTAATCGCACCTCCCCATTAGGAATATTTTGGACCCCAAAAGACTGATATACTGATCTGTATAGTAGATGAGAGTAAGTCACCCTCTTCTTTTCAGCCTCCATACACTTTCCTTGCATGGATAATGCCTTTGAACGACATCTCGAAGGTATTCTACACTTCCCTTCCTAGGTGCGCTTGTCCTCCCGTTAAGAACCATCTTCCTTGAACTCACTCAGAAATTTTTGGTGAGAAATTTACAGAAGGTAGAAAAACATCGCTTCCTTTATCATCAATCCAAGGTGGCTCAACAAACATGAGATTATAGGATAAATACATTCATACTTGACTTAAATTTGCATATGTACAAATGAAAGTATGTTTTACTATGTCAAGAAGTCAAACCGCTTCTTACCAAGCCACTTCCATGGCGACTTTTGCAGTTGCAAATATTCCTCATGTGAAACATCCGTTCTCACATCAATAATGGAATCCTTGTTTCCACCTTCGTGAGTCTTTCTTTCCTCTTATGGCATGTGCTTGGGATGATTAGTTGGATGCAATGTCCAACATTGGGAAGCAACATGTCCCCTTTTCTGGAAATGTATGCAAGTATTATACACCTTCTTTGCAAGTTTCCTTTGCCTCAACTGCTTCCTGTATGCCTTCATCCTCTTCCATCATCTCGAAACAACATGGTTACACAGACCACAATATGCACAACAACTCTTTCTTCCATTTAAGCATGCAGAATTGTCATGCCTTTCAGAAACATAATCAACTTGAATATGGGAAGAATTATACCTCAAATGCTGCTCTGCATGTCCATATTTTTTACCTTCATGAGGCGATGAGCTAGCAAAGGTTCCAACTCTCCTTTTCATACTAACATAAGTGTTCATGTCTTGAAAACTGTCCAAAATTTCATGCTCACCATAAGCTGCATGTCTACAATCTTCTTGCTTCAACATATGCTTCAAACAATGGAAATCAACTTGAAAACAAACTTGACATGTTTGTGGTTTAGAACTTGTGACAAAAGTTCTCTTTCAAGTTTCCTCAGTTAGTCATCCATAATTTTTACTATCTTTAGATGACTATAGTTTGGTTCTAGATTTTTAAAAACAAGATTTCTGAATATTGGGAGTTTTAGAAATCTCACTGCCTTCATTATCCTTAGAACAAAATTTTCACTATTCTACTATTTTTTCATTCCATGGTCAACCTACCACTTCTAAAAGACCCCTCATGGGCTTATTCTACTCAAATAAATAATATTTTCCAAGCTATAACCTCATCACTCTATTTTTTCCTTTCCCATAACTCCATTTCCCATCTAGGGTTTCCTACAAGCTTAACTCATGCCCATGATCCCCAAGTTCCTCAAGAATTGATGGTCTCTAAAATATCTATGTAGACTCTTTAGATAAATCAAGTACATTGGATTTTGGATCTTCAATACACCACTTTTTCAACACTCTGTTTTTACACTTGAATATTCCAAACCAATTTTCAGTCAAAGAGAGGTCGAAGAATCCCCACTAGGTCAATTAGGGTTTCATGTGTTTCAAGGTCATCATCTCCAAAAAGACTACCATTCAGCTTCAAATTTTGCACATAAGGTAATGGGCTATCTTGAAACTTTTGCAGAAGTAATAAGAGGCCAACCAACAGAAGAAATTGATAAGGTAAGAGGTCTTCTACTCAATGATGACATCTTGCAGCAAGGGAGACAAGATATCTACGGTTTGAGGGTTTTTTCTTGGTGTCATGACCTCCATGGTTAAATAATCAACAAGGATTGTATAATAATACTCTTAAGCCTCCTCCTATCCTTAATATACTTTCATAAACACTTCCCATCACTCCTATCCCTCAAACTCATCATTTTTCTACAAAACCTAGCCTATTGCTACAATTTGATACTTTTCGAGACTCGGTCTATTTTTTTCCCTTTTGGAACCTTTCCCCTCACTCAATTCTTGAAATTATGCTTTTCCCTACTCTCTAACATCTATCCCTATCCCCCAAAATTTCCCCAAGAATTTAGACAACCCTTAACCCCTTCATTCCCCTCCATCTACAAGGCAGTCCTAAAATCCCCTATTTTGTCTACACCAAACCCTAATTTCCTTTTCCAACTAAGATAGGGTTTGCAATGGAAAAGAGGCATAAATGCAAAGGATCCACATGATAGGTCATATCAACAAGCATAAAGCCATGCCAACTCATAAACATCATGCCTCCATCATTTTCCAAGAAATCATTCCAAGAATCAAGCCATTTGTGACTCATAGGGCCAGTTTTTCTTCAACCTATGTTTATGACCAAACTGAGATGAATTTAACAAAAGTGAGAGAGGTTTTTGTCCATAATAGGTCCAAGACAAAAAAAATCCTTCCATTTTTACACAGGTATCATGGTTTGGAAGCAATGTAAAAAATACAAGTGTCACGGGAGAATTGCTGCATTGCTGGAGTGACCTTGGGAAAATCAGGTTTTCTCACAGCTGGGGTGTCTAAATGACTTGCTTGATGGATCAAAGGAAACATAGAGTTGAAGTGCCTTCCAATGAGTTATCATGAGCCCACTTTGGAGTTAAGTAATGCCTCCAAAAGTTGTCTGCACCAGCACTCTGCATTTTTGTACCATCACTCAGCACTTTTTGACCAGTCTTGGGAAACTCAACGTTTGATAGGGTAAATCAACTCCAATAAGGGAAATAGTGGTGTATTTGGAAATTATACAGGTTAATATTTCAAATGAGATATCACGGGGCCAAATACGACATCGGTACGACCCCCAAAACGTGGCTGCAACAGGACATATTTTTTGCCAAAGGTGGCCCTGTGCTTATGGACAACACTGTGTGTTTCTGGCCAAGTGTTGGAACTGCGCTCACAGACCCTGGCGCTGCACAAATAGGGTTCTCCATAATGAATTTTTGCACTGCAATGAACATATATAGGGTGGCGCTGCGCTTATAGCCCGGCGCTACGCTAATGCAGAATTTCCTCCGAACTTGCAACAAATTTTCCCAAAGGCTTAAGGACACCCTCAAATTTTCCTCGAAAGACCTACAAGAGAGTGAAGTTGGTAGGTGCCATTTTTTCTCCTCCTCTCAAGTGTTTTTAGTCATTTGGTGCATATGGAATGACTAAACCCTATTTTTTTGAGCCCTAGGTCTTCAATTCATAATAAACCTCTGTTTTTGGCCTCCTTGAAAAAAATAATTGTCATTTAAGGGAGCGTGGGTTAGGGTAGTTACACTTCATGTTCCAAATGAGCCCTCCTTCAAATTCAAGCCCTCAGCCACATCATAAAATGAACTTGCCTTCCTCATATGATCCTCCTCCCTCTACTCCGCTATCCCCTCCTTAAGCAAACCTCCCTTCCTACCCTTCTCTTGATGCATCAAATGAAGAAGGAAGTGGCAATGAAGAATCAAATAAAGATAGGGGTAAATATGACAATGAGCCAAACCCTAATGAGGTTGAGGGTGATAATAAGTTGAGCCTGCAAAGGGAAGATTACATGGTGACAGAGGGTAATGAAGATGAGGAAGAGGCAGATGATGAAGAACAAGCAAGGGACATGGAAATGGAAAAAGGTGACAAACAGGGCACCAACTCAGATGACCAGGCAGGCAGTCAAAGAAATGACACTCATGATGAAGAAAAGGACAACACGGCTACAAGTGAAACATATGACAAAAAAGCAGAAGGTAATGAGGCAAGTATGAGTGAAGAAGAGAACTTTCATGACAGTCATGACAACAATCATGACAGTCATAAAAATATTGAAGACAGTGACCCCCATAGTGACCATGATGATGAGAAAAGTGAAGAAAAGGTTGAAGGTAATCATGAGAGTCATAGTGACAGTGAAGGAAGTGGTGAGGGTGATGATAAAAATAAGTATCATAGCAGTGAAGAGGCAAGTAGCCCAAATGAAGACCAAAGTGACAGTGTAGAAATCAGTGATGAGGGTGGTGATGATGTTGAGGACCAAGAGGGCAGTGATGAAACATAGAATGTGATGACTGATGATGTTAATGATGAAAATGAAGATTTTAATGACAACGACAAGGATCAGAGCCATGATAAAGACACCAATAAGACCAAAGTCACTTCCTTTTCATCAGCATACCAAAAAGGGTCTGGAATTGTGTTTTCTACCTCAAAAAGGCAAGGGACCATGCCCTCCACCTCAGCTCCAGAGCTAGAAAAAGGAAAATAAGGACCTTGATCTACAAATAAAGATGACCAAACATTATGCCCGAAGATATCAATTTGCAAGGGCTAAACTGAAGAAAACCCTTGCTAAGCTACAAGTACTAAAAGAGGCAAAAGGTCAAGAAAAACATGTAGTTTTGGCCCATGCTTCTCTACAGATCTCTCAAACCCCATGAGGGAGACATCCACCAATTTTGAAGAAATTTGGAAAAATTTTGGTTTATTGAGAATTTGAAGGCCTATTAGCGCAGTGACATTGGTGCTACGCTCTTCCCTTAGGCATCCTCAGAAGTAAAATCCTACATTTTTGGATTCCTCATGGCTAGCACACTATTCTCACGAAATTTCAGAGCAATTGGAGTAGTTTTGACCCCTCAAAAGGTCAAAAAACACCTCATTTTTCACCATTCTGCCTCCTTTTTAGGCTTGGCGCTGTGCTTAGAGCAGTCTTGGGAAATTAACCTTTTTAACAGGTTATAGGTGTTAAATCAGAAAAAAAGCTCTGTTAGGAAAGACAACTCATCAATCTTTCCAACAAGCTATCACGAAGCAAAATCCGACATTGGGAAGACCCCCAAAACATGGCTGCAGCAAGACCTATTTTCTACCTAAAGTGGCGCTGCGAAAATGGACATCACTGTGTGTTTTTGGCCAAAAAGTCAACAAAACACACAAATTGATGGCAAAATAATTTTTTAATGTTTTCTTGGGAAAATAACTCCATATTTGATTGAGGATTTATGTTAGGTTATCTTTCATTTATTAGGCTTAGATATTATGTGTCTTGGGCCTTGCATGGTCTTCAAGCACATAAATGACATTTATGATGGAATTAGGGTTTCTAGAAGCTCCTTATGGTTTTCACTTCCTCACTTGCTAATATAAATAGAGCATGACGATTCCATTGTAAAGGATGGAATTTGATGAGCTTTAAGAGCAATACATGGTTTTCTTGAGCTTGAAGAAGAAATTGGTTTTGTGGAGTTTTTAAATGCCTTGTTTTGATGAATGATGAAGGAGGATAGCTTGCAGGATCCCTGAGCTTGGTTATTAGTGAAGTGCTTCTCTCTTATGTTATTGTTTTCTCATGTTTTCATTATGATTCCATCCTTCTATGTTGTAGTAGAACATAAGAGTATAGGTTAAGAAATTTTCTTTGAGGCACCTTAGTCCTTCCTGTCTCTATTGTCATTGTGTTTTCCTCTGCTGGGTTTGTTTAAGGAATTCTTAGTTGTTCCTTAGACCTCCTTATTCTTGTTTATTCCATGAATGGTTCAATACAGTAGTTTCAAGTATGTTTTATGGTTAGCCCTGCCTATTTGATGCTATTTAAACTCTATTTTGGAATCTGTCTTTGAAGTATTACTTGTTAGGTTTTAGCCAAAGAGGCCATGTTCTGATCATGCCCTTTGTCCATGCTTGAGAAGTTGCTATTAGCCCCCTATAAATTTCTTGACAAGCAAACAGGGGGCTAAATGGTTTTTGGGCCTTCAAGGAATGCATCTCCCCTGAAGACACATCATCCTTGAAAGCCTCATCACTCCCTCTGCCCTGTGATTTATTTCCACTGCTGTATCCATCCAAAAAGACTCACTGATTGCAACAAATTGTGCTCCTAAAAGCCTTCATTTACCCCTTGAACCCTTGCAAAATTCTTCATTTCATTCCCTTTCCCCTTTTTCAAATCCTCCTTTTCACCCAAAATCCCTCCCTTAGTCCTTATAAACCAGCCAAAAACTCCTTTAAACCATACATAATACCCATGGTTTGCTTTAATTCCCCCTCTTTCCCCTACCGTTACCCTTCCCAAGCCTTGAAATTCACTAAAATGGGCCAAAAAAGCCATGTTTTTCCATACATTTGGGTCTAGCACCTTTCATCCAACCCCCTTATCTTTTCCACCACGTGACCTCGGCGCTAAAACCACGCGCCAAGGCGGACATCACTTACCGCAATTATATATCACGAGCAGTTTAAACCATCAATCTGTACAGATCAGACGGTCGTCGCAGATCAGTGCCGCGCAGGTGGCCCACTCCGTTCAGCCCTCATATCACATCGCAGCCATCCGTTTGACCCGCTGAATTCATTTTTTTCCTCCATAGTAGCCACTGTATTCATCGTCTACATCCATGCCACATTGCCTTTTTGCAGTCATCCACACCACCCTCCCCATGCATGTTTTTCTTAACATAGTTTCATGTTTTGCAGGGTTTCAGATGGCAAAGAACCGCCATGATTCATAGTCTCTGTACAGTTACAGAGAAGCAGGAAAGGACCATTTTCAAGAGCCAAAATCATTAAGAAAGGTCCGAGAGGACGTTATAATAGGGCTCGCATTAAATTAATAGAGTTTAAACTCTATAAAATCTTCCCCAGAGCCATTAAAGCATAGATTTCGTAGTCAAAGGCAAACATGGAAGCGACAAAGAGTATCAGTGGGAAAACAAAGTGTGTAGGGCCTGTCATTGAAGATTTTGGGCCTTAATCCAATGATTTGAAGGCAGAGTGCCAGATAAAAGACATCATGGATCACACGAAAGGCCCAGCGCACAGAAAAAAATACTATCAGGGTTTCACATCAGCAGATTGTTCTTTCCCTAAAGGACCAAGTTCCCATATTGTTTCCTTTATTTACCATCTTCCTGAAGAAAATTCCGCCCAGAGCACAGTCCAAAGCTACCAAAGAATTTGTTATGCAGTATGGCGGACTTCACTGTCATTTATTTACCTTTTTGTTTATTCACCAAAAATTAATACAGAGTACTGCAACCAGAGTGCATCAGAGTCATACCGGAGTAAATGGAAGCCTGAAGAAGATCATTCTTTCACCCAAAGAGTGCTAGAGATAAATGCTCAGAATTTAAACAGAATGGGCCTCGGCCCTCTTCCTCTTCTGAGTTTTAATGCTGCATTTAGTTTTCACCTACCTTCTCTTCTCCACTTTAGCTATAAATTCATGAAGAAACTCATTGTAAAGGTTGTTGATCGGTTATCAGAGAAATTTCAAGCTGTTTCTTTTGAGACATAGTCTCTGTATAAAGTTGTAAGATAGGCCGAAGAAGATGTTTTCAAACTAAATATCCAGCTATTGGTAATTTTGTACTTGAATGGTGTTGCTATTTAATATGACAAGCACATTTTTTTGGATCCTGATCTAAAGCAGCAGTGATGTTTTTCTATCTCTGTATTTGTTTTTAGCTCGCAGTTCATTTCATTTCATTTCTACTAGCTCGCATCAGAAATCTAGCATAGGATTTACCCTTGCTAGGTACCCTATGTTTATGCTCTCCTTGCCTTTGATGTTTTCTACTAAATGTGTTATCTAAGGGTTGATTTCAGTTAAGTTAACCAATGTAGGGATGTCATTTCCTGCTAGCTGATGTATGAATTAAATGAATCTGTTCTTAGATGTTCTTGTTAGGATTTAATTGAATGAATTAGGAACACTGGGAGGTTTAGAACTCCGTCTCTGTCTCACTAGGATCCTTTTCAATTAATTGAACCTTTCTAAGATCCCTCAAGCTGGAGGCCAAAGCATTGAGAGTTCAAAGTCTCTCTCTGATCTCAGGTCTTTAACTTGGTGTTATAAATCTATATTGTTTCCTCCTCTCTTACCATCTCATGCCACACAATCATCTTTAAGATTCAATGCTTTAGATGACTAGCCCAACTGAAAGCCTGCACATTGAATAGAAAGTAAACCCTTTCCTGACTCCATTGCCCAATGGTCTTGAATGTTCCCTGGAGTATCTCTCCTTTGCCTAAAATCCTCTTTGCTCATCCTTGTCTTATATTGAACCCTTATTTCCTGATTCCCAACAACCAAACAAACAATCAAACAAACAAATCTCGAGCCTTATAACTCGCCTAATATCTTAACCTTTGAACTTCAAAGACACATACCTTTGACAATCATAGAGAGATCCCTCTTTGGACTCAGGAGGGCTAGATCCTGAGGTCTAAAAGTGGTTTGATGTTGTCTCATCTTTTGGTATTGCCAATCTTGCCAAAGCATGGGAACCACAACATAATGGTGACTCCGCTGGGGACATTCTGAGTATTTCTCTCCTTACTACATCATAAGAAGCTCAGAAACCTAAAATCTCTGGTTAGGTTGGCAGTTAAACATTCCTGTTCATAGATCAACCTCTATACCATTTTTTTTGTTCCCCCACACTCTTAGACAAAGTCAGATAGAATAAGATAGTATGGTGAGAAGGATAAACCAAAAAATTCATCTCCAACAAACAAGGGAAGATGTCTATAACAGAGCTATGAAGGTTCAGGAAAATATAAAGAAGTTATTTGACAAAAGGACTAAAGCCTTTGATTTCAAAATTGGAGATAAAGTTCTGAAGTGGAACTCGAGAAGAGAGGACAAAGGAAAGCACAGCAAGTTTGACAGTTTGTGGCAAGGTCCCTACATCATCCAAGCCACTGTGGGTTCAAATGACTTTTTTCTACAAGAATTAGATGGTACAGAGCTGTTTGGGGGTCCTATCAATGGCAAGATGCTCAAACACTACTTCTGCTGATTTCCAATTTCTAGTTTCCATTTCCATTGTAAATACCATTGCTGTGTTTGTTTTCAAGAAAAAGAGAAAATGTTTCAAAAAACAAAGAGAAAGGAGATGTTTAGACATGCTCAAAACATGAACCTCTGAAGTTCAAAATATTGGCTCTAATATGATAAAAATGTGAGCCAAAGGAAGTAAAGATAGCTGGTTCAAACATGCCCAAAACCTGGGCCAGCAAAGAAGAAAGAAGAATCAACTCTAACATGTCCAAAACCAGAGCTGAATGAAGAAGAGAAAGTGACTCTAACAAGATCAAAACTTGAGTCAGAAAAGAAAGAAGGAATGCTTCAAAATTTCAGATTTCAGGCCTTCAATAATTTTGTTTGCAATTTTCGGCAAGTTTTTGTCCATGTGCAATTGTCTTTATGCCTTGGATCCACAACAAACTAGAATGTCTAATCCTAGTTTGGCTCTTTTTAAATTTCTGTTGTAGAATGTAGAGAAGAAATCTGCTGGACAGTCTAATCCCAGCAAATATTAGAATAGGTAGAGAAACATGTGAGGCCAACAGTTTAATCTGGTCTCATGGAGCAATAAGGGTAGAAATAGAATAGGTTTATTTTCTTGTTTGTAAAAAATAAAATGATGTAAAGGGTCTGCTAGCTCAAATGCACCCTAGAAGAAAAAATGCTAGGATTGTAGGATGGGTAGGTAGATTGTTTGGGAGAGTTTTTTTGCTAAATTGATGTCTTCACAATTGTGGCAGCTGATAATCGAAGAAGAAAGGTGGCTCAAGCAACAGGCATCTGGCCTACACCAAAGATAATTTTCTGAATTGTTGACTCCTTTAAGAAGAATCCATCCCCATGTGGAGCCATTGTTAGCCCTCTATAAATTTCTTGACAAGCAAACATGGGGCTAAATGGCTTTTGAGCCTTCAAGGAATGCATCTCCCCTAAAGACACATCATCCTTGAAAGCCTCTTCACGCCCTCTGCCTTGTGATTTATTTCCACTACTGTGTCCATCCAAAAAGTCTCACTGATTGCAAAAAATCGTGCTCCTAAAAGCCTTCATTTACCTCTTTAACCCTTGCAGAATTCTTCATTTCATTCCCTTTCCCCTTTTTCAAAGCCTCCTTTTCACCCCAAAATCCCTCCCTTAGTCCTTCTAAACCAGCCAAAAACTCCTTTAAACCATACATAATACGCCTGGTTTGCTCTAATTCTCCCTCTTTCCCCTACCATTACCCTTCCTTGGCCTTAAAATTCACTAAAAATGGGCCAAAAAAGCCATGTTTTTCCATACATTTGGGTCTAGCACCTTTTGGCCAGCCCCCTTATCTTTTCCACCACGTGACCTTGGCGCTAAAACCATGCGCTAAGGCAGACAACACTTACTGCAATTATATATTGCGAGCAGTTTAAATCGTTGATCTGTACAGATCGGACGGTTGTCGCAGATCAGTGCCGTGCCCGTGGCCCACTCTGTTCGCCCCTCTGATCGTATCGCAGCTGTCCATTTGACCCACTGAATCAAAGGTCAGATTTTCACTCGCCTGGTGGTCCCCACGCTATGCACTATTCAGAAACAGGCGGTATGCATCGCACCGCGTTTGGAGGTTGAGCGGTATTTCCCATTTCACAACGATTCCATTCATCGCATGCCGCGTGTCCCGAGCACTGTTTGAAAACCGCCCCCCATCGCACGTTAAAGCTCAGCGTTTGACCCGCCGCGATATGCGCATGCACCATCCGATCTGAAATAGTTAATCCAACGGTGATCGCACCGCGAAGATGCACGGGAGTTAAACCAAGGCAACCGTACCCCTGGCCCACGGTTCATCAGCCTTCGCTGTGTTTTTAGCCATCGATCTCCTCTTGACATCGGACTGCCCAGATTTAAAGTCAGCTCGCCATCGCTCGGTCCCGCCACGTCACCACTCCATGTGTTTTAATCACTTTTTACGCCCCTGCCTTCATATATTCCATGCATAGGTCAAATTTTAATGTTTAACGTTAAACTGTCTATCTCGACGTCTTCCCATGCATCTCCCGCTGATTCATGTTTTTCCTCCACAGTAGCCACTGTATTCATTGTCTACATCCATGTCACATTGCATTTTTGTAGTCATCCACACCACCCCCCCCATGCGTGTTTTTCTTAACATAGTTTCGTTTTTTGCAGGGTTTCGGACAACAAAGAACCGCCATGATTCATAGTCTCTGTACAGTTACAGAGAAGCAGGAAAGGACCATTTTCAAGAGCTGAAATCATTAAGAAAGGTCCGAGAGGACGTTATAATAGGGCTTGCATTAAAAAAACATAGTTTAAACTCTGTAAAATCTTCCCCAGAGCCATTAAAGCACAAATTTCACAGTTAGAGGCAAACGTGGAAGCGGAAAAGAGTATCAGTGGGAAAACAGAGTGTTTAGGGCCTGTCATTGAAGATTTTGGGCCTTAATCCAATGATTTGAAGGCAGAGTACTAGATCAAAGACATCATGGATCACACGGAAGGCCCAACGCACAGAAAACAATACTATCAGGGTTTCACATCAGCAGATTGTTCTTTTCCTAAAGGACCAAGCACCCATATTGTTTCCTTTATTTACCGTGTTCCTGAAGAAAATTTTGCCGAGACCATAGTCCAAACCTACCAGAGCATTTGGTGTGTGGTATGGTGGACTTCACTGTCATTTATTTACCTTTTTTTTTATTCACCAAAAAGTACTACAGAGTACTGCAGCCAGAGTGCATCAGAGTCATACCAGAGTAAATGGAAGCCTGAAGAAGATCATTCTTTCACCCAAAGAGTGCCAGAGATAAATGCTCAGAATTTAAACAGAATGGGCCTCGGCCCTCTTCCTCTTCTGAGTTTTAACGCTGCATTTAGTTTTCACCTACCTTCTCTGCTCCACTTGAGCTATAAATTCATGAAGAAACTCATTGTAAAGGTTGTTGATCAGTTATCAGAGAAATTTCAAGCTGTTTCTTTTGAGACATGGTCTCTATGTAAAGTTGTAAGATAGGCTGAAGAAGATGTTTTCAAACTGAATGTTCAGCTATTGGTAATGTTGTACTTGACTGGTGTTGCTCTTTAATATGACAAACACATTTCTTTGGATCCTGATCTAAAGCAGTGGTGATGTTTTTCTATCTCTGTATTTTTTTTTAGCTCGCAGTTCATTTCATTTCATTTCTACTGGCTCGCATCAGAAATTTGGCATAGGATTTACCCTTGTTAGGTACCCTATGTTTATTCTCTCCTTGCCTTTGATGTTTTCTACTAAATTTGTTATCTAAGGGTTGATTTCAGTTAATTTAACCAGTGTAGTGGATGTCATTTCCTGCTAGCTGATGTATGAATTAAATGAATCTGTTCTTAGATGTTCTTGTTAGGATTTAATTGAATGAATTGGGAACACTGGGAGGTCTAGAAATCTGTTTCTGTCTCACTAGGATCCTTTTTAATTAATTGAACCTTTCTAAGATACCTCAAGCTGGAGGCCGAAGCATTGAGAGTTCAAAGTCTCTCTCTGATCTTAGGTCTCTAACTTGGTGTTCTAAATCTGTATTGTTTCCTCCTCTCTTACCATCTCATGCCACACAATCATCTTTAAGATCCATTGCTTTAGATGAATAGCCCAACTGAAAGCCTGCACATTGAATAGCAAGTAAACCCTTTCCTGACTCCATTGCCCAATGGTCTTGAATGTTCCCTGAAGTATCTCTCCTTTGCCTAAAATACTCTTTTCGCATCGTTGTCTTATATTGAACCCTTATTTCCTGATTCCCAACAAACAAACAAACCCCGAGCCTTATAACTCGCCTAATATCTTAACCTTTGAACTTCAAAGACACATACCTTTGACAATCATAGAGAGATCCCTCTCTGGACTCAGGAGGGCTAGATCCTGAGGTCTGAAAGTGGTTTGATGTTGTCTCATCTTTTGGTATTACCAATCTTTCCAAAACATGGGAAACCCAACATAATGGCGACTCTACTAGGGACATTCTGAGTATTTCTCACCTTACTACATCATAAGAACCTCGGAAACCTATAATCTCTGGTTAGGTTGGCAATTAAAAATTCCTGTTCACAGATCAACCTCTATACCATTTGTTGTGTTCCCCCACACTCTTAGACAGAGTCTGGAAAGGGCCAGGTAGCCTCCAGATCTCACACTCTTTCAAAGGTGACATATCTGGTAAACGCCCTCCCAGTAAATCTCTAGTTAGTGTTTGTTGTGTTTTGAAAATATCCTTGGAAAGGGATATCTCATAAGCACTATGGTGGACAGGGTACCCTCCAGAAGCATCCTAAACCCTCCACCTGGTGACTCCATAATTCCTAAACGATTCAAAGACTCCACTGGTGATCAGTAGGCCTGCTGATTATCCTGGTTCACATTAGACTCCACTGGGAGACCAGAGCCCATTACAACATCAGCCATAATAGAAGTAACAAGTAGGGTTAAGCTGCTTGGTCAAAAAACAACATTCTGGCTTCAAGAAACATTCACACAAGAGCTTATCCCAACCCAAAACCCCCTAAAATAGTTGACAACCCTGAGAGCATCCTCAAGAGATCTCCTACACCTAAACACTCAACTATTTCCAGAAATATCCATAGAGCTAATTCTGCACCAGAAGATTTTACAGCTCTATCAGACCCACCTTTTTACCTAGGCTCTCAAAATAGTTTACTAAGAACTAGGTCATTCAACATCCTAGACCAACTAGACCTTGAGCTCCTTGGTTCACCACCTCAAAGTGGTAAACACCTTTGGAATAGACATACCCCACCATCCACACCCCCTGATATTCACTTCATTCAAAACTTGGGACTCAGTCATCCTAGATCTGCTCATCAGTCTTCTGCTAGTCATAATATCCCTTTCATCCATATACCAGCTGCTCAAGCCAACCCTTTACCTCATAAAAACATCATCATGGCAGCCTGGTATGCACCTTTGGTTTTACCCCAGCCTCTAGTACCCTTACCCAATGATTATCAATCGAAGATCCCACACTTCACTGCAAAAGAGTCCACCACAGCTCAACACCATGTATATAGGATGGAAGATTCTTTTGACTACAAGGAAATAGATGATGATACAATCAAAATGATAATCTTTGCCCAGAGCTTAGGAGGTGATGTGAAAAAATGGTTCAAAAGCCTACCTCCTAATAGTATCCAAGGACCTCCCTGCTTTATATCAGACTTTCATAAATAAATGGGAAGTTAAGGCCAACCCTCTCCAAATCCTAGTAGAATACAAGAACCTGAAAAGAAACATAGGAGAGAGTGTCCAATACTACTCTACAAGGTTTAACAGTGTTTATAATGTTCTTCTACCACACATGAAACCTCCCCACGGTATGGTTCTAGTGAAATACCCTGAAGGCCTTGATGCTGACATGGCCTACTAGCTTAGGGAGAGGGATTACAACACATTGGAAGACATGCAAAAGGGAGCAGTGAGTGTAGAGGCAAATCTAATTGAGAAGAAAGCAAGATTGAGAGTTGAGAAAAGGGTGACATATAGAGATGACAATGTAGCCTCCACATCAGACCCCAATTATGATCGCATATCCAAAAACATGGAAAGGCTACAAAAAATGATGGAAAAAATGGTTGTCACAGTTAGTAACAAAAACATAAATCAAAATCATAACCAGAACCAGAACTTTAGAAGAAACAACACCACTCCCAACAGACAAAGAGAATCAGATCAACAAGTTATTCCCCCATTTCAAGAGAAATTTCTTGATGAAGATGAGGGAATCATAGAAGAGTCTGAGGGGAACACAATAAACATGTTTGAAGTATAAAAATCAATCCACAATTGTTCCACAGAAGAAGATCAGCCCTCACCCTCATATTGGGATGAGGAAAGGTTAGAATCTGAAGACTACAGGTTAGGATTTGAAGATGCCATCATGCAGGTCAGAGAAAAATATGAAATTAGAAGCAAAAAGAGCCCAGACACTTCAAAACCAAAGGCTTCTAAGGTTACCATCAAGAAAAGGTATGAGAAAACTTCTAAATAAACTGCTGAAAATAACAAATCAATAGCTGAGAGTTCTGGAAAAAACAAAGAAAAAGATAACCAAAACAATGATACACAAGGTCAACCATCTAGCAACACTAGCACTGCAGTTAGCGCTCCTGATGAAATGATTCCAAACACTGTACATAGTGAGAATCAGCCCACTGATTCAGCCACTAAGGTGGTGGCTAACAAAACAGAATTGAGTATTCCAAAGAGTTAGTACACTTTCAATTTGGAGAGTGAGATTGCTAAAATCAAGATCTCTATCCCACTCTCTGAGCTGGCCACTCAGGATGTATATAAAGGCCAAATTTTGAAAGCATTAAATTAAGGTGAGAAAAGTGACACTGTAAATCTGAGTGATGATCAACCTGCCCTTCTGTTTGGTCCACATATTGAAGGGAAGTTTTAGGAAGGGGTAGTGCCCCCTTTTTATATTAGTCTAAATATCCATGACAAGATCCTTCACAATGCAATGCACGATTCTGGGGCATCTCACAACTTAATGCCTAAGGTGATTATGGAAAATTTAGGCCTAGAGATAACCTGCCCCTATAAATATTTATATTCATTTGACTCTAGCAGAGTAAAGTGCCTGGGCCTAATCAAAGACTTGTGTGTAAACCTTACCCAGATCCCTGCAAAATGTATGGTCATGGATGTGGTGGTGGTAGATGTGCCACCTAAGTATGGTATGCTATTTTCTAGGTCATGGGGAGCCAAGCTGCAGGGTACAATGCAGATGGATGGGGCATATGCCACAATTCTTGTTTTTAGCCAACTTAGAGAACTGTACAGGGAGGCACAAATGAAATTTTTGGTTAGCAGCCCCGAAAAACCTGAAAATTCACCTTTATACTCTATACACACGAATCTTGACTCCTTCATCCTTTGCAATGATGAATCTGCAGAGGAGTTAGGATTAAAAAACAAAGATACACACGATGAAATAGGGCCCATGGACTTTAACATAATGGCTACTCCGGACTCAGAGAAGAACGATGTAGAAAACCTTGAACAATTCACTGAAACAGAAACTCAGAATGAACCAGAAATAGGATGCTGTCAGCTGATTAGTCACCCTTCACAAGTTCCTACACCACACCAAGAACGAAACGATGTTAAGCCCGAGAGCAAACCCTTATGGGAAATGAATTTCGATGGGTCATGCACCAAGAGAACTACTGGAGTAGGAGTGTGGATACATAACACTAAGAGTGACTACGAAGAAAGCCATGCATGTAACCTGCACTTCAAATGTACAAACAATATCGCAGAATATGAGGCTCTGATCCTAGGCTTAACCTTGTTGAAAAAATTAGGAGCCCGTAGGATAACTGTGCATGGAGACTCTAAGCTGATCATTAAACAGGTGAATGGTGAATACACAACAAAACATCCCAAGCTAAGAGTGTACAGGAATGACGCTATGGATCTATTGAAAACCTTTGTAGAATACGATCTGGTGTTTGTCCCTAGAGGCAAAAACGAAATTGAAATGGACTAGCCTGCATGGCTAGTTCATATCATAAGCCTCCCAGCGACCAACATATCATCATTCAGACCAAATTCAGACCTGTAGTGCCAGATAATGAAAAATATTGGCAGGTCTTTAAGGGCGATAAACAGATTGAAGATTTCCTGGTAGGCAGAGATGAGTTTGAATTTTCTGATTCAGATTCTAAATCTGGCAGTAGCTGCCTAAGTGAAGAGTCCTCAGAGGAGGAAGAACCACCCTATAACATAGAAATAAACACTTTAAAAGAACATATTGGAAATCCAAATGAAAAATGTAAAAACGCAGATAGTGAAGAAGTAGAGGTGCTGCAGGCCAAAGATAAGAACATACCTCGAGGTCTAGCACCTTTAGAGCATTTTTTAGTTTGATGATGTAGCAAAAAATCCCACTATAGAACATGCAGACTCTGATGTCGAGGAATGCAACATAGGCACTGAAATAAAACCCAAGATGATCAAATTGGCTAAGTCCCTACTGGCAAACATGAAAAAGAAATACATCAACCTATTCAAGGAATTCATTGATGTGTTTGCTTGGAGCTATGAGGACTTAAGGGCCTATGACACAAGCATCATACAACAAAAAATACCTTTAAAAGAGAATCAGAAACCCTTCATACAAAAACTTCGCAGAATAAACCCAAAACAATTGCCTGCTGTGGAAAAAGAGATTAAGAAGATGTATGAGGCAGGCACAATTGTGCCTGTGAGGTTCTCTAATTGGGTATCAAACCTAGTGGCTGTGAGAAAGAAGACAAGGGAGATAAGGCTATGTATTGATTTCAGGAATCTTAATAGAGCCTCACTCAAAGACAATTACCCTTTGCCAAGAATGGAACACATCCTTCAGAGGGTAGTAGGCTCAAAAATGATCTCCCTGCTAGATGGTTTTTCAGGTTACAACCAAGTTTTAGTAATCCTAGAAGACCGATTCAAGAGAACCTTAACCACTCCATGGGGCACTTTCATGTATGTTAAGATGCCCTTTGGACTGATGAACACTGGTACAACCTTCCAAAAAGCAATGTGTTAGTGTCAGTCTAGTCATACTGCCATCAGTGATCAAAACTGCTCTTTTGCATTTGCATATTAGGTGTCTCATACTGAATAAATTTCACCATTCCGCTAGGTCATGGATTCATTTGATGGTAGTATTGTTTTATCAGTTTTCCCTCATGAGGTACTTATTGATCTTCCTTTCTATGGTCTTTAGTCATTAGCCACTTTTATTCTTTAAATCATATCAGTAGGTCATAGGATGGGTCTCATTAGTTTCTAGGGTCTCACCATGGTCAAATTAATGAGTCAAGTATCAATAATATCAGCAAGGTCATGAGGATGTCAATAAGCTCAAAGTCATAGCACCAGAAAGATCAAAGAGACATTTTATTCATCTTGATGTAATTTTCACCTCAGAACCATGTTTTGAGGTGAAAAGATGATAAATTACCTTTATTATCATTTATTATGTAATTTTATATCATCATATGTAATAAGTCACAATTCAGAAGCTGTTATCTCCACAAAATGATGTCCCTGCCTTCAGAGTAGTTTTCTGCAGCATGTTTAGCGCCAGATCATCTTCAAAGTAGATCCATCAGAAAGAGCCCGGAAAGAGCTTTCCAACAGTATGCTACACTCTCAAAACTGACTTCTGAATTGAATTTTATGCTTAAGTGAAGTAAAAGCCCTCTATTCCCTAAGTCCCCCCTATTTCCCCATTTTTCCCTTTAAACTTTGTGTTATTAAAGTTCAATATTCCTTTAAAAATCCCTTTCCCCCCCTTCCGATTATAAAATCGCGTTATAAATTACTTCTTAGAAATATATATGCGATTTTATTATTAAAAACACTTCCTTTTTTTTTTTTCCTTCCCCGCCAATCATATAATAAAACTTTATAATAGAAAATTTCAAATCGCAATCGCAACTTTTATATGGTACGTTCTGATCGGTCCATCACAAAACTTGTGATGTGATTGATCGCGCCCTCCTTCGATCGCAATTTTCCCCGATCCGATCGCATCGCAAATGTTATATATGCGACCTGATCGCACCCCTGATCTAATCCCTCCGATGCGATTGATCGCGCCCTCCTCCGATCGCAAGTATTTCCATCGCAATTCCCGATCGCATCGCACATTCCCTCCCTTCCGATGCGATTGCTCCTCTTCCCCCCATCTCCGATGCGATTGCGATTGACTGCACATCGCAAATCGCAAATCGGCGGATACAATTATGTGATACACCCGCCCTGATTCCCGATTCTGATTTGCGATGGCGCTGTTATATTTTTCACTCCGCCTGCCCCCCTCTCCCGAGCCCGATTTGTGATTGCGATTATACCCCGGTCCCACTATTAAAATCCTCTACCATTCATTATAAAACCCATTTCTCCTTTGTAAAGGTGAAAATTCCGCCGCTTTGTTTATTACAAAGGCTTTCTCCCCATCGCATCGCAATATTGGTAATGTACTACCCCGCTCTACCCCCGATTCCGATTGCAATTGCATTGTTTTTTAAAATGATATCTCTCCACTCTTGCTCCGACTCCGATTGCGATTTATATGCGGGTCCCGCCTCCATTTCCCTTCCCTTTTCCCATTTAAAATTAAATTCTTCCCTTCACGAAAAGGCATAATTTCATTTCTGTTTCAACAGCCAATTATAAAAAATCAGTTTTATTCAAACGACAAATGGAAAGTGAATAGTCAAAGGCCGAAAAGCTTAAATTAAAACGAAGATATCTACAACAACAGAGAAGTAGGATTGGATTTCCTATTTTTTCTTCAGTTACGATTCAAATGGATTTACGCTACAGGTTTCACCTCTTCATTGGTTATCAGCAAATTCGAGTGGAAAAATGTAATGTTGCTCCTTCTTAGGACAGATGGTTGGCTCTTCAGTTTTCGTTTTTTAACGTTGTTAAATAATTCCATATTTTCGTCGATTTGTTTTCCCACATTTGAGATTATTTATTGTATTGTAAATCATTTGTAAAGCAGTTTGAGAAGTAAGGAGAATGTAGGGGAAAGTGTGGAAGAACATCTCTGTGCTACATTGTACAGTTTGACAGGAATTAATAAGAGATGCAGCTCTGATTTGTGGGATCCATGTGGTATGAGAGTTAGCATTTGTTTCTACTTTGTTTCATATGTGAATTGTTATGTGTTTCATTTCATCCATAAACATTTCCTTTTGGATGCTTTCAAGATAGAAAGGTAGAATCCATGGTATATGCTCTGCCTTGGGAAAACATTCATACTCTGTATTTTTCTTCTGTTTGAAAAATATCCATTTGTTGTACCCTTTTCAGCTCCTCATCAGTCTTTCCATCCCATCCTCATTAAATTTTATTTGTTAATTTTCCTACCTATCTTGCCCCATGAAATACCCTGTGTCCTGATTTAATTCCCTATTTCAACTGTCCCTTTATATCCCACACATCCCTGAAATTCATTTATTCATTTCATTCTATTTAAACCTTTTATCCCTATCACTTTACCTAGCCTAATATCATATTTCTATTGCACTTTATTGGATATTCTTTTACGAAGAGAGCCCTCTCTATCCTTGTAGGGCTAGCTACAAGGTTGAGCGTGGTTTAGTTGTTACCCTGATTTGCCTTTTCATCCTCGGGTCCAATTCAGGTGCTAACATTCTCTCGTGACCATACTAGGGATCTGTTCAAGATTGTTTGTTTGTTAGTGTTATTTGTTTTATAAGCTACAGACGGAGCCTGAAGTAATGCCAGGTAGCCTTCGAAATGCACATTGCTTTGCAAGTGCATAAGTAGATAAATGCTGCTTCAGACAATCTCTGGTCCAGTTTTATAGACAATAACATCTGACTTGCAAAGATTTTCCCTAGTACATCAAATAATTCCATACTTTTGAAAGATGATGTTCAGATTTCTGCTAGGCTGCAGAATAAGATTTTTGTAAAATAGACATTTCACCACACTGGCTTCAAGAAGATACACCAGGGCTAATCCAGATCCAAATCCTCCCCCTGTGTTTGAAAATCCAAATCTTATCCCAAGAATTGTTAGAAGACAAGAAGGATCATTAAGCCCCAGACCTGTCTTCAGATCCTATACTTGGCCCAGTGAATGGTTTTTTGTAGAAGATCTTTCCTTTGACGAGAATTTTGAGCTTTCTTTATTTAGGAATAAGTCTGAAAATGACATTGATGATACATTTTTAGATCCTGACTTCCTTGTAGATATTGAAGTCCAAAGAGCAAATACTTCCATTGACGATTACATTTTGAATTCTCCTCAGTTCATCACTGTAACTAGTCCTCCTGAGCCTTCGAATCATTAGGAACAACCTTTCCCCCTCCCAATTCATCATTATTCCCATCAGTCAATTCCCAATTATCATCCCCTCCATTAACACCTCCCTCAAATCCTACAAATCCTGTTGTAAATCCACCGAGAGTTATGGCTGCCAGGTATGCACCTCTGGTCTTACCCCAGGTTCTCAATGATATGCTTGCTGACTATCAAAGAAAAATTCCTATTTTTGATGCCACTCAAAGCATCACAGCTTAGCAGCATGTTGATAAAATGAATGAATTTTTTGATTTGCATGAGGTAGAAACAGAGAATGTGATGATAAGGCTGTTTGTTCAAAGTTTCGGAGGCGAAGTCAGAAAGTGGTTTAGAAACCTACCGCCAGGCACAATTCGCACATTGCAGGAGTTGCACACTCAGTTCCTAGACTGGTGGGAGGTAAAAAAGAACCCACTTCAAATTCTGTCTGAATATGAGAACATTAAAAGGAATGTGGGTGAAACCATGTAGGATTATTGTTTGAGATTCAATGCTACATATAATGCTATTCCAGCTAATTTGAATCCTCCTGAGGGACTGGCATTGTTAAAATTTCCCGATGGATTTGATGCCGACGTGGCATATCAGCTGCGTGAAAGAGATCCGTCTTCACTTGAAGACATGCAGAAGATAGCGGTTAATGTTGAAGCTAATTTGTTGGCTAAAAGAGCACGAGCCAGAGCTGAGAAAAGAGTCACAATAAAAGAGGAGGCCTCTACTTCAGATAGTAAAATGGACACTCTGATCAGAACGGTGGAAAAAATGGTTGATAAGTTAACCATCGCAGATAGACCCGAGCCTCAAATAAGAAATCCAAACTTCAGAGGGCAGCAACCACAATTCAAAATTAAACAAAGAGAGCGGAGAACGCAGGACCAAACTGCGCCACCACAACAGCAAATTAAAACTCCTTTGCAGCAGAACTACATGTAAGGGACATATTCAGATGACGATGATCCTGTGATTGAGGCTAATCACTTTTTCACGGCTGATGGTGCGCCCATTTTCCTTACAGAAGATGAAGAATACACAATGTCGACTTAAGATATTCAAAAAGACCAAAATTTGATTTTGGCCAATGATACAGTACTGGAAGAAGAGTCTGATGACTATCAGAGAGGGTATATGAACGCTCTGTCGGCTCAGCAAAGGTAGTACTCTCTAAGGAACAAAGAGGTTACAGTCAGCCCCATTCAAAAGAGAAAGGAACTCCAAATGAAAAACGATGCATAGAAGAAAGCTAAAGAGCCGGCTGACCCTTCTTCTAACAAAGCACCCGCAGTTTCTAACACAACCAATGAGAAGAACCAGCAGAACACAGTAAAGGAGCCAATAGAGAAGAAAGAGCCGCCCATTAAAGAGGTAGAGAAAGCTCCCTCCTTTAATCTAGAAAATGAAATCTCTAAGTTAAAGGTGTCTATTCCCTCACAGAGTTGGTAAAGTATAGTGTGTATAAAACTCAAGTGTCCAAAGTCTTGCAAATCGATTCTATCTCTGATACGGTCAATGTAGAAGACGACTACCCTGAACTTATTTTCGGTCCAGCCACAGAAGAATCCGGAGAAAATGAAGTCCCTCCTTTTTACTTGAGTCTTAGAGTACATGAGTTTATCCTGCATAATGCTATGTTGGACTTTGGGGCCTCACATAATTTGATGCCCAAAGCTGTCATGGAGAAGCTAGGCCTTGACATCACTCGAAAATATCATGACTTGTATTCCTTTGACTCAAGTAGGGTCCACTGTATTGGTTTAATTAAAGATTTGGTAGTGTCTTTAGATCAGATTCCAACGAAGAATGTCTTGATGGATGTAGTTGTTGTTGATGTCCCACCAAGATTTTGAATGCTTCTATCTAGGTCTTGGGGTGCAAAACTTAAGGGAACCATATAGCTTGACTTCTCCTATGCCACTATCCCTGTATTTGGCCAGTTGAAGAAGTTGTATAGGGAAAATAAAATGAAGTATATGATTACCAAAAAAGATAACCCTGTAAACCATCCCATAAATGTTGTCCATACAGATTTAGAGTCTTTTGTCTTGTATTCTGATGGTGGTTTGAATGATGAGAATGTTTAATTGGTACAAGTGGATGGAATACCTGAGATTTTAGAGAATTTCAGAGAGGTCCTCAAAAGGGAAAAGGACAAAGCAGCAAACACTTCTGAAACTCCTGCCTGCCAGCAGCAAAGGAACAATGAACAACCAGAAATCAGCCAAGGTAAAGAAGAGAAAGAAACAAATTTTCAGCATCTTCAAGAAGAAGAAGAAGGCCTGTGGACCATAGATTTTGATGGTGCAGTAGGAAATGATGGTGTTGGAATTGGCATTTGGGTATGCAACCCTTTTTCCACTCCAAACAAGGTGCCAAGTAATGTAAGGGTTTGTTCTTACAAATTGGCTTTGATTGTTCAAATAATGAGGCTGAGTACGAAGCCTTGATTGCTGGTCTGAAAATTCTTAGAAAGTTGAATGCTAAGAGGATTGCAGTATATGGCGACTCTGAATTAATAATCAAACAAGTGAAGGGAGAATATCAAGCAAAACATCCAAGATTGAGGGCATACAGAAATGCAGTCTTGGAAATTTTGAAAACATTCTCAGATTATACTTTGACTTGTGTCCCTCGTATTCAGAATGTTATTGCAGATGCACTAGAAAAGGCAACAAGTAACTTGAAGATTCCGATGAACTCCATTAATAAGTTCGAAATTCATGTGAAACATAGGCCCGCTGTTCCAGAAAATTTGGGATGATAATGAGATTAATGTATTTTTGCAGGGTGATGGAAAATTCAAAGACACTCCCATAGAGGGTGAGTATGAGGTTGATGATCAAGAGTTGGAAGAAAACTAGATGGACATATTATAGTTGAAGGATAATGCAATTCCTAGAGGTCTCATACCTCTAGAGGAGCTTTTTGATCAGGATGATGTCGCAAAGAAACCAAGCTTAGTGCCCACAGAGAAAGGATTTGAATATGTGAATATTGGAACAACTGATCAGCCCAAGTTTGTCAAATTATCAAAGGCACTATCCCCTGAGGTAAAGGAGAAGTATGTTAAATTTATTTCTGAATTTTCTGATGTATTTGCATGGGATTATTCAGATTTGAAAGTGTATGATAAGAACATAATTCAGCATACAATTCCTATCAAGCCGGATCAAAATCCTTTCAGACAAAAGCTGAGAAGAATCAATCCAAAGCTACTTCCATCGATTGAAAAGGAGCTAAATAGGTTGTACAAAGCAGGAATCATAGTTCTTATTATATTTTCTGATTGGATTTCGAATTTGGTCCCAGTGCGTAAAAAGACTGGAGAAATAAGAGTGTGTATTGACTTTCGGAACTTAAATAAGGCATCCTTAAAGGATAATTACCCACTTCCGAAAATGGACCATATTCTATAGAGAGTAGTTGGAGCATCTAGGATGTCACTACTTGATGGCTACTCAGGGTATAACCAAATCTTGGTGCATGAGAAGGACCAAGATAAAACTACCTTTACAACACCCTGGGGAACCTTCCGATATGCCAAGATGCCCTTTGGACTGAAGAACGCTGGAGCCACTTTCCAGCGTGCAATGGACACTGCTTTTGCAAATGAAAAAGATGTTTTTTTGGTTGTTTATTTGGATGATTTGACAGTGTTTTCAGGTTCATATGATGAGCATTTGCACCATCTAAGAGTGGTTTTTCAGCGTTGCAGAAAGTTTGGAATTTATCTCAATCCCAAAAAGAGCCTTTTTTCCATGGATGAGGGAAAAATGCTTGGGCATATCATCTCTAAAGATGGCATCCAGATAGATCCAGCCAGAGTGGAGGCAATCCAGCTCATAGGTCTCCCATGAAACAAGAAAGAGATTTAGGCCTTTAATGGTAAGATGATTTTTTTACGTAGATTTATACCTAATCTGGCTGAGCATTTGAGAGAAATGACCAATATGTTGAAGAAAGACAACATTGTTAAGTGGAGTGAGGAAGCTATCAAGTCATTCAATCTGGTAAATTTTGCTTTGTCTAATGCCCCAGTTCTGATCAGTCCCGACTATACTCAAGATTTTATTATATTTTCGTTTGCATCTAAGCATACTATGGCTGTTGTTTTAATGCAAAAGAGAGATGAAGTAGAAAAGCCAATTGCCTTTTTCAGTAGGGCTATTAGAGATTTTTCTTTAAGATCTAATATTATTGAAAAGCAGGCATTGGCTCTTGTCAAGGCATTGAAAGATTTTAGGGTCTATATTCTACATTCATACACTATAGCGTATGTCCCTAACGCAGAAGTCAAGGATTTGCTCATGCAAACTGATCCAGAAGGTCGAAGAGGAAAATGGATAGCAAATATGTTGGAGTACGATTTGGAGATCAAGCCTACGAAGTTGATCAAAGGCCAAGGCTTGGCGAAATTGATGGCTCAATCAAATCTGCGTGCTTTAGATATAAACCTCATTTCAGCAATATCAGAAGAACAAGATGAAGGTTTGCTAGTTCCCATTTCAGACATTTTTCTGCAGTCCCCTTGGTATTCAGATATTGTGTATGTTCTTCAGCATTTGTCACCTCCTCCAGGCACGTCTAAGAGTCAAGGTAGATCTTTGAAACTCAAATCTGCAAAGTATTGTATTTTGAAAAGTGCTCTGTTTTGGAAGGATCCGAGAGGCGTTTTTCTAAATTGCCTGGTTGAAGAAGAAGCTCAGAAGGTAATGTACGATTTCCATAAAGGTGACTATGGTGGTCACCTGTTTTGGAAAACCACAACAAACAAGATATTGAGAGCCGGGTATTATTGGCCCACATTGTTTTCTGATTTATATCAAATAGTGATGAAATGTCATGAATGTCAAATTTTCCAAGGGAAGAAGAAATTTCTTCCTCTTCCTTTGAAACCTGTTTCAGTGAATGCGCCCTTTCAGCAGTGGGGGCTCGATTTTATAGGAGAGATACATCCCGTGTCCTCAGCACAACATCGATGGATATTGACTGAGATAGACTACTTTACGAAATGGATCGAGGCCATCCCTGCCAGGCAAGCAACTGACACGGTAATAATTCAATTTCTGGAATCAAATATTTTGTCCCGTTTTGGTTTCCCATGTAAAATTGTGACAGATAATGCAGCCGCATTCAGATCAAAGAAAATGATCGATTTCTGTGATAAATGAAACATCGTGCTGGGCCATTCAAAAACATATTATCCACAAGGTAACGGCCTGGAAGAGTCATCGAACAAGTCGCCGATGAATATAATTAAGAAAATGTTGGAGGCAAACAAAAGAAATTGGCACCGAAAGCTTATCAACGCACTGTGGGAAGATAGAGTCAACAGTAAAAAATCAATAGGTATGTCACCTTTTGAGCTGGTTTATGGTATTGATGTTGTCTTTCCTACTTCTCTTACAATTCCAATTATGAAATTATTACAAGAAGTTGGCAGTGAAGATGATGACAACCATCGAAGGATCAACCAGATGATTCACCTTCAACAAAAAAGAGAAGAAGTGTCACAGAAAACAAGTCAGTTGCAGGAGAAGATTAAAAAAATCTATGACAGGAAGACTAAATCAGAAAATTTTAAGTTGGGTGATGTAGTGTTGAAATGGGATGCAAGAAATGAAGACAAAGGGAAGCACGGTAAATTTGACAACCTTTGGAAGGGACCATATAGAATTACAACATATAGGGGACATAATGCCTTCTTGCTTTTAGAAATGGATGGCCAGGATTGTCCTGGAGGAGCAGTAAATGGTAGGCTATTGAAACACTACCATTGTTGAAGACATGGATCAGAATCTATCCCATCATTATTGTATATACCATTTTATTTTTTAAAAGCAAAGTTCAAAATGCACAGTCATTCAAGTTTGGGGCCCGAGGTGAAGGCTATAAAACTTTGATGATATGTGTATGGTTTGGTTTTATTTAAGTGTTCAGTCTTAGTCTAGAGTCAGAGTCAGTTTTCAAACATTTTTGACTCCATGCCCAATGGATAAGGGTACTTGGTCTACGGTGTTCTTGGCACCTCCAAGGAGCTACAATCCCCATTGGAGCCAATGTTAGTGTCAGTTTAGTCATACTGCCATCAGTGATCAAAACTGCTCTTTTGCATTTGCATATTAGGTGTCTCATACCAAATAAATTTCACCATTCCGCTAAGTCATGGATTCATTTGATGGTAGTATTGTTTTATCAGTTTTCCCTCATGAGGTACTTACTGATCTTCCTTTCTATGGTCTTTAGTCATTAGTCACTTTTATTCTTTAAATCATATCAGTAGGTCATAGGATGGGTCTCATTAGTTTCTAGGGTCTCACCATGGACAAATTAATGAGTCAAGTATCAATAATATCAACAAGGTCATGAGGATGTCAATAAGCTCAAAGTCACAGCACTAGAAAGATCAAAGAGACATTTTATTCATCTTGATGTAATTTTGACCTCAAAACCATGTTTTGAGGTGAAAACGTGATAAGTTACCTTTATTATCATTCATTATGTAATTTTATATCATCATATGTAATAAGTCACAATTCAGAAGCTGTTATCTCGAAAAAATGATGTCCCTACCTTCAGAGAAGTTTTCCACCGCATGTTCAGCGCCAGATCATCTTCAAAGTAGATCCATCAGAAAGAGCCCAGAAAGAGATTTCCAACGGTATGCTACACTCTCAAAACTAACTTCTGAATTGAATTTTATGCTTAAGTGAAGTAAAATCCCTCTATTCCCTAAGTCCCCCCTATTTCCCCATTTTTCCCTTTAAACTTTGTGTTATTAACGTTCAATATTCCTTTAAAAATCCCTCTCCCCCCCTTCCAATTATAAAATCGCGTTATAAATTACTTCTTAAAAATATGTATGCGATTTTATTATTAAAAACACTTCCTTTTTTTTTTTCCCTTCCCCGCCAATCATATAATAAAACTTTATAATAGAAAATTTCAAATCGCAATCGCAACTTTTATATGGTACATTCCGATCAGTCCATCGCAAAACTTGCGATGTGATTGATCGCACCCTCCTCCGATCGCAATTTTCCCCGATCTGATCGCATCGCAAATGTTATATATGCGACCCAATCGCACCCCCGATCTAATCCCTCCGATGCAATTGATCGTGCCCTCCTCCGATCGCAAGTATTTCCATCGCAATTCCCGATCGCATCACACATTCCCTCCCTTCCGATGCGATTACTCCCCTTTCCCCCATCTCCGATGCGATTGCGATTGACCGCACATCGCAAATCGCAAATCGGCGGATACAATTATGTGACACACCCGCCCTCATTCCCGATTGCGATTTGCGATGGCGCTGTTATATTTGTCACTCCGCCTGCCCCCCTCTCCCGAGCCTGATTTGTGATTGCGATTATACACCGGTCCCACTATTAAAATCCTCCGCCATTCATCATAAAACCCATTTCTCCTTTGTAAAGGTGAAAATTCCACCGCTTTTTTTATTACAAAGGCTTTCTCCCCACCACATCGCAATATTGGTAATGTACTACCCCGCTCTACCCCCGATTCCAATTGCGATTGCATTGTGTTTTAAAATGATATCTCTTCGCTCTTGCTCCGACTCTGATTGTGATTTATATGCAGGTCCCGCCTCCATTTCCCTTCCCTTTTCACATTTAAAATTAAATTCTTCGCTTCACGAAAAGGCATAATTTCATTTCTGTTTCAACAGCCAATTATAAAAAATCAGTTTTCTTCAAATGGCAAATGGAAAGCGAACAGTCAAAGGCCGAAAAGCTTAAATTAAAACGAAGATATCTACAACAGCAGAGAAATAGGATTGGATTGCCTATTTTTTCTTCAGTGACGATTCAAATGGATTTACGCTACATGTTTCACCTCTTCATTGGTTATCAACAAATTCGAGTGGCAAAATGTAACGCTGCTCCTTCTTAGGACAGATGGTTGGATCTTCAGTTTTCGTTTGTTAATGCTGTTAAACAATTCCCTATTTTCATCGATCTGTTTTCCACATTTGAGATTATTTATTGTATTGTAAATCATTTGTAAAGCAGTCTGAGAAGTAAGGAGAAAGTAGGGGAAAAGTGTGGAAGAATATCTCTACGCTATATTGTACAGTTTGACAGGAATTAATAAGAGATGCAGCTCTAATTTGTGGGATCCATGTGGTATGAGAGTTAGCATTTGTTTCTACTTTGTTTCATATGTGAATTGTTATGTGTTTCATTTCATCCATAAACATTTCCTTTTGGATGCTTTCAAGATAGAAAGGTAGAATTCGTGTTATATGTCGTGCCTTGGGAAATCATTCATACTCTGTATTTTTCTTCTGTTTGAAAAGGATCCATTTTCTGTGCCCTTTTCAACTCCTCATCATTCTTTCCATCCCATCCTCATTAAATTTTATTTTCTAATTTTCCTGCCTATCTTGCCCCATGAAATACCCTATGTCCTGATTTAATTCCCCGTTTCAATTATCCCTTTATATCCCACACATCCCTGAATTTCATTTATTCATTTCATTCTATTTAAACCTTTTATCCCTATCACTTTACCTAGCCTAATATCAGATTTCTATTGCACTTTATTGGATATTATTTTACGGAGAGAGCCCTCTCCTGTCCTTGTAGGGCTAGCTACAAGGCTGAGCGTGGTTTAGTTGTTACCCTGATTTGCCTTTTTAGCTTGAGGTTCAAATTGGGTGCTAACACAATGGACATAGCTTTTTCAGATGAAATAGGAAACTTCATTGTCATCTATCTGGATGACATAACAGTCTACTCCAAGACTAATGAAGAACACCTAAAACATCTGAGGAAAGTGTTTGAAAAATGTAGAAGGTTTGGTCTGTCATTAAATCCCAAAAAGACTATATTTGGGCTACAAGAAGGAAAAATTATTGGCCACATCATATCTAAGAAGGGGATTAGGATAGACCCACAGAGAGTTGAGGGAATACTACAAATCGCACACCCGAGAAACATCAAGGAGTTACAATCCGTTATTGAGAAAATCAATTTCCTCAGGAGGTTTATTCCCAACCTAGCTGAACACCTTAGGAATATGTCTAACATGTTAAGGAAAGGTGTAGGAGTTAAGTGGACTGTTGAAGCTAAGAAATCTTTTGAATCAGTTAAACTTGCACTCACCTGAGCTCCTATCCTAATCAACCCATATTTCTCAAAGGATTTCCTGATATTTTCGTTCGCCTCCGAGCATACAGTAGCTGCAGTTCTGCTGCAGAAAAATATAGAGGGAATGGAACAACCCATTTCTTTCTTCAGCAAAGCATTGAGGGATGCACCACTGAAATACAACATAATGGAAAAACAGGCCTATGCCTTGGTAAAGGCCTTGAAAGACTTTAGGGTGTACATTCTACATTCCCACACCATAGCCTATGTGCCAAGTATAGTGGTTAAATACATTTTGTCCCAAGACCCAGATGGGAAGAGGGGAAAATGGATTGCTGTGATCGTAGAATACGACCTTGAGATAAAACCCACCAAACTGATCAAAGGGCAGGGCTTAGCTCAACTAATGGCTGAATCAAATCTACAAGCCCTTGACATTGCCATGGAAGATGCCTTGGATGAGCAGCAGGGATTGCCTAATCCCACTGTTGAGGAGAAGTTTCAGAGCTCTCCTTGGTATTCTGACATTCTGTATGTGCTTACACACCTCAATGCCCCTCCTAAACTATCAAATACCAAGGCTAGATTCTTAAAGCTAAAATCCAGAAGCTATTGCATAATGAATGAAGGATTATACTGGAAAAATGTGAATGGCCTATTGCTTAAATGTTTGCCTGAATCTGAAGAAAAAAGGATTAAACAAGAGTTCCATGCAGGAGAGTGTAGAGGCCACCTGAACTGGAAAGCCACTGCAAAAAAAATATTCAGAGCTGGCTACTATTGGCCTACACTCTTCGATGATATCCATAAGATGATAATTGCCTGCCACAAATGCCAGATTTTTGAAGGCAAAATAAAACTCGTTCCCTTACCTCTTCAACCCATCACTGTTGAAGGTCCCTTTATGCAATGGGGCCTAGATTTCATAGGAGAAATTAACCCTGCTTCTTCTGCACAACACAAATGGATCTTAACAGCCACAGACTACTTCACTAAGTGGAGAGGCCATACCTACTAGGAATGCCACAGATTCAGTCATCATTAGGTTCCTAGAAGGTCATATCCTCTCTCAGTTTGGCTGCCCAAGGAAAATAATCATGGATAATGCTGCTGCTTTTGGATCCAAGAAAATGGTTGATTTTTGTCACAGGTATCAAATATCACTCGGTCATTCAATTGCCTATTACCCACAAGGTAATGGCTTAGCTGAATCATCAAACAAGAGCCTAGTGGCCATCATCAAAAAGCTGCTGGAAGAGAAAAAAATTCATGGCACAACAAGTTAGTGCATGCCCTGTGGACTGATAGGCTTACAACAAATAAATCCATTGGCATGTCTCCATATCAGCTTGTCTATGGAACAAAAGCAGTTTTCCCTACCATCCTTGGAATACCAGTGATTAAAATTGTCCAAGAGATTCAGATAGAAGAAGATAGAATGGTGAGGAGAATAAACCAAACAATTCATCTCTAGCAAACAAGGGAAGAGGTCTATAACAGATCTCTAAAGGTTCAAGAGAATATAAAGAAGTTATTTGACAAAAGAACCAAAGCTTCTGATTTCAAAATTGGAGATAAAGTTCTGAAGTGGGACTCAAGGAGAGAAGACAAAGGAAAGCACAACAAATTTGACAGTTTGTGGCAAGGTCCCTACATCATCCAGGCCACTGTGGGTCCAAATGCCTTTTTTCTACAAGAATTAGATGGTACAGAGCTGTTTGGGGGTCCTGTCAATGGCAATATGCTCAAACACTACTATTGCTGATTTCCAATTTCCAGTTTCCATTTCCATTGTAAATACCATTGCAGTGTTTTGCTTTCAAGAAAAAGAGAAAATGTTTCAAAAAACAAACAGAAAGTAGAGGTTCAGACATGCTCAAAACATGAACCTCTAGAGTGCAAAAGATTGGCTCTAATATGATCAAAACCTGAGCCAAAGAAATAAAACAACTGGTTCTAACATGCTTAAAATCTGAACCAGCAAGCAAAGAAAGGTATCAGCTCTAACATGCCCAAAACCATAGCTGAATGAAGAAGAGAAAGTGACTCTAACAAGCTCAAAACTTGAGTCACAAAAGAAAGAAGGATGCTTCAAAATTTCATATTTCAAACCTTCAAAATTTTGTTCGCAATTTTCAGCAAGTTTCCATCCATGTGCAATTGTCTTTATGCCTTGGATCCACAGCAAACTAGACTGTCTAATCCTAGTTTGACTATTTTTAAATTTCTATTGTAGAATGTAGAGAAGAAATCTGCTGGACAGTTTAATCCTAGTAGATGTTAGAATAGGTATAGAAACATGTGAGACCAACAGTTTAATCTGGTCTCATGGAGTAACAAGGGTAGAAATAGAATAGGTTTCTTTTCTTGTTTGTAAAAAATAAAAATGATGTAAAGGGTCTGCTAGTTCAAATGCACCCTAGAAGAAAAAAATGCTAGGATTGTAGGATGGGTAGGTAGATTGTTTGGGAGAGCTTTTTTGCTAATTGATGTCTTCACAATTGTGGCAGTTGAAAATCAAAGAAGAAAGGTGGCTCAAGCAGCAGGCATCTGGCCTACACCAGAGATCATTTTCTGAATTCTTGACTCCTTCAAGAAGAAGCCATCCCCATGTGGAGCCACTGTTCGCCCCCCTATAAATTTTTGACAAGCAAACAGGAGGCTCAAATGTTTTTGAGCCTTCAAGGAATGCATTTCCTCTGAAAACACATCATCCTTGAAGCCTCCTTGTGCCTTTTTCCCTTTGGTAAAATCCTCTTTGCTATATCCATCCAAAAATCCTCTCTCATTGTGACAAGTTGTGCTCCTAAAGGCCCTCATTTGTCCCTTGTATCCCTGCAAAGTGTCCCTTTTCAACCCTTTTTTCCCCTTTGTTAAATTCCCCCCTTTTTCACCCCAAAATCCCTCCCCTAATCCTTCTAAACCAGCCCAAAAACTCCTTTAAACCATACATAATACCCCTGGTTTTCTTTATTTCCCCCTCATTCCCCTACCGTTACCTTTCCCTGGCCTTGAATTTCACTAAAAATGGGCCAAAAAACCATGTTTTTCCATACATTTGGGTCTAGCACCTTTTGGCCAGCCCCCTTATCTTTTCCACCACGTGACCTTGGCGCTAAAACCATGCGCTAAGGCAGACAACACTTACTGCAATTATATATTGCGAGCAGTTTAAATCGTTGATCTGTACAGATCGGACGGTTGTCGCAGATCAGTGCCGTGCCCGTGGCCCACTCTGTTCGCCCCTCTGATCGTATCGCAGCTGTCCATTTGACCCACTGAATCAAAGGTCAGATTTTCACTCGCCTGGTGGTCCCCACGCTATGCACTATTCAGAAACAGGCGGTATGCATCGCACCGCGTTTGGAGGTTGAGCGGTATTTCCCATTTCACAACGATTCCATTCATCGCATGCCGCGTGTCCCGAGCACTGTTTGAAAACCGCCCCCCATCGCACGTTAAAGCTCAGCGTTTGACCCGCCGCGATATGCGCATGCACCATCCGATCTGAAATAGTTAATCCAACGGTGATCGCACCGCGAAGATGCACGGGAGTTAAACCAAGGCAACCGTACCCCTGGCCCACGGTTCATCAGCCTTCGCTGTGTTTTTAGCCATCGATCTCCTCTTGACATCGGACTGCCCAGATTTAAAGTCAGCTCGCCATCGCTCGGTCCCGCCACGTCACCACTCCATGTGTTTTAATCACTTTTTACGCCCCTGCCTTCATATATTCCATGCATAGGTCAAATTTTAATGTTTAACGTTAAACTGTCTATCTCGACGTCTTCCCATGCATCTCCCGCTGATTCATGTTTTTCCTCCACAGTAGCCACTGTATTCATTGTCTACATCCATGTCACATTGCATTTTTGTAGTCATCCACACCACCCCCCCCATGCGTGTTTTTCTTAACATAGTTTCGTTTTTTGCAGGGTTTCGGACAACAAAGAACCGCCATGATTCATAGTCTCTGTACAGTTACAGAGAAGCAGGAAAGGACCATTTTCAAGAGCTGAAATCATTAAGAAAGGTCCGAGAGGACGTTATAATAGGGCTTGCATTAAAAAAACATAGTTTAAACTCTGTAAAATCTTCCCCAGAGCCATTAAAGCACAAATTTCACAGTTAGAGGCAAACGTGGAAGCGGAAAAGAGTATCAGTGGGAAAACAGAGTGTTTAGGGCCTGTCATTGAAGATTTTGGGCCTTAATCCAATGATTTGAAGGCAGAGTACTAGATCAAAGACATCATGGATCACACGGAAGGCCCAACGCACAGAAAACAATACTATCAGGGTTTCACATCAGCAGATTGTTCTTTTCCTAAAGGACCAAGCACCCATATTGTTTCCTTTATTTACCGTGTTCCTGAAGAAAATTTTGCCGAGACCATAGTCCAAACCTACCAGAGCATTTGGTGTGTGGTATGGTGGACTTCACTGTCATTTATTTACCTTTTTTTTTATTCACCAAAAAGTACTACAGAGTACTGCAGCCAGAGTGCATCAGAGTCATACCAGAGTAAATGGAAGCCTGAAGAAGATCATTCTTTCACCCAAAGAGTGCCAGAGATAAATGCTCAGAATTTAAACAGAATGGGCCTCGGCCCTCTTCCTCTTCTGAGTTTTAACGCTGCATTTAGTTTTCACCTACCTTCTCTGCTCCACTTGAGCTATAAATTCATGAAGAAACTCATTGTAAAGGTTGTTGATCAGTTATCAGAGAAATTTCAAGCTGTTTCTTTTGAGACATGGTCTCTATGTAAAGTTGTAAGATAGGCTGAAGAAGATGTTTTCAAACTGAATGTTCAGCTATTGGTAATGTTGTACTTGACTGGTGTTGCTCTTTAATATGACAAACACATTTCTTTGGATCCTGATCTAAAGCAGTGGTGATGTTTTTCTATCTCTGTATTTTTTTTTAGCTCGCAGTTCATTTCATTTCATTTCTACTGGCTCGCATCAGAAATTTGGCATAGGATTTACCCTTGTTAGGTACCCTATGTTTATTCTCTCCTTGCCTTTGATGTTTTCTACTAAATTTGTTATCTAAGGGTTGATTTCAGTTAATTTAACCAGTGTAGTGGATGTCATTTCCTGCTAGCTGATGTATGAATTAAATGAATCTGTTCTTAGATGTTCTTGTTAGGATTTAATTGAATGAATTGGGAACACTGGGAGGTCTAGAAATCTGTTTCTGTCTCACTAGGATCCTTTTTAATTAATTGAACCTTTCTAAGATACCTCAAGCTGGAGGCCGAAGCATTGAGAGTTCAAAGTCTCTCTCTGATCTTAGGTCTCTAACTTGGTGTTCTAAATCTGTATTGTTTCCTCCTCTCTTACCATCTCATGCCACACAATCATCTTTAAGATCCATTGCTTTAGATGAATAGCCCAACTGAAAGCCTGCACATTGAATAGCAAGTAAACCCTTTCCTGACTCCATTGCCCAATGGTCTTGAATGTTCCCTGAAGTATCTCTCCTTTGCCTAAAATACTCTTTTCGCATCGTTGTCTTATATTGAACCCTTATTTCCTGATTCCCAACAACCAAACAAACCCCGAGCCTTATAACTCGCCTAATATCTTAACCTTTAAACTTCAAAGACACATACCTTTGACAATCATAGAGAGATACCTCTCTGGACTCAGGAGGGCTAGATCCCGAGGTCTGAAAGTGGTTTGATGTTGTCTCATCTTTTGGTATTGCCAATCTTGCCAAAACATGGGAACCCCAACAGTTGCCTTAAAGTTCTTTGTAGCTTGATCATTTATGTTTAGGAGTTCCCTCTTCATTGATTAAAATTATTTGTTGTCTTGAATGTTTTCTAAACCTTGAAGGTGAAATAACTAAAGTTTAGATTAGTTTCTTGCTTTCTATGGTTCACTGAATTGTTCATCTTAAATGCTCATTTGCTTAAGTATAATCAGAAAGATATTTTTTTGCTATGTCTTATGATTATTTCCTTATGTTGATTAGTGTTTGAGATCATCTTGTTTAAAAGGTATTTGTTTAAGGATTCTTCATTTCCCTTAGACACCTACTTTGTTCACCAACTTATTGTTCATTCCACTTCACACATACCTTAAGGATCCATTCAACCAAGCTATATTTTCCTTGTTATGCATCTTGTTTCATTGCTAAGATATCCATGACTTTCAATGAATCCATAGCCCACTTATTTGAAGATATCTCACTCCACCTATTCTACTTGACCATCTTACCCAACTAAACAAACAACAAACCCTACACTTAACAACTAGCCTAAAATCAAACCCTAGAAGAAAAAATTTCACATCCTTTGCATACAATAGACAGAGCCCTCTCTTAGTCCAAAAAGGCTAGGTCCTAGGACTCCAAAGACTGGTCTTATGTTACCCTGTTCATTTGGTCTACCAATTTTCTAAATCACGGGACCCTAACATTCTAGTGATCACGGTGTGACCTTTTGAGTAAATAATATCTTAGACATCCTTAAGACCTCATAAAACCACAAAATTCCTTAGATTGGAATATAGTTGTTGATGGTGGACAAAAAGAACATCCTTAAGATAGTAAACATCATCCACCTGGCGACTCCACTGGTCTTTAGTAGCCCTGTTGACCCCACTATTTCTCATAGAATCTCCTATGAATGCATTTTATCATGTTGATGGTGGACAAAAAAGTTGAAACCCTCCACCTGGCGACTCCACAATTCTCAATAGACTTAAAGACTCCACTAGTAGAAGAATCTAGACTGGTTGAAAACATGCAATGACCCTTTTTGATTAAAGAAAGATGGATCAAAAAATACAACAAAGATATGCCCCAATGAGTAGAGATCACATCCCTAGATTCCCACACAAAATGCCTTAGATAAATTGGGACAAAAGCCTGCCTACATTTCAAGATGAATAAAATGATGATCCCTTGTTACATATCATCAAATTTCATATACATGTATGGAAGTTAAAATTTGAATGGCATGATGACTGCCTTATGAAAATTTTCATGCTGACATTGGAAGGAAAATCAAGGGAATGGTATGAATGGCTAAAACCTAGTAGCTTGTTTTACTTAAAGGATCTCCACAACTCATTTTGTGATCATTATAAAGAAAATTCTCCATCGTTATCCTTGGCTGAAAATTGTTGTGATCAATCTCAAGATATCATATAGTACCTTATAGATAGTGATGAAGATTAAGGAAATTTTCATCCTGAAGATCTCTTAGCAACAGTCCATGATTTTCATTCTCACGATAACTATCATGACATCCTAGAGGAGTTAGTTGAGGAAGAAACCAATCAAGAAATAGAAGAAAATCCATAGGATCTCTCTGGAGGCACAGGTAACGATTCACCATCTCTTCTAGGTGAGGCTCAAGAAAACATTCAGCCCCAAAATCAGCGTTCACAAAAGAAAGAGAATTGTTGTACTTCTATCCAAATAAATATAAAAATGCCTCCTCTTTTTACTGAAGAGGAAATCAATCAAATCATAAACATGCAGCCAGCCTCTAAACCTTCATGTGAAAAAAACATTTCTATTCTTTCTCCTACTAATCCCATCTATCGTAAATCAGAAAGTGAACTTGTAGATCAATTCAAAGAAAAACAATATGATATTCCAATTTTCTTGATTGGTAACACTACTTATTTTGATGATTTTTCAAAGTTTGATCAGTATGATGATAATCATGTGCTCCAAATAGAAGCTAACCTTACAGAGCCATCAACAGTTGATTTTTGGGATGAAGTTCACTATCATCAGCTTAAAAAAAGTAATTAGCCAATACAAGTCACCTATGACACTGATGAGGAAAGCCTTGAAATTTTAGAAGTAAGTGAGGAGTCTTTGACTCTTTTCTCTACTGCACTTCAATCCATCAGAAATAACTTTCATGTAATTGGAAATCAACAGTCTTTCAATTTTGATGTCGAGGTTGAGGAGGATGATGAACTTCTTGAGCAAGTTGTCAATAAGAAGCCTTTTTTCTGAAATGGTTGAGGAAATAATTTGGGACATGGAATCCTCCTTAACTCCAAATTTGCAGCCACCAAGTTCCATTAAATTACAAATTTCAAATGAAGGCCTAGAAGTTGATAATAACATAAGAGTTGTTGCACTGCCTTATCAAGAGGATTTATTCCCAAAGAGTGCTCCTACTCATCAAAATGATGGCCTTCACGCAGAATTCAGCTCAGTCTATCAAAGCACATCGGGTTTGTTAGAGGACAACATTGCAATATATGATGAGTCTGATAGTGCAGATGATCATGAGGAGGAGGTGGAGTGTGTTTCCCAAAAGAGTCCCATGTTCAGCCAAGTGAAGGGAGAAGTTGTTCTGGATCAAACAGATTTTCTAAATCCTCACATTCAGGTATTGATTCAAGATCCCTTTTCTGATTTATTAGATACATTTGAAGAGGAAGTGAAATATGTTAAGAGTAGTTTGATGAAATGTTTAAATAAAAGTTTAGGCACTACTGTTCAAACACAAGTGAGGTGGGAGTGGCCTTTTGATTTTTTCAAAACCCTCAAAGAGTTGAACCAAGATCTCTCATGGACTCATCTAATTGATTGGTTGTATTGGAAAAGAGAGTTCATCAGCTGAATGTATATCATGTATAAGATGATTAGGATAGATAGGAATGAAAATAAGCTCAATACTATGAACATATTTCTGGTTTTTTAAAATGCTGATCCAAAAATAAATAAAAAATAAAAACAGAGAAAAGAAGAAAAAGAGGGCAGATTTGAAAAAGAGGTGCAGCCCCATACCCAAAAAATAGTAATACTGAAAGTGTGCAAGCCTAAATGCCACTACTTGTTCAAAAGAAGATCTTGTTTAGTCATCTAGCCTAATCATGGCTGAATATGTTTTTTTTTTTTGGTTGATAAGTTAGTGAAAGAGAGATTGTCAAATCATTCAAACTTGACTTGTCATTAGGAATAGATTAGGAAGAGAAGATACTGGTTCTCCATGCTAAAATCTGAACCAAAGAGAAAGATGAGGAAGCTTAAGAAATGATAAATCACATCCCTCATGATTTCTAGTTTTTTTTGTACAAAAATAATGTTTCTGTGCAGCTTGTACTAATGCCACAACCCATGGTAAGTCAGATTGCCTAATCCTGATTTGAACCATGTTTTCAATTTTATGTCAATAGCTTAGAGAATGAAGTTTTTCGAACAACTTAATCTTGACAAATGATTAGACTAGGTAGAGAATAAGAGATTTCATTAGCCTAATCTGAACTCTTGGAAGTAATAAGGGTAGAAATAGATAGTCTTTTATGATTTCAAAATAAAATGATGTCAAGGGTTTTCTAGTCCAAGTGCACCCAAGTGAAGAAAAAATGCTAGGCCAATTAAGATGGGTAGGTAGGAAAGAGGTTGAAGAAAACATGTCTTTTCAGATTGTGAGATCATCTTCAAATTAACATCAGCAGATGAGGAAAGAAATATCTGCAAAGTACAAGTAAGGCACTGGTCTTCAAAGCTTAGAGATATGAAATTTGAGGTCCTAGAAACCTCTCAAAAAGGAGATCCCCAAGTGGAGCCACTGTTATTCATCTATAATTTTTACTATTTGTAGATGAATATAGATTGGTTTTAGATTTATAAAAACAAGATTCCTGAATATTGTGAGTTTTAGAAATCTCACTGCCTTCATTATCCTTAAAATAAAATTTTCACTATTCTACTATTTTGTCATTCCATGGTCAACCTACCACCCCTCATGGGATTATGCCACTCATCTAAATCCTATTTTACCACCTATAACCTCATCACTCTATTTTTTCCTTGCCCATAACTCCATTTTCCATCTAGGGTTTCCTACAAGACTAATTCATGCCCATGATCCCCAAGTTCCTCAAGCATTGATGGTCTCTAAACTATCTCTATAGACTCTTTAGATAAATCAAGTACATTGGATTTTGGATCTTCAATACACCACATTGTCAATACTCTGTTTTTATAGTTGAATATGCCAAACCAATTTTCAGTCAAAGAGAGGTCAAAGAATCCCCACTAGGTCAATTAGGGTTTCATGTGTTTCAAGGACATCATCTCTAAAAAGGCTACCATTCAGCTTCAAAGTATGCACATAAGGTAATGGGCTATTTTGAAACTTTTTTCAGAATTAATAAGAATCCATCCAACAGAAGAAACCGATAAGGTAAGAGATATTCTACTCAATGATGACATCTCGTAGCAAGGGAGACAAGAAATCTAGGTTTTGAGGGTTTTTTCTTGATGTCATGACCTCCATGGTTAAATAATTAAAAAAGCTTGTATCTTGATACTCTTACACCTCCTCCTATCCTTAATATAACTTCATAAACACTTCCCATCACTCCTATCCCTCAAACTCATCATTTTTCTACAAAACCTAGCCTATTGCTACAATTCGATACTTTTCAAGATTAGGCCAGTGTTTTTCCCGTTTGGACCCTTTCCCCTCACTCAATTATTGAAATTAAACTTTACCCTACTCTCTAAAATCTATACCTATGCCCCAAAATTTCCCCAATAATTTAGACAACCCTTACTTACTTCATTCCCCTCCCTCTACAAGGCAGTCCTAAAATCCCCTGTTTTTTCTACACCAAACCCTAATTTCCTCTTCCAACTAAGCTAGGGTTTGCAATTGAAAGAGACATAGAAGCAAAGGATCCACATGATAGTTCATATTAGCAAGCATAAATCCATACCAACTCATAAACATCATGCCTCCATTATTTTCCAAGAATTCATTCCAAGAATCAAGCCATTTGCCACTCATAGGGCCAGTTTTGCTTCAAACTATGTTGCTGACCAAAAAGAGATGAATTTGATAAACGTAAGAGAGGTTTTTGTCCATCATAGGTCAAAGAAGAAAAAAATCCTTTATTTTTTACACAAGCATGATGGTTTGGGAGCAATGCCAAAACTACAGGTGTCATGGGAGAATTTTTTCACTACTGGAGTGACCTTGGGAAAATAAGGTTTTCTCATTACTACACTTTCCAAATGACTTTCTTGATGGATCAAAGGAAAACTAGACTTTAATATCTTTCCAATGAGCTATCATGAGCTCAATTTGGAGTTAAGGAAGGCCTCCAAAAGTTGTCTGCACCAACACTCTTCATTTATCCACCATCACTCAACACCTTTTGACCGGTCTTGGGAAACTCAACATTTGACAGTGCAAATCAACTCCAATCAGGGAAAAAATGGTTTATTTGGAAAGTAGATAGGTTACGATTTCCAACGAGCTATCACGGGGAAAATTCCTACATCTGGAAGGCCCCCAAAACGTGGCTACAACAGGACCTATTTTCTGCCAAAGGTGGCACTATGCTTATGGACAACACAGTGTGTTTTTGGCCAAGTGTTGGCGCTGCACTTAGAGACTGGCGCTGCGAAAATAGGGTTCTCCATAGTGAATTTTTGCACTGCGCTGCACATATAGAGGGTGGAGCTGCGCTTATAGCCTAGTGCTGCGCTAATGCATAATTTCCTCCAGACTTGCAACAAATTTGTCGAAAGGCTCAAGGACACCCTCAAATTTGCCTCCAAAGACCTGCAAGCAAGTTAAGCTGGTAGGTGCCCTTTTTTCTCCTCCTCTCAAGTTTTTTTAGTCATCTGGTGGCTATGTAATCGCTAAACCCTATTTATGCAAGCCCTAGGTATTCAATGCATAATAAGCCTCTATTTTTGGCCTCCTTGAACAAACTAATTGTCATTTAAGGGAGAGTGAATTAGGGCAATTACACTTCATGTTCCAAATGAGCCCTCTTTAAAATTCAAGCCCTCAACCACATCATAACCTAAACTTTCCTTCCTCATCTCATCCTCCTCCCTCTACTCTTATATCCCCTCCTCAAGCAAACCTCCCTTCCTCCCCTTCTCTTGATGCATAAAATGAAGAAGGAAGTGGCAATGAATAATCAAATGAAGATAGGAGTAAAGATGAAAATGAGCCAAACCCTAATGAGGTTGAGGGTGATAATAAGTTGAGCCCACAAAGGGAAAATTACATGGAGACAGAGGATAATGAAGATGAGGAAGAGGCCGATGATGAAGAACAAGCAAGGGACATGGAAATGGACAAAGGTGACAAATAGGGCACCAGCTCAGATGACCAGGCAAGAAGTCAAAGAAATGACACTCATGATGAAGCAAAGGACAACATCGCCACAAGTGAAACAGATAACAAAAATGTAGAAGGTAATGAGGAAAGTATGAGTGAAGAAGAGAAAATTCATGACAGTCATGACAACAGTCATGAAAATCATGAAAATATTGAGGACAGTGACCCCCACAGCGACCATGATGATGAGAAAAGTGAATAAAAGGCTGAAGGTAATCATGAGAGTCATAGTGATAGTGAAGGAAGTGGTGAGAGTGATGATAAAAATAAGGATCATAACAGTGAAGAGGCAAGTAGCCCAACTAAAGACCAAAGTGCTTAGAAATCAATGATGAAGGTGGTGATGATGTTGAGCACCAAGAGGGCAGTGATGAAACAAATAATGTGATGAATGATGATGCTAATGATGAAAATGAAGATGTTAATGATAGTAGCAAGGATCATAGCCATGATAAAGACACCAATAAGACCAAACTCACTCCTTTTTCATCAGCATACCAAAGAGGGTCAGGACTTGTCTTTGCTGCCTCACAAGGGCAAGGGACCAAGCCCTCCACCTCATCTCTAGAGCTAGCCAAAGGCAAATAAGGACCTTGATCTACAAATAAAGATGACCAGACATTATGCCTGAAGAAATCGATTTGCAAGGGCTAAACTGAAGAAAACCCTTGCCAAGCTACATGTACTAAAAGAGGAAAATGGTTAAGAAAGCATTGGATTTTTGACCCAAGCTACTCTACAGGTCTCTCAAACCCCATAAGGGAGACATCCACCAATTTTGAAGAAATTTGGACAAATTTTGGTTTTTTGAGAATTTGAACGCCTATTATCACAGCACCACTGGCACTACGCTTTTCCATAAGGCATCCTCAAATGGAAAAATCTACATTTTTGAATTTATCATGGCTAGCACACTATGCTCACCAAATTTCAGAGCAATTGGAGCAGTTTTGACCCTTAAAAAGGTCAAACAACACCTCATTTTTCACTATTCTGCCTCCTTTTCAGGCCTGGCGCTGTGCTCAGAGCAGTCTTGGGAAATTAAATTTTTGAATAGGTTATAGGTGCTCAATCAAAAAATAAAAGGTGTATCTGGAAATAGGACTCGGCGAGATTTCCAATGAGCCATCATGAAGAAAAATCCGACATAGGGAATATCCCCAAAACGTGGCTACAACAACACCTATTTTCTGCCTAAAGTGGCGCTGCGCAAATGAACAACACTGTGTGTTTTTGGCCAAAAAGTCAACAAAACACACAAATTGATGGCGAAATGATTTTTTAATGTTTTCTTGGTAAAATCACTCTAGATTTGATTTAGGAGATATGTTAGGTTAACTTTCATTTATTAGGCTTAGATATTATGTGTCTTGGGCCTTGCATGGTCTTCAAGCACATAAATGACATTTATGATGGAATTAGGGTTTCTAGAAGCTCCTTATGGTTTCCACGTCCTCACTTGCTAAGATAAATAGAGCATGAGGATTCCATATTAAAGGTTGGCATTTGATGAGCTTTGAGAGTAATACATGGTTTTCTTGAGCTTGAAGAAGAAATTGGTTTTGTGGAGTTTCTGAATGCGTTGTTTTGATGAATGATGAAGGAGGATAGCTTGTGGGATCCCTAAGCTTGGTTATTTGTGAAGAGTTTCTATGTTATGTTATTGTTTTCTCATGTTTTCATTATGTTTCCATCCTTATATGATATAGTAGAACATAAGAGTATAGGTTAAGAAATGTTCTTTGAGGCACCTTAGTCCTTCCTGTCTGTATTGTCTTTGTGTTTTCCTCTGCTGGGTTTGTTTAAGGAATTCTGAACTGCTCCTTAGACCTCCTTATGATTTTTTATTCAATGAATGGTACAATACAGTAGTTTCAAGTATGTTTTATGGTTAGCCCTGCCTATTTGATGCTATTTAAACTATATTTTGGAATCTCTCTTTGAAGTATTACTTGTTAGGTTCACTACAAGGAAAACACCCTCTAGCGGATGTTTTTGAGGAACCCCACAGAAAAATACCCCAAATGTCCGTTTCTAGCGGAGGATCCTAGAGGAGGTTGGCGGGCGAAGGTTTTTGCGGATGTATTTCTTCCGGTGTGCTTATCAACCTAACACGCACCGATGCGTTCAATATGAGAAAGCACTGGTGCATTACAAAAATTGGCACACCAGACACCGTGCGCTCCGTACACACATGCCCGGTGCGTTTTATTTCTCTAGAGCACCAATGATTTACATGTCAACCACACAGATACTGCCCAGTGTGGAATAAATGAAATGCACCGAGGTGCCCACAAAACGTGCGCACTGGTGGATGGTTAAATAAAAAAAATTATGGAAAAAAAAACCCATAAAACATTGGCACATCGGAAATAGTGCGCTCCGTACACACCCTCCCAGTGCTTTTAATTCAACAATTGCGCTGGTGTGTGTCATATCGTCAGCCTCAGTGCCTCATAAAAAGCGTGCAGAACATAAACGCCCCAGTGCCGAATGACTGAAACACACCGGGATCCCCGTAAATTCTGCGCACCGGAAAAGGGTTTAAAACCAACAAAATTATGACCAAAAAACTGCGGAAATCATTGGTTCGCCGGGCACCGTTGCCAGTGCACCAAGTCACTGTAAGGCCCCGATGCGTCAACTCCCCATGCCTCGGTGTGTCAAAAAAGCGAGCAGAACATAAACTTCCCAGGGAAGAATGATGGAAACGCACCGAGGTCCCCATAAATGCTGCACACCGGAATAGGGTTAAATAATAAAAAAAATACGATCAAAAAACTGCAAAAATCATTGGTTCAACGGACACTGTTACCGGTGCGTCATGATACTGTAGAGAACCAGTGCTTTAAAACTACGCCATCCCGGTGCCTCCTAAAAGCACACGAAAATAGAAAGAGCCCTCTGCGTCATACAAACAACGCACCAGTACTCCAGTAAAAATCCCACGCACTGGAATAGGGTTAAATAATAAAAATTTACGGCCAAAAAACCGCAGAAATCATTGGTTCACTGGACATTTTTACCGGTGCATCATATTACTGTAGGGCACCGGTGCTTTAAAAATACGCCACCCCGGTGCCTCCTAAAAGCACGCAAAAACAGAAAGAGCCTAGTGCGGCATACAGGAAATGCGCTGGTACTCCAGTAAAAACCCCGTGCACTGGAATATGGTTAAATAAAAAAATTTTACAGCCAAAAAACTGTAGAAATAATTGGTTCAACGGACACCGTTACAGTGCGTGATGTTAATGTAGAGCACTGGTCCGATAACATTACGTCACCCCGATGCCTCCTAAAAGTGCGCGAAAACAGGAAGAGCCCGACACGGCATACAGGAAACGCACCGGTACTGCAGTAAAAAGCCCGCGCACTGGAATAGGGTTAAAAAAAATTACGGCCAAAAAACTGCAAAAATCATTGGTTCATCGGACACCATTACTGGTGTGTTGTGTTACTGTAGCGCACCGATGCGTTACAGTTATGCTGCCCTGGTGCCTCCTAAAAGCGCATGGAAATAGAAAGAGCACGATGCGGCATTAAGACAATGCACCGATACTCCAGTAAAAACCCGGCGTACCGGAACAGGGTCAAATATAAAAAAATTATGGCCGAAAAACCGCATTTTTCACTTTTGTCAGTGCTACAGAGCTCCCAAGCACTGGTGCAAGTTATCCTTGCTTGAGACGCATTGACATCTGTGCTCCCATTGCACTTATTGCATGCAATGCTGCTGTACATTTCCACCAATCTCTAGCTTGAATTTTATAAAAAAATGGACACATTTTCTTTTTTAAATTGTACAGCCAATATGCCTCCTCGACGGGTAAATGTACATGTATTTTTCTTTTTTTTCCATAATTAAACCTTTTAGCGGATCAAAATTTGAAAAAAATTTAAAATTAACCATTTAAAAAAAAAAAAAAAAATGTTGCGCTGTGCGCTCGAGCCGTTCGGCTCACACCGATTTGTGGTGCTACCTGTAAATTTATAGGCCGCATCACACTCGGTGCTGAAGGAGTCCGCACCGATTGCGTGGCAGTACTGTGAGGCACACGGTGTTATTTTAATTTTTTTTTAAAGTGTGGTGCGGTCATTTATGAGGCCGCACCATTGACAATGTTGAATCGCGGCCACCCGGTGCGTTGACCAAATTATCGTACCCAGGGCACGTAATTTTTTCGACGCACTAAAACCGAAAGTCAACATTGTCAACGGTTCAAGTTGGTAAACCGGTGCTAAGTGTATCTGCACCGATTCCGGGGCAGATTCCAAAGGCACAACGTTTAATTGTAAATTTTACGATAAATAGTGGTGCGCTTAGATACCTGGCCACACCGTACGACTATGTACGGTGGTAGGAGGGCGGTGTGCTGAATTAGCTATAAGCCCCGGGGCGTATAGTGAAGTTAGCGCACTGGCCTCCTGACACCGCAGTTATTGAACGGTGCGCTAAAAATATTTTCTGGAGCACCACCCCCAGTGCTTTTTATATCATTATGTGCACTGTCACCGGTGCGTCTCTATGGAGGGATGCACCGTTATCGGTGCATGACTGTGTTTTTGGCACACTGACTCTTGTTTTATTTATTTTTCAAAAAATATTTATATACGTATATTTGTAAATACATGTGTCATTTATTTAAAAAATTGTGTTTAATATGTCAATCATTCAAAGACGTGAAAGGAGAGAAGAGGAGCAAAAACAACAACAACAGGCATAACAATATAACATGGTTCACCTGTGGGAGGCAAGAGAGAGGGAGAGAGATGCATACCCTCGCCCTATTATAGTAGCGACGCAGGGGCTCCTAAGGCAGGTAGGCCTGCTCATGTTCTTTGAGGAGGCTACTTCCTAAAGTCCCATGGCGGTTTTTTGAGACATCTTATCCGAAGGTAGAATGCCTAGCAACAGGCTTTCCAAGTTGGTATCGACCAGTGGTACACGCCCACTGAGGAGGATGTATATTTTATTACATGGCTTTCGAGGAGAGGGGTGGATTTTACCTCATTCCCCGAGGTTCCAGCTGGCTTTGTGGCAGTGAGTCAATTAGTTTACTCCCAGAGATACATTGGAGTAGATAGATTGTCTCCTTCAGATTTTCAGGTCTCCAGAGGAGAGTTATGTATTGGTGCGTTTGGTCATGAGGAGGTCCAGTTCTCTCAGTTATCATTTCGACCATTTCGCACAACACTAGTGACAGGCAACGCATTAGTTTCCAACTTTTATATTATGTTAATTATTTAATACATCAACCATGACTTGTCAGGTGGTTTGCCATTTTTTTACGGCAGTTCTGTACAACATTATATAGATGTCGTGCTCGTGCACAAGGGAGGGTCAACTTCCCTTTTTCTTTAGAGATTTTTTGTTTATTTGTTGAGAGGTTTCCAGAGATGAGGCCTTCTTTTCTTCGATAGCCTCGTAGGTCGATTACTGAGGAAAGTATGCATATGTGGGGCCAGATGATGCCCAAGAGGGATGAGACTTTGTTTCCAGCGAGGATATCAGATGATGCACTAGGGTTGCTAGCCAGTGTTTTTGCGCATCCCTTCATTATGGTCCCCTGTCCTTATGGGGGGTTGGATTGGTGAGGGTGTGCCAACATCCTCTTCACAGATGATGAGCCGCCAGATGATAGAGGTAATATTACTGTTTTATTTAAATTTATTCTAACATTTTCTTTAACTTGTTTTTATTAAATTGTGTAATGAAATTGTCTAATTATCGTTGTGTACTTGTATATATTTTGCAGACATTGGCTCTTATGATGGCGAGGAGATGCTGCCACCACCACCTGATCCAGCTGTGGATCTTGATGAGGATGTAGAGGGAATGATGCCAGATATTTCCGAGGATCAGCAGGAGGCCGATGCAAATCAGAGACCTGCTCCTGCTAGTGCGTTGGCTCGTGGTCGACGTCTGAGTGATGCTAGATATAGGATGGAGTTGGGTGACCAAATCATTGCATTGTTTGTTGAGGCGGGCCTCCACCCCGTTGATTTTAGAGATATAGAGGTCAATGATAGGCTCTTACATATGTGGAGAGGCATGCCACATGACATGTACAGCCTGATGCAGCGTGTTGTAGGAGTTACGACAACTTTTATGTGACTGACAAGGATTGTCGCAAGTTACGAGCAAGCCGCAACACATGATGGACAGTCTACGAGGCGCACCGTACCATCGACATCTCTTGATCGTTCCCGGCCTCACACCACGCCATATTTGCATGAGCCTCCAGTATCATCTACCAGCAATCATCATGGAGATGAGGCTCAATCATCGGCTGATCCATGACATTTATATTACAGTTGTATATTTTTAACATTATTCAGCTATATATATATATATATATATATATATATATATATATATATATATATATGGTCCATGTATTTTATGTTCATTTTGCAGTTGTACTTAATTTACATGTTGGTGATCATCATTATGTGTATGTTGTTAGGTCATGTTAGATATGTTCATTTAATGTGCAGCTTGCAGATAGATGTGTATGTGATAGCATGAGATGTATATTTGATGTTTTTGTTGTACTAATGATGTTAATATATAATGTTAATTGTGTTTTGTTAGATGATCATGATCACGATTATGCCATTAGCGATTTTGAATGTGTTTTTTAGTCAAATATGATGTTTGTACGATGCTTATCATGAACGTGATGTTTATTAATTAATTTATAAATACCAAATGATCATGATATTGTAAATTTGTAATATTTGTATTTCTAATTGTATTTAAAATTCTAAAATTGTAATTGTAATGATATATATGTAAATTTCCAAAATTGTTATTGTAATCGTAATTTTTTAATTTGTAAAATTGTAACTGTATATATGTAAAATTCTAAAATTGTTATTGTACGTGAAATTGTAAAATTGTAATTGTAATTCTAATAATTCTAATTCTAATTCTAATTCTAATTTTAATTGTATGTAAAGTATTTGTAAAATTTTAATTGTATTAATGTTAAATGAATTTATTAAAATTTTTAAATTTGTAAATTTGTAAATTTTAAATAATTGTAAAATAATAAATATAGAATAATATGATTTATTGTAACATAAGGAAATTTAGAAAATAATGAAAATAAATTCCTGTACTTAATTAGAATTATCATTATTTTACTATCACCTTAGATACAAAAAAATAATTAATTTATACACTACGCCATTGTTTTTGAGATCAAGTACATAATACTGAATTGTCAAGTGAATTATTGATTTTAACATTAACACAATCCAAATTACCAATTAATTCAAAATACATATTACATTAATATTTCAAAAAACTCATCTTAAAAAGTATAAATATTGATGAAATAACACATAATGTACCATATCACTCTCGGTTCTCATGATCACCGTCATTATCTTCTAGCTCGCATGGCATGATAACACTATTGTTCTCAAAAATATGTTTTGATCTAAGGTCATGTGTCAATACGAACCACCAATCCCTATCCAACAAATATGGGTAGAAAAGCACCTGGTTGCAGTTTTTAGGGAAAACATAGGGCTCCTTAGCTTCATCCCACATACTTCTAGAGTTGATACATATCAGCCTACCATCGTGATCCTCCTTTACATTATTCCGATCAAAGGTGTCCCACCACTTGCACCTAAAAATAACACATTGGAAAGAAGAAAAATCCACTTCAATGATCTCTTGTATCTTTCCAACATAACTTAACATCCCTCTTACTAGTTGTTGATCACGGTGGCTAGATTGACTAGATTGATCGAACTCGACTTCCACTCCACAGTCTTGTGTGATTTTTCTAGCATCGGCATTTTCTGTGCGAAAATGGTGTCCATATGCCCACATAGATGGGAACAAATGCACCTATTATAAAAAAGTTTAAAAAATCATATAAGTGTCATGTGTCTTATAAATAATAATCCAATAGTTAAACATTGAAATGTAGATGTCTTAATATAAGTTTCAAATTTAAATATAAATTATTACCGAGTTGCCAGACCTAATCCCTACATTTAGTGCATCCTCTTCAGCACGGGGGTAACGACCGGTAGCACCGTATTTCTCTCTGACTTGGTCAACAATCCTATTGTTGGGGCATATTTTTGGCATATTTTCTTTTAAATGATTGGGATAAGGCACACTTCTGCCATTCAACCGTTTGAATTCTTTCCTGTCACTATCCCATTTCATTCTTTTTTTTTCGTACAAGGCAACCCACAGTTGTGTCGCTTCAGAATTATAAAGATTGAATTTATTGATTGCTTCAATTTCTGCATTCACTGATGAAATCAAACCAACATTATATAGTACTTAGAGATCAAAATATACATTATATCAAATTTCCACATGAATATTAATTACCTTTTGTAAATTTGAAAAATTATAAGTCACTTACTATTTATCAAGCGCTTTTTTCCATTTGTTTGGAGCAACACTCCTTCTCTTCTATCTTCATCCAATTCATTGCCCCAAATCACCGCACCTGGTCTGTTGTCGATCTGCTTGATGTACTCACTGGCATAGTAGAAAGACTCATACGATATGTACCCCTCTTCCATAGACCCCTCGGGTTTTTCCCTTTGTCAAACAAAACCTTTCAATTTCTTCATGTACCTCTCTAAGAATAACATCCAACAACAAGAAACAACCACAACTAATTCAACTTCATCTACCAGGTGCATTAGAATATGAACCTGTAAGTCCATGAAATTCGTCAGCAATTCCTTCTCAAACATACAAACAATCTCAACTATCTCTTGACGCCACCGTGGAATGCTATCCACATGAATCTCCTTTGACATGATCCAATGTACAAATGCAGATAATTTAGATATGGCACATCCTAGGTCTTGAGGGAATTCATGTTTCACACACCCATGGACAAACAAAGGATAATGACACTGCAAAGTTATAAAAACGTGCAATAATATACAAAATTAGTTATGTTTTACGATCACCGCATGGGATGAAATTTATTAATATAACAAATAATAAAATCATGCTTTTGACATTATACGCACTCTTAGAAGATTCAAATGGTCATGCGGTTTCAACCCCGACAAATGGTCATCCATGGTGAAGCAGCGCCGTAGTGAAGACCCATATGAAGTTGGCACCCTCACATCCATTATAACTTCCTTTGCCAAAGATATATCATCTTTTTTTTAAATCCATGGGACATCACCTTCTTTGAAAAACCATGAATTAGAGGGACCAATGCTTGCCTCTAATCCCGTACTTTCTAATTGTCTTGGCCAATATTTCTTTTTAGTTTTTGAAGTAATAAGATCTTTCCTAATAGCCAATGTGTCACTTTGTTTCGATGATATGTGCCTCCATAAAGAAGATGAAACATTTTTAAATATATTCATGGGATCTAATAAGTGGGCAATCTTAAGATGCTCCCAATATGGGAGGTCATAAAAGATAGATTTCCTTTTCATCCCAATGGGAAATTTCTCAACATAGGTGTTGAAGAAATCTGGATCAACGAACTTAGGCTCCCCATTTGAATCGAACATTTCTGTGAACTCATTATCCTTCTCTCTCTCATATGCTCTAAGCCATTCAACTTGTGTCATTATTGGAGGCCTTTGGGTTCTTTCTCATTTACCATTGAAAGCAGATGCTACTCTTCTGTAAGGGTGTTGTTCTGGTAGTAATATCCTGGAGCAATCATACACTGGCTTTCATAGGTCCTTGGACCATCTAGCTTTCAGAGAAGGTCCACAACATTTACATCCAAAATACGCTTTTGTTACAAGACCTACGAGATTATATTTGTATACATTAATTAATATGCATGGCACGTTAAAGAATATCATGAATATCATAAAAAATAATATTACAATGAATTAAATAAATAATATGTCAAAGAATATTGTTACATTATATATAAACAAATCAATAAATTAAACATGTAATTTACTAGATCAAACTCCTAAACCTGGATAATCATGTGTCGTGTAAGCACATATGCCATACAACGTAAACCTCCTCTCTGATGTGATGGGTCTTGATACATCGTATACATTTATCCCATCCCATAATTCCTTCAATTCATCTACTAGTGGTTGTAAGTAGACACGGGGGATTCACTCAATGAACCTCTAACATATCATGTGCAATCATAGAATATTAAACAATACCCTTAATTTGAGTACATATTGGAAAATGAATCTAAAAAAAACATTATTTAACCCCCTACCAATATAAACCCAATCCACCTTTCCAATTTAAAAAGAGCCTACTTTCACTATATATTATAGGTATCCATTTTTTCATTAACATTTTTTATACCCGTTTATATTTTTTCATTAACTTTGAGCTACATTTTTTATACCTGCCAATATAAAAACCCTTTAACACCTATATATCCCCCAATATATTATATCATTTTTTCCTCATTATATATCCCCCAATATGAACCCACGTGATATAATATTGCTCCCATAGTGAAGCCCCTATGTAAGTAGACATCCATATTCTTCACTTGTCTTCTACCAGGGACTATGAGAGCCAACATAAGATGTTCATTCTTCACGGACAACCATGGGGGGATATTGTTATTAATCACTACTACAGGCCAAACAAAATAGTTGGTGTTCTAGAGGGAATATGGGTTGATGTCATCCATGGCTATGCTGAGTCATAGACTTCGTACTTCATTCTTGAATTTTTCGGGCCATGTATCCTCTATGTGCTTCATGGCTATTGAATCAGTTGGTATTCGCATAACTCCCAACTCACTTCTGTGTGAGGCATGCCATCCCTGCAACATAGATAATTCTTTGCAATGAAAGAGCTTTTGAATCCTTGGGATTATAGGCATGTGCCTGAATATCTTAAAAGGAGGACCAGTACGTGATTTACGCTTTTTTATTTATTTATCATACCTGTCATGCCCACATTTCAGACACATCTCTTTTTCTGCATATTCTACTCTATATAGAATACAATCATTTGGACATGCATGATATGATATGTACTCAACACCCAACATTTTCAACAATTTTATTGCCTGTTCACAACTACCGGGAAAGACATTATCACTCGGAAGAACCTTATCATTAAATAACCTGTAGCTGGTGATCATGGAAAACTATGTTAATAAATGTACATTAATGTCGATATAATTATTAACGTTCATAAAATTTAACATATGTAATGTTCATTGCAGTGTACTGATTATATTTCAAATTTATATATAAGGGAAGTACTTTATGGTAACTTACCTCAAAATTTCTGAGAAACATGCATTCGACAAGCCAAAATTTTCTTTCAAGTTGTATAGTAACATCGTTGTCCCCAACTGGGTAGACTTTGACTAACCGCCGGGTACAAAGAGAGGGGTGGTGGAAGCAAATTTAAGGCTTTTGAAAAAGGTGTCAGTGATGTGAGCATCATCCCCTAGCTGATCATCATTTTGGAATGCATCTAACAACATTGTCTCCATGGCAGTCGTATCCCTTAAGTAATCATCCATACCAACCTCTATTTGATTATCTCCATTGCTAGCTTGTGAAGAACTACTATTGCTATAGTCATTCCTAATTGGTGAATTTGGACGTAGAGGGAATTGAATAAGTGGTTTATTCAACCATTCTTGGTATTGTTCCTCTCTGAATTTTTTTCTTAATTCAGTCTTCTCTCAATTTGAAATTGTCGTGGGGTGAAACGGAAGATGGTAGGTAAGTCGTTCATCATCACTAGAATCCTAATAATAATAAAAAAAAAATTGAACATGATTAGTAAAAAATATTATGATATCAATCAGTAACCACATTGACAATATTACATGATTATAAATTGGTTTGACATTGAAATAATTACATATTGATCAATATATATACCAAACAATTATAATTATAATTACCATCATTGTCCCGAGATTGTGGCTAGAAGATGCAATATTGTTACAATTGGCAGGGTGAAGCGGCTGTCCATTTTCATCTACCAAATGTGTCTTGCGGTATGCAGCTCCTGATAAGAATTTTCGATGTTTTGGAGTAGTACTTTGAATATAATTTTGTGCATCTAAACTCGATGATGAATCTGCATGAACCTGCAAATCTGTATACATTATAAATTTAATTAAGTTGTGAATGATTGACTACATGGATAAAAAACATACATAAATTCAATTAGATAGTGAAAAAATAAAAAAAATCTGAAGTAAATATTACGTCTCCACATGGATAGAGAGAACTCCATGATTTACTTTGAGAAATATTATGGAACAAGTTGGATTTTGAAGAGTTTTCCATTTGATATAATATATGATATTTTCTCCCTTAATTTGAGCAAAACAACAAAAAACTTTGGTGCACAAACCTAAATGTAATTCTGGTGAATACTGTTCAGATAACCGCACCGGTGAGTTCTTTATTTTACACACTGGTGCACTTTTGTAATAAGTAGCACCGATGTGGTTCAATTAAACGACTCATCGGTAAACGAATAACTGCAATAAAAAAAAGTGCAACCCTATTTTATTTAAGTGAAAAAAGCGGTAAATTGAAAATTGGGTGGAGAAATATTTTCAAAAATCTAATTTCATAAAGCATTTCTTTAAATGCTAAACACTTTTCATTATTTCACTATTTTTGCAAAACATTTCAGCCAGAGATTTGCAGGATACATAAATGGAGAAAACAGAGCACGAGATCACTGTGGAGCAGGGAAATACATTTGAACAACAGTATTTAGAAAATCCAAATTCCAAACCTTTGGTAATTCAAACCCTGTACCATAGAATTTTAAACGACATGAGTAAAGTTTATTGTTTTTTTGTACTTTTTTCTGCAGTTTTTTTTATGCAGTGAAATAAGAAATCAAAGTCTATTGTTTTATTTTATTTTTTCTCTAGCTTTTTATGAAGTAAAATACAAAATCAAATCTTATTGTTTTTAAACCTTTTTTTTCTGCAATTTTTTACCTTTTCTGTAGTTTTCAAAAACAAAAATAAAAAAAGAAATCAATTTTTAGAAACAAAACCCTAGATTCTTTTTATTTTGCCATCTTTTCTCCCTTTTTATTTTCAATTTAGAATTATAGGGTTTCTGTACTCATAAGAAATCCCACCTGTTAGCGCTCAAATCTGCCTCAGGCTGAAGAAGGCAAAACTCGAGGCAACATCAAACCAACCTTAGCCTCGTAGCTAGCCCTACGAGGATAGGAGAGGGCTCTTTCTGGGTCTATCTCAGCAAAAGGTTTTCAGAAGAGCTGAGATGACCAAAAGCATAACTGATCTTAGGCTAGTAAACTGATAGAAAAGGTTTTTTTTAATAAATGGGGTTTTCTGGGAAGCATGGGATTAAGAACAGCATGAGCAGAGTTTTAATCAAAGGCGCAGATTATTCTATAAGGCAAGGTAGGAGTGAAGTTTAACAATTAAATTGAAATTAAGTGAGGTGAAAGACTGTTTAAGATAGCTGAAAAGGGAATTAAGCAATGAATCCTTTACAGACAGAAGAAAATTACACAAATACTGAAAGCTCATTCAAGGAAGAGCAAATAAATTGAATTCTGCCTATCTTACTGCAAAAGCATCCAGTGAACTGATTATGAATGAAACAAAAAACATTACGAGATTACATATGAAACAATAGAAGAAACATAAGCTAAACTTCAAACCACAGGAATCTTATAAATCAGAGCTGACCATTTAATTACTCCTCTGTCAAACTGTACAATAGAGCTCTCTGTTTTCCTCCACGCACCTCTCAGAACTCTCTCCCCTCCAACCTTTACAAAATGATTTTCAATACATTAAATAAACTATGCTAGGGGAAAACAAATCGACCCCAAGACAAGGGATTTGTTTTATCATTATTAATAAATAAAACTAAAAAAAAGCAATCAGCGCTTCTGAAGATAGAATAGCGCTCCTTCTTCTACTCGAATCTGTTGATAACTGATGAAGAGGTGGCATTACAGGTGTCAATCCCATTTACTGAAGATAAACATAGGCGATCGAATCTTGTTCTCTGCTGTGATGAATATCTACGTTCCAAATTTAGCTTTGACTTTGAATTTTTACTTTACGTTTGCCTTTTGAAAAAACATTTTTAATAACAAGTAGTTTTGAACAAAAATAACGCCCTCTGATCAAGAAGAACAGAATTCCGTTTGATGCACCATCCAAAAAACCAAAAATTATAACAGGTGTATACTGCCCTGGACGTTGTAACAGAGCAAGTGCAGGAGATTTTTGAAAATCTATGTTATGAGCAGACATGTAAGGCCCCATTCCCATGTAATAACTTCCTAATTGCTGGCCTGCAGTTACCAATACATTAGTCATCTGGCCTAGCCAATACTGGTCATCATCACCCTCATTTTCACTCTCACTGGAAACAGCTTTAACTTTACGTGCAGGAGAAACAATTTTTCTAAGAGTTCTTGTGGGTACATGACCATTCGTCTGAGCATATTTATTACCATCTGCTCGTGCAGCTATAGGACGGGCTCATTTTTTGGATATATTGGCTGTATAAGCAGAGTAGTTCAAAGAATCGTCCTTCAGAGACCCTTTAAAATCCTTCAATTTTTGCAGATATACATCTGGAATGCCTTTAGAATCATATGCATCCTCTGAAACTTTATCAACTGGCTCAATGGATTCAATATTATATGCTCCATCACTTTCCATTTCCTTCTCAGATGCCTTGGCTTCAAATGTGACCTTCGCAACAGCTCCAAAAGGACCATCTGAAATCAAGGCCTTCATATCAGCCTCCGGGCTTCCAGCTCTTACTTGCATGATTCGATTAATAGCATATACTACATATAGAGGCTCATCGGGTACAGTAAAAGGAAGAGCGGCAAGAACTTCAGCACAGTACACTAGAAATGAAAGTGATGAATAGCTCCAGCTTCCAAAATCAAATTTACGTATAATAGATGATCGAAATTTGTTTCTTGAAATACGACTGCCTCGAATAAGCTTGTATATGCGAGAAACCCCGACTTTTGCAGCAGCAGATATGCTCCCATCACTCTTATTCTTTATATTCCCTCCACACTTTTGATAATTGTGAAACTTTTACTCCAAGTTCCACAATTTCAGAATCAAAGATTCCTTGTGAAAGAGCAGGCCTCCTTTTCGTGTTTACAATGGATGTTTGAGATCCAACCTTTGCAGTGTTGAATACCACATTCTTACAATCAGGCAATATGCTGACAGACCAAGGTGGCAGATGAAACACCTTTCCATTAAAAAGTACAGTAGCTGAAGAATGACTATCGATATTAGCAAGAAATGCTGCACATTTCCCTGTATTCCTAATTACAGTCATATTTGCAACTTTGGACTCTTCAGAATATTTATATACATGTGCCTCTGGCTGAGGACCAAAACGTATATACCAAGGATCTCCATCAACAGAAATTAGAGCTGGCTCACAGAGTTTTATGGCTGCATGAAGATCCTTCAGATGCCCCCATTTAGGTTGCCTCAACATACCATATTCATCAATTGGAGCATCACCCCCAGCTGTGCGGTCAAAGTTTATCCCTCCAAAATACATGTAGTAATTGTGAAAGCTGCCACCACGTTGAAAAAAAAATCGAGCTACTGCAAAAGCATTGTCTTCCACAGGCCTATGAGGAACCCGACCACCCCAAGCTGAAAACCATCCATTCCAATCCTCGGTCCAAAGAGTGGGCTTGTGATATGCATTTGGCTTGAAACCATCGCAGTAGAAACCATTGCATGAATTTATAATATTCCCTGGTGCGTCACTTTGTTGACACATGATCCAAGGTACACCTGCATCCAGTCCTTCTGCCATACTCGCAGCCCATTTTACATAACGTTTTCCTTTCTCACCAAATGAGTGTTCCTCATTTCCATACTCGTTCTCAATCTGGAGTAAAATAATCGGACCTCCTTGCCATGAAAAAAACGTGTGCACTTTCATGAGATTCACTATCATTGTGACATATTTCTCCATCTCCTCCTTGAATGCCATGTTATCAGTTCGAAACTCAATACCAGGGATGTCACGTAACCAAACAGGAAATCCCCCAAAGTTCCATTCTGCACAAACATAGGGGCCTATGTGAAGATGCAAATAAAGCCCAGCATTTTGAACAAGCTTTACAAATTTAATAAAGATCATTTTGAACAAGCTGTAATAATGGGCATGATATGGCTGCAATACAGACTCCTGGATTTCCAATACAACAGCTACAGCTTCCTTGATAAAATGTGTCTCATCCAATATTATTCGATTCCATTTGACTGAATATAGAATAGAGGAGCTGTCCTACTGAAGACTTGAACTCAAGCGGTGCGAATTGACTGCAGCGGGCTGACAACAAACGGGCAAGACGGAGTCTAACACCACGCACAGGATGACTTGCATATTCGGATCCCAATCCATGTTGGCCCTTGCATCAATCTTAAAAAAAATACAGATTTTTTTTCGTCAGTGCACCCTACGTAACGTTGCGCATCGGTGCGCTTGGTTATACGAGCGCACCATTGAAGTACATTGATAAAAAATAAAAAAATGAAATATGTTTTTATCAGTGCGACATTGTAACATATGGCACCACTGCACTGTTACATTATGGAGCACCGCAAAATGTGCTGTTTTGGAAAAAAACCATTTTACAAACATACCCTACATTATTTTTGTTTCTGTCCTTTCTTCTCCCACTTGTTGTGATTTCAGAATTAGGGTTTCTCAATTTATATTTATAGGGTTTGTATTGCTAAATATAAGCCTAAGACATGCAACCTACGGGAGGATCTACATAGTCAGATCTCAATACGTGTCGCCCCTTGCGTCAATATTAAAAAAAGACATTTTTTTTCGTTGGTGCCCCCTTCGTAACATAGCGCACCGGTGTGCTATGTTATACAAGCGCACCACACAAGTACAATGATACAAAATTAAGAAAACAAATTATGTTTTTATCAGTGCACCATATGTAACATATGGCACCGCTGCACTATTACATTATGGTGCACTGCACAACGTGCTGTTTTGAAAAAACAAACCATTTTACAAACATACCCTACATTATTTCTGTTTCTTCCATGTCTTCTCCCACTTGCTATGATTTCAGAATTAGGGCTTTTCAATTTATATTTATAGGGTTTATATTGCTAAATATAAACTTAAGATATCCAACGAACGGGTTGACCTACATAGTCGGATCTCAATCCATGTCGACCCTTGCGTAACTTATAAAAAAATAAAAAAAATTGGTGCGTCCTGTCTGAAAGAGTGCACCGGGGCGCTCTGTTATCACAGTGCACCATGAAATTACTATCATAAAAATTTAGAAAAATATGCAACCGGTGCGCTATTTCATTATGACGCACCGCGAACGTTCAGTTTCCGAAAAAAAAAAAAACTTTCAAAAAATACAAACCTTACTTTCTTTTTGTTTCTCCCCTTTCTTCTTCTTCTTTCTGTGAATCAGAATTAGGAATTTTCAATTTAGATTTATAGGGTTTTTATTGCTAAATATAGACCTAAGACATGCAACCGTCAAGAGGATTAACATAGTAGTATCCTAATCCATGTGGCCCTTGGAATGATTTAAAAAAAAATAGATTTTTTACTGGTGCGCCCTATGTAAGTTAGTGCACCAGTGCTCTATTGTTTACAAGAGCATCGGATAAGTAATGTGAAAAAATAATATTTTTTTAACGGTGAGCAATATGTAAAATATAGCACCGATTTATGCTAAAAAAACTAACACTAGACGATTTTCATTATTTTTATGATGGTTAACCGGTGTAGTCATTGACATGTAATGCACCGGGGCTTCCTATTGACATAGAGCACCATACGGTGTATTATACTATTTTTGCAGTGCGTGGGAAAGACATACACGCACCGATGTCGGTGCATTCACCATGAATGGCACACCAGTTTTTTGAGATTTTTTTTTTTTTAATTGAGAAGTTAATAGTTTATTTAAAAATATATTATTGAATGATATGGTATAGGTTTGATATTTTTAAAGAAATGACTGACAAGATATCAAGTAACAAAAATACTGATAACACATCAAGAAAAACAAAAAAGGCAAGTTCTTTGTAATTTTTTTACAAAAAAAATATTTTTGAACTATATGTAAGTTTAAATAATATGTATTGTTTAATGTGTATCATGTAGAGCCACAAAATGACAAAGCTCGATAAGATTATTTCTGATCTAGGACCAGAAGAACGTATAAGCTTGATGGAAAAATTGCAAAAGGATGAATCAGGTGAATGAAAAAATACTATCGATCCAATATGAGTTTCTTTTTTTAATTTTAATTAATAATATAATTAAAATTATTGGATAGCATGTGTGAAAAAGTCTATTAATTCATCTCTGTTTAATGTTCTACAGGGACCAGAAACTTGATAAAGGAATGTTGTTCTAAGAAAAGAAAAATAATAGAACATGCAAATGAAAATGAATTGCTCCTTAGCTCATCTGGAGTGGTGTTGGAGGTTAACGAAAGGGGGAAAATTTTTTACAAATGTTTGAGGGATCTAGTGGAACGAATGTATAGACGTTCTTTCCACTTACAATACAAAAACAAATCCAATGATTCCAAGAACCAGATTTTATGTAAACTACAGGAAGAGTTTCCAGAGAATTGGTTAATGAGACATGTCAGACTTTTAATAGAAAAAACATACAACAACAAAATAGAAGGAATGAAAAAGTAATATTCCTTTAGATGTTTGTCTAGAATTATTTATAAATATCACTTTTGTTATACTTACTTATCATATATCAATATAAAAATTAAATAGTTTATTGTCATGTTACATTTTCAGGAAGATTATGAAAATCTCAAAAGATGAACGAGTTGATATCAGAAATATGCTAGTAGGAATGTCCAAAAAGGTGTACAAGGAGATGGTCAAAGAAATGGACAAAATTGCATCGCAGGAGGAGCCATCTCAACAACAACGTGCTTCAAATGTAATATGTAATCATTGATTTTTTTGATCATTAGGTAAAATAAATAAACAATTTAGCATTAAATATTAATTTTCAAGTATTTTCTTGCAGAAAAGAAAAGAAAATGGAACCCATTCAGCACATAAAACAGGACGACAAGGAAGAAAATGATTGATATCTAAGTTTGTGAGTAATTTTTACTTCCTTATAAGAACTTAACTAGATTTCATTTTTGTATTTTTAAGTTGTTTTACAAAAATCATCATTGAATGTCTCCAAATAGGTGCTAACATACAAAGAAGAACCATCAGAGGAATTGATTGAAATTGGTTTAAATATGGGTTGTGCGTATATGTTGGCATATCAGAACTTAATTGTGGAATTTGTAAGCATCTATCAATCTTGTTTTACTTAGCTCCGTCTATAATTAATAGAAAAAATAAATCTTTTATATTAAATATATGATTTCTTATGGGGTATAAAACTTGCAAGAAACAAAGCATGGCACTGCGCCAATAGATCAAATCTTGAAAGATGGCATGTTACATGGTTTTGAAAGAATGTGTATAGTTTATGAGTCAATTGTTGCATTGGTACGTCATTTCTTTTAGATTTACATTGATGTATATTATTTAATATTGCAATTTTCATTATTCTCACCAATGTATATACACTCATTATAGTTTATTTTTATGTTTGTAGATGGAAGAAGGTGAAGAAGAAGAAAAAAATCAACGTCGTGAACAAAACATTTTTGAAAATAACCCAAGTCATGGAAGTAGTTCTAGCAGTGATAACAGTTCAAGCGAAGGATGATGGTCATTATGATCATGAATACCGATACCAATTACAAATCTCGGTGCATTTGTGTGATAGTATGCACTAGGGTGTTTATGTGTCGATAAGCACCGGTGCATTTGTATGACATATTTGCACCGCACAAATACCGATACCAATTGTAAACCTCGGTTCATTTGTGCAATACGATGCACTGGAGCGTTTATATAAGCATACGCACCGGCGCGTTGATACAACCTATGGGCACCGCTCAAATCCCAAGACCAATTAGAACGGCCTCATGCGTTGTATCACAACACCAGGCCCGGTGCTGTTATTTTCCTTAACGGCCCGGTGGATTCTCCTTCGACCACCCCGGTGCACTGTCTACAGATACGCACCAGTGTGTTAAAACTTGATAAGAGCATCGATGAAAAAACATCCGTAATAACCTTCGGCCGCCCATTTTTTTTAGTTGTGTTGAATTTCCGTTAAAAGCTCTCCCAAAACCTCCGTTACTAGAAATGGATGTGGTAGCATATGTTTTTTTGACAATTTTGGCCAATTTTATAACACTAAAAACCTCCTTTATAACCTTTACTAGAGGGTCTTTTCCTTCTAGTGGTTTTAGCCAAAGAGGCCATGTTTTGATCATGCCCTTTATCCATGCTTGAGAAGTTTCCTTAAAGTTCTTTGTAGCTTGATCATTGATGTTTAGGCATTCTCTCTTCATTGATTAAAGTTATTTGTTGTCTTGAATGTTTTCTAAATCTTGAAGGTGAAATCACTAAAGGTTAGATTAGTTTCTTCCTTTCTATGGTTCACTGAATTGTTCATCTTGAATGCTCATTTGCTTAAGTATAATCATAAAGCTATTGTTTTTCCATGTCTTATGATTATGTCCTTATGTTGATCAGTGTTTGAGATCATCTTGTTTAAAATATATTTGTTTAAGGATTCTTCATTGCCCTTAGACACCTACTTTGTTCACCAACTTATTGTTCATTCCACTTCACACATACCTTAAGGATCCATTTGACCAAGCTAGATTTGCCCTGTTATTCATCTTGTTTCATTGTTGAGATATCCATGACTTTCATTGACTCCATATCCCAATGATTTAAAGACCTCTCACTCCACCTATTCCACTTGACCATCTTACCCAACCAAAACAATCAACAAACCCTACACTTAAAAACTAGCCTAAAATAAACCATCAAAAGAAAACAAGAACACATCCTTTGCATCCGATGGAGAGATCCCTCTCTGGGTCTAGGAAGGCGAGGTCCCAGGACTCCAAAGACTATTCTTATGTTACCCTATGCATTAGGTCTACCAATCTGCTAAATCACGAGTCCCTAATACCTCACATGCCTTCATGGCTTTGGAGTCTTTGCTACTAGATTGAACATAACCAAGACCAAAATTATTAGGTCGTTCCTCAACCAAAATAGGATCAATAATGCCTTGTGCATGTTTGCCTATACCCTTGCCTTAATGGTCAATTTTAATCATTAACTTTGACCCTATACCTCTAGTGTGATTTTTAAAAGAACCCACACATCTATCTGAAGAGGAATTTGAAGAGAAATTAGAGTGAATTGCCTCTGCTTCACGCATGTTATTGGTCAAAGCCTCTTGGGATTGATGGATCTTCATCTCCATATCATGCAATCTTTGAAGAATTACTTCCTTCTCTTCCTTCGTAGCAACCAATTGCTCATGAATTCTAGTGCTTTCTCTTCTATATTCAAATATAATTTCCACCATGTGCTTCAATATGTAGAAGTCTTGCTTCCTGTCTTCATCGAAAAATATTGTGAGGGAGGAGGATTTGGAAACCTCACTTGAAGAATTTTTCATCATGAAAATGAACAAAATAACTTCAACAATATTCACAAAGATTTCAAAAACAATTGACAAAGCTTTTGAACAAAATGGGTGTAGAGTCAAGCTCTTATTCAAGCAGCCAAATAAACCCTTTTGTACTTCAAGGGTTGCCTTGAGGTCCTTTGGGTAATGAAGATGCCTACATCCCTTTGTTCCTTCTTTTCCTCTCTTGGAATTTGATATCCATATCTTTCCCTTCACCTATAGCAAAATCAAGCAACAGTCAGTTTGCAAACAGTCAAACAGTCAAATATTTTGCATTGTTTAAACACCTTTCAAGTCAAACAAGCAAGCTATTGATTTGTAAATCAAGAAACCAAGTGCTTTGATACAAACCTGATCTGAAAAATGGATTGGATAACTTGTTATCCTTTTCAAGAACCTCCCACTCAGTTAACAAATAAAATATCTAGCTTGTACTTGACTTTTGCGGAATATTATACTTCAAATAGGTGTATTATTTTTAACTGTTTAAGTGTCTTAAGTCCATTTGTTTTTTTCTGAAATTAAACATGTGTATCATAAATATAATACAGCAAATAAAAATCCACAGAAAATAGCAAAATTATTCTAGGAGTTCACCTGAATATCGTGGGCTACGTCTCCTTGAGTTTTTGTCATCTTGACTTGGTTCTTTAGGATTATGGTAAAGTTTATTTTACAAGTTCCACACTTAACTCCAATGGTTAAAAAAATGAACCAATGGGCTTAGAATACCATATCTATCCCTTTCATGGTTTTCATCATTCCTAAAACAGATCTAGGCTCCCTTAGACTAGATTCCTTTAGTCGGTGCTCTGAGCTACACTGAGCTTCTCCAACAAACTAACTCCTTCAGAATTATTTTACTATCCCTAAAAATTCACCTATTTTCTTCATCACACATCATACACCAAAATTAGAATTATCATTTTCTCAAAATGAGCACTACATCCCCAATCTAGGCCTTCCTCCACGGTTTTCCCCAGGCTGCCCAAAACTTCCTTGTAGCTTCCCAAGATTGATAAGTCTTCAAATTGATCAGAAAATACCTTCATTTGATTTATAATGCAAAAAATAGTCAGAATATATTACTAGTTCACTGAAAATAGCCTCCAGTTGCTCCGGTTTCGCCTCCTACACATGTCAACACGTCGTGGCACTAGGGTCACTAAAAACTTCTCTGATGGGTTATCGACCTCTATAAGTCCTAAAAATCTTCTCCAAACTCATCCATTGGATTCATAATGCTGACTACATTCAGAAATGACTATTAGTTTGCTACATAAGGCCTCTAGCTTCCCTGGCTAGGCCCCAAACTGCTGCTGGCAAACGCTGGAACTGATGGCCCCTGGAACATCACTGAAGCATATCAGCTTTCAAAATTCCTATATAGGATTTTAAAACCACACCATTAGTTCCAGAACATCTGAAACATCCAAAATTGACTATTGGATTTATGAATAAGGCCTCTAGCTCCCCTGGCTGGGCCTCAAACTGTTGCTGCGTCCTCGTGGCCCCGATGGCCCCTTTAACTTGAATGAAGAAAACACCTACCCAAAGCCCTTCGATGGATTTGAAACCTCCTCCATTGAGTCTATAATGTTGGAGATAGTCAAAATTGACTATTGGCACTCCAAAGTTGGACGAATCCAGCTCAAGAAAGAGCCTGAACTCATTTTGCCCAATGACCCCTAAAGAAGCTCCACTAATTGTGGAGAACTGGACTTAACTTCATTTAGATTCGGCATTCTGGCCAAAATTGGCGTGTCCACCATATACACCACTAAACTAACTGCGCATAAAGTGCTGACCAATTTTTTTGGGCACATGCACCCCGGATTGCTTGCGGTCTACATGGGTGGTTATCGTAAACCGTTGCAATAAAACCACGTCACATAACCTTTGACATTTAATGCATGTGATAGGTTTTTTTAACGTCCACCGGGTGTTACGGTTTAATAACCATCGGAAAAAACATTGCATGTGACAGGTTTTCAACTGCAGAACCATCGCAATTTTGGGGCTTAGCCCTTGGTGTTTTGCCTAAGGTTTCGGGCTACGACCATATGGTGGGGGTTGGCCTGTCAGGGCTAGCCCCCCAAACTCTGTTAGGTCCTTATATTACTAGTACAGTTTCTTATTTTTGTTAGTGTAACCCCCTTATTGTTATTATTGTACCCCTGTAACCCCCATATTGCTATTATTGTGCCCTTAAATTATTATTGTTAGGTAGGCTAGGATTACATTGTGGCCCCATGGACTCCTATATATAGAAAGGAGGTTTTGTCATTTGTATCATCCAAGAATTGTTCATTCATGTAATGTATTGGAGGTTTCCCCCTTGAAGTGGCTTATTTCTAAGGTGTTGATATCTCTTTTCTTCTATTTTTGGAGTTGGTTTCACAACATTTGGTATCAGAGCTTTGGATTCTAGGGTTTCGCTACACCAAATAGGTCATCGTGGAATGTTCACTATAACGTTTTTTATACGAAGGTTGAGAAGTTGAAATTTTTAGAGTGCGAAGCCGAAATCTAGAGTAACTTCATCGAAAATTTTTAGAGCTTGGTTCGTAATATTTTCGGAGATAGGATCTATGGAAGTTAGGTATTTTTCAGGCTCCCAAATTTCATCTCAAAGAGGTGATCTTGGGAAAGTCTTCATAACTCTCTCTCTGAGCATTAGATTGGAATTATGTAAAAATTGGCTGGAAGTACACAGAATGTAGTGTGCTTCTATCAATTTCAAAGCCAACGGAGCAAATAGTGAAAAGTGGCAAGTCATACAATTTCGATCTACTGAACTAGTACATAATTAGTTCATTGTGGGAGATTGGACATAAATTTGTCTTGAAGAATCCAAATCAGGTCAGAACTGTGGAATTTGAAAGAGGATTCAGAGGGCTACTGCAGGGAAAAATTTCAGATATTGAAGATCTAAAATCACAAATATAATTCAGTTTCAATATCGAGCCCCTCAAAAGAAATAAAAAGATGTGTATTTTATTTGAACTACATAAGTCTTATTTGAAAAAAATTAGTTTGAATTTATTCCAAGGGCATATTGAAGAATATATATCAGTATTGGGTTCTAAAATTCCCCCTAAAAATAATTCAACACCAATTAAGCCTTCAGATGGCTCTACTATGACTCATGAAGATGAAGAAACACAATATGAGATATCAAAATTACAAGAGCAAGTGCACCAAATTTCGCTATCACAAAGAGCAACAAAAAATGAAATGGAATTTTTGAAGAAAGGCGTGGAAACTAAGATGGTTTGTTTGAAGAAAGGCATGGAAAGTAAGATGAATGGTCTGGAAGCTAAGATTGATGGCATGGAAGTGGGCATGGAAGCTAAGATGGATGACATGGAAGCTAAGATTGATGAAAAAATGAAAGACAACATCGAAAAGATGAAGAATGATTTGGAAAAGTTGATACAAGAAATGTTTCCTAATGGAAAAAAGGTAGTAGAGGAAACTCATGATGAGAATAAAATACATGTTAATTGTGATTTCATAAACTCTAATGTTGGACTGAAGAACCACCATATTCCAAAGATGGATATGAGGAATTTTGATGGCAAGGATCCCGTAACATGAATACTACAGATGGAGCAATATTTTGATCTCAATAATGTGCAAAACACACAAAAGGTACACATTGCAACCTTACATTTAGAACAAAGTACATTTGTATGGAATTGATGGATTTGCTTCCATAAAAAAATTGTCACTTGCTCAATTTTTATGGAGGAAATGATAGCACATTATGAGGATACAAAGAGAAACACCTTCTTTAGCCAATTGTTAAATCTCAAACAAAAGGGTTCAATGGCGGAGCACATTGAGGAATTCAAAAAATTGAATATAAGGGTAGCTAATATTCCAGAGGATCATAGGATTGATGTTTTGATAGGGATTTTAAAGGATAACATCCAACATGAAATTCATGTTTGGAAACCCAATTCATTGGAGAAGGCATTCAGGTTGGCAAGAAAAATTGAATGTAAAATTATGGCGACAAGGAAGCCTACCACTCACATCTATAAAGATGGAAGTGTTGCTACTCCTAGACTTCCACAACCTACAAGGTTGACACCACAAAAATTGGAAGAAAAAAGAGAAAGATAGATTTGCTACAGTTGTGATAGCAAATAAACTAAAGGTCATAAGTGCATTAAGAAGAAATTATTTTACATAGATTGTGAATAGGAAGAAGAAAATGAAGGAGAAACTTTAAAAGTAGAGGATATACACAGGGAAGAAACCCTATAAGAAGAAGAAATGAGTCCGACCATATCATCTAATGCATTGGCAGGAGTTACCACTCCTCAAAATCTCAAGATAGAAGGACATATCAAGAATAAAAAGGTAACAGTGTTGATTGATTTGGGTAGTACCCATAATTTTATTCATTGTAAGGTAGCCAAGGAATTGAATTGTTTCCTATACCCAGCACCAGAATGTCAAGTGATGGTTTCAAATGGAGGAACCATAAATTGCTTTGGAAAATTCCATAATATCAGGCTAGCCATGGGGGAATATGTATTGAATAGTCCAATGCTTTCCATCCCAATGGGAAGTGCTGATGTTGTACTAGGAGTACAATGGTTACAATCTTTGGGGATGATAGCTTTTAATTTTCAAGAAATTTTCTTAAAAAAAAATTCAGAAGGAAAGAAAATCAAATTACGGGGTATCGTAGGGAAGCCAGGAAAGATAATAAGCTCTAATGTCATGACAAAGCTTTTGAAGAAGGAACAACGGGGAGTAATTGCACAATTATGCCCACTATAAGGTCCAACATCAAAATCATCTATTTCTCCAGATCTCCAAAAAGCCTTGGACAATCATTCCAAGGTGTTTGATACTCCCAAAGGACTCCCACCTATTCGTGATCATGATCATGTTATTCATTTGATTCCAGAAAGTGTTCCTCCAAACATCAAGCCTTACAAATATCCTTATGTCCAAAAGAGAAAAATTTAACGTATGATTGCAGAAATGTTAGAGGCAGATATAATTCAACCTATTCAAAGTTCTTTCTTTGCTCCATTAGTATTGGTGCACAAGAAAGATGGATCATGGTGCATGTATCTAGATTATAGGGATCTCAATAAGCTCACTATTAAAGATAAATTTCCCATTCCTGTGATTTATGAATTATTGGATGAATTAAATGGAGAAATTTATTTTACCAAATTGGATCTTCGTTCATGATATCATCAAATTAGAATGAAGACTGAAGATATTCTGAAAATAGCATTTCGAAATCATGAGGTTCATTATAAATTTTTGGTCATTCCTTTTGGCCTTACCAATGCACCTTCTACATTTCAAGGGTTGATGAATTCCATTTTCAAACCATTCCTTAGAAATTTGGTGCTAGTATTTTTTGATGATATACTAATCTATGACAGGTCCTAGAAGGATCATGTTCTACATGTTGACAGGGTGCTCAAACTATTGGAGGAGAAACAATTATATGAAAAAACATCCAAATGTTTCTTTGGAGTACAAGAGGTGGAATATCTGGGTCATATTGTATCGGACGAGGGTGTTAAGGTAGACCCTAACAAAATTAAAGCCATTAAGGAATGGAAAGTCCCCACAACCATAAAGCAGTTCCGTGGATTTCTCAGGTTAACAGGGTATTATCGCAAGTTTGTTAAGAATTATCGGAGAATAACAACACCTCTATGAACATTATTGAAGAAATATGCATTTTCATGGACTCCTGAAGCAACTAAGGCCTTTGAACATCTTAAAGAGGCAATGTTCCTAGCACCAATCTTAGCTACGCCATACTTCACAAAAACCTTTATTGTGGAATGTGATGCCTTGAGAAATGGAATTGGTGTTGTTTCAATGCAAGAAGGAAGACCCATTTATTTTGAAAGTTGTTCAATCAAAGGAAAGTATTTACAAAACGCTATTTATGAGAAGGAAATTTTGGCAGTACTACATGCACTAAAGAAATGGAGACCTTACCTAATGGGAAGACACTTCAAGGTAAAAACTAATCATGATAGTCTTAAACACTTTTTGGAACAAATACTATCTTCAGAAGAGCAGCAAAAATGGGTCACAAAGATGTTGGGTTATGACTTTAAAATCGTCTACAAGAAAGGGAAGCTAAATGTTGTTGCAGATGCACTCTCAAGAAAGGATAAAGAGGTGGAAGGATTGTTTTGTGCCATCTCAAGCATCCAACCAGATTTGATAACCGAAGCAAGGGATGAATGGAATAAGGACGAAGAAGTGTGGACTCTCATTCAAAAGTTGCAGCAAGATCCTAGTACATCTAATACATTTAGTTGGAAAAATTATTCCTTATGGTGCAAAGATCGCTTATATATTTGCAAGAATTTCCAACTAAAACAAAAGATTCTTTTGGAATTGCACACTTCTCCTTTAGGAGGACACTCATGATTTTTAAAAACTTACCACAGGGTGAAGAAAGAATTTTTTTGGGATGGCCCTAAATTTGATATTCAAAATTTTGTGGTGGAATGTTTGGTTTTTCAGTAAAATAAAGTGGAGACAATTAAGACAGCGGGTCTTCTACAACCTTTATCCATTCCAAGTCAACGTTGGGAGGATATTTCAATGGATTTTATCACAGGTTTACCTAAGTCTGAAGGAAGGAGTGTCATCATGGTGGTAGTTGATAGACTTACCAAGTATGCACACTTTTATGCATTATCTCAACCATTTAAAGCCAATACACTTGCTACTGCATTTATGGAAACAATTCAAAATCTACATGGAAACCCAAATATAATTGTAAGCAACAAATATCCGATTTTTACAAGAAATTTTTGGATGGAATTATTTTTTTGTTTGGGTACTCAATTAGCTCATAACTCATCATATCATCCTCAATCTGATGGGAAAACTGATCTAGTGAGCAAATGTTTGGAAGGATATCTTTGTTCCTTTTTATCTGATAAACAAACTCAATGGGTCAAGTGGTTACCTCTGGCTAAATGGTGGTATAACACTTTCTTCCATCTTGCGGAAAAAAATATTTATTTATGGTGCTATGGATATCATCCTACCATCCGCCACATCTTATTAAGGGAAATGCTAGGTTCGAAAACAATGTGATCGGATCGACATCCTTAATTTCTCCAACTCTTAAAGGATAACCTAAATTGGGCACAAAATCGAATGAAGCAATAGGCAGTTCAACATCGCAGTGAGAGAAGTTTTGATGTGGGAGACTAGGTATTTTTACGGCTACAACCATATAAACAAATGTCCCTCAAGCAAGCTTAGAAGGATAATAAATTATCACCAAAATGATATGGTCCTTACAAGGTTTTGCAAAATATTGGTACTATGGCATACAAATTGGAGCTTCCTTATTCTTCGCAAGTGCATCCAGTTTTCCATGTTTCATGCTTAAAAAAGGTTATAGGGGACAAACTTCCAGTTCAAACAATATTGCCAAAACTTTATGAGGAAGGAAAAACCACATTGGAACATAAAGCAGTCACAAAAACAAGAACTTGACAACTACGAAATCGATCAATTTCAGAGTATCTCATTAAATGGAAGAACTTACCCACAGAAGATTCTACATGGGAGGAAGAGAATTTTATACAAAAGAACCCAGAGCTAATCAAGCGTTGAGGACAACACCTTTTTGAAGGAGAGGAGCATGTTAGGTCCTTATATTACTATTATAGTCCCTTATTGTTGTTAGTGTAACCCCCTTATTGTTATTGTTGTACCCCTGTAACCCCCATATTTTTATTATTGTGCCCTTAAATTATTATTGTTAGGTCGGCTAGGATTACATTGTGGCCCCACTAAGATTACATTATGGCTCCATGGACTCCTATATATAGAAAGGAGTTTTTGTCATTTGTATCATCCAAGAATTGCTCATTCATGTAATGCATTGGAGGTTTCCCCCTTGAAGTGGCTTATTTCTAAGGCATTGATATATATTTTCTTCTATTTTTGGAGCTAGTTTCACAACAAATCCCCAACAAATAAACCATAACACTTTAACATAAACGCGACATCGTATCATGTTAAGAACTAATGGTTAGCCCAACAGAAAATCGCAATAATTGTAGGTAGGAGGTTGGGCGTTCAAACCCATCTGACTTCAAAATATTTTTCCATGTCATCCTGGGTCACGTGGCGGCCTTCGGGCCTACCACATTGCAGCCCATGATTGGCCCGAATTACATCACATGCTCCCAAATGTGAACCACAATGCACCACTTGTCCAACGCTGGTTGGTCCAAAAGAAATACTATGGGGAATTCCAAGAATATTCCCTAGAATATTCTCTTGTTAATTTTTCCCAAATCCGAGTCAAACTTGGTCAAAGTCCAAATTTTGCAGTTTACTGGACTTTTCAAACTGTGATAAATTCTTTATACGGTGTCCATTTCTCAAACCATTCACGCCACTGGAATGAGGAAGAAGAGATCTATCCAATAGCTTAGGTTGGGCATAATTCCAAACACTTTGAATTTTGAGCTATAACTTAGTTCCATGATTCAGTTCTAATCACCCAAGGAAGCATGAAAATAAGAAACATCAACATTCAATAGCATAATCCTCAGCATAGCAGTAGTAGCAGATCATATCTCCAACACATAGAAGAAACAACATATAATGACCAACTAGCAACAAGAGCTCAGATAAAATCCATAGAAGCAACAAAAAACATCCACCCATTCTAAAGAAACATAAAAAAACACAACCTCTCCTCAATGTACTCTCCACCAACAAAAAATCATATACTAGTAGTAGCAACATTTATCTAGAAGCATCATCTCTCTTAAGTGGACATGGTAGGAGCAAGTCCATAATGACAGGTCACAACAATATGAACAACCATACTCCACCAAATGCAATCATCTCCATGTATGAATGAAACTTGATATACATCACTTCCAATTCCCCCTTACCATATGAAAGAGGTTACTCCACATGGACCAAAGACTATGACAAAAATATATGAAAAAAATGCATGGCCTCATAGGCTTATTACATGGATACAAAAATTGTAATGCATGATTGTACAGCTACATCAATAATCCCATATATGGCTGAATCATGAATATCTATCAATGCATACATGTCTCTAGATTGTCTCTCCATCATAAGTATGAGAGTATAGAAAAAAAATACATGAAATACTTTTTTGTACCAACACTACTAACATCCAATACATAGTGGAACTAACTCTCATAACTAACTATTCAATATATGCCAATCATGGCTCAAAACTCTATGCATGACACATACATGAATGCGAATCTCCCATACATAACTATCATAAAAATCCTCTCATCAATGAATTTCTAATACAATGTCATAATGAAAGTATATAGAGCATATGACCAGCCACATGTACTCTCTTTGACAACAAGATAATGTCAATATAAATCAAATAAAATACATGTATCCACCTCTCCAAATAAGCAACCATGGATCTAGATATTAGTAGTAATTATCATCACATAACAATGTGTAGTGTCCCAACAATCGCATATATCAACAACGTCATAAACCAAAAACATATATCATCATCATGAATACAATCAACCCTCTGTAGCAATATATGGTAGAAAAAATAACCATCATGTGAAGAATGATAATCAAAACTGATAGCATCAATAAACAAATGATGTAATGACAAAAACAACATCACATAAACAACTATAAATATCATCCAGCATCATACAACATCAAAATAAAATCATCACACTAATCTCAATGGAACCAACACATGCATAAAAAAATCAACTCAAAATGGATAATAAAAGAAAAAAAAAATTGAACTCATATAAGCATCATATAAACCATGCATATTAATCGAAACATAAACATCTGCAACGTATGATAACATAGCATCAGATGCATAGACAAATCCTCCAAGGAGCCATAAGTCCATCAAAATATTGGAAGCATATAAAGTGCTCCCCCTAAACATGTCATCACCAATAAACCACAATAATAAAGGATAAGCATCAAAATCACCACAAACTAATTGCATGCAAAACAAAATGTTCCAAATACTCCCCCTAAGACTATGAAGGCTTGACATCCATCTTGCAGTAAAAAAGATCTATCATGCAAGATCAAAGTGAAATATGTCTTGATATTTTCTACTATAAATTATGTGAGGAAGAGAACTCTCTTGGTATCTTCTTACTTTTCACTCTTCCCTTCAACACATATACATTATCTGGGGTGTTGACTCCTATAGGAATTACCGTCTTTGATCTTTATTCCCTGATGAAGCAACCTTTGTAGTGGAAGACCACTTCCTTTCCTCCGTCAACCATTTTTCTCTCACTTTGAATATTGTGCTTTAGGCCATCAATTATTCGTACATATTCAACACTGATCGTATTTTCACAAAGGTTGGCCTTGCCACTTCCTAAAACTCTTGTTGGTTCACTTCCTTCAAAAACAACATGACCACTTTTGAATTTCTTCAAGAAGTGAAATTTTCTCCTATCTCCTGGCGTATGATGAGAGAATCCACTATCAATATACAATTATTCATCCTCATCATGTGAGCAAAGAGAAATACCAAATCTTCCTTAATGTTCCTCCTTTTTCTTCCACATTTCTCTAGGTTGGTTACTTTGTTGTGCATGTCTTTTTCATTGCTGCCTTTGTACTTATGGTATCATGGATCTAGGAATCAAGAAATTCTTCGCCATGTGTCCAAATTTGTGACACATAAAATATTCTACATGACCAAGATAAGAAGCCAAAGGATCTGATCTTTTGTTCCTCATGCTAGATTTCCAACTTCTCTTACTAGACCTGCAATCAATGTCTTTATGACCAAATAGGTTACAAGCATAACATAAACCATTAAATGAACTTGTATACCTAAATTATGATCTCATTATTTGTTGTCCAAACTACTTCATGGATGTGTCAAAATTTCTCCTACAAAATTTCGTTATATGTCTAAATTGATGGAAATTAAAACACTCAATTTCGTTCATCAAGGGAGAAAAACAATTTTGATTTCTCTTTTGAATTTTGCTACCATAAACTCTACGAGTGAATGATTTTCTTTGAATAGAAACTACTTTTGAATCCATTATTTTTTGTTGATAAATTTTCTACCTCTTTCCTTCAATATCCTCATGGTTTCTCACAAAATTCATTGTAGATTTTCTTTCTGCTATGTTGCTCTTAATTTTTTCAATTTTTTGGTCTTTCTCTTCTATTTTATTCCGTAGTTTATCTACTACATTTTTGAGTGCTTCAACATAAATTTTCTTTTCTTTTTTCTTGCTGCACTTTACTTCTTCATTTCTCTCTGCATCTTTCAGCTGGGTTCTCAAGGAAGTTAAATCCTTGAGATTTTTCTCCTTCTCATCACAAATATGCAACAATTTCTTATGATATCTACATGCAGTTGTTAGTTTATCTCCTTGAGAATCTAATTATTTTATCACAACATTTTTTTATTCATATTCATATTTAATGAAAATAATATCCTTCTTATCATAAACCTCAAAAGAATCATCATAATTATAACAAAAAAATCTTTCAAAATATTACCTCATGATACATCTTATTCAAATGAGATTTTGTAATTTGTAGCTTCTTTTGCAATCGATCGATTTTCCTCCAAATTATTTTCCTTTTGATACATCCTCTTCTTTATTTTGGTCATGATCCATGATCTACTCTCCAAGCGATCAAGATTCACTAAAGAGAACTAGGTCTGATACCAATTGTTGGAAATATGTTCACTACGGAGGGGGGGGGGGTGAATTAATAGTGATGGCCTTAATATATAATTTCACCAATTTAAAAATTATTCAATGTATGTTATTGTGCACATTCACAAGATTATCTCATCAAATCATATAAGAAACAATAATTTGAAATCATAACAATAAAGAGAAATTGTCATGAGAAACAAAAACATGCACACAAAAGAAAAAAAGTATTTCTGGTGGAAACCCTTTCGGGAGAAGACTACCCTATTGTTGTTGCGTAGATAAAATATTCTATTATTATGCTGAAAAATATTTACATGGATTAGTTGTTATAAGGCATAAGACTTGGCTTCGTCTATAGTATGCTGGAATCTATTAATTCAGGACTCTGTTTCTCTTGCAGATCTACAAACTACCATCCGCTGAAAGTTCCCATGACCAACAATCGTCACCTAACCACCATTGGAATATCCATCTCCTATTGTATGGAGAAAGCTCTTCCTACTAATAATCATCCAAATCACTGTCTATATTGAAGCCTCAATGCCTTCACTTCCTCCATGCAAACCACATTTCATATATTTTCATACTAGGTTCTCAATTCGCTCAACATGAGCAACCTAATAGCTTTAACATTCTTCTCATAAATTCTAAATCTTAAATATGACCCGAAGAAGGGAATTTATACACTACTTCACACACTAAAACATTCTCCCTAACATATAAAAAGCTACCAATTTTCTTCCATAGACTACACACAAATTCTAAATCTTCTTCCCAACTCTATCTCTGATTCCTGCTCACAAATCTAGGATATACCTCTACATAAAATATGTGAACACCTGTTTCATACTCTACTCACTCACAATGATCCCACAATAACATCCTCACACACTCTCCAAGTAACCAACCAAATATACAATGTCTTCTTCTATTTATCATTTTTATGTGTGAGTCACTTAGTAAATGCTACAAATTATGGAAGACTCAACAACTCTTTTCACATGCTTCATATTTGGTTAAGGAATTTTTATTTACGAAATCAAGCAAATTTATCCACTAGCCCTTTTATATCTTCAACCTTTATCAACTTCTAGAGGCCCCATAAAGTTTTTCGACCATATGCCGAAAATTTCTGATCAACAACATCGCCACAAAAACAAAATAGGCTCAGCAACATGAGGGACGAAGAAAAAAACTCATGAAAAAACCTTAGTCACTCTCTTAGAAATATAATCCATGTGAATGGGGTTATAACCACTCCCTTGATCTTGTCTCCATGCGACTATGCCTTTTTAGCCGCTCCCTTGACTCAACATACATGCGAATGGGGATAAGGAGACTGAAAATAATGCTTCCTCAGCTAAAAACTTATATAAAATCATTTGAGAGCTTGAAAATACTATGTAGGAATTTTGGAAGCCACTAAAATCTCTGCAATACTTCACCAAACCACTGTCATATCCTCAATTATATCACATTTCAAACTAGGTTGACTAGGATGCCAACCAATAGCCATACTAAGCAATTGGGCCATCAAACTTCTCCGCAATAACCCTGCTACTAGTATGCAGCTCCAATACATATCATACATCCTCCAAGAATTATACAACCATCTGAAGCATAAACTACCACAATTATATCCTCTCTAAGCCCTAGGTATAACATCATCATCATAGGAGACCTAATTTGGGACATGGAGACCAAGAGACCTAATCACCAAAGCTCCTCAACTCTAAACTCTGTAACAACCACCAATATTTGTATGAAAAAACATGATTAAGAGGACCATCACCATGGAAGGCCTCCAAGATAATCCAATGCACCATCATCCAACCTCCAAGCTAATGTGACATGCCATGATATCATCATCATCATGGGAGGGCCTCCAAACTAGTGTAACATACCAACATACCATCATCCATCTCAACAATAACAATCATTGCTCCATACTGAAGGTCCATGCTAGTAGACATGCCAAATACCATCTACGCATCATCCATACACATGCCATATATGATGACACATGCATAACCAACTCAACTTCATAACAAACAACCAGGTTGAAATTAATGACAACCAACCACACATCTGCAGCTCTACAAAAATGCCACACACATCAATGCCAAAATCAAGCAATATTTCAAGAATAAATTCGACACATATTGGATACATTTTCTTTGAAAAATGAGTTTTATAGGCCCAATAGTATTCATAAATATATATTCTTATTTACAAATATAATCATTTTATTTTTATATTCATCATTGTTGTAGGTGAAATTTGTGAATTACCTCATGTAAGAGACAAACCTTTGTATGTAAGTAAAATATTGGGGAATGTCTTATGGAAAATTTTCAACATTGTTCTCCCTTTTCATACAATATTCCACTAGTAAGGAAATGGTATAAAACAATCCTCTTTATAAAAAATGTTAACTAATGTGACAACCATAGATCATGTGATAAATTAGAATATGAAATAATATTATGTCTTAGCCATGAGTAGTGAGCTTAAAAGGCCCGTCATCACTAGATGAAAAATAATTCCTGGGAGAAGTGACACTGTGTCACCAGGAGGTAAAACCCATGGTATGCTAGTTAGTGCACTCACTTAGTGGCTATCCACCATTTTGGTTATGACTCGATCACATATCATTTCAGGTCTAATTAATTATCCCCCATATGGCAAAGGTACCATAGAGACCATTATTAAGTAAATCATCCGAACCTACAGGTGACCATTGTGGGATGAAACGATACTTGGATCAGATTTTGTGGCCGCTAGTACTCTCCCTTATCTCCATATTTATAGTAATTTTTCATTGAGTATGTTATTACCATCCATATGATGGGTTTGATAACCCCATTAATGGTGTCTTGTGCAAAGGTTCTAGTGACTTGCATTAAGTGGAAAGGATGTGTAGCTCTCTAGGAACATTTTCTTTTCCTATTACGTGGATATGTGGATTTCAAAGTAATTGAAACTTGTTTATATCATATCTATTTATTTTATTTCATAATTTTCTCATGCCATCTTAAATAAACACGTAGTTGATGGCGCTGGAAATACGTCAACCAAGGGGGCCTCTCTGATGTGAAGTCCCAATTAGACCTCACACTGTTTGGAGTATTAGTCCCATTAGTAGTATTGGCCTACCTGCCATATATCCTTGTATATTTTCCTTTGCTACAAAGTTTAGCACAAGAGAAAAATCCTCATGTATTTTCCGATAAGCAAGTGAGTATGCCTTGTGAAATTTTCAATTGCGGAAAGTATCAAGGTCCTTCTACTGAAATGGAAGAGAAAAGTGGGCCCTTTAAAGAAAAGTAATAAAACTAATATAGAAAAGGAAAAAAAGAATATGCATATGAATGAATCATTGATCAAACAATGAAATAGTTCAAAAGGAAGCATACCTTCAATATGCATGAAAGCGTGTTGGCTCAATGAGCTTATGAATTAAGTAAAAGTTCCAAGATACATCAAGACAGTGAACACCACTATCGCTAATAGTGGAGCATTTGAGCATTCATTTACTCCTCCAAAACAACTATCTTTCTCTCTAATTCTTGGTAAGAGGGGCCAAGGTGAAAATTCCTTTACATGAACAAAGAGGGTGTATATATAACAAACAAGGCGACCATTCACCTTGATTGTGATTGTTGGACTACCCTCATTACTATTTTAATTCTCAATTATCTTTCAACTCCCTACATGACATTTCATATTATATGGATGAATCTTGGAATTTCAATTTACATTACATTTCTCCGATATTGAATTTACATAGTCCAAAAATGATTTGGAAAATAATGACTCTAGACAAGACATGACATGAGACTGATGACATGGGTTGCATGATGATGTGGCAATGCCAAGCTATCCTTCTTGTTGTTTTATCTTCAATAAATGATGTATCCAATACTTTGTATTCATGAAATATGCGATTTGTTCTTCTATCCAGACTCCCAAGGGTTGTGAATACATATGGAGTCTTCATGTGGTCTTGACCTTTGATCTTCTATTGTACTCTGGTGTTCCTTCATCTTCTCATGTTTTGATTATATTATCCCTTTAGCTCCATAGGTGTCTTCTAGCATGGTCTCCTCCTCCTTTTTATCCATCATCATCCTATCATGATAAAATATAGTACCTGCAACTCAAGCCACTCATGAAAAGCTCACATCAATCTAAAAACTCCTAATCTAACATGCTTCATGAAATCACTTGTTAGGACTGGAACTGGGTGGCTAATTGAGTGCTTGACTCAGGGATTGTGCAGTTTTAGAGGCCAAGGTCCAGGACTAAGGCTTGATATTATGCAATGTGTAGCTCAGTATGGCCAACATCAAAGGATTGTGTGGTTGAGTGGTCTAATAGCTCAAGGTTGGGTCTTGAGGCTTAAGGTTTCCCAATGCAGACTTATGAGAGAAACAAAAGTCAAGAGATTGTGAAGTTACACAACTCAATATCTCGAGCTTAAGGCTTGATGCTTGATACTGCGCGATACATAGTTCTAGAAAGTCAGGGCTAGGTGACTATGTAGTTGAGGGACATAGGATGTAAAGCTTAAGGAATGAGCCTTGAGGTTTCCTAGTGCACAATTATGAAAGGCCATGATAGGTGATTGGTACTTGAGGGACTCAAGAGCTCAAGGTTGAGGTTTGAGGCTTGGAGTTTCCCCATGCGCAATTTTGGCAGGAGAAAAAGTTGGCAGATTTGTAGTTGACGAACTCAAGAGGTCAAGATGAGGGCTTGAGAACTAAGCATTCAAACTACGCAGTTGTGGAAGGAAATGAATCTAGGTGATTACAAATTTTCATAATTCAAGAGCTCAAGGTTGAGGCTTGATTCTTGAGACTACACAACACACATAGAAATTTGGCTAGAAGCAAGGATTACATAGTTCTAGAGCTCAAGGAATGGGACTAAGCATTGAGTCTACACAGTGCACAATTCCAAGAGGCAAGGTCAGGGCTTCAGTGCCGAGACTACACAATGTGTAGTTTAGGAAGGTTAAGTGAAGTCAAGTTGTCTAGGAACAAAATTTTCCAGATAAGGCTAAGTGTGGGATTAGTGAGGATCAAGTGAGAAGATAAAAAAACTAGACCATGATCACACACTCAAAATAGTAGACGGCACAAAATTTATCACTCAAAAAACAAGAATAAGGTGATGCCCTTAATGCGACAACAATGAAATATACATCTCCAAATGTGACACACGGACACAGTTTGCAATGAAAGTGACGACACTTGTGCAACACTGCATAAAACTATCGGAATGGATGTAAGAAATGTTGAAATGAATATTAGGGCTCATCAACACCAAATATACCCCTTGAAATAAGCCAAAAATACACTTTACATGATAAGTGACACTTCCCATGCCATCAAATAGAATTTTCTTTATAAAGAGAAAAGTGTGAATGACACTTGCGATATGCGAACGATGGTGGAAACAACACATGCCACAACCAATATAACATGAAATCAACACCAATAATTATGAAATCAAGAGAAGGAAATAAGTGAAAAAATGAAAGAGTCACTCGTGAAATTGAAGGCAAGAAAAAGCGACAGTTTGGAAAACTCACAGAAATAAAAGTACAATCACATCGAAAAGTGAGATACTATAATTGAAAGCATGCACTGACTATTGACATGGGTTGATCATTGCACATGCACAATCTTCATGGATTGTGCTATGAATTTATAAGCTTGTGAAAAATAATGCGCTGATAAACTTGTTGTAGACCGGGCATGTGTGGGCAGGTGGGTTCGACACTTATAATCCAAGAGGGATCTCAAGGCATCAACTGACCAGGAAATGAATATGGAACAACCGATCACAATATAATTAGTAGGCTCCAAAATCCAAGTGTAGGCACAATTTTGTAGGGTGTTTTACGTAGTTACAACACTTGGAAACACAATAGTAGAACTCCAACTTGTATTCCTTGGTAAATTATTTGTTCAGGGTCTAGTTCTTCAGGAAGTATTGATTCATCGTTCAAAATACCCCGACTTCCCCACCTACCCCATGCATAAACATAGTCCCATTCAATCCTTCTCGGTTGAGCACAAACATAAAATCAACCATTAGGGGAATTTTGAGGTTTAAAATGGGCCTCCAATGGAAATTATAAAATAATAGTGGAAATAATAAAATAATATTTTATTACATCATCAACTTTTAGAAGGAAAAAAGGAAAGACTACTTTTTCAACTCATATTTTCAATTTATATCCCAAATGTTTTACTCAAATTTCAAGTAGGAGTACTCATTGGAAGCAAAATTTAATTCCTCATCCAAGGAGTACCCATGTTGCATACTTTCGATGGATTCTGCTACACGAAAAATAAGGAATACATGAAAAATGTGATTGCAATCATGTTTTTTCATGTATTTGTCATATTTTTTGTAGCAGGGTCCATCGAGAGTATGCAACATGGGTATTCCATGGATGAGGAATTAAATGTTGCATCCAACGAGTACTCCCGATCGAAATTTGAGTAAACAATTTGGGAGATAAGTTGAAAAAGTATTTTTATTATTTCATTATTTTTTAATCTTTTTACCTTTTTACTTAAAAAATGGTAAATTATCCCCCATGGTTGACATTATCACCTTGAATCCTATTGGGTCTTATAAATTTTATTTTTGTTGTACATTTTTCTTCGGAGGCCCTTTTTAGACCTCAAAATTCCCCTAATGAATATCATAATGTTTCAAGATAAGGTAAGGATAATGTACCACATGCCTTTTATATATTCAGAGTATATTTTTTCATCTTTGGTGTTGCTCTAATGACAGAAGGCCTAGTGTTGTGTAACCAACTCCAAAAATAGAAGAAAAGAGATATCAACGCCTTAGAAATAAGCCACTTCGAGGGGGCAACCTCCAATACATTACATAAATGAACAATTGTTGGATGATACAATTTACAAAACCTCCTTTCTATAAATAGGAGTCTATGTGGCCATAATGTAATCCTAGTGGGCCACAATGTAATCCTAGTCGACCTAACAATAATGATTTAAGGGCACAATAATAAGAAAATGGGGGTTACAAGGGTACAATAATAATAATAAGGGGGTTACACTAATAACAATAAGGGACTATACTAGTAATATAGGGACCTAACATGCCCCTCTCCTCCAAAAAAGTGTTGTCCTCAACACTTGAGTAGCTCTGGGTGCTTCTGTATAAAATTCTCATCCTCCCATGTAGAATCTTCACTGGGTAAGTTCTTCCACTTGATGAGATACTCTGAAATTGATCGATTCCGTAGTTGTCGAGTTCTTGTTTCCATGACCACTTCAGGTTCCAATATGATTTTTCCTTCCTCATCAAGTTCTGGCAATATTGTTTGAACTGGAAGATTTTCACCTATAACCTTCTTTAAGCATGAAACATGGAAAACTTGATGTACTCGCGAAGAAGCAGGAAGCTCCAATTTGTATGCCATAGAACCAATCTTTTGCAACACCTTGTAAGGACCATAGTACTTTGGTGATAATTTATTATCCTTCTTAGCTTGCTTGAGGGACATTTTTTTGTATAGTTGTAGCCGTAAAAATACCCAATCACCTACATCAAAACTTCTCTCGCTGCGATGTTGATCTGCCTGTTGTTTCATTCGATTTTGTGCCAAATTCAGGTTATCCTTTAAGAGTTGGAGAACTTCTTGCCGATGCTCGATGTGATCTTCCACTTCTTGAACCTTCGAATTTTCCCTTAAAGATGATGTGATCGATGGTGGATGATATCCATAAAGTGCCATAAATGGGGTCATTTTTGCTGCAGTATGGAAGGAAGTGTTATACCACCATTCAGCGAGAGGTAACCACTTGACCCATTGTGATTGTTTATCAGATACAAAACAACGAAGATATCCTTCCAAACATTTATTTACTATCTCAGTTTTACCATCAAATTGAGGATGATAAGATGAGCTATGAGCTAATTGAGTACCCAAACAAGAAAATAACTCCGTCCAAAAATTTCCAGTAAAAATGGGATCTCTGTCATTCACAATAACCCTTGGGCTTCCATGTAGCTTTTGAATTCTGTCCATAAATGTAGTAGCAACTGTACTTGCTTTAAATGGATGAGATAATGCACAAAAGTGTGCATACTTGGTAAGTCTATCAACTACCACCATGATGACATTCTTTCCTTTGGACTTAGGTAAATCTGTGATAAAAATCCATTGAAATCTCCTCCCAACGTTGACTTGGAATGGATAAAGGTTGTAGAAGTCCCGGGGTCTTAATTGTCTAATCTTATTTCACAAACCAAAACATTCTACAAACTTTGAATATCAGATTTAAGGCCATCTGCTAAACTACCAAAATAGAAGAAAAGAGATGTAAACGCCTTAGAAATGAGCCACTTCGAGGGGGAAACGAATACATTACATGAATGAATTAATTCTGGATGATACAAATGAACAAACCTCCTTCTATATATAGGAGTCCATGGGGCCAAGTTAAATATAACTTAGTGGGGCCACAATGTAATCCTAGCCGACCTAACAATAATAATGTAAGGGCACAATAATAACAATATGGGGGTTACAGTGGGTAAAAAAATAAAAAAATAAGGGGCCATCAATACAATAAGGGGTTGCTAATTATTAATATAGGGACTTAACATGCCCCTCTCCTTCAACAAGTGTTGTCCTCAACGCTTGATTATTTCTTGATGCTTCTGTATAAAATTCTCATCCTCCCATGTGAAATATTCAATAGGAAAGTTCTTCCACTTGCTGAGATACTCTAAAATTGATCGTATTTTTTGAGTTCTTGTTTCTATGACTGCTTCATAACTTCTTTCGATATGATGTTGATCTTCCTGTTGTTTCATTAGATTCCGCACCAAAGTTGGGTTATCCTTTTAGAGTTGGAGAACTTGTTGTTGATGCTCGCTGTGATCTTCCACTAGTTTATCATCCATATTATCTATTATTTGATCCTTCAAGCCATCCAACTTAGCCTCCATTTCTTCTTTTAAACCATCTATTTCATCTTCGATTGCTCTTCGTAAGATTGAAATTTGTTGCACTTGGTACCGTAATTTTGATATCTCATATTGCAATTCTTCCTCCTCATGCGTCACAGTATAGCTTTCTGAGGGCTTAATGGGTATGGAATTATTTTTTGGAGGAATAATAGAACCCATTACTGACAAAAATTCTTCAATATGTCCTTGGAATCAATTCAACTTGATTCTTCAAACAAGACTTATGAAATTCGGAAAAAAACAATACACACCTTTTACTAGCTTTTAGGAGATCGATATTGAAATTGAATTATCTCTGTAATTGAAAATCTTCGATATCTGAAATTCAGCCCTGTAGTATCCCTATGAAGCTTCTTTCCAATGCCACAGGTCTAACCTGATTTTGAGTCTCTAAGACAAAGTTGTGTCCAATCTCCCACAATGACCTAATTCTGGACTGGTTCAGTAGAGCGAACTTGTACGACTTGCCACGTGTCACTGTTATTTCCTTTGTCTCTGAAATTGATAGTGAAGAAACTACAGGCCGTGTACTTGCGACCACTTTTGACGTCACTCCAATCCAATATTCAGAGAGAGAGTTATTGAACTTGTCCCACGATAACCTCTTTGAGATGAAATTCAGGAGCCTGAAAAAGCACTACCTTCCACAGATCATATCTCCAAAAATATTGCGAACCAAGCTCTGAAATTTTTTGATGAATTTCCTCAGGACTTAAGCTTCACAGCATATGAATTTCAGATTCTGAAACTTCGTATAAAAAAATTTATAGCGCAAATTTCACGATGACTTGTTTAGGAGCCTGAAAAAAATACCTGACTTCCACAGATCATATCTCCGAAATTATTGCGACTCAAACTCTGAAATTGTTATACAAGCTGCCTTAGGATTTTTTCTTCACGTGATTTATTTTAAACGTAGTCAGAAAATTTAGCCAAATCTGAGGATAGACCCTGCTGGAGCAGAATAAACCCTAGAATCCAAGTCTCACCCCAAATGTTGGGCAAATCCAACAAAAATAGAAGAAAAGAGATATCAACGCCTTATAAATAAGCCACTTCGAGGGGGCAACCTCCAATACATTACATGAATGAACAATTCTTGGATGATACAAATGACCAAAACCTCCTTCTATATATAGGAGTCCATGGGGCTACAATATAATCCTAGTGGGGCCACAATGTAATCCTAGCCGACCTAACAATAATAATGTAAGGGCACAATAATAACAATATGGGGGTTACAGGGGTACAATAATAAAAATAAGGGGGGCTACACTAACATAATAAGGGGCTACACTATTAATATAGGGACTTAACACCATCCCAAAAAATTTCTTTCTTCACCCTGTGGTAAGTTTTTAAAAATCCTGAGTGTCCTCCTAAAGGAGAAGTGTGAAATTCCAGAAGAATATTTTGTTTTAGTTGGGAATTCTTACAAAGATATAGGCGATCTTTGTACCATAAGGAATCATTTTTCCAACTAAATGTATCAGATGTACTAGGATCTTGCTGCAACTTTTGAATGAGTGTCCATACATCTTTGTCCTTCTTCCATTCATCTCTTGCTTCGGTTATCCAATCTGGTTGGATAATAGAAATGACATAAAGAAATGTTTCCACCTCTTCATTCTTTCCTGAGAGTGCATCTGCAACAACATTAAGCTTTCCTTTTTTGTAGATTATTTCAAAGTCATAACGAAACATCTTTGTGACCCATTTTTGCTGCTCTTCTGAAGTTAGTCTTTGTTCCAAAAAGTGTTTAAGACTATCATGATCAGTTTTTACCTTGAAGTGTCTTCCCATTAGGTAATTTCTCCATTTCTTTAGTGCATGCAATATTGCTAACACTTCCTTCTCATAAATAGGTTTATGTAAATAATTTCCTTTGATTGGACGACTTTCAAAAGAAATGGGTCTTCCTTCCTGCATTAAAACAACACCAATTCCATTTCCTGAGGCATCACATTCCACAATAAAGGTTTTTGTGAAGTCTAGCGTAGCTAAGACTGGTGCTAGGCACATTGCCTCTTTAAGATGTTCAAAGGCCTTAATTGCTTCAGGAGTCCATGAAAATGCATCTTTCTTCAATAATGTTGTTAGAGGTGCTGCTATTCTCCCATAATTCTTAACAAACTTGCGATAATAGCCTGTTAACCCGAGAAATCCTCGCAACTGCTTTATTGTCTTGGGGACTTTCCATTCCTTAATGGCTTTAATTTTGTTAGGGTCTACTTTAACACCTTCGTGAGATATAATATGACCCAGATATTCCACCTCTTGTACTCCAAAGAAACATTTGGATGTTTTTGCATATAATTGTTTCTCCTGCAATAGTTTGAGCACCCTGTCAACATGTTCAACATGATCCTTCCAAGACCTGCTATAGATTAGTATATCATCAAAAAATACTAGCACAAATTTTCTAAGGAACGGTTTGAAAATGGAATTCATCAACCCTTGAAATGTAGAAGGTGCATTGGTAAGGCCAAAAGGCATGACCAAAAATTCATAATGACCCTCATGAGTTCAAAATGTTGTTTTTGGAATATCTTCAGTCTTCATTCTAATTTGATGGTATCCTGAACGAAGATCCAACTTGGTAAAATAAATTGCTCCATGTAATTCATCCAATAATTCATCAATCACAGGAATGGGAAATTTATCTTTAATGGTGAGTTTATTGAGCTCCCTATAATCCGGACACATTCACCATGATCCATCCTTCTTGTGTACCAATACTACAGGAGCAGAGAAAGAACTTTGACTAGGTTGAATTATACCTGCCTCTAACATTTCTGCAATCATACGTTCAATTTCGCTCTTTTGGACGTAAGGATATCGATAAGGCCTGATGTTTGGAGGAACACTTCCTGGAATCAAATGAATAGCATGATCATGATCACGAATAGGTGGGAGTCCTTTGGGAGTTTCAAACACCCTGGAATGATTGTCCAAGACTTGTTGGAGATCTGTAGAAATAGATGATTTTGATGTTGGAACTTCTAGTGAGCATAATTGTGCAATTACGCCTCGCTGTTCTTTCTTTAGAAGCTTTATCATGACATTAGAGCTTATTATCCTTCCTGGCTTCCCCGCAATACCCCGTAATTCGACTTCCTTTGCTTCTGAAAAAAATTTCAAGAAAAGTTCTTGAAAATTAAAAGCTACCGTCCCCAAAGATTGTAACCATTGTACTCCTAGTACAACATCAGCACCTCCCATAGGAATGGCAAGCATTGGACTAGTCAATACATATTCCCCCATGGTTAGCTTCATATTATGGCATTTTCCAGAGCAATTTATAGTTCCTCCATTTGCAACCATCACTTGACATTCTGGTGTTGGGTATAGGAAACAATTTAATTCCTTGGCTACCTTACAATGAATAAAATTAGGGGTGCTACCTGAATCAATCAACAATATTACCTTTTTCTTCTTGATTTGGCCTTCATCTTGAGAGAGTTTGAGGCGGTAATCTCGTTATGCACACACGACATTGTCGGATCTATTTCTTCCTTCTAGTGTGGGCATATTCCCAGAATATCCTCTTCTTGTTCATTTTCTTCCTTTCACAATCTATGTAAAATAATTTCTTTCTCAGTACACTTATGAAAATAAGTGTACGTATATCACAATCCACAAAGCTCCTTTGCCTCTTTTCCAATTGTTGTGGTGTCAACCTTGTAGGTTGTGGAAATGTAGGCATAGCAACACTTCCTTATTTATAGAATTGAGTGGTAGGATTCCTTGTCGCCATAATTTTACATTCAACTTTTCTTGCCAACCTCAATGCCTTCTCCAATGAATCAGGTTCCAAAACACGAACTTCATGTTGGATGTTATGCTTTAGAGTGCCTATGAAGAGATCAATCCTGTGTTCCTCTGGAATATCAGTTACCCTTATATTCAATTTTTGGAAGTCCTCAATGTGCTGCCCCACCAAACCCTTTTGTTTGAGATTTATCAATTGGCTAAAGAAGGTGTTGCTCTTTGTATCCTCATAATGTGCTATCATTTCCTCCATAAAAATTGACCAAGTGACAATTTTTTTATGGGAGCAAAGCCACCGATACCATACAAATGTATTTTGTTCTAAATGTAAAGTTGCAATGCGTACCTTTTGTGTGTTTTGCACGTTATGGAGATCAAAATATTGCTCCATTTGTAGAATCCATGTTACAAGATCCTTTCCATCAAACTTCCTCATATCCATTTTTGGAATATGGTGGTTCTTCCCGCCAACATTAGATTTTATGAAATCACGATTGACATTTATTTTTTTCTCATCATGAGGTTCTTCTACTATCTTTTCACCATTAGGAAACATTTCTTGTATCAACTTTTTCAAACCTTCGATGTCTTCTTTTAGATCATTATTCATGTTTTCCATGTTGTATTTCATGCCCGCTTCCATGCCATCCATCTTAGCTTCCATGCCTTTCTTCAAACCGTCCATCTTTGCTTCCACGCCTTTCTTCAAAACTTCCATTTCATTTTTTGTTGCTCTTTGCGAGAGTGAAATTTGTTGCACTTGCTCTTGTAATTTTGATAGATCATGTTGCAATTCTTCATCTTCATGAGTCATAGTAGAGCCTTCTGAAGGCTTAATGGGTGTTGAATTATTTTTACGGGGCATATTTTAGAACCCAATACTGATATCTATTCTACAATATTCCCTTGGAATCAATTCAAATTGATTCTTCAAACAAGGCTTATGCAATTTGCAAAAAAAAATACACACCTTTTTCTTGCTTTTGAGGAGCTCGATATTGAAATTGGATTATCTTTGTAATTGAAGCACTTCAATATTTGAATTTCGGTATTGATGTAGCCCTATGAATTATATTTTGAATTCCACAGGTCTGACTTGATTTGGATTCTCCAAGACAAAGCTGTGTCCAATATCCCACAATGACCTAATTATGGACTAGTTCAGTACAGTGAACTTGTACAACTTTCCACATGTCACTGTTTCATCCTTCGGCTCTGAAATTGATATCCAAGAAACTAGAGTCCATGTAATAGTGACCAATTTTTACGGCACTCCAATCGAATGCTCAGAGAGAGATTTATGAATATTTTCCCACGATAACCTCTTTGAGATGAAATACAGGAGCCTGAAAATGCACTACTTTCCACAGATCATAACTCCAAAAATATTCTGAACCAAGATTGGAATTTTTTTGAAAATGTTCCTCAAGATTTTGGCTTCGCACCCTATGAATTTCAGCTTCTGAGACTTCGTAGAAAAAAATTTATAGAACAAATTCCACGATGACCTGTTTAGGAGCCTGAAAACTGACCTAACTTCCGCAGATCATATCTCCGAAAATGTTCTGAACCAAGCTCTGAAATTTTTAGACGATCTTCCTCAGGATTTTTTCTTCGTACCCTAAAAATTTCAGCTTCTGAAACCTCGTAGAAAAAAATTTATAGTGAAAATTCCACAATGACCTGTTTGGAGTAGCGAAACCCTAGAATCCAAATCTTTGATACAAAATGTTGTGTAACCAACTCCAAAAATAGAAGAAAAGAGATATCAACACCTTAGAAATAAGCCACTTCGAGGGGGCAACCTCCAATACATTACATAAATGAACAATTCTTGGATGATACAATTTACAAAACCTCCTTTCTATATATAGGAGTCCATTTGGCCATAATGTAATCCTAGTGGGCCACAATGTAATCCTAGCCGACCTAAAAATAATGATTTAAGGGCACAATAATAACAAAATGGAGGTTACAAGGGTACAATAATAACAATAAGGGGGTTACACTAATAACAATAAGGGACTATACTAGTAATAGAGGGACCTAACACCTAGACAATACCCCAACAGAGTCACTTTAGGAACATAAAGATTAATCTGCTTCCAACAAGCCCAGAGAGTGTTACTGTAGAGTTTCTTGCTACACCTCCTTGTGCAGGAAGCCTTTCTCATATTTCACCCTTTATTTATTTATTTAAATATAACTCTCTATTGGCACTTATTTATTTCATGGACAGAAGAGGGATCTTGACTTATTGAAAGAAGAATATGTTTTCTCTTCAAATAAGTATGTATAAGGCCTCTGATATTAGTTTTCTTATCCATATAATGGTTTAGATTCTAAAAATATGGAAATTATAAATGAGCAACATTGTTTAGACAACAAGGTTTCAAATAATCAAAAGGTTTTGAATGGTAATGAAAAAAGTTTTCTAATTCCTGAAATTAATATGTTTTTCTCTATCATGAAAGAATTTGATTCAGAAATTCATGTTCATAACATAGAACAACCCTCTCATAGTTTGAATTATCAATTTTAAGATCAATCTCTGTTATTCAAGGTTTTCGTTGATGTCAATATGGCATTGGTCGAGATGAAAAATATTCTTGTGATGTCAATACCTCATGCAATCCATAGGTGCTAAAGACGTTATTAATGAAGATGTCATGCCACTTAGGAAAAAGTCTTGTCCTAAATACCTAATGATCATAATGCCCTAGATGTCCTCAGCTAGCCATGAAGATGCCATAACCTCATGCATATTATGGCATCCTTACTCTTGATGCTCATAATTCCCTAAATATTGATGTAAATCCTAAGTGCCTGTCATGTGCCTATGATGACATGAATAACTACAATATACTTGATGACATATGATGACATAGCTGGAAGACCTCATCATAACAAATTTAATGATATGGATGATAGTTGGAGGACTACTTTGAAGCTCTTACAGAAAAGCCCTTAAATTATGTCCCTATATCCTTATCCATAAAGAATCAAGGACTGCACAAAAAATTCCAAAGCAGTCATATGGTCTGAACTAAAATATTAAGAACAACCACAAATAAAAATAAATTTATTGATGGGAAGATGACCTCACCTAAGGATGAAATTGACATCAGCTGATAGAGTATGTTTTCCCCTTTCTAATGAGCTGTTACTCGCCCTCTAACTCCTTCTAGACTGAGAGAAATTAAAATTTTAATATGAAAAAAATAGTTTTCTGTCATAGCCGACTTGAGCCAACTTGTGTAGGCTGGTCTCCTCACTGGTGATGTGTCTCTTCATAGGGACAAACAAATATATATATATAGTTGCGCTCATATATTTAAGTCATAAAAAATATTCGATTTGACGTGTATAATTCAGTGGTACAGTAAGGAGGACAACGAAGAAGAGGGAGCTATTTTGAAGTTATGTTTGGGCTTAAAAATCTCATCAAACCACACTGTAATTTTCTGAGGACCCTCTGTATTATTGCAGACCTATTGCAGCTCAGACCTGCAGTATTTTCTGAAGCTCAGACCTACATTATGTACTGAAATTCAATTTTTTTTTCTTGGGAACACTTCAATTCTGGAATTGCAGAGGCTAGATCTCATCTACCGGTTTGGATTTCTGTCTGGGCACACTTCAGATATGAAAATAAATTGGATCTATTACAGTGTTGTGACCTCCCTATCTTAGACTATGATTACAATGATTTCTTGGTGATATTTACAGCAGAATCAGATTGTGTATTGGCTCAGAAACCTTTTACAGTCATTGCGTATTATCATTCTTTGATATAGGCTTGTATTTAGTTCCTTTTGGAGTGGGTCGGACTTCTTGACCAGTACTACAGTGCTTACAATTTATACTTAGAATTGCTTGGATTATTGGTAGACTTCTTAGCTCAGATTATGGATAACCTTCTACCTTTAGAATATGATGAATACATACCTCAGACTGTGACTCTTCTCTAACTATTCTTGAAGTGTTGGAGTTGTGTAACAGTGGTGGAGACAAATACTGGACATTCAAGCAATTTTTTAGAAATAGTAGAACGTAAGATGAGGTTGAACAGTGCTTTGGGTTTGAAGACATTCCTTGAATATCGTGAAGATTAGATTATGGAATAGACCTGGTGCAACATAGTGAAGAATCTTGAAGACATCTTGGAGTACCTTGAAAACATATTGAATATTGTGGAGAGATACTATTTTAGGCCCTTGAAGAGGCTTAGAGAAGGTGCTGAACTAGGGCCACTCATTGATGACACATTGAATATTGTGAAGATCATTGAAGACCATGATATCATCATGAGTTGATTTTGAGATATTTGGTTGGGTACCATGAAGAAAAATGGTGACACCTTATAAAATAACAATGTTTTCATTAATGATGTGACATGGAGACAAAGTGAAGGCATAGCTGAAGATTGACAAGGATTTTTGAAGAAGACGTTGCGAGCTGTGAAGTATAACCAAACACATCTTGACGAATTGAAGCTAAGGGTTGAAGCCCAAGAGGTTGGAGCCTCATAGAGACAAGGTTGGTGCCTTGGAAGATATGGTTGGAGTGCTAGAGGATAGAAGTCCTCAAGAAACCAGGTTGGAGCCTATTCCAGAGATAGGGTTTGAGCCCCAGAGGTTGGTAAGTCAAATTGACAAGGTTGGAGCCTTGGGAAGTCCAAGTCGGTTCTTGTAAAAATACAAGTTGGAGCTTACGAGACTGAATATTGGTGTCTTCATCTAGGGTTGGAGCCCTATACATATGTTGCACTTGATTTATTATAAAGAAGAAATTTATAAAAAATTTTGTTCTATCATTGTTCAGTATTTCCAACAATTGGTATCAAAGCCAGTACCTTCACTCAAAGCTTAACAGCTTGAAGGTTGATCATTAGAACACAAATGGAAAATCCTAGGAAGAAAGTCTCCAATCCTCTTAAAGATGTGTCTTCCTCAACCATCGAAATTGAAGTCAATCAACTTGTGAATGCTCCATTGTTCAATGGAATTTTTGATGTATGGGAGGCAAGAATGAGGAATTTATTGAAGACTCAAGGAATTGAAGTTTGGAAATTAGTTATTACTAATGCCACGATGGACAAAGAATCCAAGGTGTACAGTACAAAAGCAATGAAGGCAATTTTGAATGGGTTACCAAATTCTGTGAAGGCCAATTTTGAAAAATTTTCGTCAGCAAAAGTCATATGGGACAAAATTCATGATATACACTTAGAGGGACCGTTGACAATGATCTCTAGTTAAGAATATGATGGAAAACAAGAAAGAAGTCCATAATCCATCAAAGAAGCTGAAGATAAGAGAGATGACAACAAGGCTAAAGAAGACCTAGGAGATGAAGAGAACAAAGAAGACTTTGAAGAAGATCTCTTGAATAAGCTTATGGCTTCCATGGAAGATATTAACAATTTGAAAAATGAAAATGAGGAAATTTAGAATAAAATGCAAGATGGTAACCAAGACAAGACAAGGAAGGAAGTTGACTTTGTCAAGATTCAAGTACAAGAAAGAGATGAGGAGCTCGCCAAAATTAAAGAGGAATTTCATAAAAACAAAAGAAATCATCACGAGGAAGTCATGTCTATGAAAAATCAATTGGATAAGGAAAAGAAAAGGCAAGAAAATTTGTCAAGCCACCTTGAACAAAGACTTAAGAGATTGAACAATCTTGAAGTAGAGATTGGTTGATACAAGGAAGAGGTCTCCTCTCTTAGATATCAACTAGAAGAAGCAAGGAAACAAGTGCAAGGAGTGGAGACGGTGATGGAAACTTTGTCATTCATAAAAGGACAAGTTGATGAAGCAGAAAAGGAGAAAAAAACCATGATATACCAAATAGAAGAAAAGGATGAAGAAATATTCAAACTAAAATTAGACATCAATCATCTCAAGCCTAAAACATGTGAGCTACAAGAATAAAAGAAGAAATGGAGAGAAGCCTAGCAAACAAGAATGAAGAAGTCTTCATAATGAAATCAAATATCATCTCCCTTAAAAAGGAAGCACACGAAGCAGCAAGGATGATGGAAGAAATGAAGAAGCAACTAGCCATGAAAGATGAAGATTGTGAAAAATTGAAAGGAGAAATTGTCTCTCTTAAAAAGGAAGTTGACTTTCTCAATACGAACTTGAAGAGTTCTCAAACACTAGATGTCATCCTAAGTCATCAAAGATCCCCCCTTGATAAATCAGGTCTTGGCTATGTAGGTGAACCCTTAAGCAATAATGATAATGCTTCAAACAACAAGGATGTGAGGAAGCCAGAAAGAAATGTTGATGCTCTCAGTTCCAACAAAAGCAAGAGTCAAGATGACATTGGAAGAAATCCTATTCCAAGAATACTTGGAGATGGGGTCAAGAATGCAAGAAGCAATAGATATCATCAAAAGGCCCCAAGACAAAATAACTTTGGAAGTACATCAAGGAAATCTCCATCCTCTAGGTACAAAAGTATATTTTTTGGTTATTGCTATTCTTGTACCAATTTTGGGCACATGGAAAAGGATTGTAGGGCATATCACAAAGACAAATATAGTTGTCCCCATCAATCTTCTAGAATTAATTTTTCAAGAAGATGTCATGATTACTCATTCATGAACAATATGGAGTGCTTCAATTTCCATAACATTGGACATATCACACGTGATTGTAACTTGACTTGGGTCCCTAAAACCATGACAACCAAGCTAGAGAAGAAAATTACACAAGTATGGAGAAGGAAGCAAATTGGATCTGAAAGTCTCTTGAACACTCCAGCCAACAACGCATGTTGTTGATTTGATGAAGAAAACTTTGGAAAAGATGATATTACAAGGTTTGATGATGAATTTCTACCAAGAAGAAGATTGTGAATACTATTAGGGGGAGCTTGTGATTTTTGACCATTCTTGAGGAGGCTATCTGTGAATGGGCCCTACGAAAATCTTGATGAGTCACACTTGCATGATCATCCTTTGATAGATCATCTATTGGGAGAAAATCCATTGAATAATATTATCCCTTACTGATCCGGTGGACTATTATTGAGGATCTCTTCCATTTGATCACTAAGAAAGTAATCTTTCTTGAGGTAGAGGAGTTTATGTAGACAAGGGGGAGTTGGTTCATTACATGAAGAAAAGTAGACACGTCTATCATGGACCACATTGCGAGAAGGAAGAGCACTATGATAGGGGGTGTATCATACCTATGAAGAACTACTATTGATGAAAACGAGAAGTAGCTTGACAGGGGGAGTACTTGGGTACCCCGTTTGCCAATGATGTCAAAAGGGGAGAAAATATTGGAAGGACAAGTTTATTCCCATCAATGAAAAAGGGGGATATTTTTAGTCAAGGTTGTCATTGATGTCAATATGGAATTAGTCGAGATGACAAATATTCTTGTGATGTCAATACCTCATGCAATCCCTAGGTGCTAAAGATGTTATTAATGAAGATGTCATGCCACTTAGGAAAAATTATTGTCCTAAAAACCTAACAATCATAATGCCCTAGATGTCCTTAGCTAACCATGAAGATGCCATAATCTCATGCATATTATGGCATCCTTACTCCTTATGCTCATAATGCCCTAAATATTGATGTAAATCCCATGTGCTTATCATGTGCCTATGATGACATGAATAACTACACTATACTTGATGACATATGATGACATAGTTGGAAGACCTCATGATAACCCTTTTGATGATATGGATGATAGTTGGAAGACTACTTTCAAGATCTTATGGAAAACCCCTTAAATTCTGTCCCTATATCCTTATCCATAAAGAATCAAGGATTGCACAAAAAATTCTAAAGCAGTCATATGGTCTGAACTAAAAATTTAAGAACAGCCACAAAGAAAAATAAATTTCTTGATGGGAAGATTACCTCACCTAAGGACGAAATTGACATCAGCTGATAGACTATATTTTCCCCATTCTAATGAGCTATTACTGGCCGTCTAACTCCTTCTATACTAAGAGAAATTAATTTTTTAAGATGAAAGAATTAATTTTCTATCATAGCCGACTTGAGCCGACTTGTGTAGGCTTGTGTCCTAAATAGGTGACATGTCTCTTCATAGGGAAAAACAACTATATATATACAGCTATGATCATCCATTTCAATCATAAAAATATATGATCTGACGTGTATAATTCAGTGGTATAGTAAGGAGGACATCAGAGAAGCGGGAGATATTTTGAGTTATGTTTGGGCTTAAAAACCTCATCAAACCGCATTGTAATTTTTTGAGGACCCTGTGTATTATTGCAGACCTACTGCAGCTCGGACCTGCAGTATTTGCTGAAGCTCAGACCTACATTATGTATTGAAATTCAGATTTTTTTTCCTGGGCACACTTCAATTCCAAAATTGCAGAGGCTATATCTCATCTACAGGTTCATATTCCTGTCAGGGCATACTTCAGAACTAAAATTAAAGTGGATCTATTACAGTGTTATCACCTCCCTAGCTTGGACTGTGATTACAATGATTTCTTGGTGATATTTACAACAAAATCGTATTGTGTATTGGCTCAGAAACCTTTTTACAGTAACTGTGTATTATCATTCTTGGACAGAGGCTCAGATTTGGTTCCTTTTGGAGTGGGCCAGACTTCTTGACTAGTACTACAATGCTTACAATTTATGCTTAGAATTTCTTAGATTGTTGGTGGACTTCTAAGCTCCAATTGTGGAGAAACTTCTACCTTCAGAATATGATGAATACATACCTCAGACTGTGATTCTTCTTTAACTATTGTTGAAGCGTTGGAGTTTTGTAACAGTGGTGGAGACAAATACTGGACAGTCATTCACTGTTTTGGAAATAGTAGAACATAATATGAAGTTGAATGATGCTTTAGGTTTGAAGACATTCCTTGGAGATCGTGAAGATTAGATTCTGGAGCAAACCTAGTGAAACATAGTGAATAATATTGAAGAAATCTTGGAGTACCTTGAAAACATCTTGAAGATTGTGGAGAAATACCTTGTTAGGCCCTTGACGAGGCTTAAAGCAAGGTGCTGAACTAGGGCTAGTCATTAAAGACACATTGAAGATTTGTGAAGATCATTGAAGACCATGATATCATCATGAGGTGATTTTGAGATCTTTGGTGGGGTACCATGAAGAACAGTGGCGACAACTTCTAAAAGAACAAGGTTGTCATTGATGATGTGACATGGAGACAAAGTGAAGGCAAAGATGAAGATTGGCAATACTTGTTGAAGAAGACATTGGGAGCCGTGAAGTATAACCAAACACATCTTGAGGAAGTGAAGTTGACGGTTGAAGCCCAAGAGGTTGGAGCCTTATAGAGACAAGGTTGGTGCCTTGGAAGATAGGGTTGGAGCCCTAGAGGATAGACGTCCTCAAGGAACCAAGTTGGAGCCTATTCCAGAGATAGGGTTGGACCTAGAGGTTGGTGCCTCAAACTGACAAGGTTGGAGCCTTGGGAAGTCCAAGTCGATGCTTGGCATAATACAGGTTGGAGCCTGGGAGACTGAAGATTGGTTTCTTCATCTAGGGTTGGAGCCCTATACATATATTGTACTTGATTTATTATAAATAAGAAATTAATAAAAGTATTTATTCTATCATTGTTCATTTTGTGTTCTAATTATAAGTGATCTTAGCTGGTAAAAATAACAATTGAAAAGAAATACCGATTCACCCCCCTCTCAGTATTTCCAAAAATCTCAACTTAATTCTATCATCAATTATATTTCGCTAGAGAAATATCTTGAATCTTCTCATCTTGATATATCTAATGATATGTGTTTTCCTTCATTTTTTGATTATGAACATGGTGATACTTTAAATAATTCTTCTTGTTCAGATTTACTAGAAGAGAATATAATGGAAGTTGATCATCTAAATATTATAGAAGAAAAAATTACATCAGATTTGAAGGTTAATGACTCATGAGATGTATTTCATCTTGCACCCATTATTCATTATATCCTAATTTATTGAATGATTATAATTCTCAGGAAAACGTTTTAAATACTGCAGATTTGTATTCTGGTGAATCAAAATTTGATCAAGAGAAAAATGATATTAATGGAATATTTTCTTCTCCTCAAATTCAGAAGTTTCAACCTTCTATATGGGAAGAGGGAATTTATGTAACATATATATTTTGCAAATAATTTTCTGATGATTCATTTTCTTTTACAATTAGTGAAAATTCATCTGATTTAAATAATCAATTTGGTGAAATAGAAATTTGTAAAAAATAAAATCGTGTTGATATTTTTCATTCAACTAATAACAAACTATATGATTTATTGAAGCATGAAATTCCATATGCAGTATTTGATTCTACTAATCCACCATGAGATGATTGTTTAGAATTTCAATTTTCAGAGAATTTTCAAGATGATGAGACATGTTAGTCACAACCTATCATTATGACATAATCTAGTGATCTTGCTAATATCTCTGAGGTTAATGAGAACACGATTTTTCACTAAGTTTAAATTAGGAAGTTTTTTCACATAATCTAGTTTCACATGTAAAAAATTTCCTTTTTTGTAACACTAGTCATTACACATATCAGGAAGGAATAGAAGTCTATTTAGAATCATTTTTCCATATAAAATTCCCTTTAAATAGTGACATTCTTTTCATGCACATGTTTGATTCAGTTCTACATTTATTGTTGTTTCAATTTCTATTCTTAGTTTCCATTATATATTTGATTGTATTTTTTCATTTTCCCAACAAACTTTGTTGTTATTTCAACAATGATAGTTTAATGGGAAGGAATGCATTTGTTTATTCAACCAATTTCCTTCAAAATTATGAAACAACACTGCAATTTATAATCATCGTTATGCTTCATCATCTTGATATTTCTTTCAGAATCCATTCCACACAGACTTTAGTATTTGAAATTAGTCCTAATTATTCCCACTAGCGAAAGCCTTTATTAGTTTTTTTATATCTCTTCAACTTGATTTTTGAAACTCGATTAAATTTTGGTTGGAATAAATATTGATGAAGAAACACTTTTACATAATTATTTTCATGATAGAATTGAATTATGGTTGGATGAATGTTTTCAGGCAAAGTTTTCTGTAAATGACAACACAATTTTACCATACATAATGCATGAAATTATAAATAGTTCATTTTTTTCTTATCTTCTTATTATTTTACTTTTTAATCTAATATTAATTTCTGATGTACATATGTTTGCATGATTAAACCTGCTTGAATGGCCACATTGGATTTATGATTTCACCTAATTAATTTTCAACTAGTGTAGAATAGGTTTAGGAATATATTAGTTTTTCTCATTTTTTTTTAAATAGTTTCATCATGCTTATGTCAATATGCGGGTTTGAATTATCTTGTTAAATATTCATATAAATTCATTATTTTTTATAGGAAAAAGAAGAAATGACTAAGGATTTATATAAGCTTTCTTTGATTCAAATTATTGAACATTTTTAATTCTATTTATTTTGAGGAAGATTTGTTAGAAATTGCTAAGTTAATATCATTTTTAGATGTCATTCACAAGAAAATTTCTATTTTAATTCTCCATCTACTTTTTCTTTTGATAAGCATTAAATTTATTTCACATAAGGTTTGAGATAGTTGATTATTGAAATCCTTCTAGAAACAAGAACTAATTCTGGAAATTAATTCATATTGATGATGCGACCTTTATTTCCAACCAATTTTCATTCATTTATCGCATTGTTAATCTATAAACCGGAGTGAAAAATAGGAGAATAAAGAACCAATAATATATGCCACCCCTTTGCAAATTTGACTCTTATTTGGTAAAACTTTTGAGGAAACATCATGCTCTTGTAATTGAAATTGTGATTTATAATAATCTTCGTTTGTTTTAATTTTAGTAAATGATGATGAAATTTTTTTTAAGTTACATTCATGGACCTCTCTGATGATTGTCTCATCAAGATGTTTGTTAGGCCTTATTATTTTGAAAATTTCAAATGATATGCCCCTATGTTCTTCAACCACTTGTGAATAAACTATTGACATACATAATATTTTGAATTCCAATATATTGAAAGAGCATGGGAAAATTTTAATTTTTTTAACAAAATAATTTATTTTAGATGTACATGATATTAAGCATTTTTATCTGGTTTAGGAGGAGGTAGAGTTTATTTTTTTTTATGATTGATTATGATGAAATATATCCTAGATCAAAGTGTTTCGATGATGCAAGCAATAACAATTTAGGAAAATTTATTTCTTTTGAAGGGGTTTTTATATGAAAAAAAAACATCTTACATTGATTTCCAATGGGCATTAATATTTCTGTCCTAATATATTTATGCTTCTTATGTGCATATAATTATACTGATATTCTAATAAGGAGTTAAATACTAGTGATTTATAAATGGGAAAGATGAAGTGAAACAAATGACATTCTCAAGAAATATATATCAAGTTGAAGATAAAAGATCATCAAGGTTATTTTAGGAAAGTTTACTTTATATTTTCATCTCCCTTATATTTTTACCATCTTTCTCGTGATTACATTCATAAAATATTTCTATTTAGGTCATTATCCACAAAGGAATATAAGGAATTAGTTATGAAATGTTTTTTATATCAATTTTTATGATTACGAAGAAAGAATCATTTTAATAAAATATTGATTGAACTAGATTAATGAAGATTTCAACATTGATATCATAACTCTACATTTAGTTTCGTTTTTTTTTTAAATATATTTAAATTTTTTATTTTAGATACATTTTCCTTTTTATATTTTAATAAAATCCATGAATATCTCGACATCCAATATATTGTTGAAAGAAATTCTATCTATCTCAATCTTAATTTAAAATAAATGAAGTAATTGAAAGATTTAATAGGGAAAAATGTCCAAAATTCAATTCAATTTATCCCTTATAATCCAATCTCCCTTTTCTATTTTGAATTGTGATAGGTTGCGATATTTGTCTTCACATTTTATTTATTAGGATTTTGTTATTTCACATATTATATTTTAGATTGCTATTCATTTAGTAAATTTTGGCGTTTATTTTCTTTTCACTTCCAAGCTTTTGTTTCGGTTTACTTAGCCATTTAGATTAATAAATTATTTTATGCATTCTTTTCGATTAGATTATTGATTGAATTAAGTTTCTTAATTAAGATTTATAAATATATTACACTTCCTTTTTTTTCATTTTTCTTTGGTTTTGGTGTGATTTCCTCTTCATTTGGTTAACATACTGGAAAGCGTGTCTTGTATTTAAAAATGGGGATTTCTTGTTTAATTTACCACAAAAATAATCATTTTTTTAGTTATTGAGTAAATTGTTTCTTATCCAATGTTAATATAGTGTTTATTCAAAAAGAAAATGTTTATATAACATTGTTACAAAGAGTACCATCCATTTCATAATATAAATGAACATAAGTAATAATCAGAAATGAGAAAGAATAGCAGGCTTAGTTTTTATTCACCAAATATTTTTTTCCAATCAAAGAAACTCTCTACATACCCCTGTTTTGTCACTTGTATGATAAATTTCAAAATTAATCATAAGCTATAAAGTGAAAATAGGAAGTTTTAGATTAAAACAAGAATAAATAAACTTGTCAAGGCTATAAACACTTTTTGGCAATGGGTCGATGTTTTTAATTCAACTAAAGGGGATATTTGCGCTTACAAAATAAAAGAAATGAAAGTTTTAAAAGAAAGACTAGGAACAAATGTGTGCAAAGATTTGTTTTGATTAAAGACTTGGGCCTTTGTTTTATTTCATAGATGATTAGAAACTTTGTGTTAGCATAACTAATGAACTCCATATTTATGCTCTTTTGACTTCTTATGATAAGTAATGGGTATCATTGAATGAATAAGTAACCATTTTTAGGTATTAAGAATTGTACCCTACTCATAAGTGAAAATGTTGAATCAAGATTAAAAATTTTAATGAGAAAATCCCAATATTTCTTATATGAGATAACTAATTCATTTCATTGTGTCACCATTTATTGTTGCCCCAACAACCCTCCTTTTATTTTGAGAAAATAAAGGGTACATCATATAAAATTTTGGAAATATCACCTATCTTTGCAATAGGATTCCCATTTTTAGTGATTTTTGGATTTCTTATTTTGTCATTTTTATATTTCCATCACCTTCATTCTACTTTTTAGTGACTTTTGGATTTCATATTTTACTTTTAGTGAAATTTGGATTTCTTATTTTTTCATTTTTGATATTTCAATCACCTTCGTCTTGTCGAGATGTTTCCAATGATATAAATACACTTGTTTGAAGTTTGTATTTTTAACCATTTTTTATGTTATTTTAATACTTGATTAATCTTTTTATGTTGATAATTAAATTTCATTTGATTAATAACGAGAGAGTGATTTAATTTCTTAATTTCTTATAACTGATTTCACGATGAATTGTTTTTTTTTTTGTTTTTTATATTTTACATTAATAAAAAAAATCAGATTGTTTAATCACCATTCCTTCCCTACGATACATACCATCCACCATACCATACGTCCATAACATCACATTTTAATTCAAATAATATTGAGCCCATTGCAACATATAAAAACCATGAATTATGGTTCCCCCATTTTATTTGGGAGTTTTAATAATCATTCTACAATTTACTCAAATTGTGTTACAAATTTACCCGCACACTGTTAGAGAACTCCAACTTTTGGAACGAATATCTCAAGCTACGTGGCACAAAATTAGGCCCGTGATAGCTAGTTTGAAGGAGAAAATTAAGGGAAAAAAAATGGAATCATTTATCTCAACAAATATGCATTCTAAACTTCTCATAAATACAATAGAAAAAAGCTATGCTTTTTAATTAAATATAAATTTATGGGTTATTTTCTGCTACTCTCGTCTTATTAATTTGTTATAGCCTTAGTCTAACTAGCCAGAGGAATCGCCCTGAAAATCATGAAAATTTCGATAAGATTTTCAGAAAATCTGGCAGGAATTTTTCTAAATCCATGTTATAACTATCAAAGTTCAATATTTTGGGTGTCCTACAGGTTTTTGATGGTGTTGAATCCATTTCCAATGTCAAAATCAAGATTCAAACACTGTTTCTGCAAGATTTTTTAAATTTTTTTGGCCCGGATTCCGGCCAATTTTGACCGTCCGGGCAATTCCTCCGGCTCGTTAGACGACTCCTTTGTTATATATCTATCTAAATTGTAGTAGTACAAAATTATTTGACTTAGATTTGAGTATTTGTTTCTAATTTACAGTGATCAAGTTTTATTTTAATAATTAATTTTGGTTGTTTTGGAATGAGATTTTTGCTTTAAGTTTTAACATATTTTTAATGATAGATTTTGCGAATGGTTTATACATAATTTGTTGAATATTTTTACCACTTGTAGCCAAAGGATTTATGGCTTGAAATTGCCGATGGGAAAAGAAGATTATTGAAATCCCAAGAAACTAGGAAACACATTTTCCCAAAGCTCTCAAGGAACAAACTTTTATTTTATTTTTAAATTGAATTCTCTGAATATAAATATAAGGGATGTGGAAGAGTGTTGGGGAGGATGAACCAAAGTAGAAGGAATTTATAATATTGTGGGATCTTTCTTCTCAAATCACGGTCCCAAGAGAGTTGTAAATTGTTGCACTTTAAGACTAGTTTTATAATCAATATTTTGCGGTGAGTTTTTGAAGACCCATAAAGTACTGATGTTCATTGAATGACATGATCTAAGTACTGTGTGATCTTTTAATTATTTAATATACATTTATGGTATTTTCCTTTATCGTTTTTCTTTATATTGATATCCCCTGAATGTTCGAATGTATTTATGTACTTTCTTTTGAAATGGTCAAGAATATGCAATGTTGAGTTACTTTATTAATACAAAATTGTTATTTGTTTAATATGAGTGAATAACATTTCATTTATCATTATAAAAAAACATATTTTATCAATCTTTCTCTCATTATTTTGATGGATTTATTTTATGTCATTTATATTAATTTCATTTTCTGCAAAAAAGCATTAAAAAACACATAATATAATCAGTTTTGCATAAGCTCTTTAAAGCAGAGCCCAAAAATACATTTAAGTAGCTCACCAGACCCATATTCTAGTCAGGGTTTTCACTGATTGAAACATTTGTATTATTTTCTTTAAGTGCATCATTTAGGTGTTGTCCCATCCCATGTTGTTAAGATTATTCACGCAGATACACTCATACATAACATACTATATAGTTGTTTATATTTACTTGTAAGTATCTAGGATAATTAGATTATATTATTTTTATATTAATTGGTTTATATGCATATATTTTTTGAAATTATATTAATATAGGAAACCAAGCCTTTGTTCTGGAGAGAATATAGCCACATCAAGTGAGAAAGGGTCTAACTAGGACCTTGATCAGGCCAATACTCACTCGTTGCAAGAGGAATTAATCCGCCTATCAACACTATTATAAGAAATGGGGTTTGGGAAGTGCCCATAAAAGGACATCCATAAATATTTTGGTTTCAACAAATGAATTTGAGGTGTTACTAATCTAGGAGTACATTCTAGAGGCTAATAAAGTAAATGAATTTGTAGTTACACCCTACCCAGGCGGAGTTTTCAAGCTTCAAGTTTGCTGCCATATATTTAGAGGTATTGTGGTTGGATGGTACAAGTTACTCAAAACAAGGAATGTTTCTCTTCTTCAGTCTACCTCTTTATGTGATTTTTTCATGATGAGTTAGATATTATTTTTTATTTTTTAAACATACATGGAAAGGATGATTTCTAGGATTACTTCCTTGGTAGAGTAGAATTATTGAAGGATAATGTGTTAGTGGAAGGGGACATAAATTTTATCTCAAGACAAGAAGTAGTATCATGCTTTTAGTCTATAGAAATGTAAACATGTTTCTCCTCTATGTAAATAAAAAAATGCACATCCCCATATCACTCATGTTCAGAAAATTGTTAGAAAACATAGAGTTGTTAAAAATTGTTAGGAAAATTTTATGACAAGAACATTTTCCCACTTCAAGAGCTTCCAAAAACAAATAAGCATTGATGACATATAAGAAAAATTGAATTAACTAACTATGGTGATTCTCCCGTGGGGTTTTTCTTGTGGTCATTTTAAATGGTGGTTTTCCTATGGTGGTTTTAATTTCAAATCAATTCATTTATTGAGAAATAAAAAAGACATGTAATTGAATTTTTTTATTTTAGAAGCAAACAAAATTTCTCGATGCATTTTTCATTTTAGAAGCAAGGAGAAACATTAAAGGGTAGAAAATTGACATAGACCATTAGAAAGTCTATGGTCACAGTTGTGGTTTGTGCACTCCTGGAAGGCTGGTGGTTTCCAACATGATGAGTCAAGCTACGTTTCACAGTTGCGCTCCTTGGTAAAGCTATTTTGGACGCGATTTGTGCAAAAAATGTGTGCACAAACCACGACAAGGGTTTTTAACAAGTCAAGGGAGATCGATCAAGCCAATAGCTCAATCAAGATCCTTTTTGCATGGATTACCATGAAAAATAAATGATTAGAGCTATATGTTCAATCGATCTATGAGCTTGATTGAGCTTTGTTTTGAATAATCTGTGCCCTTTTCATTTTGGTGAGATTTCTGAAAATAAAGATTTATTGAGCTCATAGATCTATCAAGTGCCTATGTAAACAAAAGTTACATAGGAGCTCAATCAAGTATTTTTTTATAGCTCAATCGAGTAATATTTAAGTGCTCAAGTAGCTTGACCAAGGGCTAAAATATTTCTTGATAGAGCTCTTAAAAAGGGCTCAAATTAACTCCTTTTCTTCTCCTTCCACCGTGTATGGTTTCCAAAATGAGTAAATGACCTCTATCGGTTCACCCCCTAGCAATAAATTTAAATATTTTATAGGAAAATATATCACCTAGTGCAAAGTCCCACTAGGTGGTCTAGACAATGTTCAACACATGAGGAGGGTACCACTACCATCTCAACATTGTGCAACACATGTGAGTGTTACCACTATTAGTTGAAATAATGTGTGAGTGAAGGACACATTCCAACATAATGGAGGCTTCCTTGGTAAGGCTTAGGGATCAAATAACCTAGGGATCTTAACCTAAGTGCCCCATAAGGATCGCACAGCAAATATTCACGAGATTAAGGTATGAAAAACTAAGGGTTGTAGTGGATGAAGAAGAAAGTTCAATATTCAAGTTCAAAGGATGTATGGGTCAAACTAAAGGCTATTTTTAGTATAAGGAATCTTAAATAAGTTTCTCGAACACACCAAATTAAGAAAACCTCAAATCTACTATGAACTAGCATCATAGGCTAGAAAATTGCAACAAAATAATAGTTTATAAAAATAATAAATTTCTTCATTAAGATTTTGTAAAATTATATGATCTGAAGGATAAATTTGAGAATAATCTAAGTAAAAAATTGCAACAAGTTTTTATGGTTACTTAAGCATGTAAAAATAAATAAAGTTTCAATCAACCCTAGGAAATAGCTAAAAATGCATGAAAAACTTTCCTTGTGCTTTTCTAATGCACTTTTAATTAATACCTAACCATAGGAATTAAAACAACAAGTCATTAAATGCTAAAAATAAAATTATTTGATGTAATTTAAAATCAAACAAATTTAAGGTTTTAAAAATTCCACAATTGAGATAGACCGGTGCTTTCTTAATATAGGGTAACCAATTATAGGATTAAAACTATTTTAGGGTTTCTTCTAGATTGACTCTAATCCAGGTAAAACTAGGGAAAATAGATTAAATTACCCTAGGGGTTTAAATTTAGGTTCTTAATTTTCCAAATGAATAAAGGAAATAAACAAATATATATTCATCAAATAAGAGGAAACATTTATCTCAACAAGGGACAATGAAGAAAATACCAAATAAACCAACTTAGCAGAAGAACATACATCACATGAAACATAAAAATGATATAAAGAAAATAAATAAACATAAATCACCATGCGAAATCCGGGATCCACCATAAGCATCCATGAAAAGAGATCAAATCACAATATAAGATTCACCCAAGAAAGTTACTAAACTAGGCCTCCATTGTGCATTAGATACAAATATCACTAATGAATAGAAGCAATAATCCAAGTGTGATAATCAAATGAGTATAATTACTTACCTATTTATCTGAGGGTAACCAAGTCGATTTCTATTAATTTAGACTAAAAACACCTAAAAAATATTAAATCCATGATACACGGTGGATAGTTGAGCAAGTCAACCCCCAAATATAGCCAAATTAATGAAATATCATGAACATAATCCTTAATTGGCCCGCACATGTTATTCTAACATCCTCCAAGGTGATATCATCATGAAAAATTATATCTCATTATATAAAGGGTCAAAGAATATCTAAAGTGATTTACCTTGTCCCATGATTCACGATTCCCCATCCAAATGAAGTTGCATATCACCACACTTGCATTCATAAGCCACAACACCATTGAAAGCTCAAATCATCATCACAAGAGGTGTTAGAAGGTGCATCAACAACTCCAAAGTGTTCATAAGTGATAAAAAAACATTAATAATAATCAACACAAGCATAACGTAAACCAAGAAGGTATAATGCTGACCACTTATCTTAGTGGTGCACCATCTCTCCAACATAGTGTCCTAACATCAAATGTCAATGTTTAAGTCCTTGGAGCTAAATGAGGGTCACACCATTAGTGTTGGGTCCTCACCAAGGATAAATTTCTCAACGGGATCCAACATCCATCATCAATAAATGCATCATCAAATGATAGGTACAAGTGATAAGTGTTATGTATTGGGGTTTACTTCACGAAATGAGTCATACTATTATACTAGGTTATGAAAACTATTTTCCATGACCATATTTATAGAGGGAGCACTTAACTACTTGATTTACCATCACCCACCTTTGTTTTCGAGGCCCACATATTTTCCTTTTTAATTCTTTCTTTATTATGGATTGTTTAGAAATATTTTTTGATTTATCAAGTAATAATGATGATATTATTCCATGTAATGGTGGGTAGTTTAATGTTTCATTAGGGTCAATATGTTTACTAAGAGTTTCTTTTACTTTTATAGGCATGATATGCATGGGTAATCTCAAGGATGAGTAACTATATAAGAAGGGTAAAATAAAGATATAATTGGATTTTACTTGATTTTCATCAATTTCCATCCATTTACATTTTTAAATTTGGCTCATGGTTTTTATTTTTGCATAGGTGCATTAACCACAAGAATATTCAACCACTTCTTCTCATTCGACAAGGCCAATAGGGAACCAATATGACAGACTTACAACAACCGATCAAAATATGGCATAAAGGACACCAGGGAAATATGACAAGTGATAAGTATGAATAACATGGAGTGCTACCATAATTAGGACCTCCTATTTGTACCACTCCTAAACAGTGAAAAAAATGTCCCTAAGGAAGTTCACACTAATCTAGGAACAAACTGAGAATCTCCAAGGTGAAGTAATGGAAAATGTATAAAATAGTATAAAATACAATTTAAACCTATGAGCCATACTATAATTACTTAAACAATAAATGTAAGAACCTAAATGTAAAAATAGTGAACGTAACTCATGATAAATGATCTACCTTCACAATTTGAGTAGGCTATATGAATGAGTGAACTAAACAAAAAATGGATAAGAGGCATCTAAGGCTAGCTATCTATGGATAAGATAGGGTTGCTATTTGGAAAGCTACAAAGTAGGAGAAAAAAATCTCCCAAGGTTACCCATGTATATGGATCGGTAAGAGGGATAGAGAAGTGATATGTAAATTTGAGGAAGAAGTAGAAATAATAGAACTTGAAGGGATAATAAACACTTTTTTGGGGATCACAAGGAAACTTGGAAAGGAGAATAAACACTAATCCATGAGAGGAAATGTTCAAAAATAATTTGACACCTAAGGAGTTGAGCTCTAATATCCTCGACTAACACAAGTGACAAAGCAGTGCCAACTTTAAACTGAATGGAGTGAAGGAAAAGGACATGGATGAGGACATAAAAGGGACAATAATATGATTCTTGAAAGATACCATTAGGGTGAAATCCAACAAAAATAGTTAAAATGGTATTAAAATGATAGGGTCAAGTATGTAGAGAAAGATCATTGAATATGACCCTCTAAAATGAGCATAATAGAGATCACATGCTACATAAATGAAAAATAAGGATGTTGAGGAGGTAGAAATGATCCATTAATGAGGATTTCACACTTTTCCAACCAAAGGAAACATTTAAATATCAAGCCTTAGTCTAAAAGACAAGGATTCAACAAAAGTGATTTGTTCATTGGAATGACAAACTCAAGATTGAATAACTTGTAGGTGTAATTTGAAAATATGGAGAAAAAAGTCACATCACTCAAGAAAAAATACAATTAAATCTATGGAGTTAAAATGAATACCCTTGGAAGAGGGGTAATTATTTATGCACACAAGAAAAAAGACATACCATGATAGTACTAGTTGAAATTAATTGTCAAAAGGGTTGTAGAGTAAAATAAATCCAATGACATAAAACGTGCTAAGATTAAAACTAGGAGCATGGTAATCATGAAGGACATTGAGGGATTGTTTGTTTCAAAAATGGAGAAATTTTAAAACAACAAATGTTCAAAAAAATAAAAAAAATCAATCAATATGTTTGGGTTGAAAAATATGATGGAAGCACTAACATCTTATAAGCATGTTATTTCACTCTTTAAAAATAAGAATTTTATAGGTAACAAGGATTAAACAATAATAACTCATACCACTTCCTACTAAGGGATGTAATTGAATTTAAAGAAAATGGGAGGGGAGAAGTGAATCCATTTGTTAAGCCCTATCTTAACCTCTCTACGTTTCGTGACTTAGGAGTCAGTGAATTAGAAAATGAGGCCATCTTCTTGATAAGTTCTAACAAGTAATTACTTCTCATTATGACTAGGAAATAAGTAATTACGGTTTTTTAGAAATAAACTATTTGTAGATATAGAACGCTATGCATTTTTTTTCAAATGTTTTTATTACATTGGAGTTTTACTCAATAAAGGGTTTCCCCCTTGAAGAACCTCACACACATTTTTTCTATTTCTACATTATCAATACAAGGGTATGGTCTATATGCAGAATATCATCTTCTCTTCCATTTACTTTTATGAAACTTATATTTATTTTCATTTCACCCTGATTTTATTGTTTATGTTTTTAAGTACACTATAAATGGTATTAGTTCTCTTTAATGTACCAGTGGATTCCCACATTATAAAAAATGTTTTTTGCGCTAGAGAAATATTTCGATGCCTTTAAACATAGATATATGTCATTCAACACGTGAAACTGCATATAAGAATACAAGTGGAGTCACCTAGTTGGACATTATTGTGCATCATTTTTTACATATTGTTAGTAGCACCGTAATATAATGAATCTGTAGGTTCAATAGTCCACCTACTTTTGAGTATATCATATCCCTAAACACACTTGAAACCTCCCTTAAATTAACGTCTTGATCATCGTACTACAAAAGCACATTAAGAACATTGCTCAAAGAGATAATTCACACATATTACGGAATAAAGTAGTATTTTCCATGACAATCCTTTTAATTAAATTTCTAATTGCTCATAAATTTAACCAAAATACTATGAATTTAATTGTTAACCCATGTATTTTATGGAACTTGCAAGTTACCATGCACTATATATGAAGGCTACACTCCCTACTTCCACTGAATTTTGTATGGTTATAGTGTCAATTATCTTTTTTGTAGATGGTGTATAGATAATTTACAAGCTTAGAAAGGTTCTACAAATTCAAAAGTAAAGTGATTAAAGTTACTAGCAAGAAAGTAAACACACTTGCAGAAAAGCAAACACATTTGTAGGAAGTTAAATACACTTGCAATAAAGTAAAAAAATTTGCAAAAAAAAAAGTAAACACACTTTCCAAATGGGATGGGTTTTTCATGTAGGTTTCAACCATTCATAAAAAAAGAAAAACACTTGACGTATAGAAATAACACACTTATACTTACTGGGCTAGGAAGCATATCAGTGTAACCCCAACTGAGGTAGAACAAACAACTTAGGTAAAAATAAATCACATAGGTAGAAACGAACGGAAGGACTAATCATTGCCAAGATAATTTGTGTTTCTACTAAGACCAACAAATTTAATTATTATGTTAAGAACATTTATTGAACATGATAAATGAATGCAAACCAATATTGAATCATAAATATGTCAAATTAGAAACAAACATGAATAATCAATTGCATAAATCAATTGATAAATAAATAAATATATGCATGATCGATTAATTAACATAAATACATAAAATCACACAATTATAAATTAATTACAGAAGTAAATAAAATAAATTATTCATGAATAAATAACTGAAGAGTTAAATTACACAACTAGAAAAGAGAACTACCTAAATTATATAACACTATTCTATTGAAGTTGGTCATGCCTCCATAGAACAGAGTGTTGATATTTATCAATACTTAACAACATAAATTAATTTAACTAACTAATCTAATTAAAAGAAATTAATATTCATAAATATGAAAAGGAAATAAATGTGCATGCAAACAAGAAATTAATGAAACCATAAATTATGGAAATTAAAAACCAAAATTAAAAACAAAAATTAATAATTAATTAATTTTATTATGATTCAATCATTTCTCTAAGCATCCTCATTGTGGAAAGAGAGAGGAACTCCTTTTCTAGATAAATTTCATTTAAAAATATCATAACAACCAATAAATGAGATCCATAAGTTTCTTACATGGTTTGCTAAAAATTAGTATAATATAAATATGTTTCCACAAGTTTTTCATGTTATAAAAGAGGGAAAGATCGATACATGTTTCCAAAATAATTATTAACAACTCAATTAATCATGTCTAATACTAATCCAAATTGAAATAATGGAACAACATTTGGGTAACAACATGAACTCAAGTTTCTAATTAGATCAAGGTTCTAATGGACCATGCTTCCATTGTTGACTTGCAGCTCCAAGAGTTGTAGCTAAGAGTTGTATAAATGAGTTGCAACAACATATTTTTATGGCCTATTTTTCCTGTGTCAACTTGTGATTCCAAGTGTTGCAATGCGCAGAGTTGTAACACTAGAGTTGCAATGAGTTTTTAATGAGATATGGTGCTGGAATTATGAAAAATGTGTTGTCCTTGATGGAATCCTACTTGATGAACATGTCAACATGATGATAATAGGGTAAGTCTACAAGCCTATACACACGTGACAAAGTGTTTGGAAAAATGAATAACAATTCAAAGATACAGGAGTGATGAATCTGATGTTTTGAGAAGTACATGCAGGTTTTGTGAAGTAAAGTTGCGTACATAAGTGGGTATGGAGAAGAGAAAGCATGTATAATTTATGCACCATGGTATTCTAAATACCAGGGGTATTTACAATGGCATTGGCCCATAGTATTGAGTGTGGAAACAAATATTTGATCCCATGGTTCGAGTTAAGGCCTAATTTATATAGGGAGATGAAGATCAATGTGATAAGTGTGCATAGAATAGTTTATTGATGAGTGTTTGATTTGTAATAAGTGTGCACATGGGAATATGATGATGGATCAGATCCAATATATTTGAAATTACTATGTATTTAATAATCTACTTATGGCTTGATTTTATCTATGATGATAATGTTTTGATGTGTGTTTGTTATTATGCATGTCGAGATGTGGGATGTCTAAAGTTCTGTTGTGCAGAAAAGGTTTGAGTCAATAATTACATCTCTATATGCAAGTTTGTTTCACGGAAAGAGTGTACATATGCAAATATACTTTTGGGTAGTAGTGTGTCGATTATGAAGTATGGATGATCTGTAGGCATGTATGGTTAGCGAAAGACACATACACAGATTGAAGTGTTTTATAAGGGTCACATAGATATGCTACATTCTTACTAAATGTGATGTTTGATCAGTCTACTCAACCTTGTTGTGCTTACGTTTTTCTGTCAATGAAGTCTTTTATGATGATATGGGTTTAACTGTGATGGTTGATGTTGAAATTATTGTGGAATGATATGTTGAATAGTAATGATGTTGTTATATGTATGTGGTTCAGGGATCTGTGATAATTCTATGTGTGATTCAGTGATTAGTTAAGAATAATAGTGATTCAGTTTAATGCTTCAATGCTTTAAGATCCGTACAGAAGTATGCTTCATGACAAGGGCGTATACACATGGATATTATTAATAATAGCAACATTTATATTCTGACGTATTAATGATCATGATTTGCAGTGGAAACAATTGATTTCTATGATGGGTAATAGTGATGGCATTGATAAGTGGTTGTGCATCGAAGTTTCTGATCTGTTCTAGTTTAGTTTTATCAATTGAACTGGTTGATTGAAATTTAGTAATTGATTCAGTAAATTTATTCAACATCTGGCTATGTATTTGGCTTAGTAATACATGATAATTTCATAATGTTATTGAGTGATTGTTTCAGTAGTACAAATCTACATGTTAAATGTATTGAGATATGTACAAATGTATTCTTAAGGGAAATCACGTACATACATGAGTATGACTTAGAATAATATGAAAATGGAGGAGGTGTTCAATTTTCTCTTCTCCAAAAAAAGTATTTATTTTCGACTCTCTGGAAGGAAAAATGGGCTTTACCACAAAACAGGTTTTCTAATTTAGTTCTCTTCAAGTTATGAGTTAGTATTCACATTTACACTTCAACATAAGCAACATAACATCCCATAACTCATACAGGAATACATGAAGAGCACAAAAAATTTATTTAGTGATAGATTTCACCCCTCCTAGGCTGCATATCCGAACCTTCCAACATAGCTATATCACTCCATATATTTACTGTAAAAAGGAGTACACAAAATTTTGTTGATGAAAACATGTGTTCATTTCCATTTTAAGGAAATGTTCTCCTACAAGTAACTCTGACATAAAAAACAACATAAGGTACCTTCTACAAGGACCCTATAATCCAATTGAAAATGAGCTTACATGACCATATGAACACTTCAATTCCACATTGAAGAGAAAAAACAAATCTTTCCTCAACATGACATATTGAAAAAATAAACCTGAGCTGAATTGTGAAACTAATAATTGTTGTAGTAGAATTATGAAGGTATTAAAATCCCTACAATGCCTTCTCCATGCTCAACACCTTCAAGAAATACTCCAAAATCCTAATTGATCCATACACCCTTGGACTTGAAGCTGCAAAAAATCTCCTTAGATGTGCTCAAATAAGAAAATAGAGGTCACCATTAGATCCAAAATGCACAAAAGCCTTAAATGGAATCATATGGAGCTAAATTTGGCTAAAAAATCCAAAAGGTATAGATCTACAAGCCCTCCATTTGGTTTCGTTGTTATCTATCCCACAAATCAAACCAACAAACTAACCATCCTACAAATCCGACATGTTTTCCGCTAATGAGGAGAAAATTTCACCCTTCGACACTGCAATTTGTTGGAAATTTAATTAGCCCAATAACCCTTAAAGGTGAAAATTCAGGCCACATGGGCCATGTGGTCGAGATCTTGTCCCTAAAACCTGCCCCTGCTGGCCTAGCCCCTTAAATTTTGGGCTATGGTTACATTGGTTCCACAGGACTGAGGGCCGGGCCAACGACCTACCCTTCTCGTCGGGCCCCTCAACTTTTGTGTCATGTTCATATGTAATCCATAAGACAAGGGGTATAGCCCACTTACGTTCACTCCCTTTGGCTAGTTCCTTCCGCCCAACTCTAGTCCTGTGGCTCCAATGATACCATGGGTTAAGGCTCCACCCAACCCCTCACCTGTCATCACCAAAAAAAATTTTCCTCCAGTCATGTGCTACAGTGTGTGACCATGGGATGGAGTTAAGCCCTGAGCCCTTAGGTATTGGCTCCATGGTCACGTGGGTGATAAATTACCAAGGATAGGGGCTTAAACTCTATCATTTTCCCAAACATTATTTGTTGAAACTTTATATAGTGTTTTGGTCATATGGTTTATAAGAACCACCATAGGCAGACTGGTAGAGCACTGCAACTGTGAATAGGAGGTTGAGGGTTCGATTTTCCCATGCCTTTTTCTAACCGTTGCCAAAATTTTGATCACGCCTTGGGGGTGCCACGTGGAAGCCTGTGATTGGGCCACATGGCACAATTTAATTGGTCCACACCCAATCGATAAAAAAAATAAAAAGTGGCAAACCAGAACTTGCCACTTTGCGACGCCCAATTGGTCCATATCTACACAATCACCCTGGGTGATGTCAATAGTACAAAATACCAGTCAGTTACCCAGTCAACAACATACTCCTTTTTTAGTTTTTGGGAAAAATGATTAGAACACAATACCTTGAGGATATGGTGTCAGATTGAGGTGAAACAAGCATCGTTGGATTCATAATAGCAAGCAATTTGACTTGACGCTGGTTTGAATACTTTTTGGGCACTTTCATTTTTGAGCTAAAATTTGACCACCTGATCACACCTCCCCACTACGAAATTTTGGACTCCAAAATTTTACTTCTCCTAGTAAATAAAATGAGGCAGAAACTTAAAAATAACCCAAAAACTTGATCCAAAATGCTTATTTTTAAATTGGTGCTCCTCAAGCCCCATTCAATTCACTTCACCTATATTCTTCATGAATACAAACTGTGATGTTAAGAATCAACCAATATTCTTATCGCTGAAGAAGGAACAACATAATGATGAGTGGAATCTAAAAATTATCTTTAATCTCATATTTTCATGGCTCAAAGCAACTTCATCTTGAAGTTAAATTATTGAAGAGAAACTTGACTCCATCTTGCAAATGAGAAGCAACATAAACTTGCTTTACCGTCTTCAAACAGAGCTTGTACATAAAAAGTATACTACTGCAAAATTTCAATGACATAAATGGCTTTGCCTACAATAACATATTTATCTTGTACAATCTTAAAACAAATATTATATTCACAAAAAGTTTCATCTTGAATACTTTCATCGGTGAGTACATGAAAAACTTGTAGACAAACTTGAACGACAACTTGTACATTCCAAAATTCCTTAAACATGTGGAATTGTAAAGAAGGAAATACATAACATCAATGAAAAATAACACTTATTACACAAAGTGGCTATTATTTTTCACATTACAAAAGCACACAAACAAGTAAACAACAACAAGTAATTACAAATTTACAAAGAAAATTTACAAATTACAATCTTGCCAACCTTTTCCTCTCTTAGGCTTATGGGTTCTCTTTTTGCATCATCTTTGTCATGAAGGTTTTTTTAGGATTGTTGTCAGTCCTCCAGTCCAATTCTTTCTTCACATGAATTAAGTTGTAAAATATTTTTTCTCTTCTTGGAATGAAGCTCTGGATGTAATGTCCAACATTTTTCATTGCCATGCCCATGCATCTTGCTATGGGTACAAAAGAAATTTCTCTTGCTTGCCAACAAATAAGTCCTCTCATGTGAAGGAGATTCATTATTATTGATGCCTAAAATATGATTCATTATTTTAAACATTACCATGCATTGGTCACATACAACCAGACAATGGTCGAATTCAACATAGAGAGTACAACAATACATATTCCACTAGTAGCAAAACTTACCATGCATTGGAAAAAACCCATGAGATTTATACCTGTGGGTCAGAAAATGACATGTAAGTTCCCTTCATGTTTGGTCCCTATATTACTAGTGTAGTCCCTTATTGTTGTTATTGTAGCCCCATTATTTTTATTTTTGTACCCATTTAGTCTCCATATTGTTATTATTGTGCCCCATAAAAGCCCACTACTGTTATTTTTGTGCCATTACATTATTATTGTTAGTTTGGCTAGGATTATATTGTGATCCCATGGACTCATATATATAGAAAGGAGGGTTTTTAATTTGAATACTACAAGAAGTTTTCATTTATGTAATGTAAAGGAGGTTTGTCCCTCGAAGTGGTTGACTTCTAAGGTGTTGATCTCTCTTTTCTTCTATTTTTTGAGTTGGTTTCATAAAATTTGGTATCAGAGCTTTCGATTCTAGGGTTTTGCTACTTCAAACATGTCATCATGGAGTTTTTTCTATCATTTTTTTCTATGAAGGTTCAGACGCTGAAAAAAAACCCATTTGCGAAGAAATCCTGAGGAACTTTGTGTAAACATTTCAGATCTTGGTTTGCAATATTTTCAGAGATATGATCTGTGGAAGTTAGGGTTTTTGCAGGCTCCCTAATTTCATCTCGAAGAGGTGACCTTGTGAAAATCGCCATAACTCTCTCTCTCTCTGAGCATCAGATTGGAATTCTGTAAAAAATTTCTGAAATTACATGGACTATAGTTTCCTGTATATCAATTTCAGAGCTGAAGGAAGAAACAATGACACATGGCACGTCGTACAAGCTCACTCTACTAAACCAGTCCATAATTAGGTCATTGCAGGAGATTGGGTATAACTTTGTGTTGAAGAATCCAAATCAGGTCAAACTTCTGGAAATGGAAAGAAACTTTAGAGGGATACTAAAGTACCAAAGATAAAATCTAGGTGATCCTAAATTACCGAGATACATGAGTTTCAATATCAAGCTCCTCAAAAGAAATAAAAAGTTGTGTATTTTTTTTTCCAATTGCATAAGTCTTGTTTGAAAAATCAGTTTAAAGTGATTCAAAGGGAATATTGAAACATAGATATCAGTATTGGGTTCTAAAATGGTCCCTAAAAATAATTCAACACCCATTAAGCCCTCAAAAGGCTCTACTATGACTCATGAAGAGGAATAAGTGAACATGTTATATCAAAATTACAAGACGAAGTGCACCAAATTTCACTGTTGCAAAGAGTAACAAAAAGTGAAATTGAAGTTTTGGAGAAAGGAATGGAAGCTAAGACAAATGGTTTGAAGAAAGGAATGGAAGCTAAGATGGATGGTTTGAAAAATGGCATGGAAGAAAATATGGATGGCATGGAAGCTAAGATGGATGGCATGGAAGCTAGGATGGATGACATGGAAGCTAAGTTCGATGTAAAAATGAAAGACAAAATGGAAGACATGAAGAATGATCTAAAAGAATACATGGAAGGTTTTAAGGAAGGTTTGACGAATTTGATACAAGAAATTATTCTGAATGGTTAAAAGGTAGTAGAGGAAACTCATGATGAGAATAAAATAAATGTTAAGCATGCTTTCATAAACTATAATTTTGGATTGAAGACCAACCATATTCCAAAGATCGATATGAGGAGGTTTAATGGAAAGGATATCATAACATGGATACTACAGATGGAGCAATATTTTGATCTCCATAATGTGAAAAACACACAAAAGGTATGCATTGCAACATTATATTTAGAAAAAAATACATTTGTATGGTATCGATGGCTTTTCTCTCGTAAAAAAATTATCACTCGGTCAATTTTTATGGCATAAATGATAGCACATTATGAGGATACAAACAGAAACACCTTCTTTAGCCAATCGATAAATCTTAAACAAAAGGGTTCAATGGTGGAGCACATTGAGGACGTCCAAAAATTGAATGTAAGGGTAACTGATATTCCAAATGAATAGACGATTGATGTCTTCATAGGGACTTTAAAGGATAACATCCAACATGAGGTTCGCCTTTGGGAACCTAATTCTTGGAGAAGGCATTTAGGTTGGCAATAAAAATTAAAAGTAAAATTATGGCGACTAGGAAACCTACCACTCACATCTATAAAGATGGAAGTGTTCCTACTCCTATACTGCCAAAACCTACAAGGTTGACACCATAACAAGCGGAAGAAAAAAGAGCAAAATGAATTTTTTATAGTTGTGATAGAAAATAGACTAAAGGTCATAAGTGTGCTGAGAAAAAAATATTTTACATAGATTATGAAGAGGGGGAAGAAAATGAACACGAAACTTCAAAAGAAGAGGATATACGCCAGGAACCAACCCTAGAGAAAGAAGAATTGAGCTCGACAATATCCTATAATGCATTGGCAGGAATTACCACTCCTTAAAATCTCAAGATAGAAGGAGATATCAATAAGAAAAATTTAATAGTGTTGATTGATTCAGGTAGTACCCATAATATTATTCATTTTAAGGTAGCCAAGGAAATGAATTGCTTCCTATACCCAACACTAGAGTGTCAAGTGATGGTTGCAAATGGAGGAACTATAAATTGCTCTGGAAAATGCCATAATATCAGGCTAACAATGGGGGAATATGCATTGAATATTCTAAAGCTTTCCATTCCAATGGGAGGTGTTGATGTTGTACTAGGAGTACAATGGTTATAATCTTTGGGGACAACATCTTTTAATTTTCAAGAAATTTTCTTGAATTTTTTTTCGGAAGGAAAGGAAGTTGAATTATGGGGTATCACGTGGAATACAGGAAAGATAATAAGCTCTAATGTCATGAAAAAGCTTCTAAAGAAAGAAAAACGAGGCGCGATTTCACAATTATTCTCACTAGAAGTTCCAACATCAAAATCATCTATTTCTCCATATCTCTAAAAAGCCATGGAAAATCATTCCAAGGTGTTTGAAACTCCTAAAGGACTCCCAACTATTTGTGATCATGATCATGCTATTCATATGATTTCAGCAAGTGTTCCTCCAAACATCAGGCCTTACATATATCCTTATGTCCAAAAGAGAGAAATTGAACATATGATTGCAGAAATGGTAGAGGTTGGTATAATTCAATGTATTCAAGGTTCTTTCTTTGCTCTAGTAGTATTGGTGTGCAAGAACGATGGATCATAGCACATATGTCTGGATTATAGGGAGCTCAATAAGATCACTATTAAAGATAAATTTATCATTCCTGTGATTGATGAGTTATTGGATGAATTACATGGAGCAATTTATTTCACCAAGTTGGGTCTCCGTTACATGGAGCCTTTTGGCCTTACCAATGCACCTTCTACATTTCAAGGCTTGATGAATTCCATTTTCAAAAATTTTGGGCCACTAAATTGTCATTATTATTACCACTTTTTAACGTCTATTTCATCCATTTCTACTATCCTTTATCACATTATTTATCATAATTTATCATGTAATTCCATTTTATAATTATTTATGCTCTTATGGATAAGTAATGCTTATTCTCCTTTAATTTTAATAAACTGATAATTATTATGCATAATTTTGTCAGATATGGTTTATTAATATGTTATAACATCACTCACGCTTTTAGCCCCCAAGATCTCTTCCAGATTGGAAATTTGATCTCCAACTATTCCAACTCAGAAATTCGTTGGGATAAAATCTGACGGTTTTGCGTTTGCAACTTCAGAAAAATGAAGATGAAACTTGAAAATTTGAGACACAATTTTTGGGCAGAACAGACCAATTTAGTTTTCAAATAAGCAGTTTTCCAAAATTTGGTCTTTGTTGAGAAAAATAGAAGGTTCTCCGAAGATGATTTTCTTAGATTTGTTGTTGTGGTCGTTTTCCAAATTATTCCAATTGCAATACCTGATTCGACTTGTTCCAGCTGAATCATGATGGAAAGATATTTCAGATATGATATTTCTAATCAATTTGTTGTAGAAAATCTACAATTTTATTGGAAAATCATTTCGTAATCAATTTAGTTGTAATTTCCCTTTTCTCTCTATGTATTTAAATGAAAACATAGATCAAAGAGGGGGAATGAAAAATTGTTGAATTTGAGATGAACAATTGTTGAATTGGAGATGAATAATTGTTGAACTTGAGACAAAGCTAAGCGCTTCATTTTGATGTAATTATTTCCTCGAGATATTTTAATGAAGGAAGTTATCCAATGAGTTCTAGATTTGTTACTTGTAATCTGATCTAAATTATTTCTCAAGAAACTGAGACTTGGGAATCTGGGCCCAGTACCTTGGACGAGGTGGTGCCTTGAAAATATAAAGTAGTTTCGTTGTGTGCTTTTTTATTTGAATTTCAATTGTTCTAAAGTAAATTTTCTTCTTTAACGGTAATTTATTGGCTGCTGCATTTTCCATATTTGTTATTTCTTGCAATTTCTAGATTTCATTTAATTTGCTTCTCTAGATTAACATTTGAATTATGTTGGGTGCAATAGGTTAGATTTACAATTCAACAATGTGTGATTTAAATCATTATTGATTCAATTCGTGTGATTAGCATAATTATTTTCCTGTCATTTACTTTTTGTTTTTGAGATTTAGTATATTTTTTCAAGTTGTACATTTTATTTCTTTTCGAATGAAGTTGATAGTGTATAATGTAAGCATATAGAATAAGTGTTAGCTGTCGGTATTTTCTTGCATATATTTTTCCGATTTCCTTGAAACAAAAAGACATTCCTTGGTTGATAATTAATGTCTAGGTTATTAGTTGTTTTATTTATTAAGAAATTAACTTTACCCAACATTTTGGCATTGTTACGGGGGAGGCAGTCAAATAGCACTACCACACTAATATCTGGTTGTAGATGCATTGTTGAATACGAAAGGGTCGGATATTGAAGGTAGAAGGTAAGAACCTACACACGCACCCTAGCTACTTGTGGTGAGTTCTTCTCTATGTAGGTAGTTTCAGGTCATATAGCATGCATGGATAAAAGTAGGAATCTTAGTGATAGAAATTTGAACAAAACTTATCATTTCACTTAAGTGGTGATGTAAGAACCACCCATTTGTGTAACCTATTGACAGGAACATTTGAAGAAGTAGAAAGCAACACATGATGAACATCTTCTATTTTTGAAAGAAATGGTACAAACTTCTACTTTTGATTTTCCTATCAGAGATCTAGGAGGAGTGACACAAATGCACATCATTCCCTCATTCGCTCTACCAAAATTTCATGGTTTAGAAAATGAAGATCCAAATATATTTTTATTCATGTTTGAAGTACTTTATAAAGGATATGATTATTTTACTAATGATAAGATGTTGATATTTTTTCCTCTTACTCTAAAATAAGCAGCTCTCCGATTGTTCGCGAGCCTTGGTGGGAACCACATTCAAACATGGGAGGACATGAAGAATGTATTCTTGAAGAAGTACCAAGACTATTGCAAGGCCATTGAAGATATTTTTAGTATGAAAGAAGGGGAAGATGAAATCTTGGAGGAATATGTGAAGCGATTTAAATACAACCTTCAAAAATCAAAGCATAAGCATTTGGAAAAAAGAGATCTTAAAAACACTTTATTAAAGGAATCAAAGATGAAATTTTAGAGCTCTTAAATTTGATAGAAAAAGGTGATGTTTTTTAGCTATCATATGATGATGTTTGTGATTTATGCATAAAGTATTCAAGAGGAATCTCCAAGTATGGTAAGAATTATAGAGAATTTTCTTCTTTCATTTCCAAATCTACTACAAGAACAAGAGATATAAGAACTGAAATCAATGATTTATTTGAACATTTTAAAATTGATTTTATTAGCTCTCTAAATTCACAATTGCATGTTTTGCAGGCTAAGAGAAATCAGATAGAATTTGAAGAAGTTTTTTTTCCTCATTTCCAAAAGGAGCATCCCATGGATAGTTTCTATTTCTTACCTATGATGAAAACAATGTATCCAAGAAATGCAGAAGCTGCAAAAATTTCACAACCATGGAAACCATGGCCGACATGTATGTTTCAAAATAGTTCCTTTCCATTTTCTTACTTGCATAATCCATTATGGAATACTCCTCTGTTATGGCAGCCATGTCAATCTCAATATAGCCCCCACCAATCTTGTTCACAATTCTGGCATGGTTCATCTTATTATTATATGACTACTCTCCCTCATCTTGTAGCACAAACACATAATCCATATTCCTTACCAGCTTTTGAACAACATCTTGATTGTCTATCAAAATCATCCACACAACCCAATCAACTACATCATCCAAATCCTCCATGCACTAAAAAGTTTCCTACTCAATGCATTCCACATACTCATGATAATAAACCCGCACAACATGCTTATAGTGTTGAACTGCAAAATTTACATACCCTTCCTACCCATTCTATCTCACATGCACCATTGCAGAAAACTTATATTGAGATTGGGAAGGCTTGAAATCTAGAAATTGAAAAATTCATGTAAGAAATTCATGATATGAAAACAATGGAAAATCAAGAAATTCAAGGCAATATTGAATATTTGTTTCACTCCATCATTTGTTTGCAGCATCACTCCATACAAAAATTTTTGCCACCATCTTTTCAAGGGAATTTGGTCTCTCCTACCCTGGTATTTACTAATGTGTATTTTTCTATTTTGGGTATGTATATACTTGAGGCCTTGTTTTGAAAATTGTTACATTGGAAGTACTCTTATACATAGATATATTTCATCTTTTTCAAAGTAAAGTAGGTTAGTGTAGAAAATAAAATAAATAAGTACATAAATAAATAAATTTATATGTAAAAAGAGGTGTGTTTGTTGCAATATGTTGTGTAAATCAATATTGGTGATAGATATTTGTATTTATTTTTGTATGTAGACATATTATATTGAAAATCACATTTCTACAAACACTCATCACCATTTTGGGAAAATGTTTTACTTATCATATTTTATAGTTTGCGGTCTTCATGAAATTTCTAGAAAAACAGTTGGGAGAGTCATATTTTGAGGGACCAAATGTAAATATTTAAAAAAATTGTTTCTATTATAATTATATATTTATGTATAATTTACAAGCCAATTTGAATCATTCAATTTGGATCTCAAAAAATAAAATTATGATGAAAACAATGACAAGGTGTCTAGTAGGCAGCTCAGGGACAGAGTTGGGAAAGCCAATTTTTTGAGGCCCAAATGACTAGATCTTGAAAATGTATTTCTATGGTATATTACCATATGAATATAGTTTACAAGGAAATTTGAATCACTCCATTTCGATATATTATGAGAGAGGTATGACCAAAATACTCACTACCTCTCGTAAATCAGCATTCTCAAAACTTTTTTTTTTCCGGCTGTTCACTAGAATATTTTAGGCATCAATTATTCTTGGATTAAAAACATGTTTCTATTGGAGATAGATATATGAAATTAATTTAAGCTCCATTTTGAATCAATTCAATCCGTCATCAAACGAAAACGTTATTCTTAAAATATCAATTGTTGGTCTAAGTTGGGAAATTTAAAATGACTTTGTTATGCAGGTTGTTCTCAGTAAATTTGACATATCATATCATGGAATTAAAAAAAATGTTTCTATTGGTGATAGATATTTGAAGTATGTGTCACTTGGATTTGGAATCACTCAAATAGGACGAAAAACAAATAATTTTTGATTAAAACACCGTTGGTTAGTATGGCCGACCACTGCTCTCCCGCAATGTGAAAAATAAATTATGCTTTGTTTATATTTATATGGATTTGTTTTACATAGTAACTACTTGTTATATTTTTCATGTCTTGGATTAGGATAGCATGATCACCTCTCTTCTTCGAAGATTTTATGTTTTATTGCAGGTAGATGCTCATTTTTGTAGGTCTGAAGAGAATAACGCAGGTCCATATATGAAAAAGTGATTCTTGAAGACAATGTTAGAGAAATAAGGGCATTTCATCCAAGAATCTATTAAGAAATTTAATATCATATGATTTTAATATTTTTTAGGTGTCATGATCTAAAAAGTCTTACAAGATCTTGCTACAAATTTCCCGCTAATACCTACCAACAAGAAAACAATGTGAAGAAATATTCATTACTTGATGGATTCATAATAAGAAAAATGAAGAATTAAACATTCAAGTTATTTCCAACAAATAATTTTTCCAAAAAATAATTCTTTTCCATTCATTCACCATTGACAGATTGTTGTTCCTGGAAACAGATTGATGTTGCCTTAGGAAACAACATTGTCGCAACTGAAATCACAATTGTTTTAACTTAAGTTATTTATTTATTTATCAATATTTTCAATAAGGTGTTGTTTCCTTTATGATTTATCTTATGTTTTTATATTTCAGGTGCTCAAAGTCACAACTTTTGTTCCTTCATCAAAATAAAAGGAAGTTCTTAAGTCTCATGTTGATGCTCCACATCTATCATTTTATTGCCCAATCTTATGAAGTATATGGTTGCCTCATATCTCATAAAAAACTCTTATGGTAATTCTTGTTAGGGATGATTCAATCCTAATTCTTCATTATTTTGTAAAGTGACTATGATTGTTGGATGACTAATCCTTCTCCATGTCACCTTGTTAGGATCACACATGAAGTTAGTTTTTGGATGGGATATTCACAGTCACAATTGTTACTTCATGCTTACAAGCTTAAAACGGTATGGGTATATTCGAGGTTGTAACATGGAAAAATGATATTATTGGATAGCTAATCCTCAAATCACAATTTTCATTCCTTTGGGCACAATTGTTGTTCCTTACAACTCAGTCGTTGTCTCTTTCAGGTATAGTTGTATTTCCCTTTCCAATTAGATTGGTTGTTGTTCATTTTTTCTGGCTTGAGTATTTCACTGTTGTTGTTCATTTTCTAAAAAAAATGACGAGTTTATGTTCAATAGAATGAACAATTGTTGTTCAGTAAAATAAAAAATTGTTGTTCCATTAAACAAACAGTTGTTGTTCAGTAAAAATGAATAGTTGTTGTTCAATAGAGTGAACAATTGTTGTTGAGTAAAATAAAAAACTTATGTACAATTAAATGAACAACTGCTATGCAGTAAAATGAATAGTTGTTGTTCAATAGAGTAAACAACTGTTGTCCAGTAAAATAAAAATCTGCTGTTCAGTTAAGAAAACAGTTCCTGTTCAGTAAAACGAGCAGTTGTGGTTTCTTTTTTTTCTCCAATTTACTTTCGCATAACATTGTTGTTCAATAGAATGAACAACTGACGTTCAGTAAAATGAATAGCTGTTATTTAGTTAAACAAATAGCTACTATTTCGACATACTCACAGCTGTCGTTCAATCCTAAAATGAAAAACCATGGTTGCTTTCATGGTTTTTGTGTTTTACAGTTGTCGTTCATTTTGGGTTGAACAACTGACATTCCCTTTTTCGGACAGTTGTTGTTTCCTTCCAAGATAGAAGTCTTTTATGCTGTGAGTATTTCATAGATGTTGTTCCCTTAGTCACATCTATTGTTCCCTCTATCAAAATTTTCGTTACTTATGTCACAGTTGTCCATTTTCATTTAACACTTGGTGAATGGGAAATACTTTTAATGTTCTAGGTCCTCTTTGACATAATGATTGGGTAGTAAATTTATCTTTTTTTATCTATAAACATATCATTTTTTAAGGAATAATTATGCAAAGATGATTTCACCATGTCAGTTTTCAACTTTCTTAAATTTGTCAAGTCCCTGATTTTGTAAAATATATGATGAATACCAAAAAATTATACTTAAATCTTTCCACCCCTATCTAAAGGACTGTTCCTCAACCCAAATATTAACAAAGAAAAATATATTTATCAGCAATCATTTGAAGGTTATTAGTTTTTGAGAAGCAAGAATACCCAAGTTGAAAATAGTTACTACAATTTTTTTTATGCCATCCCTACTCTTAAAGAGTTGATCTACCACCCCATCTATTAAGTAATATTGTGTTGATTAAAAATAACCATAGTTGAATTTTAAATAAAAATAGTCAACTGAAGGATAGGAGGTCTCATCACAAGCCGACCTACCATGATCATAGGGCCTAATAAAGTGACATTACCACTATTTTTGACCAAGCCAGGGTAATCGCCTTCTATGGTAAAACTAAAGGACAAGAGGTCTCATCACGAGTCAGTTTGTTCCTTTTTGTTAGCTCTCGTGAATAGCATTGTTACTAAATTGTTACCAAGCTTGAACAATGATCTTCAGTAGACATCTAAGTAAATTGAAATTCTCTTGTAACTATGTATTTACTTCCAATAGATAGGACACTGGCATCTCAATGGGTTCGAAAGGCATCGCTGTTGAGGCTATGGATGCCTACTGGCAACAGTGGCCATTCCTATGGTATAGAAGCTAATTCAATACAATGATCTACTTGGTTACATTATTTTCTCAAAGCTAATTTCTGAAAAATCCTACTGTTGCATATATAAGGTTTGCTAGAACTCATGGTTCATGGTTTAATATTTAATCAGTTCTTAGATGATGATGGTTATGGTTTATATTTATTATTGTGTTATCAATATTCAGTTTACATGTCAGGGATGAAACTTTTAGGATATTTGACATTTGACATTTTGTATCATCTAATCTATCATTCCTTTATTATACAAGTTTCATATCTTTAACCAAAGATATTTTCTTTTCCCAAATCAGGCTCCATTTATTCATAGCTTAAAAATGCTACTATTATTTTGGGGAAGAATAAAGAGGCGTAATTATGATTTTGAATCCCAAGTAATTGGTTAGAACTTGAGAAGAAAATGCTGAGATAACTAATTCTCACAATTTTTGTGCTCATAACAACAGAATATTATGGGTAGAGGGAATGCATCATTTTCTCATCATTTTTACCGTCATTTATATTCCATTCTTATCCATTATTATCCCATGACATTCAAAACATGATTATGTCATTTTTATATATAATGTAATAATTGAGCTGATGAATTACTGATTGTGTCTACTTATGAGATGGGTTATATAAATCTTGATGATAGAGCAACTAATCAGTTTGGGGGAAGGAATCCTATCCTACACTTTATGATTACTTTTCTTCAGCTTCTATGGCTTCTGCCTTCAGCATCATCTCAACCTACATCAACTTCAACAAATTCCAGTCCATACATGCCATTCCACATTTTTACGAAGGTAAAATTTGAGGTAAAATAGCATAAGTTTTTTATTTACTAAAAGTTTAGGATAATTTCATGAAAAGCCATTAAGCATTACTCACTCATATTTTTCAAACATTAGTTCCACTTGGTTACCACTTCCCATTTTTCAGAGACATAAAACCTTTCAGTTTGTGAGAGTGTTACTTTAATCAATTTATTATGACCATGCCATTAATATTCTTTATCATCCATCTCCTTATTGTTTCTCAAAACCTCCCTTATTCCATGTTGTTTTACGCCAAACATACATTTCAACAACGATTGTAGCAACCACCTCAATTTTCTTTCTAGTATAGCTTGAGGGCATGTTAATTCTCCAATTTGGGGGAGGAGTTGCTATGCATGATGGATGTTTTCTCCTTTCTTCCTCATTTAAGGCAAACAATTTCATTTTTATACAATGCATAAATTGATTCGTGTATATCTTTAAAACTATGATTTGAATTTTTGAATAACAAAGTGGTCTCATTAAAATACACAAACCCATAAAATTTCTAGCTGAACTAGTTTGTAAAATTGCAAAAATCATGCACTGTCACCTACAACCATTATGCACTATCATTGGATTTATCTGATTTTCGGAGTGGGTAAGAATTAATATAATAGAAATCTTCCTACAAAATTTCAGCAAATATGTTTTGTAGTTTTTGCGAAAATGGTTAATGAAGTTTGTTGTTACTTGTATCATATTTTGCTGCAACTTCATATACATATTGTTTAAATTCAATGTGCCAATTGTTACAGCTTTACCGACATTGCTAGAATTGAACAATTGTTGTTTTAAAGAAGCCTTTAGGGAAGAAGCTTTAATTTTTTTTCCATCAATATCATGAGTTGGGGTGAGCATTTTGATTATTGTATTACAAAATGGTTAATACAGAAGAATTGGGTTTCATGATGACATACAACATGTTCAGTTTGAGGGTATGTTGAGCCACTAAATTGTCATTATTATTACCATTTTTTAACGTCTATTTCATCCATTTCTACAATCCCTTATCACATTATTTATCATAATTTATCATATAATTCCATTTTATAATTATCTATGCTCTTGCGGATAAGTAATACTTATTCTCCTTCTTTTTCAATAAATTGATAATTATCAGGTATGAGTTTGTCAGATATTGTTTATTAATCTGTTATAACATCACTCACTCTTTTAGCCTCCAAGATCTCTTCCAGGTTGGAAATTCAATCTCCAACTATTCCACCTCAGAAATTCATTGGCATAAAAAGTGATGGCCTTGTGTTGGCGATTTCGGACAAATGAAGATGAATCTTGAAAATCTGAGACACGCATTTTGTGAAGAACGGACCAATTCATTTTTTCTAAAGATCCTTTTCCCAAAATTTTGTCTTTATTGAAAGAAACAAAAGGTTCTCCAAAGATGATTTTCTTAGATTTGTTGTTGTGGCTGTTTTCCAAATTCTTCCATTTGCAATACTAGATTCAACTTGTTCCAGCTGAATCATGATGGAAAGATATTTCAGATATCATATTTTTTATCAACATGTTGTAGACAATCTATAATTGTATTGGAAAATTATTTTGTAATCAATTTAGTTTTAATTTCCCTTTTCTCTCCGTGTATTTAAATGAAAACAAATATTAAAGAGGGGGAATGAACAATTGGTGAATTGGAGATGAAAAATTGTTGAATTGGAGATGAATAATTGTTGAACTTGAGACAAATCTAAGAGCTTCATTCTGATGTTATTATTTCTTAGAGATATTTTAATGAAGGAAGTTATCCAATGAGTTCTACATCTTTTAATTGTAATCTAATCTGAATTATTGCTCAAGGCAGAACTGAGTCTTGGGAAGTTGGGCCCACTACCTTGGACGAGGTACTACCTTGAACATATAAAGTACTTTAGTTGCATGCTTGTTTATTTGAATTTGAATTTTTGTTCTTTTAAGTAAATTTCCTTCTTTAAAATTAATTTTTTTGTTGCTTGATTTTCTAGATTTGTTATTTCTCACAATTTCTAGATTTCATTTAATTTTCTCCTCTAGATTAACATTTGAATTATGTTGGGTGCAATAGGTTAAATTTACAATTCAACAATGTGTGATTTAATTCATTGTTGATTAAATTCGTGTGATTAGCATAATTATTTTCAGTCATTTGCTTTCTTTTTTTGAGATCTAGTATTGTTTTTTAATTCTTACATTTTATTTCTTTTTAAATGAACTTGATAGTGTAGAACATAATCATTTATAACATATGTTAGTTGTTGGTATTTTCTTGCATATATTTTGTTGATTTCCTTGAAACAAAAAAATGTTCCTTGGTTGATAATTAAAGTCTAGGTTATTATTTGTTTTATTTATTAGCAATTAATTTTACCCAACAAAACCCTCCCTTAGAAAATTTGAGTTAGTATTTCTTGATGATATAATAATCTACAACAGGTCTTGGAAGGATCATTTTCAACATGTTGATAGGGTGCTCAAACTATTGGAGGAGAAACAATTATATGCAAAAACCTCCAAATGTTTCTTTGGAGTACAAGAGGTGGAGTATCTAGGTCATATTGTATCTCAAGAGGGTGTTAAGGTAGACCCTAACAAAATTAAAGCCATTAAGGAATGGAAAGTCCCCACAACCATAAAGTAGTTGCGAGGATTTGTTGATTTAACATGGTATTATCGCAAGTTTGTTAAGAATTATGGTAGAATAACAACACCTCTAACAACATTATTGAAGAAAGATGCATTTTCATGAACTCTGGAAGCAACTAAGACCTTTGAACATCTTAAAGAGGAAATGTGCCTAGCACCAGTCTTAGCTATGCTAGATTTCACAAAAAAACTTTGTTGTGGAATGTGATGCCTCAAGAAATGGAATTCATATTATTTTAATGAAAGAAGGAAGATCCATTGCTTTTGAAAGTCGTCTAATCAAATGAAAGTATTTACATAAAGATATTTATGGGAAGGAAATGTTGGAAATACTACATGCACTAAAGAAATGGTGGCCTTACCTAATGGGAATACACTTAAAGTTAAAATTTATCACGACAGTCTTAATTAATTTTTGGAACAAATCCTATCTTCAGAAGAGCAGAAAAAATTGGTCACAAAGAGGTTGGGTTATGGCTTTGAAATCATCTACAAAAAAGGGAAGCTAAATGTTGTTGCAGATGCACTCTCAGGGAAGGATGAGGAGGTGGAAGCATTTCTTTGTACCATTTCTATTATCCAACCATATTGGATAACCGAAGTAAGGGAGGAATGGAAGAATGATGAAGAAGTGTGGACACTCATTCAAAATTTGCAACAAGATCCCAGTACATCTGATACATTTAGTTGGAAAAATGATTCCTTATGGTACAAAGATCGCTTATATCTTTGTAAGAATTCCGAACTAAAACAAAATATTATTTTGGAATTGAACACCTCTCCCTTACGAGGACACTTGGGTTTTTTAAAAACTTACCACAGGGTGAAGAAAGAATTTTTTTTGGATGGCCTTTAATTTGATATTCAAAATTCTGTGGCAAAATGTTTGGTTTTCCAGTAAGATAAAGTTGAGACAATTAAAACCCTGAGTGTGATAAAAACTTTATCCATTACAAGTCAACGTTTGGAGGAGGTTTCAATGGATTTTATCACAGGTTTACCTAAGTCCTAAGGAAATACTGTCATCATGGTGGTAGTTGATAGAATTACCAAGTATGCACACTTTTTTGCATTATCTCATCCATTTAAAGCACTACAATTGCTACTTCATATATGGAAACAATTCAAAGGATACATGGAAACCCAAAGATTATTGTAAGCGACAAAGATCCCATTTTCACTAGAAATATTTGGACTAAATTATTTTCTTGTTTGAGTACTCAACTAGCTCATAGCTCATATTATCATCCTCAATCCGATGGGAAAACTGAGATAGTGAACAAATTTTTGGAAATATATCTTCGTTGTTTTGTATCTGATAAACAAACACAATAGGTAAAGTGTTTACCTCTGGTTGAATGGTGGTATAGCACTTCCTTCCATACTGCAGCAAAAATGACCCCATTTGTTGCACTTTATGGATATTATCCACCGTCCATGACATCATCTTTAAGATAAAATTATAAGGTTGAAGCAGTGGAAGATCACATCGAGCATCAACGACAAGTTCTCTAACTCTTCAAGGATAATGTAAATTTGGCACAAAATCTAATGAAACAGCAGGAGAATCAATATCATAGCGAGAGAAGTTTTCATGTAGGATACTGGTGTTGGGCCCTGAATACGACCACTTTTTAACACTTATTTTATCCACTTTTACTATTCTTTATCATGTCATTTATTATAATTTATCATGTAAATCCATTTTATAATGATTTATGCTCTTATGGATGAATATTGATTTTTCTCCTTTATTTTTAATAAATTGATGATTATTATGCATAATTTTATCAATGATGGTTTATTAATATATTTTGTAACATCACTTACCATTTTAGCCTCCAAGATATTTCCTAGATTGCAGATTTGATCTCCAAATCATCATCAAATATTCCAACTCAGAAATTGGCTGGAATAAGAAGTGACAGTTTTGCGGTTGAGATTCTGGGAAAATGAAGAAGGATCTGGAAAATCCGGAACATGGGTTTTGTCCAAAACGGACCAAATTAATTTATTGAAAGAACGGTATGCCCAAATTCGGCATGTATTGAGAGAAACGCAGGGTTCTTTGAGAACGATTTTGTCAGATTTGTTGTTACGACCATCCTCCAAATCTCAACTGCAAAGCCAAATTCGCCTTGCTCTTGTTGAAAGATGGATGGAAATATATTTTCTTGTTGATCAATTGGTTAGAAAAAATCCAATATTGTTATAAGAAATCATATTTTCTATTTAATTTCTCCTCTTTCTGATTATAAAAGGAGAGCATGTATTATGTATTGGAGAACAGTGGATGATTATTGAATTCCTTTTGTAACACTGTAATTCCTTGACTCTCGTGATCAAAGAGAAACCAATGTAAAAGCTATTCATGTTTTATTAATACAAAGACGTGTTCTCGTTCCATTTCTCAAGCTCTGAAGTAAAACCCAATGACGTTTCACCGGTGGTTAAGGGCCCGACCCTAGTGGATCGATCCGCTGTTTGTATCTCTACCTTTTCATTATTGTTGTGAGATAGTTCATATTTGCTTTTATTATAGTTTACAAGTTAATCGGTTTGATATTTAATTGCTTTGAAATCAGTGTGTTATATTAACAAATCACGTTGTTGTTCTTTTACTATTTAACAGGAATCTCAACACTGTATAATTTATCTTGTTAATACCTTAATAGAGCTTCGTTGTTCTATTTCCATTATGGTTTCATTCCACTTTCTGTTCTGTTTGATTGATATTCATTACAGGTTGCTGCTCAATAGGATTGGTTATTCGATTCCATTAATTAGAGTTTGCTATTCAGATTTATTAAATAGGATTCGTTGTTTAATTCCTTTAATTATAGTTTGTTGTCCATTTACTTTGTTGTTCATTTTTGTTGATTAATTGCAAAGAGTTTTCTTTTAAAGAGACTTCCTAGTTTACTTTCAATAGCAGCTGTAGTTCAATTTCTATTTCCTTTTAATTGCTTTAGAGCAGGACTATCAACTGTAGAGAATATTGGTTATTGCTTCCTCGTTCCCAGATTGATTGTCTTGTTCCAGTTTGATTTCAATTGCATCAATTTCTAGAGGAATGAGTTATTGCTACTGTATCCTCAATTGATGTTTGCTGAGTGAATATTTGGATTTCAGAGCATTTGAGTTTATGTTGTTATAGTTAGATTTATTTTTCAAGCATCCATTTACTCTTGCATTTAGAACACTGTACTACATATTGAAGAGCATTAATCTTAGATAAATTACTGCCTCAGACTGAGTACACTCTTGAAAAAAAAAGTGATGTTTTTCAGTTATCATATGATGATATTTGTGAGTAGTGCATAAGGTATTCAAGAGGAATTTCCAAGGCTGGTAAGAATTCTATAGAAGTTTCTTCTTTCTTTTCCAAATTTACTACAGGAACAAGAGACATAAGAGCTGAAATCAATGTTTTATTTGGAAATTTTAAATATGATTTTATTAGCTCTCTAAATTCACAATTGAATGTTTTGTAGGTTCGAAAATATCAAGAATTTTATGAAGTGTTTTTCCCTCATTACCGAAAGGAGCATCCCATAGATAGTTGTTCTTCCTTATCTAATTTGGAAGTGGCATATCAAAGAGATGGGGAAGCTGCAACAACGTCAACAGGTATGGTTCAAAACACTTCCTCTCCATTCTCTTACTTGCATAATCCATTATGGAATACTCATATGTTAGGGCAGCCATGCCAATCTCAATATAACCACCACCAATCTTGTCAACAAGTTTGGCATGGTTCATCTAAATGATTGCATGAATACTCTCCCTCATCTTGTAGCACAAACACATATTCCAGCTCTTCCACAATATCTTTCTTTCCCATCAAAATCATCCACTCAACACAATCAACTACATCATCAAGAGGCTCCATTTCCTACACAATCTCCTACTCAACTCATTCCACAGCCTTACCATAATAAACTAGTACAACATGCTTACAGTGTTGAAATGAAAAATTTACCCACCCTTCCCACCCATTCTATCTCACATGCACTATTGGAGAAAACTTACACTGAGACTCAAAATGAATCAAATCCAAAAATTGTAGAAGTTATGAAAGAAACTGAGGTTTCTTCTAGTTTGCACCAACAAACCATTTTAAAAGCTCAAGAACTTCATGATACGATGGCTATGCAAAATCAAGAAATTAATGGATACATGGAAGATTGGTTTCACTCCATCATTTGTTTGCAACATCACGCTATGCTTCAACAATTTTTGGCATGATCTTTTCAAGGGAAGTTGGCTTCTCATACCCTAATTTTTATCAACATGCATTTTTCAAATTTGGGTATATACATACTAGAGGCCTTATTTCTAAAATGGTTCCACTGGAAATAATTTTATACATAAACATATTTGATTCTCAAAGAAGAGTAGGATAGTGGAGAAAATAAAATAAATAAGGAAATAAAACAAACACATTTTTTTATTTTTGTAAAAATAGTTGTATCTTTGTTGCAACACGCTGTGAAATGAACATTGATGATAAATATTCTAACTTATTTGTGTATGTAGATGAATTATGTTTCAAATAAAAATTCTACAAACGCTTATATTCATTTTTATTATCAATATGGAAAATTTTCTTAAATGTCATATTTTTTTTGGCTTGCGGGCTTGATGAAATTTCTGAAAACACAGTTGGGACAGCCATGTTTTGGGGGACCAAAAGTGAATATTTTTAAAAAATAATTTTTTTTAAGTAGCCCTTGATCTATACTTTCTAACCCAATTTGAATCACTCAATTTGGATTTTAAACGAAAAACTTAGAACCAAAACATTGACAGGGTGTCTAGTAGGCAGCTCAAGAACATAGTTGGGGCAGTCCGTTTTTGGAGACCTAAATGACTATATTTTAAAAATATGTTTCTATGAGAAATTCCTCTATGAATATAGTTTACAACTCAATTTTAATCACTCAATTTTGATATCGTATAAGGAATTTATGACAAAAATACTGACTGCCAATCATAAATCAACACTCTTGAAACTCTGTTTTCTCAGTTGTTGCCTAGTGTATTTGACCCATCAATTCTTCTTGTCTTCAAAACTTGTTTCTATTGGAGATCAATAAATGAATCTAATTTAATCTCCAATTTGAATCGATTCAATCTGCCATTAAAAGAAAAATTTATGCTTGAAATATCAACTGTTGGTCTAAGCTGGAAAATCGAAAATGACTCTATTATGCAGGTTGTTCTAAGAAAATTTGACATATCATAGCATTGAATTTTTAAAACCTGTTTCTATTGGATATAAACCTTTGAATTATCTCTCATTTGGCTTTGGAGTCACTCAAATCGGACAAAAAACAAAGAAGTTATGATTGAAACACTGTTGGTTAGCATGATTGGCCACTGCTCTTCCCCAGGTAATAAATTAATTTTACTTTGTCCATGGATTTGTTCTACAGAGTAACTAATTGTTAGTTTTTTGCATAATTCTTGGATTAAGGGAGCCTGCGCACCTCTCTTTCTCCATGATTTAATGTTTTATTGTAGGTAGATACTCTTTTTTTGCAAGTCTTAGCAGAACAAAGAAGGTCAATTTATGGACGAGCGATTCTTGAGAGAAATTTTAGTGAAACAAGAGCATTTCATCTAGTTCATTACCTAACAGATTAATTACAAAAATAAATGAAGAATTGGTTTCCATTTGAAGATTCATGTCACTGCTGCCAAAACATTTTTCAAAAATATCATTTATTTCCATTAACAAATTGATATTCCCTTAGGAAATAACATCATAACTGTTGTAACTTAATAAAGTGTTGTTTCTTTTCTGATTTTTTTTTATGTTTTTGTGTTTCAAGTGTTGATCCCTCCAAATTGTAGTTTTCGTTCCATTTGCAATTGCACAATAAGGACCCCACCATGCAAGTTTCAGTCACAGAAGGAAATTTTTCGGCAACACCAATTCCGTTTTAAAAAATAAAATAAAATAAAAAAATAAAAATAAAAATAAAATTACTTTTTCTTGAAACCTGTACATAAAGTTTTATTTCTTTTACTTTGCTTCTTTTTTTGTATAAAATTTTATTTCTTGAACCATTCTTACTTTGCATGCTGCGAATTTTTGTTGTTCCTTTCGAAAGGAACATAAGTATTGTTGTGAACGTTTTTGCTATTCCTTTCCAAAGGAACAACACTTTTACTGTTCCTTTCGAAAGGAACAATAGCATTTTCGCAGATTGTTTTTGTTGTTCCTTTTCAAAGGAACAACACTTTTTGAGTGCATTTTTCTTGTATTTGAAAAACTTTTTGAGGATTTTTTTGAATTTTTCATGACTTTTTGAAAGGAAAACATACAATTTATGGAAGGATACACAAATTAGAGGTTATTGGAATCAGAAAATCAAGAGAAATTGTCATTTTCAAGAAATTGTTTTGTAGTGATAAGAAAAGGAAAGGACACAAATATCTATATCACTTTGTTGTCTTTATTTTCACTAAAACTAATATGATCGACTATCTTTATCATGTTGGTTCTTCCCTAACTCTTCACAACTGTCTTTGATTTTTATTTATTGAATAAGAATAAGGGCATACTTTCTCTACTGAGATGTTCAGACTTCTTCCACCATCCCTACACTTAAGAAGTGTTGAGCCATCCTCTATACATAAATAGGGAAGTGCTACATAAAAATAAAGAAGAAAAAACTCTCTATATGGTTACTAACAATTCTATGATATGGTAGATGGAGGATAAGGGGTCTCATCAAAATTCAGCCTACCATGATCATAAGGGAGCAGTGAAGTGGAATTCCCATTATGGCTACCACACCGGGGACATGATCCAATGGACAACTCAGAAAAATAAAAATTCCTTGGAACATGAGGTCTCATCACGAGCCGGGCTGTCCACCTTTCACTCCTTCCTGGTGAAGGGCATTGTGATTCATCTAGTCAACTAGCCAGCAAAATGGCCTCCATCATGACATCACATAGCACGTCCCTAGGCATAAATAAAGGATAATGGTTCCAAGGGTAAGAAAGCAATTTTGTCAAGGTTATAAACACCTGTGGGCAATAGAGCTCTACTGATGGTATTGAAATCATATTTTTGACAAATCGATAGTAATGATAAACACTTTTATTATATCTTTATCTAATATCAAATGAGAGTATGCCCCTAAACCCTTTGTTCGGAACCGCTTATGCATGAAATTTATTTATAAATTGATCATAATGGTTTATGTGGATAGTGACCGCATAAGTATTTTTTTTCACATCAGCTGTCTTTTTCCCTTATTTTCGAATCATTACATAAACATTCCCATATCTACTTACGATTTCAAAATATGCATTGATTTCAGTAATGCAATAATTTGTTGATCATATCATAAGTATGTATGTCTTTCCATGCTATACAACTGCTCTGAGATACACTTCTCTTCTATTTGCCACAATATTCATACTGCATTTCTACAGAATTTTTGCTGATTGAACTTTTGGCATGCATCTTATCTATTTCCATTCCAAAATAAAACTGTGGATTCAAGAAAATTGCATAAAAAATTGTGATTTGCTTACAGTAGAACAAGAAATATGGGGGGGAATTCTATTCACAGCACGACCACACTATTGCAACTAACAGCAAAGGCTCGCGAATGCGCACAATTCTTCAGACATGATGTGCTTGCTTGGCTTCCATGTTTTGCATCACTTTTAGTATCTGCTCAGCCTACATCAGCTTCAACAAAGGCCAGTCCCTACATGTCCTTCCACATTTTTTCGAAGGTAACACTTGAGGTAAAATAACATAATTTTCTGATTTATTATGAATTTAGGAGAATTTCATGAAAATCCATTGAGCATTATTTATCATCATTCATTCCACATCTTTACCACTTCCCCATTTTTTTTAGACATGTCTCATCTTTCAGTTTGGGGGAGTGTTGATTTCCTTCATTTCTTTCTTATGACCATGTCAGTAATCTTCTTTGATATTCTTATTCATTCTCAACACCTCCCTTATTCCATGTTGTTTTACACCAAGCATAGATTTCAACAGATTGTAGCAACCACCTCCCTTTGTTTTCTAGCATCGCATGAGGACATGCTAATTCTTCAGTTTGGGGGGGGAATTGCTACACATGATGGATGTTTTCCACTTTCTTTCTCATTTAAGGCATACAATTTCATTTGTATATAGTGCAGAAATTGATTTTCATATATCTTTAAAACTATGAACTGAATTCTTGTGATTTCTGGATAACAAAGAGGTATCATTAAAATACACAAACCCAGATAATTTCACGCTAAATTAGTTCATAAAATTTCGAAAATTATGCACTATCACCTACAACCATTTTTTTTATATCTCATGATCCGTGCATCAAAACGATCTGATTTTTGAGAAAATGGTTAATGAAGTTTGTTGTTACTTATGTCACATTTTTCTGCAACTTCATATACATATAGTTGAATGTCAACTGTAAAAATTGTTATGCCTTTATCAAGATTTCTAAAATTGAATTTTCATTATTTGAGGAAAAATTCATTTGTTCCATCCATTTCATGAGTTGGGATGAACAATTTTCTTTGCTTGGTTAACACATGGGTTTTGTCTTTGGGTTGCATGAGGACATGCAATATATTCAGTTTGGGGGTATGTTGGGCCGTGAATACGACCACTTTTTAACACTTATTTCATCCATTTTTACTCTTCTTTATCATGTCATTTATTATAATTTATCATATAAATCCATTTTATAATGATTTATGCTCTTATGGATGAATATTATTTATTCTCCTTTATTTTTGATAAATTGATGATTATTATGCATAATTTTATCAATGATGGTTTATTAATATATTTTGTAATATCACTTACCATTTTAGCCTCCAAGATATTTTCCAGACTGCAGATTTGATTTCCAAATCATCATGAAATATTCCAACTCAGAAATTCGCTGGAATAAGAAGTGACAGTTTTGCGGTTGAGATTCTGGGAAAATGAAGAAGAATCTGGAAAATTCGGAACATAGGTTTTGTCCAAAACGGACCAAATTAACTTTATTAAAGAATGTTTTTCCCAAATTCGGCCTGTATTGAGATAAACGTAGGGTTATTTGAGCATGATTTTCTCAGATTTGTTGTTGCGGCCATCATCCAAATCTCAGCTGCAAAGCCAAATTCGCCTTGCTCTTGTTGAAAGATGAATGGAAATATATTTTATTGTTGATCAATTGGTTAAAAAAAATCCAATATTGCTATGAGAGATCATATTTACTATTTAATTTCTTCTCTTTGTGATTATAAAAGGAAAGCATGTATCCGCCGGATGCGGCTGCGGTGGCGAATTAATGAGCCATGGGCTCCTGCGCAGCTCCCAACGCTGCATACATGCCGAGCCCACATGGCCCATAGCACTTCTTCTGCTGGCGTTATTAATACGCCTCGATCTGAACATAGCTGCAGTTATTACTCCTTTGCTCTCGGGTATATGGCGCTGGTGTTGTTGAACGTTTACAATATGGAGGGAGAGCAGAACGATGAGAGCCATGGCGGACCTCTGAACCCCTTGAATGCTGTATGTTCGCCTGGATGTGCCAATTCCAGCTGCAAAACGCAGACAGGACGCCGCTGCAGCATTCTTGCTTGTTTGGAGACAATTCCGGGCGTCCATTTCTCCAACAGCCCCTTCTGCAGCGCTTCGGCTTCATCTGGAGCTACAGCTGTGCTCATTGCAGGTACATTGTCTCCCTTTGGCCTCAATTTGCATTCTCGGGATAGTTCCTCCTCTGGCATTTGTATTTCTGGTTATACTGCTCATCTGCCCGGTCGGCGTCACCCTGGTGATCTCCTCACCGTTTCTCAAGTTCCTAACCTTCTCCTTGGAAGTCCTCGCTTGCGCCACCTTTTGTTGGCCATGCCACGCCTCAGGCAGCGCATGCGTTGTAGACGAGGCGTTAGTCGAGGCCTTGCATCTGTCAATCCTCCTTCGCCACTCTCTGAACTTAGCTCCTCCTCTGAGGATGATGATATCACGCCCCCGCCTGCCTCACGCGGCGGTGGAGGCAGAGGCAGAGGCAGAGGACGACGTGCTGCGAATTCTGGTCCTGCTGGCAGAAGCCGTGGCCGTGCTCGCGTTTCTGGTGATTTCCCCTGTCAGCCCTCTCCCGCCTCTCCTTCTGGGCCTCCCGGTCATGACCCCCCTCCTGTCCCTCTCGCTCATTCCAGTCAGCCTCCCCCTTCAGACTTCTCTGTCCCTCCCAGTCAGCCCAATCCTCGAGCTAGCAGGTTTCGGGGTTCTACTATCAGACAATCTACCCAGAATGCTGAGCTCCGCTTCCACTGCACTTCCTTCGACTCCATAATCACCGCCTTCATCTCTGTCTCTCTCCGTGAAGAAATCCCGCACCGTGCCTCCCCCTCCCCTCCTATTGACCTTCGCCCCTCTCCCCCTCAACTCACGGAGCTGCGTCCTGAAGATGACAACAAAGATTTGAAGACTGACAGCCATGCAGGAAAGGAGGACAGTAGCGAGGAGAATGAATATGCATGCACAATTGAAGAGGAACCAATGTCTTCTGAGCACGAGGGTTAAATCTCCTGGCTCATTTACTTCTGGTTTTTTTGAGTTTTGTTGTTTTAACTGCTCTACTGATGGGCAGAATGGTGCTTCTAGCTTTTATGTTGTTGTTTACATTTTATGTATAAACCTCTGGCCGGTTTCCCTTCCAAGGGCGGCCTAGTACATTATGCTTAATGGGTCGGTTTCCCGCTCTGGGCGACCCAGAACAATCAAGAACAGGGCTGACAATCAGTCCCAGCTAGCTGGCTTACACAGCAGCAGCTGTGGTAGTTTTGTACCAATATTTTTATAAGTTAATAGATTTAGTCTTATTTAGAAAAAAAAAAAGGAGAGCATGTATTATATATTGGAGAACAATGGTTGATTATTGAGATTCTTTTTGTAACACTATAATTCCTTGACTCTCGTGATCGAAGAGCAACCAATGTAAAAGCTATTCATGTTTGATTAATACAAAGATGCGTTCTCGTTCCATTTCTCAAGCTTTGAGTAAACCCAACGGCGTTTCACCGGTGGTTGAGGGTCTTGCCACAATTGAATTCGTCCATATTTGTTTGTATCTCTACCTTTTCATTATTGTTGTGAGATAGTTCATATTTTCTTTTATTACAGTTTACAAGTTAATCGATTTGCACATCAAGTTAATCGATTTGCTGTTTAATTTCCATCGCAAATCGGTGTATTATGTTAACGCACCGCATTCCAACACATTCTTTTATTATTTAACAAGAATCTCAACATTGTATAATTTATCTTGTTAATACCTTAATAGAGCTTTGTTGTTCTATTTCCATTATGGTTTCATTCCATTTGTTGTTCCGTTTGATTAATATTCATTACAGATTGATGTTCAATAAGATTCATTGTTTAATTCCTTTAATTACAGTTTGTTGTCCATTTACTTTGTTGTTCATTTCTGTCGATTAATTGCAAAGTGTTTGCTTTTAAAGAGTTTTCCTAGTTTACTTTCAAGAGCAGCTTTAGTTCAATTTCTATTTCCTTTTAATTACTTTAAAGCAGGACTGTCAACTATAGAGAACATTGGTTATTGCTTCCTCATTCCCATATTAATTGTCTTGTTCTAGTTTGATTTCAATTACATCAATTTCTAGAGTAATGAGTTATTGCTACTGTATCCTTGATTGATGTTTGCTGAGTGAATAGTTGGATTTCAGAGCATTTGAGTTTATGTTGTTGTAGTTAGATTTATTTTTCAAGCATCCATTTACTCTTGCATTTAGAAAATTGTACTACATATTGAAGAGCATTACTCTTGGATAAATTGCTACCTCAAACTGGGTACACTCTTGAAACAAAAAGTCGTTCCCGCATTGATAAATAATGTAGGATGAATAGGCGTTAAAAAGACACCTTTTATACCTCAACAACTGGGTATTTTTACGGCTACAACCATACAAAAAAATTTCCCTCAAGCAAGCTAAGAAGGACAACAAATTATATCCAAAGTTCTATGGTCTTTACAAGGTGTTGCAAAATATTGGTACTATGGCATACAAATTGGATCTTCCTGCTTCTTCTAGAGTGCACCTAGTTTTCCATGTTTCATGCTTAAAGAAGGTTATAGGTAGCAAACTTCTAGTTTAAACAATATTGCCAGAACTTTATGAGGAAGGAAAAATCATAATGGAACCTGAAGCAGTCATGGAAACAAGAACTCGACAACTACGAAATCGATCATTTTCAGAGTATCTCAAAAAGTGGAAAAACTTACCCACTGAAGATTTCACATGGGAGGATGAGAAAGCACTTTTTTGAAGGAGAGGGGCATGTTAGGTCCCTATATTACTAGTGTAGTCCCTTATTGTTGTTAGTGTAGCCCCCTTATTGTGATTATTGCACCCTTGTAGTCCCCATATTATTATTATTGTGCCCCATAAAAGCCCAGTAATGTTATTTTTGTGCCCTTAAATTATTATTATTAGGTCGGCTAGGATTATATTGTGACCCCATAGAATCCTATATATAGAAAGGAGGTTTTTTCATTTGAATCATCCAACAGCTTTTCATTTATGTAATGTAAATGAGGTTTCCCCCTCGAACTGGTTGACTTCTAAGGCATTTATCTCTCTTTTCATCTCTTTTGGGAGTTGGTTTCATAACAATTCAAGTATTCATCTTGCTTGGGAGACAAATAAACATTTTCACCACCATATTGGTGTGACACATCATCCTCTGGTGATTGATGTGCCTCAAACCATTTAGAGCATTCTCCAAACTTCCTTTGACCATATCCCAATCCCTGATACTTTGGTATCTATTCAACCATGATCGCATTGGTAATCCCTTGCCCATTGATTCCAATGCCCCATTCTTCATAGCCCATTTTAGAAAGCAATTTCATACCAATTTCTTTGGTATGTTTCTCAAATGCTGTAAAATAGGTGTTATGAAAATTAACAAAATGAATTATACTTGAAATTATTATTACCTCCTTAAAATTTCCATTCATATTTTGAGCTTTTGATGATGATGATGACATTGCACATGAATCAATCCACCCACTCTTACCAACTGGCATATCATGAGAATATTGAAGATGCTTGCAAAATGCACATGCATTATCTTCATATGGTCCATAACCACTATTTGAACCATGACCACATATCGGTTTCTTTTTGGAGGTGCATTTTTGTTGTAACATGAGTGGATGTTTCTACAAATTTGTCCTCAAGCACATGCTGCAACTAAAGGGACATATGCCTATTCTCCTCTTCAGTTATTTCCAACATTCTTCTCAACTCAATTTTCTCCATACGAAGAGCCAAATCAAACTCCTCTAGCTCTTGGAGACGTTTCTTTCCCATTTTTTCAACTTGTTCAGACTCTGCTCCGATACCAATTGATCTGAAAATGGAGGAGGTGTTCAAATTTCTCTTCTCCAAAAACAAGGATCGATATCTGATGCTTTGCAAGGAAAAATAGTTCTTAACACAAAATAGGTTTTCCAAATGTTCTCTTTAACTTATGAGTTAGTCTTCACATGTAAATTTAAACATAGGCAACATAACATCACATAGCTCATACAAGCATACATGAAGATAACAAAAAAGTATTTGGTGACAAATTTCACTCCTCCTCAGCTACATATCAAAGCCTACCAACATAGCTAGACCACTCCATATATTTAGTGTAAAAAGGAGTACATCAAAGTTTGTTGCTGAACACATGTGGTTATTTTCACTTCAAGGAAATGCTCTCCTGCAAATAACTCTCACATAAAACAACAACACAAGGTATCTCCTACCAATACCCTATACTCCAACTGAAAATTAACTTACATGAGCATATGAGCACTTCAATTCCACATTGAAGAGAAAAAACAAAGCTTTCCTCAACATGACATAGTGAGAAAAATAAACCTAGGTTGAACCTTGAAAGTAACAACTGCTACAGTAGCATTATGAAGGTAATAAAACACCTACAAGGCCTTCTCCATGCTCAAACGCCTTCAGGAACTAATCCAAAAAACTAATTGATCCATACACCCTTGGAATTGAACCTAAAAAAATTCTCCTTATATGTTCTCAAATCAAAATGATGAACTAATTCAAGCATTTGAAGGACAAGAAAATGGGTTGAAAGAAGAGATTCTAAAATTAAAGGAGCAAGTAGAAGAAGGAAGAAGGGTTGAAGAATGTATGAAAGAGTATTATCTAGAAACTATAAAATAAATATTAAAGAATGGAGGTTTAGGTAAACATTTTAAAAGGTAAATTAGAGGAAAAGGATAAACATTTTATATTTCAAGGTAATACTAATATTCTAGATAAGACTCTTAGTATTCAGAGGTCTCCCCCTATTAAATCTGATCTTGGTTTTCATGAAATTGTTAAACGAGAATATAGTTCAGAAGTTAGTGCCAAGAATCCAAATGATACCAACCCAGAACCTGAAGTGTTTAGCAAACAGATAAGAAGCCAACTTGTAGAATAGCCATGGATAAAAAATACTCAAAGGAAATAATTTTCTCCTAACTATAGAATTATCAATCGATTCTCTCCTATGATCAACAATGTTGAATGCTTTATATATCATAATTATGGACACATTGCAACCAATTTTAGAAGAATATTTTTTCAATCTCGAGAAAATAATTGCTCCACTGGAAGATCACCAGCTCCCAAGTGCTCAGGTTTCTTTAAGGGATATTTTTTTGCTTACAACATATTTGGTCACAAAAATTTTGATTGCAATAGAAGGGACATGAGACAAAAATATTATGATTCATCTTCTCCCTTTTCTGGTCATATAAGATTTTATGCATGCAACATATTTGGGCATGTAGCAAAATAATGTAGGAACAAGTCAACGAATGACAACAGACAACATGGAAAGTAATCAAATAATTATATCGATGAAAAAATTACTAAAGAGGATGGATCCACCAAAACTCATCTTAATAAGAAGAAAGAATAAGATCAAATAAGTAGTGGTCTTGCTATCTGCTCTTTTGAAAATAAGTATGAATGGTACATCGATAACAGATGATCTCTTCACATCATTGGAGATAAAAGTGAGATGGAGTCTCTTACAAAAAGAAAAGATGGTAAGGTTATTCATTCAAATAGTGCTCCAACAAAATTTTTGTGAAAATATACAACCTAAATTAATAAACATATAATAGTTGTTGACAATTTATTAATTAAAGGGCTAAAGCAAAATATCCCGACTGTAGGTCAAATGGCAGATAAAGGAAATGTAATTTTATTCACATCAACCAAATGCAAAGTCATATATGAAGAATTTGGAAAGGTCATAGCAAGAAGGTATAGAAACCCAAAAAAATTATTTGTATTTAAATAACTGAATTCTTGTAGATATGAGGAGGATTCAAGCTCAGAGTAAAAGAATATGGTGCCCACTGTAGTCCATTGCTTTTAAATCTTAATTCTCACATTGATTGTAGAAGTAATGTGAGGTACAAGACCTCATGAGAGCATAAGATGATCATCAGTTCCTGAGGATCATAAATGAATAATCTCACAGGGAGAAATAATTATGTTGATGATGATTCCCATGGTTGTGTTGATATTCATGTTGGTTATATTACTAATAAAGCATATGATGTGATAATAGAAGACATGTATAGAAATTATACAAGATGCATGTATATTACCATACTCCCCTAATCTAAAAAATTAATCTTATGTTAAATATAGAATCCTTCCACTTAATTCTTTGCAGAAATTAAATCTCGAATTGAAAACACATGTGAAGCAAATCAATTTCACATAACAAAAATGTTTAATGGAAAGCTTAAAGCTAAAACCCCCAACAATCATATATTATGCATATCAATGGAACATGTAACAATATCATACAAATCTTAGTACATCAAGCTCTCATTACAATCAACAAACGTCACACACTGTCATGCAAATTTGCATATCTATGCACCAATTTCTTGCCTCTTAACAACCTACCTCCACTGCGCAATCCCTGGTGAAGAAGATCCCTGAAGGAATTCGATCTTGCCTCACCTTGACTGCACAATCCTCATTGGCATCTCCAATGTGTGTTGAATGAATTGAATGCCTGACTATATTCACAATAGATAGTCCATCTCACCCTTTCACCTATCTCTCCACTGGAACTAACATGAAAGTAGTTAACTGTTGTATTTGTTCAGTTTTAAGTGAGTCTCTAGTTGTGAATTAATTAAATAATTAATTCACTGAACTCTCTCTATTGTATGTTCAATTAGAACTAGATACAAATAGCACAACTGAGTTAAACTAAATAATATCTCACATAAATACTCTTCCAACTCTATCACAACTTGCCACTATTAGTTATAACTGAATCCTCCATGCATGAGTCACCAACCACCCAAGGAATTGCGCAATTCCTTCAGCCCACTGATGTGCCCCACGTGTTCACTAAAATAAAGTGCTCCAAGAGAGTAAGTAGATATTTAGAGTCTAATTATTATTAAGTGCTAACAATAATCGACATGCGTCTATTTTTAGATTAGTGATCTATAAATAGACTTTGCCCAATATTTTAAAAATATAAATTCATCCAAACATAGAAATTACTCAACCATCTAAAATCAGCATCCTGCTAACTTTAGAATATGCTCACCATTCTAAAAATAGACATACACCTAAAAATAGCTTGCCTTAGTGAAGGTGCTTAATTTTCACTAAGCTCATCATCTTGTTTAATCTCAACACTCCCTCTCAACAAGATAGGGATTATCCTTCACCCCGATATTGTCTCTATGGTATTCGAATTTTCTCCTGGTGAGTGCCTTCATCAGAATATTTGCATCCTGATCTTCCGTAGGAATGTACTAAAGCAACATGATCTTCCGCTGCACACAATATTTGATATGATGATACCGAATATCTATATTCTTAGATCTATCATGAAACACGGGATTAATCAAGAGTTTATTGCAACTCTGATTATCACAATGTATCACTGTAGGATCTAAATGAGAACCAAACAAACTGACCAGGATCTTCCTCATCCAGATAGCCTCACGTGTAGCTTGAATTACTGGCATGTATTCTGCTTCCGTTGAAATGAGTGCCACGGATGTTTGTTTCCTGCTGTACTAATAAATTGTTGCAGATCCGATACTGAAAACCCATCCTGATGTGCTCTTTCTATCTGTTGGGATGCCTTCCCAATCTGCATCTGTGAAGCCATGAAAATTCACCTCATCCAATTGTCTGTACCATAAGCCATACTCAGATGTGCCCCTGAGATACCTCAGGACATGCTTTCCTGCCTTTAAAAAGAGCTTGTTAGGCTTAACCATCGCTTGACTAAGTTGGTTCACCGCATAGCATATTTTTGATCTTTTATTAACTAAATACATGAGCGAACGCACCAACTGTCGATAGACATTAGCATCCACTACCTCCAATTTCCTGGAAGAGGAGTATCCATGGGCTTGCAGTCCTGCATGTGAAACTTACCAAGTATCTCCCGAGCATACTTTCCTTGAGACACAAACAGTTCACCTTTTCGCTGCCATATTTCCAATCCAAGGAAATAATGAAGGAGGCCCAAATCCTTCATCTCAAACTCCTTTGCAAGATCCTCCTTGCACGAGTGTATCAACTGCTCATCACCCGTAGTATTAAATCATCAACATAAAGAACAATGATTAAAAACTTACCCTCCACCATAATTTGGTATAGTTTTGCATCCACCTCACCCTTGGTTAGGCCAAGTCCAATGAAATAGCTATCTTTCTATTTATACCAAGCAATAGGTGCTTGGTTTAGCCCATACAATGCTCTTTTGAGTCTGCACACATGCGACTCACTGTTGAAGATCTCAAATCCTTCAAGCTGCTCAATGAACACTTCTTCCTCAATGATCCCATTGAGGAATGTAGTCTTCACATCCATATGATGAATGTGCCTACCCATCTGCGTTGAGAGAGCAAGGATGGTCCTTATGGAAGAATACCGTGCGAAAATTGCAAAGGTTTCTTCATAATCAATCCCCTCAATCTGTGAGAAGCCTCGAGCAACAAATGTTGCCTTATAGTTCTCGACGCTCCCATCAATAGCTTGCTTTACCTTGTAGATCCATCTTGATCTTACCACTGATTTACCAACCAGACTTGGAACAATCTCCCAAGAATTGTTTCTCACAGTGGAGTCATACTCCTCCACCATGGCATCTAGCCATGTGGGCTCCTATGCTGCTTCCTCAAAGGAATATGGCTCTGTCACGATACACTTGCTCATGAGAGCCATGTATCTAGTGAATCGGTGAGGTGACTGTCTCTGTCAATGCTGTGATGTAGGGACTCCTACATTCTGTGCCGCATCAAGCTTCAGCCTCTCAGCCTCTATGGTATGCCTTGTGCTTGTTCTAATGTTTGGCTCTCTGTGAGTGGACTCCTTCAATCCATGATCCTCCTCCTGTGGTTGATCCACATCTTGAGGCTCATTTTTGGGAACCAAAAGTTCCTCCTATGCATGCAAGTGTAGCTTCCTCTCAAGTGAAAACTTCATGGCTTTCTCCTCATTGAATTTTATATCCTGTCGAACCACATTCATCCATCTGTTTTGAAAATACACACGATAATTATGGGGTGTTTCTGTGTACCCCAAAAATATCCCAATTTCTGTAGTTGGCTCCAGCTTCTTCCTGGCATCCTTAGTCACATGAATGTAAACAGATGAGCCAAAAAAAATTAAATGAGAAATATCTTGCTTCGTACCAGTAAAAGCTTCTTTAGGTGTACTCATGCCAAGTACTCTATGAGGACAACGGTTTTTCACATAAACTGCAGTGTTGCATGCTTCCACCCACAAGTGCATTGGTAGCCCCTCATCATGCAGCATAGCTCGTGCAGCACCCACGATCGTTCTATTCTTCCTCTCTGCGACACCATTCTATTGTGGGTTATGAGGTGCTATGAGTTCTCTTCGAATTCATTCTTTTCTACAGAAGTCTTTGAATTTGTTCGAGATATACTCACCACCATTATCGCTTTGCAGAGCCTTCACTCACTTCCCCAACTCCTTCTCCACCAATTCTTTAAACTCACAAAACTTTGAAAATGTTTGATCCTTCTTCTACATGAATTAGATCCAGCATCTACGATAATGGTCATCAACGAATATAACATAATACTTGTGTTTTCATGTTGAAGCAACCGAGAAAGGTCCACACACGTTTGTGTGAAATCTATCCAGGATCATCGAAGCACCGTTCTCCTTCTCATGAAAGTTCATCTTCACAAACTTACCCATAGTACATCCCTTGCACTAATATGACTGCAAAAGAGTACCCTTGGGAAGTCCAGTAGAATTCTGCTGCAAAATATTCAAGGCGTCATGGTGAAGATGACCCAATCTCCTGTGCCATAATTTGCCCTCCTCCCGACTCACCACTTCTTCTGATTTACCCATCATTGCATCACAACCATATACATCCAAATTGTATAGGTTTTTAACTCAAATCCCTAACCTCTTGGTTTGACCCATTTTTTATGTCGCAGGAAAGCTTTTCCCTCGCTGAAAAAAACGTCATAACCTCTGTCCTCCAACATCGTGACCAAGACCAAGTTCTTCTTCAGACCTGGAACATGCATAACATCTTTCAGTAGAAATGGTTTACCTGACTCCATCTCAAAGGTAATGGTTCCAATGCCGGTCAAAATGTATATACCATCATCACCCATCTCTATATGCATTTGGAGATCTTTCTCCTCCAAGTCACTAAACAACTCCTTGTCTCCCATCATGTGGAAGGAAGCACCACTATCAAGATACCACACCAATCCCATTGCACTTGAAACCAAGCATGAAATCAAAGAGAAATAAAGTTCAAATTGTAAGGCAAGGGCCTCACCAGCTATAGCTCCAACATCCTTCTTGTTCTTATTTTTCTGTGGGCAGTTAGTGGCAAGATGCCCATGTTCGTGACTGTGAAAACACATCACCTTGGAAAAATCCATTCTTGCCTTTAGCCTCAGATTTTGGATGGGATTTCTTCCCCTTCCCTTTCCTTTCTTTGGTAGCCAAAGCACAATTCTCTTCATCATCATTCTTTGATGAAGAGACATGCCTAGTACTTCGCCTTATCTCCTCCTGCACTAGATCCGACCAAAGTCGATCCCAATCCAGGGATGTCTCTTCATCAAAGAATGATGATGAAGAGAATTGTTCTTTGGTATCCAAATCACAATTATCTTCATCATCATTCTTTGATGAAGAGACATCCCTGGTACTTCTCCTTATCTCCTCCTGCACTAGATCCGACCAAAGTCGCTCCCAATCCAATAGTTTCTCCCATCCATTAACATAGTCCTAATAATTGTGCCAACTCTTCAAAAGCCCAAGGAGAGCAAAGCTCACCAATTCATCATCTGCAACTATGATTCCCACACTCCCTAGCTCATCCCTACATTGGAAAAACTTCATGAGATATTTTGAATTTTGTCGCCCTTCTCCATTTTGATTTTTCTGAGCTTATCTTTCAACGCCAACTTCCTATGGTCGTTGATGCTTTGGAAAAGATTTTTCAAAGCCTTCCACATTGCAAATGGAGTGGCTTTCCCGTGAAGGCTTGACACAATATGGTCCTTCACACCTTCCAATAGAATTATTCTTGTCTTCGCTACTTTCTTTTGCCAGGCGTCAAGTAATGCAACATCCATCGAAGTGGGCTTAGGAACATCGCTATCGATGAACTCCTTCAGACCATTATCTTCAAGCACCGCCTCCATCCTGTCCTTCCAAGCTATGTATTTGGATCTACCTTTGACTGTATACTCCAACCGCAACCCATTGAAAGCCATTTCAATGAATACTCAACTCTCGCACCAAGAAATTCTTGCAGCAAATTTGAATTATCCACCAGCGCAAAACTCGGCACCGCTTCGATATTGGAATCTCCAGTGATCAACACTACTTTGATACCATGTAGAAATTATACAAGATGCATTTATATTATTGAACTCCCCTGATCTAACAAATTAATCTTATGTTAAATACATAATCCTCCCACTTAATTATTTGCGGAAATTAAATTGCCAATTGCAAACACATATGAAGCAAATCAATAGCACATAATAAGAATGTTTAACGGGAAAGCTTAAAGCTAAAAACCCAAACTATGATATATTATGTATATCAATGGAACATGTAACAATATCATACAAAGCTTAGTACATCAATCTCTCAGTACAATCAACAATCGTCACATATTGTCATGCAGAAATTTGCATATCTATGCACCAATTTCTTGCCTCCTGACAGCCTGCCTCCACTGCACAATCCCTACTGAAGAGGACCCTTGCATGAATTCGATCTTGCCTTGCCTTGACTATGCAATCCTCATTGGCATCTCCAATGTGTGTTGGATGCATTGAATGCATCACTATAGTCAAAACAGATTGATTCAAATTTATGCAGGAACGCAATAGAATACAGAAATAACCATACACATAGAAATACAACAGAAATAAGGCTTCATTTCATTAATATCAAATCACAGAAATATGCTTACAAACATGATGGAAATAAAATAGCTAGGGTTCTGGTAGCTAATCTCTGATAATATATTGGGTGACTAGAGACCTCTGAACTGTATTCCAATGAGGCTCGAGGGCCTATTTATTATGGATAAACAATGGAGAATTCTAAACGTCCAAAAACCTAACCCTAGAAGATGAAACACCAAAAATATGGGCCCTGTTTGGGTAAATTGGTGTCTCAAATTCCCAGGGACGTAACTTCGGCATACTATCTCCGTTTGGGGCTTCAAAACAGTTCCAGAAGTTCAGGACCCAAAAAACTGCTAAAAATAGTAAGTTGTGAAAATACTAAAAGAGACAATGGTGGGGCCCCAAGTGGAATAGGCAAGTGGCCACCAATATCCACTTGGATCATTCCTCCCCCCTTAGGAAGCAATGGTCCCCATTGTGTTGAGTTCCTCCATGAGATGAGGAAACTTCTGTTGAACTTGGTCCCTGGTGAACCACTTGCCTTGGTGCAGGAGTTGGCCAGCTTTGACAACCCGATACAGTTGAATCTTCTTTTGGAAAGTGTTCTTGATTTGCATGTCCATGACACATTCTGTGGTGGCCTGTTCCATGCAGTCTGGGTTTAACTCTTTTGGTGTGAGTTCTTCTACAATGTCAAAGGTGTCCAATAGAGGTGGGAAGTAGGGACGAAGGCGGTCTACATTGAATACTGGGTGCAAACCAAGGAATGGTGGAATACTGAGCTCGAAGGCAATGTTCCCTACCACCTTGGTGATGGTTTATGGCCCATATCAGAGCGGGTGAATCTTGCGGTGGGGTCCAGCGAGGCGCTCCTTCTGCAAATGTAGCCACAGTTTTTCGCCCACCTAGAAGTTGTGTGGCACCCGATGTTGATCATGTCGTTGCTTGTACTTAGCATTGGCTCTATCCAATATGTTATGAACCTGTTGGTAGATGTGTTGAATGTGCTTGATGAAGTTGTTTGCTTTGTCAGCTTCAGACTAGACATGAGCCGAATCGGCCTGAGTAGCTGCAAATGGCATGGCTACGTCAATGGGACATAATGGCTGGAATCCCAAGCCCACCTGAAAGGGGCTGTGGCCGGTTGAGTTGTGGAGAGCCCGGTTATAACTGTGTTGTACATACGGAAGGCTCTCATCCCATGTGTGTGGATGCTTTGAATTGTACATGCATAGAATTTGTACAATCATCCTGTTGACGACCTCTGTCTAGCCATCAGTTTGGGGATGGAAAGTTGTGGACTTGGTGAGCTTGGTGTCCAACATTGACCAGAGGCTGGACAAAATTGTGCTGAGGAACCTGCTGTCGTGATATGATATGATAGACTGTGGGATCCCAAAGTTCACCCACACTCATTCCAAGAAGAGTTTAGCAATGGCTTATGCTATGATATTCTTCTTGCACGCCGCCATAATGGCCATCCTTGAGAATCTGTCGACGACCACGAAAACACAGTTGTTTCCATGCTTAGTAGAAGGAAGGCCTAACATGTAATCCACGGAGATGGATTCCCAAGGTCGACTAGGGGTAGGTAGCGGAGTATAGAGCCCTTGCTTCTTGATGGTCGGTTTGGAAATGGCGCAAGCAGTGCAAGATCTGATGTACTTCCCGAGATCCTGTCGAAGGTTCAGCCAATAGAAATACTTCCGCAGTACTGCCACTGTTTTCTCCACCCCAAAATGCCCAGCGAATCGACTGTAGTGTGCTTCCCATATCATCTTGGCATGCTCGCTTGAAGGAACACAAAGGTGTCCCAGGTGACATAATAGTGCATCTTGGAGGTGAAAATTTGGAACTTGCATACCCCCCAAGAGTGCCTTGTACGTGTAGCTGAATTCTGGATCACTCTTTTAGAGAAGTGGCTAATCAAAAGTTTCATGCCCACAAGAGTTGAGAACGGTGGTTATGGCCACGATCGGTGGTCGGCTGAGGCAATCTGCAACATTATTGGTGCTACCCTTCTTATACTTGATGTTCAAATGAAATTGTTGCAGATATGTGGACCACTTCTGATGGTGATCGTTCTGCAACTTCCCTTGTGTCTGTATGAACTACAAGGGTCAGTGGTCTGTGTGGATGATTTTCTCCTTCCCCAAAATGAAATGCTTCCATTGTAGAGAATCCTGCACAATGGAATACATTTCTTTGTCATAAGTGGGATACTTTCGAAATGTGTCGAACAATGTCTCACTGTGATATGCCACTGGATGCCCCTGTTGAGTAAAACCTACCCCAATAGCATAGTCAGAGGCATCTGTCTCGATCTCAAATGGTTGTTGCAAGTCTGGTAATGTGAGCACTGGGGCAGAACAGAGACGATGTTTCAATTCTACAAACGCCTTCTGTTGAGATTCCGACCAACAGAATTTTTCTTTCGCTCCTCCCTTGGTGACTTGACTCAAGGGCCAAGTGATATGATAGAATCCCAACACGAACCTATGGTAGAAATTAGTAAGACCCACAAAGTTGTGAAGCTCTGTTAGGGTGGTTGGGGCTGGCCAATCCCGAATGACTTGGATCTTCGCTGGATCCACATGCACCCCCCTTTCATCAATAATGTATCCCAGATATTGAACCTGGGTCATGCCAAAAGTGCACTTCTCCAAATTGGCACACAACTTGTGTTGCCGCAGTGTTTAGAGGACTTCTCAGATGTGGTGGATGTGCTCTTCCCAAGTCTGGTTGAAGATAAGAATGTCATCCAAGTATACCACTACAAATGAGTTGGTGAATGGAAGCAATATGTTGTCCATAAACCTCATGAAGGTTGTGGGAGCATTTTTCAATCCAAAAGGCATGATTAGCCATTCAAAAAGGCCCTCATTGGCTTTGAAGGCAGTCTTCCACACATTAGAGGGTTCGATTGGTACCTGGTGATACCCAAAATTCAAGTCGATCTTGCTGAAATATTTTTCCCCTCTGAGTTGGTCCAGAAGGTCATCAATCCGTGGGATCAGGCACCTATTCCAGACAGTGATCTTTTTCAGCGCCCAATAATGAATACAGAGTCTCCAAGTCCCATCCTTCTTCTGTACCAACATGATCAGGCTCCCACAGGGTGATGAACTTGGCCGGATGTGACCTTTCTGCAGTAGCTCCTGAATATTCCTCTTGATTTCATCATTCTCCATAACAAAGCACCTATAGATCAGTCCATTGGGTAGCGGCGCACCTAGGGTCAGGTCAAAGGGGTGCTTGACCTAACAGTGTAAAGGCACCCCTGTGGGTGAGGTGAAGATGTCCCTGTACTCCTCCACAACCTTGTCCATTTTTTGTTGTCGTGCAGAGGAGACATGTTTGGAGGTCGTGGCCACAATATTCTTCTTGCCCTGGGGGCGGATCATCAGGAAAACAAATTTCCTGGCTTGGGAAATGAGCTTATTGCATTTTTTTGCAGTAACCAAAGAGATAGTGGGAGGTGGTCGTACCTCTGGTATCCTATACAATTTATTTCCCAAAGTAACAATAACAGTGCAAGGCCAGGACTCATACACAGCATGTCGCTTCCATAAGTATGGTTAGCCTAATAATCCATTAGAAACATCAATAGGAGCAATGCCACAAAATAGCTCATCTGTGAAGGGCTTGACGCTATAGGGAAGGCGACATTGCTGGCTGACGCGTAGATCCCGTCCTTGTTGAAGCCACCCGATGGTGTATGGTTGTGGGTGCACTGTGGTCGACAAGCCCAACCACTTCACGACATCTACTGAAATGAGGTTCTTTTGGCTCCCATTGTTGACAATGAATCATAGTGAGGAACCCTTTACCCACATCTGGGAGTGGAAGAGATGCTCTACCTCCTTTGGATCTTCTGGTTCCTCCTTCTGGATCTTCGTAGTGGAAATAGTGGCGTTGGGCTCTGTATCAATAATCTTCTTCCCTTTGTCATTCACCTTTTCAGGTTATGATTCAGATTTGGAGCATGCATATGATTTAGAAGCCCTCGTCTCAGCCACCAGCGACTGCTTGGCCCGACACTCACTTGTGTTGTGAGTGGAGCTCTTATGGAACTCACACCACTTTCCCATGTCCTTCTTTGGCTTCACAGTGTTTTTCTTTGCTTGTGTCTTCGGCAGGTTGTCTTGGGCTACCATGCCTTGGATTTGTCCTTTCTTCTGTGGTTTGGGGGCACCTTTCCCTTGCTTTTGATTCGTAGATCCAAAGTCTTGCTTCTTCTGTTTGAATTTCTGCTCAATCTTGGCAGCATACCGGTATGCCGTACCAAGTGAGGAGATGTCGATGAATTCCATTTCCTCCTGAATGTATCTGTGCAAACAACCAAGATACTTTAGCACCAAATGCTTCTATGAATCTTTGATACCCAACTTTGTGCGCAGGGTATGGAACATATTTGTTAGGTCATGCAAATCTTGATCCCTTTGTTTCCGTAGTGTGGTCCATTGTATGTACTTGTCCTCATAGCTCCCCAGGAGATAGTATTGTTCCTTGATGGCATCTTGGAAATAGCTCCAAGTGGGTACGGCTGAGAATAGAGAGGGTTTTGTCTCGTCCGTTTTCTCATAGTAGGTCTGCCACCAGTCCTTGACATGGGTGGTAGCTTCAAGGAGTGAAAAAATAATCTTCTCCTAGTCGGAAAAATCATGAACTGAGAAATATCTATCTAATAGATTCAACCATCTATCTACAAGATCTGCATCTATTTGACCCTCAAATATGGGAATGTCAAAGTTTACTTGTACCTTAAAGGGAGTCGCACCTCCAGAGTGGCTGCTAGATGCAGATGCACCGCCGGTGGGAAGTCGTTGAAGGATCTGGGCAAAGTTATCCATCATCACATTCATTTGTTTTTCGAGGGCCTCCTTGAAAAATATTTTGATAGGATCTCCTACTCCCTCATCTTTCTTTTCATCCCCCATGGGCATCCGTCAGGGTTTGTGAGGTTGATCTTGCAAAGGTTCCACCAGATCGAGCCCTAACTCCTTATACCCTGACCTCGTTGGGGACATGCAGAGAAGGATCGAGATAAAGCAAACTGCTTTGATACCACTGATCTGGATTTATGCAGGAACACAATAGAATATAGAGATAACCATAAACATAGAAATACAACAGAAATAAGGCTTCATTTCATTAATATCAAATCACAGAAATATGCTTACAAACATGATGGAAATAAAATAGCTAGGGTGCTGGTAGTGAATCTTTGAGAAGAGATGTGGCGACTACAAACCTCTGAACTATATTCCAATGAGGCTCGAGGGCCTATTTATTATGGAGAAACAATGGAGAATTCTAAACGTCCAAAAACCTAACCCTAGGAGATGAAGAACCAAAACTGTGGGCCCCGTTTGGGTAAATTGGTGTTTCAACTTCCCAGGGACGTAACTTCGACATACTATCTTCGTTTGTGGCTTCAAAATGGTTCCAGAAGTTCAGGACCCGAAAAACTGCTAAAAATAGCAAGTTGTGAAAAAACTAAAAGAAACAATGGTGGGGCCTCAAGTGGAATAGGCGGGTGGCCATCAATATCCACCTGGATCACAGATAGTCCATCTGACCCTTTCACCTATCTCTCCACTGGGTCTCCACTAGAATTGACATGCAAGTAGTTAATTGTTGTATTTTTTTAGTTGCAAGTGAGTCTCTAGTTGTGAATTAATTAACTAATTAATTCACTAAACTCCCACTAGTTGTTGGCGAGGAATCAGGTCTCGCAGGCAAGACCCAGGTTCAGGAGTTGTGGCCAAGAAGGGAATCCGTTGTAGTCTAGAACCACGCTGGCATTATCACCCTACTCTGGAGAGCAGAGAGTCTCACTCGAGGCATGCCGCAACCACATGAAAGAAGGGAACATATCGATAGCAAGGAACAGATCCGCAACTCATGATTACCATAAAAAAGATTGCATAAACATAGATATATCCACAAGAACATTCAGAGCATAAACAGGTATTAAGAAAATAAAATTTTAAACCATCGCAACCGTTATGAATGCATAAGAATTACACAGTGGGACAACAACTTGCAATTGTATTGATATCTTCATCCACAACCATTGTTACATAGCTTCCGCAAGGAGAGCTTACAGCCTGTTACAGATGCCTTACATAACAGAAAGGTAAATGAGGGAACCCTAGGAACTACAGAGATATCCTGGCTGATCTCTTTTAGTCGCTCTGCGTTTCATCTCATGTTTCTCTTCTTCTCTTCTTGGCCAGGTGACTGCTATTTATACACCCACTTTCGCAACTGTTAGTTCCTCTTTTCGTTCTTCTTCAGCTGCTTCAAGCTTCTCTCTTGTTATTCGTGTGTTCCACTTTCTATCTTCTATTGTTTATCCTCATGCATCTTCTTTCTTCAGCTATCTCTTGCTTCTGCGCCACCTTGATAGCTCCGCGGCTTATGGTACTTGCAACTCGGTCGTGATTGCCATGTGTCATCTTGCCGCAACCAAAAAAGGTCATCCTTTATTCAAAATACAAAATATTCGAAACAAGTTTTCAAAAACAAGGGCCCCAACAGGCCCCGACCACAATTTCTTGACTTGTCCCCAAGTCAATCACAAATTATAGTCTCTATCTCCATCGCCCCGCTTGATCCTGTGCCCTGTTCGGCCTGTGTGCCTTCATTTTGTACCTGCTCCCGTTGTGCACCATCAACTTGTTCCTGTTCTCGCTGTGCGCCTTCTCCCGGTTGTTCAAACAAGGGCCCCAACTCTAGGACTCTGTGGAATGCTGTATATTTAAGCTCTATGAAGGCCGATACAGCTTGCTGCCACCCCTGCAAGAGTGAATCTGTGGCGTCAGCGATCCTAGTGACAGCGGCCTCTTCTAGGGGTGTCGGGACAGCCCCGAACATCGTGCTAATTTGGGTTTCGGCCTCGATGGCTAGCTGTTGCATCGTCCTAGCACTGTTTTGGAGGGGTGGGCAAAGCTCACGAATTACTCGTTTGGCCACTGTAGAATTGGCTTTTGTTTGCTGGATCTGTACTTCGAGCTCATCCGCCTGGGCGTATAATTGGTCTAACCTTGCGGGGTCTGTGACCTCTTGAATTTCCTGGGAAACTTGCTGTAGCTGTGCGGAGATTGGCTATGCTTTGACAGTCAAGGTCAGTGAACATTCTTGGAGACCCTTCAGGAGGTCGTGCACCTCGCGTGCCACAGAGATGAGCGTTTCCTGCATCTGGGTTGCCTGGCCCTGCTTTGCGGCAACCTGGGCTGAATAGGTAGCCGTTGGGTCGGGCAGCGCTGGGCACGCGTCTAATGCTGTGTGGAGCTCTGTATTTTCCTGGTGGAGACGAGTGAGTGCAGTCTGGATGTAGAAGGCTTGGGTGATGACATTCTGCTCCGCGACATTAGAAGGTAGCGGGGTATAATGAACCTTTACCGAGGGCCATAGGCCTAAAAATACCTGAGTTACGTTGGCTATCTGATCTCGCAGGCGGTCCTTCACCGTGATAAGCTGGTCACACTGTTCAGTAAACGCCACGATCTGTTGTTGTTGCTCTTCGCACTGTTGCTGCAGCTCCGAGTGAAACTTCTCGGCCTGTTGGGCCGCCCGCTGAATGAGTAAGTACAGCTGTGTTGTACCCCATGTTTCTAAGTGAGTTGTGCCCGAAGCACCCTGGTCCGGCCGCCTTTCTTGGAGGGGTTTCCCACTGGCAACTGAGCAGTTGGAATGCTCTGGAGGGGACGGTGGTGTCTGTTGTTGCATTGAGTTGGCCATATTCAAATCTGGCCGCTCCTGCTGATCGGTTTGGGCAGTGAGGGGAGGGTCAGCATGCTCAGGCTGAGCCTCGGCCAAGTCAGCCCCAATGTTTGCCAGCTAGGTAAATATAGCAGATAAAGAAACCTAGGGTGTGCCCACGAGGTCGACTGGTGGTACTAAGGTAGCAGTACAGGAGTCAAATTTAGTGTTGTGGTCCTCGCTAAAGAGTTCTCGGATGAGCGGGTCGGACACAGTGGCAGATTAATTTGATGGAGCGGATGAAGTGGTAGGCGGAGGTGGAATGGTGGATGGAAGTGGAGTTGTGGATGGAGGGCGAATGTTAATAAACTCGGAAGGGTCAATAAGGGGTTCTTCCTGGATCAGTGCCCCTGTATTTGGGGCTAGTGGCGGATCATCATCAGTAAGGTCCACCACCAGATTCGCTACGGTGGTGCGGGCCTGCTTGGCTGGAGGAGCTTCTAATTGCTCATGGGCCCGGCTCTTTCCTCCCATCGGGGTGATAATTGGGCTTGCAAAGGTGAATAAAATAGTCGGGAGGGGAGAAGTAAGAGGAGTGGTAGGGGTGTGCAAAGTAGACCGAGAAATCTGAAATTCATAAAATAAAGGGAACGGAGAGGCATCGCTAGAAATAACTTGGGCTGCCGCATTAAAATTTTGCACCTGTTTATTAAAGTGGCGAACGACGGGGACGAGTGGTTCGAGGAGTTCCTGTGGTGGTGTTGCCGCATCCATCTCGGTAGGCTGTTGCAATGGCAACATCCGCTCAAAGTTGTACCTGGGGAGGCCATCGCGGATGTGCTTCGTGACCCCCGGCCACGAACAGACTTCGCGGTGGAAAGTGGCATTGTCTAGCTGGAACTTCAACGACGTCATGTGGAAGGTATCTTCCGGCACGCAAGAGGGTCGGAGGTAAGTATGCGTGACTTGCAGAACCACACTTGCTCACTATACTCGTCCAACAGGTTCCTAGGCACCCGTTGCTGGTTGGCTACGACATCCATCATTAAACCGTACCAGGTCCGAAATACTTCGGCATTCACCTGCTTGGTGCTCAGATCAGGCGACACCTTCCATGGAAAAATTTTCATCGCAAGAGGTTGGCCCTCTGGAATTTCTGTGGGTAGCATGAAAAGAGGGGTGTGCCATTTCCACATGGAAAAAGCAATGATCAAGTATCCATAAATGAAGTTGGTCGTGTGCTTGTAGTTTTCTTCACACGCATCAAATAGCTCTTTCAAGAGAAAGGAGCACCAATTCAGCTTGGCACCCTGAACAGAGTGCTCCGCACTAGAGATAGTGTCCAAGGTGCATTCACCCTTGGTGTAGTGCCTCATTGTCTTGTTGGCAATGAGGTAGCAAGAAAATTTAATCTCAGGCATGTTAATAAGCTCTATCTTGGCTCCCTTCCCTCCCCACCAGGTGCCATATTTGCTGTACAGGTCTGCATCCCCGGATTTTCGTGCGCGCTTAGAGGTGGTCTGACATGCGGTCGAGACATCCGCACCATTCTGTGAGAGCCCGGTCAAACGATGGATGTCTTCAACATGAATGGGAATTTCCTTGTTCAGCTACAAGGACCCATTCTAAATGCGGCTAAGTAAGAACCGAGTGCACTGCAAAACCGGTCCGGTGGTCTCGAAGACTAGAAGATTTCTAAGATTCATGAGAGAAGACTGCTGAAGGCCCTGGAATGCTGGTAAAATTTAGTTGGTGGAGTTCCCGGCTGTGTTGTAATAGTGTTCCATATATGCTTGCCAATTGAGCACCGGGAATTCAGAGGCATCAGAAAGGTTGGCGTCTATCAAAGCTGCACTGTCGTATTTCCCAACCAGAGACTCTGTCCTGTGAATCCTGCTGTCAAGCTCTGGTTCAACGACGGATAGAAGGGCCTTCAGCATTTTTGCACGACGTTGATAGACATGTATAATTTTCCTTGGTCTCCCTTCTTGATTCTATGCATTCTGAGACTTCAACTGCTTTGGTGCTGCTGCAATTGCTAATTCGAACTGGTCCGGCATTCTTGTGCTTTTCTTCATGCAAGTGATGTAATTTCCTGGCACGAGTGAAGTTGATGAGACCCCATAACAAGTTAATTCCTGTTGGCATTCTTTTCTGCGATAATCGTACGATTAATCGCGTGCCAATGGGTATTCTGACAGTTGCTAACGGTGGCATGGGGAAATGGGTGGACGCGATGACTAAGGTAACTGCGGATGATGGAAAAATGATTATGGCAAGGTTACTTCCAATTATGGTAATTTATGATGCAAATCTAGACGATCCTACGGACTGACACAAGTACTGACGGACATGACCTGGACTGACATGGAAACGTGTATGCAGCCTACGAGGATGACACGTTGGACGCGCCCCTCCCCGACCACATTCGGTTGCGGTACGGTCCCCGCAACAGATCGGGGATTGACAAGTGATGCGAAAAAGGAAAAGACTACCTATGCTCATCCCGGTTGCAGGAGAGTTATTCAACTACGCTACTCTACAGGTGCTCTCGGTTGCGAGAGTTATTGATGAATGTGGGGAGAACCTTACTCTTGGTAGGGTTTCAGGCATGCGCCATTCACCCATCCCGGTAAAGCAGTACCGTCCAGCTGAGCCAAACGAACGGCGCTGAACTCTCTAATCTCGATGACAAAGTAAGGTCCTAACCAGTGCATCTGTAGCTTTCATGGAAACTTCTGGAACTTGCTGTCGTATAAAAGGACCCTGCCGCCAACCCGGAATGCTTTTTTCTTGATGTGGCGATCGTGCCACGCTTTCTGCCTATCCTTTTGAACCTTCTGATGAAATTCCGCCAGGAACCGGGCTTCGTCTAGTTCCTGTAATTCATGGAGGCGCTCCTGGAGCGATGCGTCTTCTGAGAACTTGAGAGTCGTGGAAATTAAAAGACTTGGCACCGTGAACTCGGCGGGGATCACAGCTTCTCGGCCATACACCAACTAGAACGGTGTCTGATTGGTCAAGCGCTTCACTGTAGTTTGGTAGGCCCAGAGCGCAGCTGGTAGCCATTCATCCCAGTCATCTTTCTGGGCGTTACAGATATTTGTTAACCCCTTTTCAAGAATTTTATTAAACGCTTCAATAGTACCATTGGCCTGCGAGTGGTACGAACTGCTTTTGTGATGCTGAATCATAAACGTGTCCAACAGCGACTTGACCGTGTCATTAATGAAATGCGTACCTTGTTCGCTGGTTAAAATTCGTGGGCAGCCAAACCTGCTGATGATGTTTTCAAAGATAAACCGTGCTACTGTATCCGTCGTGCAGTCTCATACCACCGCCGCCTCAGCCCATCGGGTGAGGTAGTCGGTTGCGGTAATGATGTATCGGGCCTTGGAGTGCCTGGCGACCAGGGCTATAGGACCGACGAAGTCGACGGCCCATTTCTCGAATGGCCGTAACACATGGACTAGGTGTAATGAAAGTTTGTCCCTGTGAGAGGGCCTCCCCATCCGCTGGCACACGTCGCATCGCTTCACAAATGCTTTACAATTGGCATGTACTATCGGCCACCACAAGCCAACTTGGAGCACCTTCCTCACAGTCGGTTTTGCACCCACGTGCCCTCCCGCGACACCGATGTGGAATTCCCACATCACAGCTTCGCGCTCGTGGTCAAGGATGCAACAGCGCAGAACCTCATCAAGACCTAGCTTATATATCTGCCCCGCAATCAGTTGGTATTCAGCAGCACGGACGACCAGGTGCTATTTCTGGAGCGGGGTGTAATCCTGAGGGCATTGCCCCGTGGTCAGATAGGTGGCAATGTTGGCTAAGTAATCAGGTACCGCTTCGACCTGAAAGAGGTCAGCATCTGGAAGCTGATCCTCAAGTGAGCCGTCGTTCTCCCCCATCTCCAACCTGGATAAATGGTCGAGCCCAACGTTCAACCTCCCGGGCTTGACGATCACCTCAAACGTAAATTCTTGAAAGAGCAGAAACCAGCGACAGATCCATCCTTCCAAAACAGGCTTATTTACCAAGTACTTCAATGCAAAGTGGTCCGTAAAGAACTTAAATTTTCCTCCAAGAAGGTAGTGGCAAAACTTCTGGAGAGAGTACACCATGGCCAAGGCCTCCCATTCAGTAGTGGTGTAATTCTTCTCGCATTAGACAATTTGCAGCTGGCGAAGTAGACTGGATGGTCGACTATCGTGTCTCCTGGTTGTGCCAAGACAGCCCCAAGTGCAATAATGGAAGCATCAATATGCACATGGAACTGCTTATCCCAGTCTGGGTGAACAAGTATAGGCGCCATCACCAGCTTCTCCTTCAGAATGTCAAGAGCCTTCTGACACTCCTCCGTCCACTGGAATATTTCTGACTTCCGCAGTAATTTCTCCAAAGGGGCAGTGATCTTCGCATAATTGTGGATAAACCGCCTCTAATATCCTATGTGCCCAAGTAGTGCCCGCAACTGCTTCACGGTTTCGGGGGCTTCCATGTGGACTATTACGACGACCTTGGCGGGGTCGACACAGACCCCTTGCTTGCACACCACGTGTCCTAACAGCGTGCCGAAAGGAACTGCAAAAATACATTTCTTCAAGTTCAAGGAAATCTGCAACTATCGACACTGATAAAACATAATACGCAATAGGGTGGAATATTTCTTCAACAGACTGTAGACAGTCCAGTCGTCCATGTAGACTTCCAGGAACTTGTGTATGTACTCCCGAAAAGCAGCAATAACAATCCGGGAAAACACGACCGAAGCGTTTTTCAAGCCGAACGGCATTACATGGTATGCGAACGATCCCCATTCAGTGGTGAGTGTCATTTTCGGCTTGTCCTCTTTCGCAATGCGCACCTGATGGTAACCTGAAAAACCATCCGTGAAGGAATAAGCTTCATTTCCCGCAACATGATCCAAGACTTCATCGCTAAAAGGAGTGGGAAATGGATCATGGATGAAGGCGTTGTTCAGACTTTTGTAATCGACACAGACACGTATCTCCACCTTGTCCTTCTTATTCTGAATGACAATAGGACTCACCCACTCTGCTTCTTCCACTGGAAAGATGAGACCTGCAGCCAGCATCTTGTCAATCTCCATCTTAACCTTTTATTTGATTCGTGGGTTCAGCCGGTAGAGTCGATGCTTTACAGGTCGGGCATCCGGTTTCAGCATAATGCACATTTCTCCGAGGTCGCCCTTGATACTCTTCAGATCCGCTACCGATGAAGGGAATAAGTCTTCGTATTCCTGGAGGAGGCTGAAGATTTCCTTGGTCGTCTCCTCATCCCAGCAATCTCCAACAGTAGCCAGCTTGGGCTTTTCCTCCGTACTGATGTTCAACTTCTTTGTCTTTAGCGGCTGTAAATGGATGCCTTCATTGGTCGGTTCTTCATTGAGGTTCTGCTCACCTTCCTTTTCTTCAAAATACAGGTGCCTGAGGTCCTCCAGACTGTCATCGTCTGGATCTCCGTCTATCCGTTGGAAAACCAACTCACGTCTGGCCATAGGACATGGTGCAACCGTGTCCCCATCGGCCTCGGGGTCGCGGAAAAACAGGACCGCCTTGATCGCTTCTAGTGCCCGAGATTCCTGCTCTATCTCCCCTTCGAACGAGAAGCATCGAACAAACTTTTTTGTGACTTCCCGCCAAGAGCGGGTTCTGCGTTTCTGCTCCTCTTCTAAGTACCAGGCCTGGGGGATTGTATCCAAGGAGTGGATAAACTGATGTACCCATAGCTCTTGCGGGTATCCCAGACCTTGCCACTGTTCCTCACAGCTCTTCAAGTGGTCCTACGGATCGGAAGTCCCCTTGTATCTGTGCCCGCTTCGAGGGCCTTCGTCCTCTTTAAACCGTGCCTTCAAAGCCTGAGTCGCGTATCTCCACCGCGACAAGGTGGTGCGGTGGTTCCTCCACCACCTTGTTGACGTGGATTGTAGTGCGACGTCCAAAAGTGGTATTCTGCGGCTTTCTGGAATCGTGTCTTCCACCTTTGCAACAAAGGTATTCACAGCCTGCATGTTCGACAGGGTGGGGTATCCTCTGAACTCAACACCAATCCAACTGACTCAGGTAATGGCTGCACATCTCCGCATGCTGGTCTCGTACCCCCCCTGCTACCAGTCTTCCCATGCAAGTTCTGAACCCAACTCCAAGCTCTGGACACTGTGCCAGCTGACGGAGCCGGTTTCCGTTGGGTTGATATAATCGTCCCGCTTCCCTGCAGTCATCTGATAAAGGTGATCCATCATCTGAGCATCCTCCCGGTTGTCCACAGTTTCGGTATATCGCGGACCTTGATATGGGTCGAGGGGCTACGTGACCCGTACCTCCCCATCCTCGAAGATCATCAGCTCCTTTTTGAGGTCGATGATGGCGTAATTCTCAAAAGCCCAATCGATGCCTAGTAGGACAGGGTAAGGATCATTGTCCCCCATAATATCAATAACCTCAAAATCTGTGTAATTCTTCACCCCCGCAATGTCGACCTCGACAACTTCGAGTCGGCCGATCAGCATAATGCAGTATTGGTTCACCATTCTGAGTTGGATTGGTGAGTAGGTCAGCCGTGGCCGTCCAAGAGCCTCCCACGTCTTCTGCGGCAGGATGTTGATGTCAGATCCCAAATCAAGCATGGTGTCACTGATTTGGAAGCCTGCAACCTGCGTGTTAAGCCGAAACTCCTTTCCTGTTCGTCGCTTATTTTGTTTAACTCGCCGCACACACTGAGGTGCGGTGTCCCCAGGTTCCCTTGGTCCGATATTCCCCTGTAGTATGTCCTACAGAGTATGCTTGAGCTGGTCCCGCAGCGAAGCATTGTCAACAATTTTGAGGAACAGGTGAAACCATTCCTCAATCAAGGTCCCTATGGCGCTCTGTTCGCTAGAACCAGTCGTTGGGGGTAGCTCAAGGCCCCCAGCTTCCCGCAGCTAAGCAAAGGCCTCCACAGCCTCCTAGAAGTACTTCTTCTACGCGTCTGGCGGGATCAGTTGTTTGGGGGAGGCAGGTCGAATAGCCCGGACCGGCTCCCTTCCATGGGCATCCTCACCCATCTTCTTGCCACCCCGCGTCACGATCACGACATTCTGCATGGCCGAGGTCATGGTCCCTCGCGGCTCTGAATTTACCAAATTCGTTCCCCTCTACCGCGCCTGTTCCTCCCAATTCTTGATGAGCTCTGGACAGTCCTCTGTTGCATGGGTGTTCACGCGGCACTGAGAACACTAAGGACGTCGCGGTAGGGGACGTTCCCAAGCCACGTGACCCTCCTGGTCATAGTTGTAACATTTCACCGGACCTTGCCCCCATGTACGGCCTCCACGCATACCGACTCCTCTCCCCCTGGGAGTCTCATTCACCCTGTAGGAGGGTCAGTCCAACCGGTCTGCGAGTGCGTCGAGAGCCCTGCACTGCTCCGTGTTGTGAGTCGTGGAAGCACAAAACTCACAGTATGCGTTGTTTGGGACATTGGAGTACTTATGTAGTATCGGGCACATCTGAGGTGGATGCCCCATCGTCCGGAAAATCTCGCAGTACTCCGTGGTGGCGGGGTTCGGTTGAGGTGGGAACCCCGCGTAAGGCTGTTGCGGCTAGTATACCCCTTACAAATTCATCGCCGCGCCTCCCCCGATGGGTGGACCACCCTGGATCGCCGCGACCAAGGGTCCCACACCCGTGCCACGCAGCCAAGGACATTCGGTTGCGACGTGGCCTTCAACTAGGCAATGAGTGCACCAAACATTCGGCCTGGCTAGCCTTATAGGTTGCATCTCCTTGAGCTTTTCCGTCAGACTAGCGATCTGGTGTTGTAGTCCCACCAAGGAGGGATCCAACGGGGCCGGCCCTCCCCGATATTCCTGAGGGTAACCTGCCATGGCCTCTATCTTCATGGCCTGCTCTAAAGCATCCTGTAGGTTTTCAATCTTCTATTGGGTGAGGGGGGTTTGCATAAAGGGAAGCAAAGCCTTGATGAACCAGTCCCTCTGATGGTTTGGGTCGATCGGGTAGCTGAGTTTCTCGATCGCGTCCTTGAATCGTTGCATCAGCTCCCATGCGGTCTCTCCTTCTTTCTGTTTAATTTCCCAGAGCTCGAACAGACCCTGTTGGTCTGTCTGGGGAAGTTTAAATTCTCGGAAAAAATCCCGCTTAACGTCCGCAATTATTGGATTAGGATGGGCCTCGAACCAGTTGATAAACCATTGCAGAGCCCTCTCTCTGAGTGTGGTCTGGAACTATATTAACTTCCCTACATCTGGCGTCTACCGAGCCCTCCATATGGCTTCGCACAGATACCAGTGTTGCTCTACATTGTCATTTCCCCAACCAAAGAACTCTGGATACTGGGTGAAAGACCCCGCCATATTTACTTGTGAAGGGCTAACCAAGATAAAGCCTCTAGGTGGCGCTGTCGACAATGAACTGCTATGCAATTGACTCAATGCTTGTAACTTAACAAAAATATTGCTCAAAGGTTGATAAATTACTAGGGGAAGGTAGGGATCCTTGCCATGCAGAATGTTGGAAGCGGGGCTGCCTGGAGAAATGAATGTCGTCCGCTCTTGAAACAACCGCTGCATCACGACATACCATTCACCATCGAAACTCTCGTGGGGCTGCATACCTACATCGTCTTCGTCAATCATTGTCTCCCTTTCTTGCTTAGTTGGGCTCCCATGCACCCGTCGTACTCCCACAACGGTCCCTTCTCCTTCCTGGGTATCCACTTCCATAATTCCTATTCTCTAAGGCGCCTCCTTCTGGTTCTTCCTATCGGTTTCCCTTCGTTTCAAATCCCCATCACCCATTTTCGCCACCTATCGGCGATCTACGCCCGCCGATGGGCACGTCGCTCCCTCAACTTCCATGCGGCCTCGGCATCCATTCCCCACTTCCCACCTCACATTCTACGTAGCATCTGTCCCTTCCGCCCTTCCCCCAGCACCGAAGGTTTACACTTCCATACTTGCCTTTTGGAATTCCATTAGCCCTTCATCCACCATCAGGGCCTTAATCCACAGCGAAATCTCCTTGAGCAGTATCCCTCTTAGCCCAGAGCAGAAGGTAGCTTCAGCCTTCGAGAAGGATTGGTAGCACTCTGCGGAAAACTCTACAATATATCCGTCCAAATTGGTCTCTACCTAGAAATCCACCGTTCGGGTCAATTCATTTTCCAACCGATGCAAAGCTACCAGATCCCCATGCACCCACTTGCGGTTTATTTTCCTTGAGCCGTCCTTAGGCACCTTTTTCTGTAACCTTCACAACCAGTTGTAGAGGTCACTAGGGAACTTCCCCTAGAGGATCTCGTACGTATCACTGGCTGAATCTGAGAAGAGGACGAGCTCCTGGATCACCACCTCCTTTTTCTTGGTCAACTCTGCTTGCTGAGCAATAAATTGGTCGAGATGATTATCCCACCATCGCCATATTTCACCTTCATAGATCCTTGAGACCATGATCTAGTTCCCCTCATATCATGCGGGTCCTAGCAACATAACCATTTTTTGGTGAGGAATTAGGTCTCGCAGGCAAGACCCAGGTTCAGGAGTTGTGGCCAACAAGGGAATCCGCTGTAGTCTAGAACCACGCCGGCATTATCACCCTACTCCGGAGAGCAGAGAGTCTCACCCGAGGCATGCCGCAACCACATGCAAGAAGGGAACAGATTGATAGCAAGGAATAGATCCGCAACTCATGATTACCATAAAACATATTGCATAAACATAGATATATCCGCAAGAACATTTAGAGCATAAACAGGTATTAAGAAAATAAAATTTTAAACCATAGCAACCATTATGCATGCATAAGAATTACAGAGTGGGACATTAACCTGCAATTGTATTGATATCTTCATCCACAACCATTGTTACATAGCTTCCGCAAGGAGAGCTTACAGCCTGTTACAGATGCCTTACATAACAGAAAGGTAAGTGAGGGAACCCTAGCAACTACAGAGATATCCTGGCCGATCTCCTTTAGTCGCTCTGCATTTCGTCTCCTGTTTCTCTTCTTCTCTTCTCAGCCGGGTGACTGTTATTTATCCACCCACTTTCGCAACTGTTAGTTCCTCTTTTCGTTCTTCTTCAGTTGCTTCAAGCTTCTCTCTTGTTATCCGTGTGTTCCACTTTCTGTCTTCTGTTGTTTATCCTCATGCATCTGTTTTCTTCAGCTATCTCTTGCTTCTGCGCCACCTTGATAGCTCCGCGGATTATGGTAGTTGCGACTCGATCGCGATTGCCATGTGTCATCTTGTCGCAACCAAAAAAGGTCATCCTTTATTCAAAATACAAAATATTCCAAACAAGTTTTCAAAAACAAGGGCCCCAACACTAGTGTATCTTCAGTTAGAACTAGAAACAACTAGCACAACTGATTTTAACTCACTTAACTGAGCTAAACTAAATAATATCTCACATAGCTACTCTTCCAACTCTATCACAACTTTCCACTATTAGTTATAACTGAGTCCCCCATGCATGAGTCACCAACCACCCTAGGAATTGTGTAATTCCTTCAGCCCACTGATGTGCCACACCTGTTCACTGAAATAAAGTGCTCCAAGACAATATGTTGATATTTAGAGTCTGGCTATTATTAAGGGCTAATAATAATCAACGTGCATCTATTTTTAGATTAGCGATCTATAAATAGACTCCGCCGAATCTTCTAAAAATAGAAATTCATTCAAACATATAATTTTCTCAACCATCTAGAATTAGCATCCTACTAACTGTAGAATATGCTCACCATTCCAAAAATAGACATACACCTAAAAATAGCCTGCAGGTCCCACTTAGTGAAGGTGCTTAATTTTCACTAAGCTCGTCATCTTATTGAATCTGAACAATAGGTACAAACAATACAGGATCAGGGGGAGCTGAGATTGTGAAAATTCAACATTTCACTTTTTGTATGTGATTCTTATGAAGTAAAATAATGTGTATAAATGAGCTCTGATTTAGAAAGTCACATATGTTTCTCTATGATGAAAAAATAATGGGATAAGATGAGGGAAAATTTCTGATATACTTCAGTTAGTTCTTATTTGGATTTCTCATTCTAAAATTGATTGTTGACAATCTGTTGATGCTATTTAGAAGTGGTTTTGGGTTTTATGAGTTTTTTATGCTTTGATGGATCTTTGATTGGTGAGCTTTTGTATATGTCCTTACTGAAGGATGAGTTGGGTAGACTTGAAAATAAACAAGTGGTACAGGTTCAAGGGGAGAATTTACTATGCTTTTAATAGTGCATTGTTGGAATTATGTTTGGTACATAATGATCCTTATCATTGGTGTTGTAGCTAAAGATACTCATGTTGCTGAATTTTTTGAATGATGAAAGGGTTTCTTATGGTGATATTATGAATGATGCTTATCTATTATCATAGCTGTGATGATAAAAGAATATCTCGTGATGATTCATATGATTGAGGATTGTGGTTATTCTTTGTGGAAATAACATATAAATATTTTTGTCTCATGCTATGATTATTTAATGACGATAGTGTTTTCATGGATGATTCCTATGGTTTTTTTCTTAGTCCTTACACATATTACATGAACATGTTATGATGCAAATAGTATGGTTATGAGCATGATGGTCCTAATGATATGGGATCATAGGGATGAGTATTTGATGATGATAAATTACAAAAAGGGATCTTATGGATGATTTATTACGTTTTTGGTCCAAGAGGATGATGTTGCTGCATGTTTCATGAAGATATGGTTATTGATATACTACTGCTACATTTGTTGGACGATACTTTGAGACATGACATGTTCAGTTACATATTGATGATGATGAATGATGCTACATTCTCACAAATGTTGTTGATGCATAAAAAGATATATTTTTTAGGCTCTACCCACAAAGGGAAAGATCAAGTTGACCTTGATGAGGTCAAAGGGATAAGTTCTATTGAACAATCTTATATTTTTTATGTTCCATACTTTGTCACATGTTGATGATATTGGAACTACATAGCTTCTTGATGATGTTAAAAGTGCTACAGTCTAATGCTTATGATACATATCCTACATGATATATGATGGTTTATAAAAACTATCTTGGTATTTCTACCTCACTCTTGAGGTCATTGGTCTTGGTTATAAATGCCATATTTGTCATTTGATGTAAATTGATGTAAGGGTCATGTAAATACCTATGATGTAATAATTGTAATATTCAGTCATGTATGGACTATTGGGGTCAAGTCAATTATGTAATCCTAGGTTGGGGATTTTATGTAATCATGAATCAAATATGTAATCCCACTGTGTTGGGAGATTGGTTAATATGAGTCATTAGTGATAGGAAGGTCATGTCTGGTTACTTGTTTGTATATCTTCATAAAATTCAGCATGTGCTCAGGGGGAGCATGATTACTATACCATCAAAGGAATTTTGAGTTCTAAAACGGGCCTCCTAATGAAATTATAAAATAATAGTGGAGATAATATAATAAGATTATATTACATCGTCAAATTTTAGAGGGAAAAAAGAAAAAGTTACTTTTTCAACTCGTATTTTCAACTTACCTCCATATGGGCTTACTCAAATTTCAAGCAGGAACACTCGCTTGATGCATAATTTGATTCATCATCCAATGATTACCCATGTTTCATACTTTCGATTGACCCTACTACATGAAAAATGATAAATACATGAAAAATGTGGTTGCAATCACATTTTTTCATGTATTTCTCATTTTTCATTTAGTTTGGTCCTTTGAAAGTATGCAACATGGGTACTCCTTGGATGAGGAATTAAATTATGAATATAACAATTACTCTTGCTCAAAATTTGATTAAAACCTTCATAAAATCAATTGAAAATATGAGTTTAAAAACGTAGTTTTATTATTTTATTTTATTTTAATCTTTTCTTTTTTTTTACTCCAAAAATAGTGAATAATCCCCCATGTTTGACATCATCTTCTTGAATCCTATTGGTTCTTATAAATTTTATTTTGGTTGTAAATTTTTCTTTGGAGGCCCATTTTAGACCTCAAAATTTCTCTAATGAGTGTTCATACTCAGCATATCAGATCTACACTGCTCATATCAATAAGGAGAGAGAAGCCTTCATTCAACATTGGTCAGCCCTTGGCCCTTGATGTCAAAGGGGGAGAGTATCTTGGTGTTTGGATAAATACTGCTTGGAGAGCAACTTGGTATATTTACAGGTATCTACAGATGGATGGTAACCAAACACCAAAGTGGTTGCCACTAATCCAAAGGGGGAGATTGTTGGAATTATGACAAATGTGTTGTCCTTGATGGAAAACCACTTGATGAGTTGTCCTTGATGGAAACCCACTTGACGAATATGTCAACATGATTATAATGTGAAGAATCTACAAGCTAGTACACATGTGACAAATATTTTAGAAAAATGAATATCGGTTCAGAGACAAAGAGGGGTGAGGTGATGTTTTGAGAAGTACACGCAGGTTCCGTGAAGTAAATATGAATACATACATGGGTATGGAGAAGAGAAAGTGTGTAAAATTTTGGTATCATGGTATTGGCCTATATTATTGAGCACGGCAATAAATATTTGATCCCGCCAAAAGAATACCATTAACAATACTGATGGTTTGTCCGATTTTATTAGTTAAGCCCTAAGTTATACAAGGAGATGAAGATCAAAGTGATAAGTGTGCATGGAATGGGTTATTGATGAGTGTTTGATCTAAAATAAGTGTGCACCTGGTAATATGATGATGGATCATATCCAATAGATATGAAATTAATATGTATTGAATACTCTACTTATGGCTTGATTTGATCTTTGATGATAATGTTTTGACGTATTTTTTCATTGTGTATGCCTAGATATGGGATGTCTTAAGTTCTGTTGTGTAGTGAAGGTTTGAGTCAAAAATTATAGATATATAAACAGGTTTTTTTCAAGGAAAGTGTGTACATACACAGATATACTTCTTGGTATTCATGTGACGATTATGTAGTATGGAAAAATTTGTACATGGCTATGCATAGTGAAACATAGGTACACACGCGAAATTGTTTTGTAAGGGTCACATACATATACTATGGTTTTGTTGAATATGATTTCTGATCAGTTTTCTCAGTCTTGTTGTGCTTACTAATGTCTATTAACAAATTATTTCATGATGATATTACTGTAATAGTGATGGTTGAAGTTGAATTAATTGTGGATTAATATGTTGAATAGTAACGATGTTGCAGAATTGTTTTGTAAGGTTCCCATACATATACTAGGGGTTTTGTTGAATATAATTTCTGATCAGTTTGCTCAGTCTTGTTGTGCTTACTAATGTTTGTAAATGAAGTATTTCATGATGATATTATTGTAACAGTGATGGTTGAATTTGAATTGATTATGGATTGATATGTTCAATAGTAATGATGTTTCTATCTGTATGTGGTTTAGATACATGTGATGATTCTTTGTATGATTCAATGATTAGTTCAGAATAACAATGATTGAGTTTGAAGGTTCACTACTTTAAGATCTATACGCAGGTATGTTACATGGAAAGGGCGTATACACATAGATATTGTTAATAACAGTAACTTATATATATTGACATATTTTTTATCAATGTTTATAGTGGAAGCAGTTGATTTCTATGATGGGTAATAGTGTTTGGCGTATTTTATTGATAAATGGTTATGCATTGAAGTTTCTGATATGTTCTAGTTTAGTTTTATCAATCAAACTTGTTGATTGAAATTCAATAATTGATTCAGTAAATTGATTCAACATCTGGTTGTGTATTTGGATCTGTAACACGTGATGATTTCATAATGTGATTGAATGGCTATATGAGTAGTATACAGATGCATATTCAATGTATTCAGATATGTATGTAGGTATTCTTCATGGGAAGCACATACGTATGCGGGTATGACTCAAAATAGTAGTGTATACATTCTAACATATGGTTAATTAGTGTTTATTGTGACAAGGTCTGGCTTTAGTGATAAACAATGTAAGTATTGGTATTATGGTAAATATATTAAATAATGATATAAGTTGATCTAATTGCTTGGGTTATTTGAGAATGATTTATTTGGGTCTCAAATGGTACATTTATTAAGTGACTTGATATAGTATGTATGGTTTCAAAGTTATTATTTGGTATTGGGATTGAAATGATGGTAGTGGCTCCAGTCTGAAAATTTGATGGAAAGTGGCCTGCAAGTTGTGATGGTTTGAATGAGGTGGATCTAGTATCAAAATTATGAAACATGGTCCATGAAGGTCTTCAGGGTTTGAGCCTTCGGTAAGGAATTCAAAGCTTCTTTCCAATGGTAGTTGGCAATTCATATCAGGGGGGTAGGAGCTCCCTTCTAGTGGGTGCCGATAAACGAGATCACGGGGTTGGAGCTCCCTTCCAGTGGGTGCTAGAGAACGAGAGAAGGTTGTAGCCTTATGTAGATTGGTGCCTACGTGTTGGTATGTGTTTGCACTAGTAAAATATTTTAGGAAGTATTTTATTATAATAAAGATAAGATTTAGATGAAAACAATAATGGTTTTCTCGTACATTTGGTTTCCACCTAAAAATCCAAGTGTTCATGAGTGTTGCTTATTTTTGATGGTTTATTTTTTATTATTGGACATTGTTACTGTTTATTTAATTTCTAATGAACTACTAACACACTGGTTCAAGATAAACAAATGATGAAAATAACTTAAAATTAAGTTAGTTATATATTCTAGTTTTCTGCATAACAATCATGTACATACATAGGTTTACTTCAGTATAGTCACATACAAGAATATAAATAATAAAAGAAAAGTGTAAGAAAGTTTAAAATACCGATTCATCCCCTCCCCACCCCTCGCTCAGTATTTTTCCCAACAATTGGCATCAGAGCGAGGTCCTTCTGAAGAAGCTTGATTGCTTCAAGGAGATCCGTCAAGATTGTGGGAAAGAAGAAGATAATTAAAACAAAGGTTTCAAAAAATAGTGGTATTTATAGTGATATATCAGATGTAGTGACAGTCATAAATATCATCAAATATTCAGTTTTGGGAGTACCTCATTTTTTATTGATAAAAAATGAAGAAGACAGTAATAAAGAATTATTAGCAATGTGATATTGTTCTAATTGTGGTCCATTTCCTTATATATGCAATAATGGTGATACTGATGATAAAAATGAATCAACTGAACTTTCACTCATGGGTAAAAGTGAAGGTAAGCACTCTAAATAGAAATTAGATTAAAAAAAGATGCCTCTAGAAGCAAAATATCAAGGCAAGTCATAAGCAATAGGAAATGTAGATGTGTCTATGCTAAGCAAAGATAATTATCAATAATAGAAAGAAATTTTGAAGTCTAACATAATGAACCTTGATGTTTTGTATCTAGTATGGAATGACTACATCAATATTCCCCCATTAGATGAGGAAGTGCAAAATAATGGTAAGGTATTGAGAGTCATCTTTTTTAGCATACTTGATTCAATGTTAAATAAGGTTCTGCATTATAAAACTACAAAGTAAGTGTGGGATAAGCTACAGTAAATCCATGAAGAAATCCCAAAGGAATATTTCTCATCACGGAAACTACCAGGTAATACTATCCCTAACAATGTGTCAAAGAATGAACATGATGATAAAACAACTCTTATGATGTCATATGGAGTTACTGATTTAGAAGATGACATGTTAGAATAAATTTATGATATTAGAACAAAACTTGATCTTTCTTCGAAAAAGATTGTTAATCTAAAATATAAGTTGCGGGCATATGATAACAAGGATCATATTAAATCAACAAATGTTGTTGTGGAATCTAATAAATATTGTGAAGGTATTGGAATTGAGATCATATCTCTAAAATCATATCTTTAAAAATCAGATAAGTGAAATGAAGAACTACTTCAAGCATTTGAAGAACAAGAAAATGGGTTGAAAGAAGATATTGTCGAATTAAAGGAGTAAGTAAAAGAAGGAAGAATGGTTGAAGAAGGTATGAAAAAGAAGTTTCTAGAAAAATAAAAGAAATATCAAAGGATGGAGGTTGAGATACAAATTTTAAAAGGTAAATTAGAAGAAAATGATAAACATTTGAGATTTCAAGATAATACTAAGATTCTGGATAATATTCTTAGTAGTCAAAGGTATCCCGCTGTTAAACCTGGTCTTGGTTTTCATGAAACTGTTATAAGAGAATCTAGTTCAGAAGCCAGTGCCAAGAATCAAAATGATATCAATGAAAAACCTGAAGTGTTTAACAAAGAGAGAAGAAGCTAACCTGATCAACAACTACGGATAATGAACCCTCAAAGGAAATCATTTGCTCCTAACTATAGAATTAAAAATCGATTATCTCCTATGATCAACAACGTTGAATACTTCATATGTCATAATTATGGACATGTTGCAACTAATTGACGAATCATATTGTTTTGGTCTCAAGAAAATAGTCTCCCCACTCGAATATCATCAACTCCCTGTTACTCAGTTTTCTTTAAGGGATTTTTTTTTTCTTGAAAAATATTTGGTCACAAAGCTATTGATTGCAATAGAAATAACATGTGACAAAAATATTATGATTGATCTGCTCCCTTTTCTAGTCATATAAGATGTTATGCATGTAACATTTTTGGGCATGTAGCAAAAGAATGCAGGAACAAATCAATGAATCACAACAGACAACATGGCAAGCAATCAGATAAGAATATTGATGAAAAATGACTAAATAAGATGGATCCACCAACATTCCTCTTAATAACCAAAAATAAGAAGAACAAATAAAATGTGTTCTTTCTCTTTGGTCATTTGAAAATGAAGATGAATGCTACATCCATAATAGATGCTCTGATCACATGAATAGATATAAGAGTAAAATGGAGTGTTTCTGGAAAAACCAAGATGGTAGAGTTATTATTTCAAATAGTGCTCCAACAAAATTTCTGGGAAAAGGTAGAGCCAAAATTAATAAACATAGAATAGCAACTAATACTTTATTAGTTCAAGGGCTAAAGAAAATTATCCTGAGTGCAGGTCAAATGGAAGATAAAGGAAATGTAATTGTGTTCACATCAACCAAATGAAAATTCATAGATGAAGAATCCAGAAACGTCATATCAAGAGGGTATAGAAACAAAGAAAAATTATATGTGTAAAAAGAACTAAATGCTCGCAGATATGAGGGGAATTCAGAATCGTAGCAAAAGAATATGGTACCCACTATAGTCCATTGATTTTAAAGCTTACTTCTCATAGTCACTGCAGAAGTAATGTGATGTACATGACCTCATCAGAGTAGAAGATGACCATCAAGTCCTTAGGATCAAAGATGCATGATCTCAGGGGGACCAATACATATCTTGATGATGATTCCCAAGGTTGTGTTGATATTCATGTTGGTTTTATTATTGACAGTGCATTTGATGTGATAAAAAAATACGTACAAATAGTACATGCTCAGGGGTAGATGAAATTGTGAAAATTCATCATTTCACTTTTTGGATGTGGATCCTATGAAGGAAAATCTCGTGTATATGCAAGTTATGATTTGGACAGACGTGTATGTTTCTTTATGATGAAGAAACAAAGGGGAAGACTGAGCGAAAAGTTATGATATACTTTAGTCAGTTCTTATTTGGATTTTTGGTTCTGAATTTGATTGATTACATTGTGTTGATGCTATTTAGAAGTGGTTTTGGCTTTTAAGAGTTGTTGATGATTTGATGGATCTCTGATTGATGAAGTTTCTTTGATGTCCTTACTGATGGATGAGTTTATCAAACTTGACAATAAATAGGTGGCACATGTTCAAGGGGATAATTTACTATGTTTCTAATGGTGCATTGTTGGCATTATGTTTGGTATATACTTATGTTGATCATTGGTGTTGATGTTAAAGATACTCATATTGCTGAAATTTTTGAATGATGATATGTTGTTTTCATGATACAAGGGTTTCTTATGATGAAATTATGAATGATGCTTGTATATTATCATAACTGTGATGATAAAAGACTTTCTAGTGATGATGCACATGATTGAGGATTGTTCTTCTTCTTTGTGGAAAGAATGTGTAGATCTTGTTATCTCATGCTATGATTATTTAATGATGGTAATAATGTCATGGATGATGCCTATGGTGTTGCTCTTAGTCCTTACATATATTACACGAACATGTTATGATGCAAATAGTATGCTTCTAATCATGATGATTAATGATATAATATCACAGGGATGAGTATTTGTTGACGATAAATTTCATAAAGGGACCCTATGGACAATTTCTTATGTTTCTGGGCCAAGAGAATGATGTTGCTATAGGTTTCATGAAGATATGGCTATCGATATACTAATTCTACATATGGTGGATGATACTTGGAGACATGGAATATTTAATTACATATTGATGATGATGAATGATGCTACATTCTCAGAAATATTTTCGATGCATGAAAAGATATATTTTTGAGGCTCTACCCACAAGGGGAAAGAGAAAGTTGACCATGATGAGGTCAAAGGGATAAGCTCTACGAAACAATCTTATATTGTTGATGTGACATACTTTCTCACAAGTTAAAGATATTGGAATTACATTGCTTCTTGATGATGCTCAAAGTGCTATTTTCCGATGCTTATGATACCGATCCTACATGATATATGATGGTTGCTAAAAACTATCTTAGCTTTTCTACCTCACTATTGAGGTCTTTTCTCTTGGTTATAAATGTCATATTTTTCATTTGATGTAAATATATGTAAACGTCATGTAAATACCTATGATTTAATAATTGTAATATTGAGTCATGTATGGACTATTGAGGTCAAATCAATTATGTAATCCCATGTTTGGGATTCTATGTCATGATGAGTCAAATATGTAATCCCACCGCATTGGGAGATTGGTCAATATGAGTCATTGGTGATAGGAAAGTTCATGTGTGGTTACTTCTTTGTATATATTTAGAAAATTCAGCATGTGCTCAGGGGGAGCGTGGTCAATATATAGTGTTCATACTCAAGGAAAGAGAAGCCTTCATTCAGCATCGGTCAACCCTTTTCCATTGATGTAAAAGGAGGAGATTAGCTTCGTGTTTGGAGAAAGAATGCTTGGATAGCTACTTGGTATATCTATAGGTGCCTATAGATGGTTGGTAAACAAACACCAAAGTGGTTTCCATCAATTCCAAAGGGTGAGATTGATGGAATTATGAAAAATGCGTTGACCTTTATGGAAAACTACTTCATGAGTTGTCCTTGATGGCAACCTACTTCATTAAGATGTAAATGTGATGATAATAGGATGAGTCTACAAGCTAGTACACATGTGACACAAAGTTTGGACAAAGGAATAGCAGTTCAGATATAAAGGAGTGATGAAGGTGATGTTTTGAGAACTACACAAGGGTTTGTGAAGTAAAATTGCATACATACACAACTATAGAGAAGAGAAAGTATTCACAATTTCCGAACCATGGTATTCTAAATACCAAGGGTCTTTACCATGGTATTGGCCCATAATATTGAGCGCAACAATGGATATTTGATCCCGTAAAAGAATACCATCGACATTATTGAGGGTTTGTCCCATGGTATTGGTTAAGGCCTAAGCTATACAAGGAGATGAATATAAAAGTGTTAAGTGTGCATGGAATGTGTTATTAATGAAAGTTTGATAAAAAAATAAGTGTGCACCCGAGAATATGATGATGGATGAGATCCAATAGATCTGAAATGATTATGTATTGAATAATATGCTTGTTGGTTTATTTGATCCGTGATGATAATTTTTTGACTTGTTTTTGTTCTGTGTATGTCGAGATATGGGATTTTTGAAGTTCTGTTGTGCAGTGAAGGTTTGAGACAATAATTACAAATCTATATCCATGTTTGTTTTAGGAAAAGCGTGTACATACATTGATATAGTTTTGGGTAGTCACATGTCTATTTTGCAGTATGGATAGATCTGTATGTGGGTATGCTTAGCAAAAGGCACATACACATGCGGAAGTTTTTTGTAAGGTTCGCATACATATGCTATGGTTTTTCTGAATACGATGTCTAATCAGTCTTCTTGTGTTTATTGTTCTCTCTTAATGAAGTCTTCCATGATGATCTGGGTTTAACAGTGATGGTTGGAGTTGAACTTATTGTGGATTTATATTTTGAATAGTAATGATGTTACTATTTTTATGTGGTTCAGATATATGTGATGATTCTTTGTGTGATTCAATGATTAGTTCAGAATAATAGTGATTCAATTTCAGGGTTTAATGCTTTAATATGTACGCATGTATGCTTCATGGAAAGGGCATATACACATAGATCTTCTTAATAATAGTAGTACATATATCTTGACATATCGGTGATCAAGGTTTTCAGTGGAAACAATTGATTGATATGATGGGTAACAATCTTTGGAATAGTATATTGATAAATGATTGTGCATTGAAGTTTCTGATCTTTTCTGGTTTAGTTTGATCATTTGAACTGGTTAATTGAAATTTAGTATTTTATTTGGTATCTCAATATGTATTTGTCTTAGTAAAACGTGATGATTCCAAAATGTGATTAAGTGATTGTTTCAGTAGTACAGAGCTCCAGATTCAATGCATTGAGATATGTATGTAGGTATTCTTTAGGTAAAGCGCACACATAAGCATGTATGACTCACAAAAATAACATATATATTCAAACATATGGCTAATGAGTGTTTGTTGTTATAAAGTTTGGCTTCAATGATAAATAATGTATGGATTGGTATTCTAGTAAATATATCAAACAATGATATAAGATGATCTAAATACTTTGGTTTTTTTAGAATGATTGATTTCGGTCTCAAATGGTACAGTGATTAAGTGACTTGATAAAGTATGTTTGGTTTCAATATTATTATTTGGTATTGGGCTTAAAATGATGGTAGTGGGTCCACTATGAAAATTTGATGAAAAATGGCCTACAGGTTGTGATGGTTTGAATCCGATGGACCCAATATGAAAATTATGAAACTTGGTCCACAAAGGTGCTGAGGGTTAGAGCCTTCAGTAATGAATTCAAAGCTTCCTTCCAGTGGTAGTTGGTAATTCAGATCAAGGGGGTAGGAGCTCCCTTCTAGTGGGTGTTGGTAAACGAGATCAAGGGGTTGGAGCTCCCTTCCAGTGGCTGCTAGAGAACGAGAGAAGTTTGTAGCCTTCTACAAGTGAGTGTCTATGTTCTGATATGCTTCCATGGCAGTACAATATTGTAAAAAAAAATTAATTACAATAAAAATAAGGTAGACATGATAAAATTGGTGGTTTTCTCCCACTTTGGGTTTCCACCTAAAAATCTTGGTGTTCATGTGTCTTTCTTATGTGTGATGGTTTATTTTTTTCTTACTACACATGATTATTGTTTATTTAATGCCTAATGAAGTACTAACGCACTGGTTCTAAGCATATGATGAATTAAATGAAAAGTAATTCAACTCGATATACATTGGTTGTCTGCATAATAGTCACTTACATACACATGTTTACCTTAGTATAGTCATGAACAGGAATATGAATAAAAAAATAAAAGTTTAAGCAAGTTTAAAATATTGATTCACCCAACAACCACCCCCCCCCCCCCCCCCCAAGCCTCTTCGTATGTTTCCCAACATATGGCATTAGATTTGTGCCTATGAGATGAAAAAGAAGAGTTGTAGCACTAGAATTATAACAAGGATTTATGCACCAGAGTTGGAGTAACAAGTTGAGGAAGCAGAATTGCATCAATGAGTTGTGAAACGAAAGTTGCAATAGGGAGATTCAAGTGTGACTCACAATGCCAAAGTTGCAACAATGAGTTGTGGCACTGTAATTTCAATAGGGAGTTACAATTGTGAGTTAAAACACTAGGATAACTACAACTGTGACCAATATACACCCTATAACGCCATTACAACATGAGCAATAACCTTTCTAGCATTTTTTCCTTGTACATTAAAACAAAGATAAATACAATTATAATATTTTCACAATATTTAGACATAAATTCATGTAAAAAACCAAGGAAATGCAATGGAAAACATTTTATGTCTAAATCCTACATATAATAATTAGAATGGACTAATACAAGGTCATAGAAAAGTGAAAAAGAATTGAGAATAGGGAAAAGAGGATTTAAATACCCTAATTATGAGCCTTGTCATCTGCACCCTGCTCAAAGCACTACATGTCCTCGTGCAACCTATTACCTTTGTATTAGCCATATTGTAGGGACACTTACTTTTTCACTGCATATCTCTCTTTGCTGTTAGAATTTTTCATTTTTATGAAATGTTTTCTATTGATTTTCATTAATCATCTTTCAAAGTTAGAAATCAACATCCTCAAAAAAATTTAATGAGCTTTCAACAAATATGGTGGTGTTGGAGCAACCGTTTACAAGGAGTTACATTAAGAGTGTGATAGGAGTAGCAACAAGCTTCTTTTATCTATTATCTACAAAATAATTTTCTATGAAGTTGTGCAAGAATATTTATTCTATTTCATTCATTTTCCTCAAAAAATCATGACCATTTGATACACATATTTCAAGATGTACACAAATCCTTCTCCACATATAAAAATAGGAGTAAAAACAATAGTCTTATAATGGTAGTAGTAATAGATCATAATGGTTTAAGTTTTATGACATGGTGATGTTTCAGTTCTCGTTGTTGGTTCATGTGTAGAGTTAATAAGACTTCATATTACTAGTTCTTGTGCAAGGAAAATAGGGATTATTTATGTTATTATTGCTCCCAGACTTAGTTGTTTTTTGCATACTAAAGAAACTAATAATTTTTGTTACACATACTGAACTCAATGACGAAAAAAAAAATTTGTAGGAACTTCTATAATAGCTTCTTTTGTTGTAAGATATTGTGGTGCAACCTATTCATCCCCACATGATATTTTTTTCCTTTCCCAATGCTAAAAAAAAGGTATGATCTATTGAATGTACTTCTTAAAAATGTGTATCTGAATATGCTCATGGATCAAATAAGAGAGATATGCCATTAACAAATGTGTTTTGTCACTTTCAGCTTCTTATTATTCTGTTGTTTATTCTTGTGGAGCAACAATATATTCTTCTTCTCTAGCTTTTGATTCTTGTGCGGTAGCAACAAGGGATTGTATTGGTCTTATTGTTGGTTCTTTTGGGGCAATGACAAGGATGTTTATTTTTTTTACTACTAGTTCTTGTGTGGCAGCAAGAAAAGTACATGCACCATGAAGAACATGAAGCATGAAATATAAATGGTTCCTTGACACATAAAAGGACTATGAAATAGAATGGATAACCTGCATGCACTCATACATAACACATATATAAAAGAGATTGAATTTGAAGGTGGGATCCCTAGAAAAACCATTAAGAGTAATCAAACATAAAGGCCCCTATTGGTTTAAGTCTACAAATATAAAAATATTATGTAATTTTATTAAATAATGTGTTAGGTTCATCGACATGTTATATTACATGGGGTGCAAGGAACCCTAAATTCATTCGGCTTAATGGACATGTCAAGTTAATGAAGTGTATTAAGTTGATTTTAACCTCCAAGAATATTTGTAGATTATCTTTCTCCTAATTTTCAAAATGCAAAAACATCTTTATGGGACCAACACTATATGCAATTAAATCTTATTACAAGCTAAAGAAATGGTACCACCAATGGAATTTCCCCTAAATAAGGCTCCTCGATCGATATAGATGTCCATTAAATCTGTTCATGACTCTCACAAATCCACTACTTTAAGATTTCTCATGTTGTTCAACTCAAGTGGCATTTAACCTTAATGCCAGTAATACCCAAATCGATCATTGTACCTTATTTTAAGCTTGCCATTATAGAGAGAAAATCTCTATTTAACAAATAAAAATTAAGCCTTAGATTAGCAAATTCTATGTATTATAATACATTAATGGTTTTCTATAAGAACAAATACAACATAGAAATCAATTATACCCCTATGGTATCAAATTTTCAATCACAAAAATAAGTAACAACTTCACCAACTTAATGAAATCAAACATCCAACCAAACACCTTTTTATCCTCAACAAATAATTACTTGAATAAAAACTTCACCAACTTTATGAAATGAAAAGTCCAACCAAACACCTTTTTATAAATAACTAGTTTATAGGAAGCAATAATAAAAACAATTTCAAGAAATACACCTTCATCGAGAAACACCTTTAACATATTTTTTATTATTATTTAAAATTTGCTTTATTCAACTTCTTTCTCTATTTCGCTTAAACTTGACTTCTCAATATATACAAATGGTTAAGCTTAACCTTGTAAAATTGCTAATAAATTTAGATTTATTTATATTTTTAATTATTATTCATAATTTTCGTTCAAACAAAGTTCCACCTTCGTGTACTTGAAGTTCCACCCTCATATATAAAACACATACTAAGCAACTATATTACATATTATATTTGTTTTTAATAATATTATTTTTAATAAGATCAAATATAATATTATTTTTAATAAAATTATAATAATATAATATTTTAGAAAAAATAATTATTTAAATTTATATTTAAATTTTAAATAAAATAAATACAAATTTCAAAATTTCAAAATAATTTATTTATTCATAATTATGTTATGATTCATTACATACATTATAAAATTTAAAAGTCAAAATACAATTAACTAACTTATATCTATGAAGGTACAACCAAGCTAATTGTCATATCTTGTGGATCCTTAAATAAGATTAAAAAAAAATTTAAAAACTAAAAAAAATATTTGTTGAACTGCAAATCTTGAACCTGGACCCTATCATATTGAATAATTGACCACTTGAAGGTATACCCTCAACACTTGACTTTAGAATATGGAATAATTGACCCTTTGAACGTATACGTGCACCTAACTAATATGTAGGTTGGATTTGTTTATATATATATATATATATAAAAGGAAAATTTATTATAATTTAAATGTACTAGTGGATAATTATTATTAGCTGTTATTTACGAATGCAGTTTGATTTATTATTGGTATTAAAAAAATTACATTAATTTTAATTATTAATTGGTTTATTTATCAAGTGTTTTGGTTTTTCACTATAAATGGAATTGCTTGAATTACTAGTTCATTTTTTAAGCTTTTTGGTTTTTTTTAATGATGGATAGAGTTACCATCTTAAAAGTTAAATACATTACAAATTCTACAAAGTTCTAATTTAGAAATCCCCAACAATAATATGAATAACTATTGAAGTCTCCATCACGTATACTTATTAGTTCTCTGTAAAAAAAACATACTCACCCTAGTCAAATTTTAAACTACTAACTTTCTATACCATTAAAACCAACTCATAAAGAAAAAAAAATCAAACAATTTTAAAACATACTCCAACTCATTGTCATTACCAACTTCTCTTAGGTACCATTCTATTGCATTTGGAATTATTTTCTTCAAATAAATTATTTATTATATTTGACCAATTCATTTGACTCTGCTATATATAGAAATGCGGAAAACGAAAACTTTCGGAATAGAGTTTCCAATTATATATATAGCAGAGTCAATTCTGCATCGTTTCAAAGTTTTACTTTTATAAAATCTGATAACGATGGCGGTCGCTTTTCTCGCCAGATTTCGAAAGTTGCGGGTAGTTTGCTGCAGGAAGAGAGTATGATTTGTTTGACCTTTGATTCATTTAAAAGGATTTACAAGTCAGATATTTGAAAAAACAAAAAAACAAGGGGAACCTAGGTTCAGTTTTTTAAACGGTTTGTGAGAGTACAGAACGGACAAACTCACATTTTTGTCAGTGGAGAATCTCTTCATATATTACAGAAATTACCTCATAAAAAAGCTTCCAATCTAAATTGTTTAAAAATCGAATGGCTGATTTTTCTAACAAGATTCAATTTGTTCACTTTCTAATATATGTGAACAAAGAAATTTTCAGCAAAAAATTCAGTTTATTCATTATTTTTGACAAACTAAACACAGATCTGAGAAAATTGAGGAAATTGAGTTTGTCCATTAATTTATTGACATCCTTTACACGAAACTATTCATGGAAACTCAAAAACATTTTTAATCCTTTTCACTGCAAGTACGCGTGACAGGCTATGTGAAGACTAGAACACTATAAATAAAGAATCTTTATCATAGAGTGGGATATATATATATATATAGGGGAGGCAACAACTAGAGGGTATTATTTAGCCGGGATGGAGAAATTGTATCGATTTGACCGACCAACCAATAACCAAGTATCTCCCATTATGGAAAGGTGGGCTTACCACAACAATTAACAACCCCAACAACTAACAACTAAGCTCCGTATTGGAAAAGCTTAGAAATAACTATTGAAAAGAAAATTTCTAATCTATTAGCTTTTGGAGATTCAATGCTAGTCATTTGTCAAGTCACCAAGGCCAAGAAGGAGATATGATCTCATTCTTCTCGCTTGAATCAGAGGGCCCTCGTCTCCACCGCTATGTTTGAACAATTGGATATCTTCCATATAAATAGGCATTTGAACTCGGTTGTTGATGTTTTGGGTAAAAAAGGCTCCTTAGTATGTTAGCATTTTCCCAATTCCTTAGTGATGCTTGTTTTCCGAAGATGGAATCAAAATAGATTGGGAGTGATCGTCATTTCCCCCTCGTTATTCATGTTTGGAATCCCACAAAGCAACCATTCTTTAATTAATTCGTCCATCAAAGGAAAAGTTTATCGAACTAATATGTTGTCGACTTCCTTCAATAATTACCATTCTTTGGCTCGTCTTGAGAAGTAGAAGGGCCTCGGGATCCGATGACCTCTCCTTTCCTGGACATGGATCCTCAAGGCTCGTTCTCGATGCCTTAATTAGCTTTACATGTGGAATGATATTTCAATTTTTTTAAAGATTGGGCGTCTTTTCTATTTAATTTGCTTTTGGTGGGATATGAAAGGGACTTTATTATTGGAGGAATATCATACCACGGGTGTTCTTAGTGAGGAATATATTGAGGAAAAAATGACATAATATATTGAGCATATAATAAGGGTCAAAGGAATTTTATATGCTATGTATAAAAAATGGATCTCAAAGTTAATGGAAAAATATAAATGGGTATACAAAATATTAATGAAAAAATAGATGCCTAAAATATCTAGTGAAAATAGGAGTTTTTTAAATTGGGAAAGTGTATTGGGTTTATATTGGTAGGGGGTTAAATAAAGTGATTTTTAGAGGTATTTTCCAATATGTAGTGAAATTAATGGTATTTGTTAGTATGCCATGAACACACATGCTATGTGAGAGGTTCATTGAGTGAAACCCCCATGTGGGATATGTGGTAGATATTCTAAGCTCTGGAATCTAGTTTATTGTGCAATGAATGCAATTAATTTAAATGTTTGTGATATGTGAAAAAGTGTTGATTCTTTGTCTTGCTGAGGCTTTGGAAATGGATCTGAATTTTTTTTTTTTTATAGTTTGGCTTGTGGCAAGATTCCAGTCTTGTCTGTATATTGAATCTCTCACCCCACCCCCCTAGTTTATTTAAGTGTTTTCAATACATCCAGGTCCAGAAGCAAGGAGAGATCTTACCATCATGTTATTTTGTTGGATGTTGGGTGTCTAGAATTTTTTCGGCTCCATTGGACAACGTGAATATGAGCATGGTGCTCGACAACATCCTGGATGCTACTCAGGCTGTTTTGGCATCTATCCATTAGCTAAAGGATATGGGTGAAAGGAAGAGGTGTTCCTTTCAACTCTTTCTAGAGGAAAAATTGCTAAGGCATTGCAAAGATATGGAGCAGTTGTTAAGAAGTCTGTGTGAGGAGGTTCATTCACTTTTTGCTCACATGTTTACGTTGGAGGTCTCCAAGACTAGAAATGTGCAAAAGGTTTCAGGAAGAGATGATACTAGTTCCTCTGTGGAAAGGAAAAGAACCTGTCACTTGAGGGGGTCTAATGTTGTTGAGGTTCGAGGTTCGAGTTTTTGGGTGGTGCCTATTGTAGCCCTATTTTCCTATGTTATTATGTAAATTTTTCCATATACTAGGGCATGTTTGTAGAGCTTACAATGGTTATGATTTTAGCTTTTGTTAGCTTAAGAAGGATTTGGATCCCTAGATCACCTAAAAACCTTTTTGAGAGGATTGATTTTATTAGAAATTTTGAATCAAAATATGTATTGAAATCTGTATCCTAATCTCTACTGAGATCTCTTCGTTTAAGTCTCTCATTCGTTGAAAAGTGTAACTAGGATTGGTCTTCATATTGACTATGTAATTATGTATTTATGTAAAGAAGAAGACAAATATAATAAAAATTATTTTTTTATACTTGCTTCATGGGTTTCATGAGCAATATTTTATTATAGGTTAATAGACTTCTTTTTGATGTCCATTACAGTTTTTTCTTCTAGGTATAAATATAATTAAGTGTCATGTATATGAAGGATCTAGTGTAGAGAGAATTCTCCAAGACCTTGCCAAAGAAACCGTGAAAGAATGATCTAATTCAACCCTCAAACAGTGCTGGAAGATAAGCTACAATGTTAGGTTAAAGTTGGCCTAAAGAAAAATGTTGAAGTCGACTGTATGGTCAGCCTAAAGATAGGGTATGTGCCCTATATAAATACCCTGAAATGTGGCCTCCTTGACACAGAAAATTGCAGACAAATCTGAGTTATCAAATGCAGATTTCAGGAGTTATAAAATGCAAATCTCTTAGAGTAATAAATGTGGATTTCCTAAAGTAACAAATGTGCATTTCTAAGGATTTGATCAGGGTCATAAATACATAATTTTGCAGCTGATACTGAGTGAAAGGTGCATATTACAAGGGTGAAAAATGCGGATCACAGAAGTGATGAAGTGTGGATTTCTAAGGTGATTTTCGAGGTCAAATTTGGTATTCAGATTAGGGTTTTAAGTAAGTGCAGATATCTAAAAAGTTCTGATATGTATATATACAGTGAAGTGAAATTTTGCCTTGGGTATTGTACAGTGATATTATCGTGAAAGAATATTAAGGAAGGTAAATGATTTACCTTTTTAATTTATAAATCATAAAGGAAAGAAAGCATACCCTAAGTGAAGTAACTTCAAGGTAAAAAGAATCAAATAAGTCATAAGTGACTTTGTTAGGTCCCTATATTACTAGTGAAGTCCCTTATTGTTGTTAGTGTAGCCGCCTTATTGTTATTGTTGTACCCCTGTAACCCCCATATTGTTATTATTGTGCCCTTACATTATTATTTTTACGTAAGCTAGGATTATATTGTGAGCCCATGGGCTCCTATATATAGAAGGATGTTTTGTCATTTGTATCATACAAGAATTCTTCATTTATGTAAAGTAAAAGGAGGTTTCCCCCTCAAATTAGCTTATTTCTAAGGCGTTAATCTCTCTTTTCTTCTAGTTTTGGAGATGGTTTCATAACATTTGGTATTAGAGCTTTGGATTCTAGGGTTTTTCTGCTCCAAAAAGGCCTTCATGTTCAAAAGATGAAATTTTTACCAAGCGAAGCCAAAATCCTTAGGAACTTCATGTAAAAATTTCAGATCTTGGTTCGCAATATTTTTTGAGATATGATCTGTGCAAGTTAAGGTTTTTGCAGGCTCCTTAATTTCATCTAAACGAGTTGACCTTGGGAAAATTATCATAACTCTCTCTCTGAGCATCAGATTGGAAATTTGTAAAACATGTCTTGAAGTACACGGACTGTAGTTTCCTGTATATCAATTTCAGAGCCGAAGGAGGAAACAGTGCCACGTGGCATGCTAAAGAAGTTCGCTCTACTGAGGTAGTCCATAATTAGGTCATTGTGGGAGATTGGGCATAACTTTGTCTTGAAGAATCCAAATCAGGTCAGACCTGTGGCATTGGAAAGAAGATTCAAAGGAATACTAGAGGACCTAAATTCAGATATTAAATATCCGAAATCGTAGATATAATTTAGGTTTAATGTATACCTCCTAAAAAGCAAGAAAAAGGTGTGCATAATTTTTTTTAATTTCACAATGATTGTTTGAAAAAGAAGTTTGAAGTGAATCGAAGGGAATATTAAAGCATTTTTATTAGTATTAGGTTCTATAATTCCTCTCAAAAATAATTCCACACACGTTAAGCCCTCAGAAAGCTCTACTATGATGCATGCAGAGGAAGAATTGCAATATGAAATATCAAAATTACGGTACCAAGTGCAACAAATTTTGATCTTACAAAGAGCAATCAAAGATGACATAGATGGTTTAAAAGAAAAAATGGAGGCTAAGTTGGATGGTTTGAAGGATCAAATGAAATCTAATATGGATGATAAAATAATGGAAGATCACATCGAGCATTACAACAAGTTCCCAAACTCTCAAAGGATAACCTAACTCTGGTGCAGAACCGAATGAAACAAGAGGAAGATCAACATCGCAACAAAAGAAGTTCTGAAGCAATCACAAAACCAAGAACTCAACAACTACCCAATTGATCAATTTTAGATTATCTCAGCAAGTGGAAGAACTTACATGTTGAATATTCCACATGGGAGGATGAGAATTTTATACAAAAGCATCCAAAAATAATCAAGTTTTAAGGGAAACACTTGTTTGAAGGGAAGCGGAATATTAGGTCCCTATAATACTAGTGTATCCCCTTATCTTTGTTATTATAGCCCCCTTATTGTTATTGTTGTACCCATGTAGCCCTCATATTTTTATTATTATTCCCTTACATTATTATTATTAGGTTGGCTAGGATTATATTGTGACCCCCTGGACTCCAATATATAGAAAGGAGGTTTTCTCATTTGTATCATCCAATAATTTTTCATTTATGTAATGTAAAGGAGCTTCCCCCCTATAAGTGGCTTATTTCTAAGGCATTGATCTCCCTTTTCTTCTATTTTTGGAGATGGTTTCTTGAAAAAAAAAATTCAGAAGGAAAGGAAGTCGAATTACGGGGTATCATAGGGAAGCCGAGAAAGATAATAAGCTCTAATGTCATGAAAAATCTTCTGAAGAAAGAAAAATGAGGTGTAATTGCACAGTTATGGTCCCTAGAAGTTCCAACATCAAAATCATCTATTTCTTCAAATCTCCAAAAGTCTTGGACAATCATTCCAAGGTGTTTGAAACTCCCAAATGACTCCCACCTATTCGTGATCATGATCATGCTATTCATTTGATTCCAGGAAGTGTTCCTCCAAACATGAGGCCTTACAAATATCCTTATGTCCAAAAGAGTGAAATTGAACATATGAATTCCAAAATTTTAGAGGCTGGTATAATTCAACCTAGTCAAAGTTCTTTCTCTGCTCCAATAGTATTGGTGCACAAGAAGGATGGATAATGGTGCATGTGTCCGGATTATACGGAGCTTAATAAGCTCACTATTGAAGATAAATTTCCCATTCTTGTGATTGATGAATTATTGGATGAATTGCATGGAGCAATTTATTTTACCAAGTTGGATCTTCGTTCAGGATATCATCAAATTAGAATGAAGACTGAAGCTATTTCGAAAACAACATTTTGAACTCATGATGGTCATTATGAATTTTGGGTCATGCCTTTTGGCCTTACCAATGCACCTTCTACATTTCAAGGGTTGATGAATTCCATGTTCAAACCCTTCCTTAGAAAATTTGTGTTAGTATTTTTCGATGATATACTAATCTACAACAGGTCTTCGAAGGATCATGTTCAACATGTTGATAGGGTGCTCAAACTATTAGAAGAGAAAAAATTATATGAAAAATCCTCCAAATGTTTCTTTGGAGTACAAGAGGTGGAATATCAGGGTCATATTGTATCTCACTAGGGTGTTAAGGTAGACCCTAAGAAAATTGAATCCATTAAGGAATGGAAAGTCCCCTCAACCATAAAGTAGTTGCGAGGATTTCTCGGGTTAACATGGTATTACCACAAGTTTGTTAAGAATTATGGGAAAATAGTAGCACCTCTAGCAACATTATAAAGGAAGATGCATTTTCATGGACTCGTAACGAAACTAATGTCTTTGAACATCTTAAAGAGGCAATGTGCCTAGTACTGGTCTTAGCTACGCTAGTCTTTAGAAAAACCTTTATTGTGGAATGTGATGCCTTAAGAAATGGAATTGGTGTTGCTTTAATGAAAGAAGGAAGACCCATTGCTTTTGAAATTCATCCAATCAAACCAAAATATTTATAGAAAGCTATTTATGAGAAGGAAATGTTGGCAACACTACATGCACTAAAGAAATAGCGACATTACCTAATGGGAAGACAGGTCAAGGTAAAAATTGATCATGATATTCTTAAACACTTTTTGGAAACAAGACTATCTTCAAAAGAGCAGAAAAAATGGGTCACAAACATCTTGGGTAGTGACTTTGAAATAATCTAGAAAAAGGGAAGCTAAATGTTGTTGCAGATGCTCTCTCAAGAAAGGATGAAGAGGTGGAAGAACTACTTTGTGACATTTCTATTATCCAAACAAATTGGATAACTGAAGCAAGGGATGAATGGAAAAAGGACGAAGAAGTGTGGACAGTCATTCAAAATTTGCAGCAAGATCCTAGTACATCTGATACATTTAGTTGGAGAAATAATTACTTATGGTACAAAGATCATTTATATCTTTGTAATAATTCCTAACTAAAACAAAAGATTATTTTGGAATTGCATAGTTCTGCTTTAGGAGGACACTTAGGATTTTTAAAAACTTACCATAGGGTGAAGAAATAATTTTTTTGGGATGGCCTTAAACTAATATTCAAAAGTTTGTGGCAAAATGTTTGGATTTCCAACAAAATAAAGTTGAGACAATTAAGACCCTCGATCTTCTATAGCCTTTATCCATTCCAAGGCAACGTTGCTAGGAGATTTCAATGGATTTTATCACAGGTTTACCTAAGTCCAAAGGAAAGAGTGTCATCATGCTGGTAGTTGATAGACTTACCAAGTATGCATGCTTTTTTGCATTATCTCATCCATTTAAAGCAAGTATACTTGCTACTGCATTCATGGAAACAATTCAAAAGCTACATGGAAACCCAAATATTATGGTAAGTGACAGAGATCACATTTTTACTGGAATTTTTTGGACGAAATTATTTTCTTGTTTGGGTACTCAACTAGTTCATAGCTCATCTTATCATCCTCAATCCGATGGTAAAACTGAGGTAATGAACAAATGTTTGGAAGTATATCTTTGTTGTTTTTATCTGATAAACAAACAAAATGGGTTGAGTGGTTGCCTCTACCTGAATGGTGGTATGACACTTCCTTCCATACTGCAGCAAAAAAGACCCCATTTATGGAACTTTATGGATATCATCCACCATCCATCACATCATCTTTAAGAGAAAATTCTAAGGTTCAAGCAGTGGAATATCACATCGAGCATCAACAACAAGTTCTCCAACACTTAAAAGATAACCTATATTTGGCACAAAACCGAATGAAACAACAGGAAAATAAACATCACAATGAGAGAAGTTTTGATGTAGGAGACTAGGTATTTTTACGACTATAACCATACAAACAAATGTCCCTCAAGAAAGCTAAGAAGGATAATAAATTATTGCCAAAGTACTATGGTCCTTACAAGGTGTTGCAAAATATTGGTACTATGGCATAAAAATTGGAGCTTCATGCTTCTTCGTGAATGCATCCAGTTTTCTATGTTTCATGCTTAAAGAAGGTTATTGGTGACAAAATTCCAGTTCAAAAAATATTGCCAGAAATTGATGAGGAAGGAAAATTCATATTGGAACCTAAAGCAGTCACAGAAACAAGAACTTGACATCTACGAAATCGATCAATTTTAGAGTATCTCATCAAGTGGAAGAACATACCCTGTCAAGATTCTACATGGGAGGATGATAATTTTATACATAAGCATCCAGAGCTACTCAAGAGTTGAGGACAACACTTTTTTGATGGAGAGGGGCATGTTATGTCCCTATATTACTAGTGTAGTCCCTTATTGTTGTTAGTGTAGCCTCCTTATTGTTATTGTTATACCCCTGTAACCCCCATATTGTTATTATTGTGCCCTTACATTATTATTGTTAGGTCGGCTAGGATTATATTGTGACCCTATGGAATCCTATATATAGAAGGATGTTTTTTCATTTGTATCATCCAATAATTGTTCATTTATGTAATGTAAAGGTGGTTTCCCCCTTGAAGTGGCTTATTTCGAAGGCGTTGATATCTCTTTTCTTCTATCTTTGGATCTGGTTTCATAACAAACTTTGCCTAATATCTAAATTGGTACAAAATAGAAGTCGAGTTATCTTGTACTAGTGCAAGACAGTACAAGTTGATGCAAGAAAGAAAATTCAGCCTTGGAGATCAACAAAGAAGAAGTAACGAGGTCTTGTAAGCATCCATAGGTCAAGGGTCTCAATGTTGGTTATGGCACTTGTCATTTGAAAATCTATAAGAAGGATTTCTCGTGGGTTTCCCTCTCCAAGAAGGAGAGGTTTTACCCTTGCTCTAGGAGCCTAATTTTTGTTTCTATTGTATTTTGATAATTCACTTGATGATAGCTTAAATAAGCTAAAGAAGAAAAGACATAAGTATCTCAAGTAAGCTCACAAGTAGTTATCAAGAAGAGAATTTGAATTAATCTATGACCCTTCAAAATTCTCAACATGCAATCAGAGCTAAGGTGCTAAACTTAAGGGCTACTTAACAAAGAGACACTCCATGAAGCAAAAATCAAAGTTTGGGTGAAAAGCCAAATCAATTTGCAAGAAAGACTCCCAAGTTATTTCAGGAAAGATATTCTATATCATTCAAGAAAATAATTCTTGCCATTAAATATTTACATTCAAGACATTGTTAGAAGAGGACATCATCTTTCGAAGATATCATTTATCATCAAGTATCCAAGAACACCTATATTGAATATTTCTATCTTAAAAGAAGCTCCTAACCTCTTCGTCATCATCAAGGAAGCTGCAAGCCACTCTACTCAAGTAAGTATCTATGACCTTACTTAAATATTTCAAGATGACGTATTGAAAAGAGAGAAACAAGCTGATTGGGTCATCAAGCTTTAGTTCATGGAAGAAGAGGAAAGATTTGAAATTAATTGAAGATGAAGCTATGGACTACATCAAAGGATCAAAAATTCAACCACCAAAAGAATATTCTCAAGCTCATGCCAAGCACATGAAGGGAGAAATCAAAGCCGAGAGGATTCTCATGGAATCCATTAAGGACTCACTTATTCCCTATGTATCAAAACTAACGACTGCTAAAGAAATTTATGAGAAACTGGTGGAGCTATTCTCTGTAAGTACTACAGAAGATTCAATCTCTCTGAGATAAGAACTATATAAAATTAAATTGTCAAGGGAAGAAGGAATCACTCCATACTTTATGAGGATTTCTGAAATTGAAAATCAACTGCGGGAACTGGGAGAAGTAATGTCTAACACTGAGATGACGACAATGGCGTTGAATTCTCTACATGAAGAATGGAGAAAATTCACTTCAATTTTATACGGGAATAAAGAAGCCACACCATTCCATGATTTATGGTCTATATATATAATAGAGTAAACAATACTGAAAGCCAAAGATGATACAGGACCAAGTGAAGGGAATCAAACCTTTGCAGCCATATACAGGAAGAAAGGAAGATTTAGAAAATTTGTTCCTCAGAATAAAATAAGAAATATGGACAAAGTGCAATGCTTTGGATGTAATGAAATTTGGAATTATAAAAGAGATTGTCCTAAATAGTAAAAGGACAAGAGAAAAATGGAAGAATCCCATGTCTTAGAAATGAGGGAAGAACTTGATGCAAAGAAATCTAAGAAAGAAGAAGTGAGGGATCTCCCCTATGATTGAGATCATCTTCTCATTTAAGTGATTTCTATTGGTTGTAAAATAGTATGATAGGAAGAAGTATAGCATCATGATCTAAGCATGGCAAGAGCTCTTCATGAAACAACTCCTGGAAAACCTCACTGATAACAATACCGATGGAAGGCAGTCATCAATATCAAGGGTCATCATGGAAACATATGGTGACATTTTCTAATGGATTTCTCTACGAATTCACTGATTAAAAATAAATAAGAATGGTTTCATAAGGAATTCTATGCTACAAAATTATGGGATGTGATGACATATTGATGAAGTAGGTCAAGAGAATGAAATTCCTCATTCTAGTGAAATTTCTACAGGATGAATCAAAGGAAAAATATATGAGGTATATATATATATTCTAACACTGGATGTTGTGAATTCATGTCATATGGTTACAGGTAATGGACTTCTATATTTAGAATTATGATCTATGAAGGAGGATCTATCTCGGTGCACTCACATATGAAATCAACATAATATATCCTCTTGTGGAATATGAGGTGGTCATATATGAGGATATAACTGTCAATTGGAAGTTCCTGGGAATGAAGATGTGCAGAAAGGAAGAGATCATGAAGTGCAACCATGTCAAGAGGCAGTTATCATCCGAAAGCCAAGAAGATGTGACTAGAATATCTCCTCGGAGGATATGTATACTGTTATAGATGTTTGGTAAAGAAGAAGACCCTTGAGAAAACATATCATTAGGATATGTGTCAATATGTACAAAGGATGTTGATGCCTACAGGAAGATGTCATGGTGAAAGATCATCACTGAGGTAACTTTTGATTTAAAATTTCATATGTACATGTTTATCTGCATGAATCTATGCAGGGAAGCTAATCATGAGAAAGGATGTAAGATCCTTGGAGATGATTCGAGAGTAGCATGTCATAAAAGGTGGACCAGATAATAAATACAGATGGATCACTTTCTAGTAGATGAAATGAATCGTGAATGAAAGTGATGGATGATCCATGCCCTATGGAGCTAAAGTTGAAGACTCCTCAATATCAAAATCCATGACATTGAGGGCAGTAATTCTTCATGAGTAGTTGGGTGTCTCACCATTGTTGATGTAGGTCCCTGATTGAGAGGGAGCCTGGTGATCAGGTTCTTACTTGGAATAAAATGGGTAATTCCTAAGAATGAGGTTACATACATTCCTTATACAGGAATGAGTACATTCCTTTGTGGAATAGTTCTTCCCTGGATGAGAGGGAGAGATAGACACATCATTCTGGTCTTCACCTGGGAAGAAAAAATGGAGGATTTGGTAATCATCTGGAATTCAATACTATTTGAGAGTGTATTGGGGAATTCAAGATAAGAGTAGTCAAGGACCGATATTCTTTGAGGGCTAGCTGCCCAAGAGAAGAATAGTCCAAGAAGGTCATACTTTGGGAACACCCGTGTGGAGTATGTACTTGGGAGAGAAAATGACTATGGTGTCTATAATTCATGTGTCTCGCTAGCATTGTAGCCCATTGTCTCGTTGAGAGATGGGGTTGTTAGTCAAGGCCTTTCACTAGGACAATGCTGGTTGATATGATGCTATACAGATGTGATTACCAATCTGATTCTTCTTATGAGATTCTTCAATTTGAAAGTGACCATTTACTTGTATGAATACCTCCCTAGTTAAGAGGTAGTGTTGAAAAGTGTTACCAAGATCAGTCTTCATATTGACTATGTAATTATGTATTTATGTAAAGAAGAAGACAAAGATAATAAAATGTATTTTGTTATACTTGCTTCATGGGTTTCATGAGCAAGATGTTATTATAGGTTAATAGACTTCTTCTTGATGTATATGTATTCTAAGTATAGATATAATTAAGTATCATGTATATGAATGATCAAGTATAGAGAAAATGCTCCAAGACCTTGCCAAAGAAACTGTGAAAGAATGATTAAATTCAACCCTCAAACCATGGTGGAAGATAAGCTACAATGCTGGGTTAAAATCGGCCTAAAGCACAATCTTGAAGTTGGTTGTATGGTCAGCCTAAAGACAAGGTATGTGTCCTATATAGATACCCTGGACTATAGCCTCATTGACACAGAAAATTGCAAACGGCTCTAAGTTATCAAATGCGGATTTCAAGAGTTATAAAATGCAGATTTCTTGGAGTAATAAATGCGAATTTCTAAGGATGTGATCATGGTCATAAATACAGAATTTTGCAGATGATACTGAGTAAAAGATGCATACTACAAGAGTGAAAAATGTGGATCGCTGAAGTGATGAAGTGCCGATGTCTAAGTTGATTTCTGAGGTCAAATCTGGTATTCAAATCAGGGTTAAGGAAGTACAGATATCTACAACATTCTGATATGTATATACAGTGAAGTGCAGTTTTGTCTTGGAAATTTTACAGTGATATTACTGTGAAAGAATATTAAGGAAGGTAAATTTATGATTTACCTTATTAATGTACAAATCATAAATGAAAGAAAGCATACCTCAAGTGAAGTAACTTCAAGGTAATAAGAATTAAATAAGTCCTGAGTGACTTGGCCTAATATCTGAATTGGTACAAGGTAGAAGTCGAGTTCTCTTATATTGGTGCAAAACAATACAGGTTGGTGCAAGAAAGAAAGGTCAGCCTTGGAGATCGACAAAGAAGAAGTAACAAGGTATTGGAAGCATCCATAGGTCAAGGGTTTGAGTCTTCATTATGGTACTTGTCATTTGAAAATCTATAAGAATGATTTCTCATGGGTTTTCCTCTCCAAGAGGGAGAGGTATTTCCCTAGCTCTAGGAGCCTATTTTGTTTTCCTCATGTATTTTGATAATTGACTTGATGATAGATTATATAAGCTAAAGAAGAAAAGACATAAGTATCTCAAGTAAGCTAACAAGTAATTATCAGGAAGAGAATTTGAATTAATCTATGACCCTCCAAAATTATCAACATCATCTAGTATCAGATTTAGTTTGGAGTTCATTGTAATTTGAGAGAGGGCCTCTATTCCCTAAAATTCTGTGAGAATCCATTGTTGTGCGTAGTCAAGTAGAGTTACATTAATGACATAAGCTATGTATGTGGTCAAATATTGTTACAATGCTAACATAGTTCTTATGGAATATTTGTGAGGCTCATGTGAAGTTTGTGGAGCAAGCAGCGTGAAGTTTCAATGTGGCAGAAGACGAAGAAGATTTACCACTTTTGTAAGCTATTCTCTCATTATAGAGCAAGTTTTGATTGGCATATGTGAAAAGCATAATCACTTTTCAAATTTTATGTTTGATGAAATTTTGAGTATGTTTTAAAAAAAAATCAGAGAAATTTTGAGTATGTTATTATTTTAGAAAATAAAAATTTTAAATAATTTTTTTTTAAATAAAATTTATTTTAAATAAATTTAACTTAATTTTTTGTCGGCTCCTCTCATCATCATTAGCCCTCACTATTTATACCTTGACCCCCTGCGACCTTCTTTCATTCTTCATTCACTTCTCATCCTGAAGATGGATCCTAGTTGGCATTCGAAACATCGACCATTGTTTTATGATACTGTGGATAATCCGGTTTCTACAAATAACTACAACCACAGAAGTTTGAAATCAATAAATTTCAATTGTTGAACTATACGAGGAACATTTTTATGTTACAAAATTAAAACAATTTTATATACACATTGAAGGAAGAAATTTATATTGAAATTGTATTTACTTTGGCTTCAAAATAATTTATTTTTAAATTAGAATTATTTATTCACTATGGGTTCTATTTAATTGATTAACATTAAGTAGTTAATGAGTTAAATTATTCTACCGTTGTGGATTAAGCCAAGGAAGAGACATTGATTATTTGGAGGAATTAGAGATCACTGTAATTTGTAAACTGAATTAAAATGGCTTCAAATACCCACCCTAGTCATTCAATTCCTATTTTAACTTTGAAAACTTATGATTCTTGGTCTATTCGAATGAGAAAAATATTGTGTTCTCATCATCTTTGGGGATTTGTTACCAATGGGTATCCAGATCTTGGTGATGAGGCAACAAAGATGGCTCTTACAAATGTTGAACAAACGTTGTTGAGAGAGAACAAAAGAAGGAAAATAAATCTCTTGGCCTTATTCAAAAAGTCTTAGATGATATGATATTTTCAAAAATCTTCAGTGAATAATCTTCAAAGAAGGTGTGGGACAAAATCAAATCCTGTTATCAGGGTGTATTGAAAGTAAAAAATGTCAAGTTGCAGAATTTGAGAAGCGATTTTGAGAATCTAAATGAAAGACGGTGAAACTATGGATGATTTTATGAATGAAGTCATGAGTGTTGTTAATCAATTGAGACGATATGGACAAGACCTCTCAAACAAGAGAGTGATCGAGAAATTCCTTCGAAGTTTTCCAAATAAACTTGAAGTGGTTGATGTATCCATAGAAGAGTTCGTGGACATAGTAAAATGAACATTGAAGAGTTGAATGGTGCATTGATTGCACATGAGTCCAAGATGTCAATATATGATGATAACATGTTGGATAATTCCTTCAAAGATCAACTGCAATTTAATAGAGGAAGAGACAAAAGATTAGTTGATAAAATACATCTGTGAGATAATCATGATCATGAAGAGAAATATCAGAAACGTCCTTAAAATTTAAGTGGGGGTAACGATAGAACCTGACATCAAGGAAATCAAAGGTATGATATGTCTAAAGTTTAGGGTTATTACTGCAAAATATATGGCCATTTTTCTACCAAGAATTTCAAGAAGCATGCAAATGCTAGTAAACAAATTCACACATATCATAAGAATTTGAAGATAATCAGGAGCCAGTTTTTATGACTTATAACACGACTCAAGAATTTTAAAATGATATTTGGTTTTTAGATAGTGGTTGCAGCAATGACATGATTGGAAACAAAGATTTATTTTTCAATATAGAAGCCAATATTCAGTTTGAAGTAAAGTTGGGTAATGATAATAAGGTATGCATTAACGGTAAAGTAGTGATTATTGTTTATACTAGAAATGGTGAGAGAAGAACAATTGATGATGTGTATTATGTACCTAGCTTAAAATGCAATTTGTTGAGCATTGGAAAACTGATAGAGAAAAGGTATAGAGTGTTATTCAAGAATAATGTTTGTACTATCATTGAAAATATCCAAGAAAGTAGCTAATAGCAAGAGTAGAAATAACAAATAATAGGATGTTTACATTTATAATGAGAAATGAATTGTCTCCCTCCTTGAATTCTTATAAAACTAAGAATTTCGATAAATCACAATTATGGGATTTAAGATATGGTCATCTATATTTCAGTGGTCTGGATTTGTTATAGAAGAAACAAATGGTGAAAGGGTTACCCAGCATTCAACAGTCAATGAGCTTGTTACACCATTTTTTGGTCATATAACCTATTATTATTAGATGAACCCAAGTACACCATGTAAGACCAATTTTACCCTAAGTAAAATTGCTTTCACCATATAAAATAACTCATTTGTTTATATTTCCTGGTCATATTTAACCCAAAATAAGGAACTTAATTAAATAAATCCTTATTTATTTAATTATTCGCTAAGAATAAGTTATTTAAATCATTATTTAAATAATATTCTTAGTTAAATTTGACTAAATCATCCATAAATAATTAAATAAACCATTATTTATTTAATTATATTCCCATCACTTCCCTAAAATGATAAATAAACCATTTATTTATTTATTATTTATAAATAAAGGAATTGAACCAAGTCAAGAACCCTTTTCCCTCCAACAAATATAATAAAATATTCCTAAAGGGTGCTTCTAGAATTCGATTAATAATATTTTATTCATGCACCGAGTTCTAGACCACCCCAATATTTCATTATAAATAGGAGGGTTTTCCCCATTCATTAGTCACCTCCATTGCATTAGATCACTCTGGATCTACTCTTGGTCACCATTTTCCATTTTTCTTTGTGAACTCCCATTGAGTTCTATGTTTGTTTTTCTACACCACTAAGAGAGAGGAATATTAGATCTGAAACACTGAGGACTTTCAAGAACCCATCCCACTGAGGAGAACCGAAAAACACCTTTCTTGTTTTCCTCTCAGGTGCCCCATTCTTTAATATAATATAAAATTATTTTATAATTTCTTGTCTTGTCCATTGAATGAATGGAGCCATATTATATTTTATCTGCTTAATATCTTTTATGCTTAGATCTGAATTTGTGCATCAAACTTAAAGATATTTTGCAGCCATAATCGATGTTAGGGCTATTTGTTATGCGTAGCTAAAGTGATCTTTTACGACGAAAGATTCATACTAACAGAGCTCATTTGAAATTTGTTGTTGGGTGCAGGAATTACACATAAGAAAAATTCTCAACACTTAATTTTTCAACCCGGGGGATCCGTAAACTTAGAGACGAAGTACAAGAAATTCCAGAGATGGTATGAATCTTCCTAATATAAATCCCTACTTTCTTTAAAAGAAATATTGCAGAATAAAATTAAAAAGAGAAAAAGGCAACTTGAACCATCAAAATAATCTAAGACTGGAACAAGAAAGAATGCATTTGCAAGAGGGAATTAAAGATAAAAATAAATAGCTCTATCTAATTATTTTTTAACTACTGAATGTGTGTTTTTCTTTAGCAGAGACACTAGAAGTCTCATCAGATGGGCCCTTAAACATGCTCCTTTAGAGATTTCCTTCTTGCGCTAATTTGTCCTGCACTATCACGGTCTGCTTGCACTAGTGCAGGAACAGAGATTTATGCAGAAGGTATAAATGGTGTCTTTACTAAAGGATTTTTACTTCATGCAAGGGCTTGAACTTTTCTAGGTTCAAAGCACTCAGATCTTGTGGCAAGAAACTAGTTCTTGCACCAGATCAGAGCTTCCTGCAATTAGCATTTAATTCTTAAAATGATTGCTTAATTATTGCAAGTGCTATTATAATGTTAAATAAAATTGCACACATAAAAAGTGAATGCTCTTGATCTTATGAAAGTGCAGGAATAAAGAAACAATCAATATACATTTATCGTGTCATAAGCATTTAATGAAAGAAAGAAGATTGTGATAAGTAGACTAAGAAGGTGTGTTGCATCATACCAATGTGCACTGGTGCAAGTTCATCTCTCCTGCTTGGACCAGGCGGGGAAAAAAAATCGAACAGAATAGCAGAAAAGGAGATATCACACCAATGTGCACTGGTGCAGGGTTATTTCTCCTGCTTGGACTAGGTGGGGAAAACCAATCTGAAATCAAGTGCAGGAAAGGAAATTGCAGGAAAAGGAAATTTATCTACTTCACACAACAGATCTAATTTTACTCATACATGAATGCATGTGCTTAAAATTTAAATCAAACTTGACAATGTAAACACAAATTACAAGAAAAACGAGAAATGGGGTAAACGTGCTGGGTTGGCTGGGCCCTAGCCAACCATCACGTTTGCCTTTTAAATAAAAACACTGCTTAGTACCTTAATCAATTCATCAGCTCAAATACAGAAACACAATTTGTAAAACATGAGGCGAAGCTCCCTTTTATTAATTCACTGAGGCAAGTACATACGTTGATACATCGTCCAACCTAGATTCGGGCGATAACAAAATACAACAACCTGTTACTGCCTCTCTGGCTGTGCCTCTGTTCTCTTTTGCTGTCAAAATTTTTTTCCTTAGTCCTATTTAAATTCTACATTATATAGATATTTTTCCAAAGGCCAAAATAGATCATTCAACCGATTACATAACCAAATGCAGAATTTATCTTTTCAGCCTTCAAAATTAGATAGTTTAGAAAAACTAGCTGTAGCCAATCTCTAGCTTTCATCCTTCACAGATTTAGTCTCAGCTTCCTTTGGATTGATCTTGCTGTCATGGCTGAAGCTGCTTAAAACGAGTTAGTGATCAAAGAGGTTCGGACTTGCTATAAGGATTTTTTTGTGCTGGCAATGGTGCAAGATTCGATCCTGCACTAGGATCAACGGTCACGGTAAGTGCTCTAACTACCAAATAAATATTGGAGATATCGATAAGTTACAAAGAGTGATTAAAAGTAATAAATCATGTAATAAATAATTAATTTATTCTAAGTTGAATTAAAAATATGAAAAATAAAGTTTATACGAAATATGTCACCATGCTTGGACTGGTGCAAGATGAGGGTGCATAAAAGAGGTAAAACAACGGTAAATTGTTATGATTTAGGAAGGGGAAAATGCCAAAAAGAGAGCATATTAGGGGGCTAACAGTTGTATACTTTCAAAGCATCACAAACAAAAAATTGTATATGGAGTTTATATAGGGCGAAATCTTGATTGGAGATTGTTCACAAAGATTTGTGTGGATCGATGGAAACACCTTCTTTGGCTTGTAATCTTTACTTTTTAACTTTTATTGAATACTACAATAAAAAAATAGTGGTTTTTCTTTTGAAACTGAAATCTAAAACATTTATGTATTTAAAATATTTAAAGCTATGGTTAAAAAAGAAAGTGGAAAGCATATTACAATTTTGATATCATATAGAGGTGGTGAATATATGCTAACAAGTTTCACTGAGTTTTTCAATTGAATGGAATCAAGAGGCAGTTTAATGTATGTTAAACTCCACAACAAAATGGAGTTTGAAAGAAAAAATTGTACTATTATGAATATGGCTCAAAGTATGTTGAAGGAAAATCATCTACCAAATGAATATTGGGGAGAAGCAGTATTTTGTGTTGTTTATATTCTTAACAGAAGTCTGACTAAGAGCATGAAGGACCGAGTTCCCAAAGATTCATGGAGTGGTAAAAGTTTTCATATATATTATTTAAGAATTATTGGATGCATTTCTTATGCACACGTACCTAAAGAATTGAGAAATAAGTTAGATGACAAAAGTAAGAAATGTATCTTTATTTGATACAGTGAAGAGTCTAAAGCATATAGACTCTATAATCCCATCACCAAGAAATATATTATTAGTAGAGATATTTAATTCAAGGAAGAAGAAGCTTGGGATGGAAGCATGGATAAATATATTGCAGAGGGAGTTGTATTATCTCATGGAGATGATAACGAAGATGAGAAAGAAGTACAATGTGAACATTCGATTCCATATACACCTACTGCAGGAAATTCAACAACCCTATCAAAAAGAGTCATTCCATTACAATTTAGAACATCGAGAAATCAAGAACATGACGAACTACTAGGTTATGGTGGTTGAAAAACAACAACATTAGGGGTGAGTAATGAATCTAATTCTACAATAGATACATTAAAGAATAGAATTAAAGGTCAAAAGACTATAATTTTAAAGGAATTTTATGAGAAGAATGAAGAAATAGATCAAGTTTCAAATTTTGCATTACTTGCATATGATCGAGTAAATTTTGATGAAGACATGAAATAAATTTTTTGGATAAAATCCATGGATGAAGAAATTGATGCTATAGAAAGAGATAACACTTGGGAACTTGTAGATTTTCCCGAAGATAAAACTACTATAGGTGTTAAATGGAGTTACAAAACTAAAGTGAATGATGAAGGTGAAATTGAAAAGCATTGAGCAACACTTGTAGCTCAGGGGTTCAATCAACAACCTAGTATTGATTATAATCAAAATTTTCCACCTGTAGCTAGAATGGACACAATAAGAATTGTATTAGCTATTGTTGAACAAAATAAATGGAAAATATATTAGATAGATTTTAAGTGTGCACTTTTAAATGGTTTTATGGAAGAAGAGGTTTATGTAAAATAACCTCGTGGATACGAAAATGATGGTCAAGAAGACAAAATTTACAAATTATAGAAAACATTATATGGATTGAAGCAAGCACACCAATTATGGTATAGTAGCATTGATGAATATTTGAATAACAATGGATTCATCAAGAATCCAAGAGAGCCAAATTTTTATAGAAAATTAAATGAGGAAGGTAAATTTTTAATTATGTGCCTATTTGTTGATGATTTGATTCTCACTGGAGATCTCTCAATACATGATTTTAAGAAAAACATGAAAACATAATTTGATATGACTAATTTAAGCATATTGAAATATTTACTTTGTATTGAAGTAACTAAATCTGAAGATGCTATTTTCATTTGTTAATCTAAGTATGCAAAGGATATATTGAAAAGGTTTAGGATGGAAAACTATAAGTCTGGTGTAAATCCAATTGTTACTGGTACGAAAATAAGTAAGAATGATCAAGGTTCAGATATTGATCCAACCTTGCTTAACAAATTGGTTGGAAGTCTTATATATTTGACATAAAAAAGGCACGATATAATGTTTGTTTTAAGTTTTATTTCCATAATCATGGAATCACTGAAGAGTACCCATTGGCTAGTTGGAATGTTTTTAAAAAATGTTGTTGGAACGAGAAATTATGGTACCATGTATACATCTGATTTAGATTTTAAACTAAATTGATATATTGATAGTGATTTTTCAATTAATATTTATGACAAGAAGAAAACATCTGGGGATGTGTTCAGTTTTGGTTTAGGTGAGTGAAGTAATCCATTGTGACTCTATCATTAGGTGAAGCAGAGTATATCAGAGCAACGATAACAACATGTCATACTATGTGGATGATAAGAATTTTGAAAGAGTTGTTCCATGAACATAAATAACCAACTCAATTTTTTTATGACAACAAATCTGCTATTTAATTATCAGTAAATGATGTTTTCCATAAGAAGAGTAAAAATATTGGTATGAGCTATCACTTCATTCGAGAATTAGTGAGCAATAATGAAATATGTATGGACTTATGTTGATGAGAAGACGAGTTTGTAGACATATTTACAAAACACTTGGGAAAATAATTGTTTGAAACTCATAAGGAAAACATAGGAGTATGCATGATCTAAAGAAATTTTGATGTAATTGCAAAACTTTTTGCTTTTTTTGTTTTTCTAGTGAAATAATTAAGGGGTAAAATGTAAGAATAATTTAAAACACGCTTTGTCTTCCACTGCCATCGCACACAACCATGGATCTTCAGTTTCCAAAGATCACCACCATAACCACTTTACTTCATTGTGTTTAGTTTCTTTCCATTTTCACGAGTTATATAGTACCAAATTCATCATCTTCTATTTAAATGTGTGAGTCCCATGATCTATATATTCCTAAATTCAAATGATTAATCCTTGTATGATACATGACTATACAGAGTGTTGAGCCTCTTAGTGTCAATAACTATACTAATCTATATTGAGATCTGTTCGTTTAAGTCTACCATCAAAAAACTTTTGTAAAGCTTCTAAACTCTAATCCAACTTTTGATAATATAAAATCCTTTATTTTTTTCAATAAGAATAATAATACTAATTTAGTTAGTTATTATAAATTTTTTATTAAGTATTTTGATATAATTTATAAATGGATGTTTATGTCATTTACCATGCTAATTTATATAATTTAACTAATTCTAAAATATTTTTAAAATCTAATAAATAATTTAAAAATTCATCAAATTCAAAAAATATGAAATGAAGATAAAAACTTGGAGAAAAAATCCTCCAGGCTCCTAGCGAAATGGCTTACTAGGTTTCTCTTCAGCTCCAACTTCGAATACTTACCACTTCGGATACTTACATAAGAGAGATATTACAAGTCAGTAATGGCTTCAAATGGTTTGATCCTTAGCTAGAAGTGATTAAGGTTGGGTTTGTGAGGTACTGTTAAAACATTTTGAGCTGAGCCTCTCTCAGTCATCCAGTTGAAATCCCTCAAATGGGTTTGTTTGAGCATGGAAACGCCATTACTTGCATTATATACAAACCTTTTGTCACAAGTGGGATAAAACCTAGCTTTCCTGCCAATATTCTTTAAAGAATATGCATATATTCTCATTGTTCTCTAAATTAATGATCCTTACATTCTCATTAGATTGTGCAAAGATATTGGGCATCTCCGAATGGCCACTACTCTTTCTTTCAATTGTTGAAAGGTGATTCTCGTTGCTCTTAGGGCTCAACAATTTTATGTATTTTATTTGCTTCGCCAATCGGCACCCCCCTATTGGAAATCACAACTTCAATCATTTTGTTAATCACAAATTCCAATTTGAGGATTCAAAATACAATATGCTCGAACATTTTCATCATTGCGGCTACATCAATGGATAATATTGATGAACATAACTCACTTTCATATCTAAATCAAGTGATTAATCCTCGCTTAAATAAATGTTTTACCAAGTTATAATTAAAATTTTACCGTGCCATTAAATATTGACCACGTATGAAGATTAATGAAAATTAAATTCACATCATTGAAGTGGAAGCTTTATGAAATGTCTAAAAAAGACCTCCATTATTTGAACCACCATAAAACTATGAACCATTTCCTATAGCGAGATAATACAATTATGAAACGTCTTATATAGACATGTCATGTCATTGTCATTCATAATAGTTCAAAACCTGAAACATATGCATCTTCACGAGAAATGGTTCATTCTCAATTAATGATATAGAATTCATTATGTGTTACTGCTATTTGAGAATATAATAACAAACCAATGTGTTATGTTTTATTGGTATTACAGGAATTTATTATGTTTAATTTCTATGTAACAACATTTTTTTAATATTTTAATCATGATTTATTGTTTTAATAATATTTTTTATATTTTAATAATTGTACGGTACATAATAATGTAAGTTAAAATTTAAATATGTAACTTACAATTAAAATGATTGCATGCAATGGAGCGCCATGTAGCACACCATTGGAGGTGTGCCTCACTCATGTTCCATATTCTTTATTTAATACACTTTTGTTAAATTGAAACGGTTGTCGTTAAAAAAAAGAAACAAAGCTTATTTAAAAAGAAATCGAATGCTGCAAGTTTCATTTCATTAACATGATATGTTGTGTAGATTTATTGTTTATTCACAAGTTTCAATTTCATATCTCCGTTATTCGAATATTTTGGTTCATTGGTTTTTTCCAAAATTGCAGGGAAATTTCCTAAGTTTAATATATTGAATCGTATATAATAGATTAACTGTGGTATGCATGTAAGTGGAGCTTCTATTTTATACCGAGGTTTAGTGCCATATATTTGACCTTAAAGCCTTTATTAAATTGTTCCAGTCTCAATAGAAATTGGGAGGTATGTAAAACTCGAGCCTCTTTGTTTTGATACTCATGCTCAATGAGGCATGCAATTAGAGGATATAAGGATGAAAATCTTAATTGCATATGTAAATTATAGTGAAAATTTTGTAGCTTATATGGAAAGTGTCTGAGTGAACCACTATAATCAAGTTCATGTAAATCTAGAGTAACCTGTACATCCATCAGTAGTATACTTATCCATAAATATATAAACCATAGGTGGAAATTTTTAAGCAAGGAAATCACCCTGCTCATATTCCAAAAAAAATTACTTGATTCCTATAGGGGACGAGATAGAACCATCAGTATTCACTAAATGGTATTCAGAATAGTTGGGTGTCGTTGGTGTTAGACAACTCTTTACTCTAAATGGCCTACGAAGAATAAGGAACCCAATCTGTTTTAGTTTTAGCTCAACCTCACAAGTTGCACCTCTTCTGCTTCACTGCCTGTGCTTGAATCTGAACTTTTGGCTCTACACCTCTAGGGTTTTGAATTCTAGTCAAAACCAATAAATTTTATTAGGTTAACAATATAGATTAGTTTAAATATATATTAGTTTAAAACACTCCCTGAAACCCCCACACCAGCGAGAGGATAAATTCCAGGTATTGACATCATTACATTCTTTAAATTCTAACACAAGGATGATGAAACCTCTAAAAAAAACCATGTAACAAGTGTTTTACTACAAATGAAGGGATGGCATAGGTTAGCAAACAAGTGACCTTTCTCTATACAATAAGGAAAAACTATGAAGAGCTTGAGAGTAACCTCCCTTTAAAGAAAACTTTCAATATGATAAATACAATAATTAGTAAAATTTATGTACATTATATATGGCATACAAAATAATTATAAAAACTAATTCATATTAATTATTGTAAGAAAAAAATAAATCATTTTCATTATTTGGTAAAAAGCCTTGAAACCATTTTATTAAATTTTTATCAATTCATATTGAACCTATTAATATAGATCATTGATACAAATTATTATATTTATTTAAATTTTCAATAACAAAACATATATATCTCAAATCTTTCTCATATTTTTTAATATATTAATTTATAATCATATAATTAATGGAAAACATAAACTCCTAAAAATCATAATACTTTATCTTATATGCATATACCTTGGCTTTCCAATGCACCTATTGTGGTTGATTGATTCCTCTGCATGAAAATTCATATATAACTTTATTTACAATTTTAATTTCATTTAATCTCTATATATAGGAAAAGGTTGTTAACAAGTTAAAGGTACAATAAGACATTGAATTTAGGTAATGCTTTTCACACAAAAGAACTTGATATCCTTCTTTCAATTCATTTGATGATTGGCATTAGATCATAGATTTTATATTATGTTTTTTTATGCATCATACTAGGATCTTCTATATGCAATTTTTCTGAAAGAATAACTTATAACTTGAGTGGCACCAACAACTCTTATTTATAAAGTTATTTATTGATTTCTATACTTGAGGGACACATTAATCAATAGAAATGTTTATTATATTGAGAGACACTTTTTACAATTGAATATGAAAGAGATTTGTGATTCAACTCAAAATAATATTTATAGGATACATTTAAAAAATATTAAGAAGAAACAAATTTTTGAATAGTGATTCCATACACATGGAATTTTTATTTGATTGACATGGAATAACTTGTTTAAAAGTTTAAAACTTGAGTTCGAAATTTTTTTTAAAGAATTTATTCCATATCATTCAACAAAAAAAAAAAATTAACAAATTATTTCAATGTTGATCTTAAATTAAATATTTTAATATCCACCTAAAGTAAAATATCTTAATGTCAATCTCTCGTTTAAGAGAGAAGATAGTGCATATCTATTGGTGAAAAAGTACAAGATTTACCACTACAATTTTTTATAAAAAACTGGAAGGAGTTAGGTTGTTGCAGTGCAACCTAAGACTAAGGGCATACTTAGAAGAATAGGGGAAAATAGTGGCATACAATGCTTAAACCCCAAAACCACAGTGGCTGAAAGAACATAGAAATTCACATTAACATAAAATTGCAGAGAGAAGAAAATAAAGACAGGGGAAATGAAGATGAAATACCATCGAGAGCATTCCCCTTCCATTTCCATTGAGAAAGGTTCATGAGTATAGTGAAAACCATTCATTTGGTGCAAGATACCTAAACGGTTGAATGTTTATAAAATCTTGCTAAAGAAGGTTCACCAGAAAACCCTTCATTTGGTGTGTTGTAGATACTACTCTTCGAATCCATTGTTGCAGATATTATTTTTTTTTTCAATGGAAAAAATACCTGGTTTATATTATGTACCAGTGCAATAAATTATTCTTTTTCCTCTAACTATTTCATTATGTTACATATATTTCATATCAGTCTCTACATGATCACTTTCTTTTCCCCATTTACATGATTTATCTTTTTCAACGACAAAAATCCTATCTTTGACTAACTACTGTGATGTATAGTTTCCTTTGATTCTCCGTGCCTCTCTTTCCATGTCTTTATAATTTTTTGCAAATGTCTTCTACTCTCCCACCATGTCCCATGTACTCTGCAATTTTGTTCTTGTCCCCTATCTATGTTAATAAAATCATTCTATTTAATTATATTAAGAAAAAAATAAATACAATTGATCACCTTCAACATTCCTTTCAGAAAAATTTGACCACTCCACTCACCCCCATGCCTGTGGGGTCGTGTAGTTCATATTGCATCTCCTCGAAGCTACCTTGGAGTCCTTTATTTGAAAACATGTCAGCTTGTGTATTTTTCTCTTGATAGATATGTTTGAAAAAAATACTAGAGAAGTATGTGTGGAGTTCCTTAATCTTGTCCAAACAATCAATAAGATATCCCAAATTGAGTGATGCTCCTTTGTTGAGATGGTCCAAAAGTACCTATGAGTCACCAAAAGCCCACAATTTTTCCAAATACAGTTGTGATGCAAACCACATGAGGGCCAAGGAATCAAAATTTCTGCTCACATGTTGGAGCCCATGCCCCCATGCCAATGAATTTTGTAGTGGCATTTGGGGGAAATCATCAACCAAGCCCTTCATCCACATCTATATTGTTATGATGCCCTGTCGGAAAGCCCAGTCGGGTAATGAATTTCGAAAGGCCTTATTCTCTTTGATAATTCAGTAGGAGGTTTCTGATTAATTTCAAATTTTCCCCAGAGATTGATGATCTTCTGACAGATTTTTTCCACGCTTTTGCAAACCTCCTCGAATATCCATTTATTTCTAGTAACCCATATACACCAGTATGATAACACTGAAATATTCATTAGAGACTTCCATTTTCTCAGCCACTATTTGAAGTAATCTTGGGGTTTCTCCATTTCTATATATTGTACATTGAAATGACTGCATATACCTTTATGTAATTCCCTGGTAAAAATGAAGGAGCGAAATAAGTCTGAATGCACCTCTTATGCATTCATGTAAAGACAACAAATACCAGGGCCGATATTTCCTCATTTTTGTAGGTTGGACAACGTCATATTCTTATCTCTCCACACCAGCCATGCGAGGATTTTCATCTTGATCTGTGCCTGTACCTTCCATACTTCATCAAACCAGCATCTATTGTTTTGTTATTTATCTCTGTAGATAAGGAGATTATAGTTTACTTTAGCTGAAATATTTCCCTATTTTAGGGATCCTTTCCATGTCACCCAATCTCCTTTGTCGTGTTTGTGTAATCTCAGACTTAGTAGCTATTCATTATATGCTTCCCATACAACTATATTATTTCCCTATAGTTCCATTTATTCTATTGTTTTCCAAATAGGTATGCCCTATTTATATTCCTTTATTACTTGTCCCATAAAAAAGAGTCCTTTTCCATTAAGGTGTACAATCAGTTCATCACTGATAACAGGGTTGGAAGATATACCTCTAATGTTCATGTTTCCTATTAGTATCTTCCATCCACATCCAAAAACCCATTTCATATTGTTTTCGAAAATATGCTAGATCATTTTAAAGCCCCGCTAGACAATTGATTCTGCACCATCAGTTGTACATCCCCTCTAGAGTAGCTCCTTCATAATTGAGTCATTTAGATACTTATACCTTATTATTTCATTCCATATTTCGTTTGATTTTAGAGCCCTCTATAGCGAATTCATCAGTAAGGCTTTACCAAAATTTTCGAGGTCCAAGATACCCCAGCCCCCCTACTCCTTTGGATTTGTGATCAAATCCCATTTTTCTAAATGATATTTTCCTTTTTCTCTTCCCCCATTCCAAATGAAATTGGCCATCATGGATCTTATCTTGTTGATGTTTTTTTTTGGGATAGAATATAAATGTGCCCAATATACCGTGAATTGCTGCAACATGCCTTGAGCAAGAATGAGTCTTCCCCGTTTTGATAACCAAATCAATAACCAGCCATGTATTATTTTGTTGTACTTCTCCAACATCCATGTCTAGTCATCCACTCTATAGTTGTTAGGTTTCATGAAAAAACCAAGGTACTTAAATCCCTTTTCTAGACACCCTGCTTTGAAATTGAAGAGACCACAAATTTCCTTATGTAATTCCTCGTCTTTATTAGTGTGGAATAAGCAGAAATTACCTTGGTTTGACACCATCTTGGAGGAAATGCTAAACTTAGAGAATATATTATGGATGGCCAGCCATACCTATTTTATGAGCAGTCCAAAAATTAAAACATCATCGACAAAGAGGTTGTGGCAAATCTCCCTTCTGTGAGTAATCTTTATACCTATGACAATACCAACTTCCACCACCATTTTGATTTTAATAATAAAAGCATCCATAATAATTATGAAGAGAAGTAGGGATAAGGAACATCCCTATCATAATCCTCTTCTCGGTTTAAAAAATTAGTAGACACCTTGTTGATAAAGAATGCCATGGAAGAATATCTAATGCACCCCATAATCCAACTGACAGAGGTTCTATCCAGTCCAATCTTATATTGCACCATTATTAAGAATATTTTGTCTACCCTATCGTAATATTTACTTAGATCAACCTTCATCACCCCAGCTTCCATTTTCCATGTATGTATCATGTGGATAATCTCTTGTGTCGATACCACTGCATCATGGATGTTCCTGTTTTGTAAAAACCCAGATTGTTCAGGGGTTATAAACCTAGATATTTTCCCTTTCATTCTCTCCTCTATGGTCTTAGAAATGACCTTATATAGGGTGTTGAAAAGTGATATGGGTCTATAATAATCAAAATAACTTGCATATTTTCTCTTCGGAATCAAAGTTAGGAAGGTGGAATTTAAAGCCCTACTCAAGTATCCAGTTCTTTTACTCTCCTATATCAATTTGGTGATATCATCTATGAAGAAATCAAAGAAATGTATGAAGAAATCTGGGGTCCATCAATCTGGCCCCAGACTCTTATCTGGTTTTAGAGACTTTAATATAGAAATAGAATCCTCCATTGTGACAATCTTTGTTAGATTATGTATGTCACCTTCCTCAAACATGTTAGGGAAATTTTCTATGACCCATATTTGTTCCTCGTATATTGGTTCCTTACGAGCCATAAATAATCTTGAAAAAAAATTGACCGCCTCTTTTTGGATTTTATCTATAGTGTGTAGGGATTCACCCTCTACCTCAATGTGTCAAATGGAATTTGCATTTTTTCGTCCCGTGGCATAGGCATGGAAATAATTCGTATTCTTATCACCCTCTTTGAGCCATGTTGCTCTACTTTTTAGCTACTAGGTCTGTTCTATATTTAATAAGATATTCCTTTTTTCTCCTTCTAAATATCTCATCCTATTCCAATTATTATAGGAATGCTTACCATGGTCCATTGCCTTCATGATCATAGCTAATTCTCTGGATAATTTCCTTACAGATTTGTACATTTGATATTTTTTAGTTTTTTCACATTTTCGAACAGCTTCTTTTAATATGCTTAGAGTGTCAGTTAGATGATGCATATTTGTAGTGTCATCTGCCTTTCGGTGCACCTGTAGAAGGCCACAAACCATGTTTTTGAACCCCTGATCCTCCAACCAAAATCTGTTGAATTTTAAGGGCACACCCCCAGGTGTTCTTTCAAAGTGCCATTCCAGAGTTATAGGCCTGTGGTATGATATTGCAACCACCTCGACCCAAGAATTTAGACTCCCCATCAGTGAGAATAAACTAGATTATACCAGGAATCTATCAATTCTCTTATTGATAAGTTATGAGCCTCTCCTTACATTATACCAAGTGGGACAATTTATATCCAAATTGATGTCTCGAAGATGAGACGATAGACAAAAATAAGAAAGAGTCCTAGCCAAAGGGTCTCTCTGTCCATTTTCACCCCATATCTATCCATCATCAAGTGAACAATTTAAATCTACATAAATTATGAGCCTATCCAAAATAAATATACCACAGCCTTCCAAACGGTTCCGGAAACTCATACGATCCCAATAAGGGGCATATAAGTTAATAAGGTGAATCCTGTGCTGAAAGCCTCTTACATAACTAGTGAGGATAATGCCGCCAAAAAACTGAAAGCTTGTAAAGTGGTTCAGCAAGGATCCCACTTGACAGCCTTCCCAATTGATCGTCCTCCGCATCCCGCGCCACCATGTGCCATGCTGGGAACATGGCATGAAAACAAGAAATGGATCTATCAACAGGTAGCATATTTTCTTGTATAAAGATCAAAGTAGGATTAAGTGCTCGTACAAACTCCTTGAGAGATACTAGTTTGTCCTTCCCCCCCAGGCCTTTGATGTTTAATGAGCATAAACACATCATGGGTTAGCATTAGAGGGCATAAATGCTCTAAGAACCCTGTCGATGGCTTGTGTAACCGAAACCTCCCTGTAATTACCCCCATCTAATTCTAGATTCAATAACGCTGCAGAAAGGGATTTTTTCTAGGTACTAAGGCGACCCTTTCCCTTCCATATGGTGACATTAGCAGTATCAAATAGGTAGATAAGCAAAGGAGGTGATAAGGGTTTTCCGGTATCAACTTGAAAAAGGGTCAAACTAGCATCCGGATCAAGGAGGAGAAGTTCAAGATCGCTGCCTATGAATTTATGAGGAGACAAAGGGGCTTCCAAAGCATGTGAAGGGGAGGAATGGGATGGGATGACCATCAACATCCGAGATCGTGTGAAAGATTTGGGATTATTAAGGGGGTACACCCAGTTCCCCAATCATTCACACAATCATTGTATTGGAAAAACGATGGTGCACCCACCCCTGACATAGGCTCAGTTCCCTCGGGAGACCCCAACACCACACTTGAAGGCAATATTGGAGAGAACACCACCTTTTCCAAACTGAATTCAGAAGGGAAAAGAGGGGAAAGAGTTAACTTACTCATATTATCTGCTGAGTCCACCAGTATTTCATGAAGACCGAGGGTCCTTTCTCCACCAAGATTTTCTTCCACTGTAGCACGAGCTTTAGAGAAGTTTTGTACGTCCCGAGTTGGCCTCCATCCTTTGCATGATTTTATGAGGTGTCCTATTTCGTGGCATATGTGACATCAGAAAGATGTTTTCTAATAGTCCAAAAATTGTCTATAAACTACTCCCTTCCATTCCAAATCTATGATGGCGGGAAGACCACTCGCAAAAGAAACTTCGACCAACACCCATACCACATGTTTCTTGTATAGGTCGACACACTTCGGATCAATAAATTTGTAGGTGCCTACACTATTACCCATGGCCTGTAGTGCTATAATGGATCAGAACTGTATAGGAAGACCCGTCATACGAACCCACAACAAATGGTTCTTTGGAGCATTAGATACAGGATGGAAATCAACCATCCATCGATGTAGCGCTAAGAAGCAATGCCCACATACCCACGCTCTCTCCAAGACTTCTCCCACATCTGCATCCTTCATAAAGTGGAAGCATAACCAATCATTATGCATATGATGAATCCTTGGTTCGTGACCAGGAAGTTTCTTCCACACACCTATTAGCTAGTCCATCATATTATTCTTGTTGTAACTCTCAAAGTGCCACTTCCCTAATACTTCCCAAGATAATAGGCTTTCAGCCCTCTCCCACATAACATCAGATCCAAAACTTAGGAGGCGACATTCAGTAGAGGTTTTGAAAGGCTTGGTGGAATGTTGTGCTTTACGGTGGAAAGGGTGACGACCTTTGTACGTCACAGAGAAATTCTCAATAGACAGGAACCCATCCCCAGTAGAGGAACCACTAGTCTACTGAATCAGGTTATTCGTTCAGGGATTGAACAATGTTAAACCATGAGTGGGAGCATGTACACTCTCCTCCGCCAATTCAATGGCATGCATGAAGTCTGCATCAAATTCGACCCTCTCGATATCACCAATATCATAAGCCATTTCCGCCAGCAAAAGTATGGGACATAAAGGCATATAATATAATATTCCAGGTGTCAGCCTCCGTCCGCCTAAATTAAAGTTGTTAGAAAACCTTTTAGCATATCCCACCAGTTTTTGGGCTAATGATCAGATACACAACATAAATCGCCTGCAGCAGCCTCCAAAATCCAAAAATTTACATCATCACGTACAAGAAGGTCGATGACTAAATGAAGTTTCGGGAGGAGTGGAGAATGTTAGTTGCTCCACCCGCCACTACTATCAGCTAGAGTTCCCTCTTCAATATTTAAAAAAAAAAATTGTCCCGTGTTCCGATCATACTAGTCGAGAAAACTGGTTCCAGAAAACTCAGCCTATACAGAAGAGCACCCAAAAATCTAAGCTTTCCCCAACCCCGAGGATAAGAGCGAGGCCATACTTTCCCTCAAAGCAGAATCCTGAGACCCACAAACCATTTCGTAAATCGCAATAATTAAAACATTTCACACTTCGCTTGATATAATCTTTAATCTACGATGCGAAATAAATTTTCTAAGCGATGCGATTTTTAGGGACCCATCAGACTGATCCCTACCTTTCTACACAAAAACTTCTAGTTGCCACTTCCACTCGTTGCGATGCGGTATCTCTATGCCCTGTGATCTGTTAGGGTCCAATAATAATAGGGATCATAATTTGGAATTAAATATGTTAAAGTCTTATAATATTGTACATAATTTTCTTTCTGCAAATGTTTTCCCATATTAAAAAATGTAAAGAGGGTAAGTCCTAAAAGAAAAATCGAAGGACTAAAATAAAAAAGATAAAAAAAAAATGTAAAGTATGAACCCCACCAAAAAGAGATAAAAATAGATCCTGAAAGTGATGTGCATTTAAATTCCACTACTTTAGTTTACTTTATGCAAATAAAATTGTGTGCAGCTTGTCCAATATGCCACAATCCATGATGATCAAACAGTTTAATCTTGATTAATTCATGCTTTTAAATTTCAAGTAATGATAGTTAGTGAATAAAGATTTGGCCAAACCATTTAATCTTGGAATATCAATACTTAGGTAGAGAATAAAAATGAGCTCATTAGTTTAATCTAAGCTATTGGAAGTTATAAGGTTATAATTAGATTAGTTTTTGTATCAAAAGAAAAATAAAAGGGTCAACAAGCTCAAATGCACCCAATAAATGAAGTAAAAAAATGTTAGGGTAAATAAAGGGTATGTAGATTACTTTCACAAGTAATGGAAAGCATCAATTGGTTTATCTCATATCACTAATAATCCCCTAAAAATCCCCTTCCCCTTGCTTAAAACCCCATTTCCACTCCTAGAAGGCATTTTCCCTTGTAAAATACCCCTTTCCCCTTATTTCACCCCTTTTCCCTTCCTAAAACCCCTTTTCCCTCGTTAAAAATCCATTTTTTCCTTTGAAAATTAATTTCCCATTTACTAACTTCACTTTTTCATTAAAAATATGAAAAAACCCATTTTGTATAGTTTAAAAGTTTAAAATGAATCGGGCTCCACTACAAAATCCCTCCGCGACATCCTTTTAAACACTTATTTATAACGTATTTTAAATATCACACATATATATTTTCGCAACCCTTTATTGTATTATAGCCTATAGTTTACTTCATCAACCCATTTATAAATATTCCCAATCCCATATAATATTAACCATTTTATATTTAATTTAAAAACCTATAGTTTATAATATCCCAATCCCACTTTGTTTCTAACCCCATTGATCATATATCCTTACCCCACTTTACATAACCCCATCACTTATAATAATCCTGACCCCACCTATTAATTCCCCCCAACTCATATATTAGCTCGATCCATTAGATGAGATCCAATGGCCAATAATCCCTTTCACACTCTCCACTACCCGATATTTAAAACCATTGGAGGGGTGCGAAATGGGTGGTTTTGCATCCCCGCTCCCCTGCCACACGTCAATACCACATCTTATTGCATCCTCCATTCTGAAACCACCAACCTGCCTTTCATCGTGCGATAACAACCATACCACCATTTTTTTGTATGACGAATACTGCCCTAGTTTGAATTAAACCTTCATGCTAATATGACTAACCGGATCCCGTTAAAAGAAATAAAGCTCGCCCTTAAACAATTTTCACCAATTCTGTTGAAGTTTGCACAAAAAGACCGGTGTCGACCTATTTTCAAGCTAAAGTAACCTTTGCCAACTTATGTTGAAGCCAATCTAAACCAGAATTCAAACCTTTTCTACCAGAAGCCTGTGTCGACTCAGATTTGAAGCTTATAAGACCAAGAAAGCCTCTGCTACAACCAGAACTATTTCTACAAACTGAAATCACCATTTCACAGGTACTCTTAAGCTCCTGAGACCATTACTTAAGAAAAAAAGCAATAAATTAATAATTGAACAAGTTTAAATGGATTCCCATAGCATAATCTCTATAAATCCTCTGCAACCTCCTGTATCTGATGTTGAACATGTTGAAAATGCAACACGATGATGGAGCTTAGTGAAAAGAAGTCGCCTTCACTAAGTGGGCCTGCAGTCTATTTTTGGCGCAAAGTCTATTTTTAGACTACGTCTATTTTTATACATAGGGATTATGGTCTATGAGTTGCAGGATGCTATTTATGGATGATTGGTCGAGTTTGTAAAAATAGATGGATCTCTATTTTTAGACATTGGGCGGTTTCTATTTTTGGACTGCCAGGCTAAAAATAGAACAGTCAAATATTATTAACCCTTAATAATATTTAGACTATAAACATTATCTTATCCTCTTGGAGCACTTCAGTTTGATGCTTGGATGTGGCACATGCAGCTGACAGAAGGAAATATGCTTTTCCTATGGGTTAGTTGAGCTATTGCATGGTTGACTTCAGTTAGAACTCATGTGGCAGAGTTTGGTGGAGTTGATGAGACAGTTGGTGGAGTTGTGTTCTATTTAACTTAGTTGAACTAGTTGTATTTAGTCTAACTGACAAATACACTAGTGATGAGTGGTGTGAATTAATTATTAATTAATTCACTAATTATTAACTCATAAATCAACTAAAGAATACATCAGTTAACTGCAATGCATGGACAGTTCAGTGGAGACCAGTGTTAGAGGTGGGTGACAGGGTGAGTCTACTATCAGTTGTGACTATGGCTGCACATGAGATTGGCACACACATTGATTGAGATTGCCAATGAGGATTGCGCAGTACAAGCCAAGGGGATTCAAACTTGGATCTTACCATTATTCATCTTGGATTGCGCAGTAGAGGCAGGCAGACTTGTGGAGGAGATTTGAACCCGTGACTTGTTCATCTTCCGAGCTAGTTTTGTGTGTATCATGTGAGATAGTGCTGAGAGCTGTGAGGAGCTTTGTGATATGTATTGTTACATGTTCTCTATCATTATAATATACAGATAGTTGGGGGTTTTCAGCTGTATGCTTTCCCCATTACATACTGTGTTATATGTGTGCTTGATTATGTTTTAATGTGCGCATGCGACTGCTTCTATTTCCTCATATTGATGATCAATTGTAGAAGAGGTTATGTATTATGCATGAAGCTTAAATAATGTGTAATCAGGATAATCTCGGTGAATAATTCAACTATTATTCAAATTTCTACATGGTATCAGAGCAATAATTGATCATCGGATCTATTACAGTGATTACAATTTATTTCGGTAGACAGAGTCTGTAAGCGGGCCAGGTAGCCTCTGGATCCATCCTTTCTCTGAAAGGTGATATATCCAGTAAATTCCCCTACAGTCGATCTCTGTGCTAGAAATACTTTTTTCTCACAGATCGGAAGCGGTTGAGTTTTGAGCTGGTGGAATTCGAATTTGCAGCAGAATTTGGAATTCGAATTTGCAGTAGTTTTCTTGGTGCCAGAGTTGAAATGTCTTTCAACGGATTGCGACTGGAATATGCCCTTGAGGGCAGTTCGAATTATGTTGCATGGAAGGACAGAATGGAGGTGGTATTAGATGATAACGGGCTGAAGGAGTTCATAGATGCTGAGATCCCAAAGCCTACTGATGCTGCTCAAGTTGAAGCTTGGCAAAAGAAGATGGCGAAATGTCGAAGGATTCTGTTGGAGGGCGTGAAGGATCACATTGTATCCAGCCTGCATGGAAAAGCTTCTCCATATTTGATGTGGAAAGCGTTGAAAGATCTATTCCAGAGCAAGAGCGACCAAAGGAAGCTGGCGCTCAAGGATAAACTCAGAAACATTAAGATGGAGAAAGGCGACAGTATCGCCAAGTACCTCACGAAGTTCACTCAATGCAGAGATGAGCTGGGAAGTGTGGGGGTGACTGTCGATGATGAGGACTTGGTGGACCTGGCTCTCCTTGGTCTTTCGAAGAGTTGGCATTCCTATCAGGACTCTGTCAATGGTCGGGAGAAGTTGTCGGGATGGGAGCGACTTTGGTCGGATCTCATGCAAGAGGAGATAAGGCGGACTACCAGGGACGGATCTTCATCAAAGGCACCTGATGAAGAAAATTGCGCTTTGGCTGCCAAAGCAAAGAAGGGGAAGAGCAAGAAAGCTTCTCATTCCGGTGCGAAAGGCAAGAAGCAAGACATGTCCAAGGTGAAGTGCTTTCACTGTCACCAACACGGACATTATGCCACAAATTGTCTGCAGAAGAAGAAAAATAAGCATGCTGCTGGATCTGCAGTGGGAGAGGCCTTAGCCTCATAGTTTGAGCTGGATTTTTCAGTGATCGCATGCTTGGTCTCAAGTGTGATGGGATCAGTATGGTTCTTGGACAGTGGTGCGTCTTTTCACATGACCGGAGATCGGGATTTGTTTTCAGATCTGGAGGAGAAAGATCTTGGAGTGCACATCGAGATGGGCGATGATGGTAGATACAGTGCGACCGGTATCGGTACCATTTCCTTTGAGAGGGAGTCTGGTAAACCCTTCGCATTGAAGGAAGTGATGCATGTTCCAGGATTGAAGAAGAATCTGATCTCTGTGGCGATGTTAGAAGACAAGGGGTATGATGTTGTCTTCAGCGAGGGAAAGGCTTTCCTGCGCAGTAAGACAACTGGAGAAACCCGGAAGATAGGGGTTCGAATCAAGAACCTTTATCAGTTGCAAGTAGATGGCTGCGCAGCAATGGCATGCAAGGCAGAAGGAGTGGTGAGCCGGGATGATGGCGAGCTGTGGCACCAGAGATTGGGCCACCTTCACCATGGAGCTTTGAAGATACTGCAGCAGATTTCTACTGGGCTTCCTAAGGGCACTCTTGTGCAGTCAGATTAGTGCAAGGGGTGTACCTTGGGAAAATTTGTGAAAGCCACCTTTCACGAGAAGGATAGTCACGCCACGACGATGCTTGAGAGAATTCACACAGATGTTTGTGGACCTTTCTCAGTAGCTTCGACAGCAAAGCACAAGTACTATGTGATCTTTGTTGATGATTTCTCTCGGAAGTTTTGGATCTTCTTCATGCAGAAGAAGAGAAAGACATACTCAAAGTTCTGTGAGTTCAAGGCATTGTTTGAGAAGGAATCGGGGAAGTATGTGAAGGCTCTTAGGAGCGACAATGGTGGTGAATTCATCTTTGTTGAATTCAAGGACTTTTGCAGCGCAGAAGGAATTCAGAGAGAGCTCATAGCACCTCATAACCCACAGCAGAACAGGGTTGTTGAGCAGAAGAACAGAACGATCATGGGTGCTGCATGAGCGATGTTGCATGATCAGGGCCTACCCCTTCACTTTTGGGCAGAGGCATGCAATAATACAGTATATGTGCAGAACAGTTGTCCTCACAAGATACTCTGCATGAGTACACCGGAGGAGGCGTTTTCTGGCAAGAGGCCTGATATTTCCCATTTGAGGATTTTTGGTTCACCTGTCTACATGCATGTGACGAAGGATGCCAGGAAAAATCTGGAGCCAACCGCAGAGGTTGGGATATTTGTGGGGTACACTGATACGCCCCACAAATATCGTGTGTATTTGCCAAACAGTCGCAAGACTGTTGTGCGACGGGATATCAAATTTCAGGAGGAGAAAGCCATGAAGTGTTCGCTTGAGTGGGAGCCACACTTGCATGCAGATGAGGAGCTATTAGTTCCTAAGGATGAGCTTTAAGATTTGGATCAGCCACAAGAGGGAGTTCATAGAGTGGAAAAGACCACTCATGTAGCGCCAACCATCAGAGGGTGCAAGCGCACTACAGAAGCTGAGCGACTGGCTCAAGATGCAGAGAAGGTTGTAGGAGCACCTATAGCACAGCGCAGACAGAGACAGTCACCGGATCGGTACACTAGATACATGGCTCTTGTGAGCAAATGTGTCGTGATAGAGCCATCCTCTTTCGAGGAAGCTGTGGAGGACATCGCATGGGTTGATGCCATGGTGGAAGAGTATGATTCGATTGTCAGAAATAGTGCATGGGAGATTGTCCCAAGACCGGAGGGGAAATCAGTGGTGGGTTCGAGAAGGATCTACAAAGTGAAGCAGGTGGCTGACGGGAGTGTGGAGAAGTACAAGGCAATATTTGTTGCCCGAGGCTTCTCGCAGATCGAGGGGATCGATTATGAGGAGAAATTTGCACCTGTCACAAGGTACTCTTCCATACGGACAATCCTAGATCTCTCATCGTAGATGGGGTGGCACATCCATCAGATGGATGTGAAGATTGCGTTCCTCAACGGAGTCATTGAGGAGGAGGTGTACATAGAGCAGCCCGAAGGTTTCGAGATCTTCAGCAGTGAGCCGCATGTGTGCAAACTCAAGAGAGCACTGTATGGGTTGAAACAAGCACCTCGTGCTTGGTACACACGGATAAATAGTTATTTCACCGGACTTGGATTCTCCAAGAGTGAGGTGGATCCTAACCTATACCAGATTATGGTGGAGGGGAAGTTGCTGATCATTGTACTGTATGTAGATGATCTGATTTTGATGGGTGATGAGCTGTTGATACTTTCATGCAAGGAGGATCTTGCTAGAGAGTTTGAGATGAAGGGCTTGGGCCTCCTTCATTATTTCCTGGGATAGGAAATCTGGCAGCGCAGTGGTGGACTGTTTCTTTCTCAGGGTAAGTATGGCCGGGAGATACTGGAGAAGTTCAACATGCATGGTTGCAAGCCTGTTGATACTCCTCTTCCTGGAGGTTGGAGGAAGGAGGATGCTACTTCAGCGGATGTAGTGGATGCCACTGTTTATCGACAATTGGTGGGGTCACTTATGTATCTGGTCAATACACAACCCGATATATGCTATGTCGTTAACCAGCTTTCGCAAGCTATGGTTAAGCCTACCAAGCTCTTCTGGAAGGCAGGCAAGCATGTATTGCGTTATCTTAGAGGCACATCGGGATATGGCTTGTGGTATAGACAGGAGCATGAGGTGAAGCTATGTGGCTTCACGGATGCAGATTGGGCAGGGAGCCCAACAGACAGAAAGAGCACATCTGGAGGGATCTTCAGTATCGGGTTGACAACAGTTTCTTGGTACAGCAGGAAGCAGATATCCTTGGCACTCAGTTCAGCAGAGGCTGAGTATATGGCAACAAGCTTGGCTGCATGCGAGGCCATATGGATGAGGAAGATCCTGGTCGGGTTGTTCGGGTCACACTTGGAGCCTATAGTGATTTATTGTGATAACCAGAGTTGCATTAAACTCTCGGCTAATCCATTATTTCATGATAGATCTAAACACATCGACATCAGGTACCATCATATCATAGATTGTGTGCAGCGGAGAATCATGTTACTTTCATATATTCCCATGGAGGATCAGGATGCTGATATCTTGACGAAGGCGCTCACCAGGAGAAAATTCGAATACCACAAAGGCAAGATAGGGGTGGCAGATAATCCATATCTTGTTGAGAGGGAGTGTTGAAAATGCAACAAGATGATGAAGCTTAGTGAAAAGAAGTCGCCTTCACTAAGTGGGCCCGCATGCTATTTTTGGCACAAAGTCTATTTTTAGACTATGTCTATTTTTAGACATAGGGATAATGGTCTATGAGTTGCAGGATGCTATTTATGGATGATTGTTCGAGTTGGAAAAAATAGATGGACCTCTATTTTTAGACATTGGGCAGTTTCTATTTTTAGACTGCCGGGCTAAAAATAGAACAGTCAAATATTATTAACCCTTGATAATATTTAGACTATAAACATTATCTTATCCTCTTGGAGCACTTTAGTTTGATGCTTGGATGTGGCACATGCAGCTGACAGAAGTAAATATGCTTTTCCTATAGGTTATTTGAGCTATTGCATGGTTGACTTTAGTTAGAACTCATGTGGCAGAGTTTGGTGGAGTTGATGAGACAGTTGGTGGAGTTGTGTTCAGTTTAAATTAGTTGAACTAGTTGTATTTAGTCTAACTGATAAATACACTAGTGATGAGTGGTTTGAATTAATTATTAATTAATTCACTAATTATTAACTCATAAATCAACTAAAGAATACATCAGTTAACTGCAATTCATGGACAGTTTAGTGGAGACCAGTGTTAGAGGTGGGTGAAAGGGTGAGTCTACTATCAGTTGTGACTATAACTGTGCATGAGATTTGCACACACATTGATTGAGATTTCCAATGAGGATTGAGCAGTTGAAGCTAGTGGGATTCAAACTTGGATCTCATCATTACTCATCTTGGATTGCGCAGTAGAGGCAGGCAGACTTGTGGAGGAGATTTGAACCCGTGACTTGTTCATCTTCCATGCTAGTTTGTGTGTAGCATGTGAGATAGTGATGTGAGCTGTGAGAGCTTTGTGCTATGTATTGTTACATGTTCTCTATCATTATAATATATAGATAGTTGGGGGTTTTCAGCTATTTCTTTCCCCATTACATACTGTGTTGATATGTGTGCTTGATTATGTTTTAATGTGCACATGCAACTGCTTCTATTTCCGCATATTTATGATCAATTGTAGAAGAGGTTATGTATTATGCATGAAGATTAAATAGTGTGTAATCAGGATAATCTCGGTGAATAATTCAGCTATTATTCAAATTTTTACAGAACATACCCCCCTTGTTGATAAAGACTTCAAAATTAGTGATACCGTCACTAATTTCAACCTCTTGGACATCTACTGCTAGAACCATGATAAATCCATAGACCGGGCTGATGATATCTACCTTTGGGAATCAAATTTTCCTAAATACATCTTCCCTCAGACCTTCCAATTTCCAAAAATCATCAGACACTGTCAAATAAATTATCTGCCCAATGAAAGAGCCCTAGTAACCCCTAGAAAAGATATTTTTTTCATAATCACTGTAAAATCCATTAATCAGATGTTGTAAATACAACACAAGCCTGATGAATCCCCTTTATCAATTTAAATTCTCACTAAACTATATCTGAAGCTGGATTTTCCCAAGAGGTTTAAAATCTTCAAAACCTTTCTTCCTCCATCAGTGGAAACCCCAAATATTAACCCTCCTTATTCAGCTTCAATTTTTTCAAAGAGAACCAGATAGATTGTCACAATTTTGTTTTTCATTCTAGGGTACTTCACAGATGAATATGTAGATGCTTCTATCTTAGGCTTTCTATCCATTTTCTACCTAGGACAACCTCTAGCTTCTAGTTTTAACTTTGCTCAATAATTATCAGATGACATCCATGAGAAATTGGTTAAATTACAAGAGGAAGGAGTGTGTAAGTATTCATCAGTTTTGTTTCATATGCTCCTGTATTTCCAATCCAAAAGGTTTGAAATTAGCCTTCAAAAACTGGACACGGTGAGTAACCCATAATCTGTAGTCTTATGGACTTCCTTAATCAGAAAGGATTCCACAAAATTCACCTACAAGGACTTCATTGATTCATTTTTTCATCCAGTTGTCAACATGCTAAGCAGTAGCAGTCAACCTAGGATTAGTGAAGAAATAAAGAAAGTATTGCAATTTTCTGAACAAAGTAGAGGAGGAGACTGGTACTTATACCAGAACCACCCTGAAATTAGGGTGTGTGGATGCCAACACACTCCATACAAGCTTCCCAAATACCTCCCAATGAGTTTATTTGCATTAGAATACATCAGGTAGATTCTAAACTCAGATGAGGTTAATTTCCTGTTAGCAAAGAAGAAAACTCAGTTTAAAATTAAGTACCATCTTGGTCCTTTCATTTACAATTATAGGAATACTGGTCAACAAGTTGATAAGTGGTTACAAGGGTTCAAATTTAGTAATAGTTTCAAATGGCAGTATGATCCTTTGGGAGTAATCTGTAAACTAAGAATCAAATTCAAATTGACTCCTTTTTTCCATGAGTTGAAACCAGAGATTGAAAAGTACTCCAACCAGTGAGAGTGGTTGGAAAATACTTTTGAAGAGGTGGAGAAACAAGGTGATACTAGTTCCATCTTGCATACTCCAACTCCACAAGAAAGGAACTCAAAGAGGCAAAGAGAAGAAGGTTCATATTCTACAAAAACCACTACTGACACCAAATTCAAGTTAATGTACAGGAAGAAGCCCAAGCTAAATCCAGTAATTGAGCAAGAAGATATTGTTTACATAATTGATATTATTGATACAGATGTAATTTTTAGGGATAATGCACCTGCCACAGTTTCAGAGGAAACACACCAGCCATCAACTTCTAGTCCTCATATCATTCAGAAACAACATAGTGTAGAAGTCTCTTCGTCAAGCAAACCTATAGATAAAGAACATGATATAATGGAGAAGATAAAGAAATTAAATTGAGGAATGAGGCATTGAAAGATGTAACCTATGCGCAATATTGGAAACAGACTCTTAGTGACAAGAAAAGGTTGGTTTTAGCCTTTGATTATAAAACCAGGAAGATGCAAATGACCCTTTTGCAGCCAATAATGCAAGCTCCAAGATCATCTGCAGAGTATAAGAAAACAACATTTGAAGTTCTAGCTAAATATCTACATCCAATAGATCAAATTGAGTTCCATAAGAAAGCAGAAGAAATGATCTACTCCACTATGACCAACAAATCTATAAATGTGCAAAAACTATTGATTTCTCTAGAAAATATCAGAGGAAAATTAAAGCTAGAGAAGGAATATTCAAAAGCTAAGGAAAATAGAATAAAATCTCTTGAATAATTGGTCATGGAGGTTGGATATGATCCAAATAACATCAAAGCAGCTGAAGAGTTTATCAAGAAGAAGAATGCAGACATTGCTGCATTAAAAAGGAAGCTGAAATTACCTCCCACAAAACATCCACAAACTAAGGAATTTCTGGAAAATGAAGGTCAGAAAGATGAAATGATGAATCTCATCATTCAGTTGACAACTCAACTGAAAGAGATGGAGAATGAAATGGATAAATTAGTTCAAGAAAATAAGGCCATCATGGAAGCAATTCATGTTGATGCCATTCCTATAGCTTCAACAACAATTCCATCTACTTCATCAGATCCCTTATCTACAACAGTATTAGTTACTAGAGCAACATCAACTACTACACCAACAACAGATTAAACAACATAAACTCATCCCAGTGATGAAGTAGGTAAATTTATCAAAGCTATGCAAGACATGTCAATCCAAACAAATGAGATTAACAGAATTAAAGAACAAATAAAAAGTCTAGAAGATGAAAAGAAGTTGATACAAATAATGCATAAATTTGAAACACAGAAGTTAAATAGATTGACTCACAGAATACAAAAGTTATAAAAATAATTGACATTTAAAGAACCACTAGCACAAGTAAAGAAGCAACTACGGTCCAATATCATTAACTCTATTAATGATAGTTGGCCTTCCATCCAAGTTATATTTGGGCAGAAAGATTTGATAAAAGCAACAAGTGGATCCATTCAGAAAGTCAAAGAGGAACTTGGGAAGAAGTCAGAGGAGGCCACTGAAATAATAAAGTTTATCAATTCTAAGAGCAAGCAAGAATTAGAATAAATTGGCATAAGTGACAGATCAGAAACAATCTTAGAGTAAAAAAAGGTAATTTCCAAGAGAAACTTGATGACACAACTTGAAGATAAGTGTCAAACCATGGAGCTTGTAGTGAAAAGATTCATGATCAAATTTGATGTTTTAAGACAGAAAGGTTTGCCTAATCCTTTGGTGATTAATGAAATGCTAATGAGACATGGAGAATATGACAACAAGATCAGAGAAGTGGCTAAAGAAAAATCCAACAATTCTACCATGAAAGCAATTCCTACAAGCAAAGTACTCTATTAGACATTTAAAAATTTCTTTTACCTCCAGCATGAGGTAAATCATCTCTTTATAAACAATCCTACATTTACAAAATGCATAGTGGCTGAGGAGATTTACAGGAGGATGGTAAATATTAAATTACCAGATGAAGAGGCTTGGGAAAATTTATATGATTTACTGTGAAAGGTAAAAGTAAAGCAGGTAAAAGAGAGACAGGTTAAAGTAAAAATAGAGTAGGCAAATTACGATGAATACATATGGAAGGTGGAGTTTAAAGATCAGAAAAAAAGCTAAAATTAAAGGTCATCCAGCGTAAAGATGCAGCCAACATGAAAGCAACATTTAGAAAGATAAGAGAGAAAATATCAAAAAGCAAACAGCGAACCAATTAACATGGACAACTTGCATTAGTTACATAGGTGTCTCTATCTTCTTGCATGAAGATATTTTATTTCCCTTGAATAATTCCTAAATTAGTTTTAGGATATTTTGTATTAGTTTTTGTATAAATACTTCATAATTTGAAGTATTGAGTGTGGATTCCTTAACATTTCTATAGTTGTAATTGATCTAAATAACTGAGGGTTTATTTTACCATTTTCAAGTCAACAGACAGGAAAAGCAATAAAGGCATTGCATTATAGGATTTATGTTTTGATCCACTTCAGTGAAGTATCTTTCAATTGTTCAGGTTTTTCCTTAAGTATTCCATAAACTTGTATGCTTTCAAAATTTAGATGTTATAATAGGAATATTATTGCAAAATTTGTTTAAGTACACTATGTTTTGAACTATTATTCATTTTAATGTTTTCTTCTAATATCTGGATCTGAGAATCCTCAATTTCTCTCCCATCCCGATTGACCTCTTTCACCTTCCTTCATTATCCAGTTTAAGGAATCCTTAACTGCTCCTTGATCCCGATTGAAAACCACTTCACCATCTAGCCTAAAAGATCTGATTTTCCTCAGCTACCTTGCCCTGTGAACATTTCCTTTAGAAATTTTTTTTTTCATGTTTTCTTGATACATTAACTCCATATCCCAATGGAAAATAGATAGACATCTATCCGTCTAAATCAGTAATTACACCACACAATTAAATCAAACCAAATCAATCTTTCATAACTAGCCTAAAATTAATTAAAACAAGAAAGTTAAATCATTAAGAGAGAGCCCTCTCTGAGCATTAGGAAGGTTAGATCTTGATCTCAAAAGTAGGTTGATAATTACCTCTAATATTTCTTTAAATACACATTGACAACCCTTGGAAATTATTGGAGTGATAACATGATCCTCGTCACATTTCGCAAGAAATGAAACTTTCGCACATCGCAAGAAAAATGAAAAGCTTATAAACTAAAACTTATAAAATGGCCATTTCTATATCCCGGGGCCTGCAAGCCTCCTCGCAAATCACAAAAAATAACAGTTATTACACTTCACATGAGGGAATATTTTTCCTGTGATATGAAATATATTTTCAATGCAATGGGAAAAACAAGGACCAACCAGTCCTAACCCTTTCCATCTTCTCGGAAGCTATAAAATCGCCCTTCTAATCAATGCAAAGCGAAATCTTTGTGCCCTATGTGCCTCATCACATTTCTACCGTATATCTCATATATATCTGAATAGACAAGAGATTCCACTAAGGAAGCTGCTCAGACTGCCAAGCAAAAGGCATAGGACTTTTTCCATGAAACCTAGAAGACTGTGAAGTCCACAGCCCAATAAACAGAGCTAGAAGCTCAAAGAAAATGGCAAGGAGGCTAGGTCTACGACTAAAAAGTTCAGTAGATAGGCAACGGAGATGACTCAATCCATGGTTTCACACCTACCTCATTCCATTTTCCTTCCTACATGATCACGAAATCTTGCACAACTCAAATTTTTCTGAGCTTTCCAGACCCAAAACTCCAAAAAGTCTCACTAAAAACAACTCAAAAAAAAATATTCAAGATTGGCTATCTTCCTATCTCTTTTCGCACGTAGTCGGCTTCGATCAATCGACTGTAGTAGAGAAACTGGATCTATTATAGATGAACAAAGCAGGCGCTCATGCACTAACTTTCTTGTTAGAAAATTCAACCTCTCGCTCAGCCAACATAGTGGATGTACAAAAACAATGAAACTCTCTCTGTCCAACGGAAGCCAGAATAGGGCCTCCCATCTCAAGCACGTTGTCCTCCTCAACCTGAAGGATCAAATTACATTGTTGCAAATATTTATAATGATGGAGGGGGAAAAGTAATATGGTATTCTTACTCCGCACACATCCAAATACCATGTTTGCAGATATTTATAACGATGGAGGGGGGAAAGTAATATGGTATTCTTACTCAGCACACAACCAAATACCAGTTTGGTTTGTTCGCAGGTCGAGGTTGAAGAAATATGAATCAAAAAAAGTTGTTTCCATCTACCTGTTATATTAAAATATTTTAAGATAAATGTGGAGGACTAAATTTAATCTCACTTCTGCACTAAATAATGTTTTACCATAAAAGTCTATAAAGAGAACCTATAATAATAATATCTATGTTGTTGTTAATAATAATAATAATAATAATAATAATAATAATAATAATAATAATATAGATATTAATAATAATATTAATTGTAATAATAATAATGATAATAAGTTTTACCCCTCTTCTTGTAATAATAGGGTGGTTAATATTTCTAGCTTTTCTTTTCACCCTCTTGTCTTTAGTCTTCTAATAAAATATATTGAAATTTCTCTTGCTCTTAGAAAAATTCATATTTTTCAAATTATGTGTGATATTAATATAATTATTATTATACTTTAATATAATACAATTTATTTATCATATTAATACAATTAATATAATTTATATTATTATTGCAACTTATATTAATAAAATTTTAAATATTTATTATTTTATATTTTTACATTTATATTCTTTTTTACCATTTAATTAAATTACATGAGATTAAAATTGTAAATAAAATTATATATGAATTTACATCCAGAAGAATCAATAGGCCACAATAGAAACATGGGAAAGCCAAGATATATGCATATAAGATAAAGTATAATGATTTTTAGGAGTTTAGTTTTTTTAAGGTTATAAATTAATATATTAATATATTAAAAAATATGAGAAATAATTGAGATATATAAGTTTTGTTATTGAAAATTTAAATAAATATAATAATTGGTATGAAATTATCTTTTCTATTATTAAATAATACATTATATAAAAAAATATAGAATTAATATTGATGTATGAGTGAGATTCATCCATATACAAAGAGAGTCATTCACGTAATACACATAAAGGATATTAGTCGATATTGCTAAGTTTTCTTATTATTAGCTTTAATTTTTTCAATATCTATGTTTGTTATTAAGTTCAATATTTATGGTTTTTATGAATATTAATAAACTTTGATAAACATAAATGTTTAAAATTAACATATAAATTATTAATATTATTTATTTTGTTACATTGCTAAATTCACTAATTTATCCAAACAAATATAGATCATGTTGATATGTTATTTGTTACATTTCAAATTTAAAGCACGGTGAATTTATACATATCCAAGCATATGACAATGCCAGTGACATGTTGAAACTGGAAAATTATTAATTTTACTTCCTCCATTAGCTTTATAGATGTCAAATTTATAATAATTTATAATAAAACTATTTATTGGTTAAATTGTAGGTTTGTGCATATTATATAATTAAATTAATAATTTTAATAATAAATAAAATTAATTGATGCACATATCAAAAGTTTACATTAATATTGATTATTTATTTATTAATATTTTGTATTTATTAATATTGTTAGTCTTAATATAACATAATTAATAGAATTATTATAATTATTATATAATACTAATACTGTAAATATATTGATAATTTAATATAATACAACTAATATAATTTATATTATCATTACAACCTATATTAATAAAATTTTAAATATATTTTTCTATATTTTTACATTTATATTATTTTTTACCATTAATTAAATTAAAATAAATATTATCAACATCAAATTATATTTGTAAATATATATTTAATATAATTATGAAATTATCATTCTAATTATTAAATAGTAAATGATATAAAAATTTATAGAATTAATATTGATAATATTGATGGATGAGTGAGATTCATCCATATACAAAAAGGGTCATTCTAGTAATACAAATAATGAATATTACTATATATTAAGGAATTTTTCATTTCATTATCCCTTAAAGAAATTTTTTGATTATTTATTTATAAATATTTTTTATTTATTAATATTGTTAATATTGATGGTGTTAATATAATATAATTAATACAATTATTATAATTATTATTTATATATAATACTATTAATATATTGATACATTAATATAATACAATTAATATAATTTTTATTATCATTGCAACTTATATTAATAAAACTTCAAATATTTATTATTTTATTTTTTTACATTTATATACTTTTTTACTATTTAATTGAATTAGATCAAATTGATATATATTTATTATAATTATGAAATTATCTTTTCATTTCTTAAATAATACATGAGATAAAAATTTATAGAATTAATATTGATGTATGAATGAAATGCATCCATATACAAAGAGAGCCATTCATGTAATACACATAATGGATATTACTAAATATTGCTAAATTTTCTTATTCTTAACTTTAACTTTTTCAATATTTATATTTGTTATTAAATTCAATATTTATACTTTTTATTAATATTAATAACCATTCATAAACATAAATGTTTAAAATTATCATATAAAGTTTTAAGATTAACATTTATATTATTACTATTATAACTATTTTCATGATTAATATTAATGTTACTATTAATAATATTAATTATTTAAAATTAACATTAATATTATTCATGCTAACATTAATAATTTAATAATGAAACAGGTCGTTGGACAGTTCCTAAAATACCATGGATGGAAAGGATCTGCCATCTCTGTGAGAATATGAACATCGAGGATGAAAATCACTTCCTCTTAGAGTACCCCATGTACAACCACATTAGAGCTCAATTTCATAATCTTTGTTGCAATAATAACCTTTCTAGCCTTTTAAGATGTCAAAATTATAGTGAGCTCGGGAGGCTTTTCTCCAAGCTTTTTGAACATAGGAATAAAATCTTAAATCAAATTAAATTTAACTCTTTTCTTTAGGTCTGATAGACCAAATATTGGTCTCAATGGACGTTAACCATCATCATCATCATCATCATCATCAATATACATTGATATTAACATTAATAATAAATATAAATATTTCAAATTAAATAAGAAATTATTAATATTAAAATTAAATATCAATATCTCTTTTAATGTTAATTAATATTAATATTAATAATAAATAGATATTTTAATGTTTAATAATCAAATTTATATAAAAGTAAATTTCTCATTTATACATTAATGTAAACATTGACGTTAAACATCAATATAGATATTTCATTAAACATTATGATTGATAACATTAGGTTTACTTAGGTTCTATGACATTAGAATTTAACATTATGTTTTTTAGGTTCAATGACGTTAGAATTAAAAAATTTGGTATTTTTATAAATTTGCTCCATGTAGCATTATGTTATTTTATAAGAGGAGGTTTATAAGATAAAGCTTTTGAATATTAAAAAAAATTGTTTCAAGTTAGTATTTATATTGAACATCAAAAAATTACATCAATATTAAACAGACATTAATAGAGACATACAAATATATTTATTAAGACTAATAATATTGGATTGTAAACATTGGGTTTATAAAATTGTGAGTTCTTTTTAACTATTGTAATAATGTTCTTATGGCTCGTATGATTTTATACATTATGTATATGTTAATTTTACCATATTTGTAGATGGAAAATTGCTTATGTATGTTAATTTTAATTCTATTCACCATTAATTGAAAATTGTTTTGTTGATATCATGTGTGTTTTCTTTTATGTTAGGTGATTTCCTTGTTTGACCATGGCTCCATCTATTTGGAGTTGTATTCTATTTGAAATTCTTGAAATTTTCTTCCTCTCGGCTCCCTTTACTAGTTATGATAAAGTTTAGCACTGTTTGTAAGCAATGGAAGATTTTTTTGCAAAAACCTTCTTTCTTATTGTGTTGCAAGAATATATGTACAAATGAATTTGGATTTATCATTCCTTTCCTCAATAACGAAGACAATTATTTTTCCGTTGAATACCTTAATCCGAATGGGCACATATCTCGTTTTCATTTTTCATTCATAGATTCATGATACAAAGTAGAGTCTGCTATTGGACCAATGGTAGTTTTATCCTTACCAACAAAATTCTCCCATTTGTGAAACTATTTTGTAATGAATCCATTCACAAAGGCCTTAAAAACATTGGGCAAATATGAATTGGAGACTGTGGATTCTTTTCATTATTGGAAAATGTAAGCAACAACAAATATGACTGGGTTGTTCTAAAACATATCTATGATAGAATTTAGTATAAATTTTATGTTTGCAGTAGTCTTGGTAGGGTTTGGCGAAGGGATGATCTTCCATTTGGTGGCACTTCACCTACTCAGAATGTAGTGTTTCATAAAAGAAATTTTTTCGGCTCTATCTGGACAGAGAATGAATATTATCCTCGATATGGGTATACAATCTACTAGTTTCATGTAATAAAAAATGAATGGGTTTTTTCATTTGTTCCAATCACTAACATACATTGTATGTCATTAGAAATATGGAAGAATGAGTTGATATGTCTTGTCAATTATGGCTCCACTTTTGTATAGTCAATTGAAGAAATATATAATTTCCAATTTGGTCACCAATGTGTTGAATGAAGAATTAACTACTTTGAGGATGATTGTGGCTTCAGATGGAAGTTGTTAGAAGAAATTTCTACATATATAAATAGCAAATGTCCTGTTATCTTCCATTTCGAACTGTCCAAGATGTGGTTCTTAGGTACAACTCCAGTGAAGTTCCTTTCCTATTATATCACATGATGATTGGCCTATGTTTTCCAACAGATATTGATAATTCAACTAATCAACAAATGTATGGGTTTTGGTCTCGAACATTGTAGGAGTGCAACGATTTGATTGAGTCTGAAATCTTTTTTGAAATTTCTCCCCGTAGGGATTCTATTGATGAGATTCCACCATTAGATATGGACATGGAGTCTTAGGCTATTAGTCATGTTAGGATTTCTTATATATATTTTTAGTTTATATTCTCTCTGTGGTTGTGGAAAATATTTACACTTTTTTTTTAATTTACATACTTTTGGGTTTATATGTTAAAAATTTAAAATTACAATTCTATGGATATTTATATGGCTCCTGCTGGGATTTCATGTATATGTGTATGTATTGAATGTTGGATGTTGAATCCCATTGGAATTTTCTCGAAAATATTTCTTTTTGTGTCCCATTTAGTTCTCTTAACTGAATTTGAATGTGTTTGGATGCTATCCATTTTTCTTTGTTTTTATAAGTATAATTACTATGAATTTATCATTGGTTCTCAAACAATGTTATATATTTAGGTACATTTTAGCATTTACATTTATATTTTGATGGTATATATCTCCAAATATTTAGATATATTTCCAATTCATATCATTCTTATAGTATTTTGTTTGAGTTATATGTGTATCCCATTACAATTATAATATGAGACATCAAATTTTAGCCTTTTTTGTTTTAGCCATTTGGAAAATTCCTTTTATGTTTTCATAAGTTTATATGGTTAGAAAAATACCATATACGCTTTAAATGGTTTTATATGGTTGCAAAAAAAAAACTTTCTCATTTTTTATTCTTGTGTTTATTTATATTGGATATATTATATGTTCCATGTTTATGGTTCCATAATAAATATGTTATTATTCATTGTAGACATTCCATATGAAGGCACAAGAAAGCATTCAAGAAAATAGAATTTGTCACCAACATCGCGTGACAGGTCTAATGAAAGTCGTCGTTTTCGGTATCAATAAAATAAGGACACAATAAATGAGCATAGGAGAGCTACATATCATAGAAGAATGGCTAAAACCACTCTTCAAAATTATTTTATGATTCCTTGTAAGTATCACACTATGGATGATATCATGGAAAGAACATTTCCCCTTGATAGTTCATTACCAGAATATGCTTCTCGTCAGCATAATTTTGTTGTTCAATGCTCTCCTGGAAATGTTCATAATATTGGGGAAATATCTCGTAATAGGGAAGAACATCATATCGATAACGTGGATGCAAATTTTTACCCTAACCCTTTTGTCTATGCAATTGCATCTTTTGAGCAAGGAAAAAGGTTGCAAAACATCCATGGTGGAGGCAATGATGATATTGCATGTGATGATTTGGATGATAGTTTGATTGGACATTTGTTTGATAATTTGGAGCCAGTTGATCAAAGCATCAGATCTTCGAATCCAAATTCTTAAAATAATGTTGTCCCACAAACAAAATGAGTCATCCGTGATAGAATTTCGTGTGGAATAATGGAGGTAACAAAATTAAATATCAATATCTCTTTTAATGTTAATTAATATTAATATTAATAGTAAATACATATTTTAATGTTTAATATTCAAATTTATATAAAAGTAAATTTCTCATTTATACATTAATGTAAACATTGACATTAAACATCAATATAGATCTTTCATTAAACATTATGATTGATAAGATTAGATTTACTTAGGTTCTATGACATTTGAATTTAACTTTAGTTTTTTAGGTTCAATGACATTAGAATTAAAAAATTTGGTAATTTTATAAACTTGCTCCATGTAGCATTATGTTATTTTATAAGAGGAGGTTTATAAGATAAATCTTTTGAATATTAAAAAAAAATGTTTCAAGTTAGTATTTATATTGAACATCAAAAACTTACATCAATATTAAACATAGACATTAATAGAGACATAAAAATATATTTATTAAGACTAATAATATTGGATTGTAAACATTGGGTTTATAAACTTGTGAGTTATTTTTAACTATTGTAATAATGTTCTTATGGCTCATATGATTTTATACATTATGTATATGTGAATTTTACCATATTTGTAGATGGAAAATTGCTTATGTATGTTAATTTTAATTCTATTCACCATTAATTAAAAATTGTTTTGTTGATATCATGTGTGTTTTCTTTTATGTTAGGTGATTTCCTTGTTTGATCATGGCTCCATCTATTTGGAGTTGTATTCCATTTGAAATTCTTGAAATTGTCTTCCTCTCAGCTCCCTTTACCAGTTGTGATAAAGTTTAGCACTGTTTGTAAGCAATGGAAGATTTTTTTGCAAAAACCTTCTTTCTTATTGTGTTGCAAGAATATCTGTACAAATGAATTTGGATTTATCGTTCCTTTCCTCAATAATGAAGACAATTATTTTGTTGTTGAATACCTTAATCCGAAAGGGCGCATATCTCATTTTCATTTGTGATTCATAGATTCACAATACAAAGTAGAGTCTACTATTGGACCAATGGTAGTTTTATCCTTACCAAAAAAAATTTCCCATTCACAAAACTATTTTGTAATGAATCCATTCACAAAGGCCTAAAAAACATTGGGCGAATACATATTGGAGACTGTGGATTCTTTTCATTATTGGAAAATGTAAGAAGCAACAAATATGACTGGGTTGTTCTAAAACATATCTATGATAGAATTTATTCTAAATTTTATGTTTGTTGTAGTCTTGATAGGCTTTGGCGAAGGGATAATCTTCCATTTGGTGGCACTTCACCTCCTCAGAATGTAGTGTTTTATAAAATAATTGTTTCAGCTCTATCTAGACACAAAGTATGAATATTATCCTCGATATGGGTATACAATATACTAGTTTCATGTAATAAAAAAAGAATGGGGTTTTTCATTTGTTCCAATCACTGACATACATTGTATGTCATTAGAAATATGAAAGAATAAGTTGATATGTCTTGTCAATTATGGCTCCACTTTTGTATGGTCAATTGAAGAAATAGATAATTTCCAATTTGGTCACCTGTGTGTTGAACAAAGAACTAAATACTTTGAGGATGATTGTGGCTTCAGATGGAAGTTGTCAGAAGAAATTTCTACATATATAAATAGCAAAGAAGGTGTGGTTCTTATGTACAACTGCAGTGAAGTTCCTTTCATATTATATCACATGATGATTGGCCTCTGTTTTCCACCAGATATTGATAATTCAACTAATCAACAAATGTATGGGTTTTGGTCTCGAATGTTGTAGGAGAGCAATGATTTGATCAAGTCTGGAATTGTTTTTGCAATTTCTCCCCATACGGATTCTATTGATGAGATTACACCATTAGATATCGACATGGAGTCTTAGGCTATTAGTCATGTTAGGATTTCTTATATATATTTTCATTTTATATTCTCTCTGTGGTTGTGGAAAATATTTACACCTTTTTTTAATTTACATACTTTCGGGTTTATATGTTAAGAATTTAAAATTACAATTCTATGGATATTTATATGGCTCCTACTGGGATTTCATGTATATGTGTATGTATCAGATGTTGGATGTTGAATCCCATTGTAATTTGCTCGAAAATATTTCTTTTTATGTCCCATTTAGTTCTCTTAATTGAATTTGAATGTGTTTGGATGCTATCAATTTTTCTTTGTTTTTATAATTATAATTACTATGAATTTATCATTGGTTCTCAAACAATGTTATATATTTAGGTACATTTTAGTATTTACATTTATATTTTGATGGTATATATCTCCAAATATTTAGATATATTTCCAATTCATATCATTCTTATAGTATTTTGTTCTAGTTATATGGGTTTCCCATTACAATTATAATATGAGACATCAAATTTTAGCCTTTTTTGTTTTAGCCATTTAGAAAATTTTGTTTTTCTTTTTAGCCATCTAGAAAATTCCTTTTATGTTTTCATAAGTTTATATGGTTAGAAAAATACCATATACGCTTTAAATGTTTTTATATGGTTGCAAAAAAAAACTTGTTCCTTTTTTATTCTTGTGTTTATTTATATTGGATATACTATATGTTCCATGTTTATGGTTCCATAATAAATATGTTATTATTCATTGTAGAAAGGTCATATGAAGGCACAAGCAAACGTTCAAGAAAAAAGGATTTGTCACCAGCATCGCGTGACAGGTCTAATGAAAGTCATCGTTTACGGTATCAACAAAATAAGGACACAATAAATGAGCATAGGAGAGCTACGTATCATAGAAGAATGACTGAAATCACTCTTCAAAATTATTTTATGATTCCTTGTAAGTATCGTACTATGGATGGTATCATGGAAAGAACATTTCCCCTTGATAGTTCATTACCAGGATATGCTTCTCGTCAGCATAATTTTGTTGTTCGATGCTCTCATGAAAATGTTCATAATATTGGGGAAACATCTCGTAATAGGGAAGAACATCATATCAATAACGTGGATGCAAATTTTCACCCTAACCCTTTTGTCTGTGCAATTGCAGCTTTTTATCAAGGAAAAAGGTTGCAAAACATCCATGGTGGAGGCAATGATGAAATTGCATGTGATGATTTGGATGATAGTTTGATTGACCATTTGTTTGATAATTTGGATACAGTTGATCAAAACATCAGATCTTTGAATCCAAATTCTCAAAATAATGTTGTCCCACAAACAAAATGAGTCATCCCTGATAGAATTTCGCGTGGAACAATGGAGGTAACACAATGATATTTTGACGGTTGCTGCAATAGTGGTTGTTTTATTACATTCCTCTATCTACATTTTTTTTTACTAAACTTATAAGGTATTTTCTTCTCTTGGAATAGGATACATCTCATTTTAATATAGGTATAGAAATTAACTCCCCAAGTATTCCATCTACTAATCTAAGAATTGAATATGAAGCATGTCATAGCCTTCCACTTCATTATCCTCAACAATCAAATCGACAAACTAATGTAAATGTTCAATTTATTTGATTTATTTTTAATTTTTGAATTTTTAGTAGGTTGGACATGAATTTTATTGCATACTTTATTTTCTTCAAATAGGGCACAACTCATTTCAATAGAGGCATACAATTTAACTTCGTAGATGTTCCATCTACTGATGTTATAAGTGAAGAGGAACCATCTCATAGCGTTAATCCAGATCGCCAACCAATTGTAAATGTTGAATGAATTTTATATTCTCCTCTTTCTTTCATTTATGGTTAGTTGTACATTATATTTTAGAACCTCTTTTAGAAAAAAATAGGATTTCATCGGATGAGGTTAGAGAAATGGAATGCATAACATCAAATTGTCAAAATAATGTAATGTTTGATGTATTTGATTTGTTAAATTTTTAATCTTTATTGGTTGGACATTTAGTTTTATAATGAATTTCATTTTGTTGAAACATGAAACAACTTATTTGAATAGAGGAATAGAAACTAAATCCCCAATTGTTCTATCCACTGATGTTAGAAGTGAAGAGCAACCATCTCATAGCCTTCATCCACATCGCCAAACAAATGTAAATATTGAATGCATTTGAATTTTTTTCATTTTTTCATTTTTAATTAGTTGGACATTAAATTTAAAAGAAAAATATATGCTAAAGACACCTTATCATCATCTCATGTTCCAGAAATGCAGACCATAAATTTGGAAATGTCCTATCATAGATCTATTCCACATGTTTCAAATATGGGAAGGGAATCTCATGGTGCTGAAAATCAAGTACATTTTAGAAGAAACTATATTATTCCACATATGTCCAACTGATACAGATCATATTCATTTTGATGAAAACATGATTACAGTGCATAAAATATGTTGAGAAAATATAAATAGGTTGTTAGTTTTCCAAATGTGCCACATCTACCAAGATTCATATACTAGAATCTATGCTTTGAGATATTCTGAAGGACCTATTTGCAGGTGATGTAAGAATGAAAGAGGTTCCCATCGTTTTTCTGGATATAATAAGATGGATCTTGGTGAGCAACCTCATATTTTAAGATTTCTTACTCAAGTTGAAGAAATGTTAATAGCACGTGTAAATACTAATTTGCAAGTGACACATGCTCAAGGTGGGAAATATAAGCATAGCGGCCATATAATTAGATTTCCCCAAGATATTTCTACAATTGCACAAAGCCTTCCTTGACATGTTGAAGATATTGAATTTATAATCGTGAGGAGACATGTTGCTCAGTCCAAATATTATGAATGTTGTGTCAAAATATCTCGAGTTATGGCTGCATTTATTTTCAAAATTGAATGTGATCAATATTATCAAGATGTTGTAATTGAATATGATTCAGTGAATTCTCTGATCGAAAGATCAAAAGATGTCTCCTCTAGGCTTAAATTTGTTGATTGTTATATTGAATAATCTGAGATCAATGCAGCTAATAATGAAGGTTTTCATGTTGAGAATTTTCCCTCTCATCTTTCTTATTTTGTTGCTCTCTTACCTGATGAACGAAGAGAAATTGAATAAATTAGAGCATTTCTTGATAATGTTGATTCTTCACATGTTCAAGAAATGGATTGGCCGAGTATTGGAACCTCTCCGGTGAATGAATATGTTATTGAGGGGTTATTAGATATGGCATTCCCCACATTGTTCCCCACTGGTGATGCTGACTAGTTGCAACCACAGATTTGTAGTGTTGAACTTCATGAGTATGCATCATATCTTCTTAGGTACTATGATCAGAGGTTTGTAAGTAATCCTCGCTTTTGATATTACCTATTGAACATGATAATGTGGCATCGGAGCTAAGAAAATGCTGCATATTTTGTGAAGAAACATTTACATGATAACTCACCGACAATAATTGAAAACTTCCGTCACCAAATTTCTGATTTACTAGATAACAAGTTGGCTGAGAATATTATGAGGTTTGGTTCTTCTCTGAGAGGAACAAGGGCATACTGGACTAAATTTTGGGCTGAATTGACTGACATGATTACTCAATTTGGATTTCCATCTTTATTTTTTACTTTGAGTGCAGCTGACACAAAGTGTCTAGAGCTGCATAACCTCAAGCATGTACCCTCGCATTCTCATTCCTTAAATGATCATCATATAAAAATTGAGAATGTTATCCAGTATCCTCATATTTTTCCACATTAATGCACCATAGATTCAATATATTTCGAGAGAAAGTTATCCAAAAATATCTTAAAGTGAAAGACTTTTGGTACAGGTCCGAGTTGTTGAATTTACTTTCTATTCATTATCAATTTCTTATTATGGTTATATTTATATTTTTAGTATTAAATCTATATTCATTTTTTATAGATCTGAGTGGTAGCATAGAGGTACAACACATATCCAGGTTCCCTATGGTTGCAAGGCGCTCCTGACATGGAAAGACTTGATTGATCAAATGCTTATGATTTACAACTTGCAAAGATATTCTTTGACAATTATGTAATTGCATGGAATCCACGTGAAATACACCGTCACAACATAATGGTTCCAAGAAGTATCAATAATGACCCTTTCCTATTGAATACTAATCTGATTTTCTCTTGCAATCCTCATAATGATTATGAAGAATTATTAAACCCTGTCCAAAGGCACACAAAGTGTAGTGTAGATTCTTGTTTGCACAAAAAGGGCACTATTCTCACATGTTGATACAATGCTCCATGGGATCTTTCTGAGGAATCAATATTGTTCATAGATGATCAAGGAAGAAAAAAATATGATCCGAAAAGAAATGATGATAGGCTCAATGTACATAACATTAACCTTCTAACAATGTGGCGTGCAAATGTTGATTGCCAACTAGTTATTTATTGGTATGTTGTTTCGAAATATATTGCTAAGTATGCATCAAAAACAAAGAAAAGGTCTGAAAGCTATCATGATATGTTAACTAGAATTTCAAATTCTATTGCCTCTAAGGATCATGCTTTATGTTCTTACAGAAGGTTTCTTGCAGAAACAATGGTTGATAATGACATTGGAGCACAAGAAACATGTCATATATTACTTAAACTACCTCTTGTTGTTTGTAGTCTAAAATTTGTTTCCTTAAAAGTTGGAAGAAAGGTTTTCAGGAATATATCAAGGGATCACATGCAATGTTCATTTGAGAATACTTTTGTTGAACATTATTAGAAGAGGCCTTCTTTCCTTAAACATCTATCTTGTAGGTTTTAACCCTGTACATAAATTATCTACAAACAAATATTTAAAACAGAAAATAAACAGTAGCGAGAGCATAAAACATACAAACATAGATATTTTCCCCTGGATCCCAAATTGGGACTACCGGCTTGATTCTTCATTATATTCATTTTAGTGTTACAACACATATATATACATGCCGAAGCATACATAAACCCCAATCCATTAACCTTGGATTAGAACATAACCGTATTTCCCATGACTGGATCTACAAAATACCAGGGGCCGAAAACCATCATGCCCCAAAACCATGTGCAAACCCATGCAAAAAACCATGGGCGATTCTGCCCATCAGAAAATAAGGACCAAAAAAAATTTCTCAGGGCGCTGCCCTGGTCCCCGAGAGGGGGAGTTATTGCCCCCTTGTTACCCCCCCGAGCGTGACTAGTCATGGAAAGAATATAACACAAACCCAACATTCTCCCAGTTGTTGTTTTCTTTCCAAAATGAGCCACAGGAGAGCCGAGTCATTAGCCCAGCTTTGCAACACCCATTCTTTCTCTACACCAATAGAACTTCTAAGTGCTCACAGAATTTTTCAATGCATCTACAACATTCTTCAAAGTGCCCACCTTTACCAGCAACACCCTTTTAGCCTCAACCATATATCTCACAAAGTGATATTGAATATCAATGTGCTTTGTCTTTGAATGATAAGCAGGGTTCTTATCCAAGAAAATTGCACTTTGGCTATCACAGTCTATCCTTATAGCTTGTTGCACCAACTCCATACTTGAACACAATCTCTGCAACCAAACTGCTTCCTTTTTTGCATGAGTGGATGCCATGTATTCTACCTCTGTAGTTGAAAGAGCTAGTACTGACTGTCTTTTACTCATCCAACAGACTACACCTCCAAATGGGCTAAAAAAATACCCACTTGTAGATCTTATTTGGTCCAGATCTCTAGCTCAGTCTGCATCAAAAAAACCATGAATTTCCAACACTCTTTCCAATCCTGGTCTTCCCTCGTAGCACAAGCCATAATCACTAGTGCCACGCAAATATCTGAAAACCCACTTCACTGTTGTTCAATGCTCCTTCCCTGGGTTTGACATGAACCTTCTCAATACTCCCACTGCATGTGCAATGTTTGTTCTAGTACATACCATTGCATACATCAAGCTACCCATTGCACTTGCATATGGAAAACAAGACATATCCTCCTCTTCTTCTTGTGTCTTGGGACACAATTCAGCAGAGAGCTTTGTACCTACAGGAATCAGAACATTCACTGGTTTACTATCCTGCATATTGAACCTCTACAATATAGTCTCGACATACTTCCTCTAGTTTAACCAGAGCTTCCTCTTTTCCCGATCTCTCTTAATTTCCATGCCCAAAATATAGTTTGCAGCACCAAGATCCTTCATGTCGAGTTTGGAGAATAGTTGGGTCTTCAAATCTAGGATAATTTCTTTGTCATTTCCAATCAACAACATATCATCCACATACAAGACCAAATAAATAACATGATCACAAATTAATTTAAAATAAACACAGTGATCCTCCTTGATTCTGGTGAAGCCAAGTCCCCATATATAGGTATCAAATTTCTGATACATCCTTGGTGACTGTTTTAACCCATACAAAGACTTCTTTAACCCGCATACCAACTCTTTCTTCCCCTTCACCATAAAGCCTTCAGGTTGTTTCTTGTAGATCTCCTCTTCCAAATCCCTGTGAAGAAATGTTGTCTTCACATCCATCTGTTCTACCTCAAAATCAAATGCAGCAGCAATAGATAAAAGTAATATAATAGAAGTAGCTTTGGCAACAGGAGAAAAAATATCACCAAAATCAATTCCCAACACCTGGGAATAACCTTTGCTACCAACCAAGCTTTGTATTTCTCCACCTTGCCTTTTACATTCATCTTCTTCTTAAACACCCATTTGCTCTGGATGGGCTTCCTTCCAGCTGGAAACTCTATCAGATCCCACGCCTCATTTTTATGCATGGATGCCATTTCATCAACCATGGCCTCCTTCCAGAGTTTTCCATCCTCTGAATCTACTGCCTCCTTGATGGTTTTGGGATCATCATCAATTATAGTTAAAGCAAAATTTGAACAGAAAGAAGATGGACTATACCTTTCTGGTTGTCTTCTTTCCCAAATTGATCTTCTCATAGCTGGAGTTTGTGTCTCTTCCTCTTCTGAGTCTTCTTCTGTTGTAGAGTCTGATTCATCCTCCCTTAGCTCAAACTCTATCTTCTCAGGTTCCTTTGGTATGACTTCATGTTTAACAATATCTTTCACCTCTCTAAACACCACATCTCGGTTGTACATAGCCTTCCTTGTTTCCAACTTCCAAAGCTTGTAACCCTTTAAACCATCCTTATACCCAATAAAGATGCACCTTTCAGATTTATTATCCAACTTGCTTCTTTTCTCCTTTGGAACATGTACATATGCATCACATCCAAATACCCTCAAATGTGAAAGAGAGGGTTTCTTACCAGTCCATACCTCATGTGGAGTCTTATCCTCCAACACTGATGAAGGTGATCTGTTAACCAATTAACATGCAATCTCCACTGCCTCTACCTAGAATTCTTGTCCTAACCCAGTACCACTGAGCATGCTTCTTGCCTTTTCCATCAACATTTTGTTCATTCTTTTTGCAACTCCATTTTGTTGAGGTGTGTATGGAGTAGTCATCTGTTGTTCTATACCACACTTATTACAGAACTCTCCAAATTCCTTCTTGCAGAACTCCCCACCATTATCTGTCCTCAGCACCTTTATCTTCTTCTCTGTATGATTTTCCACAAAAGCCTTAAATTATTTAACTCTTTCAAAGACTTCATATTTCTTCCTCAAGAAATATATCCATGTATTCCTTGAGAAGTCATCTATGAATGAAACATAGTACACAAAATTACCTAGTGATGGAACCGACATAGGTCCAAACAAATCACTGTGCACAAGATCTAATATCTTGTTTGCCCTCTTAGCACTAGAAGGAAAACTCACCAATTCTGCTTCCCATATAAACAATGTTCATAGAATTCAAAATCTAGAGAGCTATTATACATACCTTCTATCATACCATTTCCATGCAGTATCCGAAGGCCCTTCTCTCCAATATGTCCAAGCATGTGATGCCATAGCATTGTCTTTTCTCCAGAGACCGCTAGGCTTTCTGCTCCACTTTTGGGAACCATAGAACTGTTGCACCCATCAATAATGGTGCTGCCCTGAAGCTTGTACAGAGTTCCAATCCGAACTCCCCGCATTAATCCAAGTGCTCCCCGAACCATCTTACAGGAATCTTTCTTGAACACTGTTTTTACAAATCATATTTATGGCCAATGCAGGAATGTGCAGAACACCAGGAAGTGTTCTAATCCTTCCACCTTGCAGCTTCAGCTTGAATTTTCCACGTCTGATGATTCTAGCCTTTCTATCATCACCTAAGAAGACATCACTACCATCATATTTCTCATACTCGCAGAACCACTCCCTATGGGGAGTGAAGTGAAAGGATGCCCCTAAGTCAATCAACCATGACTCATGATCTACATGTGTATTTGAAGAAGAAGCCAAATAAACATCCCCGCCTTCATCCGAGGTGGTTTTTGCCTCTGCAAAAGGAGCATCATCAGATCCCTTTCCTTTCTCAAGAGGTTTAGATATACATTCCTTTTTGTAGTGCCCTTCCTTTCCGCATTTCCAACACACCTTTACAAACTTTCTAGGAGATTTAGATCTCCATCTAGATTTAGATCTCCCACTCGAAACCTTATTCTTGTTTCTATTTTAGTACTTTCCTCGTACAGATAAGGCATATCCATTCTAGCCCTCCATATTTGTCCATCTCATTTCCTCCGACAGCAAGGTTGAGAGAATATCATCAAAATTCAAGGTAGTTGTACTGTTACCTATTGCAATAACCAGACTGTCCCATGATTCTAGTAGAGAACAAAACAAACTGATGCACTTATCTTCATCTGAGATTTTAATATCAATAGATGATAGCTGGCTTACCACAATATTGAAGGCATTCAGATGCTCTGTCACCGAGTCTCCATCCTTCATCCTCAGGTTATACAGCTTTTTCCGTAGGAATAATTTATTCACCAGAGACTTATATTGGTACAAATTCCCAAGTTTGTCCCACAAGGTCTTCGCCATAGCTTCCCTCGATACATTCAACAATACTGATCTGAGACACACAACCATATTGTGCTCTTTGCCTTCCAATCCAGTTTCTTCTAGTCTTCATCTAACATTGTCGTTGGTTTAGTACCCTAATCTATCGCGATCCACTGGTCCTTATCCACCAGAAGATCCTCCATCTTGAGCTTCCACAACTCAAAACTCTGACCATTAAATTTCTCGATCTCTATCTTCCTGCCACTCGCCATCTTCTTTCACCACAAGAATCGATCCCGTAGATCTCCCACTGAACACGGTCTACCTCAGGCCCGAGCAAAAAACCACTCAACAGCAAAGGCATCCCCTTAAAGCTGAAACTTCTTTGATACCAAATGTAGGTTTTAACCCTGTACATAAATTATCTTCAAATGAATCTTTAAAACAAAAAATAAACAGTAGCGAGAGCATAAAACATAAAACAGATAAACACAGAGATTTTCCCCTAGATCCCAAATCAGGACTACCAACTTGATTTTTCATTATATTCCTTTTAGTGTTACAACACATATATATACATGTCGAAGCATACATAAACCCCAATCCATTAACCCTAGATTAGAACATAACCATATTTCCCTTGACCGGATATACAAAATACCAAGGGCTAAAAACCATCATGCCCCAAAACCATGTGCAAACCCGTGCACAAAACCACGGGCGGGTCCGCCCACCGGAAAATAAGGACCAAAAATCAAGCTAACACAAACCCGCACATGACTAGTCATGGAAAGAATATAACAAAAACCCAACATATATTGGATAAAAACAACAGGATTTTGTACATTTTATAGCAAGCGTAAAAAAAAATCCCTGGAATCCTAGAGATGTTCATGCTATTGTTCGGGTTTGGCCATGGTTTTATTCTATTCCTAGTGAGGGTTCACACGAACTTGAAACTTTTTTCTGGCTATAATTTCTCATGTACAAGCCATTTCATGACATTTGTGTGGAGATTGGGCTTTCAGCTGAAATTATTGTTGAAAATTGGAGGAATTTTCGACATCGAGCATGGCAAGTTGATCGAAATCCATCAATTGTCGAAAATATTGAAGATGGAGAAGATGGTTATTTTTCTAACCAACAAATGAATCTTGGGGATGAATTTCAAGAATGTCAACTTTTCTCTCATTTGGTTGCACCAAATAATGTGAATGTTTTTGGTCTTCACACCCTTGGTCGAAGGGATTTTGATATATCCTTTGACTCGAAAAGTACAACTATTTGTTGATGATTTGGTTGAAGAAGTTATTAATTTTATAAGGAATGGAAAATCAACGAGTGATATTGTTGACCTTTCAAATAAAACATTTTCATCTCCAGATTCATTGGAAGAAAAACAATGACTTTCTTTTGAAATTGTTTTATGGCATTTTGCTGAATATGAGATTTGCGAAGTTCTTCTTATGATTGTTCAGGGCATTGGCAAGTCTTTCCTTATCCATTTTATTTTTGAAGCTCTTTCTAATTTTTCAATTAATGGAAAAAGTCCTTTGCTTCTTCTTGTCTCGACAAGAATAACTGCTTTCAATATACATGCAAAAATTATACACTTTGCCCTAAAAATTTCGATTAAATATATGAAACCACTACAAGGTCAATCACTAGCAGTATTCTAAGAAGACATGAGGCATATTCGATATATATTGATTGATGAAATGAGATTTTTTGGATCAATGTTATTCGTGCAAATAGATGCTCGATTACTAGAAGCATTTATAGAGAAAAATAATTGTCCTTTTGGTGGCAAATCCATCATCCTTGTAAGTAACCTTGGATAGCTACCTCCTGTGAGAGATACGGCGTTATATGCGGGTAATACAATAGGGAAAGTCTTGTGGAAAAAATTCAACATTGTTGTCACTCTTGACACAATATTTTGCCAAGAAGGGAATAATGAGAAACAATCTTGTTTTTGTCGAGTCCTTAATGACATAAGAAATGCATAACTTGTTCTTGATTATTGGGATTTTCTTATGTCGAAGGCTGATATGAGGTTACATCCTAGAAAAAGGGATTTATTTAATATAGCAGTTCACATGTTTACAACAACAACAAAAATTCTGCTTCCATAACAGGCATATGTTGAAATCATTAACTTCTCCTATTGCATGATGTATTGCTGAGAATTCAAGGCAGTCATAAATCAATGGTGTCGATGATGATCAATTGGACCTTGAAGTTTTGTTTTGTTATGGCCAACTTGTTATGTTGACATGTAATTTGTGGGTTGAAGCTGGTTTGGTGAATGGTTCCCTTGGTTATGTGAAGGAAATATTTTATATGCCTACCTCTAAGCCATCGCAGCGTCCAACGTTCACAACTGTTGTTTTTGATAAGTATGTTGGTTTTTCTTTTGATGCAAGCAATCCAAACATTGTACCTAGCACACCAGTTATAAGAGGAAGTCGAAAACAAATTCCTTTAAATATGGCATGGGGTCTTACAATCCACAAGTCACAGGGTTTGACTTTAGAACGAGCATCAATTGATATCGGGAATAAAGAGTAGCAAGGCTTGACCTTCATAGCCATATCAAGAGTGATACCAATAGGTAGTTTACGCATTGCACTGCCTTTCTACTTTCAAAATTATTTCAAGATGAAAGATAGTGCATATGTTACAATTAGGAAGAAAGAAGAGGAGTGATTGAAGTCCATATCACTATGACATGCAACTATTAATACTTTTAGATCTTTATATAATGTTTTTTAATTTCTTTTATTATCCTCCTTATTTACTTTTAATAGAATAATGCTTTTTATATATTAATGAGATGAACCATTCAATTGTTTTTTTTATTTTGTTTACAATGAACCATTCAGAGATAAACAACTAGTTATATGAGCCAATCATTAAAAATCAAGATTGAATTACATATCACTATGACATGAAACTAATAATATTGTGACATATTTATAGACTGTTTTTTTAATTGCTTTTATTGTTCTCTTTATTTACATTTAGTATAATGATGATTTTCATGTATTAATGAAATGAATGCATTCATATTCATAGTAATATATGATAAAATTGTTACATCATTTTTTGTGTTGTTCAATTTACCTCATTTTTTAAAGTTTGTACTGTTATTTTGTTTACAATGAACGATTCAGACATACACAACCAGTTGTATGAGCCAATCATTAAAAATCAAGATCAAAGTCCATATCCTTATGACATGAAACTAATAATATTTATCAATGTGGTTTGATAAATATGTTGTGGTTTGGTTCAATGACAGCATATTTATATTTGATATTAATGTTAAACTAAAATTAATATATACATTACCATTAATTTAAATACGAATATATAATCAAACTTCAATGCGACAGGAAGATAGCGGGCTAGGTTGCTTTGCCTATACTCACTAAATGGCTCGAGTGGAACCATCCGAAATGCATTCATATTAAACCATATGAGAGGGACCAGCCCACATATTCGGAAGGGCCAACTATGAAAGGTTAAGTATGCTAAACTGTAATTACATATATAATGAATGACTTCTATAATGGTAGAATTATTTCGTGACATAGATAATTCCTCTCCCTCACCACTACTAACATTATTAATATTTGATTTTAAAATAATAAGTTTAAAAAATTGTGATTTCTTGTTGATTATTGTAATAAGGGTCATATCACCCATTTAATTTTATCAATAATCTCATGTGTACAATACATATTTCTAATGAGGTTTATATTTGTAGAAATTTTATATCATTTTGTTTATGTAGCGTTAGGTAATTTAATAGCATGACGTTCTTAATATTAAGTTTTTTAATAATAATAAAAATGGGGTGTTCTGTTATATATATGTGTATGTGTGTGTCTTAATTTTGATTTCGTCATTTTTCATTTCAAATGTAGATATGGATAATAATGATGGCATCTATTATAATCAATCCATGGAAAATATTTCTATAGTGATCAGTTTTCTTTCGTATCTTTGGAACAAGTTCGATAGAAAACATGGCTTCCATCCTGCTTTTATTGATGAGCATCTTCATGTACTAGATGAAATGAAAATGAATGTAAAATATTTGTTGCATGTGCACATGAGGGAGGCTGGGATAAAAACGAGAAGGGATTGGTTGGAAAGCGTTAAGTATCGTGATAATTATCTTGTTGATTTGAATTGGTGTTCCTTTTGTCGTCGGTCTCGTTGTGTTTAGGAAGAGGCCATTTCATAAATGAATTTTCATGGAGAGTTTCAAGTCCATTTTTGTAGTGGGCTTTTTTTTATGTAAAGACAACAAAAAATATATGCTAATTTCAACGTTAGTTCTTTGTTTTCACTCATGGTGGAATTGAATATCATTTTAGTTTATTAATTCATTTAGTTTATAATATTAACAATCATTAAGGTTGATTGATAACTTGGGGTTTATAATATTAATAATCATGTGACTTTATCAATCCTCTCTCTTTAAAATATTAAGTTGTAGGATTTATTAAGCTTTTGTGCTTATAATATTGATCCCTTGGCCTTATTGATCCCTTAGGTTATTAATATTTATCCCTTCGGTTCACCAACTTATTTGGTTTATAATATTAAATCATTTGATTTATCACTTCTTTAGGTTTAAAATATGAATAATCCCTTGGTTTTATTAATCTCTTGAGTTTAAAATATTAATTCTTAGTGTTTATTAATTTATTTGGTTTTTAATATTTTTTTATTAATTTTATTGGTCCTTCGACTATATTAATCACTTGAGTTTAATAATATTTTTTTATTTATAATATTAATATGTTGGGTTTATAATATTAATAATCCCTTTGGTTTATTGATGCTTTTTGTTTATAATATTAATAATACCTTTTCTTTATTGATGTTTTATGTTTATAATATTAATATTTCTCTATTTTTGTTGATCCATTGGGTTTATAACATTGGTCTCTTAAGTTTTCTAATTCTTTCGGTTCGTAATATTAGTCCCTTCAATTTATTAAATACAAATATTAGGGATTAAATATTAGTCCTATAGTTTAACATTAATGCATGGTCCAATGTCACATTATGAAAAACATTGTCTCAATATGAGAATCAACCATGGGAAACCATTGTTCATCAATGTTAGCCATAGTCGATCAATGTCTTCCATGGTCGAACGTCACATTGTGACAAAGATTGTCTCAATATGAAAATAAACCATGGCCAACCATGGTCATACTTGGTCCAACGTCGCATTGTGACAACAATTGTCTCAATATTTAAATCAAGCATGGTCAACCATGTTTATTTCATGATTTATAGTATTTATCAAAGGGATTTTATATATTTCATGTTTATAATATTAATCTCTGTTGTTTAATATTATTCCTCTCGGTTTTTAATATTAATAATCATGTGACTTTATCAATCCTTTTTTATTTAAAAAATTAATTCCTAATATTTATTAATCTCTTTTCAATCATGTGATTTTCTCATTCATTTGTATTTAAAATATTTATTCCTAGGCTTTACTAATCTCTTCTGCTTTTAATATAGGTCCCTTAGCCTTGTTGATCTCTTATGTTTTTAATATTTTTCCCTTGGGTTTGCCAATTCCTTTGGTTTATAATATTAAACCCTTGGGTTTATTAGTTGTTTTGGTTTATAATATTAATAATCCCTTGGGTTTATTAATGTGTTGATTTTAAAATATTGATTCTTATGGTTTATAAATTTCTTATGTTTTCAAGTTTAAAATATTTATTCTTAGGGTTTGTCAATTTATTGTGTTTCTAATATTGATCCCTTGGGCTTATTGATGCCTTAGGTTTTTAATATTTTTCTCTTTTGTTCACCATTTCCTTTGGTTTATAATATTAAACCCTTGATTTTATTAGTTCTATTTGTGTATATTATTAATAATCCCTTGGATTTATTAATCTCTTTAGTTGAAAATATTGAATCCTATGGCTTATTAAATTCTTAGGTATTTGGGTTTAAACTATTAATTCTTAGGGTATATTAATCTCTTGAGTTTAAAATATTAATTCTTAGGGTTTATTAATTTCTTCATTTATAATACTAATATTTATCCATTAGGTTTATAATATTTTTCAGTTGGGTTTACTAATTTCTTGGGTTTATAATATTAACTCCTTATGTTTATATGTTCCTTAAATTTATAATTTTAATAATTACTTTCGTTTATAATTTTAAACACTTGGGCTTATTACTTATTTTTGTTTACAACATTAATAATCCCTTGCATTTATTAATCTCTTGAGTTTAAAATATTAATTCTTATGTTTTTTAGTTTAAAATATTAATTCTTAGGGTTTCTTAATATCTTGTGTTATTAATATTGATCCGTTGGCTTTATTTATCCCTTAGATTTTTAATATTTATCCTTGGGTTCACCAATTCCTTTGGTTTATAATATTAAACCTTTGGGTTTACTAGTTATTTTGGTTTATAATATTTTTTTTTTGGTAAGTTGAGCTAATCTATTAATATCGAGAACATAATATTACATATGCTACAGTTAGGGTTGGTAAGTTGCACTTCACCAATCCCTGCCCCTGTAACGTTTTTTTTGGGCTGCCTTGGGGTAGGAGGTCAGCCCATACAAAACTTGAAAACGAGCTTTACATTGTGCGCAATAGCACTGATGCATCTAAAAGCTAGAGAGTAGAAAATAACAGAAGAGCCCTGTGAGCTCATATGACAAAAAATAGAGTAAAATTGTGCATCTGCACAGCCGTTATTCATAATCATCATCACTGTTGTTGGGATTCTCCTCTTCAATGGGATAGGCTAGAGCCTGCGCAACATTAAATTCCACAAAAACTTCCACGTCGACAATAGTTCACTTTGGGAAACTCGTAGGTGTGTAGAGGATGTGGGAGTCCGGGTCTACTCCATCAGGAAACTTTGTCCAAACACCATCGAAATCCATGATCCAGATGTCTGTTTCCTCAACTTCCTGTGCAAGAATGGTTTGGGGAGCCTATGTGCAATGCAAAGAGGGAGCTCTGGGAGAGGAGGTGGACCTCCTCGTGCCTCGACTTCCTCTTTGCGTTGAATGCCTGAAGGATTCTGCTCACTTCTCGGGATTAAATTTATGGCTTCTTAGGGTGTTGGACGAGGATCCATGAGTCAATTTAAGGCGGTTATCCTCGCCATGATGGTAGCAACGTATGATGGCCCCTCTCTGACACCATGAATAGTGTGTTGGCGTAGCCTGGGGGCCATTGCACCCATGGAGGGGAGGCAAGAGTGAAACTGGGGCTGAAAAGGCTACTAAGACTGGGGTGCAGGTTTGCCAGATGAAGAGTAATAAGCAGAGGGAGTCTACGCAGCTCCACTCTGGGACTGAGGCTACGCAGCTAATTACAATGAGTGAGAATCCATAGTAGGAGGAGGAGAGTGAAATGCAAGGGTGTAATATTCCCAATTAACTTTGCTAATTGGAATATTTCATTTTTGTTTAATTTTGCTGCTTTAGTTAGAAATAATAAATAAAGTGAGAAATAAGAGGGGTCACCTCACTTTAGTCACCTCACTTTATAAATAAAGTGTTCTTTTCCTAGTTGATTGACGTTGTAACTTAGAGAGGGGGCCTTGGGGGTCCACATGAGTATGATGGGGAGGCATCAGGCTAACCCAAGGTTAACTGCGTAGGCCAAGGAGAGTGAAGGACGCAGTTAAGGTTTTGGAGGGAGTTTAGCATTATAAAAGGTGGGGTTCTCACCTCATTTGGGTATGCATGATTTGATATTGATATTGAGAGCTAGACTTCTGTCTGCTTCAGCACGCCGGTTGTTTAGTCGGTCTGCAGCACTGTTTAGTGCAACCGAGTGTCTCCGGACGGAGATCTCACCCTTAGCCTCGGGGGACTTCGAGTGCCTGCCCTGGTAAGGTTATTTCTGGTTTCACCCTTAGCTTCGGGGGACTTCGAGTGCCTGCCCTAGTAAGGTTATTTTCTGAGTAACATCCTTCAGTTTCGGTGGGAATTGGTAGCAGTTTCAGGTGGAGATTTGGAGAGGAAGAAGCCCTTCTTGTGGCTGCGCAGATCTAGAAGGCAGAACGCTGTTTCAGGGGGAGGAAGGACGCAGTTCAGATCTGAGAAGAAGGACGCTGTTCCAGGGGAAGAAAGGACGCAGATCAGGCTTAGAGAGAGGACGCTGTTCCAGGAGACAGAAGGACGCAGATCTGATGACACATTGATAGATCCAGACTCGGAGATTGCAGATCCGAGGAGATATTTGCAGATCTAGTTCTGTAGGGTGCAGATCTGGAGAGATAGCATTAGATCCAGCTTGGGAGATTGCAGATCTAAGGAGATATTGGCAGATCCAGCCTAGATCTGAAGAAATAACATTAGATCCAGCTTGGGAGATTGCAGATCTGAGGAGATATTGGCAGATCCAGCATAGATCTAAAGAGATAGCAGTAGATCTGACCATGGAGGACGCAGATCTGGAGGGATAGGACGCAGATCTGGATTGGAGGCTTCAGATCCAGTAGATCTGGGCATCTAGGACGCAGATCCATCAGGGAGGACGCTGATCTGATGAGCAGGGTCATGTGAGTAGGGCTTGACAGCGTTTTCCAGCATTTCTAGTCTTCAGGAGCTGATCATTTCATCTGGAGGTTTTGTGGCCAGCATTCCATCTGTTTCTGCGCTGTCACTAGCAGAGACAGCGTTTTTATTGGTGAGGGTTTGGAGGATTGAGATCAGCCATCTTCTAGTCTTCAGTTTGTAGCTCCATTGCATTCCAGCAGTAGCTCTTCTTCAGCCAGCTAGGACGCTGTCCTTATTTGCAGCCATTGTTTGTCTGAAAGGGTCTCCACTTGCCTAGGGCAAGGATAGGTGCACTCATTCTGGTTATCTTGTACTCCTCTCTATGTACTTTCAGATTAATAAAATGGCTTAGTTTTCTGGCATTCTATGTGTACTTGTTCCATGATCTCGTTCCAGCATTGTATTTTCTATATCTGTCTGGCATATTTCTGTGTATTACTGGTTATTTCCCTTTGGGGATATTACAAAGGGTGACCGGATGAGTGAGAAAAGGGGTAGAAGTCCAGGGGTTATATAGGTGTGAGGATGAAGTCTGTAAGGGTGGCATTGAATGATCCTCGCATGTAACTGCATGTGGAGCTCAAGTAGCTGAGTAGGTGCAAGGGAGTAGGAGTCACTACGATTCAGATTATTGATCATGGACATTAATGGTGGTATGGGTGAGGTGATGGTTAGGGTCAAGTTACGCAACGCGTGTCCACTCAACATTATCTATGGTTCTACGTGGAACGTGTGAGGAGTTAATGGTAATTGGATTCGCCGCAGGTGTAGAATTGTGTTGGAGATTTCTGTAGTCCGTATTGGTTGAGATTTGATATTCACTCATGTCAGGCTTGTCTCCCGCATCCGGGGTTGGTTTATAATATTATTAACCCCTTGGGTTTATTAATATCCTGAGTTTGAAATATTAATTGCTAGGGTTTATTAATCTCTATTGTTTTTAATATTGATCTGTTGGCCTTATTGATCCCTTAGTTTTTTAATATTTATCCCTTTGGTTCAGCGATTCATTCGGTTTATAATATTAAACCCTTGTGTTTATTAGTTCTTTTGGTTTATAATGTTAATAAGCCCTTGGGTTTTTTAATATATTAAGTTTAAAATATTGATTCTTATGGTTTATTAATTTCTTAGGTTTCTTAGTTTAAAATATTAATTCTTAGGGTTTATTAATCTCTTGTGTTTTTAATATTGATCCCTTGGCCTTATTGATCCATTATTTTTTTAATATTTATCCCTTCGGTTCACCAATTCCTTTGGTTTATAATATTTAAACCTTGAGATTATTAGTTCTTTTGGTTTGTATTATTAATAATCTCTTGGGTTTATTAAACTCTTGAGTTTAAAATATTAATTCTTTGGGTTTTTTAATCTCTTGAGTTTAAAATATTTATTTTTAGGGTTTTTAATTTGTTGCTATATAATATTAATATTTATCCCTTTCTTCACCAATTCCTTTGGTTTATCATATTAAACCTTTGGGTTTACTACTTCTTTTGGTTTATAATATCTTGGTTTTATTAATCTCTTTAACATTTATTTGTATTTAAAATATTATTTCCTAGGCTTTATTAATATCTTATGTTTTTAATATGGATCCTTTGGCCTTCTTAATCTCTTAGATTTTTAATAGCTTTCACTTGAGTTCACCAATTACTTGGGTTTATAATATTAAACCTTTGGTTTATTAGTTCTTTTGGTTTAGAATAATGTTTATTTCAACCACATTTTGATCTACCGCAGCACTTAACCATTTGGCGTTTACAGTCATATGATCTACTACAACACTTCTATGATCTCCCGCAACACCGCACTTCTCAGATTTACCGCAGCACTGCAGATCTGACTTATTGGATCGAGAGTTTTTGCCGCAGATTTGATCTACCGCAGCACCGCAACACTTCTCTGATCTACCGCAACACTTAACCATTTGGCGTTTATGGTCATATGATCTACCACAGCACTTCTCTGATCTACCGCAACACTGCACTTCTCTGATCTATCGTAGCACCACAGATTTGACTTACAGGATCGGGAGTTTATGCCACATATTTGACTTATCGAATTGCATAGGGTTCGATAGCATCTCTTCCGCAGTTGGGCTCCCAGATTTGCAAAGATAATTGTCGGCCTCGTTCCGTCCGCCTTTGAAATTCAAGCTCATGCCCATATTGTGAGTGAAGCCCCAGCTCCCACTGTGTAGGTGGTCAAGGCCTCACTGGATGAGGCCTTGAAGTTTTCTGAAAGTGCCTTAATCTGCCAGTTTAATGGCTTTTGGCCACGGGTGACAGCTCTCCACAGTTGGATCTCAGAGGTATGGAAGCCTATCATCTCTGATGAAATTAATATCCACCCCTGTGCTAAGGGTTTCTTTATAGTAGATTTTGAAAACTCTGAAAGCAGACAATGCATTTTAGATTCCAACCCTTGGTTTTGGGAAAAATCGGGCCTATTCATTAAACCATGGAACCCATCATTCGATCCCCCAACAATAGTCATAACCTCAGCACCAGTTTGGGTCAAATTGCCAAACCTACCTTTGCATCTCTGGAATCTCTCCTCGCTAAAAGCCATTGGAAATGCAATTGGGAAATTTTACTGCAGTTGCCCAGAAACAGAGGAATATGTCAGAACCACCTATGCACGCATATGTGTAGAAATGGACTTCAGCGCCGGATTCCGAGCTGAAATAATCCTAACAAGCAAAGACTATGTATGGAACCATAAACTCGACTATGAAAGTGTCCTCTTCACATGTCGATCCTACTTTGAGACATGCCATCTAGCCAAAAATTGCCCAAAAGTCTCCCAGAAAAATTCTGCTAGAAAGAATCACCATAGATCTACATGGTGGGAAGGAGCACAAAAGGAACATTATACTATCAAGGAGGAATACTCTCCAGAAAAATCTGAATCGCAAAAAACCAGGCAAGAAAGAAACAACCCTCAAGACAAGCAGGGGAAAGCTCCGCCCAACAACAAAAAAATGAACTCGGCAGCTCCTCAAGCATCAACAATTATGAGGATTCAAATACTACGTAAAAGAAATCTTCATTTAGGAGCAAAGAAGATCTCTCAGATCCCGAAGATAAGACACCAGTGTCCCAAGGATCAGAAGAGATGAAGGAGTTGCAAGACAAAGGAAGTTGGAAGACCGTAAAGAAGAAAAAGAAAGCTACAACATTGATCTCGCCAAGAAAGACGAGAAGTGAGACAATTAAGAATTAAGAAAATTATAAGTCTGATAGACCAAAGTTTGGTCTCAGTGGACGTTAACCATTATCATCATCATTAACCACATTAATAAATGTTATTGTGCATTTATACTTTTAGAAAATTTTCTATGCTCGAATCACAAAGAATTTTTAGATATAATAAACGCTAAAACTATATATACAATCTAAATCTATATATGAAATCTGAAGTACATATTCAACCATACAAATAAAAATTTAAACAAAAATATCACGTCAATCCACATATTAAACCATAAAATTAAAAATTTAAACAAAAATATCACCAAATGCATACGGTCAATCCAATCTAATTTGAACTAGTAATTATTCAATGCATACGGTCAATCCAATCTAATTTGAACGAGTAATTATTCAGTAGATTGTGGAAGTTATATGACAGATTATATGGATCTTATTAAGGTACGATTTGCCATTGACATGACTAAATAACAACGCCTTACAGTTGGAAAAAATACTCAGCATTATTCCGACCGCGGACATTAAACAAATCACTAGAACCTGCACTCTACATGTGCTCTCACGTCAACGAGAATAGCCATATCTGTGACTGTCTTTGCCATTAAGTCGGAGGCAAGTATAAAGTTCGTATCAACTACCATTCTGGAATCTGGAGTACAGATGATATCTTAATTATTTCATTATCATAGTATACAAAACATCTTCAACAACGAATATTTAAATAAATTAGTGTCGTGGCTGTCTAATCTAAGACTGGAACAACTAATAGTTAATAAATTAACCTAGTCGCTTTCTATTAAGTGAATTTCAACCTAAATCTAAAAAAGTCTACGTCTTCAGCAACGAATATTTAAATAAATTAACCTAGTGGCTTTCAAATCTAAGTCTTGAACAACGAATGGTTAGTAAATTAAGCTAGTGGTTTCAAATCTAAGTCTTGAACAACGAATGGTTAGTAAATTAACCGAGTGGCTTTTTGTTAAGTGATTTTCTACGTCAATTCAATTTATTAATTTTAGAAGATCAAATCTTTTTGCATTCAATTTTTGTTGGTTGGGTGAGTATATAGGATTCTGCCCCCTTTGAATTATTCTAGTAACTCGCTTAAAAAACAAAATTTGATATAGTTTATTAATTTAAACTGGTGAAGATTATTTGATAAATATTCTGAAATGTATTTTTTTTTAATTATTTAATTTTATATTGTTAGACACTTAATCTACTAATGGTCGGCGTAGGAAATGTATAAAATATTCAAATTTTCTTAATAGAATGCAACTCACATTCTATCTTATCTTATCTAATGGATGTGTAGTCAATTTTGTATTATTCATAAGGGTTTTATATATTTGTTGAGCCTATGTATACATTCATCGAATGTATATCCTTTGAGTTGAATGGACCGTTCACTTATATAAGTCGTTGATTCATATATTTTTGTTGGCTGGTTCATATGCATTGAGTTATGTATGGAGTCTTGAAGGCCGTGCATAGTCATTCTCTGCGGTTGGTCCTTGTGGTTTGTGTGAATGCAGTGTGTTGAATTGGTTGGTTCAACGACTGAATTTTGGATGGTCGTATTGAAAGGTATACATGTCTGAGGTTTCATTTGTTCTTATTGAATGCTGGAATATCGTTGCCTCTTTATATATTGAATGTTGGTCATTTATGCCCATGTTTCTTATGCATTGACGGGTTTATATGTGGCTGGGTATTTTCTGTGTATGTTATGAAAATTATATGTGCATTAAGCTATGATGAAGGCTATGCATGAAATTGAATTGAGCCACATATTTATGAGGTTCTAATGATATTATATGCTATTTCATATTTTTTTTTAGGTGGATCATATATATGGTGCCTTTGAACTCTTGGTGCGTTGATCGAAGGTCGTATATTGTGCTTGCGTTGAATGTTTGTTTGGGTAGTTCCTTTGAAAAGCGCATTGAAATAACGTGGATTCGAACGTTGAAACAATGCGGCCACCATGTCCTTTATTCTGCGTAGATTAAAGTGGCGAAACTTGATGATGTATTAGGGTTGTTGAATACTCTAACACACACTGTAGATGAGGTGATAAACATTAGTAAACACACTCTTTTTTATATTACAATTTTTGTAGCTCAAGTCATAACTATAGCAATATGAACTACAATAATGTAGACATCATTCTAATTTTTTTTTGGTGAAAACAATCTCTTTCTTCATTATGAAGTTGATTCTCATTAGCAACTATAATTTGATAAAATCAACGAGCCCATCTCAAGCCCACCATTAGACTTTGGGAAGAGCTTGTCAACAATAGGAACATAACCCGTCTTGGATATGACAAGGAGGCCTCCATTCATACAAGCCCATCCATTCACCTTCCCCTAGTGCTCTTCATCCATTTTCACAACATATTGTCAAATGCCAACATTGTGATAGAGTTGGCCTTGTGAAAGATCAATCATTTGATCATTCTTCTCATCTTGAGGATTGTTCAACACACTCATTCTTCAAAATAAATGCTTCAAAAACAAGCGTGTAGCATGAACGAAGGTTCACCTTGGATGGATCACTTCTTTGCAATGGGTTTCAACAACCAAGAAGATATTTAAATCATACCATAGGATTTATTATAGAATATTGAAAAGTATTGCATGTGAGATCTCTTCATTTTATTACCTTGTATATGATAAGATGGGAATTGATGGTCATCTATAAGTTTAAAAGATAAATCAAGCGAGCCTGAGTTATAACTTGAACCTCCTCCATGAGACTACAATGAGAGACATGCATACTGAGATTCAGAGTTGTAGCCACTATAGAGAAGTTCCTATGCATGCCTTTGGTTGGTGGTCTTAAACCACCGAAGGTTGAAGACCTATGTTTTTCGAGGTTGAAGGTCTCCGTTTGCAAAACATTAAGGAGCATCAAAACATTAAGGAGCATTTCCTCTAGCGAATATTTCAGCTTCTTGTTAGATTTCAAAGAGTTTATGTATAAATGTATTACTCGATTCTCTTGATCTAACAAATTAATCTTATGTTAAATACATAATCATTCCACTTAATTCTTTGTGGAAAATTAAATCGTCAATTGCAAACACATGAAGAAAATCAATCGCACATAAACATAGTTGTTTAATGGGAAAGCTTAAAGCTAAAAACCCCAACTATCATATATTATGTATATCAATGGAATCATGTAATAATCTCATACAAAGCTTAGTACATCAAGCTCTTAGTACAATCAACAATCATTACACGCTGTCATGCAGAAATTTGCATATCTATGCACCAATTTCTTGCCTCATGCCAACCTTCTTCCACTACGCAATCCCTGCTGAAGAAGACCACTGCATAAATTCGAATTGGCCTTGCCTTGACTGCGCAATCCTCCTTGGCATCTCCAATGTGTATGAGATGCATTGAATGCATCACTATAACTGCAACAGATAGCCCATCTCACCCTTTCACCTATCTTTCCACTGGGTCTCCAATGAAACTGAAATGCAAGTAATTAACTGTTGTATTTCTTTAGTTGCAAGTGAGTCTCTAGTTGTGAATTAATTAAATAATTAATTCACTAAACTCTCACTAGTGTATCTTCAGTTAGAACTAGATACAACTAGCACAACTGAGTTTAACTCACTTAACTGCGTTAAACTAAATAAAACTTCCATAACTACTCTTCCAACTCTGTCACAACTTTTCCACTTTAGTTATAACTGATCTCTCCATGCATGAGTCACCAACCACCCTAGGAATTGTGTAATTCCTTCAACCCATTTATTTTCCAAATCTGTTCACTGAAATAAAGTGCTCCAAGAGAATAAGTTGATATTTATTGTTAGATTATTATTAAGGGCTAATAATAATCGACATGCATCTATTTTTATATTGACGATCTATAAATAGACTTCGCCCAATATTCTAAAAATAGAATCCCATCTATTTTTCACATTTGATAAACCATCTACAAATAACATCTTGCAACTTATAGAATATGCTCATCATGTCTATAAATAGACATACACCTAAAAATAGCCCGCGGGCCCCACTTAGTGAAGGTGCTTAATTTTCACTAAGCCCATCATCTTGTTCAATCTCAACACTCCCTCTCAACAAGATAGGGATTATCCTTCACCCTAATCCTGCCTCTATGGTATTCGAATTTTCTCTTGCCGAATGCCCTTGTCAAAATATCTACATCCTCATCTTCCTTGGGAATGTACTGAAGCAACATAACCTTTCGCCGCACAAAACCTCTGATATGATGATACCAGATATCTATATGCTAGGTCTATCATGAAACATAGGATTAATCGAGAGTTTAATGCAACTATGATTATCACAATGTATCATTGTAGGATCTAAATTAGAACAGAATAAACCGACCATGATCTTCCTCATCCAGATAGCCTCACATGCAGCTTGACTTGCTACCATGTATTTTGTTTCCACTAAACTAAGTGCCATGGATCTCTGTTTCCTACTATACCAGGAAAATATTGTAGATACGATACTGAAAACCCCTCCTGATGTGCTCATTCTGTCTGTTGGGCTGCTTACCCAATCTGCATCGGTGAAGCCATGCAACTTCACCTCATCCGTTTGTCTCTACCATAAGCCATACTCAGATGTGCCCCCGAGATACCTCAGGAAATGTTTGTGTGCCTTCCAAAAGAGCTTGGTAGGCTTAACCATCACTTGACTAAGCCGGTTCACCGCATAGCATATGTTCGGTCTTGTATTAACTAAATACATGAGAGAACCCACCAACTGTCGATAAACAGTGGCATCTACTACCTCTACCAATGTAGCATCCTCTTTCCTCCAATTGACTGGAAGAGGAGTATCCATGGGCTTGCAATCCTGCATGTGAAACTTACCAAGTATCTCTCGAGCGTACTTGCCTTGAGACACAAACAGTTCACCTTCTCACTGCCATATTTCCAATCCAAGGAAATAATGAAGGAGGCCCAAATCCTTCATCTCAAACTCCTTTGCAATATCTGCCTTGCATGAGTGTATCAATTGCTCATCACCCATTAGTATTAAATCATCAACATAAAGAACAATGATTAAAAGCTTACCCTCCACCACAATTTGGTACAGGTTTGCATCTGCCTCACTCTTGGTGAAGCCAAGTTTGGTGAAATAGCTGTCAATCTGAGTGTACCAAGCACGTGCTGCTTGCTTTAGCCCATACAACACTCTTTTGAGTCTACACACATGTGACTCACTGTTGAAGATCTCAAATCCTTTACGCTACTCAATGTACACTTCTTCCTCAATGATCCCATTAAGGAACACAATATTCACATACATCTGATGAATGTGCCAACCCATTTGCGCTGAGAGAGAAAGGATGGTCCTTATGGAAGAATACCATACGACAGGTGCAAAGGTTTCTTCATAATCAATCTCCTCGATCAGTGAGAAGCCTCGGGCAACAAATATTGCCTTATACTTCTTGACACTCCCATCAAAAGCTTGCTTTACCTTGTATATCCATCTTGAACCTACCACTGATTTACCCACCGACCTTGGAACAATCTCCCAAGCACTGTTTCTGACAATGGAGTCATAATCCTCCACCATGGCATATACCCATGTGGAATCCTGCGTTGCTTCTTCAAAAGAAGATGGCTTTGGCATGATACACTTGCTCATAAGAGCCATGTATCGATTAAATAAGTCAAGTGATTGTCTTTGTCTGTGCTATGATGTAGGGACTCCTACATTCTGTGCCGCATCAAGCTTCAGTCTCTTAGCTTCTGTGGTACGCTTTCTGCCTATTCTAATGTTTGGTTTTACATGAGTGGACTCCTCCACTCCATGAATCTCCTCCTGTGGTTGATCCACATCTAGAGTCTCATCTTTGGGAGTAGGTAGCTCCTCCTCTGCATGCAAGTGTAGCTCCCTCTCAAGCGACAACTTCATGGCCTTCACCTCATTGAATTTTATATCCCGTCGCACCACATTCATTTGAATGTTTGACAAATACACATGATAATTATGGGGTGTTTCTGTGTACCCCAAAAATATCCCAACTTCTGCAGTTGGCTCCAACTTCTTCCTAGCATCCACTGTGACATGAATGTAAACAGATGTGCCAAAATCTTCAAATAAGAAATATCATGCTTCTTACCAGTAAAAGATTCTTCAGGTGTACTCATGCTAAATACTCTATGAGGGAAATGGTTTTGCACATAAACTGCAGTGTTGCATGCTTCCACTCACAAATGCATCAGTAGGCCCTGGTCATGCAACATAGCTTGTGCAACACCCACGATCGTTCTGTTATTCCTCTCCTCGACCCCATTCTGCTGTGGGTTATGAGGTGCCATGAGTTCTCTTCGAATTACTTCTTTTCTACAGAAGTCTTTGAATTTGTTATAGATATATTCACCACCATTATCACTCCACAAAGCTTTCACTAGCTTCCCGGACTCCTTCTCCACCAATACTTTAAGCTCACAGAACTTTGAGAATGTTTTTCTCTTCTTCTGCATGAAGAAGATCCAGCATCTACGAGAATAGTCATAAAAAATATCACATAATACGTGTGTTTTTCTATTGAAGCAATCAAGAAAGGTCCACACACATCTGTATGAATTCTCTCCAAGATCACCGAAGCACGGTTCTCCTTCTAATGAAAGGTGGTCTTCACAAACCTACCCATAGTACATCCCTTGCACTAATCTGAATATGCAAGAGTACCCTTGGGAAGTCCAGTAGAAACCTGTTGCAAAATATTCAAGGCACCATGGTGAAGATGGCCCAATCTCCTCTGCCATAATTCACCCTCATCCCGGCTCACCACTTCTTCTGCTTTGCCCATCATTGTAGTGTAACCATCTACCTCCAGCTTGTAGAGATTTTTAACTTGAATCCCTATCCACTTAGTTTTACCCGTTGTTTTATGTCACAGGAAATCTTTTCCCTCACTGAAAACAACATCATAACCTCTGTCCTCCAACATAGCGACCGAGACCAAGATCTTCTTCAGACCTGGAACATGCATAACATATTTCAACAGAAATGGTTTACCTGAATCCCTCTCAAAGGTAATGGTTCCAATGCCGGTCGCATTGTATCTACCATCGTCACCCATCTCTATATGCATTTGGAGATCGTTCTCCTTCAAGTCACTAAACAACTCCTTGTCTCCCGTCATATGGAAGGAAGCACCACTATCAAGATACCACACCGATCCCATTGTGATTTAAACCAAGCATGTGATCAAAGAGAAATAAAGTTCAAATTGCGAGGCTAAGGCATCACCCACTGCAGCTCTAGTAGCATTCTTGTTCTTCTTTTTCTGTGGGCAGTTAGTGGCGAGATGCCCATGTTCGCGACAATGAAAACACTTCACTTTAGAAAAATCTAGCTTCTTGACTTTAGCCTCAGATTTTGGATGGGATTTCTTCCCCTTCCCTTTCCTTCCTTTGGCAGCCAAAGAGAAATTCTCTTCATCATCTTTCTTTGACAAATAGCCATCCCTGGTATTCCGCCTTATCTCCTCCTGGACAAGATCCGACCAAAGTCGCTCCCAATCTAGCAGTTTCTCCCATCCATTGACAAAGTATTTGTAGCTGTGCCAACTCTTCAGAAGCCCAAGGAGATCCAAGCTCACCAATTCTTCATCCACAACTGTAATTCCCACACTCCCCAACTCGTCCCTGCATTGGAAAAACTTTGTGAGATATTCTAGAATATTGTCACCCTTCTCCATTTTGATTTTTTTGAGCTTATCTTTCGGCGCCAACTTCCTATGGTCATTGTTGCTTTGGAAAAGATCTATAAAATCCTTCCACATTGAAAATGGAGTAGCTTTCTCATGAAGGCTTGTCACAATATGGTATTTCACACCTTCCAACATAATTCTTCTTGTCTTCGCTACCTTCTTTTGCCATGCGTCAAGTAATGCAACATCGCTAGAAGTAGGCTTAGGAACATCACTATCGATGAAATCCTTCAGTCCATTATCTTCAGGCACTGCCTCCATCCTGTCCTTCCAGGCTATGTAGTTCAAGGTACCCTCAAGGGCATACTCCAACCACAACCCATTGAAATCCATTTCAATGAATAATCAACTGTCGCACCAACAAAAACTCAGCACCACTTCACTATTGCAATCTCCAACGATTAACACTGATCTGATACCATGTATAAACTTATTAATACTGATAGTATTACTGGATTCTCCTGATCCAACAAATTAATCTTATGTTAAATACAAAATCCTTCTACTTAATTCTTTGCGAAAAATTAAATCACCAATTGCAAACACATGAAGAAAATCAATCGCACATAAACACAGTTATTTAACAGGAAATATTAAAGCTAAAAACCCCAACTATCATATATTATGTATATCAATGGAATCATGTAATAATCTCATAAAAATCTTAGTAAATCAAGCTCTCAGTACAATGAACAATCATTACACACTGTCATGCAGAAATTTGCATATCTATGCACCAATTTCTTGCCTCCTGACAACCTGCCTCCACTGCGCAATCCCTGTTGAAGAAGACCCCTAAATGAATTTGAATTTGCCTTGCCTTGAATGCGCAATCCTCATTGGCATCTCCAATGTGTGTCAGATGCATTGAATGCATTACTATAGTTACAACAGATAGTCCATCTCACCCTTTCACCTATCTCTCCACTGGGTCTCCACTGGAATTGACATGCAAGTAGTTAACTACTATATTTGTTTACTTACAAGTGAGGCTCTAGTTTTGAATTAATTAAATAATTAATTCATTAAAATCTCACTAGTGTATCTTCAGTTAGAACTAGATACAATTAGCACAACTAATTTTAAGTCACTTAATTGAGTTAAGCTAAATAACAACTCCCATAACTACTCTTCCAACTTTGTCACAACTTTGCCACTTCAGTTCTAACTGAGTCCTCCATGCATGAGTCACCAACCACCCTAGGAATTGTGTAATTCCTTCAGCCCACTGATTTTCCAAATTTGTTCACTGAAATAAAGTGCTCCAAAATAATAAGTTTATATTTATTGTCGGATTATTATTAAGGGATAATAATAATCGACATGCATGTATTTTTAGATTGATGATCTATAAATAAACTTCGTGAAATATTCTAAAAATAGAATATCATCTATTTTTCACATTTGATAAAACCTCTACAAATAACATCCTGCAACTTATAGAATATGCTCATCATGTCTAAAAATAGACATACACATAAAAATAGCCTGCGGGCCCCACTTAGTGAAGGTGCTTAATTTTCGCTAAGCTCATCATCTTGTTGAATCTCAACAGTTTCGGGAATCACACTAAGCATTCCACGTTGAGAGCCTAAAGCTCTCCATTTTCAAAAAATTAGGAAGCACTTGCTCTAGTAGAAGACTTCAACTTTTTTCCAGATTTGGAGGAGTTCCAGGAACTCCAGTAATCGTTCCAATGTTAGTTGTCATCCTTGAACAACCTTTGGTTGAGACATTGAGTTATCCCACCTTATTCTATCATTCTAGACAACACATTCAACCTATTTCTATCACACATTATTGAAATTTTGTATTGTAATTCTCTTCTTGGATTCACACATAATACTTTGGAATAAGGGGGGAAAGTTGGACACCTAATTCGTTAAGGGTTGCTGTGGAATGTGAACAATCAGCGGAGTCCAAGAAACCTTTGGTATATGAATATCAAGGGTTGCAAAGGAATTTATAAATATGTAAATCTTATTGATAGAATGCAACTCATATTCTATCTTATCTTCTACCCATTCCATGTGTGTATTTTAATATATATCATAAATTCAAAATTTTATTTTAAACAATAAAAAATTACATTTCAAAAAAATTTACTCCACAATATTTAATACATATGAATTTATATTTATATTATATACCTATAAATTTATATTTTTATTTATATCAGCGTAAATTATTGTGTGTGCATGTGTGTGTTAATACATACCCAATTATATATGGAAGTAGAAAACATATAATCATAGGACTCTCCAATATAAAATTTTAATTATTTTAAACATTTTTTAAATATTACATCCTTACATGTATATAATTTTTATTATTAATATATAAAATGTTACATGTCAGCTTCATATTAAAAAATTAATAAACTACAAATTTCTCTAAAGAATTTGATAGTATAAGAATTTTCTCCATATATATACGTGTGTGTGTGTAACTAACTAGAAAAATAAAATATATAGTTGGCATTGAAATATTTTATTTATAAACTATATTTTACACATTAAAATGATACTACATGCTCCAATCATATTTAGAAGTAGGAAACCTATATATTTTCATGTATTTCAACTTCATATTAAAAAAACAAATGAATTAAGAATCTCCTAAAAAAACCTCTTATTTATGGAATAAAATTTTTCTCACTAACATATGATCAATATTCATATTTTTTTGTTATTAATATTTTTTTGATGCTATATATCAACTCTATATTAATAATGCAATAAAATATACATATTTGTTACAATGAATGTGAAAATATAATAATTTTTTTTGTCATAACTCCCCCTAGATCAGTGAACACTTTTAATAATTTTCAAGTATATATTTTCCTATGTCCATCGTGTCTTGGTTATGGTTATAATGATTTTCTATTTAATCTTCAATACAGGTGTTTAGATGTAAAAGAAAATTCCTTTCAACACTTGTTTGATTGACTAAGTAGGAAAGGGTGGTTATAATGATTTATTATATCAACTTGGGCCAATTGATATGTATTACATGGTGTAGATGAGTGTTTAACCTTTATAGGTTGTGATCCTCATTATTTATTAACCTAAAATTCTGCTTCATATGGGATTTCATTACAAAGTGGGTCATAATAGGTTGTGCTCCGTCCTACCCCACACTCACATGCACCTAAGTATTTGTGAACCAATCCTTTGTGTACACATATACCTTACCTATGTTAAATTCATATGGTATGTCAAACTCCCTCTGCATGGACAGTTGTAACACTCTCTTCCCACATCCACCCAAGCAATTGGCTAACCAAGGTAACCATGTGGCGAGGGGATACTATAATGAGATTCAACCTCCTAGGTGACCTTAAGGAAGTGGAATCGGTGAAAACACAACATAGATACCTTGTATAGCAACAACAACACCCCCAAGAGGTAACCCAACCATTCAGGCCTATTACCCCTGGGTCGTACTGACATTTTGACCTCTTTGATCCATATTCGCAAGATCAGGATTGCATGTATACGTCTAGGAGGCTATATCCGCAGACATAACATTGCATACCAACAACCAGGGCCCCATATATTCAGTTTTGTACTAGCATCACTGGGATTTGAGCCACCATTTAAGGCCAAGAACCCATTGCTATGCCCAGAACTTCATGAAATGTTTAGAGATTATAAATACCAACATGAAAATGATACAAAATAAATCACATCAATAGGAACTCATTTGGATCCCTCCTAGCCATGACAGGAATTCTGTCAAACATGTCACAAACATGAAAGCTATAGGTATAAAAAAAAGAAGAAAACAAAGGGGTCTCATACTTATCTGAGAATCGCTAAGAAGCATTTCTCCCCTACATCATTAACTGCAATACAATATATTTAACCATAGATACATTGTGTATTCATTTACAAGTAAAAACATGGGGACAACCATATATCATCACCATCAAAATACATGTTTATAACCAACATAATAAAAATAGAAATACAGTGGGTACAATAGCAATAATATCCACATAATAACTAGTGCATTTATACATCAAATACCAAAGGAATGAGATTCTCATTTATGGCTATAAAAACAAACCAAAGATAGGAATTCCACATTCCACCTGACCATAGATTGGTTGAGCGAAATATCTCTTCAGCCAATCACCCACGTGCCATATTTCAAGCATGGATGTGGGACTCATAGCTAACCAAAAGAACCAAACAAGCATGAATGCTACCAGGGTTCTCTGCCTACAACGTGAGGAATTTGAGTTCCTCCCAATCTCTCAGGATTTACCGTAATCCATATAATGAATGTGGGATCAGTAGGACCTAAAATGAGACATACTCTCCAGGATTTACCATATATCCCATCCCGGTACTACTAGGCCCAACTGGGAGCATTCCACATCATGGATTTACTGTATATCACACCATTCACCGACAAGGATTCCTAGTCCCACTAAGGCACACAATCTGGCTTTACCGCAACCCACATTATGGCTTAGGGGTTACGAGGCCATTGGCTTTACCATGATCCACAATCCGGTTTAGGGACCACTAGTCCACGTGTCCGTAATTTCGGAGATCCACCCCACTCAAATTTGAATCCATCTGGAAATCCAGCTTAACCGAAGTATGAGAAACCCATCTCATCAAAGATATACATAAATGGAGATGCTAGGCTAAAAACACTATTACACCTGGAAAAACCCATGCCAATACAGAAAAGAACAACCTACAATACTATGCATGCTAGATCTAGTAAGGAAATCACATATGTAAATCAATAACTGCAAATAATCCTATTGTAGTTGCTTGATCATGCTCTTCCTTGTTTTTTTTCCTTTCTTACTCCAATGCTAAAGTGCTCCAATAAAAATCTAAGTGTCCAAGAGTGAGTGAGAGAGACAGAGTAAATAACGAGGGAGCTCCAAAAGTGAATTGAAAAAAGGTACCCACTAATCATCAGAAGCCTTTTTATAGAATAGACCTCTATATTCTTCATTTTCCATTATTTTCCTTCATTTTCTTCCTCACATGCAACTTGCGACCTTTATTCTCCCTTTTCTCCAAATTTATGTTGTTTTTCATAAATAAATGTGAAAAATATGTCATTTTTCCTTTCCAGCATATTTTTCTTTGTATTTTTCAATTTCTTTAGCCATACTAAATGAAATGAACAACCCCTAGGATGTTTTTCCCAAAATTCAACTTGGAATAAGTGTCCCATCAATCGTGGTTATTATGTTTAACCTTTATTACATGGAATATTCACTAGGTTTTTTATAGAACCCTCCCCCTTGGGGGAAACCATCCTCGATGTTCAATCACACATATACCTCAAAAAACCACTCGAGGAGAACACAATGATCATGGAACTTTATATCATATCTTGATGCGGTATTTACAATGATCACCCTACTGAAAAATAGCCCATCTTGAAAACATAAGAACATGACATCATAAAAACATGATAACTATACTAAAACGACACCAATACCTCTTATTGGAGCTTTATAACATAGCTCATGGTGGTATTTACATCCATATACGAATGTACATATACCCGAACACCACATCAAAACATATATCAAAATATCACCAAAAAATATGCCAAAAAAAAACCAACATCACAGCAAAGCTGCTTTGCCTCAACTGGAAAAAAAGGAATGATACATGGCCCACAAATGATTCACCATCTCCCCTGTAGCTTCATCGAGCCCAAAGTTCTTCCATTGCACTTTAACTTTCTCTATTTCTCAATTCCAGAACATGAGCACCTTTTTCTTCAATATACAATGAGGCTCCGCCTGGAATTATCCATCTAGTTCCATCCAAAATACAGACTATTTAATCACATGATAAAAATATTTAACATACTTCTTAAGAAATGATATATTAAAAACATCATGTTATTTCAATTTCGAAGTCAGTGCAAGTAAATAGGCAAGTGGTATGATCCTCTCAATGATCTTTAAGGGTCCACAAAACCGTGGTGGCAGCTTGGCACATGACCCAATCCACAAGGAGCTCTTCTTGGGCTTGATACACAGGTACACCTAATCCCCAACCTAAAAATCCTTGAAGAACCTCTTCCTATCTGCATAAATATTTTGCCTATCTTGTGTTTCCTTCATGTTCTTGTTGATCGCCTACATTTCATGTTCCATTTTTGCCAACATATCTGGTCCAATCAATACCCTGTTAACCAGATCATTCCAACTGATAGGAATGTTACAACTCCACCCATACATAGCCTCAAATGGATTCATCTTAAATGACTCCTTGTACCCATTGTTGTAAGTGAACTCTATAGTGGAAGATAATCTTCCCACTTCCATTGTTGATGCTTCACATATATCCTCAACATATCCTCCAGTATCCTGTTGACCCTCTCTGTCTGTCCATTTGTATGTTGATGATAAATTGTGATGAAGGCCAACTTAGTGCTAACACATTCAAACAACTCCTTCTAAAAAATGGAAGTTAACTTTGCATCCCTATCAAACAAAATATTCTTTTGAACGCCATGCAATACGACTATGTCTATGATAAACACATGTGCTACATCGCTAGTTGAATAAGTAGTCTTCACTTGAATGAAATGTGTAACCTTTGTCAACATGTTCACCACAACTATGATGGAATCATGCTTTATAGCTGTCATGGGAAAACCTGTGATGAAATCCATGGAAATGACCTCCCATTTTTGTTGAATTTCCATGATCTTGGGTCTAGGTTAGAGTCTTAAAATCACCGATGCTACCAAACCAAGAATCTAAATTAGAACTGCTTTGCATAATGGAATATAAACAACAATAAATCACACATGCATAAAATATAGACAAATTTTTAAACTTATAACCAACTTCGTTATATTAATCCAACTGATATAATACAACAGTATAGGCCTCCTGTAACAGGGATAATGGCCCTCATACATCCACTAGTACAAGATACAAAACAAGATACTTTGATCATCTAGATGTATCATGGTCTCAAAACTCCTCTGGGTTGTACATTGCACCTGCCCGGTCCTTCAGATCCCAATCTGCAGTTTTTACATATATCAATGCTTCAAGTCCATATGGCCACTAAACCTCGGTTGTCAATATACTCTCTAGTTTATCATTATTTCATCAACGCATCAACATATCAACACTCATGTCGAGTTGTTCACAACTTCGTTTGTGAACAAATATCAATATTCCCATTGCTTCTCCTCAGCTACTCGGGGACTTCAACCCATTATAGTCTTCCTACGCTGCTCCAATTAAGACTAACATATTGCACGAAGGGTTACCACCTATCACTTCAATATGTATATCTCCCAAAATGAACATGGGCTAGGAGGACTGCCCATCATATTCTGTATAATTACTTCTCCACACACAAGTCTCAGGCTCCACAAACTGCTCCTTGTTGATCAGACCCTTGATCTAAAAACCCACCACTCTAGCAACTACCTTTGTCCATCAAGGTGTTGCACACTGGGCTCCAACTTGGACACTATCATGTTGTCCTCCAACAAACCATAAACTCCCAATCCACGTTCACACTTGGTCCACTCTCATGCTTCCCTTCCCTCCAATAGTCCACGAGTGGAAAATATATGTTGTAGCATCTGCACCTCGTTAGAGTATCCTCACACTAAGGAGACCCTTAAACATGACTTCCAATATACTACTCCACATCTGCCCTTTACTCTGTAATAGAGGAGCTATTGCACAAATCTAGTCTCCAATAACATATCCTCACCTAGGACATCCATCCAGCGTGAGATATTCTCCTAGTCGGGGCTTCTTAAGACCCAAGACATCCCCAACAAATGGATCCCACAGGCTGCAATAATATAATCTAAATATAGGCAATATCCTTGATCCAAAACGTTGTTGTTCTAAACTTGCTACAATGTTGCAATTCTGGGATTGGTTATGGCATTAACCATTGTCCCTAACAACCCATCAAACTAGCCCAAAATTTCTCCTCTTAGCTGCAAATATCCTCCAAAGAGATATTTTTCTTGCGTGTGTTTCACAAATGGATACCCTTTAGCCTCATACTCACCTTGTATTTATATGCAATACAAGGGATCCTCCAAATTTATGATTAGGGGCTTCTACAACTATTATAGCTCATGTTTACACCAAGCCGACCTTGACACACATGTGTAAACCCCATAATATAACTTCAAAAATTCCTAACTCTTCAAAGATAGCTTGGAATTGGATGATTTTTGATACGTTAAATTCATCTCGATGATAACTATCATCCTCATCCATCACATGTCGAAAAATAGTCATGATGCTGGCCCAAACATCGATGGGTGCAAAACCCCAAGCTTGGGTTCCAAGCCCACAAGTGACTCGTGTGGAAATCTTCTCTACAACATATAAACCCTAGGGCTTGGAGTGCCTCCCAAGCTACACAAAATTCAGAAATCCTTCTTAGCGAGGGAGGTACTTCTAATACTAGGAAGTGACCATCATAATCCGATGACACTAGCCCATTTGGAGTCCATCACTGTAGTAAATCCTGTATAATGAAACCAATAATATTGGTACTACCTCTGCCTCATCACATCTAAACCTAAAGATACCAAACATCCATAGGGTTTCTCCCTCTAAGGATAGACTCACTCTAAGCCTACACAATATCCAATGGCTCATGCATGTAAGCATTCATCCTCTGAGATCAAATACCACATGAGAAAATCCCTCCAATATCGGATATATAACATCACGATGTGATGAATATTCTAGCCCGCCAATCCGTCATTGATCAGATGAAGCCATCTCAATCAACTAAATCTCATCCATGCCTAAGCAACCCTTGATCCATCCCAACCATCAATGGAAAATCATTGGAAGTCCATAATCAGTAATATGTCCTACAACAAACTATTATTCACTAGGCTCACCATCAATCTACTATAAATCCTAGCCAATCTCCCTACCAATCGAGTCAAGACTACTTCTCCATGTCTTTAGCTAACCCTTTGCACCATGATCTAGACACTCACAACTCCCTTTGAGTTTATTTGTTGTGCACACTTTGATTCATTGTCCCTCAAAGTAGCTTGGATACCATTTGATACCACGTTGAATTTCCACAATCTTGGGTCTAGGTTAGAGTCTTAAAATCACTTACACTACCAAACCAAGAATATAAACCATAACTAATTTGCACATGGAATATAAACAAAACTAATTCACACATGCAGAAAATATAGACAAGTTTTTAAATTTTCAACCCAACTTTGTTATATTAATCCAACTGATATAATACAAAAACTTAGGGATCTTGTACCAGGGAAAATGGTCCGCATACATCCAGTAGTACAATATACAAAACAAGATACTCTAACCATCTGGTTGTAGCATGATCTCATAGCTCCTCTTAGTCATACCCTATACCTCCCTGGTCCTTCGAATCCTGATCTGCATCTCCTGCCTCTATCAATGAGCCAAGTCCATCTGGCCATTGAACCTTGACTATCAATATGCTTACTAATTGATCATTTTTCCACCAACCCATCAACACATAAAGACTCCTGCGAAGTTGTTCACAACTCCCTTTGTGAAAAATCTCAATCTTTCCACTATTTCTCCTCAACTACTAAGGGACTTCAACCCACTATAATATTACTATAATGCTCCATTGAAGACTAATATAGGGCACAAAGGGCTGCCACATATCACAGTAACATGTACCTCTCCCACAATTAACACGGGTGATGAGGACTACCCATCTTGTGCTGTAGAATTCCTTTTCCACACACAAGTCTCGTGCTCCACAAACTTCTCCCGGTTGATCAAATTGTTGAGCTCAACAACTGCCACTCTAGAAACTACCTTTGTCCATCAAGGTGCTGCACACTGGGCTCCAACTTGGACACTATCATGTTGGCCTCCAGAAAACCAAAAAATCCCAATATACATTCACACTTTGTCCACTCTCACATTGCCCTCCAAAAATATATGAGTGGCCAATACACGCTGCAGCATCTACACCTAGTCAGAGCATCCTCACTCCTAGGAGACACTTATACATGGCTGCTAACATACTTCTCGACATATGCCCTTTTCTCTAGAATAGAGGAGATATTGCACAAATATAGGCTCTAATAATATGTCCTCACCTAGGAAATCCATCCACCATGAAATTTTATCCTAGTTGGGGCTTCTTAATACCCAAGACAACCCCAAAAAATTGCTCCCACGGGTTGCAATACTCTGATCAAAATTTGGTCAATATCCTTTACCCAACACACACCAAATGTTGTTGTTCTGAACTTGTTGCAATGATGCAATTCTGGGACGGTTTGTGGCAGTAACCATAGTCCATAACAGCCCATGAAAGTAGCCCATAATTATTTTTATTGGTTGTGGTTGTCCTCCAAAGAGATATTTGTCTTGTGTGTGTTGCAAAAATGGATACACTTTAGCCTCATACTCACCTTGTATTTATATCCAATAGAAGCGCTCCTCCAATGTTATTATTAGGGGCTTCTACAACTGTCATAGGTCATGTTTACACCAAAATTACCTTGAAACACATGTGTAAACCACATAATATAACTTCAAAATTCATAACTCTTCAATGATAACTCAGAATTTGATGATTTTCAACGCATTGTATTCATTTTGATGAGAAATATCATCCTCATCCATCACATGTCGAAAACTAATCATGGTTTTGGCCCAAAAATATATGGTGCAAAACCCCATGCATGGGGTCCAAGCCCACAAGTGACTCTTGTGGCGCTTTTCCTTGCAATCCCTGAACACTAGGGCTTGAAGTACCTCCCAAGCTACACAAAAATAAACAATTTCCATTCTAGAATCACAATCTAGTGTATTAGTCCCCTTGGATGTTTAACTCTACCCTAGCCATTAGACAATCCAAACATCTAGCTGCAAAATCTACCACATCCTTCTTTAGATTCGACCAATAATACCATCTCTTCATTGTAGTTAATGTCTTTTGGGAGCCTGGGTGAATCGAATATGGTTTTGCATGAGAATCCCTCAAGATCACCTTCTTGAGCTCATTATTTTCCAGTACATATATCATGTCTCTAAATCTAAACAACCCAATTATTGTGAGATGATAGTCCAAATCCTTTACCCGTGTACCTATACCTATACCTGTACTACCATCTATACATGTACCTGTACTACCACCTATACCTGTACCTGTACTACCACCTATACCTTTACCTGTACTACTACCTATACTTGTACTGTGTTGCAACATGTGCACAATCTTCATATACCTGTGATCCTACTGACCTACCTGTAATATCCTATCGTATAAGCCATTCCCATAATATCTCATCGTTGCTATGTGATTTACCTGTACCCGTCTGCTAAGAGCATCTACGACCCTGTTCTCCATACCCTTGATGTACTCGATATCGAAGTCAAAATTGATGATGGTGGCCAACCATCTTGCCTTCTTGGCATTCAACTTTGGCTAGTCAAACAAGTACTTCAACCCAATGTGGTCTCTCTTCAGTACAAATCGTCTGCCAAGAAGATAGTGGCTCCACATTTTTAGTGCATATATGATTGCTGCTAGCTCAAGATCATGTGTCTAGTATTTCTTCTCATGCTAATTCAAATTTAATCACTCATACCATACTACCTGTCCATCTTGCATAACGACCCCACCAAGTCCCCTCTTGCAAGAATATGTACACTACAAACTCCTTATCTAGTTCAACAACATTTAACATTGGAGCATGTGTCAACAACTACTTAAGCTGCTCAAAACCAGCCTCACACTCTGTCCAATAAAAATTCTTACCCCTCCTCTGCAATGATGTAATAGGATAAGCAATCTATGAGAATTTCTTCATGAACCTTTTGTACAAACCTACCAATCCCATGAATGATCTCACCTCATCTACATTATTAGGATCTAGCAACTCCATGATGGCCCTTATCGTCTTTGGGTCTATTGCAATTCCTTCCTTGTATACAACATGTCCCAAGTAGCGTAACTCGGTTTGGAAGAAGCCACATTTTCCTAGCTTAGCATACAATTGATGCTCTCTAAAAAACCTCAACACTTTTATCAAATTCTTAACATGCTCTTCCTCATTTTTAGAATAAACCAATATGTCATCAATAAACACAATCAAAAAATTGTCCAAATAAGGATGCAACAAACTATTCATAAAACACATAAATGTAGCTGGGGCTTTAGTCAAATCGAATGGAACTACAAAAAACTCATAATGCTCCTACTCGGTCCTAAATAAGGTCTCGTAGATGTCCTCTTCTCTGATGCATACCTGATGATATCTCGATCTCAAGTCGATTTTATAGAACACCTTTGCTCCCTTCAACTGATTAAAAAAATCATCAATCCTCAACAATGGGTACTTGTTTTTGATGTTCAATTTTTTCAGCTTCCTGTATTCATTGCCCAATCTAAGAGTGCTAACCTTGTTCTCGACAAACAACACTGGTGCACCACATGGAGATACACTTGGCCCAATGTATCCTTTGTGAAGCATCTCTTTTAGCTGCAAATTTAATTCTACCAACTCAGGGGTGCTCATCTTGTCAGGTGTTTTTGATGTTGGAGCTTCCCCTAACACTAACTCAGTAGAAACATCTACCTTCCTATGAGCTGGAGACTTGGAAATATCAGCTGAAAACACATGCACAAACTGCTGCAAAAATGGACACCCACTCTAGAATTCAGCATCCTCAAATTCCTTACCTTTGTTGCTAGAGATATGAACTACTAATAGAAAACACCCTTTCCTACAGCCATGCTTGGCCTGCATGGCTATCACCATCCTAACAGATGTGGATTTCTTGTTTACCTATAAGACTCTTGGTTCCCCATTTTAATCCAAGCACTCAATAGTTTTTTCATAGCAATCTACCTTGGTCCTATGAAGGTATAACCAATCCATACCCAATATCATACTATAGGAATGTAATATAAATTTTCACTATTGTAGGTCTGCCATTTAACCCAAATGCACACACTATTTCCCAATGGTGAACTCTTTTCTTCGTACATGTAGCCAACTGAACTAACCAATATTTTGTGTGCATTTATTTACTCAAGCCACAATTATTTACCAAGTCATGACTAACATAGTTATAATTACATCCAAGATCAATCATAATATAAATAACTTCATCACAAATCTTACCATCCATATCAATTATATATGCCTGGTGCTTTTCCTGCCTATTGTCCACAACTACATAAATATGAGGAATGCTCTGCCCAGCATCTCCAACAAGTTGTGCCTCCTGTGCATTGTATATCTTAGGCCTATCACCATGGTTCTGCGAGAAATGTCTCCTAAGTTTCTCCTCACTGCATGTCCAACACTCCAACCATCCAGTACCATTACCTTCATGCTACTACTGTGATCCATGTCCCTATCTAGTTGCATTAAACTTCTTCTAAGGTGCCACATTCTATTTCTCATTTGTATTATGAGGCCTTGCTCTCTCAGACTCCCATTTCCCCCTACCTTTTTCTTCTCCTTTCCATCCTTGCTAAGATTCATTCTTATGTTTCAACTGTTCATAACAATACTTCAATTTCCAAATAATTTCCTCAAGTGACCGAGGCTCACCATACTCAATTTGATCTCTAAATGTTAATGACAAACCACTGACAAATCATTTAACTTTAGCCTTATCATATTTAAGATATGGAACATACCTCAGTAGTTCCCGAAATCTGGTTGTGTACTCTTCATCTTTCATTGACCCCATATTTATATCATAAAATTATTTGGCCTCATTGTCATAGTAGCTCTTTGAAAAGTACTTCTTACTGAAAATCTTCTTGAACTCATGCAAACTCAAGTCCTTTGTCCTGATATATTTGACCCGCTTCACATCTTCCTACCATATTTTTTCTTTACCTTTCAGACTGAAGGTAGAAATTATGGTGTTATCTTTGTACTCATGCAACTCAAAGAATTTATTCATTCCAAGTATCCAAGCCTCTGCATCATCTAGTTTCTTCAAGTATCCATCAAAATTAGGTGGTTTTGATTTATTGAATTCATAAGGAAAGTATCCCATGTCACTCCTCTTGTAATGATGATACTGATGACAATCATGATGTCTATTAGAACCAAATAAATAATGGTACCTATACTCATCACTCATCCTATTCGAAGAGTCCAACAACCTTCCATATATCACTATATCATCTCTATTTTACCTATGTCTACTAGGAGACCTACTTCCATATGCCCCATTATTTCGGTCCTCATGTCCATGGCTAATCCAAATTAGCAGTTGTCGCTGCAATTTTCACAAAGTCTAAAGAACTATTTCATTCACCTATGCTTTTTTCTCTTGTACCTGTATGATCCTGCCATTGTCTACCTTACAACTCCTTATTTCTTCCTTTAGGCTTCTCAATGTGTCTACCAAATCAGAAGAGTGCTCAACATGTTTTTCATATGAATCATAGGGAGAGTCTTTGTAGTCTTGTATCTTTCTATCCATGTTGATCTTTCTCCTGCAAGGCATACTATGTCAGCTAAAAAAATAAAAATTAACCACCGTACCATAGTGTAATCTGGGGAGGATACCTCATCTGCAAGATCATCCAAATCAGTGTGATACATGTATATACATAATCATAACAACATATAAACTTGTGACACATGGTATATTAGTGCATAAACATCATTCTAGTTGAATCCCAGTCATCAATGCATGACCATACAAAATACACACCATCACCTAATGCATGAAAACCTCCACCATACCAAAGCAACCTTGACCACATGCACCCACTTGACATGTATAACCAAACATCAATGACCAATGCATGTTCAACATATAGCATCACCCAAGAAAGAATACACAGACACTACACAAGCATAACCAATATGTAACCTAGCATAAACAAGAAATGCTTATACAACATCAAGCAACATGTAAGAAAGTGTGCACACCCAATAAACTAGCATGGAAAACACATAATCAGTCATATGTTTATGACAACATGTTGACACAACACCATCAACCCATCCATGGCGACACCACTGCCACCATGGCCACCACAACATGGATGCAACAAACACATACACCATAGTTATGAGAAACACATATGCAACCAAAAAAATAGCATGGCCAACACACCTCCCATCCAGTCCAAGAGTTTAACTTGACTCTAATACCACTCTGTAACACCCTCTTCCCCGATTTACTCAAGTAACCGACCAACTAGGGTAAAAATGTGACAAGAGGCTACTATAATGAGATTCAACCTCGTAGGTGACCTTAAGGTAGTGAAACTAAAGGAAACACAACTTACAGACCTTGTACAACAACAAAAACACTCCCAAAAGGTAACCTAAACTTTCAGACCTCTTACATCTGTGTCAAACTGACATTTTGACCTCTTTGAACCATATCCACAGGCATAAAATTACATGCTTGCATCCAGGAGGCTATAGTCATAGTCATAAAACTGAATGCGAGTGAAGCTACGGCTTAAATGCTCAGTTTTGTTCCAACGCCCCTGGGATCTGAGCCACCTTTTCAGGCCCAAAACCCAGTGCTCTGCCCAGAACTTCATGAAAAGTTAAAAATTATAAATAACACTAGGAAAATGATACATAAGCAATCAAATCAATAAGAACTCATCTGTACCCCTCCTAGCCATGATAGGTTTTTTTTCAAACATGTCACAAACATGAAAGCTACATGTGTAAAAAACATAACAGAGCATAGGGTCTCATACTTATCTGAGAATTTCTAAGAAGCATTGCTCCCCTAAATCATTAACTGCAATACCATCTAATTTACCATAGATATATTATGTATTCATTTAAAAGTAAAAATGAGGCGAGAGCCATATATCATCACTGTCAACATACATGTTTATAACCATCATAATAAAAAAATAAATACAATGGATACAACAACAATAAAATCCACATAATAACTATTTACATTTATACATTAAATACCAAAGGAATGGGCTTCTGATTTATGGATAGAAAAACCAACCGAAGATGGGACTTCCACGTTCCACTCGACCTTAGATTGGTTGAGCCAAATCTCTCTTCAGCCAATCAACCTCGTTCCATATTCCAAGTGTTATCACACATAAATTTTAATTTTGTTTTTTGAAAGGGTCATTAACCTAGGTTTCATTTTGTCTCATAAGGTTGGTTCATGAAATTGATGATAAATTCATGAAATTTTCTTTATCCTAAGTCTAAAACACTCCATTAGTCATGTCATCTCAGTCATATCTATCAAGTTCCACCTTAGGCTCACATGCATTGTTTCAAATAGAGGTAGTGGCCACATGCCTGCCTTTTCATGTTTGCAATGAATATAACTGCAAACAGGAATATTTCGCTACGGAATCACCTGACTAGTCCATAGCGAATCTGCGAGTTTTATAACTGAATATGCTGCAAAATCATGTTTTTCTACACAAAAATAGAGGATGATGAGCTGTCAATTTTATAATTGTTTAGGATAAAGGTGAGGTCATGTAATCAGTTATCACAATCATCCAAGCATGCAAAATCGTAAGTACCATCCATCATTACCTTTTCACCCCTCCGATTTTTCATCATTCCCTCCACATTCAAATTTCATTTTAAAACTCATCTCCAAAGCACTTCTCTATCATCTTCCCTTCGAGCTTAGCATGCAACCATCGATTATCAATAATTTTCCTTGCAGGTGTCATAGTTCAAGAAGGCAGCGTGGTTATAAAATAAGATGGTTATGAAGAAGAAAAGGAACAAAGGGGGATCCTGTGTGATATATGAGCCCATGGACCTCAAGTTACTCAATGAAGACCCAAAATTTTTGGAAGCCTTCAACAACATCGGATGACTGAAATTCTGTCAAAAAATCCAAGGTTTTCATGCTTAGATATCAAAGGATTTTGCAGTAAATTTGACAGGAAAATTTTTGAAGGTGGGGGTTATAAATTTTACAGTGTCACCTGAGACCATTTCTCAAGCCTTAGAGATACCAAGAGAGGGTGAAGAGTGGTTCACAGCCACTAAATTCAGGATGCAGAGTTGTGAGTAATTTGTAAAACTATAGCACGTTGGAGCTGACATGACATTTAGGATTCCAAGGATTTACATGAAGGAGAATTATTCGAAATTATTGTTTGTGATTCAAAAGTAATCTACTTATGAGGGGAGGTTTCATATCATTTACCTGTACCATTTTAGGATTTTATTTCACTTCACTTGTAGGAAGTATCTTGATCTTCCCATTTTCTTGTTTACAAGCTTAGGGAAAATGTCTGACAAGGTTCAGGCCATGGAAGAAACAATGAGACATAAATTTTACACCATGATTTTATTAAAATCCTGGTGCTGGAGGAGTTGAAGAAATTAAATAGAGACTCGGCTACATTTATTTTCCTCAGTGGTTATGAGGTTGATTCAGTGACACCCAAGAAAACCCCAACGTCAAAAGCTACTCCATCAAATAAAAATGATAAATCCACAGCCGAGACTGAGGGTGGCCATGAAGAAGAGTTAGAGCCCATTATAGAGACAATGGATATTGAAACAAAACTTATACAAGAGGAAAAAATTCCATGGCCTTCACCTACAAGAAACAAAGAAAATATCACTAAGCAAGGCCAAAGAAGGATAACCAAAGGTCAAACAAGTTGAAAGGGAAACCCTGAAGACATCCTTCAATATAGATATTGAGGAAACCCTAGTGCTTAGAGCCAAAGATATTAAAGGTGACAAGAAGAAAAGGAAAGGTACAACTGCTTAAAAGCTTGATTTTGTAGAAGAAGATGTAGGTTTCATCTTTCAGCCAAGGAAACAACTCACTATGCTAGAAATTACAAAAGATGTCATGGAAAATAAGAAGACAGGATATTATGAAAAATGAATGAAGCTTATCACATAAGATATTATTGATTTCTCTCCAGTAGTAGAGGAGGTCTTTCTGCAAAGGAAAGGTAAAGAGAAGATTGCGGAAAAAAATGAAGTGTAGGTACTAAAAGAGCAGTTAAGAGAGGCCAGAGAAGAGGTCATTGAGATCAAATTAGAGTTACAGGAAGCCAAGGTAGACAAAAAGTTGATGGAAGGTTTCAAAGAATAATTAAATGACTAGCTAAACCAATATTATGAATCATTAACCAATGCCAAGAAGCTCCTGAAAATGATACTTTCTTTGAGAAGGGTAATGAAGGACACTAGAAACATAAACTTATGGTTACAATTTACAAAGAAGAACCTCAAAAGTCGGGTCAAATAGTTAGAGGATCAAATGGAGATGATACAGTTAGAACTGAAGAAAATAGGACTTAAAATCATAGTTATAATGAACTTGAAGATATTTAGCCTCCTACTGGTAAAGATGAAGTTCCAAAAACTTGAAGAGTATACCTAACACATTTTTGACAATTTTGCAACACTCAGGAATCAACATTTCTATATTTAAAAGTAAAAATTTGAAGAAAAAGGAAAATTTTGAGTTTTTTGCAAATTTGGAAATTTCATAGCGAATCCCAGGCTTGAAGCCCAGGTTTCGCTACAAAATCCTTGTAGGTGAATTTTTTTCTTAAACCACAGTTTTGGTTGATATTAAAAGGGGACAAAGTTTTTATTTATCCTATTTTGTCCAACAAACATCTCCAAATTAGAAAATAAGGCTAAAAATTGGCATAAATATGTGAAGTGGATTTGCTACAAAATCATGCTATGAAATTGCCTTGTTTTCCCCTATTTCTACAGCGAGAAACATTTGGTAGAAATTTGGTGTTTTGAAGTTTCATTGGAGGTCAGCTAGCCATGCAGAAAATCTAAAGAGTATCATTGGAACATTCCAGTAGAGGTTTGGTCTTTGAAAAAAATTTATTTTTCACCATCTCAACAGAAAGACAATCAACAAATATCATGACATCACTTTCCTTAAAAATAGGATGACTGTTTACCTAGTTTAATGGAAGTCATCCTCGATGTAAATAAATGTAAATAGCCACCTAAGCACATAAGAATCCTCGATGTAAATAGCCTATTTTTTCAGTTATTAGATGTAATAAATGAGATGAAGAGTCCTAATAGGTCTCTAAGTGATAAAGTCATTCAGTGTCTTTTTCATTCCCTAATATCTAGTTTCTTGTTAAGATAGGTGTCAACACAAATAATTCGATGATCTAGCCATGTGGAAATATTGAATGTAAGGTGACTAAAGCCTATTAATAGGAAATACTTTGAAGAATATAGGGTTGGATGATGTTATTCTACACTACTACTATTGTAAAGTTTTTATGATCAGTAATATACAGTGACTTTGTTTTTCTTCTTCACCTAAGATTCATTTGGTGTTTCATGATCATTTATCCTATGTATCTTATTATTTTGCTTTTAGTATCTTGATGTTTAATTAGTTAGAATTCATGTACATCATGCTATAAATTCCTTTGAACATAAATCTATTGTATATCTGTGTGTGTTGTCCTTTCATTGAAACATCTACATGCCTCAACTTCCACAAGGAGAACATGTCACTGAATTTCCAAATATTGAATCCATAAGCCCAATGGTAGTAAATACCATAAATTTTTTACTTTCATACAAACAAATTCAAGAGACTATTACAGAGTTAGCCATCCGATTGAATCATAATTGAACAAATTATAATTAATTTTTTAGAGTTGCCTCAGGCTAAAAAGGCTAATTTTCAGTCAGAAGTTGCTTTGAAAGAGTTACTCTAGGTTGTCTGGTGGAGCAGCCCATCTATACCAACTTAGTGATAACACCAAGCATGAAAGTGGGACTCATAACTAACTAAAAGAATCAAACAAGCATGAATTCTACCAGGGTTTTCCTCCTACACCATGAGGAATTTGAGTGCCTCTTAGTCTCTCACGATTTACAATAATCCACAGTCCAAATGAGGAATTACTAGGCCCTAAAACAAGACATACTTTCTAGGATTTACCATACATCCCATCCTGACACTACTTGGCCCAACAAAGAGCAATCCACCTCTTGGATTTACCATATATCATGTCATTCACTAGCAAGGATTCCTAGGCCCATTAAGGCACACAATCTATATTTACAGTAACCCATAGCTTGGCTTAGGGGTTACTAGGCCAGTGGCTTTACCGTGATCCATTGTCTGGTTTAGAGACCGCTAGGCTATGTGTTTATCATTTTGGAGATCCACCCCACTTAGCTTAGAATCCACCCGACAATTCATATAAACTGAAGTATGAGAAACCCATCTCATCAAAGCTATACGAAAATGGTAAGGTTATGATAAAAACACTGTCACACATGGAAAAACCCATGCCAAGACATAAAATAACCACATGCAATACCATGCCAGATATAGAAAGGAAATCACATATGAAAATCAATACCTGCAAATAATCCTTATGTAGCTACTTGACCCTGCTTTTCCTTGCTTTCTTTTCCTTTCCTTCTCCAATGCGAAAGTGCTCCAAGAAAACTCTAAGTTTCCAAGACTAAGAGAGAGAGAGAGAGAGAGAGAGAGAGAATAATGAGAGATCTCCAAAAATGAACTGACAAAAAGTACCAACTAACCCCGAGAATCCTTTTTATAGAAGAGCCATATATTTTCTTCATTTTCCATTATTTTCCTTCATTTTCCTCCTCAAATGCAACATGTGACCTTTCATCTCCCTTTTCTCCTAATTTCCATTATTTTTCATAAATAAATGTGCCAAATATGTCATTTTTAATTTCCAACGCCTTTTCCTTTTCCTTTTCTAATTTACTTAACCATATTAAACCAAATGAATACCCCCTACGATTCTTTTCCCAACATTGAGCTTCAAATAAATTCCCCATGAACTGTGGTTATTATTTTTAAATTTTATTACATGGAATTTTCACAAGGGTTGTTACAACATTGGGATAGATTTCTTAACACATCAATAGTCGATATCGTTCCTCTAAACCCTAAGTCTATCCTTTTGTATGGTCTCGGTCAATTCACCATTTTTGTGTGAGAGGTTACCCGTTTCATCTGGAATACTGTCACTCGGCTCTAGAGTATAGTCGAGGGCTTGAGTTGTGGAAATTTTTTCATTCCTTATGTCGATGGGTAAGGCCAGTTTAGATCTTAGTGTGACTATTGTCAAGGTGTGGGTCTTAAATGGTGCCATCACACTCTCTTTTCCTTTGCATTAGGTTTGTAACCTTTATCAAGGATTTATTATTTTTTTTTCTTTCTACTGGAGTTTTCCACTGCAAAATAGATGGTTACAGAAGTTCCTCATTTTGTGCTTCTAGAAATGTAGCGTGTTGGATCTACAACCAGGAAATTTCATCACCCTACCTTATACTGTGAGGTAACTTATTGCTTGTTTTTCTTCCCTTACTGGAAATATGGTTAACATATCGGAATACTTTGTTCTTGGTTTCTTCTAGAAATAACTTTTACCTAATTACCTCATACAATATTTGTACAATTCATATCTTCTTTTCAGGCTAACATGGTTTTTTTTTTGGCTTATCTTGGTCCAAACTTCGGTCCTTCTTTCCATTTGGGACTAATACTCAATGCTTTCCTCTTTCCCATACAAGGATGATCGAAACAAAACCTCCTCGAAGCCATGGCTTCCCTTCTTGGAGGAACTAATGCAAGTTCCACTCAGGTAATGTAAGAATTTGGTTGACCTTCGGTCCTAGTAATTAACAAACTTTAACAACTTTATAAAGTTGTAGTTTGATGATTCGATAATATTTATGGATTTCACAATACATGTATTAGTTTACTAACCCTAGCACACACATTGTTTCATGTTGCTTTGCAAGGGTGTAACTCTAAGGAGGCATACACAAAAATTCTCACCTCATTTTGTGGCATAATTTCCATGAACAGGTAAGGATTTGAATACTCTTTACTTTCCTTTTTCCTTTATTTCCTTTATTTATTTCTTTTGTACTATAAAATTTCAGCCTAAACCTGGTAACACTAATGCTCAAACTTCCTTATCTTGCATATGCATATTTCCTCTACATTAATATACTTCTTTCTCAAATGGGTTGACTCCATCAAGAATGGCACGCAATCCCTTTGGATACCAAGTTGGTCTGATTCCCCTCTTTGTGGTTTGATTGTTACCACGTACCAATGGAGTTACTATTTATAGATGATTTGGGGGCGTGAATCACTGATACACATTTCATGTGAGCATTTTGGCTGTTACTTTTTAATTGACTTATGGAGGTCCTCTATTCTCGTCAATCTCCTCACTGGGCACTATTAGTCTAGCATGAGTCCTACTTGGTTTTTGTTTTATTTTTCTAGGCTTACACTAAGGCGACTCTACCTTATTATGGGCACAATATCTTTACTATTACACCACATAAAATGGTTTTTACACCATGCAGAGACCCTTATGAAAATTATGAGAGGAACAGTGTGACCATTAGTTTTAATAAAATGTAAATTCTTGTGTACTTCATGACAATATTTTGAATATGTCGCATTCCAAATAATTTCTGTTTTGCTTGTTCTGGGTGATAGTCGTGTAATTCTAACTCTAATATATATATATATATATATATATATATATATATATATATATATATATATATATATATATATATATATATATAAGTATTTAAATACCATTCTCGGTGTCATGTAAATTTAGTTATTGTGTTCTATTTCTACACCGATGCCAGCGATAGGGGTTGAATTTATGCTTCATTACTTGTATCATTGTATTTTATATTTATTGAACTGCTATTTTAGCATATGTAAATACATTTATAAATGTATCTACCTCTATTTTTAAGCAACAATAGGAATTACTTATTCATTTATTTATGTAAAAGCAGATGAAATAATAATTTTTGGGTATGTAAAGGCACATGAACTAGTTATGTTTCCTTTTTATTTTCTTATATATCACTAGTACAAAATGGCTAATTAGTAACTAAAAAAACGACTAATTTTTTCATATAAATGACTAATTTTCAGTGGGTGACCAGCAATAGCTAATTTACAGTATCTTATAACCCGACCAACTTTTAGTCATTTTAAGCTTAGTCATTAATTTGTTGTCTCAATTTCATCATTTAGTAGTATATTTAATCATTAATTTGGTCATTAATTTAGTCATTAATTGACACAATTAATGATCAAATATACAACTAAATATATTACTATTGATCACCAGATAAAATAAATTAATGAAAAAAGAAATATGACCAAAATGTTGGTCTTGTTATAAGATATTGTAAATTAGCTACCAATAGTCATATATATGCAAATTTTAGTCATTGTTTGAAAACAATTAATGAACAAAGAAATATGAATAAATGTTGATCGTGTTATAAGATATTGTAAATTAGCTAGTAATAGTCGTATATATGTAAAATTTAGTCATCATTTGTAATTACAAATTTATCATTTGCAGTAGTCATTTATCTTTTTTTGGTAGTTTCATATTCATTACATAAACAACTAATTTAGTAGTTTATATTAATTTCATTTGCTTTCATTAATAATCATTATAAACAACTAATTTAGTCATATTCATTTTATTTATGTTCATCATTAGTCAATATAAACTACTAATTTAGTAGTTTTAGATTGATGTTATGTGTTCATTATTAATAAACATAAACTAAGTAGTATGATTTTGTGGCTAAATTAAAAAAAAAAAAATACATACAATGTGCATGTTTATCTAATATAAAAATGCAAAGTTACATAGGTGAATTACAATATGAAACAATATCAAGTGCAACTATAAATAATTTCAACCACATAAATTATATTATATGAAATATCAAGTATTACAATATGATTTTCCAACTTAATATTGGTTGGAGTAAAATTTACACATGAAATGTTGTTTCATTACTTCAAAACATTATCGTTGTGCTTTCAAGGCATTGCAGGTGAATTCACCAACTTTGAAGACTTGACCATCAGCTTCTATGTGTGTGTCTTATGTAGGATATTGGTTCCGAGGGTATCACTAGACTGATTCTATTCTCTCTCTCTCTCTCTCTCTCTCTCTCTCTCTCTCTCTCTCTCCGTGTGTGTGTGTGTCACTCTAGTCTTATTGTTCTCAACTTTCTTCAATTCTTGCTTCTTACCATCATCATTGACTTCCTTTTCTGGAAACAAAAGAAGACACACTGTAAAGTGTAAATCATGAAATACGATGAACACTACAATATAAAATAAAATAGACTATAAAGAATTTATATGACATATACCTCAACATCGTCAATGTCAAAGCCAAGTTTCCCCATAAAATCAAGAAACTTGATCAAGTTTTCTTCAGTTGGGCGATAGTGGCTGCTATGTGGCCAAATGACTTGTATAAACAAAGAAAATAAATTTTCACCATGAAAAATAACACCTTAGTAACTTAGTATTCAACCTTAAGGGAAATATTAGGCACCATTATTTCAACCAAGTTACATGATAAAAATCTCAAGTAGTAGATAACTTGTGAAAACAAATAATATGTGATGTGATGTCTAATCCTTGTTATTTTATTCACAACAAAATTTCATTCTCTAATGCATGAACTTGGACAAGTATATAAATAACACGTGCCCAAATAACAACATGAAAGTAAACTTTTCAAATAGCCATGAAAATATTTTAACACAAAAAAACATAAATGATTTAAATCAATATCGTGTAATACTAAGTTCACCTTCAAGCTTTGGTTGTTGTTTAAAAGGACATGATATCAAGTATTTTCAATTTTATAGTTAAAAGACAAAAAAGAAGAAGAAGTTCAAAATATAATAAAAATATAGAGAGAAGATATCATGGAATTGATATTGCAATTATAAAAAAATTGTTCACTTGTCCACCGTTGTCTTGTCTAGAATTCCTAAAACATTTGCTTGCCCAAAATAACCAATGATGTAAAAGAATCACAACATTAAAAACCATAGGAATCCATACTAGAAATTTTTTTAAAGTTTATGGCTCAGGTGCCTGAAGGATCTTGAACAAAAAATAAATCATATCCAAGTCATGCTATGCATTGTCTCCCCATCCTTTTTCCAATCACATTTCATGTAACCTGCGCACACCAAATCCAAGTAACAATCAAAAGAAGGAATTGAAATTTGTTTTTATCTTTTATATCTATAAACTTTGAATGTAAAAATATTTTAAGACAAAAATCTATTATACTAATATTATCAAGTTTTTGATGTTGTTTAAATAGATATGATAGCAAGTATGTTCAATTTTATAGTTAAAAGACAAAACAAAATCAAAGTAAAAGTTCAAAATACAATCAAAGAATAAAGAGAAGATATCATGGAATGGGTGTTGCAATTATAAAAGTTTTTTTTACCTATCAACCTGTGTCTCACATTACTAATATTTCTTTCCCAAAATAATCACAAAATTAAAAAACATAGTCTAGAAACATTTCCAAATTTGATGGATCGCATGGCTAAAGGACCTCCAACAAAAAATGAATCATATCCATGATATTCTCTAAATTGTCTCCCCATCCTTTTTCCAATCCCAATTGTTGTAATATTCCCATACGAGAGTTTGGTAACATTCAAACTGAATATTTTATATTTTTGTAGAAAAATGGAGATTTGTCAAGCATGCTAGCTGCATGGTATAGATATTCATAAATATTTGCATAAAATAATATTAAAAGATTTTATATTTTTGTAAAAAATATTGGATATTTGTTAGGTAGGTTAATTCTATGGTACAAAAATTGTTTCTCCAAATGTATCTATAAATATAGTGGATCTTACTCATAAATATTTGTAGAATATTTGTCAAGCAGGAAACATGTATGACTTTGGAGTCCTATTTGTGTGAAAATTTGACATATTTGATGCAGATTCTGTAATATTCCTAATTAGCGACAACTAATTGGAATATTCGACTTTGTATAGTTTTTTCGTATATGGTTTGTAAATAAATAAATAAAGTGGGTAAAGAGGGTCTAACTCACTTTAATAGAATAAGACATCTGCCTAGTAGCACAACGTTGTGACTAAAGGTGGGTCAAGGGGGGGGCACACACCACGTAGAGGAGGGGGCCTACGTGCACTCTAGAAGCTTCTGCATAGATAAGGATGAGGATGTGGAGGAGAGATAAGTTACGACGGGTTTCGGAGGGAAACCAATGCTATAAAAGATGGAGGAGCCTCCTCATTTGGATCATTCTGGAGTTGTTGATTTTGGAGTGAGACTTTGGCCTTCTTTAGCACGCTGGCTGTTTAGCCTATCTGCAGCACTATTCAGTGCACCGAGTGTCTCCGTGCGGAGATCTCGCCCTTAGCCCCAGGGGACTTCGAGTGCCTGCTCGGGAAAGGTTTTCTTTTCAGTATTTTTTGAGTCGTTTCATTGTTTGGGTTTGTTGTGGAGCTGGAGCTTAGAGAGACTACAAAGTCACTGGGAGAGAGGAAGCAATCCATTGTGGAGGAGCTTCAGATTGGGGTTTCTGCACATAATTTATTTGGGATTTCGAGCAGAGGGTCAGCCTTTGCCCGTCGGAGGTTTTTGGCGGAGTTTCTGGCAGTATTTTAGCTATTTCTATCCAGTCACTGCGCTATACCTTGGAGGCCAGCGTAATTCACTGGGGAGGCAATTTCTAGTGGTTTCTGGGGTCATCCATTCTTGGAATGGTTTGTGGATCTTGTCAGGGTTGTTGAGGATAGGAGGTTTGCTGATTTTCATCTCATTCTGGCAAGGGGATCAGCCCCTAATCTTCAGTCGCTTCTAGCAGTAGCAGCTACATGGCATTTTTCTAGCAGGTGGGACACAGTTCTTAGAGTACCCATTTCTGGTCTTTTCTGAGAGTGTTTTCTCACTTGCCTTGCGCAATATGGCCTCTTGTACTTCATTGCATTTCTCAGATTAATAAAATGGCTCAGAATTTTCTCTATATGTTTTTTGGTTGAGTTGTCGTAGTTTCCATTATTGTTGTAGTTGCTGTGTTCTCTTTCTATTTCTATTATTGTGTTTGAGCGCTATAGTTCTATACCACTTGGTGTGTTTATATTTCACTCTTAGACAGAGTCTGGAAAGGGCCAGGTAGCCTCTGGATCTCATCCTCTTTTAGAGGCGACATATCCGGTAAATGTCCTCCCAGTCAATCTCTAGTTGGAGTTTGTCGTGTTTTAGAGATATCCCCGAAACAGGATATTACAGTGGTGTCAAAGCATAGTTCTGGCTCAGCCTGTGGTCTATGACATCAGGAAAGAGAATGTATAGAGGCAGGAAGTATAGATACTGTGAGCGTAGGTTGGAGGCCACCTATGAAGAAGAAGACTGTGCCCAGGTAGAAAACTCAGATCAAGAGAGAGAGCCTATGACAGACACAAATCGAGTGGAGCTTGTAGTAGATTTTAGAGAAGAAGAGCCGATGGCAGATGACATAGAGGCCAAACAGTTTGGAGAGGCACTCCTCAAGTCGGTGCAGGATTTATCTCTATAGATTAAGGTGATGGGCTAGAGGTTCACAACTATGGCGGCTAGGCAGCATGAGATTCCAGGTGTTTTCCAGGTCGGAGAGGGATCGGGTACATCCCATCATTTTCCGGAGTAAGGTGCTGCTTAGCGTGATAATCCTCAACAGACAGCTTCATGTGCACCTACCCGCTCTACTATGCCCACTTTCTTGGGAGCTGATACAGGGGCAGGAGCCCAACAGGAGGCAGAGCCTAGACACTTAGATGAGTATTTTGTAGAGTATCAGTCCTATAGGCAGGAGTTCAAGGATGCTCTCACATTCTGAGATTTTGTGCAGCTCTAGTGGGACAGTAGACCCCGCGACCATCATAGAGGGCACCGGCATTACCATGATGGAGATTCCCATCGTGCCTCTAGTATATTTCATTTGCCTATGTTTGATGGATCATCAAATAGTTTGGTAAAGTCTTGGGTGGAGAAGCTGTACATTTATTTCCAGCTTAACCAGATGTCAGAGACGGAAGCCATCAAGGTGGTGACATTACACTTGGAAGGTGAGGCCCAGGACTGGTGGTTCCATGGGATGGTGACACTCGGGCATTCCACAATGACAACATATGCCAAGTTTACCAGGGTATTGATAGAGCGTTTTGACTCGAGGGATCTGGAACAACATTTTGTTGAGCTGACGAAGCTCAAACAGACAGGGAGCACAGAGACATATATTGCAGATTTCTTGAGGGTTTCGGTGATGGTGCCAGATCTATCCATGACACGGATGATCTATATGTTTGTAGAGGGATTGGCAGAGCCACTTTGAGGTCTAGTCAGATCCACAAGACCAGCTACACTCCAGGATGCTATCCGCAGGACTAGAGACTTGCAGGATGCATTACCTAGGACGCAGACAACTTACCCCCAAAGACAGGGTACCCAGCCCAAGGGGAAGGATGTGAAGGTTCCTCCTCCAAAGGAGAATCAAATACGGGCACAGGCCGATGATGAGGCCTAGAGGGAGTTGAGGAAGAAGAAGTTGTGCTTCACTTGTCAGGAGCCGTGGGCACCAGAGCATAGGTGTGCTGCTGGCAAAGCACACTTCATTGAGGTCTTCTCCGATGATAGTGGGGAAGAGGATGAGGAGGATGATGAGGAGGCAGGAGATAGTCAGATGGCCCAGGATCAGTTGCCACCTCCGCCTCCACGGACGGGAGGTGCAACCTTTGCACCTACAGGAGGGGCCCTTGCAGCCTTGTGAGGAGTTCCTAAGTATTTGACGTTGTGCGTACGTGGCCAGCGAGTATTAGTCTTGTTTGACAGTGGGGCAACCCACAAATTTATTGATGCACAGATGTTTGAGTGGCGGGGTATACCGATCGAGAGTTTTGACGGCTTTTCAGTCTTGGTCCGAGAGCCCAGGCGATGTAGTGTGCCCAGTATGTTCCAAAGTTAGCAGTGACGATGGGTACTTACACCGTGACTGATCATTTTTTCGTGGTCAACATACCAGATACCAATGTGGTATTTGGTGTTCAGTGGCTGATTACGCTGGGAAAGGTTACCACGGATTGGGAGGCCTTAGAGATGGAGTGATATGACAAGAAGACCAAGAAGCATGATAAGATCCGCGGGATGCATACTTAGCCACCTCAAACAGTGTCGGCACATCGGATGGAGGCAGAATTCCAGAAGGGTAACATAGAGTGGGCGGTTGAGTTACGAGCATCAGAGGCAGAGACCTTCGGTCGAGAAGTTCATCCAGACATACAGGCCATCCTTGACAGGCATGAGGTAGTGTTTGGGGCTATACCGCCAAGTCGGCCACCAGATAGAGGGTTTGAGCATACCATCGAGCTGGAGTAGGGTATCCAGGTGGTGATCACTACACCCTATAGGCATCCCAAAGCCTATCGAGATGATATTGAGTGGGCCATTCAGGAGTTCTTGGCTCTTGGACACATCAGACTGAGCACGAGTCTGTTTGCTTCTTCTGTAGTGCTGGTGAAGAAGAAGGACGACACTTTGAGGATGTGCATTGACTACAGGGCCCTGAACAAGAAGACTCTGAAGAATAGGTACCCTATACCCAGGATCAATGAGCTGATGGATGAGCTGAGAGGAGCTAAGTTATTCTCAAAGATTGATTTGAGATCAGGGTACCACCAAATTCGCATGATGGAACAGGACATTCCGAAGACTGCCTTTAGATGTCATTATGGGCACTTTGAGTTTTTGGTTATGCCTTTTGGGCTGACCAATGCACCAGCCACCTTTCAATCTTGCATGAACCATATCTTCTGCAGTCATCTGAGGAAGTTTGTATTGGTTTTCTTTGATGACATATCATATATAGCAGGACATGGGAGGAGCATCTCCAGCATATAGAGGCAGTACTACGCATCTTGGAAGAGCAATAGTTCTATGCTAAGCTCTCCAAGTGTGAGTTTGGGATGACAGAGATGCTGTATTTGGGTCACATCATTGGAGTGGACAGAGTGAGGGTCCACAAGGAGAATATTAGAGCCATCAGAGATTGACTGGAGCCAAAGAATGTGACAGAACTTTGAGGTTTCATTGGGATATGTGCCTATTACAAGAATTTCATCAAAGGGTTCTCACAACTTGCTGCACCCCTTACAGATTTGACGAAGAAAGGGGCATTCGGTTGGACAAATACAGCGCAACAAGCCTTTGATAGGCTTAAGGATGTGATGAGTAGCTGCCCAGTGCTTGTGTTTCCGAATTTTACGCAGCCATTTATCTTGGAGTGTGATGCATCGGGAGAGGGGATCGACACAGTATTGATGTAGGGGGGACACCCTATAGGTTTTGAGAGCTGGAAACTCCTTCTGCACTAGAGGTTGTATCCTATCTATGACAAGGAGATGTTGGCCATCATGCATGTATTGGAAAAATTCTAGCAGTATCTGGTAGGTAACAGATTCAGGGTGAGGATTGACCACAACAGCCTCAGGTTATTTTTAGAGCAGAAGCAGCTACAGGAGAGGCAGCAGAAGTGGATCAGTAAGATCCAAGCATATGAATTTTACATTGAGTATGTCAAGGGTAAGAATAGCGTGGTAGCAGATGCCCTTTCACCTAGACCAGCCACGTTATCTCCTATGAGCTTGGACATAGATTGGAGAGCTCAAATTTTAGTTGAGTACTCCAAGGATAGGTTTGCATGTGAGGTACTGGACGGGCAGGTGGCGGATGACCGGTACAGGGTGGTCGATGAGATCATCTATTAGAGGGACATGATCTTCTTGACTGAGGGATCTCAGCTTAAGAAGAAGATACTCCAGGAATCACATGATTCTCCATTGGCAGGCCATCAGGGGTTTACCAAAACCTACAAGGCTATTAGAGAGAGGATCTCATGGAGGGGCCTCAAGGAGGACGTACTCCAGCACATCACAGAGTGCGATGTTTTTCAGAGGAACAAGGGTGAGATGAGCCATCTCGCAGGGTTATTGCAGCCTCTTCCCATTCCGGAGGGGAAATGGGAGAGAATATCGATGGATTTCATCACAGGGTTGCCCGCGGTGCAGGGCAAGGATGGTATCTTTGTCATCGTTGATCGACTGACAAAGTATGCACACTTTTTCACCATATCAGCGCATTACACAACTACACAAGTGGCTGAGCTGTTCTTCCGAGAGATTTTCAGGTTGCATGGTCTTCCCAAGACCATCATTAGTGACAAGGGCAGCCACTTCATGGGCGGATTTTGGTAGAAGCTTTTCCAGCTAGTGGGGACGGAGTTGACACTGAGTACCAGTTACCACCCACAGACGGATGGACAGATGAAGATATTTAACAAGTGGCTAGAAGGATACTTGTGTAACTATGTCAATGGGCAACAACGAGCATGGTTGAGATGGTTGCATTTGGGGGAGTACTGCTACAACTCAAAACATCACATGTCTATTAGGATGTGACCATTTTACACTTTGTATGGGTACCATCCTTTATCATTTTCTGATGTGATGTTCAGTGCGAGTAAGGCTCCTAGAGCCAAGATGTGGATCCAAGAGAGTCAGGATATCCTCCGAGCTCTCAAGGACAACATGGCTACAGCACAGAACCAGCGGAAGCTGTATGCCAATAGAGGTCGAGTGGAGCGACAGTTTGAGGTAGGGGACTTGGTCTACCTATGCTTACAGCCATACCAAAAGTCATCGCTGAAGCAAAAGGGAGCTAAGAAGCTCAAGCCACATTTCTATGGGCCATACAGGGTGATACGCAGGATTGGGCAGGTTGCATATGAGTTGGAGCTGCCCCAAGGCAGCAAGATCCACAACATTTTTACTGTATCATGCCTGAAGAAGGCGCTGGGACAGCAGGTGACAGTGACGGGGGAGCTACCGCCTACAGATGATGAGGGGCACTTGGTGTTACAGCCGGAGGCAATTATTGATACCAGGGAGAGGCGGTTATGGAGCAGGACGGTCCGAGAATTCTTGGTGAGGTGGAAGAATTTGCCGGATGAGGATGCCACCTGGGAGAGCGAGAAGATTCTGTAGCATCCATCACTTCAGTTGCTTGAGGGCAAGCAACATTTTGCTGGGGGGGACTGTAATATTCCTAATTAGCGACAACTGATTGGAATATTCAACTTTGTATATTTTTTCCGTATATGGTTTGTAAATAAATAAATAAAGTGAGTAAAGAGGGTCTAACTCACTTTAGTAGAATAAGACATCCGCCTAGTAGCATAACGTTTTGACTCAAGGGGGGTCAAGGGGGGGCCACACACCACATAGAGGAGTGGGCCTACGTGCACTCTAGAAGCTTCTGCGTAGATAAGGATGAGGATGTGGAGGAGAGAGAAGTTATGACGGGTTTTGGAGGGAAACCAATGCTATAAAAGATGAAGGAGCCTCCTCATTTGGATCATTCTGGAGTTGTTGATTTTGGAGTGAGACTTTGGTCTTCTTTAGCATGCTGGTTGTTTAGCCTATCTGCAGCACTGTTTAGTGCACCGAGTGTCTCCGTGCAGAGATCTCACCCTTAGCCTCGGGGGACTTCGAGTGCCTGCTCAGGCAAGGTTTGTTTTTCAGTATTTTGTGAGTCGTTTCATTGTTTGGGTTTGTTGCGGAGCTGGAGCTTAGAGAGACTACGCAATCATTGGGAGAGAGGACACAGTCCATTGTGGAGGAGCTTTGGATTGGGGTTTTTGTAAGTAATTTCTCTGGGATTTAAAGCAGAGGGTCAGCCTTTACCCGTCGGAGGTTTTTGGCGGAGTTTTTGGCAGTATTTTAGCTGTTTCTATCCAGCCACTACGTTGCACCTTGGAGGCCAGCGTAATTCACTGGGGAGGCAATTTATGGTGGTTTCTGGGGTCGGCCATTCTTGGAATGGTTTGTAGATATTGTCAGGGTTGTTGAGGAGAGGAGGTTCGTTGATTTTCATCTCATTCCGGCAAGGGGATCAGCCCCTAATCTTCAGTCGCTTCCAGCAGTAGCAGCTACACGACATTTTTCTAGCAGCTGGGATGCAGTTCTTAGAGCAACCATTTCCAGTCTTTTCTGAGAGTGTTTTCTCACTTGCCTTGCGCAAGATGGCCTCTTTAACTTCATTGCATTTTTCAAATTAATAAAATGGCTTAGCATTTTCTCTATATTTTTTCTGGTTGAGTTGCCATAGTTGTGGTGGTTGTCGTAGTTGCTGTATTCTCTTTCTATTTCTATTATTGTGTTTGAGTGCTATAGTTCTATACCACTTGGTGTGTTTATCTTTCACTCTTAGATAGAGTCTGGAGAGGGCTAGGTAGCCTCTAGATCTCGTCCTCTTTTAGAGGTGACATATCCAGTAAATTCCCTCCCAGTCAATCTCTGGTAGGAGTTTGCCGTGTTTTAGAGATATCCCCGAAACGGGATATTACAGATTCAGTTTTGTTCTTCTTTACTTGAGCTTTGAAGGACATTCATATGGTGAGCCTATAATTAGAGTACCTCTACCACCATAACCCTTACAGGAAGTTGGTTCCCGATTGCTTCTAGTCCTGCAAGTGGCTACGGATGAAAAAAAACCAAGGTGATACCCGCGAAGTACAAATTTACAGACTCTGACTGTTAACCCAACCATTGTGAATATCAAAGGGACTTTTACTGCTTGGAACATTTGGAGGACCTAGAAGGTTTCCTAGAATATTGAACTGTATATTCCAAGGCTTCAAAGTTGGTTTATTTTGACTGCTCTCTCTTTATGGTGTCCTCATCTGAATTTATGAAATAAAAGTGAATACGACATGGTTCTTGGTCCTTTGATTTTTCACAAGAGGCATTAAGAATATCAAAGGCATTTCTTATTCTCAGAAATGGGAATGTGTCTCTTTTCCTAGGAATATAAAAAGTTCAATGTAGCCAATATTCATAGACGTTTCATTGAGTAGGTCAAGGTGATCATCCCCAACTTACTCTTCATGAAATTAACCTTGAAATCCTCTACAACCTGGTGGATGGAGTTGAATTGGAACTAGGTCAAGAACTTAAAAAAAAATGTGCTAGTGAATAACACTCACTAGGTTATGCGAGCAAATAAAATGGGAGAAACATTTTTTCCTAGAGGTTATCCACTTGGGTGTGTAATACTCACTACACCCATTTCCTAATATATCTATCTGTTAGGGTGAAATTTTTCTTAAACTATCAACTTTCCTAGAGCTCAATAGATTATTAGATCTAGAATTATATTTCTTGTGTGTAAGAAAAGAAATAATTCTTGTTTAGATTTTAAGAAGGGCCAAGATGATAAAATTTTTACTTGGGAAAACAAAGAACTTACTTATGAAATTCTATTGGCTCTCGCACTCCCTCTGCTTGCTCTATGCAATAAAAAAGTTCTAGTAGAAGGCCAAGGCACAGAGTGGGTTATGTTGATTTCTAAAGGTGAGCATCACCATAGCTAGACCATGTAGCCCTCCACCACTACCCCAAATTGATAAGTTATTAACACGTGCCCTCGTTATCTCAAAGAATAAGAATCCAACCAAATATGTTTATCATGTTAATGATGGTTGAATTTAAATTATAATTTTTTTTAGGAAACTAGTGATGGTTGGGGGCCATTCCTAATGACAAAGAAGATAGCCATTTAATTGCAAGCTTCATCATTATAGTTAGTGAATTGTTTGGAAATGTGTGAACACTTATTTTCTGCCTTTATGGAAATAATTTTGGTTTTTTTTTCATTTATTACAAGCGGATTTTAATAAATGTTTCTTCTAAAATGTATGTCCATGTGTCAATTTCGATAGACTTTATGTTTGTGGGAAGTTTTTTATAGATACTAGGGCTTTTCACACCACTTTTTTCAATTGTTGAGGCTTCTCAACTGCGCACCATTTTGTGTGACATTACTAATATGTAATATATTTTATTGATAGTTGAAGGAAGCATTTTATATAGAAAAAAAATTAGAAAAAAAATCAACATTACAACTAGGATTGATTATGTTCAAGCATTCTCCCACAGAACATCGATCACATCAGAACTATAGAAATCAGTAGGGAAAAAGATATGGTAGGACATGATTTCATTATCCTCATGATGCTTGAACATTGAAATTGATGCATACAAACTACCCATTACTAACAATATTCATGATGTTAAGAAACAAATATGTAGTATTATGCCAGATGTCATTTTTTATCTGGGTACCAACAAAGTGGTATCACTTGTTTCCTACCTTGTGGAATTTTAGTTCAATATTATTCAAAATATTATAAATTATATATATTTTTATTTCCTGTGGATTACTTGAAGTTTAGAAATTAGTTTTTATAACATACATATTCAATCTTTATGCATAAGTACTAGACCTTATTGACCACTATCTCAGAACATTCATTCATAAAGGGGTTTTACAATTCTGAAAAATAGATTCAATATATTTCATTTATACAAGGGGGATTTATATGTATTGGAGATTCTAAAAAAAAATATCTAGTAAAAATAGGGGACACCTAATAAAAATAGGGGCTTTTTATTTGAAAGATGTATTGAGAATGGGGTTCAATAGAAGTCTTTCAAAAACATGTTTGGTGTGAATAAGTGACTCTACTAATTTCCTATGGGATCATGTTACCAAGTTGAATCTCATCTAGAGCTGCAAGCATCTATTCATAGTGGTAAATGAGGGTGAACCCTCTCAAATGCATGTGATTTAGTGGAACATTTTGTACATGAACTTGCTAAATTTCATTTCGATGTGCTTGAACCTGCTCAATCATAGTTGTGCTTTTGGATCTAAAAGTAGTGACCCAAAAGACTGATAAGCCTTCTGTTGTATTTCTCTTATCTAAGGAAACACTGAAAATTAAAACACTACATTAAAAGTGGGAGGATGCAGATGTGTCCATAAAACAACTCAGTACAGTACACAATTTCATGACAAACATATAATGATGGTGCATTTATGGTAAATCAAATGGTTCTTGATGATATATTTTATTTTATTGCCTAATACAATTGTCATTAATGTTTATTTCCAATTTTATTCTTATAATATTCACTACTAATGTATGATTTTGTGGAATTATATATTGGATCAGATAATATTTCAACTCAAGGTCAGAAAAGAGAGCCTGGCCATTTTTCTTCTCTCCGTATTATGGATTTTTCAACCAATTTGTGATCCTACCATCTCCTTGGAATTCAATTCTATTGTACTAATGACCTCTCTCACCCCCCAAATCATTGTCATAAAACATTCCCCATTGAGGATTTGGATCAATGCTTGCACCATACTCAGAACTAGCATTCTTGCTAATTGCAATTGGAGAGTCATGTATGCTAGATTGCTTTCTTTTGGTGGCTCTTGCTTGAACGGTATCCTAAGATGAGTTTGACATGATGGTCAGATGAAACTGTAAGCTACTTGGTGTAATTTTCCTTAAATCTTGAAAAGAACAGAGCAAAAATATCATTTTTTATAATTTTTTATTAAAGGTTGTGCATAAAACATATGTTCTCACAATTGCAACACAAGCATGTTCCATCAGTATGAATTATCAAATGTTATAGTCCAAATTGAAAGGAAAATTTCATTCATTTTAGGAAAAATAAGAATATGAAATTAAGGTCCATGCCAGGAAAAATTATGCAGACAAGGTTGTTGAGTCAATACTTACCATGTGTTTCAGAGCCATAGTGAAGGTTGGTTTTGAGAGTGTCTTCCCAAAGCTAGTGTTCCCTTGAGATGGCATTGAAATCAATTTCTATTATGGTTGTAAGGTGGCATTGACAAACTTGATTGATTGATTTACTATACTTTGAGAGAGATATCTCCTTTCATCTATACCTTTCTCTACCATCTTGCTGCCAAGTGAAATGGGCATTGTCACACTATGAATCACATTACCATGTAGTTTGGTAGTCTGCAAACTAGACCTATCACCAATAAGGTTGTCATAACAAACTCTTTCTCTTGCTATGCTTGATGACTATGAATTTCTTCATGGACAACTTATACTAGGAGCTTCAGTTGTACATCGAGAAAATTTGGGGGCTCCAGGTCTATACCTATTAGCTAAAGTTGTATTTTCTAGCATTGTGGTCCTTAAATTTCGAGGTTTTCCACCTAAAAAAGGAGGTATTAAAGAAGGTTTCAAAGTATTTTTTTTCACTTTGAGAAAAGTTCCTTGTGGCATTACTAAATTTCTAGATGACATGATGCTACCTTTACTCACAGAAGAAGGTTATGGAGGAGGAATTGAATTATTCTGACTTATTTTTGGCATGGAAGATTGAAACAATGGTTATGATGACTACATGGATGACCTTGGTGAGTATTTTCATGCAGAAAATACTGATTTTGAATATGGGTTAAAATACCTTGAAGAAGATGCAAAGTTTGGTGATGCCACTCAAGGTTTCTGTGTTGTTGGATTTGATCCAAGCATAATTTACCTTAATGAGAGGATTGAATACATTAAAGAAGCTTCAGATTTGGTTGTTCTCACTAAATATTTTCGTGTGGTTTTGTTTCATAAACGATCATTTCCATAGGAGGTCTTTGGTGCATATATTATTGACCTTGATGAGGGGATCAAAGACCTTGAAGAGGATACAACTTTTGGTGATGTCACTGATGTTTTCTCTCTTATTGTGTTTGTTAGAATTTTCATCCTAGAGGAGGCTGTTATCCAACATGAATTTGAAACCCCCCTCACAGTTTTCAATGCAAGTTCTATGGCAATGTTAGGGAGCTGAGCATTATATAAAGTCAATGTCACGTACAAAAAACCTTACATACATCCCAAAAATAGAAACAACCTATTATATGTCAATTAAATCTATATAGAACCAGCAAGCAATATGGTAAAATATAAAATTATCAATCCCTTCAACTAGCAAAGAAAAACAAGTAGAATCCACCCAAAGGACGACAAATAATATTATAGTAGAGAAAAATAATAGTATGTCAACAACTATAATTGTAAGCCATAAATTAATATCATATATTCCAATTGCAACACTAAATGAAAATTCAAAATAACACAAAATAAGAGAGAACACTATATTACAAAAGTAAACATTGTTAATGAAAATATGCAACATGGATTGGAAGAATCTTGTCTTTATCAGTGAAATTTCATCACACCATGGAATAGTTTCACGTTGACAATATTTAAAAAATTTAGTGGAAACCCTTGACCTATATTGTATGGTTTCTGGGATGGAAATCAATATGTAGAAATATTGACTTGGTTTTATTTGGTAGAGAAGGAATAACTTAGAACGATATTGTATGTATTCTCATTTTACATCTCAACTTTTCAAGAAGGCTTTAAGTATCCACATTTCAAGAATCACTACAAGTGCTTCATAAATAATATAGGAAATAAAAACTAACTAGTGGTGTAATCAATGGATCTCTTGGGAGGTAGATTGACATTGGCCAAGTGTTGGAAGAAAGTCCAATATATTGGCATATTATAGCCTACATCCTTAAGGGGTATTGAAATAATTAGAAATAAATTATTTAAAGTTTTTTTTTATGGGTAAGAGGAAGAAAGGGGGTATTCCACTTGTCAAATGCTAGTCCTTATCTAAACCAAAAGAAACTAGAGATTTGGATTTCAAAGACATTCACTAGTTTGGAAAAGTTATAGCTACCAAAATTCCATGGACAATTATTTCCAAATAGGGGGTATTGAGGCATGTGATATACCAAAAGCACATTGAATACCTTACCATGGAATAACGAGATAATAAGGAAAACAAAACTATCCAAAAAAGGTCTATAGTATGGAAATCATTGGCACTGAATTTCACTTTGGTAGGTGTATCGTTAGTATGGGGAGTTGGAAAAGGGGACTAAATAAGAATAGGGGATAATCCACAGATTAGATGTGGAGAAGACTACGTATTACCATTGAATTTGATTTTTACTTTTCAACATCAAGGAGTTCATACCATGGGTTACGGAGTCAATGAAACATCTACCTCAATTCAACAATAAAGATGGAAGAAAGGAAAGGAGTTTGGTTTGGAAAAAGGGGAAATACGCCATTGGAAGGTATTTTTGGATCAACATAAGAATATTCATATCAGAATAAGCAAGGAGGATGTTTTTTTGTACTCAAGGAACCGTGCCCTAGCGGATATACTCTTATGTTACAGTAAAAAGCAATGTTTGTAGATACAACCTAGGAAGAGGAGGCTTGGAGGTGAAAGATTCCATGGAAGTATTATGCTCCTCTAAATTCAAAGGTTTAGATTCCATTCGCTCTTTGGAACAAAGCACTAACTTTGAAAATAATTCAAAAAATGCAACAAGAATGGTCCAGGGTGATGTACACTATGTAAGAAGGAAAAAGAACTAGTTGATAATTTATTAGCAATTCCAAATATGCTGGTAAGGAATGGGAAGTGATGAAGTAACTGAAAAATTGTAGGGAAGGGTGACAACTGTAGACTATGGAGGAGGTTTTGAAGAATTGTACCCATAATAAAGAACTTAAAAATTTTAGAGCTCTTACTGTTGTGGTTTCTTGGAGCATATCGTTAGCCTAAAATGATGATATATTTCAGGAGAGATACATTCCTCCATTTCAATGTGAATTTAATATCAGGTCAGTGTTTGGAAGCATAAAAATACAACAAAAGACACAGAAACCAAAGATGCGGAAGAAACCATGAATTGATAAATTGGGGTGACTTGTATGGTGCTAGCTAAGTCTCAACATACTATTTTTACTACAAGAGGTACCTTATTTCTAAATTATTCTCTTCTCCTTAATTTCAATGCAATCTTGGGTGCAATACTAATAACTATGTTTATTTGATGGATCTAGCAATCTTAGTGAAACTGACAACAGACATGGAGGTGACAAGATTATATTTTTTTTGGGACTATGATGTGGTTATACACTAGATGGAGGGCTGCTACAAAATGAGGAATATCAATTTTCACCTTATGCTAGCTAAAATGAAAAGATGGAGACATTTTTCTCCAACATATCCTATCAACATGCTTGTATAGAACCTAACACAAGAGCATATGCTTTATAAAAATCACTACTCATGGGAGTCAGACAGGTGTGATCTTGGAGGTCGAAGAAGGAATCAACCAGCTAGAAATCTTGAAGACAATAGTTGGAGTTTGAAGTTTTTTATTGAGTGTTGAGTAGTAGAATGTTCAAATTCTGGTTTACTAATTTCTATAATTTTTGAAATTAAAAAAAAAATTATGAAAGACTTATGTATATGGATTGTATGTAATTTTTAGACTAAGAGAAATAATGTATATTGCTTTTGTTTTCGAAAATTTGTTTGTTGTGAGACTACGTTAAGGGAAGTGTGGGTATAATTATCAAAGAGTGTTAGTATTCCTCTGGATTTTATGAAGATGATTATAATAATGTGAAATAAACATAATAAACAAAGACATTTTGTGGGTGAGAGAGTGTGAAACTTAGAACTCAGATAGATATACATACCAAGGTATTGTTAGGAGTGTCATAATACCATATATTAACAAATGTTGAGAATATACCCTCACCTGTCATGACAAAAATGAGTATGGTGTTCATTCTTATCCACTCAAATAGTGGGAGTGATCTTCTTAAACCCCAAATATCAATCTTAAAAAATACAGAAAAAAAAACACATCGTAAGAGAGAAATATACTTTTAAAAATTGTCGATTACATGAACGGAATTTCATGCAAGCTTCCAAGAGTTGCAGCTATTGTGCTCATGATTGTTAACGATCGACTATGGCAACTGACAACTCATTATGGGATCCTAAATTTTTAATATTGGAATCCCAACAAACAAATGCGCCTAGATAACACACAAAATAACAAAATATTTGTCACAATAGTCCATGTTCACCCTAACAAAACCACATGATTCGCTACTTCTGATGCGATGATGACAAGATGATGTAATTCTACCATAAAATAATGGCCTGCATAGTTTATAGTGCTTCCTTAGCAGTAAAATTGATTTGAAATTACAAGATCAGTATTTCATATGAAAAAATATGGAACTAGTTAAACATTATGATGTGCTTCTCCATCTACCCCACATAAACCGCAAATATATATCTAAAAAATAAAAACGCACATCGTAAGACAAAAATGCATTGTAATGAAGCTACATGTTTGTGTGTAAAGCTGGGAATAAAAAAAAGTTATATGTACCTTTCAAAAATTAGGTTTTGGCTCAAATAAAATGAAGCAGCACGTATATCATCAGTTGGTTCGCTTACTCAGATGCTTATACAACACCATAAGCAACAAATCCAAGTGAACGAAGTTATTTTACCTACATTCTGTCCAATAGTGATACCGAGACCAAGCATCATGAATAACAAGGCTAGTTGATCCAACCATCTCTGTGAGTGAGTTGAATATTTTGAGTCTTGAGATAGATACTCCTATCTAACAGTTCCATTTCCGGATCGAAATCGATATGCACATATTAGCACCAAAAAAAACCCATATTAGCACCTATGCACATCTTCATGATGTATGGAATTGCAAAGGATCTCCATATCCTTTATCTGGTCATAAAACGCATCAGCCTTGGCATGCTCATTTTGGTCGAGCTAGTGGATAGTACGTTCCAGAGCATCCTCGATCACTCAAACAATGTTCCTCATGTTGTAAGCGTAATTATCCAGGGAATTCCTAGAATCCACATTATTTTTGTTCACTACATCCTCGAACCTATATTTCTCAGCATCATTAAACATTTTCTCAATCTCCTCCTTGCTCAATCTACCCTAATCACTTATGATTGTGATATTTTTGCTTCCTAGAGTTATCAACTACTGGAATCCATACGACCCAAGCACTATCATATGTAGAGGGATTAATTTCCCCATAGCCGATAGATCTAAACATATTCTTAATCTTAGATATTAATGTCTCTATACGCTTCTCACCTAATGGTGTAACCTATAATTAACATTAGTGTCTCTTAATATATGCTTCCTGCCTGATGGTGCAACATATAATTATTTCAGGTTGTTAATTATACCAATGGAGGCAGAGCTGCTATAGTGATGGGCATTAATCAATCGATAGACACTGAGATGGCTAACCTTGTAAGATGGCATTAGGGATTTGATAACATGGTCCTTCCAAAATTCTGGAGGAAATTATCGTTTCGCTAGTGTATCTTGAAAAATAATCAAGGAAGAACAAGATTATAAATTGAGAAATTACTTCCGGTATTTTCGTGTCCAATTTTGGAGCTCCACTTATCTCTTTTCTTAATGATGGATCACACTAGAATCATCAATAGAAAAACACTTATATATGAATCTGAAATCATCTATAACAAAATAAATATATGATGAATCAATAACAAAATACCTATACCAAAAGTAATTTCTCAACATAATTCAAATCACAGTCTTCTTAAACTTTAAATTAGTTTCTACCAAATGCTATAGCAGATTGTTCAGTAAACTTGTAAGGAAGGGAGGTTGTACCTTCCTCAACACAAGCAGGTTTTTCAGTATAAGGAAGGGAGGTTGTACCTTCCCCAACACAAGAAATGATATTGTTTGAATCTACATATCAAGATACATTAATCAATTGAGCTGAAATTAATTTGAGATAAAAATAACCATAATAATTCTAGTGGATAATAGATAGTCCAGTAGGAAAAATAAATTATCATTCTTCATTGAAATTTAGAATGACCAAATAATAAAAAGAACTATTTCTCATAAAAACACAATAAAAATTATATTGTCACCTTAGTACCTCATTGTCGATTCAAGTTTGTCCATTTTTCCAGTGTTGGTTCCAGAGTGGATGGTCTTTTCAGTCATAGATACGTTGAGAATACCATCGCCATAAATATCGAAGCACACATCAATCCGGGGAACTTTTCTTGGAGCTACAGGAACGCCACAGAAATTAAATCTTCCCGATAATTTGTTTTATTGGCTCTGACTTCCCTCACCCTCATACACGTGAAACCAAAAATTAGTTTGGTTTTCTGAGATAGTAGAACATAGTTGCTTCTTATTGGTGGGGATAAGGGTCTTCCTCGTGTTGAGGACTCTAAAATGACCGTCTGTAACCTCAAACCCTATTGAATTAGGAGTTACATCCAGAAGAAGCATTTATCCAATTTTCTCATCACCCTGTTTACTAAAAATAATGGCCTACACCATGGCTCCTTATGTGACGGCCTCATCAGGGTTGATATTCTTGCAGAGTTCCTTCCCATTAAAAAACTCCTGCAATAACCACTGAACTATGGGAATCCTAGTAGACCCTCCAACAAGAATCACATCATTAATGGAGCTCTTGTCGATCTTGGTACCACACAGACATTTTCCAACAAACTCCGTACACTTCCTGAAAAAATCCATATTAAACTCTTTGAACATGGCCCAAGTAATTTTGCAACAAAATTCAATGCCATCAAAGAGAATCAATCTCAATGGTGGTCTGGGTTGTGGATGATAGAGTTATCTTCGCCCTCACGCATGATTTTCTGAGTCTCGCAAGGGCTTTGAACTTGTTGCTAATGTCTTTTCTATAACTTATCTTAATGCCTCATATAAATTAGTAACTAATATATCATCAAAATTTTCACCTCCCAAATTTTTATCACTAAGTGTGGCCTTCACCTAAAAATGATGGCTTTCAATTTTCATAACAGAAAAATTAAAGGTACCTCCACCCAAGTCAAAAATGATAACATTGATTTTACCAACACTATTATCATTCCCATCTAGTCCATAGGCAACTGTAGCCGTAGTGGGCTCGTTGATAATTCTTATAATGTTGAAGCCAACAATGACACCAACATCCTTGGTTTCCTGCCTCTGGGAATCGTTGAAACATGGAGAAACACTTATGACAGTCTTCGTCACCGTGGTCCTAAGATGAGCTTCAAAAATCACCTTCATATTTGCTGAAACCTGGCAAGATATTTCCTTGGCTGCAAAACGCTCATCCTCCCCTTTGTATGTTACAACGATGATGGGATTATCATCAACTCCTTGAATAAACAATGCTTCTCCTCCCCTTTTTAAACCCTAAATATCTATCTAAAAAGTACAGACACACACAGTACGAGAGAAATGCAAGCTCTGTAAATTGTACATTCAATTTATTGTTGTAGTGCCAATGGAATTTTTGTTCTAGTCCATTCAAGGGATCATTCCCACTGATAACGAGTTCTGTCGGTTTCCCTACCTGGGACATCAGTCTATCATCATTATGGGAAAGAGTCTCATTCTGGGATGCACAACAATGTCACCCGTCAAGATGATTGTCAGCTACCAAGTCTACAAACGCAAGACATTTTCTAAAAACAAAGTATAAAAAGGGCGCCCATGCGCTGCCTCATCAGAGTCCTTCACCACGTTCTTGTTTTTCAGGTCCTAGATGAGGCCCACCACATCCACGGCTATACCGGTGTTCTAGTGAGTGAGGAAACCGACAATGGAGGGAATACCATTGAGGTGAAGAGCTCTGGGTAGATCTCCATTGCCCCAAATAGGGCCTCTGGGTGCACCAACTCCTCGTGGAGCTCGAGCTCCAAGTCTAGAAAACTTGTCCGGGTGCTCTACATATTTCGTGTGGGCCTCCATCTTCTCACAGATGTGACACTCGAAGCACAACACCATCTTCTTCAAGGACATGACCTACATGATATGGACCGTGCCCTCATATTTCTCCACGGCCTCCAGGAGGCTCAAGTCTATGCCATTTTCTTGCTCCATATCCTCGTGCTTCCACTTGTTGCTGCCCTACATGGCGTCCACCATGCTCTCTCACACTAAATTCACTGTGTATGTTTCTCTGCATCACTGACCACTGGGGACCGATCATCGGAGGCTTTGATCTTGTTTTTCCTCAGTCCCACAAACACCAAACATTTTAACATAAAAGAAAAGGGGGTTTTTATAAACCGCTCGTGTAGGGTTAAATAATTTTTAAGTGTGCCAAAAAATCGTTGTAAAAACACTAATATTTTTTAATTTTTTTGAAATTTTTTTTCTGTTGGGTTTATTGCTTGGCTGGAATTTAATTTTAAATCTAGGCTGGAATTTAATTTTCAATTTTTTTTAGAATATTTGGATTTTTAATAATTAATCCATTTTTTATATTAAAAAAATAAAAGTATTTAATCAATTCAAAATTATTTTAGTTCATGTTTTCAAATTAAAGGTATTTAAATATTTATTAAGAAAATCAAAGTGGTTCTTCGATGGAGTATATTTCCAATACTATTTAATGTTCAATTATTTGAAGAACATTTCCAATTTTGTTTACTGTTCAAGTTAACGTAATATAATGAAGAATGAATAACCTCATAGGAGCAAAAAAGACCATGATTAACCTCCTAGGTCACAAACGAGTCATAAGAATCATCTTCAAGGGACATGGAAAATACTTTCATCCTCACATCCATTGAGAGGGAGAACCTTAAAATTATTAGAGCTAATAAAAATCATTCAAGAGGCATTGGTGGAAGATCCAACTAGTCATCCTCTTGAATTTACATTAAGCCATGAATTAGAAATGCCACCCATTGATCTGAAAATGGGTTGGACAACTTGCTGTACTTTTCAAGAACCTTCCACTCATTTAAACAAATTAAGATCTAAATTATTCTTGACTGTGCGAAATTGAACGCTTGAAATAGGTGTATGTTTTTGTTAATTGTTTAAGTGCTTTAAGAACATTTTATTTTGCTGATACTAAGCATGTGAAACAACCACAAAGAGAAAAAAATAAGTATCAACACATAAAAACAAATTTAATAAAGGATTTCACCTGAATATCGTGGTTTACGTCTCCTTGAGCCTTTATCAATTCACTTGGATCTCTAGGATTAGGATGGAAATTTACTTTGAAGTTACAAACTCAACTCTAATGGTTATATGAACTAAACCAATGTGTTTATAATACCATTTATATCCCCGGAATGGCTGAAATATCTTTGATGATGAACCTCGACTCCCTTGGCTTGATTCCTTGAGTCAGTGCCCTTAAGCTTCCTTGAGCTTCTCTTTGGCACTAACTGCCTAAGAATCCATTTTCTATCCAAGAAATATTTTCCATTGTCTCCAACATGTATCAGACACTCAAAATATGTTGTTCATTTTCTCCAAATGAGCACTAGCTCCCCAATCTAGGCCTCCGTCCACTAATGGCCCCGGGCTTCCAAAACTTCCCTATGGGTATTCAACATTAAAAATTCTTATAATGGCTCTAAAAATACTTTCATTTGATTTATAATGTCTGAAATAGTTAGAATAGACTATTCAATTACATAAATTGGCCTCCGGCTGCTTCGATTACGCCTCCAACACCTGGCAGCACCCCCTGGTTGTCGATTCACTGAAAACTTCTCTGAAGCATATCGACATTCAAAATTATTCTAAATATTCTAAAAATACTTCCATTGGATTCATAAGGCTCAAAATAATCAAAATATACTACTGATTTGATGACAATGGTTACTAGTTTCCCTGGCTAGGCCTCATTCTCCTGCTGGCACCTGGTGGCCCTCGTGGCCCCTATAACTTCTCTGAAGCATATTGGCCTTCATAAGTCCTCTTCTAGTTTATAAAACCTCACCATTAGTTCCATAATATCTGAAACATATGAAATTGGCTATTGGATTTCTCAGAAAGGCCTCTAGCTTCCCTAGCTAGGCCTCTTTCTGTTGTTGGCCCGTGGTGGCCCTAGTGGATTTTAGAACTTATCTGAAGAAAAAACTCACCCATAAGTCCTATGATGGATCTGAAACCCTCACCAGTGATTTTGGAATGTCTGAGATAGTCTAAATTTACTATTCACACTCTCAAAATGGACAAATCTAGCTCAAGATAGAGCCTAAAAAAATTTTGTCGAGTGACCCCTAAATTAGCTCCACTAAAAATGGAGAAACTGCACTTACATTTGGTAGAAATCCGAAAAAATAGAGGTTCACCTAAACTACCTCCAAGCTAACTGTTAGGCTTAACTGTTTTGGGTAGGAGGTGGCCACATGCCAACCCCAAATCCCGCTGTTTCATTAAACTTGGAGCAAAAGCCATGTGAAAATTGTGGTTGAAGCCCTTTTGAACTAGATTTTAGGGCATATTTCCATAACCATCGACCTTTAACTTTGGAGAAAACCCCACCATGTGACAAGTTTGAATCATGAAACAATTTCAGTTTACTGTCCGTGTAACCGTTCTATGTCGTGGTTTTGTGTGCCATGAGACCATATATAATGGACCATAAATGTTGGCAGAGATTATTTGTTTAACCATATAGATAATCTCTTGGGTCATGGGTTGGCCCCTCATCTCCCCCAAACACATTTACAATCAACGTTAAATAAACCATGTGTACCCATATGGTAAAGTAAAAACCATAAAAAAGAAGGTTAAACGCGTGTATGTGCAGACGAGAGCTCTTGAGGTCGGCTTTGGTGGAGTCTGAACAAAATTTTTCATAAACAAACTTAGGCCATGTGGCAACCTCCAGGTCTGCCATGTGGTGGCTCCTGATTGACTCAAAAATACATCGTACAACAAACAAAAAATAAAAACTTCCACTTGTCAAAATATGACTGGCCCAGAAGGAGTATTTCAGGGAATATTCTAAGGAATGTTTCAATAATATTCCCTAGAATATTCTTTTTTTTACTGTACCTTTGACAAGTCAAACTTGGTCAAATGCCAAAATTTGTAGTTTATTGTACTTTTCAAATCGCGATAACTTCTTCATACTATGTTGGTTTTTTGAACCATTTGTGGCGATGGAATCAGAAAGACAAGATCTATCCGGTCACTCATATTTGGCACACTTTTGAACACTTTGAATTTTGAACTATCACTCAGGTCCTTCATCCAAATCTGATCACAGCCCCCCACTGGGAATATTTTCGACCCCAAAAGACTGATTACCTCATCTGTTCAGTATATGAAAGTACAACATCCTTAATTTTCAGCCTCCATACACTTTTCCTTGCTTGGCTTAGTGCCTTTGAACCCAACTCGAAGGTAGTCAAAACTTCCCCTCTTAGATTGTCTGGTCCTCCTGTCAAGAATTGTGTCTTCCTTGAACTCACCCAAAAATTTCTGGCGAGAAATTTATAGAAGGTAGCTCACTATCATTTCCTTGATCATCGATCCAAGGTGGCTCAAAAAAACATGAGATTACAACAGAAATTCATACATAACAGAAATTTGCATATGTACAAATAAATTTATGTCTTACTAGGTTAAGAAGTTAAACTACTTCTTACCAAGCCACTTCCATGGCAATTTTTGTTGCTGAAAATATTCTTCATGTGAAACATCTATGTTCACAACAATGATGGAATCTTTGGTTCCACTTTCGCCAATATTTTTACCCTCTTGCTTCATGTGCTTGGGATGATTATTTGGATGCAATGTCCAACATTGGGCAACAACATGTCCCTTTGTATGGAAATGTGTGCAAGTCTTTTGCATCTTCTGAGCAAGTTTCCTTCGCTTCAATTGTTTCCTATATGCCTTCAACCTATTCCAGCATTTTGAAACATCATGGTTACATGGACCACAATAGGAATGACAACTCTTTCCTCCATTCAAGCATGTAGATTTGTCATGCTTATTAGAAACATAATCAACTTAAATATGTGAATAATTATACCTCAGATGTTGCTTTGCATGCCCATCTTTTTTACCTTCTTGAGGAGATGAACTGGTAGAGGTTCCAACTTTCTTTTGAAGGCTAACATCAGTGTTCATGTCTTGATAGTTGTCAGAACTCTCTTGCTCACCATCAACTGCATGTCCATTAACATATTGCTACAACATAGGCTTCAAACAATGGCAATCAACTTGAAAATAAACTTGACATGTTTGTGGTTTAGAACTTGTAACAAAATCTATTTTTAAAGTTCTCTCAAATGCCTTCATGGCTTTGGAGTTTTCGCCATAAGATTGAACATAGCCTAAAAAAAAATTTCTTGGGTATTTCGTCAACTAAAATAGGATCAATCATGCCTTGTGCATATTTTCCTAGACCCTTGCCTTCATAGCCCATTCTTAACATCAACTTGGACCCTATACCTCTAGTGTGATTTTTCAAATGGACCTACACATATTTCTAAAGAGGAATTTGAAGACAAATTTGAGTGAATTACCTTTGCTTCGAGCATGTTCTTGGTTAAGGTCTCTTGGGATTGATGGAGATGTATCTCCATCCCATGCATTCTTTGAAGAATTCCTTCTTTATCTTGCTTCATAGCAACCAATTTCTCACGAAGTCTAGTGCTTTCCTTTCTATATTCAAAAATAATTTGCATCCTATCCTTCAAGATGTAGAAGTCTCACTTCACATCTTCATCGAAAAATCTTTTGAAGGAGGAGGATTTTGAAACCTCACTTGAATAAGTTGTCATCTTATGTCAATGAACTAAATAAATTGAACAAAATTCACAAATCTTTCCAAAAAAATTGACAAAGCTTCTGAACAAAATGGCTGTAGAGTCAAGCTCTTCTTCAAGCAGCCTTTTGAAAACAAACCCTCTTGTTCTTCAAGGGTTTCCTTGAGGTATTTTGGGTAAGGATAATTCCTTCACCCCTTCTTCCTTCTTGTCCTCTTCTGGACTTAGCTATTAATAGCTTTCCCTTCACCTCTAGCAAACTCAAATAAGTCAATTTTCAAATAGTAAAATTCTTTGCACCGTTAAACACCTTTCAAGTCAAAACAAGAAACCTTGTGCTCTGTCAAGCAAGCAACCTAGTGCTCTATCAAGCAAGAAACCTAGTGATCTGATACCATATGATTTGAAAATGGGTTGGATAACTTGTTATGATTTTCAAGAATCTTCCATTCACTTAAACAAATTAAGATCTAGCTTATTCTTCACTCTGCGAAATTGAACACTTGAAATAGGTGTATGTTTTTTTAACTGTTTAAGTGCTTTAAGAACATTTTTTTTTGCTGATATTAAGCATGTGAAACAACCATAAAGTTCAACAAATAATAATCAACACATAACAACAAATTTAATAAAGGATTTCACCTAAATATCGTGGCCTACGTCTCCTTGAGCCTTTCTCAATTGACTTGGATCTTTAGGATTGGGATGGAAAATTTATTTTAGAAGCTACAAAATAAACTCCAATGGTTATCTAAACTGAACCAATGGGTTTATAATACCATTTATATCCATGGAATGGCTGAAATCTCTCTGAAGATGAACCTCGGCTCCCTTAGACTTGACTCCTTGAGTTGGTGCCCTTAAGCTTTCCCGAGCTTCTCTTTGGCACTAACTCCCTTAGAATCAATTTTATTTCTCTGAAACATTTTCTACTATCTCTAGCATATATTAGACACCCAAAATAGGCTTTTCATTTTCTCCAAATGAGCATTGGCTCCCCAATCTAGGCCTCCATCCACTGATGGCCCTAGGCTGCCTAGAATTTCCCTGTGGATCTTAGACCTTTAGAATTATTCAAATGTCTCTAAAAATCCTTTAATTATATTCATAATTTCAAAAATAGTCATAATAGACTATTCACTTACATAAATTGGCCTTTTTCTGCCCCAGTTACACCTCCAACACTTGGTGGCACCCACTGGCTCTAGGTTCACTAAAAACTTCTCTTAATCATATCGAACTTAAAAAGTCTTAAGAAGCTTCTGAAAATTCTTCCATTGGATTCATAAGGCTCAGAATACTCAGAATAGACTACTTATTTGCTGAGAATGGTTACTGGTTGCCCTGGCTAGGCCTCATTCTCTTTCTGGCACCTGATGGCCCTTGTGGCCCCTAGAACTTCTCTGAAGAATATAGGCTTTCATAAGTGCTTTTATAGTTCTTAAAACCTTTCCATTAGTTCCATAATGCCTGAAACACCCAAAAATGACTATTGGATTACTGAGAAAGGCCTCTAGCTGCCCTGGCTAGGCCTCTTTCTATTGGTGGCCCCTCGTGGCCCTAGTGGCCCTTAGAACTTCTCTGAATAAAAGCATCTCTCAAAATTCCTCTAATGGCTCTACAACCCTCACCAATGAGTCTGGAATGTTTGATATAGTCAAAATTGACTATACCCACTCAAAGAATGGACAAATCTAGCTCAAGGTAGAGCCTAAACCAATTTTTGCTAGTGACCCCTAAATCAACTCCACTAAAAATGGTTCAACTACAGTTAACTACACTTACATTTGGCACAAATCCACAAAAACAAAGGCACGCCTAAACTACTGCCATGCTAACTGTTATGCTTAACTGTTTTGGGTAGGGGGTGGCCACATGTCGACCCCCAAACCCATGGTTTCATTAAACTTGGAGAGGAACCCATTTGAAAATTGTGGTTGAAGCCCTTTTTAACCGGAGTTTAGGGAAGATTTCCATAACCGTCGACATTTAATTTTGGAGTAAACCCCACCATGTGAAAAGTTCAAATCATGAAACAGTTTCAGTTTTCTATGGGTGTAATCGTTTAATGTCATGGTTTTGTGTGCCATGTGACCATATATAATGGACCATAAATGTTGGCGGAGACTGTTTGTTTAACCGTGTGGATAATATATTCGGTCACGGCTTAAGGCCATATGGGGAGGGTCCGGCCCCTTCTCTCCCCCAAATTCATTTACAATCAACGTTAAATAAAATGTGTGTACTCATATGGTTAAGTAAAAACCATAGCGAAGATGGTTAAATGCGTGTGTATTCAGGCAAGAAGTCTAGGGGTCAACTCCGGTGGACTCCGACCAAAATTTTTCATAACGAAACCTAGGCCTCGTGGTGGCTCTTGATTGGCTCAAAAAAAATCATATAGAAAACAACGAATAAAACCCTGCCACTTGTCCAAGTATGACTGGCCCGGAAGGAATATTACAAGGAATATTTCAAGGAATATTCCCTAGAATATTCTTTTTGCTAACTGTACCCTTGACCAATCAAACTTGGTCAAATGCAAAAATTTTCAATTTACTAGACTTTTCAAATCGCGATAACTTCTTCATACGATGTCATTTTTTCAAACTATTTGTGGTGACAGAATCAAGAAGATGAGATATATCTGGTTGCTCAGGTTCGACACACTTTTGAAAACTTTTAATTTTGAGGTATCACTTAGGTCCTTGATCCAAATATGATCACCCATTCTCCCTCACTCCTCAAACTTTAGGAGAGGGTGAAGCTATTGGTAATTATTAAAATTCTATTATCTAAAATCAGGTGAATGTCACTTGAGATCAAAGAATTGAGTGGCATTGCAAGGAAAAAATTCGATACCACTGTATGTATTCTCACATTCCATAATTTATTAGCAAATCCTATAGGAAATAGGTGTCACCTCATGGAGAAATTTAATCTACCCTCATTCTTCTATCTAAGTATGAGCTCCAAGAGAACAATGAAAACTTCCTCTTAGCACATTCGTAGTGGTAGATAACAAAACCAACCTACCATAATGTTGGATTAGTTAAAGGAGTAAAACATATTATGTGTAGATTACATAAGTGTAGGAACTTTATTAGAGTCTATGGAGAAGTAGATGAAGAATGAAATCATTTCATTGATGATAGTATAAATTTGAACTATCGGATACCTTTGTGGTCCTCTAGAATTTCGAATTGAAGTCAAAAATTCTTGGAAAGATGATAAAATTTTCTGCTCACACCTCAAATAATAATTTTTCATAGCTAAAATAAATTATGAATACCCATAATTTGAACACTTGTAGTATGTTGCAAATAATTTTAGTGGACCAAGGGATACATGGCTCACACATCCATCATATTCAAGGGGGTAATTGATATGTAGTCCATAATATCTAACAAAGATGGTGCACCTCTTGAAAAATAATCTCATCTATACCTCTCATTGTCCCATCTAGAATTAAATGTAGAGACTGCTCTACTACTCATCAACAATAAAGAAGTTATAAATAATCAAGAAGATTCGCAGGTACCAGATAAGCACTATCACAAGAAAGAAAAATTTTGTTGTCTTTATCTTTACCCTTTAGTTTAAGTTTGTGTGTTAATAATGAAGAGTTATAGGGAATTTTGTATGAATGGTGTTGACCCATAGATCAAAACATGAGAAATAATATTTACTAGTGATTGAAAATCAACAAAATATTGGTCTCTGGATTTTAGGTTGAAAATTTTCTAGAAGTTAGCAGGGATAGATAAAATTCCATATTTTACAGCTTGCACTTGAAATCACCTTTACAGGTGCTTAGTTTGAAATTAAAATCCTATTTCCTTAGTAACAAAGATAAAATTACTAATAAATACCATGTATTGAATATTATGGACAAAAATAAAATCAGGTTCATAACAAGAATGCAGAATCTTAGTTCTAAAAAACGTGAAAATTATTTTCCCAATATATACAAGGCACCATCCATTTAAAATCATTTAAAACATTGAATTCTCCAAAAAATGTAACTATGAAGACCTTGAAGGATTCAGGCACAATTACCCAAAACAAGAAACTATGATGGCTCTCTTAAAATGAAAAAGATAAACCTAAATATAGAGAAAAGGATCTGCCACAAAATTGCTTGAGTAACTACTATCAGATGTTGAAGCACATGTACATATAGGATTAGCAATAGGCTAGGCCGAGCTTCTGTCATTTGAAATTATTTCTTGTTGAGATTGATAAGCTAAGACATTAACCATTTGATATTATGAATTCATTAGTGATGTTATTCATAAATACCCAAATTCATCTCCCTACCAGGAAAAACATGCATGTAAAGGATTGCTTACCTCCTCAATAAGATGCAATGCTAATGTATTTGTTCCACGATAAACTTTCATAGACCATATATTTCATTATCCTCTCGACAACCAAAAGAGATCGTGGAAGGTTTCTCGAAATGAGAGAATGTAAGCCAAACAAGAACATCCCCAAAGCCCCCAAAATTATAAATGATGCTAGGAAAAATATAAAAGTAAGAAATAGCATGCATGTATGAGACAGAGAATCTCATCTCCACCTGCACCTGCATTTTATATTGATGTCATTGCTGTCAGGATAAATCCCCTTTGTAGACATAGGCGATCTCTCTTACCCTAGAGTGGGTCTAGCAATATGAGATTATTTCTAATGCAAAGCTTTCTTAACTAACATTTACAATGCAACAAGAAAAGAGAAAAAAGTACATTTTTCCCAATGCTACGCTTCAATCCGTTGATAATGACCTTTATCCATGATCCTGGTAGGCTGGCTCCCTACTACTAATGGCATGTGAATACCTGCGGATGATCAAGAGACAACAACAAACGTAATATAATACATAATAAATATAGAGAGAAAACATCAGATGTTATTATTGATAAATACAAAAGGAGAGCTTACAACCTAGGTCTTTATGTTGGAGGTGTCCTTTGGTGAAAATCTGAGTCCCTCATCGAAGCTTAAAAACATTCCTTCTCCCGAAGACTTAGGCTTTATCACAATGCTAGGATGTAAGGGGATGAGAGTTCAAATTATTCTGACAATGACCAACCAAGCTCTAAAGTTTTGGGAATGAGGGATGTGAATTTATAGAAAGGGAGAAGAGGTTGGTAGCCCATGAAAGGAGGAGGAAGGCTCACTTTCTAAGGGATTAACCCCCATAGATGAGATCAAGGCTCTAAAATCAAAGAGCTTGACCTTATCACCATTGTTTAACAACCAAATCACTGCCCTTGAGATGATAGAGGTCAAAGCTTCTTCTTCATTTAAGGAAATAGTGTCAGAAAGGGGATCAACATGGTTTTCCAAGAAATTATGGCATTGATAGTGCTAAGAAATAACAATGAAAAGGACATTGATGCAGTCATTGCACTAGGAAGGGTGTTGACCCAGGAAACTAGGAATTTAACCAAGTTTCTTCAGTAATCTCCCAAGGAAGTCTTCTTCAGATGTTCAAACGATATATTAACATATTTCTTGATGATGGAAACATTTCACAGGATTTGTCACAAGGCATTTCAGGATCATGGACAAGAAAATGAGCATGGTGACAGATTACTGTGTAATAGTCGCAATATCCACCGCCACCCGAAGTGTTCAGTACCAAATGCTTCAATTCCTTCTCCCCCATATCTTGTAAATTATATTCAACAATAAATGAATTCCTTCATTGAGAGACTTGAAGCCCATATATCCCCCTCCCCCAATTAATACACCATCAAGACCATAAACCCCTGCGAAGTTCATGGAGTAGTAAAATACCCATCTACCGTATCCCGTACAATTCAAGAGAACTCCACTTGGGCTTTCACAATATTAAACAATTCAAGAGAACTCCACTTGGGCTTTCACAATATTAAAATGGTTGTTAAATACAATGGGTAAAAAATCACCTCAGGCATTATTTCTGAAATACCCTTCCAAGAGTTATCATATTCAGTGAAATTACAAAGTTTCATAAAAAACATACCCATATTTTTCTTTTGTGATATTAAAAAATGCTTCCTTTGGTTTCTTCCCCACCCTATCACACTTCTATTAACATCAACTTCTATTAACATCAGGATCAGGGCATAACAATATCTTAATTTAAAATTTAAGAATTCATTCTATTTCAGCAATAGCGTAGGAAGGTTTTACAAAAAATGGAGATATTCTATTGGTTTTATTTGATTGTGGTCTAGCATGATGGATGACTGCCTAGATTTGTGTTGTGGTCGTTCTCTTAGTTGTTTTTGCTTTTCTTTTCTCTTAGTTATACAAAGTTTTGGAGTAGGTGAGTGTAAATATGAGGGATGACATGTTGTGGGTGATTATGTTTCAATTTTTTTTTATGAGTGGTATAATTTGAAAACATGAGCATTGCACTAAGTAAAAATGTGAGATAAACAAATTAAATTATTTTATTTTTAATACTAGTAAATAGATTATAATTTTTTTATTTTTAAGCGAGTTTTAGAGGTTAATAGGTCATATTAAATGTCATGAAAAAAACTTATAGTTGAGAATATGGGAATTTAGTATGTTTTACATAATAATAATAGGTATCATGGCCTTTACTATGGTCAAGGAAATAAACAAAAAGGGACTTAAGTCCTAAATAATCAACGACCATTAAAAATTCTTCAAATCTCCACATTAACTATATTCTCAAACATATTTTTTTGGCCTTTATGAGGGATGTGTCTTCCATTCATAATTTTTTCACACGATTGGCTCTTGGAGCCTCATCATTGTACCTTAATGAAGATTCTACGTAGATGGATTTAGAGACCCCTTTGTCTCTAAATTTTAACACTGGAGATGAATTCAAAGACCCCTGTAGTGAAATGTAACACTTTAGTATCAAAATTGAAATTTTCCATTTCTGGAGTGACAAAATTAAAAATTACTAACTTAGATGACTAATTCATATACTTGTTGTACTTGTTATTTGGTCATATTTTTATTCTTGGACTATAATAGTCATTTAAAATAATCATTATTATTTTTGTCACTTATTATTTAGTCATATATTCTATTCCTAGACAAAATTGATCATGTAAGTTGGTCGCTTTTAGTATAGTCACTTGTTATCTAGTCGTATATTGTATCCCTAGACTAAATTAGTCGTTTCAATTAGTATTTTTTAGTCCAATCGCTTAAAATTGCTCACATTTAGTAGTAATTCACTTGAAGTAGTTGTAGCGAATAACTTTTTTAGTCACCTAGTCACTAATTTCATCATTTTCTACAAGTGTATTCTCTGTTTAATAGTTATCCTTTCGAACTACTTGCATATGTTATTTTATTTCCTGTGCACAGAACGACTGCGAGTTGTAATGGTTTTATGACTAGTAATATACTCTGTGAACTAATTTAGTAAATGGTTCAAAACAAATATGGCTAGTTTCCTATGAGTCAATTTATTTTCATTTCTAATACTATACGTGACTATTATTACTTAATGCCAATAAAAGTTAAGTGTCACTGATATTTCAATTTCCAATGCTTAAAAAAAAGACAATATTTCTATATACTCCATATTACATATTCCAGTAGTTATTTTATAAATTATCCACTCATCTTCCATAGTTGTTTCCCATCGAATTCGTTTTCGACCTGTGCAATTGTCAAATAATTTCGTCTTAAACATACCTTTAGTAAAAGGAAAGAAATTAAATCCCTTGGACGGTGAATACTAAACATAGAAAACTTGATTTATATTTAATCCCTCTCATTTTCTAAATTAGAAAACATGATTTATAAATTATAACATCCACCACTTTCCTGTTAGTTACGAATGAAAACACTAGTAATAGTTACATGCATCATATTAATAGAATTTTGTTTTATACAACTGAGATTTAAATAACACAATGCATCCATTTCAATAAAGAAATAGAGTCAGACTCCTAGTTGATTGAAATTTCAAATCAAAGAATCACTGTTCAAATCACCAAGTACCTGCATCTCTAAATTAGGTTCAATTTTATATTAAAAAATAAATTTATACCATGGATAACTCTGAAATGAAACATATATGTATGATCATTTCTAATGAAATAATAAAATAATATTTAATTCAAATAGAATCACAATTAGGGGTACTTGGGATTTTCAGACCTTTTTCCACCCAATCTAGAATTGTTTCCTCTAGTTCACTCCCGAGTTGAGAAGTTCTTTCCAGGGTGTCAACAACCTCTGTTGATCCCATCAATAGATATTTTATACCTTTCCTTCATGATAAATTTTCCTTTAGTGACGTCTTGCTTTTGTGGTCCATGATGTCCACTTGCTTAGGATTTTCCTAAAAGGCACGCCTGTGTCTCTCATGACACTTTATGCTTATCCAGGATTAACATCTTTCCCTAGCTAAGAAATTCAATAGATTTTATCTTCTATCAATTAAAACTTATCTAGAATCTTTGTCATGAAAGAATTATCCCAATCTCATTTACCAAAGAGATTTTTATTTTTCTTTCTTTGGAAAGAATCTCATTTTCAAGTGTTTCATTCCCATGTACTCCAATTCTATTTATTTATTTATTTGCATAAACATTTCAATGTGCTTCATTGATTTTAGGCCATTCCTAGTAACATCATTGACTCTAAAAAAAGAAACAAAATTACAACGATGGAGGGGTATTACATTTTTTAATTTAAATTAATTTGTTTTTCTTTATATAAACTTGAAATAAAACTATGTTATTTAATATGGAAATGGAAATTTTTTATTTAAGGCTAAAATTAATTTTTTTTTCTTATATATATATATATATATATCACTATCACATACCAACTAAAAATAAAATAAGTTGCATATTATGTAATATCAATTATATTATTTTTTCCATGGCATCTGTCAACTCCATTAGTAAAGGAATTATTCCATGGCATTTGTCAACTCCATATTAAGTAGTGAAGGAATTACAAAAAATTTTAATATCAAAAAATAAATTATTTTGTTTCTTTATTTTCAATTATCTTATATTATGGTTGAAATTGAAGTATTTTATTTATGGCCAACATTGATTTTTTATTATTATTACTATTTTTTTAATTGTTACTATAAGTATTATTTTATAATTTTGAATGTAACTTTATATAATATCTTGCTCCTATTAGACTGTAGAGAAATTCCCAACATAATTAGAATATATAAACTTATAATATTTTAATCAGAAATAAAATATTAATTAAATATATTTCATTATTACATTTTTAAAATTGTAATCTCATCCATATTTAATAGAGATGAATTTATATTTAAATTTATGTTATGATATAGGGATGTGTTAATTCTTTTTACCGAGAGGCACATTATTGCGCTGAGAGGCGCATCTACAGCCCAGTATGACCCCGATGTCAGGTGGGTCACGTCCTCATACAAAATGTCGGCTTAAGTTTTAAATTAAAAAAATAAAACATAAAATAAAAAAAATCTCATTGTGCTAGAACATATATCAGTTTCTAATACAATTATGAATTATTTATATAATTTGAATGGATAGTAAATTATACACGTGAATTTGAATGGATCATAAATTTACCTTTAACAAAAAAAATTACCACATTGAATTTCTAAATTAAGTAAAATTTTAAACATCTTTACTCTTTACTAAAGTCAATACCATTTCCTAAATCAAAGGAAAAGAGTTAATTCAACACAAACAATCAAAATCCAATATCTTTTAATATTTCTTTTAATTAAATATTTGTAAAATGAATTTATACTTACTCCAAAGCTATGGTAAATAAATAAAAATATATATATAAACTAGATGTATGGTAAATAAATAAAAATTATTTTTATATTTATTCCATAAACCTTTTTATATTTAAAAAAACTTTAAAAAGAGGTTTTATTTAGATGAAGCCTATGGGACGAATACCATGGCACAAATTAATATTGATACCATGGGCCAAATACCATGGGTAAATAAATAAATATAAAAGAGGTATAAACAAGTGTGATAAATAAATAAATAAATAAATATAAAATAGATATAAAGAGGTATGGTAAATAAATAAATATAAAATAGAAATAAAGAGGTAAGGTAGATAAATAACAATATATCAAATAGGATTATAAATAAAAATCTAATTATATAACAAGCCTATGGGCCAAATACCTTAGTAAAGAAAAGGGGTATGGTAAATAAATAAAAATAAAAATAAACTAGAGGTATGGTAAGTAAATAAAACCTCTTTTCATATTTACTCCATAATCTTCTTTATATTTACGAATATTTATGTTCATTAGTTTACATAACTAAGAAGAAATAGAGAGAGAGAGTGATAAGGGAGAGATGGAAAGAGAGTGTGTATGTTTAGGGGTGAGATAAAGAGACAAAGTAAGATGTATGGAAAGAAGGGGGGAGAGAAGAAGTGAGAAGGAGTGAGGGAGGGATATAGTAATGTAGTTGGAGAGAGAGGGGGGTGGAATGAGAGAGAGAAAGAAAGGGATGGGGGAAGAGAGAGGATTAGAGAGAGAGAGAGAGATATGGGGGAAGAGAGAGGATTGGAGGGAAAAGAGAGAGAGAGAGGTGGGAGAGAAAGGGAGAGAGAGGAAGGATGAGAGAGAGAGAGAGAGAGAGAGAGAGAGAGAGAGAGAGAGAGAGATCAGCGAAGAGAGAGGGATTTAGGGGAGAGAGAGAGAGAGGAAGGACGAGAGAGAGGACTTGAGAGAGAGGAGGAGAGAGGGATCGATAAGAGAGATGGAGTTGGAGGGGGAGAGATGTAGGAAATAAGAAATATAGAGAGTGAGAAGTGGAGAGAGAGAAGGAGTGACAAGGGAGAGACAAAGAGAGAGCGTGTATGTTTGGGGCTGAGATAAAGAGACAAATAGGGAGAGATGGAGATAAGGGGGGAGAAGGACATATAAGGAGAGAGGGAGGGATATAGTAACATAGTTGGTGGGTGAAGAGAGAGAGAGAGGGAAAGAGAGATGGGAGAGAAAGATAGATCCAGAGTACATGAGATATAAGTACAACTAAAGAGGCCCTGTAAAACAAGAAAGGGTTCTGAAAATATGAATGATACATGAAAACTAAAAGGCACTGCAAGTGATTGAGGCCAGAACCATCAAATCTATGGAGCATCATCGAAGTCTATAGTAGAGAGGTCATCCAGGCATGTGGGCTGCTACCTAAAGGGCAACCCCCTAATGAGGTCTGAAACATATCACACACACCTGGGAATCACCGATACAATCTTCTGCATCACTGAACCATCAATTATAAGATCTCGATCGTGCCACAAGGAGCTGGAGTTTGGAAAAAATCAAGTCAAAGGGAAATAAAGAGTCCCTTTGCCTGATCTAAGGCATGGAACAAGAGTGGAAGCTGGAACCAAGGTACACCGCCCTCTAGACACGTCTTCTAGAATGGATAAGTTGATGTCGATAGAAGGAGGTCAGATATAGGTGGGGAAATAAGAGATCCTCAACTAAGGCATGAGAGATAATAGTAGAGTGACTGATAGACTGATAGCAGGGATGATAGTGGAATGGGGGGTACTAAGTGGCGGGCTTCCCTTGTTAGAGCATAAAGGGCATTAATGACCTAGCAGCTACTGACTTGACACTGGAGGTGATAGGGGACATCATGATTGAAGGCCAAAATCTAAATCTATGGAGTTAAAGACATTAAACAGCAAATAATAAGCAAGATTTTCTCCATGCATCCAATGAAAAAGACAAGAATTTTTAAAGAATTTTTTTATTATGACAAATGGGAAGGGAACATAGAAAGACGTTACCAGTCCCCCTCAATGGGATGAGTTCTTGTATATCCTCGGTGCTTCAGATTTAATATCTCTCTCTCTTGATTGTGTAGAAAACATAGACAAAAATGGAACTCAAAGGGATCTCACAAGAAAAAAGTAGGAAAATATGACAACGATGGAGGATCAAAGTCAACTCAAAATTATAGATCCACAGTGATCTTTAGGAAAAAAAAGGTAGTGAATGAATGGAAAAAACCTTCTATTTATAACAAAATATCGAGTTATTCTAGATATTGGTGCATAGTTAAAATATTATTAACCAAATCTAAATCCAACTTTTATGAAATATTTTATTATTTTTGTTGGAGGGAAAAATAATTTAAATAAAAAATATTTATTATTTTAAGAATGTGGCTGAGTAAAAATTAAATAAATAATGATTTATTCAATAATTTATAAATTATTTAGTTAAATTTAACAAGGAATATTATTTAAATAATGTTTTCAATAATTATTCCTAGAAAATAATAAGATAAATAATGATTTATCTGATTGATTTTACTGTTTTGAGTTAAATATGACCAGGAATATTAATTAAACTGTGGTTTAATTAATTATCCCTTGAGGAAAATAAAATAAATAAGGATTTATTCAATTATTCCTCATCTGGTTTCCTGTTTAGACCAGAAACAACTTAATAAATTATGGATTACTAAGTTATTTTTCATAGTGAAAGAAATTTTATGAGGGTAAAATTGGTCTTACATGGTGTACTTTGGTCCATATAATAGTAATAGATGAGATGACCTTAAATTGGTGTAACAATTGTCTCATTTAAAATAGTTACTATAAGAAGATAAGTGTTTTCTTGGTTTTTCCCCTTAGAGGGGTTTTTCCCTAGCTTAGAGCCCAAAATTTGTGTCCATTATCTTTACTATTTTACTCTTTATATTTTTTTGATGAAAATATCTAATAAAGAAACAAAAGAATATAAATAAAGTTCACAAGAAAATATTAAGGAATGAGGATAAATTGAATTAATAACTTTCCTACTGCACTCTCCAACAAGAGAAAGTAGCTGGAGTGGCACAAAAAAGGGGTTTCTTGTAAATGGGAATCATTTTGAAAAGGAAACAAGGAGAGAAAAATAAGACCCATTAATCTAGAATGAGGGTTACTACACTGAATAAGACCTCATTGGAGGCTCTCTTGTATACTTAGTCATCTTGATAAAGGAAGGAAGCAACAAAGAGTCCTGGAATCACCATTAACTCTTTGAAACTATTGGAAAGAACTCATTATTGAGGGCATTATAGAAGATACATTGGACATATTTGAAGTCTCCTCTGAGGTCTTGAAAACTTCTAGATAGTTGAAAACATCATCTAGAATATGGAATCTTGTTTGAGAAGTAAGTAGTATTCTAATTTATATGTCTCAATACATGGCTTCATTTTTCAAGGAAAGTAACAAGCTTGTTGGTTCGACGAATTCCATAGCAGGGAAAATAATAGTCGAATTAACACTCACAAAAAAAGAAGTCATGGAGTATGTTCATGGTGAAGTTCCTGAACCAAGAAAAGAGGATACTCAAATTAGCAAAGTACAATATAGGGAAAGTAAGATAAAAAAAGATTCAATTTTGAATCATTAAACGATCATCTTGATCCTCTTCTTGCTCATTTTAATACATTTAATGCTATGTATTATAAGGTAGTAAAGTTTTACTCTATAATTACATTAGGTCAAAAGATTTCCTTGATAAATCAACTACATAGAAAAAGGAAAACCAAGGACGAAGACATGGCCACCTATCTAATGATAATATCTCAAATAAGGGATCAATTGCAAGGGATTGGGGAGATCGTTTCCAACTCTTAAACGACTCTTTGTGTATTGATGCTTTTCCACCTGATTGGAGTAGTTTTGCAACTAGAATCTACTCAAATAAAGTTACTAAACCCTTGGATGAATTGTGGGCTCAATGTAAATTGTAAGAATCTATGATCAAGGAAAATAATGACACTAAATGAAATGAGAGATCTGAATCCAACACCATCAGCATTGCTAGCACTAGAAGGAGGGATAGATGACAAGTTGAGCCCGTGAAGTCTATTTGAAATTTCCCTATCTTTTAAATGGATTATTCCGATATATTAACCCCAATATGTTTTTCCATAACTAAAAAATTGAAAGTTCCCTTGGGGATAATTAATGACTTATCAAATATGAAATTTGATGGAAAGGGTGTAACAACTATTCTTGAGCACACCGCTCATATTATTGAAATTTTCACGCATTACGATATTCATTGTGAGGATATTTCTTGTAGGTTTTTCATTGTCACGTTCAAAGTGTTCGTTAAGAAATGGTGTTACACATTTCCAACTATTTATATTCACTCTTTCAAACATCTTATGAAGGAGATTTATCGTGCCTTTGACATGTATGATTATAAACCTGTTTATATGAAAATTATACATCATATAAAAGAACCTAATGAATCTCTTAATGAGTTTCACATTCACTTTATCGATTTCTAATATGAATTTTATGAAGATGATGCTGATTGTAATCTTATGAATGAAAATTTTGAATTTCTAGTACATATTTCAATGAATCCAACAAAATATGAATCTTTTGAAAGTCTCCCAGCATGCATTGGTTATGGATCTCTTAATATGCGACAAAGTAATTTGTTGTTCCAAGTGACTTAGTCTTCTTCTCATGAAATATGTCCATTTACACATGTTGAGTTTGGAAAAATTGAGAGTTCATCCATTGATATACACCCATTTTCTCCCATGCCACAAGTTCATAATCTAAATGTAGGTTTGGACTGTGAATTTGATGTTTATAGTCCTATTCTTTCTCCTCATCCTCCATCTATTGATTCTTTTGGTCCTCTTGATTTTGAGTTGTTCGATCCACCTGTTTCAATCGTTTCTTTTGATGTTCATGAGAATAAAATTCAGGATGGAGTTAGTGTTGACCAAAAAACTTGTGATATCATTTATTGCGACTATGTTTGGGACTCTATTTATTAAAAAAAAATTGTGATCCAAGTTGATATATCTCTTTTTTACCCTCTACCTCATTATCTTGAAGTTTTCCATGATTTCTGTCTCTCCTGTTGTATCTTTTGAAGACTCAATTTTTGACAATGTTAATTCTGATCATCCTTAGGATTCATGGTATGTAAGTTTTACATCTAAACTTGGAGAGGAAAAATATTCCCTTCCATATATCTCCAATCCATCATCTGATATTTGTGAAGAAACAAAGAGTGAAATGTTTCATTTTCAATCTCCCCCTCTCTATGACTCATCATATCATGAGGATCCTTTTCTTCTTGATGATATAATATCTAATCATGGTTGTTGTGATCTATTTATTAACTCATCAAGTCAGAAATCCTTTTTTTCTATTGTTTATTTTTCTAAGGCACCAATTTTCAGTGATATACATTTTAATGCCTTGGAACTACCACAAATTGTCGAGGCACTTCAGAACGCACTGAAGGTTATGTTAGGTTTTCACAGTCTTGATGCTAGTCCCAATCATGATAAGGACAATACTGCATGTCATATAAATACTCATTAGTTAATTTTCCACATTGAAAATTAATATATTTCAAAATTTTCACATCCAACATCTCTTTTGCATGATCATATCTCTCAATTAGTGAAGGAGTCACACCTGTCAAGCTCCTTTGCAAAACATAAGTTTTTTACTTTATTTAAGTTCGCCAAGTTTCGAAGTTCGAGATAATGTTTTTTCATGTTAACATGTTGCAATATGAATGAACACCATCATGCATTCGAAGAATGGTTCACATATGTTTTTTTATGTGTTTTTATGCTTTCATTTCTAGTTTTCAAATTTTGTAGCACGTCATGATTTATCTTTCTTGTCTGGTGTTATCCTTGAATATCTCTCTCGTTGTTGATACCCTTTCCCACTTAGGCCAGGAAAAGCTTCGGTAGTTACATTAGAAGATTCATTTTACATGAGCCTAGACTTTTCTCAGTTAGTTTATGAGTAGGGCTAGTTTTGTTTGTTTCTTTTTTTCGTTTGGTTTCGTTTTCTTTACACTCTACCCTTTTGTTTCTTTCTGTTGCAAATAATTTCCACATGAAACCGTGTCTGGTTTCAAGGAAAGCATGGTGAATTTCAAGAGAAAATTGTTCTACTTTCAACACTTGGTTAATTTTTTATTCTCTCTCTTTGCATTGATATTGCACCTTTTATTCGATGATACCTTGATCGAAAATATTTTCTTTCTCAGAGAGAACCGTAGTGAAAGCATGGTGCTTTAATCTATAACTAGTACCATCTACTCTAATCAATTTCAATGATTAGTCGAGCCTTCCTTGTGAACTAAGTTGAGTAGAGTAAGGAGGGGAGGAAACTTTAACAAGTGAATTGTATATCAGACGTGTATAAATATCCTTCTCTGAAGGGGAAACCTCCTCTAATCTGAATAAATTGAGATCCCTCTTCTACCCCATGAAATCAATAAGTGCCTATGCACAGTTCTATGAATAAAATTCCGAAAAAATAAATAGGATTGAAAGAAGAGAAAGGCTTCTTGCGCAAGGTGGTGAAGCAATAAAATCTTCTAGGGTATTGTCCAAGTCCGATGGTAGCAGAGAAATGTTTGTGTCCCTGAAGTGAATCTTTCGGGGTACTATCTAGGCCTGATGGAAACAGAGAAATACCAGAGAAGAAAACCAATAATTTGAAAATCCTTTTCCACTTATATATATATATATATATATACTCCTCATCCCCAATCGAAACAACTAAGTTATACCTGTTTTTTGTTATTCTTTTTCCAATGAAGATAATGGTAGGGACTATACATTTAACTCAACCTAATTAAAGAAGATATGGTTATCAATGAAATGAAAAATACCTCCTAAAGAGTTAGACCTGTTTGACATGATTTAAGACACATAGAGAAATTTTCAGTTCTAAAAGTGTGTCACCAAGTGTTGTAGCTGCTACAACCCCCCTAAAAAATATTTTCCCATGCTTTGATTTTGGAGCCTCCCTTCCTCCCACATGAGCTCATAATTCCCTTTCGTTAAGTATTCATGCTATGTTAAGACTTATAATTTCATGCAGTGCTTGTGATGTCTTTTTTTGATCCTAATCTAAACCTTTTCAAGCACAAGCCATCTCTTGTCTTGACCTTGTAGCTTTTCAAGTCTTCCCTTCAGAAATTATGTAATATTTGAAAGAAAACCATCCTTGAGGATCTAAATTACACAGTTTTGAGAGGGAGTCCAGCCTTGAGCTCATAAACTATGCAATGCTGAGGTGAAGGTCACCATTGAGCTTAGAAATTGTGCAAAAGCTTCTCTTTCCCTCAGAAACTGTGCAACTCACTAAGCCCAGGAATTTCCCAATCCCTTGTGGATGGGAATTTCACAATCCTTGTTGGGAGTGTGGATGGATAGTTTCTTGGAAAATCAAAAAATAAATACGTACAAAACATGAAGTGGATAACTAGTTTCCTGAAGAGTGGCTCAAGTTGTTATTTTTGACCTTCCATCAAGTGTTTCCTCTTCCTTGATTTTACTCATGTGAATCATAAACCCTAGAATAGGCTATATATATATATATATATATATATATATATATGCCCCTAGATATAATTTTCAAATTAAATCTTGGAGTTCTAGCCTTCCCAAGGAGATCAAGGGGCCTTAGATGGAGTTTGGAACGCTTTTCTATGTGATTTTTTCTTTTTTCATATTTTGTCTCTCTTTCTGTCACTTCTTGTCATTACGCTTCTATGAGTGTTGTTTTACTTGTTTATTTTCATATTTGTTGGAATTTTAACCTATATTAGCTTATAAAAAAAAAAATTGAGCCCACTGTTCTCTTTTAGAAGTCTTGCATCAACTTCTTGTTTTTACTCATTTGTGGTCATTGTTTTGACGACTCCCTAAGAATGTTGTTTTTCCTTTTTCATGCTGATCATTTGCACTTGATATTCACCAATATATCTTTCATGTAGAAATATATACAATCTTAATTACATTATCACTCAAATATTCCACTTTCCCGTCCCCTTCTCGGGCATATCTTCCCTTTACTTGGCCAAAAATTTCCAAGTTCAGTTGCACATTTCATAATTCAAAGACTCAAGCCCTATTCTTGGCCTCTGAGATTATAGAATGTGCAATCCCTAGCTAGAACAACTATGCATTACATAGTTCCAAGGAAAAAGTGTCACCCTTAGCCACTAAGACAATATAATGATTATATGGAAAAGTGGGACATATGCCACCTCATTTGTACTTGTTTCTCTTGGATTGTTAAGTGATTCCAGGTTTTGTTTTCTCATGTTGTGGTTATATTGTGCACATTATCAAGCCTCAAGCCTCTCCCTTGACTAATGATATTGTGTAATGCACAATTCAGGAGGCCAATCTCTTCCCTTAGCTTAAGAATTATGCAGTTTTCCCTTCCACCCTTGTGGTTGTTACCTTGATCGTGATTTGTGTGTCATTTTTCTTGAACTAATTTATTTCTTCCATGAGTGCATTTGTCTTACATGTACTACAGTTTTTGAGCAATTATCTTGATCATTTACTATCGCTATGACTACCAAGAGATATATCTGAAAGGACACTACAAAAAGAAAAACTAAAGAGGAATTTGAGAGTACTCTGGTGAACTTGCCAGTTTTATCACACACTCAGTGGTTTATAGAGAAAGAGTCAGACATGACATGGCAGAAAGTGAATGAGGAATTCTTAAGAAAATGATTCAAAGAAAATATTTAAGAGTGATAGGTGTACATCAATGTCCAAAGTTTAGGATTACAAAAGATTGCATACAATTACCCAATTCTTCCAAGTGCAGACATTGTCAGCTAGATACCATCACATACAGATAAAAAAACCATGACTCTTAGTACTGCTAGTGGAAAAAGGTTTGCCTATTTCCTAGAACACAATTGCAAGATGATGTATAACTTACCGATGCTAGAATCATACATAGATCTCCTCTTTTATGCAGTTACCAGCTACCTGAGCATAAAGGATGTCATGAATGGTCAGGATAAAGAGCCTTCCAAATTCTGCCGAACACTCAAAAACACTTAGAAGACCAAATCTCTCAGGAAGGCTTATCAGTACTTGATATTCTTCTTTTTTCAGATCTATGGTCAAAGGAGTACTGAGACCTTTCGAGAAGGTTGGGCATTCTTTCCTAATCATGATGTGAATGAAGGAAAACTGTTCAACTAGTTGAATTTGTTGGCTCAACAGTCGAGAATTCATGTGGATAATGCTAATAACCCTTCCAAGGGTAATAAAGACAGATTATACATGTCTACTTATTTCCTAGATGTAATATGTGGTCAGAATTCATTTCTTGACATGAATTGAACCTGGTCACCAAGATAAAATACTATGCAAATTTACTACAATTTTCTTTTGAAGTAAAGCTACAAGGGAGTACAAGTTAATATTAAGGAAGAGCCACCTTGCATTTCCTATGAGGTAATGGAAGCAGTTTCATAATAAGTAGATTGGTTTTCCTCACCCGATGGAGGTTATATGATTGGTTGGTGGTTAAAAGTCTCCACATATACTCCGAAGGTACGCTACCAACAAGTTATAAATACAAGAAGTTTCTTATTATCTTTCCATAGAGTTATCATGAGCTTTCCATAGGAAGAAGAAAGTATCTTGGCCCGTTATTCATTTACAAATCATATTGTATGAGATCAAGAATTTGAAAGTTGCAAACACTAAAGGAAAGGGGATAGATAATTTCACATTCAACCATTTGGATTTTAATCTGTACAATCCTAGGAATATTTGCAAATAAAATTATGCAAATATTAATGGAAAAGTGAGACATTTTATAGGCGCAAGGAGGAAAGGCTGAATAATTGTTACAATGCCTCCAATTCCTACGAACCAGTCATCTTTGCAGGAAAATCACAACATACTCCTCAAAAAGAATTCACTCTAGAGGAAGAACCAGCAAGAAGGCATGACCCAGTCCATGAAAAGGGCAAGAGGAAGGTTGCACATATTCTAGTGGAAGAGAAGAGCCACAAGATGAAAATAGATTCGATCATCCTAAAAGTGGCCATAACAGCAGAAAAGAGGAGGAAACAAAGAAAGTGGGAATAAGAAATGAAGAAGAAGGAAGAACAAGAGCATAAAATATTAGAAGACGAAAGTTAGAAACAACAATAAGAAGAAAGCCAGAGAATATAAGAAAAATAAGCATCGCGAAAATAGGCCCAATAACAAGAGCATAACTGAATACTAGAAGAAGAGAGAAAACAATTGTAGGAGAAGGTATTTGCTCAAGAAATTGAAAAATTGATTGCAATTCAGGACATGAAGGTGGAATCGAAGCCACTAAACCAAGCTATTGATCTTATGTCGAGCACTAAGTAGGTCACCATTCAGTCTCCCCCTCCTCTAATAACATAGCAAGTTCCAAGCAAAGAATAGGAAATTGTTCCTCTTGAGGATGGTCTAGCCATGGATATGTATAACCTAACTTACAATGAGCTTCAGAAGAATATTATAAAAGTGAGAAATAAAATTTTTACAGATGATATCACATCTCCTACATTTATTAGAGAAAGGGTGATTGTGATGGATTCCAGGAGAAATCCAGAATCCATTGTTGCACCCAAATTTCCTTTTGCAAGTGCTACCAATTCAAATACAGAGTATCTCAGGCCGAGAATAAACAAATGGAAAAGAACCTAGAGGATGCAAGGAAAGAGGTTAAAAAAAATTAAGGATAGGTTTATAAAGAAGCTCTTTCACAGGTATATCTGGAAGAACTACAGGCAACCATACCTGGTGAAGTATCAAAATTGGGAGAGACCATGTGAAGCCTTTAAGAGGAGCTTTTCACCGTGCATAAAATGGTTGTCTGCTTGAAAAAATGAAGCAGAAGTGAAAATATAATACTAAAGATTGCAAGGCTTCCCATACAACCTATTATCACACATAAATTTCAATTTTTCATTGATAGGGTCATTAACATTGGTGTCATTTGTCTCATAAAATTGGTTCATGAAATTGATGAAAACTCATGAATTGACCACTATACTAAGTTTATAAATTCCATTTTTCATGCTCATTACAGTCAAATCTCTAAAAATTCACCTTAATTTCACATGCATTGGTTTAAAATTCATTTTTAGCCACATGTCTGATTTTTCACGATTTCGCATTGAATTCTATGCAAAACACGTGATTTTCGCTATGAAATCACCTGATCCTTCAGTAGCAAATCTGTTAGATTTATAACTGAGAATGCTGAGGAATCATGTTTTTCTGCATAAATGAATGGGATGATGACGTGCCAATTTTTTAGTGGTTTAGGGTAAAGGGGAGGTCATATAATTGGTTTTCATAATCATCCAAGCATGCAAAAGCGTAAATATCACCCATCATTTCCTTTCACTCCCTCATTTGTCATGATTCTCTCCACGTTTGAATTCCAATATTAAAACTTATGTCCAAGCACCTCTCTGTCATATTTCATTTCAGCTTTGCATGCATCAATCCATTATCACCTTTGAAAAGTCTAGTCCCATAGCAAGCAACTTGTTGTTTATTGTTTCTCCTTGTAGGTGTCACAGTTCAAGAATATCATCACAGTGTTAAAAGAGATATCCATGCAGAAGAAGACTAATAAAGGGAGGTTCAGCGGTAATGTATGAGCCTATAGACTTAAATTTTTCCATCGAATACCATATTGTTGTAGAGTACTTCATGAAAGCTGGTTGCATGAGCTTTTATAAGAAGATACAAAGGGATTTCTCTCTTTTTTAACTGTTTGAGCAGTCAACTTCAAGAGCCATTTGTGGGAAAAAAGAGGATAATTATAAAAACTTAAGAGAGGTTATTGTCAATCACAAATAAAATAACATTAAACTCTTTCAATTTTCCCATAGGTGCTACCAATTTGGATATTCGAAGATGTATTTGGGCTCTATTTTCATAATGTGTTTTTTCCTGTTTTAGACATGTCTTTCAAATGTTGATTTTAGACACCTGGAGATGTTTTTCAAAAACAAAACAAAGGATTTTCTTAAGCATGAAATGATTCAAAAAAACCTCCACCCATTTTGCAAGAACTATCAAGGATTCAAAGATAGGAGCTCATTTATGAGCTCTAGATTTTGGAAAAAACAAAAAAATTCTATTTTTTTTCCAATTAGGAAATTCCCTAGTGGATCCCAGGCTTGAAGCCCAAATTTCAATACGAAATCCCTATAGAATATTTTTTGCAAAAAATTACAGTTTGAGTGGAAATAAAAGGAGGATAAATTTTGTGTTTAGCATATTTTATCCAACAAGCATATCCAATTCAAATAGGAAGGCCAAATATTGACCTAGATGGGTGAAATAGATTTGCTACCAAAACTTCCTATTTCACTCTCTTTTTGTAGCGAGAAACATTTGGTAGTATTTTAGTGTTTTTAAGGTGTTTTGAAGGTTAGCCAACCACGTGGAGCCATTAAAGGGTATCATTGCAACACTCTAGCAGGGATTTTCTCCTTGACAAAGGTGTCATCTGTTACATTTTAGCATAAAGACAATGATGAAGTGTCATGATTATCTTATCCTTAAAAGTAGGGTGATTAGTTCCTAATTTAGTGGGTGTATTTATATCTTGGTTATTGTTAGTGCCACTCAAGCACATGGTTATCATCGATGTAATTATCCAATTCTATAGATAAGTGAATGTAATAAATGGAAGGTAGAGTCTTAATAGGACTATAAGACTAAAGTTATTAGGTGTCTGTTTTAGTTCCAGGAATATAGTTTAATGTTAAGATAGGTGTCAAAGGTGATGGTTTGATGATCTATCTAGATGGGTAGATCCAATTTAATCGACAAAATCCTATTAATAGGGAGAAATTTGAACGAGAAGGGGTTGGAGAATGTTATTTTACACAACCACTATTGTAAAGTTTCTGATGATCAGTAATATACAGTAAATGCGTTTTCTGCTTCACCAAAGGTTATTTGAGTGTTTCAATGAGCTTATGACTTATGTTTCTTTATATTTTGTTTCCAATATCTTGATGTTGAATTACTCAGAATTCATGCTCTTCATTCTTTGAATTCATTTAAACATTAAGCTATTGAATATTCATATGTGTGTGTTGTCCTTTCATTGAAACATTAAAAGCCTCAGCTTCCACAAGGAGAGCCATTGTCATTGAATTTCCTCACACTGAATCCATAAGCCCAATGGTAGTGAACCCTACACATTTTTCACTTGCAATGAAATTCATTAAATTACATATCATAGACTTAGCCAGGTGATTGAATCCTAATTAAGAAAATCATAAGTTAATTTTCGAGAGCCCTCTCAGGCTGAGGAGGCTATTCCTCAATCAAAAGCTGGTTTGAAAGAGTTACTCTAAGTTTTTTGGTGGGGAAACCCATCAGTATCAATTTAGAGATAACATTATTTTCCATCTGCTGGGAGTCTGAAGGCATATTTCCCAAATTTTGTGCTCAAACAGTGAAGCTAAACTCTTGAATGTAGCAATAGCTCAGAACATTTTGAGGCTGCATAAACTACCTTGGCAACTCCATTTTTAAAGAATTCATAAATTCATAGCTTCATGGTGACTCCACTGCTTGTAGAACAATAGCTTGATGAAGTTCCATGATGAGTTATATTGCAAGAAAGAATGTGAGGTATGCTCCTATGGATCGATCTCACATCCCTGGTTTTCCAAATCCTATGCCAAGAGTTAATTGGTCAACTTATCTTCCCATATTTAAAGATGAAAAGAAATATAATGATTCTCTTTATTTGGTTAGATTCCATATGCATGTGCATAAGTTTCAAGTTGAGTTTCCTGAGCATTGTCTCATGAAAATGTTTATGGCCACCCTATAGGATGAAGCTAGAACATGGTATGAAGGGTTGTAACCGGGAAGCTTGTTCTCTCTAAGAGGTTTCCATAAGACTGTTTTAGACCATTATGAGAAAACACATTCTTCTTTATCACTATTACAATATTGATGTGAATTTTGTGAGGTTTTCATTCCATATCTTAAAAGTCTTGGTGATAACGGAGAGTGCATGGATGAGGATAAGTTAGAGGCACTTCATGATTTCTCTTCTCATGTTAGTTTTCATGATATTCAAGAAGGTTTCCAACAGGAAGAAGTGTCTTATTTACTTGAAGATAAAATAGATCTGAAATTTGACAGTCAAGTCATACTGCATGACATTTATGAGGATTTGCAGCCTTGTTGATCTATATGTAGTCAAAGGTATGGGCCAAATTATTCAAATTGTTTTTCAACCCATTCCTTATCTGAAATTTTATGTCCAGAAGAAACTCTTCAAGATCAGGTTGTTGAAAATGCATTCATGAAAATTTTTAACTGTGAACTAACATGTGATCAAAGTCCACTTTTGGGTAAACACAAGCTACAAGAAGAGATGACTATACATCTTTACCTATTCATTTTGGGGATCATAAAAATGACATGGATGATATGCATAAATTTTTTGGTATAGGAATTTTTAGTGTTTAGAATAAAGATGACAATCCTTAAGAAAAACTACCAAAAATTATATCTGATTTGTTTGATAAGAAAAAGAGTAGTTTTGATACACACAATATAGATGTCATGTTTGAAGAGGATCCAGGATGCATGGATGGTTTTGTCGATTTACATGAAAGGGAAGACAAATTTATTGTTTCCTTTTCATTTGATTATGTTCTTGGAATTGAAGACATATGACAAAATAAGCCCTAAATTATTAATGAATGCAGCTCTTATGGTTTTACCCATCAAGAAAAGGTGATTTTTCATGGTTTCCAAGATCCAATGGTAAGTCTGTTGTAGTCATCAACCAAGACACATTTTGTATTTCTTATGGAGTAGGGATTCAATTTTCATTCCGAGTTGAAAATATATGAATCACTTCCAATGTTGTTCATGTACAATCAAAGAGTTAAGGTATCAAATCAACTCATTGACTGGCTTTATTAGCAGTTTCATGTTACTTGAATCAAGCATGAAGATTGCAGATGTTATGATAGGTAGGAGTGGGTGTGAATAAGCTCAAGTATTATGAGCATCTTTTCAGCATGTATATATTTAGTCTTCAACTTGGATTATAGTTTTCAACAAGCTTGAGCCCGAGGAGAAGGACATAAGAGCTTGGCAAAGTCTTCATCCATTTCAAAAAATTTCAATTTTTGAAGGAAAGCACTGGAACTACAAGTTATTTTCTATACCACATGGGCACACCATCCATATTGGAGCCACTATTATCACACATAAATTTCAATTTTTGATTGATAGGATCATTAACCTAGGTTTCATTTCTCTCATAAAATTGGTTCATGAAATTGATGAAAACTAATGAATTGATCACTATACTATGTTTACAAAGTCCATTTGCCATGCCCATTATTGTCAAATCTATAAAAATCCACCTTAGGTTCACATGAATTGGTTTAAAATTTATTTTTAGCGACATGTCTGATTTTGCACGGTTCCACAACGAATTCTATGCCAAACAGGGGATTTTCACTATGGAATCACCTAATCATTCAATATAAAATATGTCAGATTTATAACTAAGAACGCTGTGGAATCATGGTTTTCTGCAGAAATCAATGGGATGATGACGTGTCAATTTTTTAGTGGTTTAGGGTAAATTTCAAGCAATATGATTGGTTTTCATAATCATCCAAGCATGCCAAAGCATAAATACCACCCATCATTGCCTTTCACTCCCCCATTTTCCATCATTCTCTCCACATTTGAATTCCATTTTTAAAACTTCTCTCCGAGAACCTCTTTGTCATCTTTCATTCACGCCTTGCATGCATCAATCCATTATCACCTCTAAAAAGTCTAGTCCCATAGCAAGCAGTTTGTTGTTTAGTTTTTCTACTTATAGGTTTCATAGATCAAGAAGGCCAACACACTGTTAAAAGAGATAGCCATGCAGAAGAATACTAATAAGGGGAGGTTCAGTGGTCAAGTAAGAACCTATAGACTTAAATTTGGCCAGGGAAGAACTTCGTGTTGCAGAGGACTTCATCAAATATGGTTGCATGAACTTTTACAAGAAGATACAAAGGGATTTCTTTGTATTTTGACTGTTTAAGTAGTCAACTTCAAGAGCAGTTTGTGGGAAAACAGAGAAGAACTATAAAAAATTGAGAGAATTTACCATCAAGCACATATCAAATAGCAGTAACCTCTTTCACGTTTCTCACAGGTTCTACCAATTTGGATATTCGAAGATGTATTTGGGCTCTATTTTCAGAATGTGTTTTTTTTCCTGTTCTAGACATTTTTTTCAAATGTCGATTCTGGAAACCTAGAGTTGTTTTTTAAAAAACCAAGAGAGGTTTTTCTTAAGAATGAACAGATTTACGAAAAATTCCTCCCATTTTGCAACAACTATCATGGATTCAGAGATAGGAGATTATTTCTAAGCCCTAGTTTTCAGAGAAAAAAAAAAAAAAAAGCAACAACAACAACAAAATTCTGAGGTTTTTCCCAATTAGGAAATTTCGTAGTGGATCCCGGGCTTGAAGCCCATAATTCACTACGAAATCCCTGCAGAATACTTTTTGCAAAAAATCATATTTTTAGTGGAAATAAAAGGAGGATAAAGTTTGTATTTATCTTATTTTGTCCAACAAACATATCCATATCAAAGAGGAAGGCTAAAGATTGACCTAGATGGGTGAAATAGATTTTCTAGCAAACCATGCTACGCAATTGCCTGTTTTCACTCCGTTTTTGCAGAGAGCAACATTTGGTAGTATTTTAGTGTTTTGAAGGTGTTTTGAAGGCTAGTCAACCACGTGGAGGATTTAAAGGGTATCAGTGGAACACTCCAGCAGGAATTTTCTCCTCGACAAAGGTGTCATCTATTCTAGCTCAGCATAAAGAAAATGATCAAGTATCATTGTTATCTTATCCTTAAAAGTAGGGTGTTGAGTTCCTAAATCTAGTGGGTGTATTTATATCTTGGTTATTGTTAGTGCCACTCGAGCACTTGGTTATCATCGATGTAATTATCCAATTCTACAAATAAGTGAATGTAATAAATGGAAGGTAGAGTCCTAATAGGCTTCTAAGAATAAATTTATTAGGTGTTTGTTTTAGTCACAGGAATATAGTTTATTGTTAAGATAGGTGTCAAAGATGTTGGTTCAAAGATCTAGCCCGATGGGAAGATCTAATGTAATTGAAAAAAGCCTATTAATAGGCAGAAATTTGAATGTGAAGGGGCTGGAGAATTTTATTTGACAATATCACTATTGTAAAATTTTTGATGATCAGTAATATACAGTAACTGTGTTTTCTGCTTCACCTGAGATTCTTTGAGTTCTTCAATGAGATTATGCCTTATGTTTCTTAATATTTTGTTTGCGATATCTTGATGTTGAATTACTTGGAATTCATGTTATTCATGCTCTGACTTCCTTTTAACATTACGCTATTGAATATTCCTGTGTGTGTATTGTCCTTTCATTGAAACATTAAAAGCCTCATCTTCCATTGTGTATTGTGTGTGTATTGGCTTATGGAGAGCCATTTTCATTGAATTTCCTCACACTGACTCCATAAGCCCAATGGTAGTGAACCTTACATTTTTTTCACTGCAATCAAATTTATTAAAGTACATATCACACAGTTAGCCATCTAATTGAATCGTAATTGAGCAAATCATAAGTTAATTTGACACATCCCTCTGAGGCTGAAGAGGCTAGTCCTCATTCAAAATTTGGCTTGAAAGAGTTACTCTAAGTTGTCTGGTGGAGCAGCCCATCAATATCAGTTTAAAGATAACACAACCATTTTTGTCATGGATGAGTGGTCAATGCAACACAAAGGGGCATTGTCTGAATTGGTAAACAAAACAACACAACATGAAGAGGTGGAGAAAGACCAAGTTCGGATGATCATCTAGAGTAACAAAGAACTCAACTCATTCATCAGGGACATTCAGGCTTCATAAGAACAATTATAACATAGAATTGGATTTCATGGTGAAATCACACAATAGCTCTTCAACTTTCTCACTCATTAAGTTTAAACACAAGAATCGAATCGAGTAGGAGGTTGAACAATACCTCGACCAACTCAGGAAGATCGTGACCAAGGAAGATCTGAGATGGAAAAGAGTAATATGGAGAAGTACACTGGTGGCCCTATCTAGATCAACACTATGTTTCCCCTACTCAAGAAGGAAACTCAATATGGTTCCAAATCAGTGTACTTAGGTACAATGGAGGCTAGAGTCCGCTTCTAGCATGATCCCATCGCATAGTTTGGGGAAGTCGTGAAACAATACAATGCTTGGCACCACTATGTGATAGAAAAACTACAAGTTGAAGTTCTCAAGTTGGAGTTTCCCCAAACTCAATATTTACTTGTTTTGTCTTATTAGGTTTTCTAGTTGAATCTACCCATTTTTTTCTTACATAGGTATGAGAAATATTGTATTATTTTTTTGTAACTAATTTAAGTGAAATTTGAAGTGTCAATTGTGGAATGCGAAGATTAATTTTGTAATGAAGTCCAAAGGTCATCGTTGAAGGAAGTCAAAAGGTCATGAGGGAAGTCAAAGAGTCACAAAGGGAGATGAATAATCACCCCTTTTACTGTAAATACACCCACATTTGTCCTGTAAACTTAGGATTTTGGCCTAGTATCAGAAGCTTGGGAGTTCTGTTGAGAGCTATGGATTCTCCTTAGCATAGAGGGAGAATATTTATTTGGAGGTGTAGGTGTTGGCTTCATGTTTAACTATTGGGACTAGTGGTTCATCAATTATATATATATATATATATATATATATATATATATATATATATATGCTTGGGACTTTTACTTTAACAAAATCTCGTAGCTAACATGTTTTCATGCATATGTATGAATATAGGATTATTCTTGTTATTGCAATATATGTTATTTCATTTATGCTAATGCTTATGAAATACATTTTTTACTTTAATATGAAACTTTCTAAAGAGGTTTGATGAGTTTGATCATGGTTCATGAGGTTCATAAAGGTTTAATATGGTTTACTGACATTAACTGAGTTTGACCATGATCAACCATTAATGTAACAACATATTAATGTTACATCTATTTACCAATGTTACATTAATGATGACCATTGTTGATTAAGCACTTTTTATCATTCTAACCATGGTTGACCATGGCTTGCCATGTTGAGCATGGGTTGACTATCATTATCCAAGGTTGACTATGGTCAACCAAATATGATGATGGTTTTTCATGGTTGATCATCGTTGACCATTGGTAATGATGACTAATTAAAGCTGATGGTTGACCATGTTGACCATAGTTATATACAAGCAACCATAGTTGTTTATGGTCAACCATAGTAAAGCATGATGACCATGGTTACTATGTTCACCTTATATATTCAACCTTATTATTATTAGTCAACTTTACAAAACCTTATTCAGAGACCCTAATATTATTATTAAATATTAAACCTTATTCACAAACCCTTATATTAATAGTGTATATAAACCTTATTAATATTAATACTGTTGTTATTAATAGTAATAATTGTTTGGTCTCAACCTAGTCTCCTAAATTGAGTTCATTTAATTGTCAACCAGGGTTGGTAAACTGTTGAAGTGAAGTGCACTATATGTGCCTAGGTGTTTGTCTCTTAATGCGTTGTGTTTAGTGTTTTATGATGTTTTTGGTATTTTGTGACGATTTATGATGTTTTTGGTCTTTTGATGGTTTTTATGTTCACAAGTAAAATGACTAGAAAGCTAGTGGAAAGAAGCTACTGGATTAAAAACAGAGTGAAGCCTAATTGGTTGATGACAAATGACAAATGAAAATGCAAATACTGAAACAGAATCAAACCTAAACTATGACTAAGCAGAATACCAAGCTTGATAATGACTTCAAGAAAATGAATCAAAACATAAACTTAACTTGTCCAATTCTTTTATCAAAGGTATTTTGGGAGAGCTTGAGAAGTGGTCAGCTAAGTATACAAATTCTCCTAACTAAAAAATTAAACAATCAGCTTATAATGAGACAACATTTTATCCATGATTAAAGATTTGTGAAAACATATTTGGAGGAAAACATTGGTACCATCATAAGATCTCTACTCTAAGACTAGTTCCTAACTCTATTCTGCAACTTAGTTTAACATTACTAAACCTTACTCAAGAGTGATAGATTTCTTTTTAAAGTAGTCTTTTGAGAAAAGGCTTTGTTTATGAAGTGGTAAAGAAGTTGCAAAAGTACTTCAGGCCTTGAAATGATATTGTCTTCTGTTCATATGGTTATGAATCAATTATGGATTTGGAACAAGAAGAGGTTTTGTAAATAATGAAGGTCGTATTGTTAAGTTTAACAACTAATGTAATCTAATATGCAGTGGATGACAACTAATTGTGGAGTGAAAATGCAATGAGTTAAGCTAAAACTAAACTTAAGATGTCACTAGTCTAAAACAGTGCTGAACTAACAAGTCATTATCAAACTTAAAACAAAATAACAGAGCATGAATTGAATGCAATTTGACTCCGGAGTACCCTAACTAAGTTATCATGCATTAATCTATGGGATTCTACAGCCTGTTTTGTTCATCACGGTTGGTATTTTGGAAGAGCTTCTTAGAACAATCCTGACTGTACAATTTAGTGCAAATGTAAACATAAAGACTGAAAGAAATTTAAAAACTAAGACATCACAGCTATCTCCTACCCATCATTATGGTATTTTGGAAGGGCGTTTTAAGATTAAGATCAGCTATGCTACTTAGTGCAATCAAACAACTGAAACGTTCAGTATCACAGTCATGCCTTAGACATCATAAGGATTTTTTGGAAGAGTTTGCTTAGTATAAGTTCAACTGTGATAGTGAACAAAAGAAGTTACAATTAAATCCTACAACACTATAGCCATTTCCCATTCATTATCATGATCTTTTGGAAGAGTTCTTAGAACAAGTATAACTATAGTGGCTAAAGAAATTAACTACGAACTCAAACTTCAAAAAAATGTAAAAACAACTAAGATACTTATCTAAATTACGAAAGTAAAGCCGTGCAGGAGGCAGGGGCCCTCTACCACCATACAGAATCTAACTCCAAATCAACTCAACGCGTTCAAAGCAATGCTGTCCTCTTCATTAAAGTAGAAATAACTTGAAACAAAGTATTCTTCGTTTTCAGAAATATAGCATGAAATCTAAGCAAAATCTAGCTTATCTCTCGGTTTCCCAAGTGTTTTTATAACAATTTTACATAACAGAACTTGCAACAATACAGGGATCCTTGTCTTTCCTTATCAAAATCACATTAGGACTCTGAAGATGGCAACGTAAAGAGAAAAAGGACATCTGGACTAAGACAGTCCTATTAGAAGTCCGCTTCCTTAAATGAGTTCCCACGCACCAAAACCACGTCCAGAATTCGGTTCTTCCTTCATGGTGAGCAACGAATGATGTGGACATGACGTGGAATATACCCATATGTGGTTTTTCTTGAGAGGACACCTGGAACATGCCTGAACGTGAAGACAACTGCAGAATTGCCGATTAGCTACGGAATGTCTGCATTCTGCAGCTAGTTCTGGTCAAAATGCATTACAATGACAAAGATCACAAAACTTAGCAAGTTAGCCATGTTAATCATTCTAAAAGTAATTTTAACTAATTTCATTGATCAATTGGGTCTGGGATAACAATGGACAAAGGAAAATGAGGTGAAGTAAGGTGAAAGAAAGCACAATCTTGGGGCTCAAAAATAATAATATTATTATTCGCAATATTATTAATATTATATTCAATCATATAATAATAACTAAATAATAATAATAATATAGTCAACCTTAATATTTCTATTATTATTTTTATTATTAATAGTAAAAAAAAATTTGACCTAGAGGAATTTGACAGCTCATGTAACTGTTGATTAACGGTTGTAATTTATGTCAACCCAAGCAGCACCAGGGGCTACCCTGATCTTGCATGGGATATTTGACTTCAGAAATTATTGTATTATGAGTCAAGGATATTTTGGATGGTTTCTACCTGTCAAGATGTTTCCATTGATATATGGCATGCCACATAATTCTTCATGGTTTGAGAGGTATTCGTGTTTGAAGTTAGTAACCCTAGTTAGTGGGCTTAAACCCCATTAGGTTGTAGCATGACACTAATCGTTGGTTTTGGTCATTGAATAATCAATAATTAATAATCTTTAAACTCCTAAAATCTGTCCAATGTTCACTTGTTGAAGACCCTCTCAACCTAAGCATTTATATAAATTGTGACCCTCATATCTTCTTGATGCAAGGATTTCACTACTTAAAACATGTCATCATGGAATTATCACTATAATTTTGTTTCTGCAAAGCTTTAGATGCTAAAAAAAACCCATTTGAGCGAAAATCCTAATAAAGCTCTTGAAAAAACTTTAGATTTTGGTTCGTTATATTTTTGGAGATATTATCTGAGAAAGTGGTTTTTGCAGGATCCCAAATTTCATGTCAAACATGTGACCTTGGGAAAATCGTCATTTTCTCCCTATGAATTGGATTTAAATTTCATCAAATGTGATAGAAAGAGGACATATTTTAGGTTGTTGGATATCGTTTTCAGGACCAAAGGTTGAAACAGTGACATGTGGCACCTCGTACAAGTTAACTCCAATGAACTAGTTTATAACCAGGTCATCGTAGGAGATTGGGCATAACTATTTCTTGAAGAACCAGTGTTGATCAGACCTACAGGGTTGCAAATAGGACTCAGAGGGATACCACACGACGAAATTTTAGACCTTGGAGATCTGAAATTACATAGATACAACAGATTAAATATTGAGCTTCTAGAAGGCGAGAAAAAATATGTATTCATGGATCACTGCAGTAAGAACAACACATCAACAGTCAAGGGTATGTCTACTACAACAAGGTAATTATGATTAGTGTTTGACTTTTACTTTGAATATCATCTCTTACATGTGTTTTTGCAGGACAGTGTAAGTATTTTGTATGTATGTTTGCCATTGGTCTTTGTTCATAAATGTTGAACGTATTTACATTTGAAATTTGAATGTCTCTCTGGCATATGTTTGCAGGATAGTGTAATTATTTTGTTTTTATATTGGTTTCAGTCCTGTTAATTAATGCATGTGCGGCAAGGAGGATACAATAGGACAACTCAGACACATACTAGCAAGACAATGTAATGCTAAAGTACCATTACTTGAAGCAAGCACAACAATACCTCAGCAACTACTAGTTTTCAAAGAAGCAATGTCAATTCAAGTATCAAGTCATGTTGAATCTCAGTATTGTAAAAATCATCATTGTAAAATCATAAAAGATTCATTATTATAAAATATTCAATCTGCCAAGAGTTGGAGAGGCATTGTTCGAAGGTATAAGTGTCATTGTTGGATAATGTTATGGTTGGGTTGCATGTCATAGTGTTATTGGGTGATTGGTCTAGTTCAAGAAAATCATTGTGAATCATATTGTATCATGGATCATTGTACCTGGTACGAGAGTCCACACTCTTGTCCTATTTATGATTATTATAGGGTGGCATGGAGGTGCTAGTTTGGGGCATGAAGTCACCCACACGTTGTAGCCTATGAATACTTCAGGGTGATTGGGCAGTCTAGGATATTAGATCATCCATTTAGTTGACTACTGAAGAAACCAGGATGTTGGGGAAACCTTCTAGTGGGAGATGGAGAAGAATGATTTTATAGAATTATAGGAAGTTGTACCTTTCATTTCAGTTGGGGATGAAGATTAAATAATTTATTAGAAAAACGTTTGGTGGTTTTTGACCCGGAGGGGGTTTTCCACCTAAAATTCATGTGCCTATTGTGTTCTATTTTTTACTGTTGATACTGGATAAACATGAAGAATAATTTAAGATTAACCAATGCTCTAAAAATATTTAAAAGTTTTAATTGATAGTAAATATTGATTCACACCGCCCCCCCGCCACCCCCCCCCCCCCCACAACCCTCCCAGTATTTCTAGCAACTGGTTTCAGAGCTTGGTTCCTTTAATAGTAGTTTAACAACTAGAAGGAGATCATGAAGTATACTAAGAATAGAGTTCATATATTCAATGGAAATAACTATGCACTTTCAAGTGGAAGAATTTAGGTTCATTTGTTGGCGCAAGGATACGAAGTATGGGAAATCATTGAAAAAGGCTTTACAATGAACAAGGATGAAGATTCTAAGAAAAATATGGTATATGATGCAAAGGCTAAAGATCTCATTATTAGTGGCCTTATTGAATCTGTCTATCTTAAGGTACTAAGTTGTAAAACAGATAAAGAAGTATGGGGCAAGCTTAAGAATATATATGACGGTGACTCAAACGTGAAAGAAGAAAAGCTTAAAACTTACACGGAAAAATTTGAGCAACTTAAAATGAAGGAAGATGAAAATATTGATGTATACATACAATGTGTTCATGGAATAACAAACGCATTGGATGGTTTAGGGGAATCTGTCGACATGAAAATTGTTGTCCGAAAAAACCTTAGAACCATTTCGGCAAGATTCAACCCAAAGTTATTTGTCTTGGAATATAGTTTGAATCTAGACAATCTCAGAAAAGATGAATTTCATGGAGTGCTTACAACATATGAAATGAGGATTGAAGAAGAGAATGAAACATCTCTCCTAGAAACAACATTCACCACATCCAAGAAAACTATTAAGGACAAGCATACTCTAAAAGTGAAAACTTGTAGTTGTAAGGAAGAAGAAAAGGAAGAAGATGAAGAAGAATTTTCAGACAAATAATTTTCCTACTTCACGTGAAGAATGAGAACAGGTACGAGTAAATTCAAAGGTAAAATTCCATTGATATGTTTTTATTTTGGTGAGGTTGGGAATTTTGCAGCCAAGTGTCATCACAAAAATGAGGTTGTTACGAAAGGAAAGAAAGGTCTAAGGAAGTTCAACTAGCAAGGCAAGAAGAAATGGTTTAAGAAGAGTTTCTTCTCCAAAGAAGATAGCTCCTCGTCTTATGAAGACAATGATAATGAAGAAGAAATCAACGGAAGAGTATTGTTTATGGCCAAGCATAATAAACAAGAAGCATATGATGAAGAAGAAGAGATGACTTAGGTTGAATTTAAAAAAGAAGTGATCAGGGTTATCAAGGAGCTCAAGGTCAAGAAGGCGCATGTCAACACTCTTTAAGAAAAATTAGATATAGAAAGGGAACATGTGCTAAATATTAAAATCGAGGTTGAAGAATACAAACGAGTTGAAGAATCACTCAGTGAAGAATTAAACGAAATAAACAAGAAAAGAGAAGCATTGGAAGTACAAAAAAAATTTCTATGAGAGCAAGTAAAAAATGGAATAACTCTTCAAAACTACACCAACAACTCTAAGGCATTGGAAGAAATCATCAACAATGTACGATCAAATAGTGACAATACTAGTCATGATTACAAAGAAAAATTTGAAAAGGAGCCAAGTCCTTCTATGACAAAAAAAGAAGATGGATATTTGGAATATAACAATCATGTGGACCTCCCAGCCAACTGAAGGGATCAAGACTCATAGAAAGAACCATGGAAGGCAATTCCTCTAAGAATATTTCCTCCCAAGTATCAACCTATCTTCTATGGTAATTTGTATTCATGTGGAAGGTATAGAGCTATAGAATGTCGCACATATTTTTGGAATAAATATAGTTTTAGGAGATCTTTTAGAAAGGGATATTCCAGAACTCAGCAAAATATTAACAGATTTTACCATTTGAGATATGATGTCCAATGTTAAAAATGTAACAATTTTGGACACCTCGCTAAATATTACAGACTTGGAAGATATTCTAAGGAATTATCGCAAAATCAGAATGAACAAATATGGAAAAAGAAGACTGAAAAATGTGTTATCGCTCGCAAGGCTTAAAGAAACAAAATTGTTTTGTATGTTGATAGTGGTTTCTCAAATCATATGACTTGAGAAAGGAATAGTGTATTTTCGAAATGGCGGGTATTCAAACGTCATAGGAGTAGGTATAGTCACACTTGGAAGCAAGAATGCATTAGCAAAAGATGTGTTGTTGGTTGAAAATATGAATCACAATTTGCTCAGTGTTGGACAAATGTGTGATCAAGGACACACGATGCTCTTTAACTCTAATAAATGTGAAATCATTAAAGGCAAGTTTGGTAAAATTGTGGCTACAGCAAGGAGAGCTCGAAATGACATATCTATTTTGGATGAGACACCTAAAGGGTGCTTTTTGGCGAAAGAAGACAAAGGTTGGTTATGGCACAAATGAATAGGACATATAAATTTTGACAATTTTGTCAGGATCAACAAGAAGGAAGCAGTGATAGAAATGCCTAAAATTTCAAAACCTACCAATACGATATGTGAAGCTTGTTGGCACGACAAGAAGAAAAAATTTGATTTCATGACAAAAGAACACTTGGCATCATTTCCATTGGAATTAGTACATATTGATCTATGTGGTCCTATGAGAACAAAACGTTTAGATGGAGAATTATGTTTTATGCTAAGTATAGATGATTACACCAGAATAACGGTCATCAACTTCTTAAAATACTGAGGCGTTTGATTGTTTTAGAATCTACACGAAATTGGTTGAAAATGAAACTGATTTGAAGATCAAATGTCTGAGATCAGATAATGGCGGAGAATTCACTTCCAAGGTATTTCAATGGTATTGTGATGAAAATGGAATAAAAAAGAAATTCTCAACAGCCAGAACATCGCAGAAAAATGGAGTTGCTGAAACAAAAAAACAGAACCGTACAGAAAATGGCCATAAAAATGTTAAATGACTCAAAATTGGATGATAAATTACGGGTTCAAGCAATCGATACAGATGCATTCATTATAAACAAAGGTTTGCTAAAGAAATATTGTAACATGAATCGATATGGATTATGGAAAGGAATATTGGCTAATGTCAAATACTTCAAAATATTTAGAAGAAAATGCTACATCAAAGGAGAAGATAAAAAAATGGGCAAGTTCAATTCCTGTGTCGATGAAGGTATTTTCGTTGGTTATTCACACAAAATGAAGGCTTATAGATGCTACAATCTGAGGCAGAAACAAATAGTAGAAATTATAAATGTTACTTTTGATGAAGGTTGTGTTTCAAAGGATGACGATGATATTTTCCCTTCAAACAAATTTGAGGGATCTAAGGGAGAATCTGTGAAGGATGAAGAAGAATCTCCAAAACAAGACCAATCAAATAAGGAAACAACAATCAACCAAGGGGAAATAATAAATTATCAGCAAGATGTACAAGAAAAGTATCCAAAAGTATTAAAACAATAGTTTCAAAAGAATCATCCGTCAAATAAAATCATCAAAAACGTAAATCAAGAAATTGGAACCAAAAGAAGATGACAACTTTATTGATCACAACAAGCGCACCTTGCATTTTTAGCAACTTTTGAGCTTAGCAATTTTGAGGAAGCTAGTCAAAATAAACACTGGGTACTAGATATGAATGAATACATATATGAAATTGAGAAGAACGGTACTTAGGAATTGATTCCATGACCAAAGGATAAAAATGTTAGTGGAACTAAATGGGTCTTCAGAAACAAATTGAATGAGGATGGACAAGTTAACAGGAATAAGGAAAAATTAGTCTGCAAAGGATATGCACAGGTTGAAGGAATTGATTTTGAAGAAACATTTTCTCCCATTTCCAGAATGGAAGCTATCAGAATGTTTCTCGCTTATGCATGCTCAAGAAAAATCAAGGTCTACCAAATGGATGTTAATTCAGCCTTTCTAAATGGTGAATTGGAAGAAGAAGTTTACATTGAACAACCCGAAGATTTTATGCTCTCTAAAAAGGAAGAATATGTCCACAGATTAAAGAAGGCACTATATGGTCTCAGGTAAGCTCCTAAAGCTTGGTATGATCATATTGATGGATATTTACATCAACAAGGATTCAAGAAAGGAAGTGCCAACAAAAATCTCTATGTGAAAGTGGATCAACGTAACGTAACAATTATCGAGGTATATGTAGACGATATAATTTTTGGAAGCAATGATGACATATTAAGTAAAACATTTGCCACAAAGATGCAAAGTGAGTTTGAAATTTCTCTACTTGGTGAGATGACGTAATTTTTAGGGATTCAACTATCTCAACAGGATAAAGGAATATTTATGTATCAAACTACATCAAGGAAATGCTCAAGAAATTCAAGATGGAAGACTAAAAGCCTGTCCTTACCCCAATGGTAACATGTTACAAGTTAAGTTTAGATGATTCTTCAAACGATGTGGACCAGAGGTTGTATAGATATATGGTTAGCAGTCTTCTATATGTGACAATGTCTTAGCCAGACGTAATGCAGGTAATTGGACAAGTACCAAGATTCCAAGCAACACTAAAAGAATATCATATTATTACCGTCAAAATAATTCTCTGATACCTTAAGGGCAAACAAAATATGGTTTATGGTATCCCAAATGAAATAATCTAGTTATCCAAGCTTATATAGATGCATATTGGGTAGGAAGTGTTGATGATTGAAAGACAACCAGTGGAGCAACATTCTATCTAGGTGGTTGTCTTGTTTCATGGATAAGTAAAAAGCAGTCTTCAATCTCGTTATCCACAACAGAAGCAGAATATATCACGACAGCCACTTGTTGTACTCAATTTCTCTAGATGAAGAAAAATTTGAAAGATCTTCAAGTCAAGTTTGATGAGCCTATTCCTATATTTTGCGATAACACCAGTTCCATCAGTATCTCCAAGAACCCTGTGACGCATTCCAAAAAAAGCACATTCTGATCAAATATCATTTTGTAATATTCCTAGTTAGCTTTCAGCTATTTGGAATATTAATTTTTTCTTTTGCAAATAAGATAGATGAATAAGTGGGTAGAGAGGCCCATATATCTCTTTAGTAGGAATAAAAACACTTCTAATATGAATGTGAATCATTGCATCAGCTGAATAAATCACTTTTGGGTGTGAATAGAATCTAAAGCATGTGGACAGGGTCAAATTTGACCACATCAACAATGTTGTAATGGAGGTAGTGGAGAGTTAATGGAGGACAATGCAGTTATGATGGAGGAGGGTATGCATGAGAGTATAAACTTTAATGAGTGGGACTGAGGGTGAGGAAACTCACCAAGCATATAAGGAAGGGGATGGAAGCCATAAAAGGCATTCTTATTATTGTTAATATCTTAGTCTTCTATGAATTTCTGCACGCTTCAACTATTTAGTGGAGTCTTTTGTGTTATTTAGCACAAGGGTGTTTCCGAGAGGAAATTACACCATCATCCTCGGGGGACTTAGAGTTCCCACTCAGGAGAGGTTCATTGAGCTCCATTTCCACTTTTAGACATCAGGCCAATTTTCAGCCATTATTCACACCACAATCTCCTTCAGGATTGTGTTGTTTTGCAGAGTAGTAGCACTGGAGGGTTGATAGACCCAGTTTCTGACCTAATATTCAAGTGAGGGGTGCAACCCTTCATCCAAGAATCTATAAAGGAGATTCCTTGAGCATTATTCCACCATCTGGTATTAGTCCAAGCTTCTACCATCATCTACAGCGCAGTGTCCTTCAGAAACTGCATTATTTTGTAGGGTAGTGAAGTGGAGGGCTTAGTGCCCAAGTTTGTGAGACAATTTTCTAGTGAGCGGAGCATCCCTTCATCTGAGAAGCTAGGAGGGAGAAGTTGCAGCCACTTACTTGTCATATCAGCCATATCCTAGTAATGATTTAGTGGTAGATCATTATTCAGCCCTAGGATTGCATTTTTCATATGGTGTATTTCCGGAAACCCTTTCTGGGTTGTCTTGGAATTGTGCTTGGGATCTTGATATCTAACCCCGACTCTATTTTAGCGTTATATTATTAGATCCTTGTATTTCTATTTTCCAGTAGCAGTGACACCCACTAGGACTGCATTGTCATTATCCTCTGGCATTTTTAGTTGCAACAACATTTTATGTTTGGGTGTATTTGATCATTGGAGGATTGTTTTCCCTAACTTGAGTGACCTTTTCCTCAAGATATTGTACTCATTTGCGGTTGTTATATGTGATGAAATGGATCTATGATTTTCTCATGTTTCGATGTATTGGTATTTACTGCATTTTCCAGTTTTATGTTCTATATTCCTGTCTTTCCCATTTTGGAATATTACACATTTCGTTAGAGCGTAGGTCACCGAAACGAATATCAAGCTTGAATATGTTAGCACAAAGGAAAAAATTGCTGACATTTTTACCAAACCATTACCTCATGAAGCATTTGAGTATCTTCACCTAAAGCTTGGGATTCTCCCAAGTTCTCATTAGACTCTTTCTCTTGTCTAACTAAGTAAAAAAAGGGAGGAGTTGAGGTGTGTACAGGTTCACAGGATGACGTTTGTCAGGGTGAGTTACCCTTTTCCATTGATGCAAAAGGGGCAGAGAATGTTGTAGGAAGAGGTTTCATGATCGTAGGGGGAGTACTTGTGTTTCCATCAATGCCAAAGGGGGATAGTTTTGATCAGTGGTTGTCATTCACGTCAACCCAAGCAACACCAGAGGCTACACTAATCTTTCATGGGAATTCTGACTTGAAAAATTAATCTATTCCGAGTCAAGGATATTTTGGATGGTTTCTACTTGTCGAGATGTTTCCGTTGATATATGGAACACCACATAATTCTTCACATTTTGAGAGATATTCCTGTTTAAAGTTAGTAACCCTAGTTAGTGGGCTAAAACCCCATGGGGTTGTAGCATGACACTAATAATTGGTTGTGGTCATTAAATATTCAATAATTAATCATTTTTTAAAATCCTAAAATCCCTCCAATATTTACTTGCTGAAGACCCTCTCAACCTAAGCATTTATATAAATTGTGACCCTCATATCCTCCTGATGTAAGGATTTCACTACTTAAAACAGGTCAGTGTGGCATTATCGCTATAAATTTTTTCCTGCGAAGCTTCAGATGCTAAAAAAAAACCCATTTGATCCAAAATCCTGATGATGCTCGTGACCAAATTTCAAATATTCTTTCTATATAGTTTTGGAGATATGACCTAATGAAGTTAGGGTTTTTGCAGGCTCTTGAATTTCATGTCAAATAGGTGACCTTGGGAAAATCGTCATAACTTTCTCTCTGAGAATTGGATTCAAATTTTGTAAAAATTGATAGAAAGAGGACAGACTATAGGTTGTTGGATATCATTTTCAGTACTAAAGGTTGAAATAGTGACACATGGCACTTCGTACTATTTAACTCTGCTAAACTTGTCCATAATCAGGTCATCATAGGATATTGGGCATAGCTATTTCTTGGAGATCCAAATATTTATCAGACCTACGGGATTGGAAAGAGGACTGAGAGGGCTACCATAGGACAAAATTTCCGAACTTGGAGATCTAAAATTACATAGATACAACAGATTCAATATCGAGTTTCTAGAAGGCAAGAAAAAATATGCATTCAAGGATCACTGCAGTAAGGACAACACATCAAAAGTCAAGGGCAAGTCTGATTCAACAAGGTATGTATGATTGGTGTTTGAATTTTAATTTGAATATTATCTTTGACATGTCTTTTTTCAAGACACTATAATCATTTTGTATGTATTTCTTATTGGGTTTTTTTCATAAATGTTGAACGTATTTACATTTGAATTTTGAATATTTCCCTGACATATGGTTTTCTGGACAGTGTAAGCATTTTTTTGTATATTGGTTTGGGTATTGTTAATTAATTCATGTGCAGGAAGGAGTATACAATTGGAAAACTCAGACACATACTAGAAGGACAATGCAATGCCAAAGTACCATTACATGAAACAAGCATAACAATACCTCAACAAATGCTAGTGTTCAAAGAAGCAGTGACATGTTAGGTATCAGGTTGTGTCAAAAGTCAGTATTATAAAAATCATCATTGTAAAATTGTAAAAGAGTCATTATTATAAAAGATTCAATCTTCCTAGAGTTGGAGAGGCATTGTCGAGAGGTATAAGTGTCATTGTTGGATAATGTTATGGTTGGGTTGCAGGTCATAGTGTGATTGGGTGATTGGTATAGTTTGCGAAAATCATTGTGAATCATATTGTATCATGGATCATTTTCCCTGGTATGTGAGTCCACACTCTTGTCTTAATTTTTATCATTATAGGGTGGCATGGAGGTGCTAGTTTGGTGCATGAAGTCACCTACAGAATGGAGCCTATGAACACTTCAGGTTGGTAGGTCGATCTAGAATGTCGAGGCATCCGTTCAGTTGACTACTGTAGAGACCAAGGCGTTGGGGCATATTTCCAGTGGGAGCTAGAGAAGAATGCTTTTCTAGAATTTTAGGAATTTGTACCTTTTATTTCAGTTGGGGCTGAATATTAAAAAATTTATTAGAAAAGTGTTCAATGGTTTTTGACCCAGAGGGGGTTTTCCACCTAAAATTCACGTGCCTATTGTGTTGTATTGTTTACTATTTTTACTGGGTAAACATCAAGAATAATTGAATATTAACTAATGCTCTGAAGATATTCAAAAGTTCTAATTGATAAAGATATTGATTCACCCCCCCCCCCCCCAAAACACACAATATTAGTATTTCCAACAGTAACATGGGGCTAGAAATAAACCTCTAGGGATATATTTCCGTCCTTCCCTCCATAAATTGGTTCACAACTAAGGGTATTTGAACCTTTGATCTCTTAGTTACGACATACTCACATTACTTTGATCACCAATTGAATTTCCCCGTGGGACATTAATAATAAACTTTATTATTATTATTATTAAAAAATATTTTAAACCTTGTCTACGACCAACCAAGGTTAACCTTAGTTTACTAAGCTTTACCTTGGCTGACTATGGTCAACTAGGGTTGACTACAATTGAATATGGTATAGTTACATTCACAAAGGATAAGTATGAAAGAATAAGGTTGACTATGGTAAACATATGATTGGCTAAGCTAGATATGGTAAATTAATAATAATAATAATATATTCAACCTTAATATTAATATTAATATTATTATTAGTAGCCGTCAACTTTATTATTATTATTAGTAATATTATTATTGTTAAACATTATAAAGTATTAAACAGTATTCACAAAAAATAATATTTATATTCAATATTAAACCTTAATAAAAAATCCTAATATTATTATTAGGGCTTGCAAATAAGGTTGGTCAACTGCATAATATTATTGTGATAGGATTAGCTAAGTTTGATCATGATCAACTATTAATAATATATTCAATCATATAATAATAATATAGTCAATGTTACTCTTCTCGTTGTTGTTGTCATTGTTATTATTATTAACTTCAACTTTAACCTTACTATTATTATTATTGTTAATAATTTTTAAACAATTACTATGTCTGACAAAGGTTGACCTTGGTTGACTAAGATTGACCTTAATTGTCTTTGGTCAAACATGGTGGAGTATGATTCAATATGGTTGAGTTACATTAAGTGAGGATGATTATGAGTGCACAAGGTTGAGTATTATCAACTATTGTATACATAAGGTTGACAAAATTTGACCATGGTAAATTATTAATAATATATTCAATTATATAATAATAATAATGTAGTCATAACTCTTATTATTATTATTAGTCAGCTTTAGTATAATTATTATTAAACATTTTAAAATATTTATTATGACTAACCAATCTTGACCTTGGTTGACAAAGTTTGACTTTAAGCAACAATGGTTGACTATAACTAAATATGATTGAGTCAAGTTGACTCACGAAAAATATGAGTAAACTGTTGGCAAAAATACTGAGAGGGGGGGTGAATCAGTATTTAGAGCTGACTGAAAAATTTTTACTTTTTCTTTCTCTTAAAACCATACTCTACTTTACTGAACCCAACTCACGTATACATGCGGATATCCTTAAGAAAACTTGCGTATGTCCAGAGATCTTATTATGCATTTAATTCTTTACTTAGATCATTGCATCATTCATTCATCAAATGTTTAGTAAGCAGTAAGCATGTGTAGTAATAACAGAATAAACCATCACACATAAGCAACACACATGAACACCAGTATTTAAGGTGGAAACCCAATTCGGGAGAAAACCACCGTTGTTTTCATCTCTGTCTTCAATATTTATTATAAAGAAAAACTCTTACAATATTGTACTGGCGCAGACTCATACCAACATGCAGGCATCCACCTGCAGTAGGTTGCAACCTTCTCTCGTTCTCCAGCCACTACTGGAATGGAGCTCGAACTCCCTGATCTCGTTTACCAGCCTCTCCTACAAGGGAGCTACTACCCCCTGCTCTCATTTACCAGCTACCACTGGAAGGGAGCTACAACCCCCTCACTAAAGGCTTCGGCCCTCAGCACCACTGCGGACCACGTTTCATCAATTTTCATACTGGATCCAACAACTTCCACACAACATACCTTGTAGGCCACTTTTCATCAAATTTTCAGACTGGACCCACTCCACACATTTAAGCTCAACATACACCAAACTGAAACTTATAACTCCATCAATTCATTCATTGAATCATCAATCAATCAACCAACAACTTGATCTTTAATCAACATAATCAGCAGCATAATCAACATTCAAACAACCTAGATCTGTATGAATACATAATTGACAATAGCAGTAAAACAGCAAAATAGATCAGACATTTAATTCCACACACTTCAGCAAAACCCTAGATTCCATACGCACTTTTACTTCACTGAACCTGCGTATATATCTGCAACTATTTAAGGACTGACCTTACATTCCATACGCGCTTTTGCTGAACCTAACCGACGTATATATGCGCTTTCACTATGACGAACCTGCGTATAGATCTGTAACTTTTCAGAACTATGCAGCTCTTCAGAACAGATAACTCATATCTCACCCTTTACTTCAGCAAATATTTGCCAAATAACAGATCTAAATATTCCATAAACAGATCTAGAAAATACATAGTCATTACAGATCTAGAGATCCCTTTTCATCATTTTCTTCATAGGTGCATTATTAATTCAGATCAATCAGTAAATTGTTACCCATTCCATGCAGATATACTTCAGAGTGAAGTATTCATTAAAACCCAGACCTATGCACCCTCTTGCACTATGATCTTCTTCTCCATATATAGATTTAGCCTTTGTCAATACCATGAGTCAAAACCACTCAACCGCTGATGGTATTCCTGGACGAGATCAAATAGATAATCCAGCGCTCAATATAGTGGGCCAATACCATGGTAATGCCCCTAGGTATCATAGTTTTTAGAGCACAAAAGGCATACGCGACTTGGAGCGTTTGTATCTACATGTATATACGATTTCTCTTCAAACTAGATGTGTATATACTAGTCCTGAATGTATACGCGAGTTTCCTTCACAAAAGTAGTGTATACATTGAATCCATACGCGGGTTGCCTTCATAAAATTAGCGTATACATTGTATTATATTTATAATTTCTCTGGCACTTACTGAAATTCCTTTTTCTGCTACTTCTGAACTGATTTGTAGATACATCATTTTTACATCTTTAACAAATAGGTCGCTATCAAAACGAAACTCGTCAAGTAGGTTTCCATCAAGGACAACTTCATCAAGTAGGTTGCCATCAAGGACAACACATTGCATCATATTGCCAACAATCTGCCCCTTTGGACTTGATGGAAACCATGATGGTGTTTGATCACCACAACAGATAGATACATTGATTATAACCATTATTAAAACACCATGATACTCTCCCCCTTTGACATCAAGGGCAAAGGACAGATCAAAACCAAAACAAGGTTTTTCTTCTCTTGTAGAAAGAAGAGCTCTGTAGATCTTATGTGTACTGAAGTTACCATGCTCCCCCTGAGTTCATGCTGAACCTTCAAACATATTTTTGACTCAAGTACCCAACCAAGTGGGTTTACACATTTTGACTCAACTACCCAACCAAGTGGGTTTACAAATTTGAAGAAATCCTTACATGACTGAATATAACAATTTACATCATAGGTCTCAACATAACCTTTTCATCAAATTACAAATATGACTTTTTATAACAAATACCAAAAAGACCTCAAGAGAGAGATCATATTTCAGAACCATCATAATGCCAACAATGCATTACTCTCAGCAAGGCTAATGCTCCCCCTAAAACTATGCTCCTGTCCTTGAGCTGACTCACTATTTTTTTTATCAGAAAAACATACGCTTTTGTCTCCAACGGAACTCGCGTGTATACGCGGCTTTAGTTCATGAAACCCGCGTATGAAAAGTGAAATGCTGAAAATTTCATAGCTCCATTTTCTCCTGGATTTATACATTATGTTCCTATCTTCTATTGTCACATTAGATGCACTGTTAGAAATAAACACAACCAGAATTACCAAACCAACCATGGGAATCACCATATATTTCTCCCCTTGTGATGATACATTACTAATTCCTACAATGTATCTCACATCACTCTTGCAATAATTATGAGAAGTAAGCTTTAGAAGCAGCAGACTACAGTAGGATTATTATCCCCTATGTTTTTGACCGGTCCTCCTTCTTTTTCTAGCTTTGCTTGAAATTTCTTATTGTGTGCTGGAAAGTATCCAATTTCTCAGATCTATTCATCTTGCATTCTTTTTCTACATGTCCATACTTATTACAAGCATAACATCTTGTGTGACCAAAAAAGTAAGCATCGGGATCATAAAGTGTTTTTCTATTCTTTCTTCTATTGCAATCAACTGCTTTATGGCCAAACTTGCTGCGTGAAAAACAATATCCCTTAAAGAAACCTAAGTACCTTTCTGTGTAGAATCTGTTTGTTTGTCACTGAAACAATCTTCTTCTGCAATTGGCTGCAACATGCCCATAATTATGACATTTAAAGCATTCAACATTATTGATCAAAGGAGAGAATCAATTGATGCTTCTATAGTTAGGAGGGAATGATTTCTTTTGAGAGTTCATGATTGTCGGTTGACCTTTTGTTTATTTCAACACTTCAGCTTTTGCATTGATATCCTTTGAATCTTTAGCACTTTCTTGTGAACTAGATTCTCCTTTAACAGTTTCATGAAAACCAAGAACAAATTTAACAGAAGGAGACCTTTGACTACTAAGAATACTGTCCAGAATCTTAGTACTATCTTGAAACCTCAAGAGTTTATCTTTTTCTTCTAATTTACCTTTTAAGATGTTTACCTCAACCTCCAATCTTTGGCATTGCTTCTTCATACTTTCTTCGACCCTTCTTCTTTCTTCTACTTGATCATTCAATTTTAAAATCTCTTCTTTCAACCCATTTTCTTGTTCTTCAAAAGTTTTTAAAAGTTCTGCATTCTTCTTATTTGATTTTTCCAGATCTGTTTTGAGAGAGATGATTTCTACATTAAGTCTTTCACTTCGATTGGTTACTTTATCCTGCAGTCTTTGATAGATTTCTATCTTTCCATTCATTCTAGAGATCATATCTTTGTAGATAGATTCCTTCTTTTTAAATTGGTCTTCAACATTAATCTTGAGATTTTCTTCTAGACCCATACTGTTACTTTCACTATCATTTTCATTATCTTCACCATTGCTTGCATAAGGAAGTGAATCACAAGAACAAGGATTAATTCCTTTTGCATCATCTTCATTTTCTGCCGTACACGAATTCTGAGATATCTTCTTTCCTTGAGTAGCCCTCTTCTTTTTCTTCCTTCCCTTTAAGAAATTATCATCATCCATGGTAGATGCCATGAGCACTTGCAGATCTTGGTCAGAATATTCTTCATCCTCATTTGACACTTCATCATTATCTTCATTTGTATAATAACTCTTTCCCTTTTCAAATTGTTTCCCTTTATCATGATTTTCTTCATCAGGACATTTAGTAGCATAATGACCAACTCTTCCACAAGCAAAACACTTGAAGGGAAGCTTACCTCTGAATCTTCCAATACCTGGTTGGAGTCTTCTCACAAAATTTGCTTTTGTTCGTATCTTCCAGAATAACAGATTACTTCCATTGAATAGAGGCTGCCTTATAGAAAATACTCCTTCATGACTTCCCATTGCAACAGATCTCCTTCAAGCGATCAAGCTTCTACAGAAGGACCTGCTCTGATAGCAATTGTTGGGAAAAATACTGAGAGGGGGGGTGAATCAGTATTTAGAGCTGACTGAAAACTTTTTACTTTTTCTTTCTCTTAAAACCATACACTACTTTACTGAACCCAACTCGCGGATATCCTTAGAAAATTGCGTATGTCCAGAGATCTAATTATGCATTTAATTCTTTACTTATATCATTGCATCATTCATTAATCAGATGTTTAGTAAGTAGTAAGCATGTGCAGTAATAACAGAATAAACCATCACACATAAGAAACACACATGAACAACAGTATTTAAGGTGGAAACCCAATTCGGGAGAAAACCACCACTGTTGTCGTCTCTGTCTTCAATATTTATTATAAAGAAAAATTCTTACAATTTTGTACTGGCACAGACTCATACCAGAACGCAGGCACCCACCTGCAGAAGGCTGCAACCTTCTCTCGTTCTCCAACCACTACTGGAAGGGAGCTCCAACCCCATGATCTCATTTACCAGCCTCTCCTGGAAGGGAGCTACTACCCCCTGCTCTCGTTTACCAACCTCTCCTGGAAGGGAGCTACTACCCCCTGCTCTCGTTTACCAGCTACCACTGGAAGGGAGCTACAACCCCCTCACTGAAGGCTTCGACCCTCAGCACCACTACGAACCACGTTTCATCAATTTTCATACTGGATCCAACAGATTCCACACAACATACCTTGTAGGCCATTTTTCATCAGATTTTCAGACTTGACCCACTCCACACATTTAAGCTCAACAGATATCAAACTAAAACTTATAACCCCATCAATTCATTCATTGAATCATCAACCAATCAACCAACAACTTGATCTTTAATCAACATAATCAGCAGCATAATCAACATTCAAACAACCCAGATCTGTATGAATACATCATTGACATATAGCAGTAAAACAACAAAATAGATCAGACATTTCATTCCACACACTTCCGCAAAACCCTAGATTCCATACGTGCTTTTACTTCACTGAACCCGCGTATATACACGCTTTCACAGAGACAAACCTGTGTATATATCTACAACTATTTAAACATTGACCTTACATTCCATACGCGCTTTTGGTGAACCTAACCGGCGTATATACGCACTTTCGCTATGAAAAACCTGCATACAAATCTGTAACTTTTCAGAACTAAGCAGCTCTTCAGAACAGATAACTCAGATCTCACCCTTTACTTCAGTAAAGATTCACTAGATCACAGATCTAAACATTCCATAAACAAATCTAGAAAATACATAGTCATTTTAGATCTAGAGATCCCTCTTCATAATTTTCTTCATAGGTGCATTATTAATTCATATCAATCAATAAAATGTTACCCATTCGATGCAGATATACTTCAAAGTGAAGTATTCATTAAAACCCAGACCTATGCACCCTCTTGCACTATGATCTTCTTCTCCTTATATAGATTTAGCCTTTTTCAATACCATGAGTCAAAACCACTCAACCGCTGATGGTATTCGTGGACGGGATCAAACAAATAATCCAACTCTCAATACAGTGGGCCAATACCATGGTAATGCCCCTAGGTATCATATTTTTTAGAGCGCAAAAGGCATACGTGACTTGGAGCGTTCGTATCCATGTGTATACACGATTTCTCTTCAAACTAGATGTGTATATACTAGTCCTGAATGTATACGTGGGTTTCCTTCACAAAAGTAGTGTATACATTGAATCCATATGCGGGTTGCCTTCATAAAATTAGTGTATACATTGTATTATATTTATCATTTCTCTGGCACTTACTGAAATTCCTTTTTTTGCTACTTCTGACCTGATCTGTAGATACATCATTTTTACATCTTTAACAAATAGTTTGCTATCAAAATTCAACTCATCAAGTAGGTTTCCATCAAGGACAACTTCATCAAGTAGGTTGCCATCAAGGAAAACAAATTGCATCATATTTCCAACAATCTCCCCCTTTTTACTTGATGGCAACCATGATGGTGTTTGATCACCACAACAGATAGATACATTGATTATAACCATTATTCAAACACCATGATACTCACCCCCTTTGACATCAAGGGCAAAGGACGAATCAAAACCAAAACAAGGTTTTTCTTCTCTTGTATAAAGAAGAGCTCTGTAGATCTGATGTGCAATGAAGTTACCATGCTCCCACTGAGTTCACGCTGAATCTTCAAACATATTTTTCAATGAAGTACATGACTCTATGACCTTTTCTATCACCAAGGACTCATACTTACATCAATGATCCAACCAAGTGGATTTACATATGCGACTCAAGTACCCAACCAAGTGGGTTTACACATTTTGACTCAACTACCCAACCAAGTGGGTTTACAAATTTGAAGAAGTCCTTACATGACTAAATATAACGATTTACATCATAGGTCTCAACATAACCTTTTCATCAAATTACAAATATTACTTTTTATAACAAATACCAAAAAGACCTCAAGAGAGAGATCATATTTTAGAACCATCATAATGCCAACAATGCATTACTCTCAGCAAGGCTAATGCTCCCCCTGAAACTGTGCTCCTGTCCTTGAGCTGACTCACTGTTTTTCTTATCAGAAAAACATACACTTCTGTCTCCAATGGAAATCGCGTGTATACGTGGCTTTATTTCATGAAACCCGCGTATGAAAAGTGAAATACTGAAAATTTCACAGCTCCATTTTCTCCTGGATTTATACATTCTGTACCTGTCTTCTGTTGTCACATTAGATGCACTGTTAGAAATAAACACAACCAAAATTACCAAACCAGCCATGGGAATCACCATATATTGCTCCCCTTGTGATGACACATTACTGATTCCTATAATGTATCTCACATCACTCCTCCAGTCATTATGAGAAGTAAGCTTTAGAAGTGGAAGACTACAGTAAGATTATTATCCCCTATGTTTTTCACCCGTCCTCCTTCTTTTTCCAGCTTTGCTTGAAATTTCTTATTGTGTTCTGGAAATTATCCAATTTCTCAGATCTATTCATCCTGCATTATTTTTCTACATGTCCATACTTGTTACAAGCATAGCATCTTGTGTGACCAGAAAAGTAAGCATAGGGATCATAATTTTTTTTTCTATTCTTTCTTCTATTGCAATCAACTGCTTTATGACCAAACTTGCTGCATGAAAAACAATATCCCTTAAAGAAACCTAAGTACCTTTCTGTGTAGAATCTGTTTGGTTGTGACTGAAACAATCTGCTTCTGCAATTGGCTGCAACATGCCCATAATTATGACATTTAAAGCATTCAACATTATTGATCAAAGGGAGAATCGATTGATGCTCCTATAGTTAGGAGGGAATGATTTCTTTTGAGAGTTCATGATTGTCGGTTGACCTTTTGTTTCTTTCAACACTTCAACTTTTGCATTGATATCCTTTGAATCTTTAGCACTTTCTTGTGGACTAGATTCTCCTTTAACAGTTTCATGAAAACCAAGACCAAATTTAACAGAAGGAGACCTTTGACTACTAAGAATATTGTCCAGAATCTTAGTACTATCTTGAAACCTCAAGAGTTTATCTTTTTCTTCTAATTTACCTTTTAAAATGTTTACCTCAACCTCCAATCTTTGGCATTGCTTCTTCATACTTTCTTGAACCCTTCTTCCTTCTTCTACTTGATCATTCAATTTTAAAATATCTTCTTTCAATCCATTTTCTTGTTCTTCAAAAGTTTGTAAAAGTTCTTCATTCTTCTTATTTGATTTTTCCAGATCTGTTTTGAGAGAGATGATTTCTGCTTCAAGTCTTTCACTTCGATTGGTTACTTTATCCTGCAGTCTTTGATACATTTCTATCTGTCCATTCATTCTAGAGATCATATCTTTGTAGATAGATTCCTTCTTTTTAAATTGATCTTCAACATTAATCTTGAGATTTGCTTCTAGACCCATACTGTTACTTTCACTATCATTTTCACTATCTTCACCATTGCTTGCATAAGGAAGTGAATCACAAGAACAAGGATTAATACCTTTTGCATCATCTTCATTTTCTGTCGTACATGATTTCTGAGATATCTTCTTTCCTTGAGTAGCCCTCTTCTTTTGCTTCCTTCCCTTTGTGAAATTATCATCATCCATGGTAGATGCCATGAGCACTTGCAGATCTTGGTCAAAATATTCTTCATTCTGATTTGACACTTCATCATTATCTTCATTTGTATAATAACTCTTTCCCTTTTCAAATTGTTTCTCTTTATCATGATTTTCTTCATAAGGACATTTAGCAGCATAATGACCAACACTTCCACAAGAAAAACACTTGAAGGGAAGCTTACCTCTGAATCTTCCAGTACCTAGTTGTAGTCTTCTCACAAAATTTGCTTTTGTTCGTCTCTTCCAGAATAACATATTACTTCCATTGAATAGAGGTGGTTTATAGAAAATACTCCTTCATGACTTCCCATTGCAACGGATCTCCTTCAAGCGATCAAGCTTTTGCAGAAGGACCTACTCTGATACCAATTGTTGGTAAAAATACTGAGAAGGGGGGTGAATCAGTATTTAGAGCTGACTGAAAACTTTTTACTTTTTCTTTCTCTTAAAACCATACGCTACTTTACTAAACACAACTCGCGGATATCCTTAAGAAAACTTGCGTATGTCCAGAGATCTTATTATGCATTTAATTCTTTACTTAGATCATTGCATCATTCATTCATCAGATGTTTAGTAAGAAGTAAGCATGTGCAGTAATAACAGAATAAACCATCACACATAAGCAACACACATGAACACCACTATTTAAGGTGGAAACCAAATTCGGGAGAAAACCACTGTTGTTGTCGTCTCTGTCTTCAATGTTTATTATAAAGAAAAATTCTTACAATTTTGTACTGGCACAGAATCATACCAGCACGCAGGCACCCACCTGCAGAAGGTTGCAACCTTCTCTCATTCTCCAGCCACTACTGGAAGGGAGCTCCAACCCCCTGATCTCGTTTATTAGCCTCTCCTGGAAGGGAGCTACTACCCCCTACTCTCGTTTACCAGCTACCACTGGAAGGGAGCTACAACCCCCTCACTGAAGGCTTCGGCCCTCAGCACCAATGCGGACCACGTTTCATCAATTTTCATACTGGATCCAACAACTTCCACACAATATACCTTGTAGGCCACGTTTCATCAGATTTTCAGAATGGACCCACTCCACACATTTAAGCTCAACATACATCAAACTGAAACTTATAACCCCATCAATTCATTCATTGAATCATTAACCAATCAACCAACAACTTGATCTTTAATCAACATAATCAGCAGCATAATCAACATTCAAACAACCCAGATCTGTATGAATACATCATTGACAGATAGCAGTAAAACAGCAAAACAGATCAAACATTTCATTCCACACACGTCAGCAAAACCCTAGATTCCACACGCGCTTTTACTTCACTGAACCCGCATATATACGCGCTTTCACAGAGACAAACCCGCGTATATATCTAAAACTATTTAAGGACTGACCTTACATTCCATATGCGCTTTTGTTGAATCTAACCAGTGTATATACGCGCTTTCACTGTGACTAAACTGCATATAGATCTGTAACTTTTCAGAACTATGTAGCTCTTCAGAATAGATAACTCAGATCTCACCCTTTACTTCAGAAAAGATTCGCCAGATCACAGATCTAAACATTCCATAAACAGATCTAGAAAATACATAGTCATTTCATATCTAGAGATCCCTCTTCATCATTTTCTTCATAGGTGCATTACTAATTCATATCAATCAATAAATTGTTACCCATTCCATGCAGATATACTTCAGAGTGAAGTATTCATTAAAACCCAGACCTATGCACCCTCTTGCACTATGATCTTCTTCTCCTTATATAGATTTAGCCTTTGTCAATACCATGAGTCAAAACCACTCAACCGTTGATGGTATTCCTGGACGGGATCAAATAGATAATCCAGCACTCAATACAGTGGGCCAATACCATGGTAATTCCCCTAGGTATCATAGTTTTTAGAGCGCAAAAAGCATATGCGACTTGGAGCGTTCGTACCCGCGTGTATATGTGATTTCTCTTCAAACTAGATGCGTATATACTAGTCCTGAATGTATACGCGAGTTTCCTTCACAAAAGTAGTGTATACATTGAATCCATACACGGGTTGCCTTCATAAAAGTAGCGTATACATTGTATTATATTTATCATTTCTCTGGCACTTACTGAAATTCCTTTTTCTGCTACTTCTGAACTGATCTGTAGATACATCATTTTTACATCTTTAACAAATAGGTCGCTATCAAAACGCAACTCATCAAATAGGTTTCCATCAAGGACAACTTCATCAAGTAGGTTGCCATTAAGGACAACACATTGCATCATATTGCCAACAATCTCCCCTTTTGGACTTGATGGCAACCATGATGGTGTTTGATCACCACAACAGATAGATACATTGATTATAACCATTATTCAAACACCATGATACTCTCCCCCTTTGACATCAAGGGCAAAGGATGGATCAAAACCAAAACAAGGTTTTTCTTCTCTTGTAGAAAGAAGAGCTCTGTAGATCTGATGTGCACTGAAGTTACCATGCTCCCCCTGAGTTCACGCTGAATCTTGAAACATATTTTTCAATGAAGTACATGACTCTCTGACCTTTCCTATCACCAAGGACTCATACTTACATCAATGATCCAACCAAGTGGATTTACAGATGTGACTCAAGTAGCCAACCAAGTGGGTTTACACATTTTGACTCAACTACCCAACCAAGTGGGTTTACAAATTTGAAGAAGTCCTTACATGACTGAATATAACAATTTACATCATAGGTCTCAACATAACCTTTTCATCAAATCACAAATATGAATTTTTATAACTAATACCAAAAAGACCTCAAGAGAGAGATCGTATTTCAGAACCATCATAATGCCAACAATGCATTACTCTCAGCAAGGCTAATGCTCCCCCTGAAACTGTGCTCCTATCCTTGAGCTGACTCACTGTTTTTCTTATCAGAAAAACATACGCTTATATTTCCAACGGAAATCGCGTGTATACGCGGCTTTAGTTCATGAAACCCGCGTATGAAAAGTGAAATACTGAAAATTTCACAGCTCCATTTTCTCCTGGATTTATACATTCTGTACCTGTCTTCTGTTGTCACATTAGATGCACTGTTAGAAAAAACACAACCAGAATTACCAAACCAACCATGGGAATCACCATATAGTGCTCCCCTTGTGATGATACATTACTGATTCCTATAATGTATCTCACATCACTCCTGCAGTCATTATGAGAAGTAAGCTTTAGAAGCAGAAGACTGTAGTAGGATTATTATCCCCTACGTTTTTGACCGGTCCTCCTTCTTTTTCCAGCTTTGCTTGAAATTTCTTATTGTGTGCTGGAAATTATCCAATTTCTCAGATCTATTCATCCTGCATTATTTTTCTACATGTCCATACTTGTTACAAGCATAAAATCTTGTGTGACCAGAAAAGTAAGCATAGGGATCATAATGTGTTTTTCTATTCTTTCTTCTATTGCAATCAGCTGCTTTATGACCAAACTTGCTGCATGAAAAACAATATCCCTTAAAGAAACCTGAGTACCTTTCTGTGTAGAATCTGTTTGTTTGTGACTGAAAAAATCTGCTTCTGCAATTGGCCGCAACATGCCCATAATTATGACATTTAAAGCATTCAACATTATTGATCAAAGGAGAGAATCGATTGATGATTCTATAGTTAGGAGGGAATGATTTCTTTTGAGAGTTCATGATTGTCGGTTGACCTTTTGTTTCTTTCAACACTTCAAGTATTACATTGATATCTGTTGAATCTTTAGCACTTTCTTGTGAACTAGATTCTCCTTTAACAGTTTCATGAAAACCAAGACCAAATTTAACAGAAGGAGACCTTTGACTACTAAGAATATTGTCCAGAATCTTAGTACTATCTTAAAACCTCAAGAGTTTATCTTTTTCTTCTAATTTACCTTTTAAGATGTTTACCTCAACCTCCAATCTTTGGCATTGCTTCTTCATACTTTCTTCGACTCTTCTTCATTATTATACTTGATCATTCAATTTTAAAATCTCTTCTTTCAACCCATTTTCTTGTTCTTCAAAAGTTTGTAAAAGTTCTTCATTCTTCTTATTTGATTTTTCCAGATCTGTTTTGAGAGAGATGATTTTTGCTTCAAGTCTTTCACTTTGATTGGTTACTTTATCCTGCAGTCTTTGATACATTTCTATATTTCCATTCATTCTAGAGATCATATCTTTGTAGATATATTCCTTCTTTTTAAATTGATCTTCAACATAAATCTTGAGATTTGCTTCTAGACCCATACTGTTACTTTCACTATCATTTTCATTATCTTCACCATTTCTTGCATAAGGAAGTGAATCACAAGAACAAGGATTAATACCTTTTGCATCATATTCATTTTCTCTCGTACATGATTTCTGAGATATCTTCTTTCCTTGAGTAGCCCTCTTCTTTTGCTTCCTTCCCTTTGTGAAATTATCATCATCCATGGTAGATGCCATGAGCACTTGCAGATCTTGGTCAAAATCTTCTTCATCCTCATTTGACACTTCATCATTATCTTCATTTGTATAATAACTCTTTCCCTTTTCAAATTGTTTCCCTTTATGATGATTTTCTTCATAAGGACATTTAGCAGCATAATAACCAACACTTCCACAAGCAAAACACTTGAAGGGAAGCTTACGTCTGAATCTTCTAGTACCTGGTTGGAGTCTTCTCACAAAATTTGCTTTTGTTCGTATCTTCCAGAATAACAGATTACTTCCATTGAATAGAGGTGGCCTTATAGAAAATACTCCTTCATGACTTCCCATTGTAACAGATCTCCTTCAAGCAATCAAGCTTCTGCAGAAGGACCTGCTCTGATACCAATTTTTGGGAAAAATACTGATAGAGGGGGTGAATCAGTATTTAGAGCTAACTGAAAAATTTTTACTTTTTCTTTCTCTTAAAACCATATGCTACTTTACTGAACCCAACTCGCGTATACATGCGGATATCCTTAAGAAAACTTGCATATGTCCAGAGATCTTATTATGCATTTAATTCTTTACTTAGATCATTGCATCATTCATTCATCAGATGTTTAGTAAGAAGTAAGCATGTGCAGTAATAACAGAATAAACCATCACACATAAGCAACACACATGAACACCAGTATTTAAGGTGGAAACACAATTCAGAAGAAAACCACCGCTGTTGTCGTCTTTGTCTTCAATATTTATTATAAATAAAACTTCTTACAATTTTTTACTGGCGCAAACTCATACCAGCACGCAGGCACCCACCTGCAGAAGGCTGCAACCTTCTCTCGTTCTCCAGCCACTACTGGAATGGAGCTCCAACCCCCTGATCTCGTTTACCAGCCTCTCCTGGAAGGGAGCTACTACCCCCTGCTCTCGTTTATCAGCCTCTTCTGGAAGGGAGCTACTGCCCCCTGCTCTTGTTTACCAGCTACCAGTGGAAGTGAGCTACAAACCCCTCACTGAAGGCTTCGGCTCTCAGCACCACTGCGGACTACATTTCATCAATTTTTATACTGGATCCAACAGCTTCCACACAACATACCGTGTAGGCCACTTTTCATCATATTTTTAGACTGGACCCACTCCACACATTTAAGCTCAACATACATGAAATTGAAACTTATAACCCCATCAATTCATTCATTGAATCATCAACCAATCAACGAACAACTTGATCTTTAATCAGCATAATCTACAGCATAATCAACATTCAAACAACCCATATCTGTATGAATACATCATTGACAGATAGCAGTAAAACAGCAAAACATATCAGAAATTTCATTCCACACATTTCAGCAAAACCCTAGATTCCATACGCACTTTTACTTCACTGAACCCGCATATATACGCAATTTCATAGAGACAAACCCGCGTATATATATGCAACTATTTAAGGACTGACCTTACATTCTATACACGCTTTTGTTGAACCTAACCGACGTATATACGTGCTTTCGCTGTGACGAACCTACGTATAGATATGTAACTTTTCAGAACAATGCAGCGCTTCAGAATAGATAACTCAGATCTCACCCTTTACTTCAGCAAAGATTTGCGAGATCACAGATCTAAACATTCCATAAACAGATCTAGAAAATACATAGTCATTTCAGATCTAGAGATCCCTCTTCATCATTTTCTTCATAGGTGCATTATTAATTCAGATCAATCAATAAAATGTTACCCATTCCATGTAGATATACTTCAGAGTGAAGTATTCATTAAAACCCAGACCTATGCCCCCTTGCACTATGATCTTCTTCTCCTTATATAGATTTAGCCTTTGTCAATACCATGAGTCAAAACCACTCAACCGCTGATGGTATTCCTGGACGGGATCAAATAGATAATCCAGCGCTCAATACAGTGGGCCAATACCATGGTAATTCCCCTAGGTATCATAGTTTTTAGAGCGCAAAAGGCACACACGACTTGGAGCGTTCTTATCCGCGTGTCTACGCGATTTCTCTTCAAACTAGATGTGTATATACTAGTCCTGAATGTATACACGGGTTTCCTTCACAAAAGTAGTGTATACATTGAATCCATACGCAGGTTGCCTTCATAAAAGTAGTGTATTTTCGGGCTGGGTTGATGGTTACTCCAGTAGTTCAACCACCCCAGTACGTGGCCAACTGTTTCCAACCGATTGAAACTACTTTGAGGAAGTATAAAATCCCCTCATGTGTATGGCCTAAGGGAGAAAGAAATTTTATAGATATTATACTCTGTTGGAATCCCAATTCAAGTCTGAATTCCCGTGCCTCCTACACTTTCCCAGATTTATACAGGAAACCCTTGTTTCCTGGAGATGTTCATCCATTTATATGCCATCTCGAGTGGACAAGTCTTGAAAGTATCTTAGTGAGGCAAGGGCGGGACGAATCCGGACGACGGTCTGTTCGAAGATCGTGGAAGGATTCAGGTGATCTCTCCACTTTTACTATTGTACATGCTGTTCATAATAATGAAGAACCATCTTGTTCCTGAACTTATGTGCTAATGTCTATTTGCATATGTGAAAAGATTGATTAATAAAGCATTTATTATGGTTTATATAATGTTTCACATGGATTACACTAACATTTAGGAGAAATATATGATGTACAACTAGGTTTCCGTGCACGTTCTTTCTTGTTTTCTAGGTTAAGGAGGAAGAAGGGCTGCTGGGGGTTTGGACCCCACGGGATCTACATCGAACGTAGGACTACGGGTGAGTTCTACTATCATTTTTATCTAGTTTTTAGCATTCAAGTGTGGTTGTGTGTGAATCCTTCTGAATAGCATGCCCTGATCTGTGGAGGTTTTGACCCACCAAACCTCTAGGGTGTTTTTCCCCGAAACAGAACTGGCGACTCCGCCGGGGACCACATTCTTGTGATTCCCCTGTTGGGTGGTTTCATTTTTTTGAAAGGTTTCCAACAGTTTTAACTTTTATTTTCAGTCCAGTTAACTTGTTCTCAGTCAGACTGAAGACCTGGTTCTTTATCCAGGCTTAATATTTTTATTTTTTCATTATTTACCTTCATATATGTGAGTTTTTCTGTACACAGACGTGTATACATGCAGTTTTTGTTAAAGGGAGTCGTGTATACGCGGGTTTCCTTTAACACAGTCGCGTATGCACGCTTGTTTCAAAACTGTCAAGTAGCGTATGCCTGGGTGAATTTTGAAATTTTTGATTTCTTGGCTTTTTAGTCTCGTCTGCCTGTGGAGACCTATTTTTGCAGTGTCTTTGAATCCTCTGGATTGTGTTGAAAGTGGTATTTTCTCTTTTCTCTCTCTGTTTTGGTTGAAAACTAACTTATCTAGCAAATCTTGTTTCTTGTGGTTGCATTTCTAGTTCGAGTACCAAGATCGCTTCCTGGGGATTCTTGGCTGTTCTACTTCATCAGGACAGAGAGCTTTTGCTCATTTACTCTTTCCTACCTTTGTGTCTTGCATTGCGCTTCTATTTTTTCCCATTTCTTAGTTGGTTTTCTTGAGTTCATTTGACTAGGTCTTGTTGCAATTTTTGAAGAGTCCTTCTTGGTTCTTTGAAGTTTTTGTTTGCTGCAAGGTTGTAATATTCTTCTGGGCTGAGTTTTTGAGTTTCTTGTCTTCCTTTGCTCATATATATCTTGCTACTAAGTAGCCTTATAAGATTTGGAGCATTCTTTGGAGTTTTCGCTTGAAATTCAGAATAGTTTGGCTTGGAATTTGATAGTTTTCTTGGTCTCTTCGAGCTCTTCTTTTTTAAAAATTCAAAAGCTCAAAAACATTTCGTTTTGTTATTTGCTTTTGTTTTGCATTTTTGTTTTCATTTCGTTATATCTTTTGAAGCTTTGTTGAGATTTCTTCCCTTTGGTTTTTGACTTGATTTTGGAAAGGAATTATCATTGGTTTCTTCCTCTTGTTTCAAGTGTTTTTTATGTCTTTATACTGAGAGTTTTTGACTTCGGGAACTAGCTTTGTGGACAATCAATAAGTGATAAAACTGAAGGATCTTTGGGAAATTTCTCTCTGCTTTAGTAGTTTTTGCATCTTAGAATTTGCATGCTCTTAGTTATTTGCATCCGGTGCACTTAAGCATTTAGTCATTTTCATAATTTTTGTGAGTGTGAAGTTTGTCATCTGAAAAAGAACATTTTTTAGTCTCGTAGAACCTTTGTAGAAATTTCTTTTCATCGAAAGGAAATTACTACATTTGCATGTAGTTTGGTTTTTATTAATTTCTTTTCTGCGTCAAAACACCACAAGTTTCATTTCCGTATCCCTTTGACTTAATACAACATCCGATTAAAATAAGCGCTATAATTTAAAAGCAACTAGCAAGTTTTTATTAAGTGTCATACACCAACTAGCTAGGTTGTAGGGCCTTGGATTAGGTGAGTGGAGAGTTAACTCTCCAAGGCCACTCAAACAAAACATAGAAGTTGATTAATTGAGCGAAATCTAACTCCGTTAGGTGGACCGGGAAAGCTCTCCTCCAGAGAGTCAAGCGCGAGGGGAAGTGAAGGCTGAGAAGAGAGATACCCCCTCTCTGATTTGCTGGATCTAACCTCAAGACCATTCCGCCCAGCTTCTGACACGGATTGGTGCCCATAGTTGCCACTCCTAGTTTCCACATAGGTGACTGCGGGGGGGAATACCCATGGTACCTGAGGCAGACGTCGTATCACTTCCAGTAGTACTTCTGGGGGGTGCCCTTGCGAAGCTTGGGTACTTGTGCCGGCAAAGGTTGTTGTTAGGAGGTCGGCGTAACTGTTTCTGTTACCTTCGCTAGTAGGCCTGGGCCGTAATTATCCCAGACTACTTTCGGGAGGTCCTATATTTCGCTTTCTTGTATTTTGGTGTCCGGTCCTAATCACCCGGAGCGGAAATACCTGAAGGTTGTTTGCTTGATTGTATCTCAGGGATTTATTTTTGTAGTGAGTGCTCTTTGCTCCTAGCTTTCCTAGCTTTATACTTTTTGAGTCTAATTAAAGTTTTTTAAAGTGGCTGATCAAGCACCTCGTCGATCAAGGAGAATCCGGGGGTTATCTCCCGAGAGTCCAGAGCCTTCTTCAAGAAGGCGCAGGAGTAATTTAGCAGGTGAGTATCACCCTGTGACGTCTGACGCAGTGGAGAGAGATCCTCCACAAGGGTTTGAAGGTTTCATAGCTGGTTCTAGTGTTGGTTCTGAGAGGAGCGCTCCGCTCACCTCGAGAGTCTTATTTCCTCAGGAAGAAGAAGTACAAGTAGAGGAAGTGTCTCAACCCTCTGAATCACTTCCATCTCCTCTTCCTCCTGATTATCCGTTCATTGTTGAATACATCGGACCTAAGTCAGAGATACCGGAATATCCTCCATATTATACATACCTTTCGATGGCCACAACTGGGAACGCGGCTTCTGTTGTGAGTGCTGCAGGCATTCAAACTCCTGCTTCTATAGAAGGAGGAGGCACTATTGCTATATCTTCGATTGCTTCTATTATTGCTATGTTTGGCTCTGGTTTCACCCAAGCACATGCTTCTCAATCTGGTCCCTTCTGTTTTGGAATCCCCACTAGTGGGATTCCTTCTTTTTCCTTTTCCGCTGCTGCAGCTGGATCTACACCCATGTCCTCCATGACTAGTGGATCAGCTTCTTTTCAAGGGTTCCCTTTTGGAACTGGGCATATTCCTAGTTCAAATCCTTATTTAGGGTCCTTTCCGTTCACTTCTCATACTCAGAGTTTCAACCCTTGGTCTGGAGGTCAAAATTCGACCACTTTTACAGGTTGGAACCCTGTATTCACTACAGCGGGGGCAGGGAATCAGTTTTACGCTGGTCACCAAGGGAATGCTTCTTTCCCTTCATCGAGTGCTTATCATACTTTTTCCCCTCTTTCTAATGCCTGGAACCCCTATCAGGGGCTTTCCTCTTCATTTAATGCTTCGGGGGGGGCGCTGGTCTAGTCTTTGGTAACTCTACGTCGGTAGGAGGTTCTTCGCCTTTTTCTACGAGTTCTTTTTGGCAACCTGGTGCCTCATCAAATCTAGGGTATTCTTTTCATAATGTTGGGAATCCATCCCATCAAGGATGGAATCCTCAGGCTCCACCTCGTTTACCTTTTCTGGCAACATTAAACTTGCCAGATCTGTCGAAATTGACGAATGATCTGATCCGGTATAGTCCGGGGTGGCCTCCGGTTCCAACCAAACTTCCTTCAGATATTCCAAAGTTTGAAGGTAAGAATGGAGAAGATTCGGCTAACCACATCACCACTTTCCAGTTATGGTGTTTGTCTAACTCCCTGATCGATGATTCGAATAGGTTGAGATTGTTTCAACGCACCTTAACTGGAAACGCTGCCAAATGGTATATTGAGCTAACTGGGGGCAATTTTTCTACATTTAGAGAGCTGGCTATTACATTTCTAAACCATTTCCAGTTGCCCGTCCATTATGACGCCGGGACTGAACTCCTAGCTAATTTTAAACAGGATGACGCAACCCACATTTCTGACCATATTCAGGAATGGAGGAGAAGGAAGAGGCTTATTAAAGCTCATATTCCAAGAGAATTCCTTTTGGAATGGTTTCTGAAATCTCTGCACTTAGATATTTCGAAAGGTGTAGCCCTCTCCGGGGTATTTTCCGAGGAGCAGGCCATTTTTAGGGCCCAACAGTTGGAATTGATTTATTCTCAGTATGGGGTCCTTCATAAATATTTTCCCAATGCTCCTCGCTCCAAATTAGATTTATCCAAAACTAAGCCTGGTCCTTATGGTGATGGACTGATTGGTTCGATCAATAGTGGTGCAGCTAGCCTGCTTACTCAATTGCAGCAGTTGTCTTTACAATCTGCTCCTTCTGGTCAGGCTATGCCTGTCGAGTCATCACCTTCCCAATCTTTGTCAGTTAATGTCGTCCAAACTTCCGATCCCAAAGGAAATCAACAATCCGAAGGGAAGAAGAAGGGACGGAATAATAAGAAAAAGAGCAAGAATGGGAAGGAAAATGCGAATAAAACCAACGAGCATGTTGGTGAGGGTCCAAAGGAGAAAAAGAAAGTGAAGTTTCCATGCAAATTGTGTGTTGGAGACCATCTTACACACCTTTGCCCTAAAATTCAGGATGCACAGCGCTTGCTAGCTCAGCAAGGTTCTTCTAGTTCCCAGGCTGTGATGACAAACCCTTTTCCCCAAGGGCAACAGCTAGTTGTTGGCACGAATCAAAATTCTGGGGCTTCCTCTGGGGGCACCGAGGAAGGGGAAATACCATCAAACATATACATGATGAGTGCTCACGTGGATGTCGCTATGAGATCCCGTGATTATGGCGAAGAAGAGTCTTCGAAAGCTAAGGATGCTCCTGATGCTACTGAGCCGCTTCGTATTGCAAGGCCTACTGTTGAGCCTATACCTCGGATGCCCAAAGCATCTAACAAGCGTACGACGATTAATCCTAATGCTAGGGCTGCCCAGAACTACTCTATTGTGGAAGATCTGGCGCAGAGTCCTTGTGCCGTGTCGACTTTAGAGGTGCTCCAGTCTTGTCCGGCTCAGCGCAGTGATTTTCTCACTGCTCTCGGGGCTGTAGATCCAAAGAACTCTCTTATGATTACCTTCGATATGACTAATTTTGAGAAGAGACTCCCCCATCATATGGATTTTCATATTAAATCATCATATCGGAAATACAATATTTTCCAGACAGTCGTTGATGAGGGTGCTTCCACATGTGTGATGTCTCTCGCATGCTGGAAGGGAATTGGATCTCCCGCAGCTGCTCCATCTGCTACTCGTATGACTGCGTTTGATGGTCATTCTCACAGGCCACATGGTATTGTCCCAGCTTTGCCTATCTGTGTTGGGGGAAAAATTGTAAATATAGAGGTTGAGATAGTGGATGCAAGCTTGGACTACAACCTTCTGTTGGGGAGAAACTGGATTTATGAGATGGATGTTGTTGCATCTTCATTGTTTCGGCTTATTTGTTTCCCTCACGAAGGGAGGATTGTTACAATGGACCAACTGGACTGTCCTCCTGTAGACCCGAATGCATCTACTGACTCAACTATTCCAAAGTTGGATAATACCAAGTCGCCTACTGAGAATTTAGGAGTTGGAATGTATTCTTCCTTGATGGTACTTTTGATATTCCTCCTCCTACAGTGCATATAAATGCAATTTCATCCTCCAGGGCTCATCTTCGAAGAGATTTCTTTAGAACTCATTATTTTTCGGACCCTTGGACCTTACCTTCCCCTACCACCACATTAGCAGAAGGTCAAGTGGGTGGAATGGCATTTCCAATGTCTGCAGCTGAGATTGCTTATCAGTCTATTGTTGACTCTGTAGAGTCCATTCCAGCTCCTCTCTCTCTGGAAGAGTTGGATGGAGATGTGGCTCCAGCTTGGACACTTAGTTCTTCTTCTGCCCGGGATTGCCTTGATACCACTCTTCCATCTAAAGAGGCCATCCTGGAAGCTATGACTGGTATAGATAGACCGTGGGATGATTTGCATCATCGGTCTTACTTTTTACCTAATTCGAGCGAAGTTGAATCAAGTTTTCCAAGTCTTTCGTCTCCTGGTCTTGTTCGCCCAGTCTTGGACCCTTTAGCAATAACACAGGTATATGCTGAAGGGAACATGGCTGTGATTTCTCCAACTATCTCGGTGAACATTTCCAGGGATCCCAATGTTATTGAGAGTGTCTTCATCAGAGATGAATGTTCCCCTGAAGAGATTCAGATTTACACCAAGCTCTTTAAAGAGTATAGGGATGTATTCGCTTGGTCTTATGAGGAAATGCCCGGTATAGATCCATCTATTGTCCAACATGAGATCAAGACTTACGAAAACGCTAAGCCTGTGAGGAAAAAACTTCATCCGGTTAATCCTAGGAAGGCTGCAGCTATCAAAGCTGAGGTGGAGAAGCTGCTTAAGGCTGGATTTATTTATCTTGTTCCTTTGACTGAATGGGTTTCAAATCCTGTTCCCGTAGATAAAAAGCAAGGAATAATTCGAGTTTGCATCGATTTCAGAGACCTTAATAAAGCATGTCCTAAAGATAATTACCCCACACCATTTATATATCAGATCATTGATGAGTGTGTCGGTAATGATATTTTCTCCTTCATGGACGGTTTCTCTGGATATAATCAAATTACTATCCGTCCTGAAGATCAGCATAAGATTGCCTTTATTTGTCCCTGGGGTACTTTTGCATACAAGAAGATGCCTTTTGGTCTTAAAATTACTGGGGCTACGTTTCAGCAGGCCATGTCATATGCCTTCCACGACATCAAAAATATTATCGAGGCATATTTGGATGATTTAGCTGCTCATTCTCGAAAGAGGATGGATCATCCTGCTCACCTCCGTCAAATATTTTAACGATGTCGTTTCTATAAGATTAGGTTGAATCTGAACAAGTGGGTTTTCGCGGTTACATCCGGTCGGTTATTGGGATTCATTGTGTCTAGGGAAGGGATTAGGGTAGATCCCTTCAAGGTTGAGGCAATACTTCGGTTGCCTCCCCCGTCCTCTATTCGTCAACTTCAAAGTCTACAAGGAAAGGCTATTTTTCTTCGGAGATTTATCGTAAATTATGCTGAAGTTACCAAGGGATTTATGAGATTGTTGAAGAAGGGAGTTCCATTTCTTTGGGATGACTTCGCTCAACACTCATTCGATGCTTTGAAAAAAGCATTGACCTCTGCTCCTTTATTGAGTCCACCTGATTATAGCAGGGATTTCCTTTTGTATATTGCAGCAGTAGAATCTACTATTGGTATGGTTCTGGTTCAGGAAGATGATGCTCTGGCAGAGCATGTTATATACTATCTTCGTCGAGGCTTGGTAGGACCTGAACTCCGGTACACTCCAATAGAAAAGTTAGCTTTAGCAGCCATTCATGCTGTGCAGCGACTCCGGCATTACATTATTCTACGAAAAACTTATGTTTTGGCAGCAGCCAATCCATTTCAGTTTGTCCTCAGTAGGCGAGTGATTGGGGGCAAATACAATAGATGGATTGTGATTTTTCAGGAATTTGATCTTGATTTTATGTCTGCCAAGTCCAAGAAATCATTGGTTTTCGCGGAATTGATCTCCGAGTTGCCCTGTGGGGAAGAAATGATCTATGATGAATCCTTCCCGGATGAACATTTGTTTCTTATCTCTCCACAGGATCCTTGGTATGGAGATATAATTGTGTATCTTCAGACTGCGAAGTTTCCCTCTACTTTTTCGAAAGATGAGCGCCGTAAGTTGCGTCACTTGGCTAAGAATTACTTGATCATTGGTGATGCTTTATACCGTCGAGGGGTTGATTCAATCTTGAGACGTTGCTTAACTCTTGAAGAAGCTGAGGCTGTGCTAAATGATTGCCACAGTGGATTTTGTGGTGGTAATTTATCTGGGCTTGCTACAACCCAAAATATCTTGCGTGCTGGGTACTTTTGGCCTTCGATTTTCAAAGATTGTGTGGAGTCGGTCAAAAAGTGTCATCCGTGTCAAGTTTATACTCGAAAAATGCGCGCTCATCCAACTCCGCTTTTTCCAGTCATTACTGTCGGTCCCTTTACAAAGTGGGGTATTGATTATACTACTTGTAACCCGCCTTCAGCTAAAGGTCACAAGTACATTATTGTAGCAGTAGACTACTTTACGAAGTGGGTCGAGGCTATGCCTACTTTTGGGAATGATGGTGAGACTGCAGCTCTTTTTCTCTTCAACCAGGTTATTGCTCATTTTGGTATTTCTAGAGAGATTGTCACTGATCATGGCAGTCATTTTCAAAATAGCATGATGGCTGAGTTGGCTCTAAAATTAGGTTTCCGGCAGGAGCATTCATCTCCATATTATCCTCAAGCCAATGGGCAAGTGGAAGCCGTGAATAAATCCTTGAAGACAATTATTCAAAAGAAAATTGATAAAGCTAGATCCAACTGGCATATTATGCTATATCCTGCACTTTGGGCATACAGGACGTCAGTGAAAACTGCAACTGGCTTTACTTCGTTTCAGCTAGTGCACGGGTTGGAATTCATATTTCCCACTGAATGTGAGATTCCTTCTCTTAAGTTAGCTTTTGAACTTCTTCCTGACACTTCTAGTCTTGAAGAACGTCTCCTTCATCTAGAACATCTCGATGAGCAGCGTCGGGACACCGCCACGATGAATGAAGCGCATAAAAACTGAGTTCAAGTTCAGTACGATAAGGCGGTCAAACCTAGGGTTTTTTCGGAAGGTGACCTTGTTTTGGTCTATGCCCAAGAAAAAGATGCCCTGGGGGCAGGAAAATTTAAGTCTATGTGGTATGGCCCCTTTATCGTTAAAAAAGTCCTTAAGAAAGGAGCATATACCTTGGTTGATTTTGAAGGAAACGAGTTGCCGGAGCCCAGAAATGGGCTCTATTTGAAAAAGTATTATGCCTAGGCTTCGGCCTGGCATGTTGCTTTTGTATATAGTAGTTTTGCTTTGTACATATCTGGTTGTTTTTCGATCTTTGATGGGTTGGTGATGTTTTTGATCTGCTTTGGCAGGTTGTGTCGGATGTCATGAGTCATTTTGGTTTCGCCGATGGTGCTAGTAGACACACCCGAAACTTAGCTTCCGTGGCTTGGGTGCTTCATTATCCATCCGGTCAGCTGTTAGTATCAAGAGGGGTCTGCATTGGTCCCGCTTCCAATAACATAGCAGAATACACTGCAGTTGTTTATCTACTCTCGGAGGCAATATCTTTGGGTGTTGATTCGTTGGTAGTTTTCTTGGACTCTCAGCTGGTGGTGTCGCAGTTGAACAATACTTATCGGGTTCGAGATCCATTTTTACTCTGGTTGTTGTTGAGGGTACGTTTGTTACAAAGATCATTTCAGTTTTTAACTTTCATTCATATTCCTCGAAATGACAATTGGATGGCAGACTCATTAGCTAATCAAGAAATTGATTGGCATGTTAATCATTCCATACAATAAGATTTAATCATCAAAAACATCATACATTTTGATACATTTGTCACATCACATCAAACATCATTGTATATATATCATCAGAGTGTTCAAAAAACTATACAAAAATTTGGATCCATAAGGTCATACAAAAATTGGGCTTATGCCCGATCATGTTCAGTCTCAAAAAATAATACAGTCATATGATACATCATATATATCTAATCCTGTGGTCCCTGCCCAGAAGTTGTGTTCCTATATAACACGATCACGGTGGCAACTCGGCGGAATAACCGTACCCAGTCGCGGGGTACTCCTACTACCTGCCTCTGGATGGCCTCAGGCAGATCTTCCATTGCAGCCATAGGCACTTGGCGGGTTAACCCCTCCAAGTTCCTCTGTACAGCATGGAGGGTTCTATCTGAATCTACTGTATCTGCCTCGCCTCTGCGACGCTTATGTCGTGGGTATCCCTCAGGTCAAACTGGTCCAATATCTGTTTCATGATCATTTTAAAAATTGTAAGTCATTTTGAATCCAATCAAAAACATGTTTGTTTTTCACATTTTTTCATACATATTGAAAAAATCCAAAAAATTATATAAGTCAAAAAATTTCAAACTTACCGACTGTGCCCCATGCCGCGCCTGGTGGAAGAACAAGATCTGGATCGCCACGAAAGTCCATCCCGGCATAGGGATAGTCATCCAAAACGATGATTTGTTCTCTCCACCATTGGAAGAACTCATCATCCCAAGTGGTCCGGGGAACTTCACTTCCCCCCAATCTCTTCATCATGTCTGCCCAGCGGGCAATTCTTGGGTCTCTCGGGCTGCTGATGGTAGAGATCACTTTGGGTCTCAGCCCAGGAATCTTCTCGAAGAAGAATGTCATCAAAATTGTACCATATCCAAAATGTTTTTTCTTTGTTTTTCGGATAGAATTCAATTGCTGCTTCATGTTCATCAGTAGGGTTGTGCACCAATCATATACATGAGTTAAGCATTCCACTGCTATACTCATTTGCATCCTGGATGCCTGGTGTAGGGAAGCAGATCCCGCCACCCTGCCAATGGTAAAAAGGAGGATTTTCATGTGCAAGTCCCTTAAATATTTGATATAAATTTTAGTTCCAACTTTCTTGGAACCCTCTACGCAGTACACGTGGACGTAATATTCCACAGTGAGCCCTCCCAAAGGCTTACCATGCAAGTCTACTGGCTCCCCCCTCCAGGAGAGTCCAGCGATAAAATATATATCTTCCACTTCAATGTGTATAGGCATCTGATCTATAATGAAACAGTCTTCTTCCGGTTCCCAATAGTTCACAAGCATTTCAAGCAACCGGGCATTACTTTTCATATTTGGCATTTTAAAAAACTTGAGCAATCCACAATTTCGAAGAATATTTAGTGATACTTGGTCCTGCATGACTTCAGTGTCAATGGCACTGTGTTCACGCTCTCTCCATGATATAGTCATCCTGCAAAAATTCATTAATTCGTTCATTAGATACGCATTCTTTCATTTTGGGTTGCGCATACACGACTTTCTTTGTGCACAGTCGCGTGTATACGCGACTTGGTCATTATAAACCCGCGTATGCGCAAACCCGTGATTTTTACCAAATGATTCAACAGTCAAAATTCCTAATTTTTAACTTATGAACGGACAAAATGGATAGCAAAGATGAATTAAGAGCTTACCTGAGAAATTCGGTGGAATTTGACGGTCGGTTGCTCCTGTTTTGACGAAAGAGACTTTTTCTCCAGAGCACTTTTTCCAAATCAACAATGTAATAATGAACCAAATATGAGGTAACTTTTCCATTTATGCCCAAAAATTTGTTATGCTTATTTTTTCAATCTATCTTAAGCTGCATAACCCGGATGCTTTGAAGTGCCCAGATTGCTATTTTTCAGGTACATTTTGACGAATTCGAGATTTTTCCCGGTTTTTTATCCATGACTGTTGACTCGTCATGGCAGGTATATGATCTTCACTGGCATATAGGTTAGGGAATCCACTTTCCGTTGCATTTTTCATACTAGCCTCTATTATGATCGCTTGCCATAGGGTCGACCCCATCAGGTCATGAGCATTACACCCATTTCAATCGTCAATTATTTAATCATGACTTGGTGGTAGAGCCTTCCTTTACATGGGCTTCCTAGTTAGTTCCTCGCTATCACTTGTTGCCCATGCTACGTTTTATGTAGGCTCGGGAGTCCTCTTTAGTCCCGCCATGACTTATGTGTTGAAGATTCATTCTTCTTCTTCTTCACAATCATTTTTCTAGCTATTACCCTCGAGGCTCCTTGGTGTTGTTGAGTTGTATTACTGCATTGCATATTGGCTACTTGTTTATCCTGGCCTTTAGCTGGCTTCATTTGGACTCAATGTTTAAGCCAAATTTTGACCTTGACTATCTGTACAAGTTAACCATTGCATGCACTTGGCTATCGCGACTTGACACCCTTTTTACCCATGGATGGAACATTCCTCTGAGTATCTCTTACCAGTTTCCGCCACCTTGCATTGAGCATAGGATCGTTCCAATCCCAGGAACTAGTGCATCTGTTTCTTGATACTCGTTCTATCCATTGTACCATAGCATTATTTTATTCTTTTTTCAGGCTTATTATATGAAAAAGACAAAAAAAAATCAAATATAACAAAAAGAGCGGGAACGGGATGTAACTTCGTTATTTGACGGAAGTACAATGTTAGTTTATCGTCCTTGAACAAAGCATATACACTTATATATCTTTCTTCCATTTGGGATGGTTTTAGTTTTGACCTAGGTTCAGCCTTTACCTTGTTTCACTTGTCAGTCCTCCCCCGGTTGGTTATCTCTTCCAATCATATGGAGATTTTGTTCTGCCTCCTGCATAACAGACTTATACAGTGTCACTTTTTACTACCATGGTCATCACGAGTCATGCTTTTGTTCAAGGGAAGTCTAACCAGAGTCGGCCATTCTGCGGTGTCTCTTGACTCATTATTCAGTCGGCCTTCCCGGTCTTGTTAGTATCTTGTTCTATCACATCAGATGTTTTGGTCTTCTGCTCGTGCTGGTTTGAGAAGGTCTCCATTGACTTCTCGCTAGCGGGTTTGTCTCTTATCGACTACGACACATTGCTCTGAGAGAAAACCTAGAGCCGCACCCTGGCCCTATTTCCATCATTGATAGGTGACCTTGTGCTCAGCATTTGATCATCATTATGGGTCTTTGACTGAGTGGTTTCCCCCGTGTTCGACGTCAACACACATTATCACACTTGGGATTCGTGCAGTACCTTGATTTCCATTTGACCCTATCGGTGGATTTCTCGCCTCTGTGTCAGCTTTCATTATTGGTTGGTTCAGAGGGTTTCTTCCGTGCGCTACCTTCATCTTGTGCACGTCGGAAACGTACTTCGGTTTTGGTTCCATCACTCTCCTTCGTCCGATTCCTTCCAAATCTTGGCCTGCGGGTTACACTCGCGCTGGACTGATGTGGGATGCCTTAATGCCTTCCTTCCAGCAGATCTTTTCCCATCGACTCCGACTCATTGCTCTGGGAATAAGGTCTAGAGTCTTTTTGTCAGTACCTTAGGGTTTGCAGTCATCAGTGGTAGACTCTTCACTATCGACAGTGGGGATTCATCATTGCCTCCTGATTGGTAGATTCTTTCAAGTGTTCGACTTCAACTCATTCATTCGCACTTGTTAGATTGTACTGGGGCACCTTGACACTCATTTTCATTATCGGTGGGTTGTCTCGCGTTGGTTAACGGTATACATCATTGACCAGTAATCCAACGATTTCTCACATGGTCGACTTCAGCTCATTTATTCCCATTGTGTAGAATTGTGCCATAGTGATCAGTGAAGACCTCGGGTTGCATCAGCATTTCTCGGTTCACTTTTGACAGTCCATTCAGTTTCTGCCAGTGATGTCGTTCACCCTTATATGTTGCAGTGTCAGTACAGCAGCATCCTATATGTTGGCTCCCAAGTTGCGTGATTGTACCGTTTATTCCACCTCTTATGATTTGGTACTTGGAGATTCAGTTATTTATATGATCAGACATCCAGTTTCAGCATCATTGATCAGCTTTCTATATGTGATATTTGGACATTGATTCAGACTTGTATTTCCGGGCCATGCTCAGATGATTCATTATGTACTTTCAGTTCAGCTATACTTGTATACATGTTGGATCTATTCTATACTTTCTATATGATGTATTTTTGACTGAGCATGGGTATGCTCACCTCAGCATGAGTTGACTCTCAGTTTTCTTTCATTGGTTTTTGGCAGGCTGAAATCTGGTGAAGTCCTCTCTTGTCCTTGCGAAGTTCTTTCTATGTGCATAATACATTTTGGCCATCATGTACCCTTCTAACCTCATATATTAGGGGGCATCTGTTATAGCATCATTTTTCACCCTCAGGTGATTCATGATTGTCTTTATGGCTTTGGGCACCCATTCCCACAGACTTGAATAAAATTCATAAAAAATAGTGTTAAAATTCCCATACGCGGGTATGCCCAGACTTTTCCGCGTGTATACGCGAGTCCACATGTACTTTTCCACGTATGCCATTAAAATCATTAAAAAATATATAAAAATTCCCTATTTTCGGGCTGGGTTGATGGCTACTCCAGTAGTTCAACCACCCCAGTATGTGGCCAACTGTTTCCAACTAATTGAAACTACTTTGAGGAAGTATAAAAGCCCCTCATGTGTATGGCCTAAGGGAGAGATAAATTATATAGATATTATACTCTGTTGGATTCCCAATTCAAGTCTGAATTCCCGTGCCTCCTGCACTTTCCCAGATTTATACAGGAAACCCTTGTTTCCTGGAGATGTTCATCCATTTATATGCCATCTCAAGTGCACAAGTCTTGAAAGTATCTTAGTGAGGCAAGGGCAGGACAGATCCGAACAACGGTTTGTTCGAAGATCGTGGAAGGATTCAGGTGATCTCTCCACTTTTACTACTGTACATGTTGTTCATAATAATGAAGAACCATCTTGTTCCTGAACTTATGTGTTAATGTCTATTTGCATATGTGAAAAGATTGATTAATAAAGCATTTATTATGGTTTATATAATGTTTCACATGGATTACACTAACGTTTAGGAGAAATATATGATGTACAACTAGGTTTCCGTGCACGTTCTTTCTTGTTTTCCAGGTTAAGGAGGAAGAAGGGCTGCTGGGGGTTTGGACCCTATGGGATCTACATCGAACGTAGGACTACGGATGAGTTCTACTATCATTGTTATCTAGTTTTTAGCATTCAAGTGTGGTTGTGTGTGAGTCCTTCTGAATAGCATGCCCTGATCTGTGGAGGTTTTGACCCAACAAACCTCTAGGGTGTTTTTCCCCGAAACAAATATTGAAATGAAAATTATATTATTATTTTTTATACGATGGGTGAAGAAAATTTCTAAAAATGTTATACTTGTCATTACTTATTTATATATATATATATATATATATATATATATATATATATCATTTTTCCTTTGCAATATAAAGGAATGTTGAAATTGAATCATCCTTGGATATGCCAACTATCTCTTAGGTTTGAGACCAAGTTAAAGTCAATGTTATGAGAACCCATGGTATTATCCCAGGGTAATGGGCCAATATTATTGTGATCAAGGGTGTGACTTTCTGAGTAAAAATATAGTGGGTAAAAAATAAAGATGAAGTGAGTGAAATATAATATGTTTTTCATTGTTGTTGTAATAAAATCTACTAATCTCACTCCCCATGGTTTTTGTGTGAATCGGGGGTTTCCACGTAAATCTTGTGTGAACTTTATGAGTTAATTTTTTTGGTGAAATCATGTGTCCAATGAGTTAATTTTTTTTTTATTTTTCAATTTAATTATTTTTCTCTCCCAAACCACCCTAACACAATCTTCTTATGTTGTTTCATAGTCATGTCCTTTAAGGTGAAGGACAATGATCTTAGAATCTAGATGTGACTTAATTTAATTTGTTTTGATTTCATGCATGTCATTTTTCTCTATAAATTATTTTATGTAAATTATGGATTTGACAATTTTTATAGATTATGTTATGTGCAAGTTTTTATGTATAATAATGAAATTCAAAGTTATGGAAGTGTTTTGAAATATTTTTATCATATTAAAATGGATTTAAAAGCTAAACAATTATAACCCTTAACCATCATGTCTAGATTTATAGAAAAGCTAATGAGTTTATGAGTCCAATTTCTTTGAATTTAAGTTTATCAGTTCTTACTATATTTTTTATTTTTCTTCTTCTAAACCCACCATTAATCATTTCCTTTAGAAATCTTGATTAAAGACTCTATTTTAGATATATTTTAGATTTTAAATGTTTCCAAAAGTTCACCATGTACATCAATTTCTCAACAATTACTTTTTAAAATTGTGTGCTTTTATTGTTTTATTTTTATATATCGTGGATGGGTTGACTTGCAAAATAATGTTATTGTTTTCGCATTTCATAGTTATTTTTTCTGTAAATATTTTTTTTATTTCATACTCTTTTTGTTAGCAATATCTAGTCATATAATAATTCTAGCTTGTAGAAGTAGAAGTTGAATTTACCATAACTTAAATTTGTATTAAAAATTTATAATATTTATTTTAGAGGCCAAATTTAGATGCCCCATATGGGTAGTTTGGATTCAAAGTTTGTATTCATCCAATCTAATGAAAGTTGTATTAGGGAGAAAAAAACACTTTAATTTTCGACTCTTATGGATGTAAAAAATGATTTTCCACCTAATCAACACTTTAATATTTTTAAAAACTTGTCTATAAAGGAGGCTTTATCCTAATTATTCAATATACAAGCAAACAACATTTGAATAGTTTTGAATTGTATATTTTCAAATATATCTAATAATGTTGATCTCATCCATTTATTTGAATTACATAATTTCAACTATTAATATTAGCAATTTAAATTATTTTTTTTCAATAACAACTTTCAAACAAATTATAAAGATAAATTCAGTGGTATGAAAAAAAATTGATTCGCAATTTTAATAATTAATAATTTTTTATATTTATTTTAAGAAAATAATTTTAGACAAATTTAAAAAGTGAAATGTTTAACCCAAAAAAATAATATTTTAAAAATATTATAATATTCACATTTCTAATTTGTGAGCAAGATAAAATGTTATATTTTTATCCAAGTACTACTCCCTTCTTGCCATTGTTGCAAATGAACTTCAAGTTCAATTTAAAAAGTTGAAGTTATTATTTATTATAAAGAATGAGTTGTGTTTTGAAAACAATATTGTTAAATATCTTACAATTAATCCGTTGTAAATTAATCAATTTATTTATGATATTTTAAATTATTTTCAAGTTTCACATGAAAAGATCAATTAATTTTCAGTAGTTATCATAGAAGGGTTAAATAAATGTAGCCCTTCAATATCAAATATAACCTCATTCTTTAATTTTGATACCTATTTTGTACCATTATGACATTATTGTGTGTGTATATTTCGAGGAAATATTTAGGTAGATCCACCTGAAGGGATCACTTCCCACTAATTTATTAGCAGAGCCTAACCTAAAGGGTATCAAGGAGAATTGACCTCGTAACCTCCCATTACAAAGGTTGTTTTAACAATGAGAACTCGACCAATTGAGCTAACCCTTGGTACTTATGTCACATTATTATTATTATTAAACTTTTTTAATATTAATATTGTTAATATTAAACCTTTTTAGATCTTGATTTTGGCCAACCAAGAATGACCTTAATTGACTAGGGTTAAAAAATTTTCACTTTGGTAAAGCATGGTTGACTATAATTGAATATAGTTGAGTCACATTGACTAAGGAAGGTTATGAGTGAGCAAGGTTGACTATTGTTGAATATGGTAAACATGGGGTTGACCAAGTTTGATAATGGTCAATTATATCAACATTGGTTATAAAGGTCAACTTTATCTCATTATGTTTGACAAAAGTTGAAGAGTGTTGACTTTAAAATATAGTCAAACATAGTCAACCTCATTAATAAACCAATGCATTTCAAACCATATCAGTATTAATATTATTAAACATTCTTAAACATTAACTATGGGTGAGAATGGTTTAAACATGGGTGAGCATGGTTTAACCATGGGTGAACATGGCTTGACCAAGTTCACCATGGGTGGATATGGTTTGACTAATTTGACCATGGTTGACCATAGTTTCTATTATAGATTTTGGTTGCCTATATTGATAATAAATGACTACGATTGACCATGTATTACCATGGTGACCTAGGTTGACCATGTTTGATCATATTAATCATTGTTGGTCATGTTGACCATGGGTTAACAATGGTTTTCAAAGGATGATTATGGTGACTCTGGTTGACGAATGATCACCATGAATTACTATGGTTAACCTAGGTTGTCCATGGTTAAACATGCTCACCATGTTTGATGATGGTCAACCATGCCAATTAGAGTCAACTATGGTTCACAATGGTTGACCATGGTGACCATAGTTAACTATTGTTCATCATAGTTAATAGTTAACTATGGTTAATCATATTTAACTGTTCTCAGCCATGGTGATGATAGTTGTGTTGGGAAAAATACTGAGAGGGGGGGGGTGAATCAGTATTTACTGCATAATCAAATCTTTTTACTTTTTCATTCCTAAAAACCCATACGCTACTTTCCTTCAGCAAACTAGCGTATATACGCGGATCCCCTTTATGAAACTAGCGTATACACAGAAATCTAGATCTGTCATTAAATCTTCACTTATATTATTCCATCATTCATTCATCAGATGTTCAATAAACAGTAAACATGTGCAGTAAGAACAGAATAAACCATCACACAAAGGATCACACATGAACACCAGGATTTTTAGGTGGAAACCCAAATCGAGAGAAAACCACCGCTGCAGTTGCTCAGCCTTCAATATTTTATTATAGAGAAAACATCTTACAACATATGTGCTGGCGCAGACTTGACCAGCACGCAGGCACCCACCTGCGCTCGTTTACCAGCCTCTCCTGGAAGGGAGCTCCAACCCCCCGACTCGTTTACCAGCCTCTCCTGGAAGGGAGCTACGACCCCCCGATCTCGTTTACCAGCCTCACCTGGAAGGGAGCTACAACCCCCTGACTGAAGGCTACAACCTTCAGCACCACCTTGGACCACGTTTCATCAATTTTCATACTGGATCCAACAACTTCAATAGAACAACACTTGCAGGCCACATTTCATCATATTTTCATACTGGACCCTTTTCATACTTTTAAGCACAAACATACATCACCAACAGATACATATCAACACAGATCAGATAGCAGAAACACAGCAGAACAGATCAGTTATTTCATACCCCATGCTTCAGCAAACCCTAGTTTTCATACGCGCTTTCCCTTCACTGGTGTCGCATGTATACGCGCTTCCGTCCACACAAACCAGCGTATACCTCAGTGTATATTTTATTGCACATACACGCTTTATATTTGCTGAAGCCGTGTATATACGCGCTTCCTCCACGGCGAAGTAGCGTATAGATCTTCAATCATTATGGAGCAACATACTTCTTCAGATCAGATATTCAGTTCAGATTCAACCCTTTACTTTAGACAGATGTTCGCCTCATCACAGATCTAAGCCTTCCATAATCAGATCTAGCAAATACAAATGCATTTCAGATCTAGATCCCCTTCTTCATCATTGGTGCATCATACATTCAGATTTATCTTCAAGTGTAACCCTTTCCATTCAGATCTACTTCAAAGAGAAGTATTCACTCAAGCTCAGACATCTTGCACCCACACCCATGATTTGCACAATGAATTTCTTCTCCTTATATAGGATTATCCTTTTTCAATACCACGGGCCCCTTTTTCAATACCACGAGCCAAACCAATACCACGAGCCCAAAACTACCTGGACGGGGTCATTTAGGCGGATCATTACCCAATACAATGGGTCAATACCATGGTGGTTACCCTTAGTTTTGCACTTTTTGAGCGCTTTAGCCCATACGCGACTTGGCACGTTCTTTTCCGCGTGCATACGCGACTTCCCTTAGGCCAATCCGCGTATACCAAGAGACATACTCTTTTTCATCATACTTTCTGTACACACTGTAGAAACATCATATTTTCTTCATCATGAACACATTCTCTTAAGCACAACTTCATCAAGTAAGTTTTCATCATCTTCATCAAGTGGGTTGCCTTTCAAGGACAACACTCAACAACATATCACATCAGATTTACATCGTTTACCAAGTCCATCAAGTCAAGCATAACTTCATCAGGTGGATTTCCATCAAGGACAACACATGTCAACAGTCACATGTCTTCATCTTCATTCAGTGGGTTGCCATCAAGGACAACACTCTGCATCATATTTCCAACAAGTTGATGGTGGTTGACCATGGTTACACTATTTTTGACCATGCATGACTATTGTTAAACCTCGTTGACTATGTTTTGACTATGCTAGACCCTTGTTTAACTATGGTTGAACATGGTTTGACTATGGTTTTCTATAGTTTACCATGAATTAACTATGGTTACCATTTAATTGTTGGTGTTGATGGTTAACTATGATTTGGCTATGGTTAGCCCTAACCATCAACTATAGACATCCATTATCAACCATGACCATCCATTACGGTTCAATATAGTTCACACTTATTCACAATAGATCACCTTCAGATAGACCATGATGCCCATAGTAAGTATGGTTCACTATGGAAGTCATCTTGAATATTTTTTACTATGATACCCATGTTGCCTATAGTTGACCATATCAATAATAATCAACTGTAGTGCTTGTGTCTCTAGGCTTGCAAACCACCTTTAGTTGTTCAACATAATTTATGTCAAGAGAAGGATTAGATTCCCCGTTACTTGTGATGTTTTCAAATGAATGATTCTTTACATGTCAATTAAAACGAATCTCATGAAGATTGAAATGAGATTATGGACATTTGGATATGGTGTAAAAGATTAATTTTGAAGTTAATTTCAACCCTTTATCATTTTTCTTATGTAAATAATATTTTTATTACAATAGAGTGTTAAGTCCCTATATTAATAGTGTAGTCCCTTATTATGTTAGTGTAGCCCCCTTATTGTTATTGTTCTACCATTGTAGCCCCCATATTGTTATTACTGTGCCATTACATTATTATTGTTACGTCGTCTAGGATTACATTGTGGCCCCACTAGGATTATATTGTGGCCCCATGGACTCCTATATATAGAAGGAGGTTTTGGTCATTTGTATCATCCAAGAATTATTCATTCATGTAATGAATTGGAGGTTTCCCCCTCAAAGTGGCTTATTTCTAAGGCGTTGATATCTCTTTTCTTCTCTTTTTGGATCTGGTTTCATAACATTTGGTATCAGAGCTTTGAGATTCTAGGGTTTTGCTGCTCCAAACAGGTCATCGTGGCATTTTCGCTATAACTTTTTTTCTATGAAGTTTCAGAATCCAAAATTTTTAGAGTACGAAGCCAAAATCTCGAGAGAAACATCTTCACAAAATTTCAGAGCTTGGTTCGCAATATTTTCAGAGATATGATCTGTGAAAGTTAGGTCATTTTGAAGGCTCCTGAATTTAACCTAAACATGTCATCATGGTATTTTCATAATAATGTTTTTTCTACAAAGGTTCAGAAGCTGAAATTTTTAGTGTATGAAGCCCCAATCCTGAGGAACATCGTCGCAAAATTTCAGATATTGGTTCGCAATATTTTCAGAGATATGATCTGTGGAAGTTAGGGCTTTTTGAGGCTTTTGAATTTCATCTCAAAGAGGTGATTGTGGGAAAATCTTCGTAGATCTCTCTCTAAGCATCGGATTGGAATGCTGTAAATATTGGCCGTGAGTACACGAACTTTAGTTCTCGGTCTATCAATTTTAGAGCCAAAGGAGGAAAAAATGACATGTGGCAAGTCGTACAAGTTTGCTCTATTGAACCAGTCCAAAATTAGGTCATCGTAGGAGATTGGACACAACTTTTCCTTGAATAATCCAAATCAAATCAAACCTATGGCATTTGAAAGAAGCTTCAGAGGGCTACTACAGGGCGGAATTTCAGATATTGAGGATCCGCAATTATAGAGATAACTTAGTTTCAATATTGAGCTCCTCAAAATCAAGAAAAAGGTGTGTATTTGGTTTTTAAAATTGCATAATGTTTGTTTGAAAAAAGCAGTTTGAAGTGATTACAAGGGAATATTTTAGAATTTTTATCATATTGGGTTCTATAATGCCTGCAAAAAAATAATTCCATACCCATTAAGCCCTAAAAAATCTATATTATGACGCATGAAGAGGAAGAATTGCAGTATGAGATATCAAAATTACGGTACCAAGTGCAATAAATTTCAATATTACGAAGAGCAACTGAAGATGACATAGATGGTTTAAAATCAGAAATGAAGGCTAAGTTGGATGGTTTGATGGATCAAATAATAGCTAATATGGATGATAAATTAGTGGAAGATCACATCAAGCATCAACAACAAGTTCTCCAACTCTCAATGGATAACCCTACTTTGGTGCAAAATCTAATGAAACAACAGGAAGATCAACATCACATCGAAAGAATTTCTGAAGCAGTCATAGAAATAAGAACTCGACAAGTATGATCAATTTCAGAGTATGTCAGCAAGTGGAAGAACTTACCTGTAGAAGATTCCACATGGGAGGTTGAGAATTTTATACAGAAGCATCAAGAAATAATCAAGCGTTGAGGACAACACTTGTTTGAAGGAGAGGGGCATGTTAAGTCCCTATATTAATAGTGTAGTCCCTTATTATGTTAGTGTATCCCCCTTATTGTTATTGTTGTACCCCTGTAACCCCCATATTGTTATTACTGAGCCCTTACATTATTATTGTTAGGTCGGCTAGGATTATATTGTGGCCCCATGGACTCCTATATATAGAAGGAGGTTTTGGTCATTGTATCATCCAAGAATTGTTCATTCATGTAATGTATTGGAGGTTGCCCCCTCGAAGTGGCTTATTTCTAAGGCGTTGATATCTCTTTTCTTCTCTTTTTGGAGCTGGTTTCAAAACATACAGTTACAAAATTACATATTTTAGAGCATTTGAACTCGAGAGGGACTTGCCATGAATATGGGATTGAAGTTGAGAGAGAAGAGTAGATGGTGAACAAAAGTGCGAGGAGGCCTCTGCTGAATGAGAAGAAACATGAGAGCCTCATGACAGTTACATTGTACAAATTAGAAAAAATCATATCTAAAGATGAGAACAATAAGACATAAAAACCGAATAAGGGACTAAAATAATGGATTTGCAATTCCAACAAGCACTAAGGGGGTTCCTCCTAAACCACAGGGCATGGTTTGTAATAGTCTGAGTCGACTCGGAGAGGCATCCTAGAGGAAGCTGCCTAGATGTAGAAGGCTAGAAATTGAGAATGTCGCTAGAGAGAGCCATGATTGTCTTGGTCACCTTGACTGCTAACCTAGACACCATTTTTGCAAGAGGGACTCGAACTAGTAAAGAGATGCTTCGATTGACTGCGGGACTAGCGCTTCTGGGGAAAGGGGCTATGAGGCCTCTTGCGGGAAGCTTCTTCATGCACTAGAGAAAGCAAGGAATCTTCCACTGTTTTAGTCGAGGGAAACTTTGAAACCTCAAGATGCATGCCCAAGAGGTTAGAAATGCGATAGTAAGCTGAATTTGCATGATGTAAATGGAATTCCATATCAAGGATGTTTCCTTATAGCAACACATTAGTATCTTCCTAATCTATGTAATGGTAGTCAAGGAGGTTGCGTAGAGCTCAAAGATGGTAGCCCATGACTGTAAGACCCTATGCTTTTGTGTCTGCCACAATTTTTCTATAACATTGCTGAATACTACAATCAAAATGTTCATCCTCCGTGTCGGGAAGGTAAGGGAGTTATGCCTCTTCCTCGACCACCTCTACTAGACTTCCCATGTTCTCGCACCATAATTGCAGGGAAATTGAATGTAGTTCCCTAAAATTGAGTAGAGTCTCCATCTTCACACAACTAAGTGAATGTATAGCCATGTCGAGAGTATCATACCTTTTAACGATGTTTGGCATCACGACTAGTTGTATCAACTTGCACTTAATGCACTTTAAATGCAGGACATGGGTGGACTTGACACCACCACCTTGCTTCAGACCCAAGACATGGTGGAAGGCAAGCTGTCGGAAGCTCACCCCAACCAATCTATGAAATGGTTTCATGAGAACCATTAACACTTTGAGTTGTGAGACTATCATGCAGATCCAAATGCTCAACCCTTTTCTTATGATACAACTAAGAAGATTTTATCAAACTAAAATCAAGACCCATACTTATTTTGTTCAAAAGAAAATAAAAAATTGAAAATCCTATTTTGAAATAGATTATATTTAGCCACATAATTATTATTTAGTAGTATGATTTCAACCTATAGACCAAAGATTATATGTGAGTCAACTATTATGCATGTATACAATCAATGCGAATTATGAGTTCAGCACGTCTGAATCGAATAGTTTTTGTCGGCATATTTTCATATCATTTTTTTCAAGGTTTGAAAGTGATTTCTTGAAATTGTAATTTTTTTTAATTGTTGAATTTGTATAATTAAATTTATATTTGATTTTATTTTAAAAGTTACAAAATTATCATTCATGGGTTTTAGATAGATGGTAATCGGGTGCTTTATTAAAACACTCTTTGATATGAAATCCTAGTTCAATTACCCTAATCGAAATGATATATTGGACATAACGAAGATATAATCCTCCCAAACATTAAAACAAAAAATTACAAAATTTACAAAATATAATAAAAAAAGCAAATGTTTAAAGTGAGTAATTCAATAAACCATTTAATTGTTCTTTTATGGACTTAGCTATCTCTTTGCAATTTTGAAAAAAAATACTATGATTTTGACCATAATATTAAGCTTTCCAACTTTACAATTTTATTTTTTTAATACTTGAAAACGAAAAAGTAATTATTTGATAGGAGTGAAAGTTGTCCAGCCAAGCCACTTTTCATGCACTTTTCCTATAAGCCTCCTCTTATTGTTGAGTAAAGGATCCAAAAATATTCTCGACATGGAAACATCAAACATCTCAAGTCAATGACTTTACTGCGTTCGTCCAATTCATGCCCGCGCTGTATTGATTCAAGGCTTTAAAAATATTCTGGAATGGAAACATCGAACATGAAACGCCAATCACTTTAGGGCGCTGGCCCTACCTTAGGTTTGTGTGACGTTTTCATGGCAGGCAGCTAGTTCCTTTCAATTTCCTGGCAAAATTCGTGGACCCCTGTATCTTTTGCCGACCTTTATTTTGAACATATGACGTGCTACATCAATATATTTTCCAATTCCATCTCACGCTTGTTGACTTTGGTCACTCAGAACACCTAACCACATGTGCATAATTCTATGAAATAGTTTTGCATTATTGATAAATAGTGAAGTTGAAATTAAAAAATTATAAAAAATGTAAGAGAACAAAATGTACAACATTTAAATGATGCTTTGATAAACAATTTGAACGCAGTGAATCTCGTTTCACTTTTGCAACAATCATACAATGGTTAATTATAATGATTCAAGTTCACATTTCTAACAATAATAATTTTATGTTAAATCTGTTCACTTTGATGGTGAAGTGCTCATTTTTCAAGTAATAAACGAGGGAGTTATTTTATTTTAAGATGTTTTGGTATGGTAAGATGAAAAATTTAGAAATGTGTAACTTCATATATTTTTGTTTTAATTTTTTTTTTCTCGGTAATAAAGTATTAAAATCATAATATCATTTAAAATTAATTATAAGAATTTATATATTATTTAGGATTAAAATTAGATTGGAAAAGAGGTGAATTGAACTATTTAATATTTTAGAATATAAAGAGATCATTGAGAAAAGGCTATTCGAATTCTAGAGATAGGTTTTGAAAGAGTTGAGTTAGAAAGATAATACTTTATAAAACACATTAAACCACTAAAATGATTTCATTCTGAATAAGAGAGGGGTCATCTACAAAGGAGAGAGACCATGGTAAAACACATAGTAATTGAGGTAATGAAGATAGTGTTTGTTAGTATCAAACAAATGGAATTTGAATACATGGAACAAGTTATTGGATTGGAGTAATATGCATTTATTTGAGGGAGAAGTATGCAAGATGACGTAATGTACTTAGTTTGAGCAAAGGAGCTCTTGGTTGAAGATTTTTTTTATATATTTTGTGTTGCAACTCATCACGCTAAGATTCCAATTAGGTGATCTATGAACTACCATATCCTAGTAGATTAGTGCGTGACAATAGTGAACATAAAATTATTAAAATATTACTATTACTTTTTCTTTAGATTTTGAATTTTTTAGTTAGCTACTTTTCTCTTAATGAATTAAATGAATGATGAGAAGTAGAAAATCCATCTAAAAGGTGATTTTGTTGAGCTTCTTCTATTTGGTATATAAAATATGTAAACACAAACAAAGAGGTACTCTATATGGAGTTACTTGAGAATTTTGGTTTATAAGGCTACAAAATAATCATATCCCTTTCTATTTTCCTCCTTTACATCCCACTCCCAATTGCTCTACTCTACTATGGAACAAAACACATTAGCAAAGAATGGAACACTTACTCTGCCTAGTAGCTCAATATTTAGCGAATATTGGCAACCATGTAGGGTTAAGGTTTTGACATACTTAACACTAAACTAATGATAAGGTTCTTGGACATTCCAAAAATGTTTTGAAACCACACACATGGCTATCCCCACATGTATGAGTAAGGGAGTTGATGTAACACATACACATACCATGGTGTTCAACTAGGTAGGTCAACTTGCAAGAGGCATAACTTTCTCATACAAGCTCTCAGTGAGGCAATTATTACAGTGTTGGAAAGGCATCAATGTCTAGAATATGGAACCTTGGTTTATAATAAGTTTGGGACCACAACAAATTTTCATTTAAGACTTGAAAATTGATCCAAAGGTTTTTCACCCCCAATTTTCCATGTTGGGACTATGGTTAAAATGACCCTACAAGTTAATTCCTCTAATTTTTTCAACTTTAAAAGAATTGAGATATATAAAAAATAATATAATCATCCAATATATATCATGAGGTGACTCTAGTTGCTAGCTCTATAACTCCTATAGTCAAAGAGATGCAGGTCAACAAGAAAATGGTTACTGGGGAATGGTACCAAGGTGATCAACTCTATGATTTGGGTTTATTAAGATAGCTTTCCCATATTAGGGAAAACAAGTCCACCAAAAAACTTATTAGAGGGTGGTATCATGGTGACTAGCTTGACATAAGGATTCGATTGCAATAGCTCTTAAATAAGGGTATAATTAGGATCCATATTTTTATAAAAATTTCTAATAGAGTTATACTCCCATTTGGATATTACAATGTTGATAGAAATCTAAAATTATCAATGTAGTAGATTATGTAGGAATTAAATTAATTAGTAGTAGAAAGCAAGATTTCTAATGGTAGATAATAGAGTTGATAGAAATCTAAAATTAGTAGTAGAAAGCAAGATTTATAGTGGTACACATTCTCAATATAGTTGATTATGTAGGGATTTTGTGCATTGGAAACTAGGAATAGGGTTTTCAGGGTCTTGATAGTAAGGAAGTGTGAAATGATTTATCTCTTTCATATACATGAGGGCCCAGATAATAGGAATTGTGCCAATTTCATAGTGCACCAACTAAGAAGGCTTAGTGATACCCTTAGTTGCACTACCCGATTTCTCAAGTACTAGAGAGTAATATCTGTTAATGTTTTTCATGATGCATTATAGCAGCAATATGGTTGATTTACTTATCTAAAAATAGTTTTGGGTAATTGTTGATGCCTCGAAAATGGATACAACAACATCGGGGGATAACCACCTCGCCAGGAACTTAATAACTGTTCCTTTTCTATTTGGAATAACGATTCTCATTGGGAATGATGGGACCAGTTTCCCAATAAGGTATAATTGAATGGGTTTGGGATTTATAACTGAATTTAACTTGATAATGGGAGTGATAATGAACTAACATAGTATATATATACCTATATATTTCTCGGGATTAATTATGCTTCTTTATACATGCTATCTTGAAAGATTATCTTAAATGTATGAGAATGAAAGTTATCATACACTTAGAGAAATGAAAAAAAATTAAAGTTAATTAATTTAATTAGATATTTAATCAAATTAATTGATTAAGATCATATCGCATCAAATAACTGCATGTATTGTATATATATTTAAAGGTGACAATGTTTGCATGTTCAATAATGAATTAATGCTCAATTGTATCAAAGAGATACATATAAAAAACAATATAAAAGATGTATGACTATCAATCACATAAAAACAGAACGTCAATATAAATATAGAAGTACCATATATATCTTAACTTTTCTCATGGAAGAGATAGTATTTAGTCCATTATTTCTATTAAGATGATTGCAAGAGTACAATAGTGCTACTTCCTAAATCCTTCTTTACAAAATTTCAAGACCCTTTTTTTGTAGACATGAAAGGGTTTATATAGTAAACACTAGAAATATAAAAATATAAAATACACAAAGTACTGAGGAGGTTTAAGAAAATCTCCTTAAAATAAGTGAAAATAGGAAAAAAATAGAATTTGTTGTATGACTAGCTAAGGAGTGCGATGTTGTGTCTTTTCCCTTTCGCTGCTTGAGCTGCTGAATATCCAAAATTGGCTATAATTCAGAAGCTTGAGTTGGCCTGATGTGCAGTTGTCCAGTATAAACCAAATTTGATAGTGCATGCAACATATGGGAGGATGTGTCAGTAATACATCGTAACCTTAACCACTGACTTTGTGGTGTCACCAGATATTGTCAATACTTCTCTGAGTCAAGTTTCACTAGCTTCATGACGCTTTATTCTTTTGTTGTTGACATTTCCTGCCATTGTTTCATTAAATATTTGACATTAGTAATGAACCAGGTGGACATTCATGGATATAATTGGCACCAAATAGATTATAGCTTATAGTTTCAACGATATTTTATCCACATCATTTGCTATGAATATTTCTCTTTCTTCTTGTTTCACTTGTATGTCCCAATCACTAAATATGATTTCCTTTTTGGAATCCTCTATTCTGGGAATAGTTTCTTTCTTTCCCTCTGTATTGTCCTACCAAGAATAAATTTGAAGATCTTTTGATCAATATCATCAAAGTTCGTACTTAGGTCAACCGATTGATTCATCAGTGAATCAATTTTATCACACGGATCATTTATGATTGTCAACTTTTGACAAAATACAACTTGTTGTTGAGCCAAAATTGTGTTCAATTCTAAAGCTTACTTTTTGAAGTCCTCTATCATTGGATTTATCTTTCAATTTCTCCAATTTGAATTGAAGATGTTGAATTTTAGTGTCTTTGGTATTGATGTTAGATTGATTTTGTAATTTTATTTGATCATATATTTGTTGGAGCCGTGAAAATTGAGTCTGCAATTGATGTTAAATACTATTTTTTTCTGATAACAACTCTTGTTCCAATATTAGGATTATTTCATCCTTCTCTTTGACTAGTTGTTGGACCTCTGATGGCTTGTTAATTATGGAAGATGCATAAGCACCTGCAAACATGACAACCTTGTCATATCTTTAGACGGATCAGTTTGTGGATCTTTCCACACTACCTCCATTGGTATATCACTAGGGAATAATGCCTGTGATTGATGAACTCTCCTTCTCTTTCTCTATTCAATCATTACAACCCGATGTTTGGGACTGTAAAATACATCGAGAGGAGGGATTTATTGTATCTTTAGAACAATCTCAAATGAAGGGTAGGCTAGGATGAATTCAATTTCTTCTTTGTTAAAAACTTTGTCCGAAGCCCTAATAGTGAGTGGGTTTTGATGTTTGGCTTGAGGTGTTCTCATTGTCTCGCTAGGATCAATGGTTTCCACCTCTTGCTATCCTTTTAGCTGTTGATCAAATTGATTCCAGACTCTATCCAAGTCACAACCGAACAATGGATTAATAGTTTGTTCTTTTTTCTATTTAACTTCTTTTGATCCCTGTAGGACCTCAGTCTTCTTGGGAGGGTGCTCCAACTTCTGTTCTTTCTGTGAAATAGGTTGAGACAACATGAATATGTCAAGAGGAATACCATCCAACCTTTTGTTCCTTTATTCTTTAAAATAAGAAAGTTGTTCAAAGTTAAGATGAATTGCAGCTAGCTATTCAACCTGTGATTAGGTATTAGCAGATTCAAACAAGTCATCATAGTCATCAGGTTCATCAATGAATTTCTTGATATTTATTTGAGCTGTAAAGTCTTGGGTTATTTTGTTAGGATCAAACTGTCTGTCGACAATAGTAGATAGCTTTAAGCATTAAATTTGATTGATTTCCAATCCAACATGTTTGTATTTTTCTAGAGTATACACACCACAATGGATAGGGAAAGAAGGCCAGGAAGAGTTTTTAGCCTCCTCAAGGCTTTAGTTAACCCAGGCCCTACTGCTTGAGAATCAATTTCTCTTTCCAGGAGCTTGTCTGGTACATATAGTGGCAGAACATGGGGTTTGGAAAGACTTCCATAAACTTTGACATATGTAAATAGTTCTTCCCGAAACCATTTTCCTATGGACATGAAATTATTCGGGCTTCATATGAGGTTTTGGGGCTTTATCACCAAAAAAAAGCTTGGTGGAGTGGTAAAATGACTCTATGACAAATTCTGTTGAAATGAGACTCATACTTGGATTCCTAGAGGATAATATGGTAAACATGGATATGAGTAGGGTCTTGAATGGTCCATTTCCATCCCATGATCAAGAAATATGAAGTAAAACATATTGCGTCCATGATATAAGCACTCATAAAAAATGGGGGAAGTGTCGTGGAGGTGATTATACGATTCTTTCTATATTATAGAATTTTTGAGGCAATATTATTGGAAATAATGGTTCGCCAATCCATAATATATAAGTCTGATACAACCTCCATGTGAGGGACCCATTAAATAGATAATTTACCTATATTAGGTGAACCGAAAATCCTACACATCATAGCAGCAATATAGAAACTTATTCTCCTTTGCAAAATTCTCAGGGAAACTCTTGTCATATACCTTCTGTGGGTCGGGTATATGATACATTTTCTTCAAATCCTATTCCTTAAAATACCCTATCGTTGTGTCCCTTGAGGTTAGAAATGTCCTATATTGAATATTCAGATTGTCGATTATCCATTTTGTCATATAAATACATTGAATAATATTCTGTTGAGAAAGGAGTTGGTGAATTCGATGATAGAGGTTTTAGAAGATGTTACGACATCAACTGTGGCTACTCTCTAAATTATCCTAGGGTTTTCATCTTCAAATAACCTATACAGGGATTCCCATGAGGAAGACCCACTTTTGGGAGTGCATGTTGTGTCATAGAATATTGGAGGCATCTTCGTTACTTCTGAAGCAGAAGTTGTTGGGTTTAGAGGAGCCATGGGTTTCTTTACTTGTTTGCAACCTTAGACATCTCGCAAGAGTTCTAATTCTCGGGAGTAGCCTATAATATGAGAAAAATGAGAATGAAGAGAAATAGTAGCAATGCAGAAATAATTTTTCATAAAAACTTGAAGTGATGGAAAATATAATTTAAATGCAAAAAATCTTAAACATTCAATAACAGGCCATCAAATCCCTTTGGGTGCTTGATATCATTATACCATTATGGCTGAGTAATAATGAGTAACGTGAGTTCACGTTATTGACTTGGACAACTTAGCCTTTGATTAAAATCCCACATTGCAACATTATTTGGGAGAACGACTTTAAAACATGTGGTGTGTTAATCTTACCGATATGTGATCAAGACTTTAGATTTAAATAATCCTTAAGTTATTTATCATCGGTTTGAATTTATTAGAGCATTACAGGAGTAAGAGCGTTGCGGGTTTTGCAATCCGATAACCATATCGCAATTGCAAGAATGGTGAATTGCGTGCATGTTTTGGATGACAACACTATGATGCGATATATTGCATTGAGGTTTTGAAAGCAGGTATGGTAAATGGTAGCATTAAATACTTGCTATTAGTGATAGTGGAAGATGATGTGGTGGTAAGTGGGTCCTACTAATGTTCATTTTTATAATAATGTTTGTCAGAGAGTGTTTCCTTTGTTATTGTTTTGCTTTACCTTAAAAGCCTTTTGTGTTTCGATTTATGTATTCAGTTATATCACATCATATCATTTGAGTGGAGTGGTTTTTGTTCTGCTTGTTGCATTTGCGATATGCAATATGAGAAGGGGGTTTATTGGATTCTCCACTTAAGTCCTTTTGGCCAATAGGATATGAGTTAATCCTTCGGATACGATATTCTTGTCCTATAATCAATAAAAATGTTTTATTATTCAAACTTTAAAATGAAAATATGTCCCCATTATTTTCTAAGTTATTTATATACAAATAAAAGGGGGGCTATTGAATAACACAAAAATTGGTGATTCACTAGATGAACCAGTTTTCTTTGTTTTATAATAATGAAATATCTAAAACTTTTAATAAGTAAAAATGATTAAGGAAAGACATCCTATTTTTGAAATTTTTGGATAATAAAATTACTCTCAATAAAAAAAATCAATTTAATGAAAAACCTCTTATAGATGAAAATCTTTAAGTATCTATATCAATAGTTTAATTAATTATAAACATAAAGTAGGGGCCTTTTTAAACTTAGCCTTTTTATATACTCATTTTTTCATAGGTAGAGGCACTGCTACTAGCAAGCATTCATAGCCTCGACAAGGTTACCTTTTAACCATCAATGATCCAGTATCACATCCATTTATGATTGCAACGTTAGATATATATATATTTTTTTTATTTTTAGTATTTTTTTATTCTTAGATATCCATTGTCCCGGTTTGGTTTCTAGATATTGACAATGCCATTCATTAGTTTTAGTTGAGTTGAACAAGCTAGCTCATGATGAGACCCCTTGTCTTATGGTTAAAATAATCATTAACCATTACCCTGGTTTGATATTTAGTAGTGGTAATGTTAGCATATCATTTCCCTATGATCATGGTAAATAGGATCATGGTGAGATCACTTATATTTTAAGTTTAATATGTCTTGGAATTACACTCTAAAAAGAGTATCATTAATGGATGGGGAGAATCATTGACTCCTTAAGAGTTTTTGGATGACACTTTAGAGTTAAAGATGCTTAGTTACAAAATAGTCTTTACTTTGTAAAAATAAAACCTTTCTTGACTGATAATAAGATCAAAAAGCTTTAGGAAGTTTGAGGTTAAACAATTTACAACTTCAATGGAAAAAAATTCAAAGTTTCATGATAATTATCCAGTTTTTCAGTTTTTTAACCCTTTCTTTAAAAATCCCTACTTTAAAAGTGAAAAATCATAAGATGATTAGACATGTTACAAAAAGCCAGAAGTATGTTATTTAACATTATTTTCTATAGACCTAGATATGTGAATTAAAATATATTTTACGGTAGAAGAAATGTTCTTCTAAGAAAATAATTTTTTTCTTCAGAATAAGCCCATTAATAGGAAGAGACTCTCTCTTTCCTTGTAGATCTTGCAATATGAAAGTTGATGGGCCTACTTGTTCATCAATTTAAAATGGTACAAGCCACATTTTATGGAATTTAGTATGCTTTCCTTTTTACTCATGTGCCTTGTCCCATTTAAGGAAAAAATCTCCAATTTGAAAAGATTTTTGGGTAATAGAACTTACATCAAAAGAAGATTTAACTATCTGTTGATGGTGAGCATGTATAGGCTTGGGTTTTTCCCTTTCTTCTTCTAATTTAAGTATTTCATACATTCTTAATTGCAAAGAAGAGGAAGGTGTTTCTTCAATGAATTGGACTAGGGCTAATGAAGGAAAGGTTAGGTTTGAAGGAATGATAGCCTCTTTCCCATATACAAGATTCAAGGGAGGAGTACCTATAGAGGCTTTCTGGGCTATTCAATCAACCCATAGGGAAAATGTTAAAGATTTGTGCCAATTATTTTGGCTCTGATCAACAATTCTTTTAATAATTGTTATGAGGTTCTTATTGGTTAATTCTGCCAAACCATTCCCTTGGGGATAATAGTTAGTAGAGTATTTAAGATTAAATCCCCTCTTAGGAGATATTCAGTCATGTTATAGACTAAAAAATAATATGCATTGTCAAGCATAAGTGAGGTTGGTAAGAAAAACCTAGTAATAATGAACTAATCAATGAATTCAATAATAGCATCGGAATTGGCTACTTTTAGTGGAATTTCTTCCACCCACTCGGTGAAGTAGTTTGTAGAAGTAAGGATATACTTATGCTTCTTGTAAGAGTGAGGAACAATCTCACCTATAATTTCAAGTCCCCATTGTTCGAAGGGTTGTTCAATGTTGAATGGTTGAAGAGGTAAGGTTGGTATTTTTTGTCTTCCTGTTACAATATGAAGAAACTTGCATTTTCTTACATATGCATGGGTATCTTTGAATGAATTTGGCCAATAATACCCTGCATGCATGATTTTATGTGTAGTGGTATCTTCTCTGAACTGTCCAATAGTTGGTCTATCATGGAATTCCTGCAAAACCTTTTATGCTTTAGAATTTTCAAGGCATCTTAGTAATACAGAATCATAGTTTTTTCTAAATAAAACATCATTAATGATTTAATATTGACTAGATTTTAGCCTTAAATATATTTTTATTTTATAACTGAGTTCAAGGGGAGCATATCCATTTTTTAAGTAAAATATAAGATCAACATATTGCGACTCAGTGTTAATTAGGCTTACCTCATATATGTGTACATTATTACCTTATTCCTCATCAGCTAGTATGTTGGAAGCTCTAGTAAGCAATCTACAAAAACCTCGTCCTCTAGAAATTTTAGGTGGTTTAATATCAATATCATATTCCTATAGAGCTGTGACCCAATTTTCACTTTCTTCTCCTAATTATTTTGGCACCAGTAACTATCTTAATGCTAGGTATGGGACTATTACTTTTTTGTGTGTCTTTAGAAAAAGGGGCCTGAAGTGCTTTATGGATTTAAAAACGAAAAAATATTGTTTCTCCACCTCAAAGTAATTTAGCTCAATACCTTGAAAATTTGAACTAAAGAATGAGATGGGTGCCTCAATTTGATGATAATTAAGTTGTGTTAAAACAACAAAATATGATGTTTCAGAAGAAAAAGTATATAAAATAAAATGATCAGAATTTTTTGGAGTAGTTAAAGAACGAGAATTTATAATGGCTTGTTTGAGTGAATAAAAAGCTTATTTTTCATTGTGGCCCCACTTAAAGACTCAAATTTGCTTGATCATGGCTTGTAATGGAAGAACAATTTGGGAAAATTCGGGGACAAATCTCCAGACAAAATTAATCTATCCTAGAAAGGACTGCATGGATTTCTTGTTATGGGTTAAATAAATTTTAAAGATTGCCTTAATCATTTCACGATCAATACAAATTCCTTCTTTGGATACAATGAATCCTAAAAAATTTCTTTCACTGAGAGCGAAATAAGAATTTTTTGGATTCAACAAAATTCCATATTTTTTACAGCATTCAAATATATGTTTTAAGTCATGGTTATGGCTGCTTCTTTTCTTGGAGTAGATTGTGATATCATCCAACTAAACAACAAATGTCTTATTTATCGGACCTCTAAAAGCTATTTCCATGGCTCTTTGGAATTTTTCTCCTACATTTATTAGAACAAAAGGCATTTTCTGATTATCATATATCCCCTATTTGGTTATGAACGTAGTCTTCAATCTATCATTTGGATGAACTAGGATTTGATTGTATCCTGAAAAACGATCAAGGAAAGACATGAGCTCGAAACCTGCAACTGATTGTAATTTTTTTTCCATGGGTGGTAATGGGAAATTATCCTTTTGAAAAGCTTTATTGAGATTCCTAAAATCTATACAAATGTGTATGCTGCCATTTTTCCTCTTGATAGGAACTAAGTTTGATACCCATTTCAAGTGTCTTACAAGAAAAATGATTTTAGCTTTAAGAATTTTATTCAGCTGAGATTTGATTTGTCTTTAAATATTGGGGTTAATTTTCCTTAATTCTTGTTGTACAGGTTTATCTTAAAACATTATTGAGACAGTTTGTTGGATAATGGAGATGCCATATGTTCTATGATATTCATAGCTCCAAGAGAAAATACTCTTGTACCTTTTAAACAAAGGAATGAAGGCTAATCTCTCATCTGGTGAGATACTTAAACCTAGATTGATGTTTTGGGGTTTGAGATTAGTTCCAAGGTTTACTAGTTCAAAACTAAAAGTTGAACTTTGAAGTTTGGAGTTAGTAACCTTCTTAAATATGTCTTTTAAGTAATGGATATATTCAAGTTTAACCACGGATTTAGGTAAATAATTTTCATTAGTTTTCTATTTCAACTGTGTCTCATGTTCATCTTCATCAAATATTTGATCATTATATGATCCTTCAGATGTTAAAAATGTTAAATTTCCATCATCATCATCATTGAACACACGCCAGTTGGTGACATTCTCTGGATGGATGGTCAAAAAATTAATTCAATGGAAAACCAATCTGGATTATAATCCTCAGATGGTATAAGTCTAAATGCTACATTGGCGAGAAGGTGAGCACTAGCATTTTGAAGTCTTGGGATAGGAGAGATGTTAAATGCTAAGAAATCAGAAGTGAGGGTTTGAACTAGAGATTGATAATGCTTTGAGTGGGCAGAGACACAATGAATGGTGTTTCTTACCTGATTTACAATAATTTCAGTATCTCCAAATACTTGAAGATATTTTACATTTAAATCTATTGCTTTATACAATCCTTGGACCAGTTCCTCATATTTAGCAGTATTATTCATGCATTCAAACCCTAATCTACAAGCTAAAATTATTTTCTTCTCCTTCTGGACTAATTAATATACAACCTTTTCCTACACCATAATTAGACCTAGAACCATAAAAATACAATATCCAAAATGAATACTTAACTAATGGGGTTTCTATAATATTTACACATTTAGAAGAATCTGATTGTGAAAAGTTTTCGATTTGAGAAGTAACCGAATTAATTAAAAATTTAGATTGTTGTGCATTAAAATTACCCAAGAATGATTCAGCAGAGTACTTCCCGAGGATGTTATTGGCAAAGGCCATTGGCTCATTTTCATCTTCAAAATTAGTTATTGAGTATTTCATGTGTTTTTCATGGTCAACTGGAATTTGATTTGGATTACCATTGTAAGGAAGCCACATATGAGACCATTCCATGGAAAAATAACCATGAAGATATTCAGACCAATCTCTACTAAGAATCAACCCATAAAAGTGAGGGATGTCATCAACTAGTATGCCAATTATTTGATATACTTTTGAATTAGAAGCAAGTCTAATGAGGTCCAAATTCATTTCTCCTAAAACCTTGACTTTGGTTCTATGAAGTTGAACAGTGTGAACAACATAATTTTGGATTGAGAGGTTTAAAATCAGAAAAACGAAATATGGCATTATATTTGAAGAATCCAGATTCTATTAGACAATTGTGCACATTTTTATTGAAAATTTCAAAATTCGGAAGGAAAGAAGGAGTATTTGAATTGGATCTATCACCAATTAAAATGGCATTCGAGGAATTAATATTTTATAATGTATTAGTAGGGGTTTTACCTACTCCTTTAGAGGCTTTGGATGTAACTGGAATAGGTAGAGGACAAGCGCTAACTGCATTCAATTCTTTTAATAAAAACTTATGTTGTTGTTTCAATTTAGCTACCTCATGTAGGGAGATGTTTGATTTTATTTTCTTCATATCTTCAACTATATTGTATTCAATGGTGTTAGAGAATACCAAGGTATTTGATGTAGAGGGACAATATGAAGAAGATGGGAATAATTGAGAAGATGTGGAAGGATATTTTTTATTGATCCCTTTATCTTTAGCAGCATGGGATGGGGTTTTCTATTTCTCGATTGATTGTGATGAATCAATATGACCTTTAATTTTGGTGCTAACAAGTAAGGCTTCATTATCATCTTCATTATCAGAAGTAGGGAGTATGAGATCCCATAACCCATGTACTTCGACAAGTTCCTCATCTTGGTATTATTCAACAGATAATGTTGTTTCATCCTCGTCCTCATCATGATCAGATTCAACATTTGATATAATATCAGGTTGTTGAGGATTAGATGTTTGATATTTCTTGAAATATATAAAAATTTTCTTAGAAAAATGTGCATATACCTTCTTTTTTATTTCTACCATCTCATTTGACATGGATGTAAGGACCTTTTTCAATCCTTCAAGATCGAAAGGATCTTTAGTATTTTTTTCTTTTTGGTTCATCCTTAAATATAAACTTCTTTTTTCTTTCTTCTTGGGAAGTCTTCTTTTCTAATGCAAGTATTCTCTTTTCAATTGATAGGGATTCCTTCAGGTTCTCTACCAAAGTTTCCTTATTGTCTCTATCTACAAAAATTGTAATATTGGAAGGAAGAGAGGATATGTACCATTCGATCTATACATCAACACCAGGATTTGATGTAGTTGGGAAATTGTTTAAAAATTTATTAAACCTGGAATTAACGTCATTGATATTTTCTCCTAAATTAGCTTTGAGATTAGAAAGATCATTTATAAGAGTAGCAATAGTGTGATCATCACCAAATTTGTCTAGAAATGTTACCTCAAATATGTAGCAACTAGTTATAGTGCCTCATGGTAGTGAAAAGAACCATGATCCTACTGATCCTTAGAAAGTATAAGGAAATAACTTAAATACGCAATCTTCTTTAGATACTCCATTGAGGTTCATGGCTAGCATAAAATTATGGCGGTTTTCCTCAACAGGGAGTCCATCATCAGGATTATACTTGGGGAACCATTTTTATGGGTGCTTAGGTAAATCATGAAGAAGTCTTGTAAATTGAAGAACTCCTGGATTAGTCCATGGTATATTTACCATTGTATGGCCTGTAGGATTAGAAGATGTTGTCCTAGTTCCAGAGGTTGTTCCAGTGGTAGAAGAAATAACCGCAGAAATAGTACTGCTTGAAGCAGCGCTAGTTGATTTAGATGAAGAGATATGCATAGATGAGGAGATTGGTTGGGAAGAAGCAAATGAAGGAGGAATGAATGATGGAGTTTGTGGAGGAGAAGATGGTGTAATCTCACTAGAATATGTTTGATTTTCTAATGTAGGATTCGTCCTTCGGTGAGAATGAAGTGGAAATGCGAATGGAGTAATTCCATGTTTTTCACTTTGAGAACGACTCAATACACCAGTAGATTGAAAAATTAAGGTTACACTTCCTTCAGAAGTTTTAGATTTCGTAGAATTTTCTTCTGAAATATAAATATCATGTAATTTTGAAATCAAGGTTTGAAATTCAGGTGATTCTAGAATGTAATCTGGTAGAATTAGCTCAGGAAATGTACTAGGAGATTTGGGAGATGTTTGAACAGCTTCAGACCTTAAGGGAGGAGATTTTGAATGTGACCTTCAATTTAATGATATTTGGAGGGAGATTGATTCTTTTGATGCCCTTTAGATTTATCATTAGACATTAATACCATTCATTGTCTAGTACACCCTCCTTCTAGCGCCAAAAATGTTGATGCCTCAAAAATCGTTTCAACAACATCAGGGGATAACCACTCAGTCAGGAACCTAAAAACCATTCCTTTTCCATTTGGAATAGTAGCTCCGACTGGGGAGGATGTGACCAGTCCCCCAATAAGTTATAATTGAATGGATGTGGGTATTTATAACTAAATGTATTGTAGGTTTTAACCCCGTACAAAAATTATCTGCAAACGAATCTTAAAAAAAGAAAATAAACAATAGCAAGAGAATACAACATAAAACGGATATACATACGGATTTTCCCCTGGATCCCAAATCGGGACTACCAGCTTGATTTTTCTTTATATTCCTTTTAGTGTTACAACAAATATATATATACATGCGTAAGCATTCATAAACCCCAATCCATTAACCCTGGATTAGAACATAACCGTAGTTCCCTTGACCGGATCTACAGAATACCAAGGGCCGAAAACCATCATGCCCCAAAACCATGTGCAAACCCATGCAAAAAACCATGGGCGAGTCTGCCCACCGAAAAATAGGGTCCAAAAAAATTTTCTCGGGCCACTGCCCTGGGCCCTGAATAGGGGGTGCTGCCACCCCCCCTGTGACCCCTCTGCTACTCCTGCCACAACATACAAGGGGAGATATAACACATACCCAACATGTATCATCATAATGGGAGTGATAACAAGCTAACATAGTCGGTGTGTGTGTGTATATATATATATATATATATATATATATATATATATTTCCTAGGATTAATTATGTTTCTTTATATGTGATCTTGAAAGATTATCTTAAATGTATGAGAATGAAAATGATCATAGACGTATGAAAGTGAAAAATAATTAAAGTTAATTAATTTGGTTAAATAGTTAGTAAAATTAATTGAGTAAGCTCATATCGCATCAAATTACTGCATGTCTTTTATATATATTAAAATGTGACAATCTTTGCATGTTCAATAGTGAATTGATGCTCAATTGTATTAAAAATATACATATAACAAAACAATATAAAATAAGTATGACTACCAATCAAAAAGAAACATAACAAAAATATAAAGATAGAAGTACCATGTATATATTAACTCTGCTCATGGAAGAAATAGTCTTTGGTCCAGTCTTTCTATTAAGATGATTTCAAGAGTACAAAAATGGAACTTCCCAAAGCCTTATTTATAAAATTTTAGGACCCTTTATTTGTATACATGAAGGGGTTTATATATTAAACATTAAAAATATAAAAATATCAAATACACAAAGTACTGAGGAGGTTTAAGAAAATATCTTTAAAATAAATGAAAATAAGCAAGAAATAGAATTTGTTGTGTGACTAGCGCAGATGTGTGATTTTGTGTCCTTTCACATTCGTTGTTTGAGCTGATGAATTTCCAACATTGGTTGTACTTTAGGAGCTTGAGCTGGCTTGATGCACAACTTTCCAGTATAAACCACATCTGATAGCGCAAGAAACATATGGGAGAAAGTGTCAGTAAGACATAGTAACATCAACCACTCATTGTGTGGTTTCACCATATACTACCAATACTTCTCCCAATCAAGTTTTGCTAGCTTCCTGATGCTTTATTATTTTGTCTTTGACATTTCCTCCCATTGTTTCATTAAATATTTGACATTATGAAGGGAACGAGGTGGAAATTCATGGATTAGATTGGCACCAAATATATTTTTGCTGACAGTTTCAAAAATATTCTTAGCCACATATTTTTCTCTAAATATTTCTCTTTCTTCTTGTTTTAGTTGTATGTCCCAATCAGTAAATAGGATTTCCCTTTTGAAATCCTCTATTTTGGGAAGATTTTCTTTCCTACCCTCTGCACTGTGGATATTTCATCAATATCATCAAAGTTCGTCCTTAGTTTGACCGATTGATTCATCAGGGAATCACTTTCATCACAAATATCTTTCATTATTTTCAAATTTTGACAAAATATAAGTTGTTGTTGAGCCAAGATTGTATTAAATTCCAAAGCTTCATTTTTGAAGTCATATATCTTTGTATTATCTTTCAATTGCTCCAATGTGAATTGGAGTTTTCAAATTTGAGTGTCTTTGGTATTGATGTCAGATTGATGTTATACTTTTAATTGATCAAAACTTTTAGGGAGATGTGACAATTGAGTCTACAATTGATGATAAATACTCTATTTTTCAGATAACAACTCTTGTTCCAATTGTAGGATTATTTCATCCTTCTCTTTGACTAGTTGTTCAACCTTTGATGCCTTGTCAATTGTGGAAAATGCATAACCACCTACAAACTGTGTCAACTTTTTCAGATCTTTGGATGGATCAGTTTGTGTATATTTCCACACTACTTCCATGGGTATATCATCAGGGACTAATTCTTGTGATTTATCAGCTCTCCTTCTCTTTCTATGTCTTCTCATTACAACCTGATGTTTGGGACCGTAAAATATTTCAAGAGGAGGGATTTATTGTATCTTTAGAACAATCTTAGATGAAATTAAGGTCAATATGAATTCAATTTCTTTTGTGTTAACAACTTTACCAGAATCCCCAACAGTGAGAGAGTTCTGATTTTTGGCTTGAGGTGTTTTGATTGTCTCACTAGGATCAATGGTTTACACCTTTTGCTGTCCTTTTAGCTGTTGATCAAATTTATTCCAGATTTTATCCAACTCACTACCGAACAATGGATTAATTGTTTTTTCTTCTGTTGATTTAACTTCTTTTGATCCATGTAGGATCTCAGTGTCCTTGGGAGCTTGCTCCAACTTCTTTTCTTTCTGTGAAATAGGTTGAGACAACTTTAAGGTGTCAAGAGGAATATTCTCCAACCTTTTGTTCCTGTATTTTTTAAACTAGGAAATTTTTTCAAGTTTAAGACAAATTGCAGGTAGTTTTTCAACCTGTGAATAGGTATCAACATATTCAAAAAAATCATCAGTCATAAGGTTCATGGATGAATATCCTGATCTTTACTTGAGTTGTAAAGTCTTCGGCTATTTTATTAGGATCAAACTGCCTACCAAGAATATTAGATATCTTTAAGCATTGAATTTGATTGATTTCCAATCCAGCATGTTTGTATTTTTCTAGAGTATAAACACCACAATGGATAGGGAAATAAGGACATGAAGCATTTTTAGCCTCCCTCAACGCTTTAGTTAACCCATGACCTATTGTTTGATAAGAAATTTCTCTTGCCAGGAGATTGTTTGGTACATACAATGGGAGAACATGGGGTTTGGAAAGACTTCCATAAACTATGGAATATGTAAATAGTTATTCCCAAACCATTTTCCTCTGGATGTGAAATCATCTTAGGCTTCATTTGAAATCCATGGGTCTCTATCACCAAAAACAACTTGGTGAAGTTGTAAAATGAATCCATGGAAAATTCTGTATAAATGAGAGTCATACATGGATTCCCAGAGGATACTATGGTAAACATGGATATGATTAGGTTCTTGAATGATCTATTTCCATCCCATGTTCAGGAAATATGATGTAAAACATACCATGTCCATGATATAAGCACTCATAAAAAATGGGGGAACTGTCCTGGAGGTGATTATACAATTATTTCTATATTCTAGAATTTGTGAAGCAATATTATTGGAAAGAATGGCTCCCCAATCCATAATGTATGAGTATGATAAAACCTCCATGATAGGGACCCTTTAAATTTAGAATTTACTTATATTAGGGGAACCGAAAGGCCCATACATCATAACAACAATATAATAAAAAGGACCAACGAGAGAAGATGCATAATACATACCCTTATCGTCATGCTTGTGCTTATTAGAGTTATGAATCCATTGTCTTATTTGGTTTGACTGCAGCTTATTCTCCTTTGAAAACTTCTAAAGGAAAATCTTGTCATATACCTTCTTTGGGTTGGGTATATGATTCATTTTCTTCAATTCGTCGGCCTTAAAAGACCCTATCAGTGTATTTATTGAGGTCAGAAATGTCCTATGGAAAATATTCATATTTTCGATTAACCATTTTACCATATCAGTATATGGAAGAATATTTGGACGAGCGACAAGTCTTTGGAGAAAGGAGTCGGTGACTTCATTGATAGAGGTTTCAGAATATGTTACAGCATCAGCTATGGCTACTCTCTGAATTTTCCTGGGTTTTTCATCTTCAAATAGCCTTTACATGGATTCCCATGAGTAATTCCCACTTTTTGGAGTGCATGTCGTTTAAGAGAATAGTGGAGGCATCTCTATTACTTATGAACTAGAAGGTGTTGGGTTTGGAGGAGCCATGGGTTTCTTGCCCTTATTTTTAGCCTTAGAAATCTCGCAAGAGCTCCGCTTCTTGGGAGTAGCCTATAATATGAGAAAGAGGAGAATGAAGAACGATAGTAGCAATGCAGAAACAACTTTGCATAAACACTTGGAGTGATGGCGAATATGATTTAAATGAAAAGAATGAGAAACATTAAATAACAGGCCATCAAATCCGTTTGGAGGCTCAAGATCATTATACCGTTATGGATGAGTAATAATGAGAAACGTGAGTTCACACGATTGACTTGGACAACTAAGCCTTTAATTAAAATCTCCCATCACAACATTATTTGGGAGCATGACTTTAAAACATGTAATGTGTTAATATTATCGATATGTGATCAAGACTTTACCTTTAAATAATACTTAAGTTATTTATCAGTAGTTTGAATTTATCAGCGCATTGGAGGAGTAAGAGTGATGTGAGTTTTGTGACGTGATATCCATATCGTAATAGCAAGAACGGTGAATTGCGTGCATGTTTTGGATGACAGCATTGTGATGCGATATATTAGATTGGGGTTTTGAAAGTGGGCATGGTAAATGGTAGCATTAAAGATTTGTGATTAGTGATAGAGGAAGATGACATGGCGGTAAGCGGTTCCTACCAATGTTCGTTTTTATAATAATATTTGTCGAAGATCACTTCATTTGTTATCGTTTTTCTTTGCCTTGAAAGTTTCTTACGTTTCTATTATGTATTAGGTTATAACACATCACATCATTTGAGTGGAGTGCTTTGCATGATGCTTTTCACATTTTCGATATGCGATATGTGATGGGGGTTTGTTGAATTTTCCGCTTAAGTCCTTTCGGCCAATAGGATATGAGTTAATCCTTCGGATATGATATTTTTGTCCTATAAGCAATAAAAATGTTTTATTTTTCTAACTTTAAAATAAAAAATGGTCCCCATTATTTTCTAAGGTATTTATATACAAATAATGGTTTTTTTTTTTTAATAACACAATAGTAACCTAAGGGACTTCTAATATCCCTCAATTTACAAATAAGTGAAATTCCATATAACAGCGTTGTTTGGTGTGTTACTTCTTGAAGGGGTACCAATAGAGGTTACAAGTGTGTCCAAGAAAGTGATATCACTTGTATTTCATTCATATATTCTTCTTTAACCATGTATTTACTCTCTAAATCATAGATTATTATATTACTTATAGATGCTAAAATAATTATCTCACCTAAGAAAAAAATTAAAATATTAGCTTATGAAAGTTCCATAATAGTAGTGGTGGTGTTCTTTATTAGTAATTTGGAAGATACAAATAATAAAAAATATATTTTACCTAGTTTTACTATGGAAATGATAAAATACAACACTAAGATATAATAAAAGATCAAAAATACCATAAAATATTATAGCATTATTGGTAAGAGAAATGTTCACGTACCTCTTTGTGGGGAAAATCTCCAAGTGAGTAGAGTTATTATTACAATATAATTCATAAGACATATCATTATATTTCTCTTAATTATTTACATATTTATATCTAATTCCTAGGAGCATTCTAGATAACAAACTTTCTAGTAATGGGAATTGACAGACACCAAAATTAACATCTTTTGAGCACCAATCAAATACCCTTTTCTATACCTTTTCCATTTTCATACCACCTTATCACATATTTTATCCATACTACTACATTTTCTATCAAGGTACAATTATCTTCCAATTATTTTACTTTAATGTTCATTCTTCTGTATTTAGGAAGGAATTTACCTTTTTATTCTAACTTGTGAGGACCCATGAGAATCACCTTAGGTAGGTTCAAGTAGATACTTTTGAAATAGTAATAGAATACAGTTTCTATAACACTCTCTTTCATTTCAACAATGCTTTCAGGTTATGACAACACACTTATAACCCTACAACAACCTAGGCACCCTGTTGTTGCAATATGAATTGGGTGCAAGTGTTGCAACTCCTATTGTTGTAATACAACTAGGATATAGATGCTGCAACTTATGGTGTTGTAATAAAACTAGAATGAAGGTGCTGCAACTCCCATTATTTAAATATAACCATAGATTCTTAGTTTCATGGAAAGATCCAATGATGTAGAACCAGTTTTATAACATGCCTAAATTTGATGCGACAAAACCCTAACATCTAACTACTGAGGATAGTTGTTGTAACTCAAGGACAATAGATACAACGCACCACTAAAAAACTTCTAGTCACACAATTATCATCAAGAGATTGCAGGTTGACCATTTCACCACACAACAAAGAGTGTGACAAGAGGGGTCTAGTTGCCAGTAAGGAAAGGTTGACTGCAATAGAAGATCGACACAACTGCCACCTGTCACAGCAACTGAATGAGTTAGGATTCATTTATTATTTTATACTTTTCAGTGAAATTGGCATAACCAAGAAGAAACATCCTAAGAATCGAAGTATTATCATGGCTATCCATCGATCTCTTAATTAAATTAAGACAGAAAACACTATGCATGAAAACACCTTTCTCTCCTCAAGATGGGGGAGGATGAATTAAGTGTAATTAGAATTCTATATTACTTTTAATACATAATTCATTTTTTCTTCCATTTATATTCTACTTTGTGCAAATGGTGTGTTTCTAGCTTATGTTCTCTACTTCTTTCATAAATAGTGCCTCGCTTAAGAAGGTAGGCCCCATCCTCAATCAGGTACTTCCTATGACAATATATATTAGTTTCTAGCTTCATTTATATTTATGTTAAATAGTAGTTACTCTATTTATTTATACCAGCTCACTAATATGATAAGAAACCATGTTTCTACAAAAACCCGCGAATCTGATAAGTAACTATGTTTGTGTTGCAACTCGCTAATATGATATGCAACTATGTTTCTACCAAAACTTTTTGATAGTATAAATAACATTGTTTCATCATATTATTGCAACTCATTGATTTGATGAGTAACTATGTTTCTTGATGTTTATCCAACTCATAAATCTCATAACTAATCTATTATATTTCTAAGGATTGTGTTTCTCTTATCCTATTTTCCATATTTATGGTTTTCACTTTAATATATATTTTTTGGATTGGATTTTGTATAATGCAATTTATAAACACTCTACCATTTTAGATACTTCTTTATTCCAGATATTTTAATCACCAAAAGTATTTGGCAAGTCATGAATTTATTGGAGATATGATGTATTTATGTTTGTGTGGTTTACTTTTTTCCTCTGTGAATTATTCAACCTATATTGAGGGTTACAACATTATGATTCCTAAGCCTAGTAGGTAGAAGTGCTTTATTTCATTTCTTACAAAAGTAGATTATTTATTCTACTTATGATTGGGGTTATAACATTATCCTTCCTATGTGCAGTAGGTAGAATTGCCTTATTTCAATTTTGCAATTGTAACCTTTAATTTCCTGCAGCTGTGATTTTATTTCCTCGATGACTTGTAAAAAAAAGTTAATATCTTGTTCTTAAACACTCATGTAGGATACAATTTAACCTCATTAATGTTTAATAGATTTGTACTATCATATAAAATGCATGATTTTTTGAAAGTTACATACAAGCATTAGATTTAAAATTAAATGCACAATTTCTCATTTACTTTCTAAGTAATTAGGATGTAATTGAAGAAGCTATCATTTTTGGCACCATTTTTCGGGAATTTTCATTAATGCAAATTTTTTTTTTTTTTTGAATTTAGTTAGTACATTTCCTTTAAGTAATTAGTGTGATGTATTTCATTCACATTTTTCTTTTTAGTAGTTTTTTTTAGAATTTTTTTTTTTTTTAAACTTTCCATGGACAGAGCTAGGGACGAAATTGTAGATTCACTAGCTTAACTAAAATTTCCCATATGACTAATAATGCGGGACATTCTCAAGAGGAGAAGGAAAATAGTGAGCTAAAATATTTGACTCCTACAACAAGCTCCCTTGCAAAGAACAAACTTGAACCCTCTATTCATGGATGCCAATTATACAAGATTCATTTTCTACACAAAATGAAATCGCATTCCCTGAATGTCTAATAAACAAGTATTCCCACTCCAAAGAGCTAATTTTTATTTAATCTCCCAAGGAACCTTCAGAATAGGAGGACATTTATCAAGAGAATATGGCACACAATTCTATTAAGGAAGAGATATCTACATTCGTATTTTGTATTCGAGAGTCAGATGAAGATACCAAAATTAAGAATATTCTATACTCAACATCATATAAATTTCATGGCTTATCAAAAGTGGACCTTGAAACCTTCTTGTTGTAATTTGATGTTCTCCGTAAAAGTTTTGTGTATTGATAAATGCATAGAAATTGAAAATCTTCCATACTACACTCAAGAACATTTCAGTACATTGGTTAATGAGCCTTGGAAAGGAAAATATCTACACTTGGGCACCAATGACAGAGGAATTGTTACAGAAGTATTAATATTATTGTGAAGAAAAATAAATTAGGGAGGAATTATTTAGGATGACCCAAAAACAAAAATGAGATAATTGAAGACTACATTGAAAGATTCAACTACAACTTACTATGGGAAAGACACAGAGGTCTACCACTTAATAAACTACATTTCTTGCTACTGTTAGGAATTCGAGATGATTGCATTGATATTATAAGCTTAATGGTTAGAGAATATGTCTCCTAACAATATTAGGATGTCATTTTCAAGCTACGTTAAGATATTGCAAAGGTACTTCAAGGACTAGCAAAGTACAAAGAGACATATTAAGTAGAGTTGGAAGTACTATAGGTAATGGGATAACCTAAGTAGATATTGGAAGAATGTTGGAATATTTTAAAACTAATATACATAGTTCATTAAGCTCCCAATTTGACACATTACACAGAGCAATAATAAGGGAGAAGTAGAACTAGCTTTGGAAATATTTTGTCTAAAGTGTAGAAGAACACATTAATTGATGGAGTTACCATTGGATCACATTAAGGATTGTGAAATATGCAATGATGACCTTACTTAGAGAAAATTTCCATCCGTTCCTAGATTAAAATATATCTATAAGGAATTTGAATAACTAGAGAAACTATTTTTCATCTCTGATAACCCTCTATGGTAGCCAAAAGATCAAGTTACGATTCAAGACTAATCATCGTATTATAATTCATATTGGAATAACCCTTCAATGTAGTATTCTTCACCACCATGGTGTTTTCCTACCCAATAATGGATGTCTCCTCAACTTATCCAAACTTGGCTTCGGAGGTGGATAAATCCATCCTTCAGAGGCCCTTAGCATGCCTTACTGCAACCACTTATTCCAATTCTTCTTTCACCACCAATGAAATCATCAAAATTTTCTCCTCCTTGACCTCAAATTCCTAAAAAACCCATTCCCAACCCAAATGGCACTATGGTAGCTTAACTAGTGCAAGCTTCTAGGATTGATACTTACCCCACTTACTCTATCTCTTCGTTATATTTCCACAAAATCCACGTTAAATCAAGGAATACTTTGAATAAAAAATTTCTTCTGAAAATTGAATTATCTAATGAGGAAGTTATAAAGGAATAACAAAAATTGAATCAATATTCTAAGTCCTTCAAAACAAATCAAGCTCATCTATAATCCCAAGCTCCTTCTTACCCCAAAGGATTAGACCTCGAGAAACTTGTCAAAATCCTGAATTCAATTTCATGGGTGAACATAAGAATATGTATGTTTGCATATAATTATTTCAATATATTAAATATGTTCCTACATACTCTAAATCAATAAGGAAGTTATGTGTAAGGATACCCAATACAAGAAGGAAAATTCTTCAAATTATACATGTCATGGGAAAATTGTTATATCTTATGGTGGGGGAGTATTGACTACTAAATATACAAATATTGATAGCTATGTAGTAAATGTGAAAACTAACCACAAAATTATTCTAAACACATTTAGTGACCTTGTGATTTTGTCAATGTGATGACCCACAAGACAATGGAAGCCTCAGGACTTCTAGTCTTCGACAAACAACCATAGAATTATGACTTGTTGAACGATCTACCATGAGACCAATTGTTTTTTTAGAGGATGTAATAATATCCTTGCATTCATGAGAGTTTCTTACTAATTTCATGGTTCTACAACCCAATTCCTAGCTATGTCCTATTCTTTAAGCCAACAAGGGTCATGGATGCCCAATGTGGATACATACATCATGTTCATATCCAATAACATGAAATATCTCATGGTATATCTACCAAAAAAATTAAATTATATCATACCACTAATCCCAATATTGACCCTTATGGAAAACAAAGAGGAAAGGGACAAGGAAGGTTTTTTTTCTATCAAGTACTTACTGATGGCCATAGATCAATATCTTGTCCCATAGACAAAATCGAGGATGAAGGTATTGGTGAATTTATAGCCTCTTCCTCCTTCTCCACAAATTTTCACCCACATAAGGCACCATAAAATACAAGCTTAAATTCTCATAGTAGATTCACCACCTATAGAACATGAGTCCTCTTTTGTTGAAGAACAAGGTTAAACTTTGGAAACTATAGAAATTAGGCCATAAAATCCATGAAAATCAATCATGGGCTAACAAAGCATCAAAAGGAATGGATAATAAATGTTTTTCAAAAGCATGGTTATGCTTTTTATTGGGCCTATACCTACATGAAGGGGATCTATCTTGACTTTTTCACTCACCACATATATATCAAGGACTCCAAACCCATCCAACAAGCCCAATGATGAATGAATATTACTTCATGAGACATTTTTAAATAAGAGATGAATATATTTCTTTAAGGTAATTTCATTTACTCCATTTCTAATAGCCAATGGGTATCTCCTCTTTTCATCATCTCTAAAAAGAATGGGAAATGGATTATTTGTGTTAATTACAAATAAATCAACAAATACACCCACAAATACCACTTACCCTACTAGTCATCAACTACACACTAGGCACATTGGAAGGAAATAAATGCTTCTCCTTACTCGATGGTTTTAGTGGATAAAATGAGATTCATATTGCTCTAGAAGAAAAAGAGAATACAAGGATCTCTTGCCCTTGTGGCACATTTTTCTACCATGTTCTATATTTTGGATAGTATAATGCTCCCACATCTCAAAAGAGTTGAAATTGAAATATTGTTTGACTTAATTCATGATTTCACGGAAAATTACAAAGATGACATTGTGACCTATAACAATGAATTTCATGTCGAATTGGATAATTTAGAAATTGTACTAATTGAATGTAATTTCATGTGGCCCTTACTAACATAAAATCCTTAATGATGTTAATATAAGTTATCATGCTAGGGCATGAAAGTGGATATATATAAAACAAAGGTAATTTTAGATCATCCTACTCCACAAAATTAGAAAGAGGTATGAAGTTTTCTTGGACATGTTGGTTATTATTAATGTTTCATTAAAGAATTTTTACATATATCTCATCCTTTATTTTCTTTACTTTGTAAACATGTTGAATTTTTGTGGATTTATAATTGTCAACATGTCTTTGAAAAATTGGAATAAAAATTATCTAATCCTCCTATATTAAGAGCGCCCAATTGAACCCTCCTATTTCACATATTTACAAATGTGCTATATACTACTATGGAGTTGTATTGGGGAAACAAGAAGAAATTTTCTTTATTAGTAAGAATCTCTCTCCCATGAGATTACACTACATAGTAATAGAAAAAGAGTTTCTTGTGGTGATTCATGCTATTAATAAATTCCATCACCATATAAAAGGACAACCCATGATATTACATACCAATCATGCTGTAATTAAATATCTAATGAAAAAACCAATCACTATTGGAAAGGTAACTAGATTGTTGTTGTTGTCGCAATAATTTGACATAACAGTCTTAAATAATGTTAGAAAAGATAATGCAGCGGGATATTTTACTTTTAGAACTACAATAAAGAATGATCTTCCTATTGAATATTATTTTATTGATGAACATATTTTGTAGTATATACTAGATCATCATGCTTTGTAGATATTTCTAACTACCTGTCTCTAGGAAAACACCCAACTCACCAATCTCGAAAAGAATGACAAATTATCATTAAGGAAATAGGATATTTTCATGGATTAACAAATACCCCTTATATGTAGAGCCAAATCCCATTATCTAGTGATGTCAGCAAGAGGATGATATCTATGACATATTAAGGGATTACCTTGATGGAAATTGTGGGGGCCACTTTCTATATATGAGGACCATGTATAAATTAATCCATCAAGGGTGTTATTGGCCCACAATATTTTGAGATACTAAGTAGTAAATAAAAATTTATGATAGTTTTAAGCACACGAGAAAGCCAATACAATAATATGAGATTCCATTACAACCATAACTAGTAATAGAACCCTTCCACAAATGGGTGTTTGACTTGTTGGACCTATTGATACCCTTTCTTGATATAACTCCTAAATATTGGTTTTCACATACTATGTTATAAAGTGGATTAAAGCAAAGGAAATCCAAACTATAACCAATAAAGTAGTAACATATTTTCTAGAAGAGGATATATTCACCATATTTTGGATACAATGAGATATTGTCACCAATGGAGGAACACAATTTACTTCAAGGCTCATTGAGAACCTCATGGACACATAAATGATCAAATAGAGGGTAATAACAACAATATCACTTGTATACTAATGGATAGGAAGAAGGAATGAGAAATATATTGGAGGTCATTATAACTATTGGGGTGCCATAGTTACACTATGTCGTGTTATAGAGCAGATCAATGGAACATCTAAATATGATTCAAATTTGTTGTTATTGATTTTGGTTTTCTATTGAAATTTTTTGTAGCAAATCACGTACGTTAATTTAGACTTGCTAAACATATCTATAAATTATTTAGGTTTGAATTTTTATATGTTTAATTATTGCTTCAATCTTCAGCAAGAAAAATAAAAAATGGTCAAGGAATGACTGCAAAATTAAATCAGAGGTTAATTCTTATTATTGTGAATGATGTTAGGTTAAATGATTGTGTGATTTCTGCTGATATTGAGTGTTTATTTCATATTTAAGTTTCGTTCACTCTATTTTCCCTCATAAAGTTTGTCACATAAAATAAACAAACACGAAGAACCATTTTTAGGCATTCCAATCAAATTCTTGATATCTATTCGTGTATACTTGTTTCTGTTGTACTACAGTCAAAATTACTAATAATTTAGCTAAGATTTGTTACAAATTTTAAAATAAAAACATCTCAAACACTATATAATTCATCATGGATTTTCGCATGAAAGTTAAAATTACAATAAAAAAAATTCCAACCAACTCAATATTCAGTTTATGTTTAAATTAGAATTTTTCCTGAGACTATTGAGGGGAAAGTGTCAACAATTCATAATAATTTTGTTGGGCAGGATTTCCACTAGCTTACAGTTAGAGAATCCATGTGCTTTGGGTTGGACATGAAGAAATAAAAATGGTTCAAAGAAGGGAAAAATGGATAACGTATCTTAACAAACTCAAATGAGAAAGTAAGAATTCATTTTATCGTGTTAGAATTAGATGGGAAACTGAGAAATTAAAAATTCAGTTGCAAGACAAAATAATATTTTGAAATTTGTAATTTAATTAAAAACCCATTTTTATAAGCCATTTTGTCACACTTATTCAAAAGGCCCTAAACCTGGATCTCTTGACATCCATTACACTTTGCAAAAATCCCCTGCGAGATTAAAAGAAAAACATTCCCCAAAATTTGTAAAGATCCTAGATTATCATGGCTCAAAATCGTAATTTAAGACTCCATCATACTTACACTCTTGAAAAATTGTGGTGCAACTTACACTGGTGAGCACAGGTTTCATTTACAATAAGTGGGATGACACTTAGAAATGAGGTAAAATAAAATATCATTTAAAATCTTCCCCTTCTAGATGCTTCGAGAGAGGATTCTTCCATTTACTATTAAATATGATCTGGAAATCCTACTAGGAAGGCTTTATATCTTATCCCATGGACTGTATCCCCTATGAAATTGGATCTAACCCTAGTATAGTGGATGTAAGACTTCCTCCTTTGTCCTATAAAAGCACTATATTCTATAGAGAGTGGGTTGGATTTTGGAGAATCTGATTCTTGCCCTTATGCTACTCATTTAACTTTAGAGGTCCATAAAACATCGTTAGATATTGATGAGATTAGAAGCTTATCATTGTGGCAAAGAAAGGATGATAAATATGGGAGAGATTCACAACATCACGACCTAAAAAGGGTTGTAATATTTCTCTATTTCTATTAATAAAAAATGCATTTTTTTACACTTTGTCTTTGCTTTTACATGTGTAGAATAGGATTCCTTGATCTCTTGTTTAAACTTATTTGAATATATCATATTTTCTATTTGGGTATCTTTGCTTGTTTTAGTTAATTTGCAGGTTGGAAGTTAAAGTTGGGGCTTTAGGGAACAAGTGAAGAGAAAAAGGAAGCTTGCATTGGATTCCAAGTAATTTTCTTATGTTTCAAATATATCTAGGGAAAGACATTGTATTTTCGCTAGTTGTATTTAGGTTAAGCCGCTAAAACTAGGGATATCACTTTTGTCAACAGAATGTATTTATCCACAAAAAAAATTGGAGAATCAACTGGTGATTGAGATGTTCTTCGATGGTTTTCTTTACCGTAACCTTTTTGGACCTTTGTAGTCGACCTTTTAATCTTTGTTCAAATATTTCTTTACCTTAGTTGTTGGTGGTACATTCCAACCTATCAACGTATTCAAAAAAATATAGTTGTTTTTTGGCTAGCTCTGATGTTGTAGGTACAACAATGCATATGGGTATTAGAACAAAGGCATTTTTTACCTTGATAGTGTTCAGAGGGTAATAAGAAAATCCTATTAATATTTCTTGAGTGATATCTTTAAAATAAAAAGAAATAACTGTGTAAGATAATTTCTAGAAAGTCTCTTCTAAATAAAGATAGTATCAGGTCATAAAACAAAACATGTATAAATGGAACTATACTAATTGTGAGAAGTTTTAGAATTAAAAAATGTGTTCATATAGTTGAAATTATATTTGTAACATAAACATTTTTGGAACACAATTTCTTATTCTAAAAGTTCCCACAATTAGTTTAATTCCATTTATACATGTTAGGTTTTATAACTTGATTCTATCTTTATTCAGAAGATTCTATGTATAAATATTTGAAGGTAATAATAATAATAATAGTGTTATGGTTTGGGCTTGTGTATAGGTTAGATGTGCATACTCGTAGGAAACAATTATTTGTTTCTCAAGACAAGCATCATTAGTCCTGAACAAGAGTAGGTTAGGGATCAAAAGACCAAAAATAAGCCCCACATTATAAGGGTCCACTCAGATTATGAATTAAATCTCTAATTAATTATATATATAAAGGAATATTATAACTTTTAAAAATAGAAACATTCTATGTTGAAAACGAAAATGTTTAAATGCATTTAATATTTCTCATGTGTGACGGAGCATTGCTATAGAATAAATAATATATAATAATTATTATAAAACACATTTATTAAAGGAGAAATATAAAAAAATTCTCATGCTATGTCTAACTATAACTGAACATGTATGCTTATAAAAATGACCACAATCTTATTTCAAAGGAGAAAAAAACTAAAAACCATATACATGTTCATGAAAACATATATCTATACGTAAATGTGATCTCCAGAATGTTGAAGGCGTTACACTCCTGGACGAGAGATTCATCCATATAATGTTAATAATATCAACAAAGGAAATAAATCCTCGGAGGGGAGGAAACTCTCTCTCGACATCACCAATGCAGGTCTTCAAATTGAAATTGATATATATATATATATATATATATATATATATATATATATATATATATATATATATATATATATATATAATTAAGACTTTTCCCACATGTAATCTTAGTAATTCCTTTAGAATAAAAGGAGTGTGACCAGGGTCATCCTAGTGATAAATTCGATAAAAACCTAACATATAATAAAAAATAACTAGAATTAGTCATAAGGTCGTGATGGCATACTTGACCTAGAAACATTATAGGGTTAATGTGAGCACTTGAGACTCTAGAGCATAAGTAGAAATAAATAAAGGCTTATACCAACCTTAAAAATAATTGTATAATCAAATTCAAGTGGTTATGAAAGCATGCCCATCAAAATAATTTTGAGCGGAGTTAGTTATTTTCCAAACAAACTTTGAAGATGTATGAAAAGAAAAAGAATGATGTCATAAAGGTTATAAACAATTTAGTTACCTTTACAATGGAAGATAGGGTCACCACTTCACTTGTTAGGGAAATTATATGTAGCCTTAATAATAAACCTGAAAAAGGAGTGAGGATAAAGTTATTTGAGTGAAAATAAAAATATATAAAAGCAATTGAAGTAGGGTTTTGGAAAAAGTAAACTCACCCTAGAAAAGAACATGATATTAATCCCTGGAAAAGACCGGAAGCCACCTTTTAAGTAAGTTGTGGAAAAATTAGTTTTGTGTATAGCAAAACCCTTTCATCCAGTGTTGGAATTCTTGGGAACAAAATAAAATCTCGCTAACAATAATACTAGAGAATAGTCACAAGTAAAATTAAACTCAATTTACATATAAGCGAGGAATTACATAAAATTATGTAAATATTACCATAGATGATCTGAAACTTCACCCTAATTATAAAATCTCAACTTTTGGAACTCGAAGGCCAATTTATGCAGATCCACCATGAAATTCTACAATAAATCCTTCAAAATCAATAAAAAAATCATTTGGCTGCAATACAGTTGAATGGACTCGTAGATCTTACTCGCATCAAAATCCCATCGCCATAATGAAAATTAAATGGTGGGGCAGGATAGGGTTTTTACCCTAACTCTTGGCTCAACAATATTAATCGTCCATTAAACAAATTTAATCTAAAACATTGAAATAACCAATTTTCCAGGGGTCCACAAGAATGGTGGGGACCTAAGCCACAAGTAAAAAAATTGCGTGATGCTTGTATGAGCCAGATATTTTTACTTCAAAGGGGCATACAAAATTGCATTTAAAAGGGCATGTAACTGTAATATGCATACACATAAAAGAGGGAGAAATAAAATACAAAAGTGAGAAGAAAAGACACAAACAAGTTGATAATGAAGTTCTCTTAGTGTGCATTATGTCTTGAGGCCCTGCTCAATGTGGGGAGAACTGTTTCATTAATATTTAGCGAAAAAAAATTACATGCATGGACAAAAAGGTACCTCATTTAGGGAATTTTGAGGTCTTAAATGGTCCTCCTCACGAAACTATAAAATAATAGTGGAAATAATAAAATAATATTAAATTAATTCATCAAATTTCAGAGGGAAAAAAGAAAAAACTACTTTCTCAACTTGTATTTTAAACTTATCTCCTTATGGGTTTACTCAAATTTCTAGTGGGAACACTTGTTGGATGAAAAATTTTATTACTCATCCAAGGAGTATCCATGTTGCATGCTTTCGATGGGCTCTGTTACACGAAAAAATGATAAATACATGAAAAACATGATTTCAATAACTTTTGTACATGTATATCTCATTTTTTATGTAGTAGGTGTTATTGTTAGAGTATGAATTCTGCCATGAGTGATCAATATCATTCCTTTCATTTTCATTTTAGGTGTCTCATTCCGAAATTTTTATATTATTTTGTTAGGTCATGCTAAAAATTGTTTTGCTGATTGTAGCCTCCCTCAATAAAACTTCACTCTCCCTTAGAGAATCACATTTGCAGACTCACTCCCATGTCTTCTTAAGCATAATAACACCAATGAAAAGCTCATTTCACCATTTCTTGTCTCAGTTAAAGTCAACCATGGAAATCAGGTTATTCAAAGTCTCATTAGGTCATTACGGTTTTGTCTTTCAAGGTACAAAAATGCATTATTCCATCTCAATAAAGTCAGCAAACAAATTAGAGTGGCTCAATGACATTCTATTTCCATCTACATAAGATCATCAATATATAAATATTACATTTTTTGAGATGTAATTTTGATTTCATAGGATTTTCATATCAAAATGTCATTTTGATATGAAATTGAAGATGTATTTTATTTTTATTTCCTATGTAATTTTATGTCTTTTATATGTAATATGTCATTCCCTAGCTGCCAACCTAAGCATTCATGCCAAAATGAAGGAAAGAAAATCTAGACTCCATGAATTGATCAACCTGAAAAAATAAAAAGTCATAAGTCAAAGAGCGTTAGTGTGAAAATTTGAAAAGTGAAAAGTGAAACATAAGGAAAGTGGGTTTTCAAAAGCATAACTAAAATATACTTAAGTATAAGATCCCTCAAAACTTCAAAAAAAGCTCATTTGTGTCATAAAACCTGAAGAAAACCTCAACAAAAAAGAAATTTTTGGGTTTCAAAGTGAAATTGTGAAAAATAGAGTAGGACGTTGCACGTTCTCCTGGTCGCTGTGCGTTTAGCCAGGAAGCTGCGCGTTTAGCCTGGACACTGCATGTTTGGAAAAAATAATAGTGTAATTTATAACTACACTGTGCATTTAGCTCAGACACTACGCGTTCTCCTACGTCGTTGCACGTTCACCTAGAAATTTCCAAAAAGTCTCTACCTGATTTCCACTTCAGAATTTGATACCAAAACTTCCCCACAATGAGTCTTCATACCTCCATATGCCAGTAAGTAACAATTTTTCATCTTTCCATTCTATCAAATATCAATTTGAGGTTTCATTATGCTTAAGTGAATCTAGTACCTCCTTCTAAATTAAAAAAACCCTAGTGTTCATTAAAAACTAATTTACATTCCAAAGCAGGTCCCTAAACCTTCATATACTCTTCCTCACAATCCTAAAACATTTTCCCAACTCCCTACTTTTATATCCCCGTTCCCTAAACAATCATATCCCTTAAAACCCTAAGTCCTAGGGTTTCATTTACATATGCTCCCTTCCATATTCCCATCTCCTACAGTTCCTCACACCACCCTTTACTTCATACTTTTTAATTTTATTCCCTCATATCCCTAGGGTTTTTGACACCAAATACATCATGGAAACCTATCAGAGGTGAAATTAGAAAGCCTAAGGGGGCTGATTTGGGCACATTGGCACATACCTATCAGATAGGTCATAGGCACGTGTTTGCCCCACATATTGTGGGAGGGGCCCTGCCTTCTTTACCAACAAAATCAAGTACACAAATTTAAGGAAAAGGTGATAGAGCTAGCCATTCATGATGAGGAGGATGAAAAAAAAACCACAAATGCAGTAATAAAAGTTAAAGAGGCTAATATTAGTGAGCTCCAAGCTAGTCTTGAGAGGGCTAAATATGCGATTCACTTTCTTGAGCATGAAAATGAGAAACTAAAAACAAAGCACACCATTGTTGAGGTGAGATGCATCAAATCACAAAAAGTGGTAGAGAAGGCTAAAGCCTTGCTTGAGGATATATTAGAGAAGTTTGGTGAGCCTGATGATGATGAGGATTAGCCTCCAAGACATATAACTAGGACTAAAGGGCTGAAAATAGCTCTAGCCCTACATAGACAAAAGGAAGTTGATCTAGTAGACCATCTTACAGTAAATGAACAACTTGCCCTAGAAATCTATAAGAACAGGGAACCATGGCTTGATAGAGCCAGCCTACACTTGGAAAAGTTGCTAGAGAAGGCCAACAAGGATAATGAATTGTTGAGGACAAAGATCAAACTTCATGCCCGGAAAGAGAGCATTGCATTGGCCAAGCTCAAAAGAGCCAATGCTAAAATTGAAAACTTGAAAAAGAAAGAAAAGAAAGATAAGATATATATACTTGCTGAGGTGACACTCCATGCCTCAAACACATGATCAGCAAACATCCCACCAATTTTGACAAAATTTTGGCAAACTCAGCATTTTGGTACATTTATGTGTTTTTAAGGTTATTTCAGCACAGTAAAATTTCTAAACGCGCAACACCTTGGATGCTAATCTCTTTTTTGAAGCATCTAATGGAAAAATTGCCACCACCACCATATTTGTAATGATGAGAACATCAACCTTGTGAATTTTCTAAGATTTTGGAGGAGAAATTTTCATTGAAAAGGTCAAAAACCGTTAATAAAACCATTGTTCTGTCTCAATTTTTACCTGGTCACTGCAAGTTTACCAGTCTTGGGAGAAGTGATTTTTTATAGGTCAAATGGGCTTAATTTTTCAAACAGAAGGTAGTTCTACAAGTTAGAATTGAATGGATTTCCAGTGAGTCATCTTGGAGAAAATTTGGACATCGAGAAGGCACTCAAATTCAGCCTTGAACATAGAGAATATTTTTTTGCCTGGTTGCTTCACATTTAACAAGAAAATGGTGCATTTGGCAATCTTCTCACATTTTCTGATTTTCACTCCAATTTGTTTTACATTGGGGAATCATGTTTTTACCTCATGTAATTGAAGATGTAAATGTAATTATCATGTTTTTACTATTACCTAGGGTAAATACATTAGGTTAAAGCTCATGATGAGGTGTAATGAATCAGTTCCCTTGAGATAGGAATGAGTCACTTTGTTCATCCTATACTTTAGCTATCAGTTCAACTTTTTATGAAATATCTTCCTCACCTCATGGATTTGACCCTTAAGGATGAGTGAAGGTGTTTTTTATGTCTATTTAGTTCAGTTATTCACTGTTAGGTCCCTATATTACTAGTATAGTCCCTTATTATTGTTAGTGTGACCCCCTTATTGTTATTATTGTGCCCTTAAATTATTATTGTTAGGTCGGCTAGGATTACATTGTGGCCCACTAGGATTACATTATGGCCCCATGGACTCCTATATATAGAAAGGAGGTTTTGTAAATTGTATCATCGAAGAATTGTTCATTTATGCAATGTATTGGAGGTTTCCCCCTCGAAGTGGCTTATTTCTAAGGCGTTGATATCTCTTTTCTTCTATTTTTGGAGCTGGTTACACAACATTTGGTATCAAAGCTTTGGATTCTAGGGTTTCACTGCTCCAAACAGGGCATTGTGGAATTTTCGCTATAAAATTTGTTCTACGAAGTTTCAGAAGCTGAAATTTTTAGGGTGAGAAGCCGAAATCCTGAGGAAGATTTCCTAAAACTTTCAGAGCTTGGTTTGCAATATTTTCGGAGATATGATCTGTGGAAGTTAGGTATTTGTTCAGGCTCCTAAACAGGTCATCGTGGCATTTGCGCTATAATTTTGTTTCTACGAAGGTTCAGAAGCGGAAACTTTTATGGTACGAATTTGAAATCCTGAGGAAATTCGTCAAAAAATTTCAAAGCTTGGTTCACAATAGTTTTGGAGATATGATCTGTGGAAGGTAGTGGTTTTTCAAGCTCCTGAATTTCATCTCAAAGAGGTGATCGTGGGAAAAGTTCAATAACGCTCTCTCTGGGTATCAGATTTGAGTGCCGTAAAAATTGGTCATAAGTACACAGACTGTAGTTTCTTGGCTATAAATTTTAGAGACGAAGGATGAAACAATGACACGTGGCAAGTGGTACAATTTCACTCTACTGAACCATTCCATAATTAGGTCATTGTGGGAGATTGGACACAACTTTGTCTTGGAGAATCCAAATCAAGTCAGACCTGTGGCATTCGAAAGATAATTCAGAGGGATAAATCGATACCGAAATTCAAATATTGAAGTTCTACAATCATAGAGATAATCTAATTTCAATATCGAGCTCCTCAAAAGCAAGAAAAAGGTGTGTATTTTTTTCCCGAATTGCATAAGTCTTGTTTGAAGAATCAATTTGAATTGATTCCAAGGGAATATTATGTACATCAGTATTAGGTTCTAAAATATGCCTTTTAAAAATAATTGAACACCCATTAAGCCTTCAGAAGGCTCTACTATGACTCATGAAGATGAAGAATTGCAACATGATCTATCAAAATTACAAGACCAAGTGTAACAAATTTCACTCTCGCAAAGAGCAACAAAAAATGAAATGGAAGTTTTGAAGAAAGGCGTGGAAGCAAAGATGGACGGTTTGAAGAAAGGCATGGAAGCTAAGATGGATGGCGTGGAAGCTAAGATGAATGGCATGGAAACTGGCATGGAAGCTAAGATGGATGACATGAAAGACAACATGGAAAACATGAAGAATGATCTAAAAGTAGACATCAAAGGTTTGACAAAGTTGATACAAGAAATATTTCCTAATGGTGAAAAGATAGTAGAAGAACCTCATGATGAGAACAAAATAAATGTTAATCGTGATTTCATAAAATCCAATGTTGGCGAGAAGAACCACCATATTCCAAAAATGGATATGAGGAAGTTTGATGGAAAGGATCTAGTAACATGGATACTACAGATGGAGCAATATTTTGATCTCCATAATGTGCAAAACACACAAAAGGTACGCATTGCAACTTTACATTTAGAACAAAATACATTTGTATGGTATCGATGGCTTTGCTCCCGTAAAAAAATTGTCACTTGGTCAATTTTTATGGAGGAAATGATAGCATATTATGATGATACAAAGAGCAACACCTTCTTTAGCCAATTGATAAATCTCAAACAAAAGGGTTTAGTGGGGCAGCACATTGAGGACTTCCAAAAATTGAATATAAGGGTAACTAATATTCCAGAGGAACACAGGATTGATCTCTTCATAGGCACTTTAAAGGATAACATCCAACATGAAGTTCACGTTTTGGAACCTGATTCATTAGAGAAGGCATTCAAGTTGGCAAGAAAAATTGAATGTAAAATTATGGCGACAAGGAAGCCTACCACTCACTTCTATAAAGAAGGAAGTGTTGCTACGCCTAGATTTCCACAACCTACAAGGTTGACACCACAACAATTGGAAGAAAAAAGAGCAATAGGGATTTGCTACAGTTGTGATAGCAAATACACTAAAGGTCATAAGTGTGCTAAGAAGAAATTATTTTACATAGATTGTGAAGAGGAATAAGAAAATGAACAAGAAGAGGATATACACCAGGAACCAGCCCTAGAAGAGGAAGAAATGAATCCGACCATATCGTGTAATGCACTGGCAGGAATTACCACTCCTCAAACTCTCAAGATAGAAGGACATATCAAGAAGAAAAAGGTAATAGTGTTGATTGATTCAGGTAGCACCGATAATTTTATTCATTGTAAGGTAGCCAAGGAATTAAATTGTTTCCTATACCCAACACCAGAATGTCAAGTGATGGTTGCAAATGGAGGAACTATAAATTGCTCTGGAAAATGCCATAATATCAAGCTAACCATGGGGGAATATGTATTGACTAGTCCAACGCTTTCCATTCCTATGGGAGGTGCTGATGTTGTACTAGGAGTACAATGGTTACAATCTTTGGGGACGGTAGCTTTTAATTTTCAAGAACTTTTCTTGAATTTTTTTTCAGAAGGAAAGGAAGTCGAATTACGGGGTATTGAAGGGAAGCCGGGAAGGATAATAAGCTCTAATGTCATGACAAATCTTATAAAGAAAGAACAACGAGGCGTAATTGCACAATTATGCTCACTAGAAGTTCCGACATCAAAATCATCTATTTCTGCAGATCTCCAACAAGTCTTGGACAATCATTCCAAGGTGTTTGTAACTCCCAAAGGACTCCCACCTATTCGTGATCATGATCATGCTATTCATTTGATTCCAGGAAGTGTTCCTCCAAACATCAGGCCTTATAGATATCCTTACTTCCAAAAGAGAAAAATTGAACGTATGATTGCAGAAATGTTAGAGGCGGGTATAATTCAACCTAGTCAAAGTTCTTTCTCTGCTCCTGTAGTATTGGTACACAAAAAGGATGGATCATGGTGAATGTGTCCGGATTATAGGGAGCTCAATAAGCTCACCATGAAAGATAAATTTCCCATTCCTGTGATTGATGAATTATTGGATGAATTACATGGAGCAATTTATTTTACCAAGTTGGATCTTCATTCAGGATATCATAAAATTAGAATGAAGACTGAAGATATTCCAAAAACAACATTTCGAACTCATGAGGTTCATTATGAATGTTTGGTCATGCCTTTTGGCCTTACCAATGCACCTTCTACATTTCAAGGGTTGATGAATTCCATTTTCAAACCCTTCCTTAGAAAATTTGTGCTAGTATTTTTTGATGATATACTAATCTATAGCAGGTCTTGGAAGGATCATGTTGAACATGTTGACTGGGTGCTCAAACTATTGCAGGAGAAACAATTATATGCAAAAACATCCAAATGTTTCTTTGGAGTACAAGAGGTGGAATATCTGGGTCATATTGTATCTCACGAGGGTGTTAAAGTAGACCCTAACAAAACTAAATCCATTAAGGAATGGAAAGTCCCCACAACCATAAAGCAGTTGCGAGGATTTCTCGGGTTAACAGGGTATTATCGCAAGTTTGTTAAGAATTATGGGAGAATAGCAGCACCTCTAACAACATTATTGAAGAAAGATGTATTTTCATGGACTCCTGAAGCAACTAAGTCCTTTGAACGTCTTAAAGAGGCAATGTGCCTAGCACCGGTCTTAGCTACACCAGACTTCACAAAAACCTTTATTGTGGAATGTGATGCCTCAGGAAATGGAATTGGTGCAGTTTTAATGCAGGAAGGAAGACCCATTGCTTTTGAAAGTCGTCCAATCAAAGGAAAGTATTTACAGAACCTATTTATGAGAAGGAAATGTTAGCAATACTACATGCACTAAAGAAATGGCGAACTTACCTAATGGGAAGACACTTCAAGGTAAAAACTGATCATGATAGTCTTAAACACTTTTTGGAACAACGACTATCTTCAGAAGAGCAGCAAAAATGGGTCACAAAGATGTTGGGTTATGACTTTGAAATAATCTACAAAAAAGGAAAGTTTAATGTTGTTGCAGATGCACTCTCAAGAAAGAATGAAGAGGTGGAAGCATTGCTTTGTGCCATTTCTATTATCCAACCAGATTGGATAACTGAAGCAAGAGATGAATGGAAGAAGGACAAACATGTATGGACACTCATCCAAAAGTTGCAGCAAGATCCTAGTACATCTGATACATTTAGTTGGAAAAATGATTCCTTATGGTACAAAGATCGCTTATATCTTTGTAAGAATTCCCAACCAAAAAAAAAGATTCTTTTGGAATTGCACACTTCTCCTTTAGGAGGACACTTAGGATTTTTAAAAAATTACCACAGGGTGAAGAAAGAATTTTTTTGGGATGGCCTTAAATCTGATATTCAAAAGTTTGTGGCAGAATGTTTGGTTTGCCAGCAGAATAAAGTGGAGGATATTTCAATGGATTTTATCACAGCTTTACCTAAGTCTGAAGGAAAGAGTGTCATCATGGTGGTAGTTGATAGACTTACCAAGTATGCACACTTTTGTGCATTATCTCATCCATTTAAAGCAAGTACAGTTGCTACTACATTTATGGACAGAATTCAAAAGCTACATGTAAGCCCAAGGGTTATTGTGAGCGATAGAGATCCCATTTTTACTGGAAATTTTTGGACGGAGTTATTTTCTTGTTTGGGTACTCAATTAGCTCATAGCTCATCTTATCATCCTCAATCTGATGGTCAAACTGAGATCGTAAATAAATGCTTGGAAGGATATCTTCGTTGTTTTGTATCTGATAAACAAACACAATGGGTCAAGTGGTTACCTCTTGCTGAATGGTGGTATAACACTTCCTTCCATACTGCAGCAAAAATGACCCCATTTATGGCACTTTATGGATATCATCCACCATCCATCACATCATATTTAAGAGAAAATTCGAAGGTTCAAGCATTGGAAGATCACATCGAGCATCAGCAAGAAGTTCTCCAACTCTTAAAGGATAACCTGACTTTGGCACAAAATCGAATGAAACAACAAGCAGATCAACATCGCAGCGAGAGAAGTTTTGATGTAGTATATTGGGTATTTTTACGGCTACAACCATACAAACAAATGTCCCTCAAGCAAGCTAAGAAGGATAATAAATTATCACCAAAGTACTATGGTCCTTACAAGGTGTTGCAAAATATTGGTACTATGGCATACAAATTGGAGCTTCTCGCTTCTTCGCGAGTACATCCAGTTTTCCATGTTTCATGCTTAAAGAAGGTTATAGGTGAAAATCTTCTAGTTCAAACAATATTGCCAGAACTTGATGAGGAAGGAAAAATCATATTGGAACCGGAAGCGATCATGGAAACAAGAACTCGAAAACTACGGAATCGATCAATTTTAGAGTATCTCATCAAGTGGAAGAACTTACCCACTGAAGATTCTACATGGGAGGATGAGAATTTTATACAGAAGCACCCAGAGCTACTCAAGCGTTGAGGACAACACTTTTTTGAAGGAGAGAGGCATGTTAGGTCCCTATATTACTAGTATAGTCCCTTATTGTTATTAGTGTAACCCCCTTATTGTTATTATTGTACCTTTGTAACCCCCATTTTGTTATTATTGTGCCCTTAAATTATTATTGTTAGGTCGGCTAGGATTACATTGTGGCCCACTAGGATTACATTATGGCCCCATGGACTCCTATATAGAAAGGAGGTTTTGTAAATTGTATCATCCAAGAATTGTTCATTTATGTAATGTATTGGAGGTTGCCCCCTCGAAGTGGCTTATTTCTAAGGCGTTGATATCTCTTTTCTTCTATTTTTGGAGCTGGTTACACAACATTCACACTAGTTGGAAGTTGGAATAAGTTGATTTTTCTAGTTGATCAAGGGAACTTGTACTCAGTTTTGGCCAAGCTAATAAAGAGGAGTTACAGATACATTTATGGGATACCTGTGGTATTGAATGTATTTCATAGTTTCTTCTTGAGTCACATATGTTTTAATTTATTGTTTATGTCACTTTAATATCTATGTTATGATCTTTTATAAGTTTGAAATTCTGAATACATGCTTGCACATACTCTGTTTTGGGTAACTGATCATATTTTTTTCATTATCTTCTGTCTAAGAGAAATACATTTCCTTATGCTTTTCTCACCCTTCTTACATTTTCAAAACCATTCCACAACCATTTCCTTCAAGTGATTGGCATTATATGTACCTTGCCCCATTGATCCCTGCAACCCTAACTCATTTCCCCTGACCTAGCTTTCCATGACCTAATTTCGTTATCCACTGATGTCCCCAAGCAAATCAATTGAAAACAACCCCCTTGCACTCTATACCTAGCCTAAAACCCTAATTTCTCTACCTCTCCTGGCTGTGGCCCTTTTGGAGAGAGCCCTATCCGGCTTGATAGGGCTTGCTATCAAGTGAAAATCTTGGTTTGTGTTTACCTCTGTTGGGATTCCTTCCTTAGCCTTGGGAATATGGTGGAGTGATAACATATTGGCGTCGTTGTTGGGGGATGAAGAGACAAACTTTTCCCATCGGAAAATGATCCTTTCGATGATATGATCGAGTTTCGTAAGGCTGATTTCATAAGTGTAGTTCCTCACAGCAGATCTGGCTTCTACAAGATACACTAGAGCGAATCCAAACCCTGATCCAGTCGAGCATGTTGATGATCCGGAGAAATTATTTCGAAGACACCGATATTGAATTACGCATATTCAACCAAGACCAGCTCTTTTGGTAAGATTAGTATCTCTACCTACAAAATTGATTTCTCTAGAAGATATACCTTATGACATAAAGTTTGAATTATCTTTATTCAAGTCCAAATCTAAAACTTCCTTGTCTGACATAGTTTTTGATCCTCTGTGATTATCCGAAGTAAAATATTTGTCTGAATTAGATTTAATTTCTTTGAAATATTGGTTTTTCGAAGAAATCAAGCCTAAATTTGACCTAGACCTTAAGGAGTGGATCAAATTTTATCATCCTGAAGAATTTTTTGTTACATATGAACCTCAAACTTAGTCAACTTCAGTATATTCATTTGCACCTTCGACTTCATCATATATACCTGCTACGTCAGTACCAATAACCTCAACCCCTTTACCTATTCAGCCCATCCCTCCAGTTGTTAACCGAGTATTCCATCCAACCAGAATTATGGATCATTTTGGACCTTTAGTTCTCCCTAGTAATATTGTTGATCTACCTCAAGGATATGGTCAAAGGCTTCCCCTTTTTTATGAAAACTCTAATATCAGTGCCCATCAACACGTAGCCAAAATCAAAACCTTTATAGATATGGAAGAGTTAGATGTAGATGATGCTAAGATGCGAACCATTAAACAAAGTTTTTCAGGTGAAGTCAAATTTTGGTTATGTGACCTAATAGAAAATTCAATTAGGACTCCTGTGAAATTGGTTGATGCTTTCTTAGCCAGGTGGGATGAGAAGAAAAACCCTTTATAGATCCTTGCTGAATATGATTCCTTGAAACACAATCCAAATGAATTAGTGCATGATTACAATTCCCAATATCAAAAAATCTATAATTCCATTCCTAATGAAATGAACCCACCTCCTAGTTTAGCCCTTTTGTGTTATCTCGATTCCTTTGACCTAGATATGGCCTACTCATTGAGAGAAAAAAATCCTTCCACCCTTGAAGATATGATAAAAAATTCAATGAGTGTTAAAGTAAATCCATTAATTAAAAAGGCCAAACTTAAAAGTGAACACAAAGTGACTATCAAAGAGGAAACCTCCACTTCATATGATACTAAATTTGATGCCTTGCTGAAAACCATGGAGGTAATGGTTGATAGGATGTCTATTTCAGATAGACAGACCGAGCCTCAAATCAGAAATCTGAACTTCCGAGGCCAACAACAACAGCCTCAGTTCCAAATAAAGCAGAGAGAACAAAGAACTCCTGAAACACAATAGCAGCAGCAAATCAAAACACCACTTCAACATAACTATGCTCAGAGTGATGAAGAGGAAGAACCAACGGTAGAGGATAACCTTCTTTTCACAGGCAATGGTCAGGCCATTTTTCTCACTGAGGATGAAGAATATGTGTAGAATACAAGTTCACCTATTGACAAAAATTTCATAATGGCGAATGATCATGAGTTAGAAGTAGAATCTAATGACTATCAAAGAGGACTATCAAAGAGGGTACATAAATGCATTGAGTTCCTAGGAAAGGCAGTATACCTTGAGAGTCCAGGATGGTCCAATAACTCCACCTCCGAAGAAAATAATTCAGCAGAATGAAGCACCACTAAAAAAAGTTCAGAATAAGGGTAAACATATTGTAGCTCCAAGTCATAATAGAATTAATCAGCCTACTACAAGTGCACCAGTCAAATAAAGAGGCATTCAGATAAAATAAGCTGCACCAAGAGATCATGTTGAGAAAAGGGATGTTATCATAAAAGAGGTAGACAAAACTACAACTTTAAATTTTGAGTCTAAAATTTGTAAATTAAAAGTGTTAATGCCTTTTACCAAATTGTTAAAATTTGATAAGTACAAATCCCATGTAGCCAAAGAATTGAAAGTTGACCCTTTATCCGACATGGTTAAGTGTAGAGGATGATCATCTTGATTCAATATCTGGTCCCGCCATTGATGGCCAGTCCAAATATAGTGAAGTCCTACCATTTTATCTGAGTCTTAAAGTCCATTAATGCATTCTTCATAATACTATGTTAGACTATGGGGCTTCTCACAACCTCATGCCTAAAGCCATCATGGAGAAACTTGGCCTTGATATTACCCTCCCATATCATGATCGATATTCTTTTGATTCTGGTCATATCCATTGTTTGGATATGACCAAAGATATAGTTTTCACCCTAGAGAAAATCTCAGCCAAAAATGTCTTCATGGATGTGGTAGTTGTTGATATTACACCACGTTTCGGTATGCTATTGTCAAGGTCCTGGGGGGGGAAATTAAGAGGTACACTCTAGTTATACTTTTCCTATGTCACTATCCCTGTCTTCGGTAAAATGAGAAAGCTATACCGTGAGATAAAAATTAAGTACATGATCACAAATAAGGAAAGGCCTAATAATCATCCTATCAACTTTGTACATACAGAATTATATTCCTTTATATTGTACAGTGATTCCAGATTAAATGATTTACATTGTCAAATAGTAGAAATAGAGGATGTTCTCGAAGTTTCAGATTATATTCGAAAAATGTTAGAGAAAGAGAAATAACATCATCCTACTGTAACCAAACAACCATAAGAGAAAGTAGATGAAAGTTCAGAGAAGTATAATGAATCAGATCGCCAAATAGTATCAAATCAAAATCAAGAATTTCAGCACCTTGAAGAAGAATAAGATGGTCTTTGGAGCATGTAATTTGATGGTTTCGTCGACAAATATGGAGCTGGCATTGGTTTATGGATCTATACCCCATGTAAACAGAAAAACAAGGTCATAAATAATGTAAGGTTGTGTTCCTATCAACTAGCATTTGGTTGTACAAATAATGAAGCTGAATATGAAGTGCTCATTACTGGTTTGAAAATTCTGGAGAAATTGGGAGCTAGGAGAATGGGATTCTACAGTGATTCAGAGATAGTGATCCAAAAAATCAAAGGTGAGTACTAAGCTAATCACCCAAGGATGAGGAAATATAGGAATGCAACACTTAAAATTTTAAGAATGTTTCCAGAATATACACTTAAGGTAGTGCCTAGATTGCAGAACTTGATGGCTAATTCAATAGTTACTGCTGCGACTAATTTCAGATCTACATTGTTTTCTAATAAAAAAAATTAGATCCATATAAAGCAGAGGCCCACCATTCTGGATAACTTGAAATTTTGGCAAGTTTTCTGGGAAAATAAACAAGTGAATGACTTCCTACACAATGAAGGAGAATTTGAAAATTGTTCTATGGAAGAAGTGTATGAAAAAGATGACTAGGTTATTGAAGCAAATCATATTGATATTCTTCAGCTCAAAGATAATAACATTCCGAAAGGTCTCATACCTTTCGAAGAGTTATTTGATCAAGATGATGTGGCGAGAAAACCAACTTTGGTTCCCATAGAAAAAGGAGCAGAAGACATGAATATCGGAACAACCGATTAGCCGAAGTTCATCAAACTCTCAAAGTCCTTGCCATCACAGGTAAAGCCTAAATATATTGATTTTTTTCCTGAGTTTTCTAACGCATTTTCTTGGGATTAATCAGATCTAAAGGTGTAAAATTAATATATCATTAAGCACACAATCCCAATCAAACCAAATCAGAAGCCCTTTAGACAAAAGCTCACGAGAATAAACCCAAAATTGTTATCATCCATTGAGAAGGAGGTAAAAAAGATTTATAAGGTAGGCATCATTGTTCCAGTCAGATTTGCAGATTGGATCGTCAATTTGGTTCCAGTGTGGAAGAGGATCGGTGAGATTCGACATTGTATAGATTTCATAAATCTAAACAAAGTGTCGTCGAAAGACAATTACCTAATGCCCAAAATTGATCACATAGTTTAGCGAGTTGTAGGAGCCAGCAGGATGTCATTGTTGGATGGCTACTCAGGCTACAATCAGATCCTTGTACATGAAGGTGATCAGGATAAAACAAAATTCACTACACCATGGGGTACCTTTAAATATGTTGAGATTCAACAAGATGATGATCCTAGTGAAAATTAAGCACCTACACTAGGTGGGGCCCACAGGCTAGTTTTAGGTGTATGTCTATTTTTAGAATGTTGAGAAAATTCTATTTATAGAGGGACTCTATTTATAGATCGTTAAGCAAATTCTATTTATAGGTGAGTTTCTATTTTTAGATGCATGGGTGAAGTCTAGTTATAGATTGCATGTATAAAAATATAATGCATGTCGGTTATTATTATGTCTTAATAATAATTGAACAATAAATAATAATCTATTGTCGTGAAGCACTTGATTTCAGTTAACTAATGTGGCAAACTAGTTGACTGAAGGAATTATGAGTTCTAAGGTTGGTTGGTGGGACATGCAAGTGGAATTCATTGTAACTAAGTGATACAAAGTTTTAATAGAGTTGGATGTGTAATTATGTAAGTTGTAAAGTAGTTTAACTCAGTTAAGTGAGTTGAACTCAAATCTGCTAGTTGTAACTAGTTGTAACTAAAGATACACTAGTGAGAGATTAGTTAATTAAATATTAAATTAATTCACATGCAGTGATATCACATCCAATTGAAGATTTACTATTGTTAACTACATGCATATCAGATCTAGTGGAGACCCTATTGAGAGATAGGTGAAAGGGACAGCTTGACTATCAGTTGTGACATTAGTGGGTGCACTCATGCAACCACACACACATTGGAGATGCCAATGAAGATTGCACAGTCAAGGCAAGGCAGTATCACATTTCATTTAGGATTGTGATAAGCAAGGATTGCGTAGTGGAGGAAGGCTATCAAGAGGAAGTAAATTGGTGCATGTATTTTCCAATTTTGTATGACAATGTGAAACGATTGTATATTGTACTGAGAGCTCTTGGATTAGAGTTTTGTATAATATTGTTTCATGATCCATGATATATACATAATATATGATAGTGGGGTTTTTAGCTTTATGCTTTCCTAGTAAAAACATATGTGTTATGTGTGATTGATCTTTCTTCATGTGTTTGCAATTGGTGATTAAATTTCCGCAAATATTTAAGTAGAAGGATTCTATATTTAACAGTGGCATATAATTGTTAGATCTGGAGAATCTAGGAAATACATATTGCATTAAGATTTCTACATGGTATCGAAGCAAAGAATATTCCAATATTGAAGCAGTAGCTGAGTTTGTTGGTGGAAACAATTCGAATTTGCTGCAAGAATTTCTTGGTGCGACAGTTCAGTAAACATCGAAATGGATTTCAATGGTTTGCAAATAGAGTATGAAATCAAGGGCAGCTCGAACTAAGGACATGATGGATGTGGTTCTTGAAGATAAAGGATTAAATGAATTCATCGACAGTGATTTTCCTAATCCCACTTCGACGGAAACTGCATTACTTGACGCGTGGCAAAAGAAAGTAGCAAATACGAGAAGGATTCTGTTGGAAGGTGTGTGAGAAAATATTGTCTCAAGCCTTCATGGGAAAGCCACTCCATATGCTATGTGGAAGGCTTTGAAGGATCTTTTCCAAAGAAGAAATGACCATAGGAAATTGGCACTGAAGGATAATCTTAGAAAGATCAAGATGGAGAAGGGAGACAATATTCCTAAGTATCTCACAAAGTTTGTCCAATGTCGGGATGAATTGGGGAGTGTGGGAATCATGGTTGTTGATAATGATTTGGTGAGCTTGTCTCTCTTGGACTTCCTAAGAGTTGGCACAGTCATCAAGACTCTTTCAACAAACGGGCAAAACTGCCAAATTGGGAACGACTCTAGTTAGATCTAGTGTAGGAGAAGTTCAAGCAGAACACCAGAGATGGCTCTTCATCAAAGCATGATGATGAAGAGGATTGTGCTTTGGCTACAAAGGAAAGGAAAGGGAAGGGGAAGAAATTCCACTCAAAATCCAAGTCTAAAGGCAAGAAGCTGGATTTTTCCAAGGTGAAGTGTTTTCACTGTCACGAACATGGGCATCTCGCCACTAACTGCCAACAGAAAAAGAAGAACAAGAAGGTTGTTGGAGCTACAAATGGTGAGGAAATTGCCTTGCAATTTTAACTTGATTTCTCTTTGATCACATGCTTGGTTTCAAGCATAATGGGATTGGTGTGGTATCTTGATAGTGGTGCTTCCTTCCACATGATGGGAGATTAGTAACATGGAGGAGAAAGATCTCCAAAGGCATATAGAGATGGGCAACGATGGAAGATACAGTGCAACTGGCATTGGTACCATTACCTTTGATAGGGAGTCAGGTAAACCATTTCTATAGAAAGATGTTATGCATGTTCTAGATCTGAAGAAAAATTTGGTCTCAGTCACGATGTTGGAGGACATAGGCTATGACGTTGTTTTCAGCGATGGAAAATATTTCCTGCGACATAAAACAATGAGTCAAGCCAAGAGGATAGGGATTAGATTCAAGAATCTCTACAAGCTGGAGGTATAAGGTTGCATTTCCATGATGGGCAAGGCAGAAAAAGTGGTGCACCAGGATGAGGGCGAATTATGGCACAAGCGATTGGGCCATCTTCATCATGGAGCCTTGAAAGTCATGCAACAAATATTTATTGGAATTCCAATGGGAAGAATTGCTCAGTTAGATCAATGCAAGGGTTGCACCATGGGTAAGTATGTAAAGTAACCCTTTCATGTAAAGGAGAACCATGTTTCGGTGATCCTGGAGAGAGTTCAGACAGACATGTGTGGACCATTCTCGGTTTCTTCAACAACAAAACACAGGTATTATGTTTTTTTTGTCGATGAATTTTCTCATAAATACTAGATATTCTTCATGAAGAAGAAGGATCAAACATTCTCAAAGTTTTGTGAGTTTAAGGCATTGGTTGAGAAAGAGTCGGGAAAGCAAGTAAAGGCTCTGCAGAGTGATAATGGTGGAGAATACATCTCGAAAGAATTCAAAGACTTATGTAGCAAACAAGGAATTCAAATAGAACTCATAGCACCTCATAACCCAAATCAAAATGGGGTCATGGAGAGGAAGAACAGAACGATCATGGGTGTTGCATGAGTGATGTTGCATGCTGAGGGCCTACCAATGCATTTGTGGGCAGAATCATGCAACATGCAATTTATGTGCAAAACCGTTGTCCTCATAGAGTAATTGGCATGAGTACACCTAAAAAATATTTTACTGGTAAGAAATCGAATGTTTCTCAATTTAAGATTTTTGGCTCATCTGTTTATGTGCATGTGACTAAGAATGCCAGGAAGAAGCTAGAGTCGATTGATGAAGTTGGGATATTTGTGGGGTACAAGAAACACCCCATAATTATCGTGTGTATTTACCAAATAGTTGAATGAGTGTGGTGCGACGGGATATAAAATTCAATGAGGAGGAATCCATGAAGTTGTCACTTGAGTGGGAGCTAGAATTACATGTAGAGGAGGAACTTTTGGTTCCGAAGGATGAGTCTATAGATGTGGATCAACCACAAGAGGAGGTTCATGGAGTGGAAGAGTCCACTCACACAGAGCCAAACATCAAAAATGGCAGAAGGTGTACCACAGAAGTTGAGAGGCTGAATCTTGATGCGGCACAGAATGTAGGAGTCCCTACTTCACAACGTAGACAGAGACAGTCTCCTGACCGATTGACTAGATACATGGCTCTCATGAGAAAATGTATTGTGACTGAGCCATATTCCTTTCAAGAAGAAGTTCAGGAGCGGACATGGGTAGATGCAATGTTCGAGGAGTATGACTCCATTGTCAGAAACAGTGCTTTGGAAATTGTTGCAAGGCTAGTTGATAAAACAGTGGTAGGTTAAAGATGGATCTACAAGGTAAAGAAAGCTGCTCATGGGAGTATTGAGAAATAAAAATCTAGATTTGTGGCCTGGGGCCTCTCATAGATCAAGGGGATTTATTATGAAGAAACCTTTGCACCTATCGCATGGTATTCTTCCATAAGGACCATCCTTTCTCTCTCAGCGCAGATGGGTAGGCACATTCATCAGATGGATGTGAAGACTATGTTCCTTAATGGGATCATTGAGGAAGAAGTGTACATTAAGCAACCTGAAGGATTTGAGATCTTCAGCAGTGATTCGCATGTGTGTAGACTCAAAAGAGCACTGTATGGGCTGAAGCAAACACCCCATTCTTGGTACACTTGGATCGATAGCTATCTCAAGGGACTTGCCTTCAGCAAGAGTGAGGCAGATGCAAAGCTTTACCAAATTGTGGTGGAGGGTAATATTTTAATCATTTTTAGTTATGTTTGTGATTTAATATTGACTAGTGATGAGCACCTGATACTCTCATGTAAGGAGGACCTTGCAAAGAAGTTTGAGATGAAGGATATGGGCCTCCTTCACTATTTCCTTGGATTCAAAATATGGCAGCAAGATGGTGAAATTTTTGTGTCTCAAGGCAAGTATGCAAGGGAGATATTGGGTAAGTGTCACATGGAGGGATGCAAATCCATGGATACTCCTCTTCCAGGAAACTGGAGGAAAGAGAACGCTACATCTGGAGGGGTAGTGGATGCTACTATCTATCGATAGTTAGTGGGTTTGCTAATGTATTTAGTAAATATAATATGAAACATATTCTATGCGGTGAAGCAGATTAGTCAAGAGATGGTTAAGCCTACCATGCTCTTTTGGAAGAAGGGAAAGCATGTCCTAAGGTATCTTAGGGGCACATATGAGTATGGCTTATGGTATAGATAGATGGATGAGGTGAAGTTGCATGGCTTCACGAATGCAGATTGGGTGGGAAACCCAACCGACAGAAAGAAAACATCAGGAGGGGTCCTCAGTATTGGATCTATAGTTGTTTCTTGGTACAATAGGAAACATAGATCTGTGGGACTCAGTTCAGCGGAAGCGGAATACATGGTAGCAAGTCAAGTTGCATGTGAGGCTCTCTGGATGAGAAAGATCCTGGTTGGTTTGTTTGGTTCTCATTTAGATCCTACAATGATTCATTGGATAATCAGAGTTTCATTAAACTCTCGATGAATACTGTGTTTCATGATAGATTTAAGCATATAGATGTCCGATATCATAATATCAGAGATTGTGTGCAGTGGAAGATCATGTTTCTTCAGTACATTCCTATGGAGGAACACGATGCATATATTCTAACGGAGGCCCTCACCAGGAGAAAATTCTGATGTAGAAAAAAAAAACAATTTCCACTTACAAATTTATATAGTAAAATGTTCAATTTTACTAGGGCCCAGGTTTTACTCCAATCGTGATGGAATTGATTCACCCCTCTTTATTTAATGTGGAATTCCAATTCTCTGCCTAATTAAAAAAACATATGACAAAGATCTATATTACAAATATGTTGATTCTATAAACTTCATTCCAAAAGCAATGAAATCCTTAAGATATCACCGTTACACATACAGTAATGGGAATCCAATTCATTTTTTTCAGATATGGAATTCATTTAGAAAAAAAAAATGCAATATTTAATGGTTGGAATCCATCACTCATACAACTCAATACCATTATCAACAAAGGCGACCACGGGATCTTCAAGCCCACGGTTCACCCCATTAACTCTGCTATCAAACAATCATAGCCCAACAACGCAGTTATCATCCCACAGTAAATGTATATCTATATCTATATATATATATATATAGATATAGATATATATATATATATATATATATATATTGATGCATATGGAATCATTTACTCGTTGTTTCTAGAAGGGTTCACTGTCGGTTTCTCTACATCATAGTGCATCCACTTACCACTGCTAATCTTAATGTTGCCCATCTACTTTAATGTTGCTGAGCTTAGCTTCTTAATGCTACCAATCCACTGCCAGTCACTTATGTCTAACGCTGCCAATCCACTTATGTTTAACACTATTAATCAACATCGTCCTTGCTTTAATGCTTCAATACACAGCTTCAGCCTTCTCATACATCGCCCAATTTCGACTTCACTAGCAATGTAGACTCCAGATGCTTCCTGCAATTTCCATATATCAATTTTCATATGCTATGTGGAAGGCTTTGAAGGATATTTTCCAAAGCAGCAATGACCATAGGAAATTGGCACTGAAGGATAATCTTAGAAAGATCAAGATGGAGAAGGGAGACAATATTCCTAAGTATCTCACAAAGTTTGTCCAATTTCGGGATGAATTGGGGAGTGTGGTTATCACGATTGTTGATAATGATTTGGTGAGCTTGTCTCTCTTGGAATTCCTAAGAGTTGGCACAGTCATCAAGACTCTTTCAACAAACGGGCAAAACTGTCAAATTGGGAACGACTCTAGTTAGATCTAGTGTAGGAGAAGTTCAAGCAGAACACCAGAGATGGCTCTTCATCAAAGCATGATGATGAAGAGGATTGTGCTTTGGCTACAAAGGAAAGGCAAGGGAAGGGGAAGAAATTCCACTCAAAATCCAAGTCTAAAGGCAAGAAGCTGGATTTTTCCAAGGTGAAGTGTTTTCACTGTCACGAACATGGGCATCTCGCCACTAACTGCCAACAGAAAAAGAAGAACAAGAAGGTTGTTGGAGCTGCAACTGGTGAGGAACTTGCCTTGCAATTTTAACTTGATTTCTCTTTGATTACATGCTTGGTTTCAAGCATAATGGGATTGGTGTGGTATCTTGATAGTGTTGCTTCCTTCCACATGATGGGAGATTAGTAACTTGGAGGAGAAAGATCTCCAAATGCATATAGAGATGGGCAACGATGGACGATACAGTGCAATTGGCATTGGTACCATTACCTTTGATAGGGAGTCAGGTAAACCATTTCTATAGAAAGATGTTATGCATGTTGTAGATCTGAACAAAAACTTGGTCTCAGTCACGATGTTGGAGGACATAGGCTATGACGTTGTTTTCAGCGATGGAAAATATTTCCTGTGACATAAAACAATGAGTCAAGCCAAGAGGATAGGGATTAGATTCAAGAATCTCTACAAGCTGGAGGTATAAGGTTTCATTTCCATGATGGGCAAGGCGGAAAAAGTGGTGCACCAGGATGAGGGCGAATTATGGCACAAGCGATTGGGCCATCTTCATCATGGAGCCTTGAAAGTCATGCAACAAATATCTATTGGAATTCCAATGGGAAGAATTGCTCAGCTAGATCAATGCAAGGGTTGCACCATGGGTAAGTATGTAAAGTACCCCTTTCATGTAAAGGAGAACCATGTTTCGGTGATCCTGGAGAGAGTTCAGACAGACATGTGTGGACCATTCTCGATTTCTTCAACAACAAAACATAGGTATTATGTTTTTTTTTTTCGATGAATTTTCTCATAAATGCTAGATATTCTTCATGAAGAAGAAGGATCAAACATTCTCAAAGTTTTGTGAGTTTAAGGCATTGGTTGAGAAAGAGTCATGAAAGCAAGTAAAGGCTCCGCAGAGCGATAATGGTGGAGAAGACATCTCGAAAGAATTCAAAGACTTTTGTAGCAAACAAGGAATTCAAAGAGAACTCATAGCACCTCATAACCCAAATCAAAATGGGGTCATGGAGAGGAAGAACAGAAAGATCATGGGTGTTGCATGAGTGATGCTGCATGCTCAGGGCCTACCAATGCATTTGTGGGCAGAATCATGCAACATGCAGTTTATGTGCAAAACCGTTGTCCTCATAGAGTAATTGGCATGAGTACACCTAAAAAATATTTTACTAGTAAGAAATCGAATTTTTCTCACTTTAAGATTTTTGGCTCATCTGTTTATGTGCATGTGACCAAGAATGCCAGGAAGAAGCTAGTGTCGATTGATGAAGTTGGGATATTTGTGGGGTACAAGAAACACCCCATAATTATTGTGTGTATTTACCAAATAGTTGAATGAGTGTGGTGCGATGGGATATAAAATTCAATGGGGAGGAAGCCATGAAGTTGTCACTTGAGTGGGAGCTAGAATTACATGTAGAGGAGGAACTTTTGGTTCCGAAGGATGAGTCTATAGATGTGGATCAACCACAAGAGGAGGTTCATGGAGTGGAAGAGTCCACTCACACAGAGCCAAACATCAAAAATGGCAGAAGGTGTACCACAGAAGTTGAGAGGCTGAATCTTGATGCGGCACAAAATGTAGGAGTCCCTACTTCACAACGTAGATAGAGACAGTCTCCTGACCGATTGACTAGATACATGGCTCTCATGAGAAAATGTATTGTGACTGAGCCATATTCCTTTCAGGAACAATTTCAGGAGCGGACATGGGTAGATGCAATGGTCGAGGAGTATGACTCCATTGTCAGAAACAGTGCTTTGGAAATTGTTGCAAGGCTGGTTGATAAAACAGTGGTAGGTTAAAGATGGATCTACAAGGTAAAGAAAGCTGCTCATGGGAGTATTGAGAAATAAAAATCTAGATTTATGGCCTGGGGCCTCTCATAGATCAAGGGGATTTATTATGAAGAAACCTTTGCACCTATCGCATGGTATTATTCCATAAGGACCATCCTTTCTCTCTCAGCGCAGATGGGTAGGCACATTCATCAGATGGATGTGAAGACTATGTTCCTTAATGGGATCATTGAGGAAGAAGTGTACATTGAGAAACTTGAAGGATTTGAGATCTTCAGCAGTGAGTCGCATGTGTGTAGACTCAAAAGAGCACTATATGGGCTGAAGCAAACACCCCATTCTTGGTACACTCGGATCGATAGCTATTTCAAGGGACTTGCCTTCACCAAGAGTGAGGCAGATGCAAAGATTTACCAAATTGTGGTGGAGGGTAATATTTTAATCATTTTTAGTTATGTTTTTGATTTAATATTGACTAGTGATGAGCACCTGATACTCTCATGTAAGGAGGACCTTGCAAAGAAGTTTGAGATGAAGGATATGGGCCTCCTTCACTATTTCCTTGGATTCGAAATATGGCAGCAAGATGGTGAAATTTTTGTGTCTCAAGGCAAGTATGCAAGGGAGATATTGGGTAAGTTTCACATGGAGGGATGCAAATCCATGGATACTCCTCTTCCAGGAAACTGGAGGAAAGAGAACGCTACATCTGGAGGGGTAGTGGATGCTACTATCTATCGATAGTTAGTGGGTTTGCTAATGTATTTAGTAAATATAATATGAAACATATTCTATGCGGTAAACCAGATTAGTCAAGAGATGGTTAAGCCTATCATGCTCTTTTGGAAGAAGGGAAAGCATGTCCTAAGGTATCTTGTGGGCACATATGGGTATGGCTTATGGTATAGATATATGGATTAGGTGAAGTTGCATGGCTTCACGAATGCAGATTGGGTGGGAAACCCAACCGACAGAAAGAGAACATCAGGAGGGGTCCTCAGTATTGGATCTATAGTTGTTTCTTGGTACAACAGGAAATAGAGATCCATGGCACTTAGTTCAGCAGAAGCGGAATACATGGTAGCAAGTCAAGTTGCATGTGAGGCTCTCTGGATGATAAAGATCCTGGTTGGTTTGTTTGGTTCTCATTTAGTTCCTACAATGATTCATTGGATAATCAGAGTTGCATTAAACTCTCGATTAATACTGTGTTTCATGATAGATTTAAGCATATACATGTCCGATATCATAATATCAGAGATTGTGTGCAGCGGAAGATCATTTTGCTTCAATACATTCCTATGGAGGATCAGGATGCAGATATTCTAACGAAGGCGCTCACCAGGAGAAAATTCTGATGTAGAAAAAAAAAACAATTTCCACTTACAAATTTATATAGTAAAATGTTCAATTTTACTAGGGCCCAGGTTTTACTCCAATCGTGATGGAATTGATTCACCCCTCTTTATTTAATGTGGAATTCCAATTCTTTGTCTAATTAAAAAAACATATGACAAAGATCTATATTACAGCTCTGTTGATTCTATAAACTTCATTCCAAAAGCAATGGAATCCTTAAGATATCACCGTTACACATACAGTAATGGGAATCCAATTCATTTTTTTCAGATATGGAATTCAATTAGAAAAAAAAAATGCAATATTTAATGGTTGGAATCCATCACTCATACAACTCAATACCATTATCAACAAAGGCAACCATGGGATCTTCAAGCCCACGGTTCACCCCATTAACTCTGCTATCAAACAATCACAGCCCAACAACGCAGTTATCACCCCACAGTAAATGTATATATATATATATATATATATATATATATATATATATATATATATTGATGCATATGGAATCATTTACTCATCGTTTCTAGAAGGGTTCACTGTCGGTTTCTCTACATCATAGTGCATCCACTTACCACTGCTGATCTTAATGCTGCCCATCAACTTTAATGTTTCCGAGTTTAGCTTCTTAATGCTACCAATCCACTGCAAGTCACTTATGTCTAACGCTGCCAATCCACTTATGTTTAACAATGTTAATCAACATCATCCTTGCTTTAATGCTTCAATACACAGCTTTGGCCTTCTCATACATCACCCAATTGCGACTTCACTAGCAATGTAGACTCCAGATGCTTCCTGCAATTTCCATATCAATGTATTGATACAAAGTGAAATAGAAATAAAATGAAAATATAGGATTTCAAAAAGCATAGATATATTGATTCGCAAAGCAAATATGTCTTGAGTTGCCCTTTGCGTTTACAATATTCACACTGACATCCCCCTGGTGTTTCTCCTCTACCTCTTATTATTTATACTTGAAATATTAAACTGTGCCTCTTAGAATAGGTTTCTTCTCGAATTTCCTCAACAAATCACTACCTCCCTATTTTCAAGTGCTTATCCCTATGTTGGCTCTATATCCACGCAGGGAAAGAAACCAACTACTAGTTTTATTCCTAATTTATTTAAACATAAAAACAAACTAACAATCCTTATAAATAACTAAATATACTACTACTAATGTTTTCTTTGGATTAGCCACAACATGTGACCAAAACATCACACTGTTGGCTAAGTTCCTTATGCTCCTGCATCAGACTCCTGGGGAAGAAAACTAATCTTGTAATGGTTCAGAATCGATTCCAAACTTCTGTAGCTCTGCTGCAGTCATCCAACTGGCATCTTCCACTGGCTGTCCTCTCCACTTGACTAAATACTGATAATAGGTTTGGCTCCTAGTTTTCTTTGACACTCTCTTCTCCAAAATGGTTTCAATTTCACTCTTCCCTGCTTTGGGCATCTGCTCTTCCAAATTTACCATTGGGTCTTCTACTGTGGCGTCCCCTTTTGGTTCTTCTTCTGGTTCTCAGTATAGATACAAATCTGAAACATTAAAGATTGGCGAAATTCCAATTCCTGTTGGCAATTTAACTTCATATGCATTTGAAGAAAATTTTCTTACAATTTTACATGGCCCTATCTTCTTTAGTTTTAATTTGTTATAAATTTTAACAAGAAATCTTTCTTTTCTTAAATATACCATAACCAAATCACCCACTTGGAATTATTTTTCTCGCCTCCTCACATCTGCTCTTTGCTTGTATTTTCTACTTCTTTCCTGCAATCTGATTTTGACATCTTCCTGTAGTTCCTGCATTTTTTCTGCAAATTCTTCAGCCTTTGCACTTCTTATCTCCTGTTTTCCCAGATCTCTGAGTTCATATACACCTCTTGGATGCATTCCAAAAACAATTTTGAATGGACTCATACTAGTACTTCAATTTGGAGTGTCGTTGTAAGCAAACTTAGCCTGAGCAAGGGCTAAATCCCATTGTTTAGGATTTTTATACACCAAGCTTCTCAATATGTTTCACAGACTTCTATTCACGAACTCGGTCTATCCATCTATTTGAGGATGATATGTTGAACTGAAACTAAGGTTGGTACCTAGTTTCTTCCACAGAGTTCTCCAAAAATGTCCCACAAATTTGGTATCCCTATCAGACACAATTCTTACAAGCAATCTATGCAATCTTACAACTTCTGAAAAAAACAGATTAACAATATGTGTTGCATCACTTGTTTCCTTGCATGCAATAAAATGCGCCATGTTAGAGAATCTATCTACAAAAACATAAATGGAATCATTTCCCCTTTGAATTTTTGGCAAACCCAAATCAAAATCCATACTAAATACATCCCATGGTCTGTCGGTTATTGCTAATGGTTGATACAATCCTGTATTCTGAATTTTCCCCTTAGCATGCTGACAAATCCTGCATTTTTCCACAAACCGTTTAACATCAGTTTGCATCTTCGGCTAGTAATAAAAAGTGTTTACCTGAGCAAAGGTTTTGTCCTATCTAAAATGTCTGGATAGACCTCCACTATGCTTCTCCTTGATTATGTTTTCCCTCATAAAACATTTAGGAATACATAACTTATTATTTTTGAACAGTAATCCCCCTTGGATAAGATAATCCAACCATTGGCTTTTGTTATGGTTGTTGGATTTTCAACAGATGCATAAATTTCTTTAAATTGTGCATCATCTTTATACATGTCAACCATTTCTTCAAAACCTACCACACCAACTTGTAACTCCTGCATAATTAAGTTCACCCTGCTCAAAGCATCAACAACTTTGTTCAATTTACCACTTGTATGTTTGATTACAAATATGAAACTCTGCAATTATTCTACCCATTTGGCATGTTTCTGATTTAAATTTGGTTGATTATTTGTAAACTATAATGCATGATTATCATAATATAACACAAACTCTTTTGGAAACAAATAATGTCTCCATTATTTTAAAGCTTGTACAACAACATAAAATTCCTTGTCATAAGATGAATATTTCTTCTTTGATTCATTTATTTTTTCACTGAAGTATGTTATTGGTTTCTGATATTGGCTTAGAGCTGCTCCAATCGCAATTCCACTAGCATCAATTTCAACCTGGAAAACTCTCTCAAAATTTGGTAAAGCCAAGAATGTTTTTTCAGTAATTTTTTTCTTTAGCAATTTAAAGTTTCGATCTGTTGCTTTTATCCATTTGAATGGTTGATTAGTTTCTCTGATTTTTTTCTATAATGGGTGCACAAATCTGACTAAAACTTCGAATAAATTTTTGGTAGAAACTTGCAAGACCACGGAAGCTTTTTACCTCAAACATGATTCTAGGAGTTGGCCAATTTACAATTGCTTGGATTTTCTCCAGATCCATTTTCAACCCTTCCTTAGAGACTACGAAGCCCAAATAAATTAGTTCTTCCTTCATAAAGCTGCATTTCTTCAAATTTATCAGCAGTTTTTCTTTTTGCAAAGTCTTTAGAACTAATTTAAGGTGTTCTAGATGCTCTTCTTTACTTCAACTAAAAATGAGAATATCATCAAGATAAACAATCACAAATTTACCTGTATATTCCTTCAAAACTCAATTCATCAACCTCATGAAGGTACTAGGTGCATTAGTAAGTCCGAAAGGCATTACTAACCATTCATACAAACCATTATTTGTTTTGAATGTGGTTTTCCATTCATCCCCATCTCTAATTCTTATTTGATGATACCCACTCTTCAAATCTATCTTAGAAAAATAATTCGACCCACTCAAACAATCCATTTGTTGTGTAACCAACTCCAAAAAGAGAAGAAAAGAGATATCAACGCCTTAGAAATAAGCCACTTCGAGGGGGCAACCTCCAATACATTACATACATGAACAATTCTTGGATGATACAATTTACAAAACCTCCTTTCTATATATAGGAGTCCATGGGGCCATAATGTAATCCTAATGGGCCACAATGTAATCCTAGCCGACCTAACAATAATAATTTAAGGGAACAATAATAACAAAATGGGGGTTACAAGGGTACAATAATAACAATAAGGGGGGCTACACTAACATACTAAGGGGCTACACTATTAATATAGGGACTTCACATGCCCCTCTCCTTCAACAAGTGTTGTCCTCAACGCTTGATTATTTCTTGATGCTTCTGTATAAAATTCTCATCCTCCCATGTGAAATATTCTACAGGAAAGTTCTTCCACTTGCTGAGATACTCTGAAATTGATCATACTTTTTGAGTTCTTGTTTCCATGACTGGTTCATAACTTCTTTCGATATGATGTTGATCTTCCTGTTGTTTCATTAGATTCTGCACCAAAGTTGGGTTATCCTTTGAGAGTTTGAGAACTTGTTGTTGATGCTCGCTGTGATCTTCCACTAATTTATCATCCATATTAGCTATTATTTTATCCTTCAAACCATCCAACTTCACTTCCATGCCTTTCTTCAAAACTTCCATTTCATTTTTTGTTGCTCTTTGCGAGAGTGAAAACTGTTGCATTTGCTCTTGTAATTTTGATAGATCATGTTGCAATTCTTCATCTTCATGAGTCATAGTAGAGCCTTCTGAAGGCTTAATGGGTGTTGAATTCTTTTTAGAGGCCATTTTAGAATCCAATATTGATATTTATTCTACAAGATGCCCTTGGAATCAATTCAACTTGATTCTTCAAACAAGACTTCTTATGCACCCGGAAAATATAAAATACACACCTTTTACTAGCTTTTAGGAGATCGATATTGAAATTGAATTATCTCTGTAATTGAAAATCTTCAATATCTGAAATTCAGCCCTGTAGTAGCCCTCTGAAGCTTCTTTCAAATGCTACAGGTCTGACCTTATTTTGATTCTCCAAGGCAAAGTTGTGTCCAATCTCCCACAATGACCTAATTCTGGACTGGTTCAGTAGAGCGAACTTGTACGACTTACCACGTGTCACTGTTTTGTCCTTTGTCTCTGAAATTGATAGCAAAGAAACTACAGGCCGTGTACTTGCGACCACTTTTGACGGCACTCCAATCCAATCTTCAGAGAGAGAGTTATTGAACTTTTCCCACGATCACCTCTTTGAGATGAAATTCAGGAGCCTGAAAAAGCACTACCTTCCACAGATCATATCTCCAAAAATATTGTGAACCAAGCTCTGAAATGTTTTGATGAATTTCCTCAGGATTTCAGTTTCGCACCATATGAATTTCAGATTCTGAACCTTCGTAGAAAAAAATTTATAGCGCAAATGCCACGATGACCTGTTTAGGAGCCTGAAAAAATACCTGACTTCCACAGATCATATCTCCGAAATTATTGCGCACCAAAATCTGAAATTTTTACACAAGCTTCCTCAGGATTTTTTCTTCGCACCCTAAAAATTTCAGCTTCTGAAACTTCGTAGAAAAAAAGTTATAGCGAAAATGCCACGATGACCTGTTTGGAGCAGCGAAACCCTAGAATCCAAACCTCTGATACCAAATGTTGTGTAACCAGCTCCAAAAGAGAAGAAAAGAGATATCAACGCCTTAGAAATGAGCCACTTCGAGGGGGCAACCTCCAATACATTACATAAATGAACAATTCTTGGATGATACAATTTACAAAACCTCCTTTCTACATATAGGAGTCCATGGGGCCATAATGTAATCCTAGTGGGCCACAATGTAATCCTAGCCGACCTAACAATAATAATTTAAGGGCACAATAATAACAAAATGGGGGTTACAAGGGTACAATAATAACAATAAGGGGGGCTACACTAACATACTAAGGGGCTACACTATTAATATAGGGACTTAACACCATTAAATCATTCATTCGTGGTAAAGGAAAATGATACCTGATGGTGATTTTATTTATGGCCCGAGAATCTGTGCACATGCGCCATTCACCTCCTTTCTTTGGACTGAGTATTGTTGGTACAGCACATGGACTAAGGCTTTCTATGATCAATCCTTTATCCATTAACTCTTGGACTTGTCTTCCAATTTCAGCATTTTCCTACAATGTTAACCTGTAGGATACTTTATTCGGAAAACTGGCTCCAGGGATTAGATCAATGTGGTGACTAATACTCCTAATGGGAGGTAACTCATTTGGAAACTCATCCACAACAATATCAGAAAAATAATTCAATAGATTGCGAATTTCTTCAAGTAAATCTTCCAAATTTGTAGAAGTTAAAATTGCCTTGGGTATCCCAACAATAGAAAAATGCATCTCCTCGCCCTTCTCGACTTCTTGCAACAGGGTTTTTCCACTCATCAACATAAAGTTGTTTCCAAGTGATTCCTTGTCATTTTCATCTCTCAATGGTAGCAATATATGCTTGCTCCCACCTTTCTCAAGAGTATAAGTGTTTCTTCTGCCATTGTGTATGGCTTTCCAGTCAAACTGCCAGGGCCTTCATAGAAATATGTGACATACATCCATTGGAATTACATCACATAAAATATCATGCTTATAAGTACCAATTTGGATTTCAACTTTACATTGTTCAGTTACAATAATTTGATGGCCTTTTTGGAGCCACGATAATTTCTAAGGAGTGGGGTGTATTGTTTTCTCCAACTTCAATTTGTCCACCATCTCTGTAGAAACAAGGTTATCAGTACTACCGCTATCAATTACCAATTTGCAACACTTACCCTTTGACTTACATACATTTCTGAACAGATTCTTTCTCTTAGCTAGTTCTCTGGCTTCCTTAGCTTCTTTAAGCAATATCCTTTTCAACAAGGATTCTCGGGCTTCGGGTGGTTCCTCTTTAGCTACAGTCTGAGTAATTTCTTCCTTTGTTTCAGCAACATTCACATTCCCCTGGGTTGCTGATTTATTGTGAGGACAATCCCATTGCACATGTCCCCATTCACCACATGCAAAGCGCCAAACATCTCTTCCTCGGCCTCTACCTCTGGACACAAACCTTCCGCAACCAGAATCTCCTCTTTGTGATGATCTATTACTCGAACTCCTTGCCTCATTCTGGGAGTGTTGAAATTTGGGTTTAAATGTTCCCCTTCCTTTTGCCGGACTCTTACCTCGATTTCTCTGATTTTGTTTGCGCAACATCTTTTCTTCTGCCCTCAAAGCTGCCTGATAGGCATCTTCAATCGTCTTCAGATTTAATAAGCTGATCTCATCCTATATTTCATATCTCAAACCATATATATATCTAGCTACCTTTTCTATGTCACCTTCAATATGACCTGCCCTAATACTCAGCTTATAAAATTCCTCGGTATATTCTTTGATAGTCATGCCTTTTTGCTTTAAGTTTTGCAATTGTCTAAAAAGATTTAATTGATAATTTTTCAGCATAAACTTACCTTTCCGTTTACTCACCATCTTATCCCACTTCTTGATTTTGGATTTCCATTTTCATTCCCTGGACAATTGCAATTCATCCCACCACAAGGCTACATTAACTTTCAATCTTGTGGCTGCAAACTTCACTTTCTTCTTGTCATCGACTTCTTCATAGTCAAAATATTTGTCTAATGAACTGATCCAGTCCATTAGTACCTCCACACTAAGATTACCATCGTATAAAGGTACTCCTACCTTCGGTCTGCTACTGACCTTTGCGAGCATCTTCATGACTTTGGCTGCCTCAATTTCTTCTTCCACTTCTTCTTTGGTGGTCTCTTCTTGATCGACACTGGCAATTCCATCATCTGGCGCCCTCCTCTGAGTAGTTTCCATGGTATCCATTCTTGTACGAAAGTGCCGGATTTCATCTAACAAAACTATGTTTTCTATAGGTCTCCCTCGACCTATCCCAGCTCGTCCTACTCCATCTCCTCTTCTGGGAAGCATTCTATACAATGCTCAATAACAACTCAAGGCTTTGATACCAAAAATGATGTAGAAAAAAAAAATTCCACTTACAAATTTATATAGTAAAATGTTCAATTTTACTAGGGCCCGGGTTTTACTCTAATCATGATGGAACTGATTCACCCCTCTTTATTTAATGTGCAATTCCAATTCTTTGTCTAATTAAAAAAACAAATGACAAAGATCTATATTGCAGCTCTGTTGATTCTATAAACTTTGTTCCAAAAGAAACATAATCCTTAAGAGATCATTGTTACACATACAGTAATGGGAATCCAATTCATTTCTTTTTAGATATGGAATTCATTTAGAAAAAAAAACGCAATCTTTAATGGTTGGACTCCACCACTCTTACAACTCAATACCATTATCAACAAAGGCGACCACAGGATCTTCAAGCCCACGGTTCACCTTATTAACTCTATTATCAAACAATCACATCCTAGAAACGCAGTTATCATCCCATGGTAAATGTTAACACAAAAAATATTGAAGAATTTTTTGCTATGGATGGGACGCTAACGCAAAGAGAATTTGACTGTATATATATATATATAAAATTTGATGCATATGGAATCATTTACTCGTCGTTTCTGGAAGGGTTCACTGTCGATTGCTCTACATCACAGTGCATCCACTTACCACTGTTGATCTTAACACTGCCCATCTGCTTTAACGTTGCCGAGCTTAACTTCTTAACGCTGCTAATCCGCTGCCAGTCACTTATGTCTAATGCTGCCAATCCACTTATGTTTAACGCTATCCATCAACATTGTCCTTGCTTTAATTCTTCAATACACAGCGTTAGCCTTCTCATGCGTCACCCAATTTCGACTTCACTAGCAATGTAGACTCCATATGCTTCCTGCAATTTCCATATCAATGTACCGATACAAAATGAAACAGAAATAAAATGAAAATATAGGATTTCAGAAAACATAGATATATTGATTCGCAAAGCAAATATGTCTTGAGTTGCCCTTTGTGTTTGCAATCTTCACACTGGCACCCCCCTGGTGTTTCTCCTCTACCTCCTATTATTTATACTTGAAATATTAAACTATGCCTCTTAGAATAGGTTTCTTCTATAATTTCCTTAACAAATCACTACCTCCCTATTTTCAAGTGCTTATCCCTATGTTGGCTCTATATCCACGCAGGGAATGAAACCAACTAATAATTTTAATTCTAATTTATTTAAACATAAAAACAAACTAACAATCCTCATAAATAAATAACAATAATAATTAAATAATTAAATATACTACTACTAATGTTTTCTTTGGATTAGCCACAACATGTGACCAAAACATCACATTACTGGCTACGTTCCTGGTGCTCCTGCATCAAATTCGAATACCATAGAGGTAGGATCGGCATGAAGGATAATCCTTTTCTTGTTGAGAGGGAGTGTTGAGATTCAAAAACATGATGATCCTAGTGAAAATTAAGCATCTACACTAGGTGGGGCCCGCAGGCTATTTTTGGGTGTATGTCTATTTTTAGAATTTTGAGCAAATTCTATTTATAGAGGGAGTCTATTTATAGATGGTTGATAAAATTCTATTTATATATGAGTTTATATTTATAGATGCATGGGCAAGGTCTATTTATATATCGCATGTCTAAAAATAGAATGCATGTCGGTTATTATTATCTCTTAATAATATTAACTGGACAATAAATAATAATCTATTCTCTTGAAGCACTTGATTTCAGTTAACTGATGTGGCAAACCAACTGAAGGAATTACGAGTTTTAATGTTGGTTGGTGGGACATGCAAGTGGACTTCCTTGTAACTGAGTGATACAATGTTGTAATAGAGTTGGATCTGCAGTTATGTGAGTTGCAAAGTAGTTTAACTCTGTTAATTGAGTTAAACTCAGTTGTGATAGTTGTAACTAGTTGTAACTAAAGATAAACTAGTGAGAGATAAATGAATTAAATATTAAATTAATTCAGATGGAGTGATCTCACATGCAACTGAATATTTACTATTGTAAACTACATGCATCTCAGATCCAGTATAGACCCAATTGAGAGATAGGTGAAAGGGATAGTTTGACTATCAGTTGTGACATTAGTGGGTGCACTCATGCAACCACACACACATTGGAGATGAAAATGAGGACTGTGTAGTCAAGGTGAGCTGGTATCTCATTTCATTTAGGATTGTGATCAGCAGGGATTGCGCAGTGGAGGCAAGCTGTCAAGAGGGAGTAAATTAGTGCATGTATTTGCCAATTTTTGTATGACAGTGTGAGATAATTTTATATTATACTGAGAGCTCTTGGATTAGATTTTTGTATGAGATTGTTTCATGATCCATGATATATACATAATATATGATAGTGGGGTTTTTAGCTTTATTCTTTCCCGGTAAAAGCATTTGTGATATGTGTGATTGATCTTTCTTCATGTGTTTGCAATTGACGATTAAATTTCTGCAAAGTTTTAAGTAGAAGGATTTTGTATTTAATAGTGGCATATAATTTTTAGATTAGGAGAATCTAGGAAATACATAATTGTATTAAAATTTCTAGAAAATATGCCAAAATTTCGTTCAGTTTGAACAATGTCGGGGCCACTTTCCAGCGTGCCATGGACATAGCTTTTTGTAATGAAAAATATGTCTTCCTAGTAGTTTATTTAGGTGATCTGACTCTTTATTCAAATTTAGACGAATAGCATTTACATCATTTTAGAGTTGTATTCCAACGATGTAGAATGTTTGGGATTTCCCTAAATCATAAAAAGTGCTTATTTTCTATGGAAGATGGTAAGTCGTTGGAACAGATCATCTCAAAAGATGGAATCCAAATAGATTCCACTAGAGTTGAAGTAATACAAAAAATATATTTCCCTAGAAACAAAAAGGAAATTCAAGCCTTCAATGGTAGGATTAATTTCCTACGTAGGTTCATTCCCAACCTAGCAGAACATCTTAGAGAATTAACCAATATGATAAAGAAGGAAAATGATGTTAGATGGTCAGAAAATGCTCATAAATCATTCAACTCGGTAAAATTTGCTTTGACCACTACTCCAGTCTTGCCAAGTCTTGATTATTCATTATATTTCATCATATTTTCTTTTACTTATGAACATACCTTGGTAGCAGTGCTTATGTAGAAAAAATATGGAACAAAGTTGCATATAACATTCTTCAGTCGCACAATAAGAGATGTAGCTCTCCTATACGACATAATTGAGAAACAAGCCTTGGCTTTAGTCAAAGAACTCAAAGACTTATATGTTTACATTATTCCCTCTCATATTTGAGTATATGTCCCAAATTGAGTGGTTAAAGAAGTACTTATCCAAACAAATCCAGAAGGAAGAAGACGTAGGTGGATAGAAGGACTTTGAAAGTATGACCTTGAGATCAAGCCAACCAAGCTGATCAAAGGGAAAGGCTTAGCCAAGCTCATGGATGAGTCTAATTTACATGCACTTGACATCAATCTCATATCAGCACTTGCTGATGACGAAGAAAGTGTAATTTTAGTTCAGCTATTAGATCTCTTTTCATCGTCTCCATGGTATGTTGCTATCATTTGTGTTTTACAACATTTTAATCATCCTCTGGACATGACAAAGAGTAAGGCAAGGTCCTTATAGCTTAAGGCTTCGATATACTGCATACTTGATAGTGCACTCTACTCGAAGGATCCAAGAGTATTATTACTCAATTGTTTGGTGGAAGATGAATCTAGAGAAGTGATGAAATATTTCCACAAGTGAGGTTATGGAGGTCATTTGTACTGGAATACTATGACGAAAAAAGTATTGAGAGTGGGTTACTATTTTCCTACTTTGTTTGTATATCTGTACAAGATGGTCATGAGATACCATGAGTGCCAACTTTTCTAAGGTAAACCTAAGCTCCTTCCATTACCATTACAACCCATTTAAGTTGAAGCTCCCTTCCAGAAATGGGGCTTAGATATTATGAATGAGATACACCCGCCTTCATATGCTCAAAATACATGGATACTTACCATTACATATTATTTCAAAAAGTGGATTGAAGCGATCCCAACCAGGCAAGCTACTGACTCAATCATTATTTAGTTTCTTGAAGCTAACCTTTTGTCCTGGTTTGGTTGTCCTAGAAAGATATTCATTGATAACGCTACAGATTTCAAATCAAATAAGATGACAGAATTCTGCGATAAATATAAAATTAAATTGGGTCATTCTACAACATATTATTCACAGGGAATTGAATTGGCAGAGTCCTCCAACGTGTCTTGAATCAGTATAATAAAAAATATGTTGGAGGCTAACAAAAATAATTGGCACAAGAAGCTGATAAATGCACTGTGGGCAGATCGAGTAAGCAGCAAAATATCCAATGGCATGTCTCCATTTCTGGTTGTTTACGGTGTGGATACAGTTTTCCCTACTTCATTGTTGTCCTAGTCATGAAACTTCTACAAGAGGCTAGAAGCGCAGAAAATGATATTCAACGAAGAATAAACCAAATGATTCACTTACAACAAACAAGGGAAGAAGTGTTCCAGAACACCTCCAAGCTTCATTATAAGATCAAGAAGATTTATGAAAGGAAAATAAAAGAAGATGATTTCAAGATTGATGATGTGGTATTCCACTGGGATGCTCGGAATGAGGACAAAGGTAAGCATGGGAAGTTTGATAATCTATGGAAAGTCCCTTTAAAGTTGTAGCTTCTCGTGGACAAAATGCATATCTCTTAGAAGAAATGGATAGGCAAAGTTGCTTAGGAGGGCCAGTAAATGGTAGGCTCCTGAAGCACTATCTCTTTTGATCTGAAACTTATGAGAATTATTCATCCTCATTTTTTATATCAGTTTAATATTTTTGGAAATGTGAAGTGGAAAAAGCATTGGATTTCGGAGCCCGAAGTGAAGGCCATGGAGCTTCATTAAGTTTCTCCTTTTTCAAGAGTAAGTTTGCATTAGGGTAAGTTCAGTTTTTTAGTCTACGTTTCAGTCAAATTGAGTCAAATTGAGTCAATTTCATTCAGTTTGTGTCATTGAATTTTCAAATAGTCAGTCCTACATTACAATTTCAGTTAGTTTTTTTTATCGTATTGGCCCAATGGAAGAAAACACTGATCTGCACAACTCGAGAGATTTGTGGTTCTTGACATGGAAAATTTTAGGGGCTAATATTCGCAGGTGGGCTAATTTTCCATGGTTTTCCCAAAAAAAAGATTCGCCAATTTGCATTTTTTTATAAAAATGATTCGCCCAAATTTTACAATATAAAATTATTTTACATTAAAAATCGCCCACATTATATAGACAATATATATAATATCATTATAAATTTGAATAATTTTACAAATACATCAATAAAATTTTTATAATTTGCATATTAGGGACTAGTGAGATTCGCCAATTTTTTAAACTTCAAGATAATTTTCCATCCTTAAAAATATCCCTGTTTCTTGACACCTCTTTCAGAGTTTCCATCCACAATAAGGCCAATGTTAGTGTCATAATATGCATTCTTCTATCAGTGATCAATATCATTCCTTTCATTTTTATTTTAGGTGTCTCATTCTGAAATTTTTATATTATTCCGCTAGGTCATGCTAAAAATTGTTTTACTGATGGTAGCCTCCCTCAATAAAACATCACTCTCCCTCGGAGAATCACATTTTCTGACTCACTTCCATGTCTTCTTAAGCATAATAACACTTATGAAAATCTCATTTCACCATGCCTTATCTCTGTTAAAGTCAGCCATGCAAATCAGGTTATTCAAAGTCTCATTAGGTCATTAGGGTTCTGTCTTTCAAGGTACAAAAATGCATTATTCCATCTGAATAAAGTCAGCAAATGTAATATTCCTAATTAGCGATAGCTAATTGGAATATCCTATTTTGTTTAGTTTTCTGTCTATAGTTTGTAAATAAATGAAAAGTGAGTGAAGAGGGTCTAACTCACTTAAGTGAAATAAGATATCCACCTAGTAGCACAACATTGTCACTTAAGTGGGAGTCAAGGGGGAGGCCAACACCACGTGGAGGAGGGGCCTATGTACACTCTAGAAGCTTCTGCGAGCTTCTACGCAGATAAGGATGAGGATGTGGATAAGGATGAGGATGTGGAGGAGAGAGAGAGGCTACATTGGGTTTTGGAGGGAAACTAACGTTATAAAAGATGGAGGAGCCTCCTCATTTCATTCATGCTTGAGTTATTGATTGTTGAGTGAGACAATTGTCTTCTTTAGCACGCTGGATGTTTAGCCTGTCTGCAGCACTGTTTAGTGCAACCGAGTGTCTTCGTGCGGAGATCTCACCCTTAGCCCTGGGGGACTTCAAGTGCCTGCTCGGACAAGGTTAGTTTTCCAGCATCATCCTCCAGGACAGCGTTATTGCTGCAGTAGCATAATATTGTGTTGTAGGGTGTTGCCGTGGAGATTCCACAACACCTCTTCCTTCTCTTGTTTTTCAGAGGGAGAGTCTTTCTTTCCTTTGGAGGATCAGATTGGAAGACATTGGAGCTCATTTGCAGATCTTGGGACTTGGCCAAAGTATTCTATTCCACTCACTGCGTACTCCCTTTTAGTTACTGCGTTATTTTCATGGTATAGCTGTTGTGCGGGTTTGCAGATTGATTTGTGGGTGGGATCTCAAGTGTAAGGATCAGCCTTCCACTTAGGAGATCCATTGGAGGAGGTATACTTCAGTTTTTTCATCATCTTTAGCCTTCTCTATTGAGTTCCAGATTTGAGTTGCATTAGCTACCCAACAACTCCGACATTTTTGCCATTTTTTGTATTTCAGCCAATCCCTTGGAGGATTGAGGTATTTTTGCTTATAAGGGTTAGAGCTTCGCTCCCCTATTGAATTTGGGCCATATATTGTCATATCCATGTGTTGAAATCATTTTGCAGTAGTATTCTATCATAGACTGCGTCCTCATAGCCTGGGTTTATGCAGAAATAGCAGTGTTCTTCCATTGCCATGTACATGTATTATTGAGGCTTGCATTGCTTTCTTGAGAGGTTGTTTCCCCAAGAATTGTACTCTATCTTGCTTCTATACATTATTCTTGGCTATATATTTATCTTCTTGTCTCACAGCTCCTAGAGAAAGCACTGAAGGGTTTCTGGGTCATTCTCTTGTCTTGCAGCACCTCAATCTTGAGGGGTTTTCTATATAAAATTGTTGTTTATCCTTGCTTAACGCTCATTCCATATTCCTAAACTCATTCTCTGATTATCTATAGTGTTTTAAATCTTATTCCTTCATAAAATACGCTGCCCTTGCTTCAGTAAATTTCTTCATACTCAAAGTCATGGGAAATCAGGGTTTTTCTTGACTAGTCGGGAAGGAGGAACTGTTTAACATAGAAATGCGCCTTTTTTTGAGCTTAAATTCACACGGAAGTCCCTCTTGACCTAATATAACATATTCCAAAACCTTGACCCATCATTTTATGCATATTTTCTTATACACGCATTTTAGGGCCAAAATCGTCACTTTTCCCCGCCTTTTTTCCCTTAAAAGCTGAGTAAAGGTTTCTACTATTCTTTATTTTGGTTGATGAGAATTTTAAAACATATTCTATGGTATATAAAGCCATCATACCTGAAGAATGCGTTTTTCAGGCATGAGTTGCTGAGAAATTCATTTTCTGGATGAGTTGCCCTAGTTGTCGTATGATATTGTGTGTCTAGTTCTATACCACTTGGTGTGTTTATCTTTCACTCTTAGACAGAGTATAGAAAGTTCCAGGTATCCTCTGAATATTGTCCTCTTTCAGAGGCGTAATATCCGGTAAATGCCCTCCCAATCTATCTCTGGTTGGAGTTTGTCGTGTTTTAGAGATATCCCTGAAACGGGATATTATAGTGGTATCAGAGCATAGATCTGGCTCCTCCTGTGGTGCTAGTTATCTGTGAAAAATATGAGGATCTAACATCAGCATGATCATATACCCTTTGGAGATTATTTCCAAGAATGGCAGTCCAAGGGGGAAGACTTCAAAGCAGCTTTGCCCTTCAGAGATTACTGTCAGCTTAGGCAGGATGAAGAAGGAAGGAACAGTGGGATTTATAGCATGCAGAGTTCAAAGTTGCAACATACCACTAGGAGGTCACCTCTTCCCATGTATGAGGGATCCACTAGTCCCTGTGAGTCTAAGCCCAAGAAGAAGATGAGTTTATTCTCATCTATTTTTAGATCCAAAGGAAATGCATCCACCCTTGAGGAGGTTAAGAATATTGAAGAAAAAGAAGAGGAAGTACCATGCGCTTCTTATGCTCATCAAGAAGAGATCACATCACCTCTGGAGGAGGCTTGTGATAACGTTGTCCCACTCATGGAGGAGCAGCCACATGCATCAACAGTTGGGGCAGCCAACACTTTTGAGGAAGGGACTCTTGTAGCCCTACAAGAAGTTCCAAGCGCACATGAAGATCAGCTTGGTTGCACTGCGTTGTGCAACATGGAAACACTCAAGAAGGAATCAAACCATCATTCTCATGAGCCATTTTTGGATCGTACATCACATTGGAGGTTGGGGTTTGAAACCAATGTGATGTACGATCCAAAAATGGCTCATGAGAATGACACTTTCTCCCTTCAAGATGACACTTTCTCAATGAGCTCTTCTCAGCTCAAAGAGGAACTTCTACTTTTAGATCCAAGACCTCATTGGTTTTGGAAGACTATGGATGAAAGGGAGGTCTCAAGGAGATATTTCATTGGAGATGCACTTCGACACACCATGGAATGCAATGCTTTTCTTCCCTTTTCACAAGAGAAGATAAAAGATGGAGGACATCTTAGGATGGATAACATCTCTCATGCTTGTGTTGGACATCCCTTGAGCCATACACATCATGATGGGAGGTTTTTAACTACCACCTATTTGATTCTTGATAAGGTCTCATTGATCCTTGAAAAGCTTATATTTCAAAATCCCATGAAGTGAAAAGACAGGTATTTGATTTGGGAGGATGGTAGCCCTCATGGGAGGAGTACCAGGATGAGGAGAAGAAGGAGGCATCCAGAGGTGATTGAGTGGATGTGGATGATGAGCAAGGAGCTAGGGAGCTACCTGCAGATCTATGATACCGGGCAGTAGGAGGCTTGGCTACGCTGGTTACTCTTGAAGGAGTTTGGCCATCACTTGTACTTGTAGAACTATGATACCAGGCAGCAGGAGGCTTGGCTGTGCTGGTTACTCTTGAAAGAGTTTGGCCATCACTTGGCAAACACTCTTCCTAAGAGTAGAAGGACAGGGAAAAGATGGCTGGATACTTGCATCATTGAGCAGCATAGAGTATGGATGCATGGTGTTGATATGATACTCATATCATTCATTGTGTCTTCATCACATGATTGGTATGATGGAGGTATGGGGAGGCAACACAATGTCTTGTTGCTTTGTTTGTTTCTGGGAGAGCAAGGGCAGATTTACTCTCACACTTTGTATGATGTTGCAGGAGGAGGGGATGGCACTATCTCCTTGGTCTTTGATGATGATTGGGAAGCACTTCCATCTTGGGAATTATTCCACATTTGTTGCAGCATTATTGGAAGAGTCTTTGACAAGGAGCATGTCAAAGAACAAAGCTTTGTATTGACAGGAGCTTATTTGCATGAGCTCACAGTGCTGTCACTTTGGAGCAAAGACTTATGGATGAAGTGTGCCCAGCAAGGATATGGTGGATCTATAACCCATAGGTCCCAGGATCACTTCATATTTGTTGCACTTGATGAACAAAGACGAGGTAATGATGATAGAGACATCTATGGCATGTTCTTGTTAACTTGGATTTCCAAGCATGAGGAGGATTATCTTCTTGCAGCACATGGTTCATTCTTCTTCATAGCATGCCAAAACACTATGGAGGACTCATGTATGGACCCATGTACCATCTTAATTCTAGCATATGGTGAGGAGCTTGTTTATACATTCATTGATTTGCACACTCTTACCATTCTTATGCAGTGCATTGCTTCACAAGAGGGCAAGCTTGTCAAATTGCTCCATGAATTGTATTGGGCCAATCTACATGATGGAGGCAGCCATATCTTTTGTGGCCTTGGGAAAATGTTTTACCACTACATGTATGTTCATTTTCTGCACTATAGCATGTATCATATAAAGACATGCATGATTAACCATGTAAAAAGAAACATTTTTCCATTTACTTTTATCAAGCAGCAACTTGTAAAACTACGCTGTCACTACTGGGAAAGTTGTTGGTACCTTCTTGCATCACTCGTAACCTTCAACATTTTATTTATTCGGCTGCTGATCATGTCTTCATTTTCTGATATAGATCTAATTTTTATGGGAGGCTTGATTATGAGGGAGACACATGAGCTGGATGTGTCCGTGAGTAGGAAAAATTCTCACAATTTCTGCACTACATGTTCTGATGGGAGCATGAGAGGAGATATGGCCACCACAGTCAAATGTTTGTTCTCTTTTGAGGTGGGCCATGAGATTGATATTCATCCATTGTATAGCCATGGGCAAGTGCTTGATCATGTATTATTGTTGTTACATTCAGCCATTTACTATCCTTTAGTAGATGTGATGAATCAAGGACATTGCTTGCCATGCAATTTTCTGAAGTTGCAGTGGATGAGACTGCACTGTATCCTTGTGAGAAATTGTTTGCATCATGTATCATCATGTAAAACCTTCAGCAAACCTCTCATTAGGATATTCCATGATGACCATGTCCTATTCTTCATGGATGGATTGTTTTGGACCAGCTTGTTCCTCATTGTTGGAGGAACCTTCTTTGGAGGATTTTTTTTCACTTTGCCATTGGAGGGAAATAATTTTGCAGCCCAGGATCAGCATACACTCTACACTTGTCATGAGTGAAGAGAAGGATAGCATGGGGTAATCTATGATGCTTTCCAAGTTTAGATTTTCAGCCCACCTTCATTACCGAAGCTTGAGGTGGAAGGAGATTTTCAGGAGTTGCCTTGTTGGGAGGTGGCTCATTTTGTTTGGATGATTGCTTGGAGATGGAGGATCCACCTGAGAGAGATGTTCCACATTATATTCCAGACTCCATGCCTTGAGTGGAGAGAGGTTATGAGTTGGTACATAGTTGATGGGATAGCTTACACCATGACACATACAGCACAACAGGAGTCATGGTCTTCGCCTCTTAGAGCAACAGTCATAGCTAGAGGGAGTGTGCAGTCCAAGCCATGGGACTTGGGCCATTATTGACCATGATGGCAATGGGATCCGAAAGGGTTGTTGGTTGGCTGGTACCGTGAAAGATCAGTTTGGGATGCTAGCATTGAGAGATCCCTTCATATCAGGGTGATGCAGAGGATAGGGAAGATTCAGTGGTGCATCTGGGACCCAGGCACATTTTGCAGAAAGGAGACTTATTCAAGAAGTTGCTTAAGGGCAAGCAACATTTTGCCGAGGGGGACTGTAATATTCCTAATTAGCGACAGCTAATTGGAATATCCTATTTTATTTAGTTTGTCATCTATAGTTTGTAAATAAATAAAAAGTGAGTGAAGAGGGTCTAACTCGCTTAAGTGAAATAAGACATCCACCTAGTAGCACAACGTTGTGACTTAAGTGGGAGTCAAAGGGGGGCCCAACACCACATGGAGGAGGGGGCCTATGTACACTCTAGAAGCTTCTGCAAGCTTCTGCGCAGATAAGGATGAGGATGTGGAGGAGAGAGAGAGGCTACATTGGGTTTTGGAGGGAAACCAATGTTATAAAATATGGAGGAGCCTCCTCATTTCATTCATGCTTGAGTTATTGATTGTTGAGTGAGATATTTGTCTTCTTTAGCACGCTGGTTGTTTAGCCTGTCTGCAGCACTGTTTAGTGAAATTGAGTGTCTCCGTGCGGAGATCTCACCCTTATCCCTGGGGGACTTCGAGTGCTTGCTCGGGCAAGGTTATTTTTCCAGCATCATCCTCCAGGACAGCGTTATTGCTGCAGCAGCATAATACTGTGTTGTAGGGTGTTGCCGTGGAGATTCCACAACACCTCTTCCTTCTCTTGTTTTTTAGAGGGAGAGTCTTTCTTTCCTTTGGAGGATAATATTGGAAGACATTGGAGCTGATTTTCAGATCTTGGCACTTGGCCAAAGTATTCTATTCCACTCACTACACAGTCCCTGTTAGTTACTGCATTATTTTCATGGTATAGCTGCCGTGAGGGTTTGCAAATTGATTTGTGGGTGGGATCTCAAGTGTAAGGATCAACCTTCCACTTAGGAGATCCATTGGAGGAGATCTACTTCATTTTTTTCATCATCTTTAGCCTTCTCTATTGAGTTCCATATTTTAGTTGCAGTAGCTGCCCAGCAACTCCGACATTTTTTCCATTTTGTGTATTTCAGCCAATCCCTTGGAGGATTGAGGTATTTTTGCTTATAAGGGTTAGAGCTTCGCTCCCCTATTGTATTTGGGCCATATATTGTCATATCCACACGTTGAAATAATTTTTCAGTAGTATTCTATCATATACTGCGTCCTCATAGCCTGGGTTTATGCAGAAATAACAGTGTTCTTCCATTTCCATGTACATGTATTATTGAGGCTTGCATTGCTTTCTTGAGAGGTTGTTTCTTCAAGACTTGTACTCTCTCTTGCTGCTATACATTATTCTTGGCTATATATTCATATTCTTGTCTCACAGCTCCTGGAGAAAATGCTGAAGAGTTTCTGGGTCATTTTCTTGTCTTGCAGCACCTCAATCTTGAGGGGTTTTCTATATAAAACTGTTGTTTAGCCTTGCTTAATGCCCATGCCATATTCCTAAACTAATTATATGATTATTTATAGTTTTTTACATCTTATTCCTTTAGAAAATACGCTGCCCTTGCTTCAGTAAATTTCTGCATACTCAAAGTCATGGGAAATCAGGGTTTTTCTTGATTAGTCGGGAAGGAGGAACTGTTTAACATAGAAATACGCCTTTTTTTTAGCTTAAATCCGACATGGAAGTCCCTCTTGACCTAATATAACATATTCCAGAACCTTGACCTGTAATTTTATGCATATTTTCTTATAAACTCATTTTAGGGCCAAAATCCTCACTTTTCCCCACCTTTTTGCCCTTAAAAGCTGAGTAAAGGTTGCTGCTGTTCTTTATTTTGGTTGCTGAGAATTTTAAAACATATTATATCATATTTTAATCCATCATACCTGAATAATGCATTTTTCAGGCATGATTTGCTGAGAAATTCATTTTCTAGATGAGTTGTCGTAGTTGTCGTATGATATTGTGTGTCTAGTTATATACCACTTGGTGTGTTTATCTTTCACTCTTAGAAATAGTCTGGAAAGGGCCAGGTAGCCTCCGGATCTTTTCCTCTTTCAGAGGCGGAATATCCGGTAAATTCCCTCCCAGTCTATCTCTGGTTGGAGTTTGTCGCGTTTTAGAGATATCCCCAAAACGGGATATTACAGCAAAAAAATGAGAGTGAATCAATGAAATTCTATTTCCATCTACAGAAGATCATCAAGATATAAATATTACATTTTTTAAGTTGTAATTTTGATTTCATATGATTTTCATATCAAAATGTCATTTTGATATGAAATCGAAGATGTAATTTAATTTTATTTCCTATGTAATTTTATGTTTTTTATATGTAATATTTAATTCCCTAGCTTCCAACTCAAGCATTCATGCCAAATTGAAGGAAATAAAAGCCAAAATCCATCAACTGATCAACCTGCAGAAAACAAAAAAGTCAGAAGTCAAAGAGCATTAGTGTGAAAATTTGGAAAGTGAAAAGTGAAACATAAAGAAAGTGGTTTTTCAAAAGCATAAATTAATTTGATTAAGTATAAGGGCCCTCAACACTTCAAAACGAAGCTCATTTGTGTCATACAACCCCAAGAAAACCTTAGCTATAAATGAAATTTTCGGGTTTTAGAGTGAAATTGTTCAAAACAGAGTAAGATGTTGTGTGTTCTCCTGGTCACTGCACATTTAGCTAGGACACTGCGTGTTTAGCATAGAAACTACGTGTTTGGCCAAAATAATAGTGTAATTTATAATTGTGATGTGTGTTTGTCTCAGATGCTACACTTTCTCCCTGGTCGCTACACATTCACCCATAAATTTGAAAAAATCCTTTGCCAGATTGCCACTTTAGAGTTTGATGCCAAATCTTTGCCACAATGAGTCTTCATGCCTCCATATGCTAGTAAGTAATAATTTTTCATATTTCCATTTTATCAAATATCAATTTGAGGTGTTATTATGGTTAAGTGAATCTATTACCTCCTTCTAAATTCAAAAAACCCTAGTGTTCATTAAAAACTAATTTACATTCCAAAGCTGGTCCCTAAACCTTCAAATACTCTTCCTCACATTCCTAAAACATTTTCCCAACTCCCTACCTTTATATCCCCATTCCCTAAACAATCATATCCCTTAAAACCCTAAGTCCTAGGGTTTCATTTACCTAGGCTCCCTTCATTATTCCCATCTCCTCGATTTCCTCACACGACCCTTTACTTCATACTCTTTCATTTCATTCCATCATATCCCTAGGTTTTTTGACACAAAATACATCATGGAAACCTATAATAGGTGAAATTAGCAAGCCTAAGAGGGCTTATTTGGGCACATTGGCACATACCTATTAGAGAGGTCATAGGCAGGTGTTTTCCCCACACATTGTGGGAGGGGCCCTTCCTTCTTCACCAACAAAAGTAGGTACACAAAGATAAGGAAAAGGTGATAAAGCCAGACATTCATGATGAGGAGGATGAAGAAAAAATCACAAATTCAGTAATAAAAGGAAAAGAGTCTTATATTAGTGAGCTCCAAGCTAGTCTTGAGAGGGCTAAATATGTGATTCACTTTCTTGACCATGAAAATGAGCAGTTGAAAACCAAACACACCATTGATGAGGTGAGATGCATCAAATCAGAAAAAGAGGCAGAGAAGGCTAAAGCCTTGCTCAAGGAGATATTAGAGAAGTTTGGTTAACCTTATGATGATTAGGATCAGACTCTAAGATAGAGACCTAGGGCTAGAGGGCTGAAAAGAGCTCTAGCCCTAAAGAGACAAAGGGAAGCTAAGCTAGTAGACCAACTTACACTAAATGAACAACTTGCCCTATAAATCATCGAGAATGGGGAATCATGGCTTGATAGAGCCAATATATACTTGGAAAAGTTTCTAGAGAAGGCCAAGAAGGATAATGACTTGTTGATGACAAAGGTAAAACTCAATGCCCAAAAAGAGAGAATTGCGGCCAAGCTCAAAAGAGCCAATGCTAAAATTGAAGACTTGACAAAGCAAGAAAAGAAATATAAGCTAGATGTACTTGGCGAGGTGACACTCCATGCCTCAAACACATGATTAGCAAATATCCCACCAATTTTGACAAAATTTTGGCAAACTTAGCATTTTGGTACATTTATGTGTTTTTTGAGGTTATTTCAACAAGTAAAATTGCTAAACGCGCAACATCTTGGATGCTACGCTCCTTTTTAGGCATTTGATGGAAAAATGGCCACTACCAGTATATTCATAATGATGAGAACATCAACCCTATGAATTTTCTAATCTTTTGGAGGAGAACTGGCCACTGAAAAAGTCAAAATACCATGGAACAACCATGTTTCTACCTCAATTTTTGCCTGGTCGATGCACGTTTACCAGTCTTGGGAGAAGTTATGTCTGATAGGGAAAATGGGCTTCATTTTGCATACTCAATGTAGTTTTGGAAAGTAGACTTGACGGGATTTCCAACGAGCCATCTTGGAGCACATTTGGACACTAGGAAGGCACTCAAATGTCGCCTTGAATAGAGAGAATATTTTTTTCTTGGTCGTTGTGAGTTTAACAAGAAAATGGTGCATTTGGTAGTCTTCTAAAAATTTTTGAGTTTCACTCTAGTTTTGATTTTACTTTGGGGAATCATGTTTTTACCTCATGTAATTGAAGATGTAAATTTAAATATCATGTTTTTACTATTACCCAAGGTAAATACATTAGGTTAAAACTCATGATGAGGTGGAATGAATCAGTTCACTTGAGATAGGAATGAGTCAATTTTATCATCCTATACTCTAGCTATCAGTTCAGATTTTTGTGTAATATCTTCCTCACCTCATTGATTCGACCCCTAAGGATGAGTGAAGGTGGTTTTCATGTATATTTATCTCATTTCTTTACATTAGTTGGAAGTTGGAATCAGTTTAATTTTTCTTGTTGATCAAGGGAACTTGTACTCAGTTTTGTCCAAGCTAATAAAGGAGAGTTTCAGCTACATGTTGGAATCATGATTGTCGTTAAACAAAAACCCACAGGCGTTAGTCAATGATCGCATCGCCAGAGATAAAGATCCACGAGAGGCGGTTAGTCCATCTCACGAAACACCTAGGGAGTGTTGGTTTATCCAATGTCCAACAATCTCCCCCCCAACGCGAGCTGGGTGTGTATCGAACTCGTGACCTATGCTCTGATACCACTTGTTGGAATCACGATTGCCGTTAAACCAAAACCCACAGGCATTAGTCAACGATCGCATCGCCAGAGATAGAGATCCACGAGAGGTGGTTAGTCCATGTCACGAAACACCTGGGGAGTGTTGGTTTATCCAATGTCCAACACTACATTTATGGGATACATGTGATATTGATTGTCTTTCACAGTTTCTTCTTCAGTCACATATGTTTGAATGTATTGTTCATGTCACTTTCATATCTATGTTATGATCTTTTATAAGTTTGAAAGTCGGAATACATGGTTGCAGATGATCTGTTTTGGGTAACTGATCATATTTTGTTTCATTATCTTCTGTCTAAGAGAAATATATTCCCTTATGCTTTTCTCAGCCTTCTTACATTTTTAAAACAATTCCACAACCATTTCCTTTAAGTCATTGGCATTGTACCTACCTTGCCCCATTTATCCCTGCAACCCTAACTCATTTTCCGTGACCTAGCTTTCCTTGACCTAATTCCCTTATCCATTCATTTCCCAAACCAAATAAGTTCAAAACAACCCCCCATGCACTCTATACCTATCCTAAAACCCTAATTTCTTCGGCCCTCCTGGCTGTGACCCTTTTGGAGAGAGCCCTCTCCGACTTGATAGGGCTAGCTATCAAGTCAAAAGCTTGGTTTATTGGTTTGCAAAGTTAACTTTCGATATGATTTAGAACCGATACTCGAGATTATTGATAATCCATAAGCATAGTTTACATATTACACAATTTTAATACGATACATGAGATCTAATGAAGAAATAAAAAATTAAATATTGATTACATACTTTTTTGTGCGTTCTTCATTGCTCATTGGATTAATTCTCATTGGAAGCTATTTTTTCCATTCTTCATTGCTCATTGTATTAATTTTCATTGGAATCTATTTTTAACGAGAGTGTTGCCTCATAAATGGTTCTTATTTATTTATTAGAGGTTTATATAAAACCATTATTCTTAATTTCTTTGAATGATATCCACGTATTCGTCTAATGAGTCTCTTATGGAATTTTATCCTCTCTTAGGGATTTTCTTTTCTATTTACAATATTAGTAGAATATGATATTAATTTAATGATAAGATAAGTTAATGATAAACTTGTGTATCAACATTTAACATTAAAATGTGATATTAAGTAAATGTTATGTTTTTGTATCAATATTTAACAATGAAACACGACGACCGTTATTTCCAGGGCTATAAGATAATAAATATTGTTGGACAATTTATGAGATGTTGTCATGGTCTTGTTATGTTTATATATTAAAAGAAAAAAAAAATCAAATATTCTCATTCCACAAAAAAATATAATTATCGATTGCAAAACAACGAAAGGGTGAGACAAGAAAACAATGAAAATGGACCCATCGAATTGAGTGAAAAAAAAATTAGAAACCTCTTAATATCAATGCTAACATTATATTTTTTGTTTCAATGCTCAAAAATACATTAAAATTATATCCCCATCCAGGTTCAAGTTGTTACTTACATTGTATTTTTTTTTTTGCAGTTAAGAAATTCTATTACTATATGCTGAATTAAACATAAATTTCAGTAGGGCAGAAGACACCCTACTTTCCTATGATTGTAAAAAATTGCTGATGGAAGTGTTTTTTTGTTTCTTAAGAGGGTTTCTTGCTGAGGCTACATATGTCCCTTACGTTACAATTGCCTATATTCATGTATTTTTCGCCCTGTAGGGTCATGCTATGACACTATACTTGACATTATACTTGTGTATTTATGTAGAGTAGACACTATACTAGGGTTGCTTGGTCACACTATGGATGCAGGCAACTTGCAACTTGGTTAAATTAGAGTAGTTGTTTTTGGATATATATTTTTTTAATTTTAATTTCAATATTTATTTTATACTATATAATTATTAAATATTTTTCATGGTATATTAAATTATAAAATTAATAAATAATGTTATTAAATTATTAATACAAATAGTTTTTTTTGTATAATATTCAACAATATCACAAAGATCTTGATATCTTTGATGCAGTAGTTGTAATGTTTTATGTTTTATGGCAAACAATAAAAAATTATAGGAAGTTTTAGGTATGAGGAATATTTCACTTCTCTATATTGTTTCCAACATCTCCACTACTTTATGTATTTCATGATGCTTTATCATATTAAAGTATGATGAAAATGGTAAGATACATTTAGGTATGTTGAAAATAGGTTTAATAGTATTAGGTTTAGAATTCCAACATTTTAATATTAGGGTTTATAATATTGGGTTTTTAATGTTAGGGTTTGTCATTTTAGGGTTAATTATCTTAGGTCACCATCCAAACAATGCAAATATTAATATTAATATAGCATTATTATGATAACCCTGGTCAATCCATGTTCAACATGGCCAACAATGGTTAATATGGACAAACATGTCCAACATAGGTCACCATCCTAAAACTTATTCAATTGTGGCCACTCATTATCAATATAAACGAAAATAATTTATCATAGAAAACTATGGTAAACCAAAATCAAATTGTGAAAAAAATCCAAAAATGTGGGAATTTCTATGGATGAGGAATCCTTCCCTCGCGTATATTGTTTCGACATCTCCATTACCTTTTGAATTTCAAGACACCCCTTCACATTAAGGTCAGTTGAAATGGTAAGATATATTAGGATATGTCGAAAATAAGTTTATCAATAATAGGTTTATATTTAATAATTTTAGGTTTATATTATTAGTTTTAATAATAATAGTCTTATAATATTAAATTTTTATTATTATGATTAATGTTCTTAGGTTTAGAATACCAATATTTTAATTTTAGGATTTATAATATTATAGTTTAATAATAGATTTAAAATATTAGGTTTTATAATAATAATTTTAGGGTTTAGGGATTAATATTATGGTTTATACCATTAGGAAAATTTAATATCAGGTTTAGTATTAGGGTTTTAATAATCTTACATGTTGTGATGTCGAAACGTCACATTGCAACAGTACAAAATTAGTCAACCACATTGACTAATGTTGTTGACTATGTTCAACTATGTTTAACTATATTTGACAGTCAACACCCCTCAAATTCAATCAAGCATATTCACCTATCATTATTATTGATTAATATTAATAGTCAAACATAGCCAACCACATTAGTCAAACTAATCTAACAAATTTAACCTTGCTAGCCATTGTTTAAAAAGTTGACCATGATTAGACTTGCTCAACCTTATGTTTACCATAGTTAACAATATTCAACCTTATTCACTCATAGTCATCCTCAATCAATGTATTATAATATTAAGTTTTAAAAGTAGGTTTTAATATTAATAGGGTTTTAATATTTAATTTTAACATTAATAAGGTATTAATATTAGAGATTTCATACTCGATTGTAGTATTATGGTTTTAGTATAGGGTTTCAATAATAGGGTTACTGTTAGAAAATAATATATTACAGAGCAATGTGACACATAAAATATGCAGAAAAACATAAGCACACAAAACACATAAAACCAGAGAGACACAGATATACCTGGTTCACCCAGTTTGGGCTACGTCCACCCCAAACAGCTAGTCCTTCCTTTCTATTATCTAGCAAAATGAAGAGACATAACCCACAGCAGATCCACTGTAATATCCTCTGTTCTCCCCCACATTCTCCCTATCTGTTTCTTGCTCTGAGAATACACATGTAATACACAGCCGCAATACAATGCCCTCATACAAGCGAGGGGTTTCCTTCTAGGGAAAAAACCCCTAAACTAAACATAACTTCTACCGTCACATCATCTCCCTAATGAATGAGGCCCATATTGACTAGAAATTACTATACTTTTACAAGGAAAATTTACATATGTTTTTAGCTTCGGGGGCGCTGCCCCCGAAATCCCATGCCAAAGGGGGGCTCCATAAAGTCGCAGCCGCCCCCCTTGGACCCCCCAGGCAGTGTTTAATTACGGGCGGCATTGTTGCCCCATTAAGGTACAGGGGTCCCACGCTGTGATACAAAATAAACAAGATAACCAGGCTCCACACCCAACAGTTACACAAATTAGGTTTTATAATATTGGGTTTTATTATTGGGGTTTTAGTATTATGGTTCTAGTATTGAGGTTTTAGTATTGGGTTTTAATAAATGGTTTTAATATTTCGTTTTAATACATGAGTAAGTTAAAATTAATATTTTAATATTGGGGTGTAATTAATCAAACATGTTGTGATGTTGGAATGGTACACAAATATATCTAACGTTGCATTACCACATTACAAAATTAGTCAACTACATCTACTCATGTCGTTGACTATGTTCGACTATGTTGAACTATGTCTTGGTAGTCAACACTCAACTTTGGTTAAACATAATCTCCTATCATTATTATTGGTTAATATTAATAATAAATCATAGTCAACCACATTATTCATTATAATCAAACCAAGTCAACCTTGATTTTCATTGTTTAAATAGTTGGCCATGATCAAACTTGGACAATCCAATGTTTGCCATATTTAACAATAATTAACCTTATTCACTCATAGTCTTAATCAACATATTATAATATTAAGTTTTATACTATTAGGATTTAATATTAGATTTTTAATATTGGGTTTTAGTATTATGGTTTTAGTATTGAGTTTTAATATTAGGGCTTTAGTATTGTGTTATAATATTAGGATTTTAGTATTGAGTTTTAGTATATGGTTTTACTATAGAGTTTTACTATTGGGGTTTTAATAATAAAGTTTTAATATTAATATTAATAAATAATATTAATATTAATAAATAATATTAATAGTATTTGATTTCTAATAACTAATAGTATAATTATTAATAAAAATTAAAAATTAAAAAAATCTAGCACAAATACACATATTACCATTAAAATTCTACCATGATATTAACATTATCATGTGGAAATCTAGAAAAAGTGGTCTTTGGTCTTCTCTTGACCAATAGCAACCTATGGCTTATCATTGAGGTATGGATATGTTGTATATGTTTCTCGAAGGAAGTTCTTGGCTACGAAAATACGTCGAGAGACCAACTCGGCCAAATTTTAAGTTCAAGGTTTCAAGTTCGCCCTTGAACTAGAAGGGGTGATGCAAGAGCATCTGGATTTAGCCAGCAATGTGATTGTGTGTTCCCATGTTGCGGCTAACAAGAGGTGGATAAACATTGATTATTAATATTTTATTTAGTTTTAAATGGGAGGAGTTAGTCTATTTTGATTTGCTAAATTAATTAGGAATAAAATAGCAATTGGTTTCTCCCTGCGAGGAGATTAAGCCAAATAGATTAGATCATGAGGATAGGGTAGCATTTTTTTGTTAGATTGGTCCAACAGAAAGCTAATAATAGGTGAGAAGAACCTATTTTAGGTGTGTATATATATATATATATATATGAATAGGTGTGAGAAGGAGGTGTGGAATAGGTGTGAGAGAAGAGTGAGAGAGGAGTGAAGAGAGAGCATAGGAAATGTCGAATCCAACCATCCAAGGGCTTGTCTCTGTGTAATTTCATTTCTAATTTAATTCCAAGTGGTTTTATTTTAATTTGGATATCTGTTTAAACTGTCCATTTTTTATTTCTCTGTTGAATATCACATTAATATCACAACAGAAGGCCAATCGGACGTGGAAGAAGCAACGAGGACCATTAGATATTGCACAAATCAATGGTGGGAAATCACATCGCAAACCGTGAAGGCTTCAGATATCGGAGATTTTAGTGATTGTAGTTAAGAATTCGCACGATAAGTTATTTAACTTGTGATGTGAAGTAGATCGGTGAAAACAAGTGTGGACTATCGGATCCTACAAATACCAATGGCGGAGATCAAATCGCACCGGGAGCGATTTCACAAATTGAAGAGTTTAGAGTTTAGTGTTAAGGTCGTCGCATGGTAAGTTTTTTTGTATGTGATGCGATGTGATTGTAGATCGTATGGAATAGGGGTTAACTACTGAGTTAAGTATAAAATTTTCGAAGTGCAATTCACTCCTATTGGTTCAAAGTGTTGTGGGACCCTCCAGCAAGAAGTTCTGCACATATTCTGATTATATTGTAGCATGGGGACATCATTTGGTATCAGAGTAGACATTGAGTTCTCTTCTCGAAGGTCAGTGCAAATATGCCACCTAGGAGAGGATTCGGCATAGGTCGGGGAAGGTCGGAAGCTAATGTAATTTTGCTAGATAAGATTCGACATCTTCGTACAAGAATGGATATAGTAGAGTATGCTCAGAGGAGAGCACCTGCTGAAGGAGATGTCAACGTAGCAGAGGAAACTTCTAAGGAAGAAGAAGCGGTAGAAGATGAGGTAGATAATTTTTTCAAGATATTAGTAAAGGTTAGTGGGAAACCGACAATTGAGATTCCTTCATTTGAGGGGAACCTTAATGTGGATAAGCTGATGGATTGGATCAATTCATTGGATAAGTATTTCAACTTTGAAGAGATCGAAGATAAGAGGAAGGTAATGTATGCAGCTACCAAGTTGAAGGGCCATGCATCTATCTGGCGGGATGAACTACAGACATCCAGCATAAGAAAAGGAAAGCCTAAGATCAAGCAGTGGGATAAAATGATAAGGAAGTTGAAGAATAATTTTATGCGAAAATACTATCAATTGAATCTTTTCAAGAAATTGCAGAATTTGAGGGATAAAGGAATGAATGTCAAGGAGTATACAGAGGAGTTTTACAAACTGAGTATTAGATCAGGACATGCTGAAGATGATATGGAGAAATTAGCCAGGTACATCAATGGTTTAAGGTATGACATATAGGATGAAATCAGTTTGTTGAGTCTGAAGACAATTGAGGATGCCTACCAAGTAGCTTTGAAGGCAGAGGAGAAAATGTTGAGGAAGAAAAGTTAGAGGAATAGAAGTAAAAGTCCAGCAAGAGGAAGAGGAACATCAAATCAAGATTTCAACACTCTCAGAGTGAAACAGGAGGTTCGAGTAGCAAACCACCATAGAGAGGAGAATTTTGTAGAATGAGATTCGCACCGAGAGGCAGAGGCCGAGGAAAATAAATTCCGTGCTACACATGTGGATAATGGGGACACGGATAATGGGATTGTCCTATTAGAAAATTAGCAAATCAACGAAATGTGAATGTAGTTGAAGCAAAGGAAGAAAATCCTCAGGTCACGGGAAAAGAAGAACCACCTGAGGCAAGAGGATCTTTATTACTCAAAATAGTATTTCTTAAGGAAGAGAAGGAAGAAAATGAACCAGTGCAGAGGAAGAATCTATTTAGGACTATACGCAAGTGTAAAGAAAAGTGCTGCAAAGTTGTGATTGACAGTGGAAGCACGGATAATCATGTTTCCACAGAGATGGTTGATAAATTGGGGTTGAGTAATATGGTACACCCTACTACTTATAGAGTGTCGTGGCTACATAAGGGACATCATATTTTGGTGAAATAACAATGCAAAGTAGAGATATAGATCAGTACAGATAAGGATGTCATATTATGTGATGTGATGCCAATGGACGTGTGTCATGTATTGCTGGGAAGACCTTGGCAATTTGATAAAAAATCCATTAATGACGGCAAAAAGAATACCTAAACCATAGAGAAGGATAGAAATAAGAACAAATTGCTACCTTTGAAGGATGAAGCAGATAAAGGAACAACTGAGAATAATATTATACTGATTAGTGGAAACGAATTGCTGCAAGAAGTAAAAAAGGAGAAAGAAATGCATTTTTTCATTGTGGGTAAACCCAAGGTAATTTTGACTTCTACAAATTTAGAAAATCTACCTGTGGAAATTAAAAATATGTTAGATGATTATGATGATATATTTGATGATGAATTACCAAGTAAATTTCCACCTATCAGAAGTATCGGTCATCACATAGATTTAATACCTGGTGCAAGTTTACCAAACAAAGCAGCATATAGAATGACCGCTCACGAGAATGAAGAAGTTGGAAGACAGGTACGGGAGCTATTAGATAAAGGATTAATAAAAGAAAGTCTCAGTCCATGTGTAGTACCAACCGTGCTTAGTCCAAAGAAAGGAGGTGAGTGGCGCATGTGTACTGATTCCAGAGCCATAAACAAGATCACTATCAGGTATAGATTTCCATTACCATGCATAGATGATTTGATGGATTGTTTAATTGGGTCAAAGTATTTTACTAAAATATATATTAAGAGTGGATACCATCAAATAAGGATTAGAGAAGGAGATGAATGGAACACTGCATTTAAGACCAACAGTGGATTATATGAGTGGTTAGTGATGCCTTTTGGGCTCACTAATGCACCAAGCACATTTATGAGTCTAATGAACGAGGTTTTGAAAGAGTATGCACGAATTTTTGTGATATTCTATCTTGATGACATTCTGATTTTCAGTCAGTGTAAGGAGGAGCATTTGGAGCATGTCAAGCTAGTGTTAAGTACTTTGCAAAAGGAGAAGTTGCTCATAAATTTGAATAAGTTTAGTTTCATGAAGAAGGAGCTCATTTACTTGGGATTTATAGTCTTAGAAGAAGGCTTGAATATGGACCCGGAAAAGGTTCAGGTAATACTGGATTGGCCAATTCCGAGAAATATATTTTAGGTAAGGAGTTTTCATGGTCCTCCAAGTTTTTACAGAAAGTTTATAAGAGGTTTTAGTCAGATTTATGCACCAATATTTGAAATAATAAAGGAGATAAACTAGTCATTTAAATGGACAGAAGCAACATATCATAATTTCAAGTTTCTGAAAAAGAAGATCACTCAAAGACCTATTTTGGCCTTGCTAAATTTTGATAAAATATTCCGAGTTGAGACTAATGCTAGTGGGATAAAAATTGGAGATATCCTGAGTCAAGAGCAGAGACCGATAGCTTATTTTAGTAAAAATATAAATGAGGCCAAGAAGAATTATATATCCTATGATAAGGAGTTCTATGCTATTGTGTAGGCTTTGAAGAAATGCAGGCATTATCTGTTGCCCAAAGAATTTGTGTTGTATTCAGATAACCATGCACTATAGTTCATAAATAATCAGCCGAAGTTGAACCAAAAGCATGCAAAGTGGGTGAATTTTTTTCAGAGTTTTACCTTTGTAATCAAACACACAAGTGGTAAGTCAAAGAAAGTTGTTGATGCTTTAAGAAAAGTAAATTTGGTGCTACAGGAATTGAAGATTGGCATTTTTGGGTTTGAAGAGATGATTGACATGTATGAGGAAGACACATATTTCAAAGAGATATATGCAGTTGTTAAGAATCCAGTGATTCATAATAGAAGCCAGTGGTTAGATTACTTGATTCAAGGAGGATTTTTGTTAAAGAATAATAAACTGTGTATACCTAAGTGTTCCATGAGGGAAAATATGATAAGGAAAAACATAGTGGAGGACTATCTAGACACTTTGGACAAGATAAAACATTGCTCAAGTAAGTTCTTTTTATTATTGTGTTATCGCTCATAATATTGTGAAACACTACTTGACATGTTCATATAGTTCACTCATCAAAAGGATAAGGTCCCCTTAAGCCTTTTCATGTTGGTATAGGAAAATTTCAATTTTTACATATTTAACCTATCATAAGATTCAAGGTCACCTCCATTTCGGTCATGTAATGACACATCAGTCATCATATGATGTCAGTTTTCATTCTCCAAGAATTTAAATTCAAAAAGGGTCCTTAAGTCATTTTTTCAACTTTTCTTAGCGTTTTATACAACGAAACAACATTTTTCACTACGAAACTTCCTAATAGCTTCATAGTGAAACTGCCAAAAGTTAAACTAATCACGCTATGAAATTTTTTTTTCTTGCTTGTCTTGTCAAACCCTATATGAAGTGTCATTCCATGATAGGATTTAGGATGGAGGTCATTTGAGTCTGTTATGGTTAATTCAAAGGTACAAAGCCATGTCTGAGGTCATCATTACCCTTTTCAGCATGCATGTGTCATGATTAATGCATGAGCTGTCATTCAAACCATAAAAACTTACCCAATTAGTCTTTTTGTCATAATCTACTTTATCTTTTCATGTAATTAGATTTTCGAAGAGCTTCTTCATCGAGACAAGCATGTTGCTAGCAGATTTAAACTGTTTAGGTGTCATCAAGCAAGCGATGCTGAGAAGATATAAAGCACGCATGGTTGCAAGGACGAAAACAAATAAAGGTGGTCATTGCCACAGGTATGAGCCCATGGACATGAATTTTCTCAATGAATACCCAACTTCCATGGAGGTTTTCAGAAGAACTGGTTGCTTGCAATTCTGTCAAAGGCTGCAATGTTGTCATCTACAGGTTTCCAAGGAGTTTGCTAATAGTTTTACAGAAACAACTTCAAAAGTGGGATGATGAACCTTACAATGACACTAGCTATCATTTCAACATCAATAGGAATCCCTAGAGTAGGGGAACAGTGGTTTAAAGGCATCAAGTTCACAATGCAGAATTGCAAAGAGTTCATCCAACCAAAGCATAGTGAAATTGATCTGACAAATGCTATCCCTAGGAGTTTCATGAAGGGAAACTATTCAAAGTTGTTGATGAAAATTCAGAAGTATTTTACCTGTGAAGGAATGTTTCACATCGTTTACTCCTACCACCTTAGGCTTCTTCTGAATTTTGTGGGTAAGAGGTCACTTGACTTGCCATTTTATTTATACAGAATTCTAGGTAAAATGTCAGGTAAGGTTCAAATTAAAACAAAGACTTCCAGACCTGAGATTCTCATGAGGTTTTTGATGTATTATTGATCTATATCTTTATGTTTTATCACTCACAATATATTTCATCTCTAATTACTTAGAATTCATAATATAATGCTCTAACTTCCTTTAGTGGTGAAATGACTGTGTTTTCCTATGTTGTGTGTGTGAGTTGCCTCTGTTAAAAACCTCTATCTACCTTAGCTTCCATGTGAAGAACAATTGTAGCTAAAACTACTGATTGTTGACTCCATAAGCCCAATGGTAGCAAGCCTGCAATTTTCAACATGAAATCATACAAAACAAGTTACAATTTCTATAGAGTTAGCCATCTAATACTATCCTTATTCAAAATCATAAACCCCCATTGAGAGAGTCCTCTCAAACTGAAGAGGTTAATCTTCAGTTAGAAGTGGTTTGAAACAGTTACATTGAGTTGTTTCATGAGCAGCCAATCAAGATCAATTTGGTGATAACATATTGGCCAAAAATTCAAATTGGTATCAAAAAGTTTGTTGAGAAGTGCATGATTTGTCAACAATCCAAAGGAAGAAGCCAAAACACTGGGTTATATCAGCCATTGCCAATACCTAATAGACCTTTAGATGCCACCAACATGGATTTTGTTTTGGGTTTGCCAAATACTCAAAGACAACATGATTCTATCTATGTTGTTGCAGATAGGTTTTCTAAAATGGATCATTTTATTACTTGTAAAAAAAAAATGGATGCAACTGACATCGCTAATTTTTTTTTCTCTGAAGATATATGATTACATGGACTTTCTGTCAGTATTGTTTTAGACAGGGATACAAAGTTTGTAGGAGACTTCTATAGGACTCTATGGAAGAAGCTGGGTACAAACCTCAATTTCAGTTTAGCCTATCATCCTCAAACTCATAGACAAACTGAAGTCGTGAATAGGAGCCTGGGAAATATATTAAGGAGTTCGGTTTACAAAAATCCAAATAAATGGGACTTAGCACTTGCTCAAGCTGAATTTTCCTATAATTATACTCCTATTTGGAGTACTGGAATGAGTCCATTTCAGATTATTTTAGGGATGCATCCAAGAGGGGTGTGTGAACTTAGATATCTGAGCAAAGGAGAGACAAGGAGTGCAAAAGCTGAAGAATTTGTAGAACAGATATAGAAGCTACAGGAAGATGTCAAAAAAAGCTTATAGAAAAACACCCAAAAGTATAAACAAAGAGCTGATATGAAGAGGACAAAAAGGGAGTTTCAATTAGATGGTCATGGTTTGTCTAAGGAATGAAAGGTTTCCAGTCGAGACTTATAACAAACTGAAAATGAAAAAGATAGGGCCATGTAGAATTCTGAGGAAGTTTTCCTCAAATGCATATGAGATTGAATTATGATCAGGAATTGGGATATCACCCATATTTAATATTGCAGATTTGTACCCATACAAAGGAATGAAGAAAGAACTACAAGAAGGATTTACAGAAGAGGAGGACCAAACTTTGAATTGGAAGGAACAAATGCCGAAGATAGCAAAGAAAGAAGTGGAAACCATTCTAGAGAAAAGAGTAGGAAAGAAGACCAAAGGACAAACCTATTATCAATATCTAGTCAAATGGAAAGGACACCCAGTGGAAAATGCTAGTTGGGTGACAGCATCAGAGTTACAAAAGTTTAATGTAGATCCAAAACATTGATGGATCAATATTTTCTTCCCTGGGAGTGAGATCCAGGAGCATCTGGATTTATCCAGCAGTGTGGTTGTGTGTTCACATCTTGTGGCTAACAAGAGGTGGAGAAACATTGATTATTAATATTTTATTTAGTTTTAAATGGGAGGAGTTGGTATGTTTTGATTTTCTAAATTAATCAGGAATAAAATAACAATTTTTTTCTCCCTGCGAGGAGATTAAGCCAAATATATTAGATCACAGGGATAGGGTAGAATTTTTTTGTTAGAGTGCTTCAAACAAAAAGCTAATAAAATATGAGAAGAATCACTTTCAGGTAGATATATATATAGGTGTGAGAAGGAGGTTTGGAATAGGTGCATGAGAAGAGTGAGAGAGGAGTGAACATAAAACAAAGGAAATGTAAAATCCAACCATCCAAGGGCCTGCCTCTGTGTAATTTAATTTTTTATTTAATTCCAAGTGGTTTAAATTTTAATTTGGCTATCTGGTTTAAACTGTTCATTTTTTATTTCTCTATTGAATATCGCATTAAGTGGACAACAAAAGGCCAATTGGATGTGTAAGAAGAAGTGAGGACCATTAGATCTTGCACAAATCAATGATGGGAAATCGCATCGCAACCCGTGAAGACCTCGCATATCGCAGATTTTAGTGATTCTAGTTAAGACTTCGCATGATAAGTTATTTAAGTTGTTATGTGAAGTAGATCGGCGAAAACAAGTGTGGATCGTCTGATCCTACAAAGACTGATGATGGAGAACAAATCGCACTGGGAGCGATTTCGCAAATTGAAATTTTAGAGTTTAGTGTTAAGGCCATCGCATGGTAAGTTGTTTTTTATGTGATGCGATGTGATCGCAAATCGCATGGAATAGGGGTTAACTACTAAGTTATGTATTAAAGTTTTGAAGTGTGATTCACTTTTGATTGGTTCAAAGTGTTGTGGGACCCTCTAGCAAGAAGTTCCATGCGTATTCTGATTATATTCCAGCTTGTCCGCATTAGCGGGCTCCCTCAATATTACGAGGCTTTTTAATGTTGTTCACTTTCACTAGACAACAACGTATGAAGTAAAATGACCAAATCTATGATTTATATAAGTGGTTGATGATGAGTAGCCAATCTCTGCTCAAAATAAAGTCCTCCCTTGTTGAGGTTTTATCAAAGTGCCAAAGTCTAGATCCGATAAAATAACATATCTTAAAAGAGTTTCATAGATGAATAGAAGAGAAATTAGATAATTAAGTATCCATAGAATACTCAATCAATCAGATTTAGTATATGTGTGTAGAAGACTTCTACAACAAAATAAATATATATTCAAGAGATGACAAATTGCAATAATTAAATGATGAAAATGATTTGTTTCAAAAATATTATTCAATTAATTAGTCTCCATAATGATGATAGATTTATAGTGGTATTTTAGGGAGGTTGATACTAAAACCTATCCTTGATCAGGAGATCATGTCCAAGTTCAAAATGCTCAAAAAATGAAAGTGCTCAAAAATGTTTGCAACCTGAACGACAGAAAAGGTCTCGTTGTTGGGATTCTGGTGCCATGAACAGTTCACAAAACAGAGGTTGTATGCAGAATTTATGAAGGTTTGAAAAGCCTAGAAAACTCCAAAAAATTGTTGACCAATTTTGACTTTAAAACTTTGGGAAAAATTTTAAAAAATAATATTCTAGGAATATTCCTCAGAATATTCCCCAGATGGCGAATTACATTCTGACAAGTGGCAGTTTCCTTTTCATTATTGGTTTGACTTTATAATTTTGTGACCCATCGCAAGCTACCACATGGCAGGCCCGGAGGCTGTACGTGGCCCCAGGCCTGAGAAATGGTCTATTAAAATTTTTGTGTGGCGACAGGATTCGACCCTGGGTCGCTTGCCTGCGAGCGCATAAGCCCAACCATCTGGGAAACACATTACATATTAACTAACTATGGTCACAAAGGTTATTTGAAGTTTGGAAAACATTCGCTTGGCGGGAGGAAGGGCTAGCCCCATGTATATGACCCCACAGGATCGGAGCACTGTGACCATGACCTTTAACCTCCGGCAGTTAAACCTAACCATCCCCTTGGCAGTTAAGATAGGATATGTGACCAGCGCATAAACCATATATTAAATATTACCGTTTGTAAAAATGGATTTTTCAACGTTTATGCAGACGACTTGGGCGGAGGGGTCATGTGACCGCTTCCAACATTTAATGCTAACCACCAGAAGTTACTACCTAATTTGGAGTGGATCCACTAATTTCAGAGATATTGGCAGTTTAGCGCTCTTAACTGGAGTTCCTCCAGTTTTGGAGCCGTGTTTTTAGGGGTATTGGGTAAATTTTTGTTTTTCTATAACTCCCTCATTATTGAACGAAATTGGGTGCAAAAATAGGCAATTTTGGGTATTATCGACATTCTGAGAATTTTGGTACATGTTTCAAGTCAAACAGATGTCATCTTTAGTAGTTTTAGCTTCAAGGAAGATCAAGGAGCCACTAGGGCCATCATGGAGAAGGTAGTGTATTGGGGTTTCTTTATCTATTTTATGTAAATGAATAGTCATATTTGGCTATTTCATACCTTCGAAAGCAGATTTTACAGATAGTTTTGCCTATTGAGGCTTAGTTTCACTTGTACTTACATTTTGAGAAAATTAATACATGAGGGACATGCCATTGGGAGCTGGACCAGCGGTTGTAGCCCAGGAGGGGTGAACTGCTTCAACAATTTGCTGAGTAATTTGATTTTTGGAGTTTATTTCTCTGTTCTTTACTGATGTACAATGGTAAACAGTTAAAATACTTAATCAGTCCTCACACGGAAATTTGTTTAACAAAGGCAGAACTATTAAGGAGAACCTTATGCACACATTATTATTACTATTTGGATACTTAGCACAACATAACTAATACAATACATTCAGATCAATCATTTCCCTAACTTCTTGGTTACCATGAACATATTCAGAAACAAATTATGAAATCACAAGGAAATGAATACATGAGAAACAAATTATGTCATTAAACTAAATCCAGAATATTTAATTTTAAAATCTCCAATAGAAGTATTTACAATAACTACAGGGTTTTGGCATCGAAAGCCAACCCTTTTGCATTGAAATTGAAACAATATAAAGAAACATTACAACCAGCTGACTGTGTCTAGGTTTTTGGAATAAAAATCTCAACAATATACTAAAAGTAAAAATAATCTTTAAATAATTGCAGGAAACCTGGAGTGACATTAGGGGAATTTTGAGGTCTAAAATGGGCCTCATAAGGAAATTATAAAATAATAGTGGAAATAATAAAATAATATTTGATTACATCATCAAATTTTAGAGGGAAAAAAGAAAAAAATACTTTTTCAACTCATATTTTTAAATTATGTCCTAAATTTTTTACTCAAATTTCGAGAAGGAGTACTTGCTCGATGCCAAATTTAAATCCCTATCCAAGGAGTACCTATGTTGCATACTTTCGATGGGTCCTACTACATGAAAAATGAGAAATACATAAAAAACGTGATTGTAATCACGTTTTTTATGTATTTCTCATTTTTCGTGTAGCAGGGTTCATCGAAAGTAAGCAACATGTGTACTCCTTGGATGAGGAATAAGATAATTTGAAAATACGAGTTGAAAAAGTAGTTTTATTATTTTATTATTTTTTAATCTTCTTACCCTTTTACTTAAAAAATGGCGAATCATCCCCCGTCGTTGACATCATCATCTTGAATCTTGTTGGTTCTTATAAAGTTTTTTTTTTTTGTACATTTTTCTTAGGAGGCCCATTTTAGACCTCACAATTCCCCTAATGATTAAGCCTTCTTCCTCAAAAGCTGGTAACTGGCTCACAGATTATTGATTGATTGCCTCCATTCTTGAAATATGCTTCTCAATTTTTGTCACATATCTGCGTTAATATTTTTCTTGTTGATATTTTTCCTTAGAATCAGGAGGTTGTTGAGTTTGTCCCTAAAATTCAGTTAATATGCCAATAATTTGTGTTATTGGTGCTTTTATAGTATTGAATAATCCCCTGTCCTTTTTTAAAATCCTTTGATAATTCAATTATCTTAATTATCTTTTAGGTGCTTATCCATTATCGAGAAATTTGAAAATAATTTTGAAATAATTGATTTTTAGTCACTCTTTAATTTTAAAAAATAGAAATATTAAGTTTTTGGGAATAAGATATTTTAATAAAAACATTTCCCAAAAATCTATAAAAATATATTTCCATATTTCCATAAAAAACAATTCCTTCCCGTGGTTTCAAAAAACCATGTCTTCAATAAAAAGCCATGTCTTGTTTTGACTTGTAAATCTGTTCTTTTGTTCATGAATTTCATAAATGAAATCCGTACATATTTCCTTAAATAATATTTTCTCTCTAAAATCATGCATGGTTTTGAAAACCATGTCTTGTAATACTTTTCCATTGCAGTATGTATTTGTTTATGAATTTCATAAGTGAAATTTACAACAATTTATCCAAACCATCCATTGTTTTCATATTTGTTTTTTCCCATTTTTTTATAATTACGAATAATTAATCTTCATAAATAATTCTCATTAACCATTTACTAGTTTTCTCCCCATGGTTTTGAAAACCATGTCTCCAACCATGTTTGGTAAATTATTAAAATATGTTTTAGTCTCACCCTTTTACTTCAGTAAAAACTTTGGATAATAAATTATCCAAATTTTCCCTTCACGTACATTTTCCTCTTTATAGTTCGTTTCTTCCCTTATAGCATAAAACATTTATTTTCATGGTCTGTAAAATTTTATTTTTACCTCTGTAAAATTATTTGACATGGAAGAAATATTTCTTTATAACATTGGTAGCTCCATGATTTATAATGAGGTGTACTTCTGGAACATGTATCTTCAATTTACCTACATGAATATATATTTCAATCATTGGACTAGCCTCCTCTTAGCTCAAGCTTTCAGCCATAAGCTCATTCCAAAAAAATACCACTATAAAAATCTTCTCTCAATTATCGCTTTTGATTTAGACATTATAATTTATTTAATTTACCACATCACATTTATCAATTCAAATCGTTGTGGTAAGTGGTATGGAAATGGTATGCGAGGGTGGTAGTCAGTGGCAAATGGTTTAGGGGGGTGAGGGGATCCAAAATACATGAGATGGGAAAATGTGTAAAAGGTAGTAAAAATGAAACAACTTTGTTGGGGAGTAGGTTGAGAGTCAAATAGTTGGGGCCCCCGCAAACCATTGATGTAATATTTCATACATCTCAATGCATCATATATTATGGTGTTTTAATGTGTGAAATGTCAGGCAGGGATATAGGTTTGAATGGAATTATTGATTTGAATTTTGAACCCTTGTAATACATGGTAATATATTATAACAAATGTGGTTGTTGTATTAAAGATTGGGGCTGACTCAATATTTTTAACATAATTTTAATATTTGAATTTTTTTTTTAATAAAAAAATTATAATTATATTTTAATAAAATTAAATTTATTTAAAATAAAAAACATTATAATAATACCCTAGAAACATGTATGCATACCAATTTAGCCACCGAGGTTCACATATACTTAAGAGTCTTGTCAGGAAACGAATTAGAAAAATTAGAAAAAAATTGTAACTTTTGTTGGAAAAGAAAAAGTTACAACATCGACTCCAAGTGGGGATTTCTTCCCCCTGTGGGATGTAGAGAACCTATAGACGTGTGCCTTGAATATTTTGGGCATGGAGTCAGTTCATAACCTTGTAATATGCAGCCGCATTTGCAAACTAAAACCATATTGGCTACACTATTTCAGAGATTGACTTACAATGAAATAGGAAAACTGAAATTGATTCATTCTGGAAACCACACATTACAAACTAAATTATGAAAACTGCTACCGAAGAAGATTTAAATTAACCGATCTATTGTATATTAACAGTGTTGAAATCATTCCATTCATAAGATACAAAAAATCTATATATTGTATACTAGAATCAACTGATCTATTTGCACACACACCTACTTTACTGAGATAAAATTGTACATTCTTAGGTGTAATCATGCTTCCAATGTAGCCATATGAGCATTGGATTAACTGACACATCACCTTGCATGTAGCTGAAAATGTGATAAGGATATACATTATAAACATTAAATTCCATGTGTTATTGATACTTACCAGCAAAGATCAGTAAGATGGCGAGACATAAAATATTGAAGAACTTTGAAGACTGCATAATTGTTTTCCTCAAAAAGAAGAAAAATATATTGCTGACTGCAACCATCACTGAGCCTTGCTCAAGCACATCAATAAGGGAAATTCACGAATTTGTAACTAGTGGAATTGATAACCCAGTGGAATCACCAAATAAAGAAAGTGTGAGCCTCCAAGTGAAGGAATTGCAAGAAATATAAAATTCCCACTTCATTCACCAACAAGGAATAAATTTCATCTTGACCATTCGCAAGGGAGAGATTCCTTCGCAACTTATCTCCTTGACAATTGTGCCATGTGTTGTATCTATTTCTCAAAGGAAATTATTGGCTATGAAAATGTGGAAAGAAACCAACTAGACAAAACTTTAGGTTCAAGCTTGCCCTCGAACTAGATGGGGCTACCACAATATTATGAGGCTTTATAATGTTGATCATTATCACTAGAAAATAACGTATGAAGAAAAATGGCCAGAAATATGATTTATATAAGTGGTTATTGATGAGTATCCAATATTTGTTCAAAAATAATTTCCTCTCTTGCTGAGGTTTTATCAAAGTGCCAATGTCCAACCATGACAGAATAATATATCGTTAAACCAACGAAGGTGGGTTACACTTTTGTGAGAATCGGGGGTGGAAAAGTAATTTTCCCAACAGTTCGGCCGAACTGTTCTAGAGTTCGGCCGAACATTCGAAATTATCTCGGCCGAACTAATTATGTCGTTTACATTGACAACGTATTGACAACATGGGAAAATAGATTTTTGGTCAGAGATGGGAAAACTGGAAACAAAAGTTTGACTGAACTAATAGTCCAGCCGAACTTTTAAAATAGTTCGGCCGAACTTGTTCTTATAAATATATTGGCCCGCAAACCTTAACAGGTTTCAGACGTATTACCATTGTTTGTTTATTGTCTCTCGTCTGTCCATCTCACGTCTGTCTATCTTGCATTTGTGTATTTGTAGGGGCGACAAGGTGAGGTGTTGCTCTATTGTTCCACGACGACAAGTAGAGGTGTTGCTCTGTTTTTTATGTAATTTTTTTTTATGATTTTATTTTATTCTAATTTTATTTTATTTTGTTCATAGGGAATTTGGTCTGTGTCCTACATGACGTCTTCAGTGATCTCCTGGCTCGTCTTCTCATTGTGGCTTCGTCCTCTTGTCGTCTGCGAATTTCCAGGTTTGCTATCCTTCTCCTCTGCCATCGAATTTACAGTTTTATGAAGGTTTTGTTTGGGGACCCAGCCTCTGTAGTTCCTCTATCTCTATCTCTCTGTCTAGTTCCTCTATCTCTGTGTCCGTGTTTGGCTTCTCTATCACTGTGTATGTATCCATCTCCATATATATTTTCATTTCTTCCACTGAAAAACAGACTTTTGCAAGCAGAGAAAAAATATCTTCCTGTCAAACACAAATTGAGAAATGACTATTTAGATATCTATTTTCATTTCTTCCACTGAAAAACAGACTTTTGCAAGCAAAGAAAAAATATTTTCCTGTCAAATACAAATTAAGAAATGACTATTTTGAGCGATAAGTGTAATAAAATCCAAAACCCAAATGGTTTTATTATACAAAAGGCAAGTGAAGCGAAAATTATTGTACCACTTGTTTGTCTATGGCTTTGACTTGGTCAACATTGGCGCAATCCATCATGTATTCATTCTCATACTCTACTGCATGCAATATTGAAATTTTCCCCTCACCTGCAAATATTATATGAATCATTTTATGTTTTCTCTGATTTCTGTTGAGGAGACGATGTTCCAATATATGTATCTCATGTTAGATTACTTTAATACTCATCCTGTATTTACGTTTTGGTCTATGGGGATCTAGTGTTGATTTGGATCTGGCACGGTTCCGGATTAGCATCTTTATGTTAGATGTGTATGGGTTTTCATTTTTTTTTTCAGCATGAAAAATGTCTGGTTTTTATTTATGTACTAGTACAATATTCGAAATTATAACTTAAATATCATACATTTTCAGAAAAAACCATCATATACAAAAAATTGTTTCCTTTGAGTCAAGGTTTGGTTTTCTAAGTTCCAGATAAATATTCTGATATTACCGAGTTGTTCTACCCTTTTCCTTTTTTACCCTTTTCTTTCCTTGTCATACATCTTTTACATTTCTGCAAAAAATCTGCCATTCCTTCTTTTCTCTCTATATTTTCCATGGCCAGTTGTGCCTACATATTGTTCCTATCATTACCTATTGAATATTTTTCCTTATAATCTGTACCTATTCTCTCCTCCACATACCATCGGTCCACCTCCATCTGAGTATATTTTTCTTGAGTTAATTTATTTCAATTATAAAATACCAACAACATGTTCATTGGCGTTTTTTATTTTATTTTACTGTTTTAATTTAGAAATTTTCCATGGCTAGTTGCACCTTCATATTGTTTCTTTTCATTACCTGTTGAATACTTTGCCTTATAATTTGTACCTATTCTCTCATCCACATACCATCGGTCCACCTCCATCTGAGTAGATTTTTCTTGAGTTAACTTATTTCAATTAGAAAATACCAACAACCTCTTCATTAGCCTTTTTTTATTACTATTATTTTTTAATTTAGAAAATTTGGAGCATGCCCGTGGCCCAGTACCTGTTGCCTCATATCGGTTTTCATAGTTTACATTCATATGAAATTTGATCATCCGCTCATAGCTCTATCCTATTAAAGGATGATGGTTTTGATTTTCTTTGTTTCATTCTTTCTATCATTTGATAGGCAAGATGAATGTATTGCTCTCGTACTGAATTTGACAGACATGATGAATGTATTGCTCTTGTACTGATCTAATAAAATCAACATTTTTTCTTTCTGGAAAAAATCTGTTATTTCTCAATCCAGTACCCTCGTACTAATCGTTAATGGCAATTATGATATTCCGTATGAAATTTTGAATTCTAATAATAATACCAGAGAAGAATTAATTTACCTCATTATTAATGAAATTCGATTTCAATTTCACTCTTATGTATTTCATATTTTTTATTTTTTATTTCTTTTTTTTTTCGTTGATTTTCTATTTTCCTTGTTTCAATCCTTCATGTCACTCTTGGAAACTATAATAAAGATCTATAATTTCTTTCTTTACAATCTTCTGTTGCAGAAATTGATAATTTATATCCAACTCTAGATTTGATAACAAAGGTATATAATTTCGTTTATTTCATTCCATTTGCCTTTGATTCTTACTATATTTACATCCTAAAATTTCAGGCTTTTTAGAATTAGTACTACTTTGACATTCTTAACTCAGTTCAAAGTATAATTAGATTTATATTTTCTTACACAAATCTATTCTCTTATAATTCAGGAAAAACCCTCTTGTACAAATATCCTTAGTTTCTTATACTCCGTGTTTTCCCTCCACACATGTACTGTACATATTTATTTTTTTATAATTACATTAGAAATATTTCTATGTACATGTCAATTATGATACTTAAATTAATTCAGGTATTTTGTGCAATGTATTTCCAGAACACATTTTATTTGAGTTAATTGCAATAGAATGAAGACTTACTTTACCTCATTATTAATGAAATTCGAATTTCTAGAAAAAAATTGCTATTTCTCAATCGAGTACCCTCGTACTGATCATTAAGGGCAATTATAATATTCTGTATGAAATTTTGAATTCTTATAATAATACCAAAGAAGACTTAATTTACCTCATTATTAATGAAATTGGATTTCAATTTCACTCTTATGTATTTCCGATTTTGTTATTTTTAATTTCTTTATTTTTTCATCGATTTTATGTTTCCATTGTTTTGATCCTTCATGTCACTCTTGGAAACTATAACAAAGATCTAGAATTTATTTCTTTTCAAGTTTCTATTGCAGAAATCGATAATTTATATCCAACACCAGATTTGATAACAAAGGCACATAATTTCGTTTATTTCATTCCATTTGCCTTTGATTCTTATACATATTTACATCCTAAAATTCTAGGCTTTATAGAATCGCTACTTTGACTTTCTTAACTCAGTTCAAAGTATAATTAGATTTATATTTTCTTACACAATCTATTCTTTTATAATTCAGAAAAAAACCCTCTTCTACAAATATCCTTAGTCTCTTATACTCTGTGTTTTCCCTCCACACATGTACTGTACATATTTAATTTTTTATAATTACATTAGAAATATTTCTATGTACATCTCAATTATGATACTTAAATTAATTCAGGTATTTTGTGGAATGTATTTCTAAAACACATTTTATTTGAGTGAATTGAAACAGAATGAACAGAATTAAGAAACTCACATAGAATTCAAGAACAAAATGAAGAGAAATTCGCACAGAATTCATCAACAAAATGAACAGAAATTCACACAGAATGAACATAATTAAACACTGCAAAGAAATTCACACAGAGAATTCAGCAACTCAGAATTCTTGTAATATTTAAATCAGCCCAATGTATTTCATTAATGTACCTAAATTTACACCTTCCATGATGCTTGTAATTTTGTAAAATGTTAAAAGTGGAGTGTTTTATGATGTAATGGATATTAATAATTTAGATTATGTACAGTGATATTATGATAGTGTAGGTTGATGTTCAACTTGTAAAATTATTGTACATATCAAGGATGACTGATAGTTCAAGCCAGAAATGACATTATTATAAATTATTAAAGAATCTGTTAGGTGCTAAATCATACTTCTTATTAAGGACATAACTAATGCAAGTTGAAAATTATTTTTTAATGTTCTTAACCTATTTATATATGTAAAATTAAAGGTTTCTAGATGTGAGTTGTCCCATAAACTTCAAGGCAAACTAAACTTTAAGGAAAACCATGTACATATCATTTCTCCCATAAACTCATCAAGGTGTGACTTTTGACATACCTTCATCAACCAGTACCACTAGTTGTTTTAGTAAGTGCATAAGATAATTTTGCAAACCATGTACATGTCATTTCTCCCACAAACCCATCAAGGTGTGATTTTTGACATAACTTAATCAACGTCTACCACTAGTTGTTTAAGTAAGTGCAAACCACTACCACTTTAAGGAAAACGTTTAAGTAAGTGCAAACCAATACCAATTTAAGGCAAACCGTGTACATGTGCCATTTCTCCTATACACGTGTCATTTCTCCCATAAAATTTTAGGCAAACTTTAAGGCACATGTCATTTCTATGGCATTTCTATCTTAAACTCTAGGCACTTTGGAAAACTTTAAGGCATGTCATTCGTAGATGTGATTTCTCTTTTTATGTCATTTCTATCTTAAACTCTAGGCACTTGGGAAAAATTTAAGGCATGTCATTTTTAGATGTGATTTCTCCCATAAAATTTAAGGAAAACTTTAAGACAAACCATGCACATGCCATTTCTCCCACAAGCTAAAGGATTTCTCCCATTAATTCAAGGCAAATTTTAAGGCCTAAAAATTTAACCTAGATTGGCTAAACTCTCATAGGATTTTGGACTTCCATATGATTTTAGTCTGTCTGTTGAGTGTTAAATTCTACAATTTCTAAAGGCAGAGTCTGTAAAGAGCCAGGTAGCCTTTGGATTTCATTTTTTCTCGAAGGTCAGATATCTAATAAATTCCCCTATAGTCAATCTCTAGAACAAAAATATAAGTTCTTCATTTTAATATTCATAAACCACTACCACTTTAAGGCAAACCTTGTACATGTGTCATCTCTCCCTTCTCCCATAAAATTTTAGCCAAAATTTAAGGCATGTGTCATTTCTATTTCATTCCTCCCATAAACTATAAGGCAATTTGTCATTTCTCCCACAAAATCATAAAGGTGTGAATTTTGACATAACTTCATCAACCACTACCACTAGTTGTTTTATTAAGTGCATAAAATAATTTTGCAAACCATGTAAATGTCATTTCTCCCACAAACTAAAGGCTTTCTCTTATCAATTCAAGGAAAACTTTAAGGGTTAAAAATTGAACCTAAAGTGGTTGAAATCTCATAGGATTTTGAAATTCCATAGGATTTTAGTCTATCTATTAAGTGTTAACTTCTACAATTTCTAAAGGCAGAGTCGGTAAACGGCCAAATAGCCTCTGGATGTCATCTTTTCTAAAAGGTGACATATCTAGTAAATGCCCCTACAGTCAATCTCTGGAGCAGAAATAGAAGTTCTTCATTTTAATATCCATAAACCACTACCACTTTAAGGAAAACCTTGTACATATGTCATTTCTCCCTTCTCCCATAAACATTTAGGCAAAATTTAAGGCATGTGTCATTTATATTTCATTTCTCCCATACACTATAAGGAAATTTTTCATTTCTACCACAAACTCATAAAGGTGAGACTTTTGACATAACTTCATCAAACACTACCACTAGTTGTTTTAGTGAGTGCATAAAATAATTTTTCAAACTATGTAAATGTCATTTTTCCCACAAACTAAAGGCTTTATCTCATTAATTCAAGAAAAACTTTAAGGCCTAAAAATTCAACCTAAAGTGGCTGAACTCTCATAGGATTTTGAACTTCCAAAGGATTTTAGTCTATCTGTTCAGTGTTAAGTTCTACAAGTTCTAAAGGCAGAGTCTCTAAAGGGCCAGGTAGCCTCTGGATCTCATATTTTCTCAAAGGTCACATATCCAGTAAATTCCCCTACAATCAATCTCTAGAACTATAAATAGAAGTTCTTCATTTTAATATCCATAAACCACTACCACTTTAAGGAAAACCTTGTACATGTGTCATTTCCCCCTTCTCCCATAAAAGTTTAGGAAAAATTTAAGGCATGTGTCATTTCTATTTCATTTCTCCCATAAACTATAAGGCAATTTGTCATTTCTCCCACAAACTAAAGGCTTTGCCTCATTAATTCAAGGCAAAATTTAAGGCCTAAAAATTGAACCTAAAGTGGTTGAACTCTCATAGGATTTTAGTCTATCTGTTGAGTGTTAACTTCTACAATTTCTAAAGGAAGAGTCTGTAAAGGGCCAGGTAGCCTCTGGATCTCATCTTTTCTCAAAGGTGACATATTCAGTAAATGCCCCTACAGTCAATCTCTGGAACAGAAATAGAATTTCTTCATTTTAATATCCATAAACCACTACCACTTGAAGGCAAACCTTGTACATCTGCCATTTCTCCCTTATCCCATAAACTTTTAGGCAAAATTTAAGGCATGTGTCATTTCTATTTCATTTCTCCCATAAACTATAAGGAAATTTTTCATTTCTCCCACAAACTCATAAAGGTGTGAATTTTCACATAAATTCATCAACCACTACCACTAGTTGTTGTAGTAAGTGCATAAAATAATTTTGCAAACCATGTAAATGCCATTTCTCTCACAAACTAAAGGCTTTCTCTCATTAATTCAAGGAAAACTTTAAGGCCTAAAAATTGAACTTAAAGTGGTTGACCTCTCTAAGTATTTTGAACTTCCATAGGATTTAAGTCTGTTTGTTGAATGTTAACTTCCACAAGTTCTAAAGGCAGAGTCTGTAAAGGCCAATGTAGCCTATCGATCTCATATTTTCTCAAAGGTGACATATCTAGTAAATGCACGTACAATCAATCTCTGGAACAGAAATAAAATTTCTTCATTTTAATATCTATAAACCACTTCTACTTTAAGGAATACCTTGTACATGTGTCATTTCTCCCTTCTCCCATAAAATTTTAGGCAAACTTTAAGGCATGTGTCATTTCTATTTCATTTCTCCCATAAACTATAAGATAATTTGTCATTTCTCCCATAAACTCATAAAGGTGTGAATTTTGACATAACTTCATCAACCACTACCACTAGGTGTTTTAGTAAGTGCATAAAATAATTTTGCAAACCATGTAAATTTCATTTCTCCCACAAACTAAAGGCTTTCTCTCATTAATTCAAGGCAAACTTTAAGGCCTAAAAATTGAACCTAAAGTGGCTGAAATATCATAGGATTTTGAACTTCCATAGGATTTTAGTATGTCTATTGAGTGTTAACTTCTACAAGTTCTAAAGGTAGAGTCTGCAAAGGGCCAGGTAGCCTCTAGATCTCATAATTTATCAAAGGTGACCTATCTAGTAAATGCCCCTATAGTCAATCTATGGAACAAAAATAGGAGTTCTTCATTTTAATATCCATAAACCACTACCACTTTAAGGAAAACCTTGTACATGTGTCATTTCTCCCTTGTCCCATAAAATTTTAGGCAAACTTTAAGGCATGTGTCATTTCTATTTCATTTCTCCCACAAACTCATAAAGGTGTGACTTTTGACATAACTAGTTGTTTTAGTAAGTGCATAAAATAATTTTGCAAACCATGTAAATGTCATTTCTCCCACAAACTAAATGCTTCCTCCCATTAATTCAAGGCAAACTTTAAGACCTAAAAAATGAACCTAAAGTGGTTGAACTCTCATAGGATAGTATCCCCCAAACTGAAGTCTTTCCCCCATTAATTCAAGGAAAACTTTAAGGCCTAAAAACTAAACCTAAAGTGGCTAAACTTCCATAGGATTTTAGTTTGTTGGTGGAGTCTTAAGTTCTACAAGTTCTAAAGTAGTCTGTAAAGGGCTAGGTATCCTCTGGATCTCATCCTTTCTTAAGGCATGCTATTTCTAGATGTGATTTATGCCATAAATTTTATGGAAAACTTTCATGAAAACCATGCATGAACCATGTATATGTGTCATAAATCTCCCTTAAACTCTAGGCGATGCAATATTTAACACATCTCATTTCTAGATGTGAATTCTACCATAAATGTTAAGTCAAACATTAAGATAAACCATGCACATGTCATTTATCTCATGAAGATGTGTCATTTCTTCCATGCATTTGCAATAAATGTCAATTTAATATATTTTTATTGAATTTGTTTTTTTTCAGGGATTAAAAAACCCACTAAATATGGTTGAAAAATAGAAATTATGCATTGATGTTTCTTACTATCCCAATCCAGGGAAAGCAGTGATTACATATATGCTTCCCAATATTGTGACTAGCAAATTCGTCCAAAGGAAAATGAATATACCGGGAAGAACAAAAAACAACGAGGCATACTATATTGCATTGATAGAAGGCTTGGGAACAAGTATGGAGTATGGATCAAATGGAATTGTAGTTTTTAAAAATTTTGAACTTGTGTGAAACCAGATGAATGGCGTGTACCAAGTTAAGAAGGAGAGGCTAAAATAACTACATGGAATAGCAAACAATATTGTTAGCCAATTTCAATTTTTTAGTATAAGACATTATACAAATGTGAATAAGATGTATGTTGATTGATTGCCTGGAGAAATGCCAATTCAGGATTCATCTATCAAAGATGAATTAGAATTATATGGGGAAATGCCAATGCAAGATTCATCTCTCAAAGATTAATTATTTTTGAGATGCTCTTCTTCAAAAATTCAAGATTCATCTGTCAAAGAAGAATTAGTTTTGAGACACTCTTCTTAAAAAATTCAAGATTCATCTGTCAAATATGAATTAGTGTTGAGATGTTCTCCTTCAAAATTTTTTGATGGACATTGTCACATATCTTGGATATGTGTGTGTTTTGTACTTATAAATGTGTCTTTTTTAATGACCATGTGTTTTCTTCAATTATATGCCAAGTGTGCTCCCACCACACCATGTAAAGCGCAACTTGGTGAACTTCACATTTGCAACAAGTGGTGAGCTTCACATTTTTATAAAATTAAAATGCGAGGAAATCAACAATTTTTTGTTTAAATGGAGTTTCATGCTTCTTTTTAATGAGAATGTGTTTTTTTCAATTTTATACCAAGTCTGCTCCCACCATGTAAAGCACAATTTGGTGAACTTAACATCTTTATCAATTTTTTTCTTAAATTGAGTTTCACACATTAATAAGTGTTTTTAAAGTTGTGTTTTACATAATTTGTGTACACTAAATTACATTAATTTTCTGAAATTTGTGAATTTAATTGAAATAGTAATTTAAAAAAATAATTGTAAATGTCCACTATAGATATATATATCATGGAGAATGAATGACGAAAATCAACAAAATCCCATATCTATACAAGAGAGGGGGATTGGGGATCGAGGGATGTTCTTGGTATTTAAATATAATCTTAAATATACATACATATACATATGTGTGTGTACATATGGAATTGATTTTTTATCAATTTTGAGAGTTAAAATAGATGTTAATAAAATTCATTTTTAATTTTTTAGGAGCTAAGAGTAGAAGGGTGTCTACTCCATCAATGGAGCCTGCCCATGGTTCATGCAATCATGGTACGGCTCATGCAATTTAATCAATGAATATGTACATGTATTTATATCTATGAATGTATTTTTGAATTGATTATAAATTCATATTTGTTTATGAAGCTTCTATCTCGTCTCGTGAGTTTGGTGGTGGTTCAGATTCCCTTAGAGGTCCATCAATAAGTGCTGACGGGTTGCGTGAAGGTGGTGATATGTATTCCCCAGAGGTCAATCAACGAATGGTTGTGTTGGTTCTCAAAAAATCGGCGGTCGTGTTGGTTCTCAGCAGGGTCATTCTGGTTCTCAACAGTCTCAGGATTGGCAAGCTGCTAGCCAACCACATCGAAGTGGCCATCAATTGAATATTTTTTTCATTCAATTTGTACAAATTTGTTTACATGTCTTTTTTTAATATACAAAACTTTATATATTGATGCAGAGGCTGAAAATGTTGCTCCAAATGTCACTCAAAAAGGACGTAGGGCAGAACGTGTCATTCAAGAATAAGGTTGTCCACTAACCACGACTTATCCGGCCTACATTTCTGAAATACCTTAGGAAAAAAACATGCAGCAATGCTCCTTAGAAAGTTGTCAACATCTTCATTCAAAATTGAAGAGAGATCTGATGGCTTTAACTCTACCTGCTGAGAGTCGACAAATCTTGGAAATAGTTACACACTCTTTAGGCGAACTAGTAGATGTGTACCGAAAGCTTGGGCCAACCATTGATACTTTTGTAGAAGTCATGAGAAAAAGAAAGGAAACAGTGATAGGTCCCTATAAATGGGAGGTTGTTAAGCAAATAGTTACAATGAAAATGGCCAATCTATGTTTAATTTCAAAAAAGGGCTGAAAAGAAAGATGATGAAGGTGCAATATTTCAAGCACCCTAATATAGCTCACTATTTGTATGATAGACACCTTGCGGCCTATGGAAGACTCCCATGGAACGACAAGGTTCTACTTTATTTTGCAAAATTATTTTTTACATGATTATTTTTGCAAATGAAACCCAATTACAATGACCTTCCCTCTGAATTTTTTGGTCCTAGGAAAGGTCGATTGTGTGACCGTAGGGGCGCTAGGTGTGATGTTGAGTTGCCTTGACCTGAGCCACCATTGGTTAATAAACATTTTCATGTCAAAACTTTGCGGTCAGAGATGGAAGTCACTTCTCAAATTAGTTGAGAAGAAAGGGATACCATCATTGACAATGTTCATAGTGGATTGGGTGGAGTCGATGTTTATCTGAATCGAAAAAGAGCACGTGAGAATGCACACGCTAATTTTTTGTATCATACAGATGAAGAGATTGACAACATGAGTGTTGAAGATCTCAAAACATATGCAAAAAATTGTCGCAATTGTTGGTAGGACCTAATTTTTCATGAGGAAGAGGGCATGGAAACGGTATGTGTTAATGGTTAGCGTTCAATTATTTTAACACGTACAATTTGTAATAAATACATATATACATACATTTATTTGTATACATTAATCTAACAAAAATGTATCATTATATGTTAACACCATTTGCAGTTGTCACGCTTGATAAATGAACAAAATGTTAATATCACGGTTGAAGCCTCTGGTTCAAACAATAAATATGGGTCTCACAATCAATAATACAATCAAGATGGCTCTCACCATCAAGATATGTTGGAAAATGTTAGTGTTTTTTAAGTGAACATGATGTTGTACAATTATTTTTTTATCTATTATTATATATATCGAAACATGATGAGATATATTTAAAATAAATAATTGCGCACACATGTACATGTACATATATATAATAAAATGTTTTAACAGATTTCGATTTCGTCTGATGTTTTTGGGATGGCGATACCTTCTTCTTCTTTGGGAGATGTACCTTCTACTTCCTTAGGAGATGTGCCAAATCCACAATCACAAGTATGAACAATTTTTCACTTTTAAAATATATGTTTTTAAGTTATGTATTCCACCTCAAAAATTTCCATTAAAAAATGAGATATATCTATATCTTGAGTTATTTTAATTTTTTTGAATTTTAGGTTTTTGGAGATTTTCTTTCTAAACCGCTCTTAGGAGATGTGTGAAATCCACCAGCACAAGTTTTCAATTTTTCACTTAAATATATATATATGTGTGTGTGTGTGTGTGTGTGTGTGTTTTTAAGTTATAAGTTATAAATTGAAGATTAAAAGTTTCATTATAAATTGCGATCTAGAGATTTTGAGTCATTTTTAATTTTTTGAATTTTAGGTTTTTGGATATTTTCTTTTGGAGCCTCTCTTACGATATGTGCCAAATTGACGAGCATAAGTATTCAATTTTTCACTTAAATATATGTTTTTAAACTATAATTTATAAATTGAAGTTTAAAAGTTTTATTATAAATTAAGATCTTGATCTTGAGTTATTTTATACTTTTAAATTTTTTGAATTTTAGGTTTCTATAAAGGATTTCTTTTCTCCACGGACTCTAGCGATGGCGATAGGAACATCCACACCATTTCAACCCTTTGAACAAGTTTTCTAACTTTTTTTTAATATTATTGAAAATAGGTTTATATATGCATTTTCATTTGAAATTTTTTTAATATATATATATATATATATATATATATATATATATATATATTACATTTTGCTTTTTACATAAATTTCTATATATTTTCACTCAATTTTAAAACATCAAATTTTAATGTTTGTACACATTGTGTACAGGTTGCCCATGCTTCGTAGGATAGCTCAAGGATTGTGACTTTGCTGGGAAAGACGCTACATCCATCTGTATTTGATGGATGATGCACATGCGCACGTGCAACATTATATTTTCAATAGATTTTGTCTTAAATTTACCTTTTTATATATAATCTTATCTAGATGTAGTCATATATAAGTTGATACTTATACTTTATACTTGTGAGATCTACAAGTTTTGGACATATTTTATGTGAACTACATTTGGTACATGTGAATGTGATATATAATGTTTTAAAAACTTAAGTTTTGGATGGTTGAACTACATTTGGCATGTGAAGTAATGTTACAGTGTTACATAATTTGTTTTGTTTTTAAAACTCAAGTTTTGGATGGTTGAACTACATTTGGCATGTGATGTGAAATAATGTCAAGTGTTATAATTTTTTTTTTTTTTTTTAACCTACGTTTTGAATGGTTGAACTACATTTTGCATGTGAAGTAATGTTCTGTTATAATTTGTTTTGTTTTTAAAGTGTTATGATTGAACTACATTTGGCATGTGAAGTAATGTTACTTGATACTTGTGATATATAATGTTTTTTTTTTTTAAACTCAAGTTTTGAATGGTTGAACTACATTTGGCATGTGAAGTAATGTTTTGATCTTTGTTTTTAAAACTTAATTTTTGGATGGTTGAACTACATTAGGCATGTGATATAATGTTTTGTTTTTATTTGATAGTTGAACTACAATTGGCATGTGAACTAATGTTTTGATATAATGTTTTTATTTTTAAAAATCCAGTTTTTTATGGTTGAACTACAATTGGCATGTGATTATGATATAATGTTTTTTTTTTTTAAATTCAAGTTGTTATTTTCCAAACCAAAAAAATTCACATGAATATATGTACATGTAGAAATGATTTAAGTACACATGTTTGAATATATATGTTAAAGTAACTGAAGTAAAATACATATAGATGTATCTATATATACATATATCTAAAAATGATCATAATATTCTAGGTCTTGTTAGATGTGTCAAATAATCATAAAATTTTAAAAATGCATTATATAATGTATATATATCTAGTACGTGCAATATTTTTCATCAATGCATGTATAGAAAATCTGCTTCCAATTAATTCCATTCTAGAACATATATATCCAGTACGTGCAACATTTTTCATCAATGCACATAGAAAAACTACTTTCAGTTAATTTCATTCTAGAACATATATATCCAGTACTTCAACATTTTTCATCAATGCAAATAGAATTTAGCTACTTTCAATTAATTGAATTCTAGAACATATATATTCAGTACGTGAAACATTTTTCGTCAATGCACATAGTAAAACTACTTGAACAGTTAATTGCATTCTAGAACATATATACATCCAATACGTGCAAAATTTTTCATCAATGCACATAGAAAAGCTACTTTTCGTTAATTTCCTAGAGCATGTACATATCCAGTATGTGCAAAATTTTTTTATCAATGCACATAGAAAAACTACTTTCATTTAATTTCATTCTAGAACATATATATCCGGTACTTGCAACATTTTTCATCAATGTACATAGAAAAGCTACTTTTAGTTAATTTCATTCTAGAACATATATATCCAGTACTTGCAACATTTTTCATCAAAGCACATAGAAAAGCTACTTTCAGTTAATTGCATTCTAGAAAACACACACACACACACACACACACACACACACACATATAATACTTCTAGAACATATATATCCATTACTTGCAACATTTTTCATCAATGCACATCGAAAAGCTACTTTAAGTGAATGACATTCTAGAACATATATGTATCCAATACATGTAACATTTTTCATCAATGCATGTATAGAAAAGATACTTTCAGTTGATACTAGTCGGCACGTACCAAAACCATGTACATGTTCAAACACTTGCACAAATAACATAACAAGTCAGTTCAATTTTTAGTTGAGTTCTGGAAGTTCTAAAACATGAATCCAAAGAGAAGAAATTGTTGGGCAGTTCAATAAAACAAACTTTAATGAAATGCCATCTTCAACGATCTGTTTATGATCGGATTTTGACATTTTCAATTTCTTAATTTTTGTTTTTTTCTTTGATTGAACCTCTATCAACTTTATGCGTGTTGCACGGACCAAGTGACTATATTGAAAACTTATGTCATCATGTTCATAGTCTTCAAAGTAAACAAAATCCCCACTTTGATTAGTTTGTCTGAAAAAATAACCTTTCAGTATAATAGATCCTCTGTCATATGGAAACCCATGATGATTATAGTTTTCTAATAATTTCAGCTTTCATTCAGTGCAACGCATCAAATGCTTCACATTTTCAGTGTTGTCAGTAGGTGCAATTACAACAAAAACATCTCATACACAATAAAACAAACTTAAAAAACTTATGTATTTAAATTTAGATCATAATTAATATGAAAATTTAACTTTAAAATAATTTTAGTATCTATTTATAGATCTCTACCATTTGAAAGAAATTCAAATGTTACCTTCTCTAACAAGATCAGAAACTCGATCACCATCATATGATATTGTAGTCTCTTCTGATTGCATTTCTTCAAACATTGCGACGAACATTTTCCCCTTTGTATTTAGCTCTGTATGTTTCTAATCTTTTACATACATTTTATTTTCACAAACATCATTGGATTCTATTTTGTCTATGTAAACATGACAAAAAAAAAATATATATTTTCTTTTATCCAATGCAAACACATTTGTGGAAAACTTTGTTTTAATTGAATGCAATTTTCGAGTCTCTTTTATTGTTTCAATGTCATTTCTAATTGATCTATCTACATCTTTGATGCCAATATGCCAAAATAACCTATATATGTAAAATTCAAAGAAGAACACAAATATTATATCAAAATACCATCAAAGATAATCATTGTGATAAATGTACACTATTTAAAATTGGATATCTAATAAAAATTAAATTGAATGTACATTCACACTTCCCTTGATCGGTTAGTCTCATGGCTTAGAGCAGCGATGCACCATTGAACAACTTCTTTAGCATCCACAGGTCGGTTTGTGGAGGGGTTCATCTGATATCTTCGAAGTGCTAATTTTATGAATGCCCTTACACCATCATATTCTCCTTTCTCATGGTCAGTCTCAAAGAAATTCCAACAATGTTTAATGTAGGTTTTATTATGAAGACAACACAACCAAAATAATGATCATGAAGATTTGAATTGACCCGCGCATCCATCTGACCATATCCAATGTTCATTGAATTTTATTGCACGAATTTTCAATGAGTCATAAATCTTTCCAAAACAATGTTGTACAAAATATATATCATGTGTACAATCGTCACTGATATAAAAGTGATATTCTTTAATAACATGTCGATTTTCACTAGTTCTTTCTATATGATCAATGTTTTGTTTACCATGTCTATATAGAATATGGATGAGCATAGAGACTTGGTCAAAATGATAGTATTCACTCTGAATTTCTTTTCGTGGAACAAATGTGTAGTTTCCTGCAAAATAAATTACTAACAAAATGGTCCTTGGTGGAAAACATTCATAGGATTTTTTAATTACAAGTCTTGCCATCGAGCTTTATGGGAATTCTTAGTGTATTTATAAATTTATGCCTCAAACTTTCTCAAAAAATCTATCACAAAATTTTCTTCTTCTTGTAATTCAATTCTTTTAGCACTATTTGAACCTTGAATCGATGTATGGATATATTCATATCTCTACCATTTCACCTTCATATTGGACAATGATTGATCATTTATATCAGTATGATATTTGTCTTGAAATTTAGTCAAATTTCCACAATCATCGCATTTTTTACCACCAACACATTTATTTTCGTAAAATTATTCATCCCTTTCTCTTACACATAGAATTTGAGATATGAAATCATGGATAGTGGAAGGAGGAGGTGAATATTTCCAAAAAGTTCTACAAAAATTAAGGAATGTGTCATAATATAACTGAAATTTCACATGATAATGACAACAACAAGCGCCACATACGATGATAGGTTTTACATACCATGGTTTTTGTTGAAAAAAAACACTGATTGAGACATTAATTTCATGATTCTCTTCTTTGAAATTGTTGAAAAACTCTATCTTAGTGGTGTCCAAGAAATATTTTTCATGTCTTTCATACTGATTTCGTGCTATTCTTCTTCACATCACATTCTTTGCATTTGGCGAAATATGTAATTTTTTCTTCTAATATTCATATATTATTTTTTTGACATTTTCTCCAAGTCTATCTTTGTATGGTTCCTTACAAATAGCTCTCCAACAAGCGAGTTCATCATTTACGCCTATTTGCAACCGAAATTTTTGATGGTTGTGCAAAGTTTTTCGTGAGGTTCCTAATGCTCGTGCCATAGATTTTACCAAGCGATTCTCTTTAATACTTGATGAAACCACTGCCATATGTATTGCTCTATGTACAACTGAAAAAAAATTCTATCTAGATCTTCTAATTGAATTTATAGCACTATTTGTATTTTGTATCACATTTTCCTTCATTTTTTTGTATTTTGTTGATTTTTGAATACCCAATAAATTCGTAGATTCTTTTAATTTCTTTAATGGTAGGAGATCTTTCAACAATTGGGCTTGAACTGTCACATTCTCCTTTATGAAGTACGTATCAAAAATGTGTTTAACACGATATCCTATAACATGGTCAGCTCTTTTATCTCCATATGTTTGAGTGTCAACATTTTCTAACATGTCATCATCGACATTGATTTCATCTGTACATATTTGAATGAATAGTACAGAATAAGTTTACATATTCAATAAATAACTAAATTAATAAATATGTATAATTTCAATAATACGTGCATGTGTTCAACGTATATATATATATATATATATACCTTGTGATTCAATTTCTTTTCTTGAATTTCTTTCAACATTTTCACCATATTCAATCAGTGGTTCAATATCTCTTTCACTTTCTCTTTCAAAAATTTGTGTCTCATCATCAATGTTTTGAGGAATATCTCTCTATGTTTACATTGAAAAATATTTTTCAAATTAGTTCATCAAATAAAAATTAAGCTTCACATTTTACAATAGGAAAATTTCAAATATCAAATTCATAATATTTACATTTACATACCTGCTTCAACTTCTAGTTGAGGTTGATTTGCCCTTTAAATATTTGAGAGTGCTTCTCTCTTTCTCTTGTGAGATTCTCTCGTCTCTTCTCTACGTTCCTCAGGGTCACTTTTTCGATCATATTTTCTCGCGCAATTCATTCGATTCCCATGATAATAGAGTATGAAGTTCAAAAAATTTCCTTCAAAAATTTAGACAAAAACTCAATTAAAAAAAAACATCATAAAATATTTAATTTAAAAAAAAAAAAAAAAAAAAAACTCATTTTAATTTTTTTGCAAAAAATACATACGTCAATCCAAAACACTTACATTAAAAAATCCGAGAAAAAAATGTCTTATAAAAATGAAACGAAGCTCAAAATATTTCCTTCCAAGTCCTACAAAAAAAATTCATTTAAAAAGTTAGACAAAAACTCATTTTAAAAAATCATTATAAAATATTTACTTCAACCCAAAACAAATACTCTAAAAAAATGTCGCTTTAAAAAATACCTCCAAAAAATGTACATTGAAAATTAATTCCAACTTCTTAAAAAATGTCACTTTAAAAAATACTTCAAAAAATCCTCTTAAAAAAAACCACTTTAAAAAATACCTCCACAAAATGTCCTTTGAATACTAAGCCTAAATAGAGTCCTCTCGAAATTAAGCCTAAGAAGGTTCCTTTGAAAATTAAGCCCAAAACCTCTAAAAACAATGAAAATTAAGCCCAAAACTTCTAAAAAAAATACCTTAAAACCAAAAAATGTTTTTTGGAAATTAAGCCCAAAACCCTCTAAAAACAAAATACATACAAAAAAATGTCCTTTGAAAATTAAGCCCAAAAATTCTAAAAACAAAATACTTAAAAAAAAAACAATTAAAATTAAGCCCAAAACTTCTATAAACAAAATACCTTAAAAAAATAAACAATGAAAATTAAGCCAAAATCCTCTAAAAAAAAATACCTTCAAAAAAAATGAAGACCAAAAACATCCAAAAAATGTATCACATACCTTCAAGAAATTCTCTTTTTAATGTAATGTCCTTTGAATGTACCTCCAAGAAAAGTTCTTAAACCCAAAACAATCCATTGCAATTATGTCCTTTGAATGTACTTCCAAGAAAATTCCTTAAACCCAAAACAATCATTTGCAAAAATGTCTTTTGAATGCACCTCCAGGAAAATTCCTTAAACCAAAAAAAATCATTTACAAAAATGTCCTTTCAATGTACCTCCAAGAAAAGCCCTTAAACCCAAAACAATAGTTTGTAAAATCAGACCAAGACCTTTGAAAAATCAAACCAAATGTGAAAAACAATGCGAAAATAATGAATGCTTTTACGTCAATTTATATTGCCGCGAAATGTTTTTTAGGAGGGGATTCGTTGTATTTTTCGGCCGACGGAAAGTCAGGTAAAAGTTCGGAAAAAATTTTATAATAAAGTCGGCCGAACTTTTATGTCGTTAGACTTGACGGGCCATTGGCGCAAAAAACAACTCGATCGAACTTTTATGTTGTTAGACTTGACCGGCCATCGACGCAAAAGCAATGCGGCTTAACTTTTTTTAAGAGTTCGGTCGAACTAACACGTCTGCAATTACGCAGAGCCAAGCTTTGTATACATATATTCAACTTTGGACTGATTAAACTCCATGAAACATTATGAATTAACTGTCGAATCCAAGACAAGCATTTTCATAATTCAATCTACTTTCAGAAAAATAAAACTTTTATGAAATTTCATAAATATTTATTAATTTTAATTAATTTTGTAATAAAACATGTGCAAACAATTTCTGAAGGTCATTATGATTTAGTGAAATCAATATTCTCTATCTTACAAAATACTTGGAAAATTATGGTGCATTACATTGGTCCATCTTCTGTAATGGGTAGTTTTTAGATTTTTAGTTTATAACTTATATGTTAACAAATTTCGTGCATCACGAAACATATTCAAAATATGCAGTTTTTTCATATTAGACCAGTTCAAAAGTTTCTAGTAATTATGATATGCATCAATTCGATTTGTAAATATAACAAAACCGAAGTAGACTCTATCTAGGTTGTTGTAACACATTTTGTTTCTAAAAGACACGAAGTTTCAAAGAATACAACAGTGCGTATTAACATGACTTCTTATGAATCCTTTGATTGTTAAAAGTCACACACTCAAAGAAATGCTAAGTTCACATATCAAATGTGTATAAAAAAGAATCCAAAAAATAAGTAATAAAAAGCTAATAAAATTTCTCACAACTTTTATTTTTATCGCAAAATGAAATTCTATACAGAAGAATTGTTTTGGCTTGCAAAAAGTTGAAAAACCAAAAAAAAAATCCTCAAAAAAGGGCGAAAAGTGTAACCCAACTTCACATTTTCAATTTGGTACATGAATAGAAAAGAAATTAGATAATTAAGTATCCATAATGAAAACTCAATCAATTAGATTTAGTAGATGTGTGTCGAAGACTTCTACAACCAAATGAATATTCATTCAAGAGATGACAAAAGGCAACAATTAAATGATGCAAATGAGTTGTTTTAAATAGACTGTTCAAGTAGTTAGTCTCCATAATGATGATAACTTTCCAGTCGCCTGTGAATAAGGTTAATACTCAAACCTAGCCTTGCCCTAGCTCCTCTATTACCTTGAACATATGCAGAAACATATTGTGAAATCACACAAAAATACGTACATGAGAAACAAATTCAATCATGAAACTAAAGTCAGAATACTTTAATTTAAAAACTTGCAATAAATTTTTTACTAAAATCGCAAGGTTTTTTCATTAAAACATAACTTTTTTACATTGAAATTGGAAAAATATATAGAACATTACACCCAAGTCACTGTGCCTAGCTTTCTAGGATAAAAATATAAACATTATACTAGAAATAAAAATAATCTTTAAATAATTGCAAGAAATATGGAGTTGATTGAAAGTCTTGTGTCTCCAAATATGGGAATTGGCTCACTAATCACTGATTGATTTCCTTTATCCTTGAAACAGGTTTCTCATTTTTGTCACAAATCTACCTTAATCTTTCTCCCGTAAATCTTCTACCTTAGAATACGGAGGTTGGTGAAGTTACTCCATGAAATTTAGTTAATATGACCAAAATTTGGTTGAATTATCCTTTTTTATAGGATTGATTAATCCCCCCTCCTTTGATAAAATCATTTCATAATTAAATTATATTAAATATACTTTAAGTGCTTAACTGTTCTTGAGAAATTTAAAAATTATTTGGAAATCATTGAATTTTTGTCACTCTTTAATTTTCAAAATTATAAATCTTAAGTTTTTGGGAATAAGATATTTCGATACGAACATTTCCCAAAAATCTATAAAATCATATTTGAATGTTTCCATAAAAAATGATTCTTGCCTCTATTTTTGAAAAACCATGTCCTAAATAGAAAACCATGTCTTGTTTTGACCTGTAAAACTATTCTTTTATTCATGAATTTCATAAATCAAATCCTTACATATTTCCTTAAATAATATTTCCTCTATAAAACAATCCATTGTTTTGAAAACCATGTCTTATAATAATTTTCCATTTTAGTATTGATTTGTTTATGAATTTCATAAATGAAATTTACAAAAATTTATCCAAACAATACACTGTTATTTAGTTTTTCCCCTTTTGTTGTACTTATGAATAAACGAAACTTCATAAATCATTCTTATTTTTCTGTGAAAACCATGTTATTTAGTTTTTCCCACTTTTGTTGTACTTATGAATAAACGAAACTTCATAAATAATTCTTATTTTTCTGTGAAAACCATTTACTAGTTCGCTTCCCATGGTTTTGAAAACCACGTCTTCAACCATGTTTGGTAAATTATGAAAATATGTTTTCATCTCCCCTTTTTACTTCTGTAAAAACTTTGGATAAGAAATTATCCAAATTTTCTTTTCATGTGCATTTTCTTCTTTATAATTCCTTTCCTCCATTATAACACAAAACATTTATTTTCCTGTTGTGTAAAATTTTATTTTCACCCATGTTAAATTATTCTATAGGGAGGAAACATTTCTTTATAACAATGGAATCTCCATTATTTGTATTGAGATGTATTTTTGGAACATGTATCTTCATTTTTTACCTTCGGGAGGATATCTTTCACTTGTTGACCTAGCCTCCTCTTACCTCAAACTTTCACCCATAAGCTCATTCTAGAAACTACGACTATAAAAATGTTCCCTCAATTATCACCTTTGATCCAAACTTTATAAATTTTTAAATTTCCCACCTCACATTTATAAATTCAATCATTGTGGTAAATGGTATGGAAACAATATTACAGTTTGTTGTATTTGGTGGTAACATGTGTAAAAGGCAGTACAAATGAAACAACCTCTTCTTTTTTTTGGGGCGGGGGGGAGGAGGCTGGGGAGATTAAAATTCAAATTTTTGGGGGGGGCAAGGTGGTGCGAGGAGATTAAAATTCAAATAGATGGGCCCCCACATAGCATTGAATTAATATTTCACACATCTCATGGTATTATAAATTATGGTGCTTTAGTGTGTGAAATACGAGGTGGGGACATAGGTTTGAATGGACTTATTGATTTGATTTATTGATTTTGACTTATTGATTTGGTTTGGCCCGTGTAATACATGGTAATATATGATAACAAATGTGGTTCTTGTACTTAGAGATTGGGGCTTACTCAATATTTTTAACATAATTTTAATATTTTAAATAAATAATTTTATAAAAATATATATAATTATATTTTTATAAAATTAAATTTATTTAAAATCAAAACTATTATAAACAATACCCTATAAACATGTATAAAAACCAATTTTGCACCGAGGTTAAGACACTTAAAAGTCTGGCCACGAAACCAATTAACAAAAATTTGAAAAAATATGTAACTTTTCTTGGACAAGAAAAAGTTACAACATAATAATTGTTCGTTACAAGAATAATTAGGGTTATAAGAATAAAGAAATAGGGTTAGAAAAGAGAATAGTAGGGTTAAACACTAGGGTTTCAATGTGAATTAAAGCTTTCTCACTTAATTGAAAACTTAACTTATGCTAACTTATATTAAAAGTCTAATATTAAAACCCAATACTAAAACTCTAATATCAAAACCCAATATTTTTAAACATAATATTATAAAGACTAATTATTACTTATATAACTATTATAATTAAATAATAATTAATACTAATATTAATATTCATATTAGGGTTTTAATAATAGGATTTTAATATTAGGGTTTTAATGGTATTGGCATTAACACGCACACGTCTTGACAAAGTTGTATTTTGTCTTCTCTTAACCAAGGATCAATTATGGCATATCATCAAACTATATATAATTCTTTGTTACAAAAATAATTAGGGTTAGAAGAACAAAAAACAACGCTTATAAAAACCAAACATTAGGGTTAAAAACTAATATTTCAATGTTAAATTTGTAATGTCCTTAAATTTATGCTTTGAAAAATAAGCAGTCAAAAACTATAAAGGTCAAGTGGACCGAGGAAAAATAATTATTGTAGATATATTTTATTAAATTAAATTAATAATATGAAAAAAGAAATAAATGGTGCAAAGACTAGATAATGATTAGATACTTGGGAACCAAATCCGTGAGGATGGATAAGGTTGTAAGACTTTCTCAGTCTTCCAAAAATCCTTGGAAGAAATAAAGCAAATACTAAATTTAGATTGGAGATAAAAATCTAAAAATTTTCCCCAGTAAAGAGGAAATTACTCAAAAGAGGTAGAATAAAGCTAGAAAGCAAAAAAGCTAGCTTTAAAGTACCTTTGTGGAAGAAACAAAGGGAAAGCCTAGGCACACATGAAAGCAACATTCCGATTTAACTAGACGTAATTAAGGGAAACAGACTGAAGGGAAAGCAAGCTTATATAAGCAGATTCTGGCTAGACAAGAGGTTGTCTATGGCTGGAAAAAAAAGATCTCATCAGGGGTGAGTTGTGGAGAAAGCGCTATAAGGTTGGGTGGAACCTATTCTACCTTAAATGATATTCATCCATTAATTTAATTTTTAAATTATATTTTAAATCTGATATGAGTTTGCTGAGAAAGTAAAGTAATATATGTTTATATCAAAATTCTGAATTTGAACAGATGGCTACATCGTGAAATTAAGATGTATTAGGAATGGATTGGGAAGGTCTGTACATTGAACAAGACTTGACTATAATAAAAATTGTCTACCCTGTGTAGTTGTACAAACATAACACTATGTAGGACCAACTCTCAGAATGTCTAAGCCCCTTATTAAGGTTAGATCTGAGGTTAGGTACCTCACAAGATATTGATATTTCATTAATGAATTTGTTTAGTATTACTTTACAATTCAAAAAAAATCATTTGAGAACAAGTACAGAAGCAAGTAAAGAGTATAGCCAAATAAACCTCTATGATGTAATGTAATGAGTACTGTGGAATATAAATTCTGAAATACTATAAGAAAAATATTAATTATTCTGGATTCATTTAGATAAATTCTGTAAGGAAAAACTATTATAGAAAAGATACACTAAGTACATGGACACTAAAAATTAGGCCATTTTCTAGGATGAAAATTCCAGTATACAAATCTTTACATTGTAGTACTAAGAAAATTCATTTCTGAATATAAATAGACATAAAAATATACACATGTATATATTTATCTATTATTCCTACATTGGAACTGCAAGTGAACTTATGTCTGAAAATAACATATTAAGTTGGGTTTTCCAATAATATTTTAAGGGAAAGAAAAGAGTTTATAGAATATGCAGTCAAAACATTTACCAAGGATAAGACCAAATAGTTGCATCCTTGTAAATAATTCAGTTCATGAAAATTATACAATTTAAATAAGTACTGCTGATAATAAACATTGATACGGAGAGCACTTTGTCCCTTAAAATAAACACTGAAATGTTATCTCTACAAAATTTTGCAAAGTTTCATATGAGAAATCTCACTCAGTATCTGGACCAACCTATGTAAACCATAGTTCCGTAGTATAAGAAATTTCAAGGGCAGTGGAGACATGTGAATCCAGAAGAAGGAATTTTATAAATAAAATACCTGCAATGATCGGAAACAGAATTTAGTGCTAGTGAGGAGGGTAGTTAAATGCTAGTTATAAAATTTGAGTTAAGGGAAATAATATTTACATTTTTACCTTATGGGTTGTGTGGTAAATGAGGCCTGCAATCATACCTATACAAAATTAGAATTGACAAGGGTATACGATATAGCAAGAGTTAAATAAAAATGTTGAGACAAAAATCTCAGAATCTAAATAATGAAATTATATGAATATATGTATATATATATATATATATATATATATATATTCATCATAATAATAGACTTCACATATGTGGAAGTCCAGAATAAAAATAATTTAGATAAAATTCTAATTTCAGGGGAATTAGACGAAACTGTGGTAAGAGAATGGAAAATCTTTTAACAATATTTTCAAAAGGCAACAAAAGAAAAAAATGGGATACAAGTATTTGAATTTGGGAATTAAGTCGATTAAAATAATACCCTAATCATGCAACGAAAGGAAAAGAAGTATTGACTTACTTGAGGTGCAAATTGCATGTCGACCGAGACATGCCAAGGAGGCGCCAGGGATTGTTCCATCGTTCACATGCGCTGCCAGAATATAGGTATGCACATTTATTCTATAGGAAAACAAAATTATAAAACAATACTGGTATTAAATATTGATATTTACATTAAAACGATTAAAAGATTTTTCCATTTCGAAGTTTATACGGATTTATAAGGTTTGTTACCCTCTCGGATAACTCCCCAAAATTCTAGGTAATGGAGAACTAAATGGAATGAAACCATCACGATATTTTCGGGAAAAAATACCATTTCGAAACAAAAATGAAAATATGAAAATGAAAAATTTCAGAGGGATAAAATAAAGCCACACATTTAATATTCGCTATTAAATTGTGACTAGCTATTGGTAACATAGAGGTTGTCTCGTGAATACTACTGAGAGGCGGAGGAGAGGCGGAGGACCTTAGGGCGAGACCAAGTAGGGCGGACTACTCTGGTAAGGAAGACTCTAACGCTCTATAAAAATGAAATCATATGCAATACAAAGATTTTATTCTTTTATAGAAAGCTTATGCAATACAGAGATTTTATTGAATTATAACATATGAAATACAAAGATTTTATTTTTTATTAGACATCTGTGGTGACCTGCATTCTCGCTCTGAGAACTCGAGGGTATGTCTAAAATGGAGGTAAGGGTAGATGCATATCAATTATACTTACAAGATTGGTTGAGTGGTATGAAATGTATAGATTAATGTAGTATAGAGAGCTGGGGGGAATGAAGCAACACCGTCCGAGTACTGTCCATATTACAGTACAGAAATTAGCGTCTTGGATCGAAATCCGGAGCCATTTACTCGAAGATTTCGAAGGCAAAGATGAAGAATCGTCCTCCTTTGTGATGACGGGAAATATCCCCTCTTATAACAGAAACTCAAGGTCTAACTCCTTCGTGCAGCATGTCGGAGTGGGTAGTAAATGCATCTATGAATTCTGACTTGGTTACAACTGTGGTGACCTGCGTTCTCGCTCTGAGAACCCGAGGGTATGTCTAAAACGGAGGTAAGGGTAGATGTATATTAGTTCTACTTACAAGATTGGTTGAGTGGTATGGAATTTATAGATTAATGTAGTATAGAGAGCTGGGGGGAATGAAGCAACACGGTCCGAGTACTGTTCATATTACAGAATTTTTCACTCTGGAAATAGTCTTTCATTGATGATGTTTTAGATATTTGAGTAGCGAAAGTATACAATGTCCACGCGCTGGGGGGGAGGGAATCGAAATATGCATGTCCATCATTTTGGCTTTTGTTGCATTTATCATATTAGTGGCCATTTACGTTATGCATAGGGCTGATGTTAAATCAAGAAGGTAGTAGAGAATACCTCCGATCTTCTTCTCAGGAATCTCAAATACAATCAGAGTCCCGGGATTCAATTGGGTATAGCAAATGGTATGGGTTATGGTGTAAGTGGATAGATTCTTTCATCATATCCCAACCTTGTAAGAATTTTGGGGTCTGAATGTGTCCAAGATGGTGGACTTGCCCAGGATGTATATGTTGTTGTTGTTGCCATGTTTAGTGTATAGTTTCCATAACTCTGGTTATTCCGGCGATTTGGCTTACCGTTAAATTGTGAGGGTTCTAATTCAGGAAATTTGAAATGTTGAAGTGACGGATTAGCTTGACTCCATTAGATGTATTATGTGGGATATGACAGGGACTGGCAATTGGAATTTTCGAGGGATTCCGAAGTGATTATATCCTTGAAAAGCTAAATTAAGTCATCGGATTCAAAAGGTGGCAACACCTATTTAAGGGCATTTTGATGTATTGTCCAAAGGTGGTGGTGATTAATTACTATTCCGAGGTGATTTTATCCTTGAAAAGTTAAATTAAGTCATCAGATTCAAAAGGTGGCGGCACCTATTTATGGGTGTTCAGATGTACTGTCCAAAGGTGGTGGTGATTATTTACTATGTTATTAATGGATCTATGTTTCTGAGGACGATCGGGCAGATTTATTTATGATGTATTGGTGGCGATTAGTATGTCTGGCCCGATTCCGATCCTGTGGCTCTGACACTTTCATGATCTCAATCTTTCATCGCATTATGGTGTCGCAGGGCTGACTAGTTATCGAGGTATATATTATATGGACTTGGTTATCCAAGTAAGGTATCTCCAATGGTGGCGGCGAACTGCTGACTTTATTATCATATGTCGGGTGCCTTGGAACCTTGACATCTAATTTTGGCAGTGGTTTTGTCAGTGTCTGTACTAATACTCTTTATTATCTTTCTCGCTCTTCTCTATGGAGGTCTTGGATATCGGATCGTCTTTGGCTACATCGGTTCAGGAGGGTCTCAAGGCTGATTCTCTAGGCACTGAGCAAAGACTTTCAGAGGAGTTTCAGATTGATGTGTAAATTATCAAACAAGCGACGTCACAACTACCCCATAAGGATCTGCTGAAGGATATCCCAAAGAAGAAGAATCGTCGTCGGGGGTGGCCGTAAAAAGAATCCTTTTAAGCATAATATGGATATCAGGGTCATCAACCTAGACTACGACGACCTCTGTGGGCGGGTTGCTAGTCTGGAAAAAAGGGCTGTGATTGGTTGATGGATGTTTCTCGATGGCAAGGAGGTGGATACGGTTGGTTGGATTAAGAATTAGTGGCATTCTATTATTGGCTACACTCCCAAAATCAACATGCTGTTAAACGAATGGTTTAGCGTCCACTTCATGGACGAAAAGGACGTTTATAAGATCATTACCAGAATGTGGGTGAGAGGTAGGAGCTTCATGCAGCTGGTGCCTTGGTACCTGGGATTTAACTTGGTGATGGAGGCCCCTCGCAGTCGAATCATTTGGGTTAAATTACCCTGTCTTCCTTTAGAATTTTGGACCCTTCAGGCGCTGCGAGCAATTGGAAATGCTATCAGTAGCATGAAATACATCAACCCAAGCATTCTTGGGGCTTCCGATAAACGGATTGCTTGGATGCTGGTTGAGGTGGACTATGTGGGTGGTCTTATTGGGGATGTGGATCTCATTTGGGGTCAAAGGAGGCATCTACAGTGCATAGACTACTGGGGAGTCTCTTTCCGCTGCTTGATATGTCACAGGACTGGTCATCTAAAGGAAAATTTCCCTTTTAGACCTTCTTCCAGACGTGGGGCTATACCCAATGGGGGTTCGGAACGACATCCTTCGGCTGTTACCAGCTCCCCTCGCGGTATTGAACCAGGTAATCCCCATACTTCAGATGATGATGCTTTTCTCTCTGCTCATGAAATATCTTATCGAACAAACCAATTAGATGTGGACAATGCTGAGGATAACTCTATCCCCGACCAGCCTCAAAACCAATACCGTGTTATGCCACCTGTGGGTCCTGTATCTCCTCTGGTTTCTGGTTATGTGTCTCCTTATATACTTGACCCAATCACCTACTCTCTACAATCCCGACCCACCTCCTATGTGGCGGACCCCCCTCTGTTTTGATCATCCAATTATGTTATGGGAGGGACTTCTACTAAAAAGCATGCTGTTGTATCCACGCGGTCCTCTAGGACTTTTGGTCCTGTCTCTGTTAATGACTTAGCAATCCCCCAGGCCATATATTCTAATAGGGGTGGGCCTTCCTCATTGAGGAATATTGATGATTCGGAGGTTCAATTTTTAAGGTCTCCGACGGATTATAACGATCTTCATAACCCAGTGGACCTGTCGAATTCGCCCAAGAACTCGGTCGGGAGTGACATTGAGTTGATCCTGGGTAATCCAAATCTTGAACTCGCTGCACTCACGGTATTTGATAGGCCTCCTAGGACTACTGAGAATCCTTTCCCCATACCAACTTCATCTAATGTTACGATCCGAAATTCATCTAAAGTTAAGAGCAAAAATATCAAAGGGAAATTGAAATCTATTACTTTGTTCTCTGATGAAGAGGAGAATCTCACGAACATACCTATTGATATGGCTGAGAAATGCACTAAGGTACCTCGGGCACTTAGAGTAGGCAACTCGGAATAGGGTTTACCATGAATCAAATAATGTCTTGGAACATCAGGGGGTTGGGCAATGCCTCCAAAATTCATTGCCTGCGTGACCTATTATTATCTGTGGAATCTTTTATTATTTTATGTCACGAGACTTTATGTTGTCAAATGAAAGCTATCAGGGTATGTCTCGGTTTCAAAATTGGATGGTGTTTGGTTGCGGTGGACGCAAATGGGCACTCTGGCGGTACCATTGTCATATGGGATCTGTCCATGGCGAATTTAAAGGCCTACAGCTTTTTTGGTGGTATTCTTTTATCTGGTTAGCTCCTAGGGATGGAGGGTACTTTCAATATTATAAACCTATATGCACCTTACCAAAATAGAATTGCTTTATGGAAAGCATATGCAGGACTCGAGCATCCTCTCTCTCCACACTCTGATTATTATGGGCGATTTCAATTTTACACTTTAGGTGGACGAAAATTGGGGTCCTCATTCCAGAATGGATCCTTTATCTACTTTTCTGAACAACCTGTTCTATGATCAACATATCAAAGATATTAGACCTCAGCCGATCCTCCCCACTTGGTCCAAAAAAAGGGCTGGGGAATCATATATTGCTAAAATAATTGATCGGACAATGATAAGGGAAGATCTCATATTACATTTATGTGATCCAAGGGCAATTATCCTTATTTCTGATGTGTCGGACCATATGCCTATCACGTTCTCGTGGAAGGTGGGTGGTAACAAAAAGGGTATGGCGTTTAAATTTAATAGAGCATGGCTGCGGGAGGATGATTACGTGCAGATGATTAAATACCTTTGGAATGAGGACATAGGCGCTCTAGAATTATCAGTTTGGGATATTTTCCATTCTAAAATGCAAAGGATTAAAGGGGCAACAAAAACATGGGAGATTGCCAAGAAAAAGGCACTAAGGGCTGAATTGGTGGCTATGTCTCACAAGATTAACGACATCTATACAGGGATGGTCCAAAAGACTCCAAATGTGGCCACTTTCATACTTTTGAAGGAATTGGGGGACAAGAAAAGGGAAATATTACACATTGATGAGATTACATGGAAGTTAAAAAGCAGAATAAAATGGTTAAAAGAAGGGGACCTTAACACCAAATTTCTCCACAAGACTGCTACAGATAGGAGGAATCGAAATGATATATGGAGGATCAAGAAGGCTAATGGAACATATGCCATTACAAATGAGGAGATTCAATAAGAAGCATATCAACATTTCTCAAATTTCTATCAAGCTCAGCCGTATATTGATGCGGACAATCAAGGTTGGATGCTTCGTCATATTCATAGAATGTTTGAGGAGGATTCCATCGAAGCGCTGAACAGACCTATTATGGAGGAGGAGGTCCTATCTATGCTCAGATCTTTCTCTCCAGATAAATGTCCTGGACCTGACGGCTAGCCCTCATAATTTGACCTATTCTTTTTTTATCAAATGGGATCGCTGATTACTGAGGTGGTGGAGCATACTAGGATGATGGGGCACATGCCTGCTAATTTCAACTCAACTTTTATTGCCCTCATCCCAAAATCTGGGGAACCATCTTATTTGATGGATTTCAGTGCAATTGCCCTCTGCAACCTGATATACAAAATTTCCTCCAAGATCATAGCAAATCAACTTAAGGTGACCCTGGAACAACATATTTCATTGGAACAGTATGGTTTTTTAAAAGGGAGGTCTATCCACGATGCTATTGCTGTGGCACAGGAGGTCCTACACACCATGCACTACGACAAAAGGGAGGCACTGGTGATGAAGATCAACTTATTCAAGGCAAATGATTCTATTGACTGGTCATATATTCGTCTCCTTCTTCTCAATATTGGTCTAACTATTCCCAATCATCCGCTGGATTATGTCATGTATTAATTCTGTTAGACATGTTTTAATTAATGGATTGCCCACAAATTTCTTCATGGTGGGGCAGGGATTGCGACAAGGGTTTGCGCTATCTCCCATGATATTCATTTTGATCATGGATGGGTTTAGTAGGATTATGCACATGGCTGAACAAAACGGGTACATTAAAAGATTTGCATTTTCTCCGACGACCAAGACCACTCACTCTCTGTTTGTGGATGATATGCTGCTCTTTGGCTCTCTGATCAGAAATCACTGGTTCTACATACATTTTATGTTGTTAAAATTTGGCTCCACGACAGGCATGTGCATCAACAACCACAAATCTATTCTCATATATGAATATGGGAGCATGGAATAAATTTTGTTTATTGCTGAATTTATGGGGGTCGGTCACAGGAGATCGGCGGAGGGATTCAAGTATCTCGGGGTCTTCATCAAGCCTTGTAATTATAAGAACCGAGATTGGCGTTGGATGGTGGACAGATACAAAGAAAGGATTTGCAAATGGACACAGAGATGGTTATCCTTGGGTGGTCGGCTTATTATGGTACAGGTTGTTCTTACTCAATTGATGGTATATTGGGCGCATCTCTTCTATTTGCCTCAACAGACTATCGATGAAATCAACAAGATAACAGCAAACTTCTTATGGGGAGGTAACTATTCGGAACACAAATATCATTTGCTAAAATTGGAATATTTGTGCAGGCCCAAAAAACATGATGGATGGGGTATAATGGACTTCTGTACCTTTAACAAGGCGCTACTGGTCAAGTCTTTCTGGCGGGCGTTAACAGGGAGGGGCATATGGAATGGTATTATAAACTGTAAGTACATTTTGGGAGATCCTATGCGACAACTTCTTTGTCAAGAGTTTCACATCCCTCCAAACATCTCTGCCATTTGGAGGAGTTTCAGATGGGTTCTGGGACATGTTGCTTCACATCTCACTTGGCAATTCGGCGATGGCTGCAATATTCCTATAAGCTCCAGACTTGTATTCGGAGCCTCTATCAACATGGTTTTTCTGCCATTACTCATCCATAGATTGGCTCACAATGGCATTCTATACATTTCTCAGGCTATTGCTTGTTGGTCCTACAGTGCTCCGGTGTTCAAAACGGCTGATCAACTTCACCTGGATAATAATGATGCTGAGATATGGAATCAATATATAAATTCGATCAGAGGGGCCGGGTTATGTTATGATGTAGGGGGCAACAGTATAACATGGGATTGTCTGCTTAAGGAGGGGGCTATGATAGTTAAAGACATTTATCAAAGTATAAATCTATCACATTATGCGGACCAACTATCTTCGACTTTCGCTCAATTCTGGGGACATCATATTCCTACCAAGATCATCTTATTTACCTGGTTGGTGTGGAAAGGCAAGATATTAACATGGGATAACCTGCTTAGAAGGGGACAATGTGGTCCCAACAGATGCGCTTTTTGTTGTTTGGTGGAGGAATCCATCAACCACATATTCTTTATCTGCCCTATTATCAATCGGTTGTGAGGTTTTACAGTGATTTTCTAATGGATCCATCATGGATATTGGGGGATTTCATATCAATTGCTAAGGAATGCGAGAAAAAGAAAGGAAAATTCAAACACCTTCTCTTTTTCTTCATCTGGGAGGTGTGGCTGGCCCGGAATAGACTAATATTTCAAAATACCCCTTTTAATATTTCGCAGATCTACTATGCAATCAACAAATGGATAGATCACAGACCTGTGTTTTAGGATATGGTGTTGGATGGCTCTCACCGGATTTGGCCTCATGAAATTTCTATTCCTGCCTTCTTTTTTGATGGGGCCTGTTTGGATGGGATCATTGGATGCGGGGCATGGGTCAAGATATCGCAGACTGAGAGGATCCACTATTATTGGAATGGAGGGGATGGATATAACAATATCGCTGAGATTATGGCATTATGGGGTGCCCTTTTAGCTGCAAAGCATTTAGATCTTCCACAGATATCTTTTTATGGAGATTCCAAATTGGTGGTGGATGGCATTATGGGTAAAATTACTCTGTCAAATCCAAGTATCCAGGGTTGGTTGAAAAGAGCCAAAAGATTATGGACAAGATTGAATCATCCGCCCATCAAGCATATCTACAGAGAAAATAATTCGAGGGCGAATGGTTTATCTAAGAAAGGCATTTTGGCGGACTTTGGAATTATCCACATGCTTCATTACAGGAATGGCTCTCTAATATGGCAGAATACTATTCCTTTGCCATGATATTATCTATCCTATTACAATGATTTGGGAAAATTTTGAAACTCGTAGGTCATATATACATGTCTTCCCATGGAGGTCGGACTGTATCAGAGGTTATCGAAAGTATTTCTCCTGAAGATTGTACATGCTATATTACAAGCAAGCCTGGTTTATTAAGATTGTACATGCTATATTACAAGCAAGCCTGGTTTATTAAATCTCTTCAAGCGAGCTGGATCTACATAGAAAATCCATTCAGTATGGAGCTTGGAAGTTTTTGCTATGTTTTTTGGATCTGGAGATGGATATCAATTTGTATGGGTCGTTCAAGCTTGGGACAGTATAATGTTACAACCTATCCAATTTGCAATATGGTCGAATGCCCAGGTTAAGAGTTCATATTTTCTATTTCAGCGACTTCCAGGATTCAAGCAAGATGCATAGAAATTCAAGCGAGCCTGATTCACATCTCTTCAGTGTTTTATATTTCTCAAGTGAGCCTATTATTATTGTTATGCATAATATTGGTTCATGTGTAATTGTGACAGGTTATTTTGGTTTGACTGTATTAATCGTTTCTGCTTTATCATCTTATGTTTTGTATGAACACAGGATGCAGGGTTTTAAGTTTTTCCAATCAAGCGCGCCTGTAATTGGTATTGAGTGATCTATGCACTCTGAAATACTTATGTGCCCTCTCTGAACACTGTCTTTTCTTTCTATGAAAAGTATATTTGTTTTAGAGGACGTGAATGGATGGTATTCTCACTTCTTATCAGTTAAGGATCTAATGTATATGTCAATGCACTGGTATTACCAATATAATACATAGTTTTTTTTTTCCTCTGAAAAAAAAATATTGGCTATTAAGAATAATGAAAATTGCATAGTTCTTACTTATAACAAAATTATTGGGCTGCCCACAGGCGTTTCTCCATCTCGGCTGCTGATACATTGCTTGGCACACAGAGGTATAAATTTCATTTCACAGACAATTAGGACATGGTCTTTTGACTCGCCGGAATTTAAGTCTACGCTCCAGCTCGGCTTGCCGGAGTATGTATCGGTGGAATGGGAGGGGCTTAGGGATGCGTTCAGGGCAGCGGGGTTCAGTTGGGCCGCTGGCGGGGACTTGGTTGTTTGGGATGGAGCTACACACGAGGGTGCTCCAGTTGTCAAAGAGATATATAATGTTCTCAACATTGCCTCCTACAGGGATCAGTTGACAGAGTCTTTCTTCATATATTGGAAGAGGAAAATTCCCACTAAAATTGTTTTATTTGGGTGGTTGGTATGGCAGGGAAGGATTCTTACGGGGGATAACTTGTGCAGGAGAGGCTTCCTGGGGCCTTTTAGGTGCCACATTTGCTGTCAGGATCTAGAATCTATCAATCATCTCTTCTTCCACTGTCCAGTTATTGTGCAGTTATGGAGGCTTTTCTCAATACATTTCATGGGACCAACATGGTCTCCTTCTGATTTTCTGAATGCTGCCATGGATTGGGACAGCCTCAAAGGTAATTTTAAATCTCTGCCTTTCTTCTTCATTTGGGAAGTGTGGCTGGGGAGAAACAGATTAATATTTGAAGACGTGCCTTTTCGGATACATCAAGTGTACTCTTTTATCCTTGGTTGGATGGAAGATCGTCCTCAACCATGTGCTCCTATCATAGATTGTTCCTTTCGTATCAAACCTCATGTTATAGAAATTCCGGCGATCTATTTCGATGGCGCATGCGTGGATGGACTCATGGGGTGTGGCGCTTGGATTAAATTATCCCAGCGGGAAAGGATTCATATCCATTGGAATGCAGGAACGGGCTCCAACAACAAGGCGGAATTAGTAGCTCTGTGGGGTGGTCTACGTTTTGCAGTCCTTTTACAGTTACAGGATGTCCATGTATACGGGGATTCACAGGTGGTAATCAGATGGGTCAAAAGGACTATGCAAATGCAGCGGCCTGATCTTCTGGGATGGTTACACAGGACTCAAAGTTTATGGGAATCTCTCAATCATCCTCCTATTACGCACATATTCAGAGAAAGCAATACCAGGGCAGATGATTTGTCCAAGAAAGGTTTAGCAACTGATTTTGGGTCGATGCACGTTCTGCTTTTCAGAGATGGTCAAATCCACTGGCAAACAACAATCCCAATTCCATAATAGGATTGTGACCATGATTATGGTTTCGATGAGAGGCCTAGCAGTGGGGCAGAGTCATAATGAGGATGCCTGTTCTGTTTTGTTTCCAGATTAAGGGTCTCATTCAGAAATATTAAATGGGCTGACTCTCGCTATACAGACATATACAACTGAGCCTGTTTTTGCTTACTTAGGATGGCATTTTTGTTCCCGACTGGTAATTTCCAGTATGTCATATGATCTTCTTTTACCAGGTATGGATATCATATACAAGCGAGCCTGTATCTAATAGTTCATCGAAGTCCAACTCTATACAATTTTCCTATGGGCCTGTACATTGAGATCTTTCCAGTTGGGCTTGTACTAGAGAGACGTTTCTGAATTATTTGGAGGGGCATCTCGACATTTTCAATGCTGGTCGAGACAGGTTTATATTGTATCAAGCGAGCCTGGCGGATTATTTCACAAGCGGTTTATTATTATAATCCGAGCTTCTCAATCTACAGACTTACTTGGTTAGTCTGTCTGCAGGTCTATCTTCTCTAGGGGGTTTGTTAATCGTCATACGAATATGGTTTTGCTTAGCGGTGTTGATTCTGGACTTCATACATATTATTGCGGGGCGGTTGGTTGGCGATCAGTGATGCTCTATCAGTTTTGTCTTCATTCGCACTCCATTGTCATTTAGTAATCATCTTTCCTGTTCACAATGGTCTTTTACCGGAGGTCTTTACTCTCTTTCTATTAGCAATCCTATGTTTTTCACTATCATTGATGGTCATGTTTGTTTGGGAAGGAATTTTTCCTGCTATGTGGAGGCCATATATCCATTTCTGCTCCTTCTTCTATAAGTGAGCTTTTTCTTTTGGCCAGCTTCTGATGCTGCTACACTTTACAGCTGAGATTATTTTGTATATGTACTGTTTTATATGTTAATATAAGCAGTGTTTTTTTCTTCTGAAAAAAAAAAAGTCCTCGTAAATGAATGGTGGATACGAAATCAAATGCAAATGCAGTGACTCTACCTCTGCTCATGCCAGTAGAGGATAGTCCCATTGATTTCGTTTGGCACAACCATAAAGAAACTCATAAGGAACTAATCTAAGAATCTCAGACTTGATTTAAAACCAAATTTTCATAACAGAAAAATTAGGAAAAGACCACCGAAAATATGAACGTTTTACCTGACCAACTGACGAAGGTAACTTTGGCCTATTAGCGTAGAAGCCCTATTCTGTCAATCATCACCATTCGTTTCGTTCACAGTCCTACGAGTTGTAGAGAATAAGACGGCAAAAGAGAAAAGCGAAATGATGCAAGAAGGGAACCATCCAGCCAAAACGATAAGTGAAACTGAAACGTTGTTCAAACCAGAATCGTTTATTGGAAAATGAAACCCTAAGCCAGATTCAATCTTAGACATCCATGTGTCATAAATTGGGAGTAGGTAAGTTTCCCACGGCTTAAAAAGGAGCCGTCCAAAGCCATATGATGTAGTACGTGAAATTTATTACAAGAAGATCCCAAGGAAATCTCCAGTATAGTTAATTGGTGTCCACAGTACCACAAAAAATTCAATCACAATTAATGAAAAGAAGATATCATATCTCGAATTTCCACATACACCTTAAAACTGATCTTGGCATTAATGACTATGTCTATTTGAAATTGAAATGAAATCAAGGTTGTATCTTTTATGTAGAGTTGTGACTGACAGTTAATAACTCAGATCCATGTTGCAATGGTAAGTCACGTAGGTAGAGTGTGATGAGAAGAAGTTTGCCAAGAAAATTTGTAATAATTATTCATTTCGTTATTGGAGGAGTTAGTGGAATGAGTAGTGGCATTCATGTGGGTAAATATACATGGATTTACTATCAAAGTAATATGATACCAAATTAAATAAAAAGTTTACCATAAGTGAGAAAGGTAAACCCCATTTAGGGTATTTTAGATTATACCCCATCATTGAACCAGAAGTATATATATATATACTGCAGGAAGACTAATATCATAGGAGTAATATTGTGAATATGATCAATTAACAAATATCAAATTTATAAAGGGTATAAACAATTAAGACGAGACTTTAACTAGAGGAATGGATAAAATAAGATGGGATATGGTCGAAGATTAACGGAAAATCACCCAACGGAGTAAAGTAAGGTACATTACTTATCATATGTAATTGGGAATAGAATAATTTAAGAGTAGCATTGTATATATATAAAAGAGTATTATACCATGTCTTTTGTGGAAGGAAATGAAAGACATGTATGGGGGAAAATAATATTTATATGTAGTTAAGAACCTTTGAGAATGATTAATTCAAAGTGTTTTGATTTAATTCCAATGTACACATGGTAATTATTAATACTAAAGCCGAATACTATATATATGGTGAGTAAAGAATTAAGTATGGGTTAATTTTAATAAGGTGAGAAATCGTAGTTGGTCAAGACAATGAGTGCAAGTAAGTTAAGGTGACACTTAATTCTAAGTGCTAGTAAGTTAGGAAGGTAATTAAATTAGTGTTAGCACTATATTTAGAAGAAGAAAAAAAATTTGACAAATGAGAGATGTTACAAAATCAAACTTACTTAGTTGAATACTTAACTTACGCTTAATTATATTAAAAATACAATATTAAAACCCCAATATTAAAATTTAATATTAAAACTTTAAAATTAATACCCAATAATAAAATCCTAATATTCAAACCCAATATTCTAAAACTAATATTATAAAACCTAATTGTTACTTATAATACACTTATTTTAATTGTATAATAATTAATATTAATATTAATATTAAATCAATACCATACACCTAATAATTATTAATGCACTTAATTATGTTTATGAATCTATAAGAATCACATTTACTAATACGGTTGTGCATGTACTTGATATATGCCTATTGATATATATCAATCACATTTATTAATATGATTGTGCAAGCATTTGATATCTGTATAAAAAAATTTGGTAATGCAACACATAGTTGTCTTAATGGGTTTTGTGATTTGAAAAGAAATGCATTAAATTCAAAATGTGTTCCATGATAAATGATGCATTCCCAGACTTTAGATTCAGGAGATGAAGGATGTAGTTTCTTCCTTCCATCATAACCAAGTCAACACCTTTTTCCACCTTCCGTAGCGATATGAAGCCCCAAGCAATGGAGCAAACATGTGATGGAAAACAAAACTCAAATGTCTTTGTCAATGATGAATGGAACAAACATGCTATGGAGTTTAGAGTTTAGAGCCAAGGTGATTCACATTGAATACGTGGCATAGAAACCCCCCAAAGAAAAATGTTGGCCATTCATCGATTACAATTATGACGAAGATTATTCAACGAACGTCCAAACAATTTTTTATTTTTAAAGATTTGAAATTCATACACAACAATTCTGAAATAGGCCAGACTTACGTTTTAGTTTGAAAAAACAGAAAATCAAACTATTTCATTAAATAAACTATTTAATACTATTTCATTAAGTAAACTATTTCGTTATTCATTTGTTCATAACTAGTACTTCTCATTAAAAAGAGCCCAAGGACACCGAAGACGTGTTATTTGGAGAAGGAGATGACAGCAGCACCGGCAAGTAAAGGATTGGACAGCACGAGGTAGGATGCCCACCAAGTGTCAATTTTTGACAGGGCATAAGAGTGAATCTTGAGCACATGTGGATTGTTGGGATTGGCTCAGATGAACAATGTTTCCCAGCCAAAGCCAGCGAAGAGAACACCTTCTATGTAATTATTCATTTATTCATTTTTAATATTCTTTGTATAATTATAACAACAATTCCTATACTACCATACCTCCAAACTTTGTAACTCCATAACAATATTGTGTTATCTTTTGGATAGTAATCTTAATTTTCCAACCAAAAATTGTTAGACCATTCTTAATGTTAAACGAGAGTAACTCGGAAAGATGTATAACATTTTTTTCATTTGTAATATATAGTGTTTTTTAATAAGGATTGTAGTTTAATATTCAATAATCAACTCATTTTTAAAAAGTTTATTTTTTGAAATATTATGATTTAATTTAAATTTATTTATTATAATTGATAATAATTATTTTATTATTAATTTTCTATCTTAGTTGTATTATTAAAAAGAAAATCCACGATAAAAAAATTTTCCATCTTATTATAATATTAAGAAACCCACATTAATAAATATAAATATGGTTGATAAATGTTAATAGATATATCTTATTTACATTTATTATTATTTATTTATAAATATTAACATTAATATTCTAGTTCAAGTAGATTCTAGCAAGGCTCTGATACCAATTTTACGCGGGGGCTTCAACGAAGCTTGCAACGAACAACATAATTGCTTGGTCTTGTTGAGTCTCTTCTTTGTGTAATACACTATTTGCCTTTACACAAACCCATACACGAACCTACTCAAGTTTTTCACGCTCTAGGGTCTTTCTTCATGGTTTCCCTGCCTTTCATGGACTAGCGTCCCTTCAACCCTTTGGCAAACCTTTGGTGAATCTCAAGTGCAAAATAATGGAAATAGATACTACCTCAACAGAAAAATTATGCTCAGAGTTTAAATACTAAAAATGTGGAACAAAATAACAGTCTTCCTTTATTTATCTTTCAAGATGAATTACAATCTCATATGTTCTTTACTAAGATTGACTGTGTTGGAATTTATCAGACTTAGCTTCTCAAAAGATAAGAAAGCTTACTGAAGGCTTCCTGGCCAAATCACAGACTTAGTCTCCGAACTATGACACAACACACATATGTGTAGACCTAAAAAATCCAGCCACTTTAGGTACTTACCAGTGCTCACACACTGATACGCAGGCTTCTCGGATTTACTAAGATAGACTAATAACTTCTTCGTGATGCAAGCAGTTCAAACTTTCATCCGCAGATGCAGAGCAGGAAGAACGGAGATCAATCTCAGACTCAAAACCAAAACTCTAAGACTCGCTATCTCCTAACTTAACAACTGATGTCCAATAAATGAGTCTTACTCTCCTTATATAGGAATGGAGAGGGGACAAGCATCTAATAGCTGGCCTTATTTTACTGAAATAAATCTTTGTAAAAATCAATTTGTTGGAGAAATGTGGGGTCAAACGCCACTAGATGTTGGAGAAGTGCACCGAGTCTCTCGTGAAATCAAATATTTGTACAAGAGGGACCAAACACGACAAAACATAGTGGATGATTTTTGCTACAGAAAACTCATGAGAAAACTGTATATCATCATTATTACATAGAGGACGCTTTTTACCGGAAAGCCCTTGATAAAACCGGTCACTGTAAGTCCGTGACTAGACATCATTATACACAGTGGAGACTTTTGAAAGGAGTTCACTAAAACCTTTATTACAATGGGGTGATTTCGGGAAATCTAAATCTTTTTTACAAAGCCTCATCCCATGCTTTAGTATATATTCTCCTGACTATCATTGGTTTTCGCATTACAATCTGGTGTTTAATATTTGTCATGACAAGCCATTCACGATGTCACTTCATGTATTGCTCCAGTATGTCATATTCTGAATAATGATTTAAATCTATGACCGTCGTGCATGGAGAATGAAAACATTCAATATTAAAACATTTATCACACTCTGACTGGAGAGTAGCTTCAAAATACTTTGGGTCCATCGCAGTTTTGTTGATTCCATAGTCATCCCACCATCTCTGTAACCATTCACATTGTCTATTTCACTGCATGATCCATGTAGGCCCAAATTTTACTTTGGTATAATGAATTTCATTCTTTCCATCAAAATTCATGATGTCCCACCATAGTTTCTTATAGTCTGAAAAGTTGTAAACTGTGTGAGGAAAAATGATGGGAGGATCACTTCTGGGCCACATAGGCATATCCATTTAGCCTACATCTCTTGTCCTATTTATACAAAAATACCTGTGATAAAAATTTTTTCTGTTGCTTCCTTAAGTCCATATCATAGAAATATCATGGAAAATACTACCCAAAGCCTCTTTCGAATTATGTGATGCACTCATGCTTTTGGAGTAGATCATGTCATGTATCCATCTTCTTCCTTTAGGATATACTTTTCTTTCTGGAACATAGTGATATATGTCTGAATGTGGCTAAATATTTGCATCTAACATTTTTTTTGTTGTGCAATTGCCAAGTTGGTTGCCATTCTGAGCAGTATTTTTGCCAGTCTTTGGTATCTGCAAGAGACCTGAGGAATTTTGTTTGCTGAGTGTTATCCCACTCAGTGACTATCAGCATAATATGATCTCTATTCACACTGAAATTAGACTGAATATATTCTATGCTTAAGAAATATGGTAAACTTTTATTTTCTCCTTTAATGTGCTCTACCTCAAATTCAAAGTTTACAAATGAATCCTGCCAACGAGAAAATTTGGCTTCACCGAGTTTTTTGATATATTTCTGCAGGATTCCATGTATCGAAGGAAAACTGAACAACTTTATCTTTCCCATCCTTCTTCTGCTTCAAAACTCCTCCCCACCCTAGGTTATTGGCATCTAATTCAAAAATTTTAGGAGTGTCATCATCAGCAACATATAAAATGGGAAGTGATCTGACTTTACTTTTTATTTTTCTAACCGCTGCGGTATGAGCATCTGACCAAGGCAGTAGATTTTTCTTCAATCTCTGGTTTAGTAAACTTCTATCTTTGGCACAATCGTGATAGAAATTGCTCACATAGTTTAGACAACCCAAAAATCTTCGCAACTGAGTTTTGTCCATGATTACATCTGGAAATTTATCTGCAAATTCTAGAGCACGCTTTTGCAAATATATTTTGCCACCTTTGATAGTGTGACCAAGGAATTTGATAGAAGTTTGAAAAAGATGTATATTTTTCTTACTGAGAACTAAACCATTCTTTTTTACCACTTGGAAGAAAATATTTACATGCTTAAAGTGGTCTTGCACATTTTTAGAAAAGACTGAAATATCATCAATATATACAATCCACCAATCAAAGAAAGGCTTGAAAATGGAACCCATTACCTTTTGAAATTTTGATGGTGCATGTTTCAGTCCAAAGGTCATGACATTCCATTCATAATGTCTTACTGGCACACTGAATGCAGTTTTGAATTCATCCTCTTCTCTTATAGCCACCTGCCAAAATCCAGATTTCATATCAAATTTAGAGAAGATTTTGGCTCCTGCAATTCTAGCCAACAGATCTCCCTTATGAGGGATTGGATAGGTATTGTCTGCAAGTACGTTGTTTAGAGGCTTATAGTTTATGACTAATCTGGGAATACCTCTAATCTGTTCTGATCTTTTATTCATAGAGAAACCATAACAATTCCAAGGACTGTTAAATTCCCTAATCAATTTCCTATCCAGTAGGTTTTTAATCTCCTTTTCACATAATTCTTTGTACTCTTTGTTCATAGGAATGGCTTTACTTTTGCATTGTCTTCCTTCATATTCTGATTTGTAAGGAAGCTCAACATAATGTTGCTTTCTATGCCAAAAAGCATTTGGCTCTTCTGCAAAACATTCCTTTTCAATTTTTCTCTGTGTTCAAAGATCCTTTGTTTCGAAATAGGAGTCAGGAGTTCCTCTCCTATCTTCATGGTTGCCTTAAGATCTTTAAGTTCAACCAGTTTATTACTGCCCTTTTCAAGTTTTTCCATGGCTTGGACCATGGTTGAGACATGGGGAGTACATATGTAGGGCAACTTGATTGTTTTCAAACTCCCGTCAGATTTGGGCACAGTAATAAAATAACCAACTTTATTGTTCTTCAGTCTCGTTGAACCATGTGGTTCCAATGCAGCCAGAAATACATTTCCAAGAATGCAATCTATGGGGATGTCAGCTACTGCAAACTTCAATTTTATGTAATGCTCGTCATAACAAATTGAAGCTTGTGGAACTTCATAATGTAGGACTTTGTTTCCCAGCCCAGCAACTTGTCTAAAAGCTTTTACCCAGAATTTGGCTGGTATGACCTTTGAATTCAAGACATTTACATCTGCACCTGAATCTATTAATGTCTTGAGGGTAAACATTTGTCCTTTATTACATATGTCTAACATATCATGATGGTGCTGGTATTGGATTGTAAGGATTCTCATGTCTCTAAATCCAGTAGCATGATCTCTTCTTCCCTCAAATATTTCTACATTTGTGTTTCTGGTGGGTGCAGTGTATGATTCTTCATCTTCTTTTTCATTCATTGGCAACTTTCATTTTTCTAACTGAGAAACCTTATCTTTTAGAGTAGAGATTTCAGACTTGAGCAAATGGATTTCTCTACTTACCTCCCCCAAAGTGAGTGAACGAACTTTCCCTTGCAGTTGATCACGTTGGAAGGCTTTAGTATTTCTCTCATATGATGCATCAACGAACAAAGGTTTGCTGCTGGAAGAAGATTTCTTTGTAGAATGCACTTGGCTGAGAAAAGCTTCGAGGAGTTTTTCTTTCATGTCTCCTTCTTCAAGTGCACGGATTTGTGATATAATTTTCAATTAAACATCATCAGCAGTCTAGGCCATTAACACTTTTTCTTTTGGTTGTTTCTTAGTGCTGAAATCTTCACAATCTGAAGATCTATCATCAGAATATTCAGAATCAGAAGAATATTATAATTACAATTTCCTGAATCTAAGAAAAAACAGTTTTCCATATGAGCATTAAGTTCTTCAGCAGATGAGTCTCAGGAATAAGAACTGGAAGAATCTAAGGATGGACTTTATAGCTGTTGTTATTGTAATTGTTCCCGGAGAACAATATTTTGGCAGTTTTTAGATCTGTGACTCCTTGACCCACATTTATAGCACAGAGTAGGAGTTTCTATTTTAAAAGCTTTCTTCCCTTTTACAAGAGCTTGGGATTTCTTGCCTCTATTCTTTCTAGATTCTTCTCCAACAAAGCATTTATTTGAGGTGTGGCCAGGTTGGCCACACAACCAACATGTCAACCTATTCCACTTTTCTTGCTTTGAGGAATGTAAGTGGATATCAGAAGGTTGATAATAATGGGTCTTGGGGATATATTTATAGTATCCCTTTTTGGATCTGTGTTGGATCCTTTTATTCTTCTTGGTTGGATAATATCTATGGCTTCTCTTTGCTTTCTTGGCCTATTTTTTGGCCTTTCTCCTTTTTACAATTAGATCATCTATGGACAAAGCCATACTTATTGCATATTAACTTACTGTCAAGCAATCTGGAAAGCTTTTGTAGAGACTTATTAACTTTGTTGCTTGTACATAGACCAACCAAAGTCTTAGTAATGATACTATATATCTCCCCCCAAGTAAATGATTCAAATGGAAACTAAAATGCATCTTGCTGTCTAAGATAATCAAAAAAAATTGGAAGGAAAAGTAGCAAGATAAACTTGTTTCCATAACAATTTTTTAGAATCTTTTACTTCATATATTCTTTGTACCCAGTCCTTGTGAAAATATTCATACCGAGACATTTTATCACATTTCAAATTCATGAGAATCATCTCATTCTTGATTTTCAATTTTGTCTTAGAATGACACCAGTGTTCTAGGATCATAGAAGTTAAAGCTCCTATCATATTTTTCTGGGGTGTACCAATAGAGTTGTGAATAATATCGCCAGCCTCATATTTTAATAGCTCATTTTCCATTTTGGAAATGAGAGCTAGAGATGTTTCAGTCTCCCACCATCTGAGAAGTGTACCAGTGAAACATTTTATAATAGTTTTGCAGGCCTCTAACTCATTTTTCCCTCTTAGGCACATTAACGTATATTATGTGAATATAAAATCTATCATTTTCTTGATTTGTCCCACACTTAGATTATCTATATTCCATTATCTGTGTGCATCAGTATGGAAAGTATGGGTTTCTGGGATTTTACCTTTACCACTTAGATCAGGAGCAAGATATACTGTATACTGACTTTATAGTGGCTCATAGATGGGGAATAACTGGGGATCTGAACCCTTTGAGGATTTATGTTCAGTCTCTTTAAATAAAGAGGCAACTATGATGTGTTCAGATATTTCCTCCTCTGAGGGTTTTGCTTCTGATTTGGACTGAGATACTTCCTTTGGAAATAACTGGGGAAATATGTCAACTTGCTTGACAGGATGCTGCATCTACACACTTATTTTGTGCAGGAAGGATGCTGGAATGGGTTTGTTAATGCTTTTAATCTGGAGCCTTTAAAACTTGCCAGTTAGCTCATATATCAATCCTTGTGTAGAATGAATTTCTTTATCAACTTTGCTTTCTACAAATTCTATCTTGGACAAGGATTCACTCACATAAATTTTAAGAACAGAAGCAGAAAACTGAATATTATTCAAAGAACTATTTACATCACCAATTGAGACTTAAAGACCATCTATATGTTATTTGACCACAATAGATTTTGCAGTATTCATTTCCAGACCTTTTATGTAATATCCCATTTTCATGGATATCTCTAAAACACGACAAACTCCAACCAGAGATAGACTGGGAGGGCATTTACCGGATATTTCACCTCTGAAAAGAGGGCGAGATCCAGAGGCTACTTGGCCCTTTCCAGACTCTGTCTAAGAGTGAAAGATAAATGCACCAAGCGGTATAGAACTAGAACGCTCAAAAAAATAATAGTGCAGCAGACATATAATATCATAGAAAGAGAATACGGCAACTACGACAACTCATCCAGAAAACGTAGAGAGGAAATGCTGAGCCATTTTATTAATCTGAGAAATGTAATGAAGTACAATAGACTAATCTTGCTCAAGGCAAGTGACAAAACAATCTCAGAGAATACCGGAAATCGCTGCTCTATGAACTGCATCCCAGCTGCTGGAAAACTATCGTGTAGCTGCTACTGCTGGAATGGACTGAAGACTAGGCGTTGATCCCTTTGCCGGAATGAGCTGAAAATCAACAAACCTCCTCTCCTCAACAACCTGGACAAAATCCAAAAACCATTCCAAGAATGGCCAACACTGGAAATCACCAAAAATTGCCTCCCTAGTGAATTACGCTGGCCTCCAAGGCACTGTGCAGTGGCTAGATAGAAACAGCTGAAACAATACCACAAACTCTGCCAAAAACCTCTGATGGGCAAAGGCTAACCCTCTGCTCAAAATCCTGGCTAAATCACCTGCAAAAACCCCAACCCAAAGCTCCCCCATAATGGATTGCGTCCTCTCTCCCAGTGACTGCGCAGTCTCTATAAGCTCCAGCTCTGCAACAAACCCAAACAATAAAACGACTCACAAAATGCTGAAAAACCAACCTTGCCCGAGTAGGCACTCAAATTCCCCCAGGGCTAAGGGTGAGATCTCCGACTGGAGACACTCAATGCACTAAACAGTGTTGTAGACAGGCTAAACAGCTAGCGTGCTCAAGAAGACAAATGTCTCACTCAAAAATCATCCACTCAAGAATGAATGAAATGAGGAGGCTCCTCCATCTTTTATACCGTTGGTTTCCCTCCAAAACCCAACGTAGCCTCTCTCTCCTCCACATACTCATCCTTATCTGTGCAGAAGCTGGAAAAAACTTATAGAGTGTACGTAGGCCCCCCTCCCTACGTGTTGTTAGGCCCCCCTTGACTTCCACTTAAGTCACAACGTTGTGCTACTAGGTGGATGTCTTATTTCACTTAAGTGAGTTAGACCCTTTTCACTCACTTTTTATTTATTTAAAAACTATAGACAAGAAACTAAACAAAATCAAATATTCCAATTAGCCGTCGCTAATTAGGAATATTATAATCTCCCCCGACAAAATGTTGCTAATCCTCAAGCAACTGAACTAATGGATGCTGCAAGATCTTCTCGCTCTCCCAAGTGGTATCCTCATCCAGCAAATTCTTCCACCTCACCAAGGATTCCCGGACCATCATGCTCCATAACCACCTCTCCCTGGTATCAATAATGGCCTCTGGCTGCAACACCAAGTGCCCCTCATCATCTATAGGTGGTAGCTCCTCTGTCACTATCACCTGCTGTCCTAGTGCCTTCTTCAGGCATGATACATGGAAAATGTTGTGGATCTTGCTGCTTTGGGGTAGCTCCAACTCATATGCAACCTACCCAATCCTGCGTATCACCCTGTATGGCCCGTAAAAGTGAGGATTAAGCTTCTCAGCCCCCTTCTGCTTCAGCGATGACTATCGGTATGGCTGTAACCGTAGGTAGACCAAGTCCCCTACCTCAAACTGTCTCTCCACCCGACCTCTGTCGGCATACAGCTTCTGCTAGTTCTGTGCTATAGCCATATTGTCCTTGAGAGCTCGGAGGATGTCCTGACTCTCTTGGATCCAAATCTTGGCTCTAGGAGCCTTACTAGCACTGAACATCACATCAGCAAAAGATAAAGGATGGTACCCATACAAAGCATAAAATGGTGACATACCAATAGATATGTGATGTGTCGAGTTGTAGCAGTACTCCCCCAGATGCAACCATCTCAACCATGCTCGCTGCTGCCCACTAACATAGTTACCCAAGTATCCCTCCAGCCACTTGTTAACTATCACTGTTTGTCCATCCGTCTGTGGGTGGTAACTGGTACTCAGTGTCAACTCTGTCCCCACCAGTCAGAAAAGCTCCTATCAAAATCCGCCCATGAAGTGGTTGTCCCTGTCACTGATGATGGTCTTAGGAAGACCATGCAGCCTGAAAACCTTTCTGAAGAACAGCTTGGCCACTTGTGCTGCTGTGTAATGCGCGGATATGGCGAAAAAGTGCGTGTACTTTGTTAGTCGATCAACGACGACAAAGATACAATCCTTGCCCTGCACCATGGGAAACCCTGTGATGAAGTCCATCGATATGCTTTCCCATTTCCCCTCCGGAATGGGAAGAGGCTGCAACAGTCTTGTGGGATGGCTCATCTCCCCCTTGTTCCTCTGACAAACATCGCACTCTGTGATGTGCTGGAGTACGTCCTCCTTGAGGCCCTTCCATGAGAACCTCTCTCTAATGGCCCTGTAGGTTTTGGTAAACCCCTGATGGCCTGCCAATGGAGAATCATGTGATGCTTGGAGTATCTTCTTCTTAAGCTGAAATCCCTTAGTCAAGAAGATCCTGTCCCTGTAATAGATGATCTCATCGACCACCCTGTACTTATAATCTGCCACCTGTCCGTCAAGCACCTCACGTGCAAACTTGTCCTTGGAGTACTCCACTAAAATTCGAGCCCTCCAATCTGTATCCAAGCTCATAAGAGATAACGTGGCTGGTCTACGTGAAAGGGCATCTTCTACCACGTTATTCTTACCCTTGACATACTCAATGTCAAAGTCATTTGCTTGGATCTTACTGATCCACTTCTGCTACCTCTCCTATAGCTGCTTCTGCTCCAAAAAGAACCTGAGGCTGTTGTGGTTAGTCCTCACCCTGAATCTGTTCCCTACTAGATACTACCAGAATTTGGCCAAAGCATGCATGATGGCAAACATCTCCTTGTCGTGTATAGAATACAACCTCTCATGCAGAAGGAGCTTTCGACTCTCAAAAGCTATAGGGTGTCCCTCCTGTATCAATACTGCGCCGATCCCCTCTCCCGACGCATCACACTCCAAGACAAATGGCTGCCTAAAATCTGGCAATGCAAGCACGGGGCCACTACTCATCAACTCCTTGAGCCTATCAAAGGTCCGCTGTGCTGTATCTGACCAACTGAATGCCCCCTTCTTCATTAAATCTGTAAGGGGTGCAGCAAGCTGTGAGAATCCTCTGACAAAATTCCTGTAATAGGTACATATCCCAATGAACCCTCGAAGTTCCGTCACATTCTTTGGCTCTAGCCAATCTCTGATGGCTCTAATCTTCTCCTCGTGGACCCTCACTCCATCCGTTCCAATAATGTGACCCAAATATAGCATCTCTGTCATCCCAAAATCACACTTGGAGAGCTTAGCATAGAACTGTTGCTCTTCCAAGATGCATAGCACTGCCTCTATATGCTGGAGATGCTCCTCCCAAGTCCTGCTATATATGAGTATGTCATCGAAGAAAACTAGTACAAACTTCCTCAGATGACCGTGGAAGATGTGGTTCATGCAAGACTGAAAGGTGGCTAGTGCATTGGTCAGCCCAAAAGGCATAACCAAAAACTCAAAGTGCCCATAATGACACCTGAAGGCGGTCTTGGGAATGTCCTGTTCCCTCACACAAATCTGATGGTACCTTGATCTCAAATCAATCTTCAAGAAGAACTTAGCTCCTCTCAGCTCATCCATTAGCTCATCGATCCTAGGTATAGGGTACCTATTCTTCAGAGTCTTATTGTTCAGGGCCCTGTAGTCAATGCACATCCTCAAGGTGCCATCCTTCTTCTTCACCAGCACTACAAAAGAAGTAAACAGACTCGTGCTTGGTCTGATGTGTCCAAGAGCCAACAACTCCTGGATGGCCCACTCAATCTCATCCCGATAGGCTTTGGGATGCCTATAGGGTGTAGTGATCACCGCCTGGATACCCTGCTCAAGCTCGATGGTATGCTCAAACCCTCTATCTGGTGGGCGACCTGGTGGTATATCCCCAAACACTACCTCATGCCTGTCAAGGATGGCCTGTATATCTGGATGAACTGCTCGACCGGTGGTCTCTGCCTCTGATTCTCGCAACTCAACTGCCCACTCTATATCTCCCTTCCGGAAGTCTGTCTCCATCCGGTGTGCCGAAACTATCTGAGGTGGGTAAGTATGCATTCCGCGGATCTTCTCATTCTTTTCCATCTTCTTGTCGTCCCACTCCATCTCTAAGGCCTCCCAATCCATGCTGACCTTCCCCAGAGTAATCAGCCACTGAACACCCAGTACCACATTGGTATCTAGTATGTTGACCATGAAAAATTGATCAGTCACGGTGTAAGTACCCATCGTCACTACTAACTCTGGAACATACCGGGCACACTGCATCGTCTAGGCTCTTGGGACCAAGACTGCAAACCCATCAAAACTCTCGGTCGGTATACCCCTCCGCTCGACCATCTGTGCATAAATGAAGTTATGGGTTGCCCCACTGTCAACCAAGACTGATACTCGTTGGCCACGTACTGTCCCTCGTACGCGTAGTGTCAAATACTTAGGAACTCCTCGCAAAGTTGCAAGGGCCCCTCTTGTGGGTGCAAAAGATGCACCTCCTGTCCCTGGAGGTGGAGGCGGAAACTGATCCTGAGCCATCTGACTATCTCATGCCTCCTCATCATCCTCCTCATCCTCTTCCCCGCTATCATTAGAGAAGACCTCGATGAAGTGTGCTTTGCCAGCATCACACCTATGCCTTAGTGCCCACGGCTCCTGACACATGAAGCACAACCGCTTCTTCCTCAACTCCCTCCTAGCATCATCATCTATCTGTGCCTGTCCCGGATTCCCATTTGGAGGAGGAACACTCACATCCTTCCCCTTGAGCTGGAAACCCTGTCTCTGGGGGTAAGGTGTCTGCGTCCTGGGCAATGTATCTTGCAAGTCCCTGGTCCTACTGATAGCATCCTAGAGTGTAGCTGGTCTAGTAGATCTGACTAGACCTCGAAGTGGCTCTGCCAATCCCTCCACAAACATATTGATCATCTGTGTCGCGGATAGATCTATCACCATCACCGAAACCCTCAAGAAGTCTGCAATGTATGTCTATGGGCTCCCTGTCTATTTGAGCTTCGTCAGCTCAACAAAATGTTGTTCTGGATCCCTTTGGTCAAAAGGCTCTATCAATCTCCTGATAAACTCGGCATATGTCGTCACTATGGAATGCCCGAGTATCACCATCCCATGGAACCACCAGTCCTGGGCCTCACCATCCAAATGTAATATCGCCACTTTGATGGCCTCCGTCTCCGACATCTGGTTAAGCTGGAAATAGATATCTAGCTTCTCCACCCAAGACTTTGCCGAACTATTTTATGATCCATCAAACGTAGGCAAATGAAATCTACTAGAGGCACGGTGGGAATCTCCATCATGATAATGCCGGTGCCCTCTATGATGGTCGCGGGGTCTATTGTCCCGCTGGAGTTGCACAAAATCTTTGAATGTGAGAGCATCCCTGAACTCCTGCCTGTAGGATTGATACTCTGAAAAATAATCATCTAAGTGTCCAGGCTCTGCCTCCTGCTAGGCTCCTGCCCTTGTGTCTGCTCCCAATAAAGTGGGCATGGTAGAGCGGATAGGTGCACGTGAAGCCATCGGCTGAGGAGTATCACGCTGAGCAGCACCCTACTCTGGAAAATGGTGGGATGTACCTGATCCCTCTCCAACCTGGAAATCCCATGGAGTTTCACGCTGCCTAGCCTCCACAATTGTGAACCTCTGTCACATCACCTCAATATGTCTAGCTAAATCCTGCACCGACTTAAGGAGTGCCTCTCCAAAATGTTTGGCCTCTGTGTCATCTGCCATTGGCTCTTTCTGCCTTAAATCTACTACAAGCTCCACCTGCTCTACGCCCGTCACAGGCTCTCTCTCCTGATCTGCGTCCTCTCCCTAGGCACAGTCTTCCTCTTCGTAGGTGGTCTCCAACCTACGCTCACGGTCTCTATACTTCCTGCCTCTATATGGTCTCTTTCCCAATGTCATAGACCACAGGCTGAGCCAGAATTATGCTCTGATACCACTGTAATATCCCATTTTCGAGGATATCTCTAAAACATGGAAAACTCCAACCAGAGATAGACTGGGAGGGAATTTACCAGATATTTCGCCTCTGAAAAGAGGGCGAGATCCGGAGGCTACCTGGCCCTTTGCAGACTCTGTCTAAGAGTGAAAGATAAATGCACCAAGTGGTATAGAACTAGAATGCTCAAAACAATAATAGTGCAGCAGACATATAATATCATAGAAAGGGAATACGAAAACTATGACAACTCATCCAGAAAACATAGAGAGGAAATGCTGAGCCATTTTATTAATCTAAGAAATGTAATGAAGTACAATAGGCTAATCTTGCTCAAGGCAAGTGAGAAAACACTCTCAGAGAATACCAGAAATGGCTGCTCTATGAACTGCGTCCCAGTTGCTGGAAAACTGTCGTGTAGCTGCTACTACTGGAAAGGACTGAAGACTAGGGGCTGATCCCTTTGCCGGAATGAACTGAAAATTGGAAAACCTCCTCTCCTCAACAACCTAGACAAAATCCAAAAACCATTCCAAGAATGGCCAACCCCAGAAATCACCAGAAACTGCTCCCCAGTGAATTACGCTAGCCTCCAAGGCACTGCATAGTGGCTAGATAGAAACAGTTGAAACACTACCACAAACTCCGCCAAAAACCTCCGATGGAAAAAGGCTGACCCTCTGCTCAAAATCCTGGCTAAATCACCTGTAGAAACCCCAACCCGAAGCTCCTCCACAATGGACTGCGTCCTCTCTCCCAATGACTGCGCAGTCTCTATAAGCTCCAGCTCCACAACAAACCCAAACAATAAAACGACCCACAAAATGCTAAAAAATCAACCTTGCCCGAGCAGACACTCAAAGTCCCCCGGGGCTAAGGGCGAGATCTCTGACCGAAGACACTAATGCACTAAACAGTGTTGCAGACAGGCTAAATAGCCAGCGTGCTCAAGAAGACAAATGTCTCACTCAAAAATCATCCACTCAAGAATGAATGAAATAAGGAGGCTCCTCCATCTTTTATAACATTGGTTTCCCTCCAAAACCTAACGTAGCCTCTCTCTCCTCGACATACTCATCCTTATCTACGCAGAAGCTGGCAGAAACTTCTAGAGTGTACGTAGGCCCCCCTCCTCTATGTGGTGTTAGGCCCCCCTTGACTTCCACTTAAGTCACAACGTTGTGCTACTAGGTGGATGTCTTATTTCACTTAAGTGAGTTAGACCCTTTTCACTCACTTTTTATTTATTTACAAACTATAGACGACAAACTAAAAAAAATCGAATATTCCAATTAGCCGTCACTAATTAGGAATATTACAATTTTCTAGACACTTTGGACAGGATAAAACATTTTCTAAAGTAAGTTCTTTTTATTATTGTGTTATCGCTCATAATATTGTGAAACACTACTTGACATGGTCATATAGTTCACTCCTCAAAAGGATAAGGTCCCCTTAAGCCTTTTCAAGTTGGTATAGGAGAATTTCATTTTTTACATATTTAACCTATCATAAGATTCAAGGTCACCTCCATTTAGGTCATGTCATGACACATCAGTCATCATATGATGTCAGTTTTCATTCTCCAAGAATTTAAATTCAAAAAGGGTCCTTAAGTTAGTTTTTCAACTTTTCTTAGCGTTTTATACAACGAAACAACAATTTTTGCTATGAAACTGCCTTAACATGGCATTCATCCATTGGGTAATTATCTTGTGTTGTTCACAATCATTCATTAGAGAGAAAAAATTATGCATCTCTCGAACTGATGGCTTCTTGCAATCATCAGGAAGAGAAATAAATCTCGAACTTGGAATTAGAATGTCCATCTGTTCAAGGTAGCCTAGGCCATATTTGGGCACGTTAGGTGGCCTCATTTTGCTAAACATTTCTATCAATCTTGGATCTTCATTTTCTAATGAAGGTAATTCATTCATAAGCAACACATGATCAGACTCGTGAGGAAAATGAATGTCTGAGCATTTCGGGTTTGGACATGGACTCACAGAAGTACAAGGAGGTGATTCTCCAGTCCTGGGATGATGATTTTCATGGATGACAAGTTCAGCAAGACTACTCAAGTTCACCTTGGCTTTACAACTGGGAAATATTACTTCCAAGGAGGAAATATTTACTATTTGAGCAAATTCAAACAAATCAATGTGCTTACAAAAAGAATGTGAAGAACAGGCTGAATCAACTTCATCTGAATTTCTGGAAAAAGGAGAAATTTTACAGGCTTGTTACTATTCTTCTTGCGGTCAATGGTAGATCTTCTTGGGAAAGATAAGATTGGAGATGACTTATTTTCTTGGATACTTGCAGAAGTAATAATTTGTATGCCAGGAGGTTTGGGATTATTTACAACCCAGTGTTCAGGGAAACTTAGATCTTCCCATATTATTACTTGGTGTTCTATTTTTTTATTTTTTGGATCAGTAAGAACAACCAGGCAAGACTTTGAGTCTTTACTGGGTGTATGCAGGACTGCAGGATATAGGGTGTTAGTATGTCTGAAACACCCTCGTGTCTGAATGGCAATGTTATGTCTTTTTCTGGACATGTCAAATCCAGATGTTTAGATATGTAATTGGAGAATATCACTTATGGTTTCATCAAAGACATATACTGAAAAATTTGGATAACAGTCTCAAAAGATACAAGACCATTAGACAGAGGAGCGACAATCCCACCTATTACGGAATCAATGTATTTATTATGGGTTAAATCTCTATCAGTGGCTAAGACAAATGTCTTTAGTCCTCTATGATTCAGAGCATCGATTCCTATTCTGATGCATCCCAAATGTAAATACTTTGTGTTTAACCTCTTGGCTTCGACTTGAAGTTGTTTTGGATCAAGAAGGGGAATAGACTGTACACAATCAGCATTTTCTTGTATTTGGCTGATGGATTCTTTAATAGAAATTGTGGTTGCAGCCTTTAAATGGAAGACAGAAAGATCAGAATAAACTTCAGAAGAATTAATACTGGGCAACTACCATCTAGGGGATGGATGACTCTCTACATATTCTAGTTCAGTGGATTTTATGACACGACTAGAAGAAGTAGCAAACATATCCCAAAAAGGATTCTCCTGTGCTAATTCTTTTTCATCTATTTCATGAAAAGAATATTATTTATATAACATCATCATTATTATTATCAACAACTATTAATTAACCCATAAATAAACAATATTAATATTAATATTGAGAAATAATAATGAAAATATTAATAATTAATATTAAACCATTATAATAATTAGAAAATATTAATAATTATCAGTAAAAAAATTTTCCATCCTATTGTTATAAAATCAGAACATGAAGGTTCGAATGTTTAGTGGGGCGTTATTTTGTTTCGTAGTATTCACAAATAATCTCCACAGCGATAGTGATTATATTTAACGTAATTCGCAATGTGTAAAGAGTCTGTGCCGTGCCAAAATATTGTAGAGTTTTGTCTGCTCGTTGTCGGTAGTTGCTATTATATTTTTCTTTTGATTAGAAAGTGATCGTTGAACGGAGAGTGTAACCGATCAACAAGGAGAGCCATATCTCTTAAGTAAAGACTTGAAATGATATAATTTTGGTATATATGCGTGGGAATAATCCCCTCTCCTTTGGAAATTGGGCACTTAAGTGGTGACTTTTCCATTCGGAGATCATCCTTAGTGAAAGGGGATTTTCCCCTTCGAGATAACCTTGGTGGATTTATAATTAACAAAGGAAAAACGGAAATAGCCATCCTTGCCTTCAAGGTCATCAATGTATGTATCGCTAAGGTTTATTCTACCACACCAAACTTGATTTAATTACACTCAAGGAGAATTGAATCCATGCTTAATGAGAGACTGCCAATGACTTAGCAAAGAAGGCTTCAACCATTTAAGTTATCCATCAGAGTTATCTGTTTATGTGTCCTTAACCTCTTATACCTACTAAAAAATCAATCAATCTTTATGTTTACTAAATATCGAAATAATAAATCAATCTTTATGTTTACTAAATATCGATTTTCAATTGAAGTTAGGTTTTCAAAGGAAGAAAATTGAATTTCTTCAAATTATACAATATACAAATCGAATCATTACATTTTATTATTTTTCACTTCGATTCTAGCGAATCGATAACTATGCTTCCTCCTCACAATTAGGTCAAGCCATCTTTCGATGTCTGGTAAACCAACCTCTCTAAACTCACTACAATCACTAGTCGAAGCAAAGACTAGAAGAGAGGATCAATAGTAGAAGCAGAGACTAGAAGAGATGAGCAAGTGGAAATTAGAAGAGAGGATGGAAAAAAAAAGGCTAGGATAAGTAGCCACAAAAATAGAAACTCACAAGGAATAACAGATGTTCAATGTAAAAAAGAATTTGATTTTTTTTTTTTTTGGAAAAACATGGATTATACAAGTTTAAAATAAAAAGAAATTCCACAAAAAAAACTGCCCCTAAACAAATCACTCACGTTAAACTATTGCTTTGAAAAATAAGTACAAATATCTCTTATACAGAGATATGGAAGATGAATAGCTATAAATATTTTTTATACAAAAAGTATCCACAAATCATACCTCTATACATACTGCATGGTGCTTAACCTTCAATTTCTGAAATTATAAATGGATTTTAGGTTTGATTTTTTAGATAATGAAAAAATATATGGTAACTTAAATGTCAAACCTATAGTGGAGACACTCATCATTCATTGTTACTTGCAAGTGCAGGCTCACTCAACACTCTTATTCAAAGAAAACCACACCATCTAAAATTGCTTAGCTGGTAGTCCCTAAAGTAATTCTTTAGATCTTTAATAATTAACATATTTCCTTATTTATATCTGAAGCATAACTCTTACTTAAAAAAAACTATTTTAATACAGAGTTATTTTACACCCTTATTAGTTAAACATTATAAATTTAATAATAAATTACAATTTCAATCATAAAAATTTGGGAGATTTTTTATTTTTACACTGATACATTATCACATATAATTGCATTGTTCATTTAACGAGAACTTAAACCTGGAACCTGAGGACCAATATCCTCATTCACACAGTCATCACCATCAGGGGTCACAATGCCTCACTTGTACTTGCATCAAAAATTCATTATTAAAAAGGAAACTTATAATATACACTTTATCATATCATCAAATCCACATCCCACATTTATATTTTCGGGCCCAATTCATGCACTTTTCCTATGGACCTCCACTCGATTGATTAAAGCTTTCAATAATATTCTCGAGATGGAAACATCAAACATGTAACGCCAATCACTTTAACAAGTTCCCCCAACCTTTATAGCCAAGCGTCACATTTTGATCTTAGGCAATATAATATATTTTCGTTAATACTTTCAATTTCCTTTCAGACTTTGTGGACCCGTGTATCTTTTGCCTCCCCTTACTTTTTGAATAAATGATGTGCTACCCTAAGATATTTTCCAATCTTTTCCCACGCTGGTTGACTTTAATCACACAGCACACCTAACCAAATGGTCATAGTTATATGAGATCATCATTGGTATTGAAGTTCAAATTAAAATAGAAAACATTTAAATTAGATTTTAATAAGCATGATGAAGTTACTTATTCTGAATTCACTTTGCCACAATCATATATGGTTTACGATAATGACTAAGTGCACATCTGTACAAATAATTTTATATGAAACTTGCTGACTTTGGTATCGAAGTGCTCATTTTTAAGCAATAAATGAGGGTGGTTATTTAGGATGTTTTGGTACAGCTATAATTGACTTTTTAAAATCTTTATTTTTAAATAATTTTTTTTAGCATTAGTTTTGGTTAAAATATATTAATATTATAGTATTATTAAAAAATAATTATAAACTTTTGATATTATTTAATATTAAAATCAAGTTGGAAAATCTACATTAAATTCTTCATTATTCTGGATATAAGGAGATTATAGAGAAACCTCCACGATTTTTGTGAGGAGGGTGTCACATCATCAGGCTATGACTCAAAGTTCTTGTTTCAAAATATTTGAATAATTCCTATTGGGTTTGGGTTGTATCTTGATTCTACATGTCGTATGGTTATTGTTTCTTTATGTTTATAGTTAGTCAAGTTGTTATGGATGTTTGGAGGTTGTCACATCATCAGGATATGGCTCAAAGTTCTTTATTTTGAATAACTCCTATTGGGTTTGGGTTGTATCTTGATTCTACATGTCGTATGGTTATTGTTCCTTTATGTTTATGGTTAGTCAAGTTGCTATGGATGTTTGTAATACTTTCTGGTAATTATTTACTCGCCATTAATTTAGTTAGAGTGAGACCAGTTGATTTTAGGTAATTAGAAAAAAAAACATTGTAAAGCTTTGGCTTAAATGAAAAGTTTTGATTTATAGAAAAAAAAAATATAGAGAAGGTTATGCAAATTCTATATGATATAAATCTTGGGGGCTACTATCTAGCTTGAATTCCAAGAGCAGAGGAGAGAATGCATAGAAATATGCAATGAAACTACTTACAAAAATATGAAGAGAGAGAGAGAGAGAATTGGAGAATAACAATTCCATTAAAACAACCACTACATACAATGAGGCCAATTTTTGTACCTCTCCTTCTTGACCTTCACTCTCTTCATATTTCCTTCTTATAAGGTGTATTTTTTGATGGTGTCAACTTTAAGTAGGTTTTACTCCATCAGTTACATATCTATCAAGTTTCCTTTTACATAAAATTATGATTTTATGACTTATAGATCCAAACGTAAACTATAAACCCCCCTAGCATTCAAATCAATCCTCCCTCCTTAGGAAATGAGGGTCCCCATCATTCACCCATGCTAAAAAAAGGGGGAGCCCATTACGATTACAATATGTTATGAGCAATTGAAGAGATATTTTTGTGTGTGTAAGCCATAACCTTGGATTTGTGGATGATCCATAACCAAGTTGTAAATATAAAGTTTGGATAAGGGTTTTGTGTAATTTATCTATAAAAATGAGCTTGTGGATGCCCCATTGTCATGACTTTCTTTTCTTTTTCTTTTCTTTTTATTTTTATTTTTTATTTTTTCTATTTTTTTTATTTTTCTCGCAATGAATCTCTTACTACAAATATGTTGATAACGGTTGACTGCAAGTTATGAAATCGAATAATATATATTGGATAATTATAGTACTTTTAATCCATCTAAATGCTTTTAAAGTGGGAAAAATGGAGTACCCAGGTTGTGGGACCATTTTTACTAGCAGAACCCAATTTGGAAAATTGGGGTTTAAAACCTTCGAAAAACATTTTGGAGGCATCAAATGATGCATTTTGGGGGTGAATGTTCCTTGTTTTAGAGACATACCATTTTTTTTCATATTATACACACATAGACCTTTCCAACGACAAAATAATCGTCTCAATCGGAGTTTGTATGCAAAAGTTATGGCACTCAGAAGTTGACCTCACCGTTTTCACCACCAAAATTCGAGAGGATGCCATGTCAACCCCCATTATTCATTGAAAAATTGATCGTCATATGAAAATGATGAATAATAATATAGAAGGGTGACTATTATAACTTTGGTTAAGATTTGAGCTAGACATACCTGACCACTAGTAGGCTATTGAGTTGTGTTATAACTTGGCCACTAAGTGGAAAAGGGGTTCCATTATTTTGAGTGCATTTTTTCCATAGATGTGCGAAAATAGCCAAGACGGATAGGCGATAAAACACAAAGTGAGGCTTTCTGCACTATAGTAGCCCATGGACCATAGGACATACTTCTTTGTAATCACAAACATTTTATATTTAGAGAAAGAGTGTAAAGTAGTCTCACCATCTAGATGGGTTTTCTGCTCAAATGGTTTCACTCGCCATATCTTGTGTCAAATCATGGTTTGTGAGTTTTTATTTCATTGTAATATACAAGAAAAATTTTAGGGGCTAATATTCAAAGGCGGGCTAATTTTCAATGATTTTTCCAAAAAAAGGATTCGCCAATTTCCATTTTAAAAAAAATTGATTCGCTCAAATTTTATAGTGTAAACATATTCTCCCCTAAAATCGCCCAAAATTTAAATATACTAATATAAAATAATTAGAAACCTAAATATTTTTACAAAAATATCATCAAAATTTTCTAAATTTACATATTGAGGACTATGAAAATTCGCCAAGGTTTCTAAACTTTAAGATAAACTTCCATGCTTAAATTTTTCCCTGGTAATCTATTTTCTGCATAATTTTAGTTTGAATGCGTATGAAATTAATATTAATATACATATCCATAAATCTAAAGAGAAATAACCCTAATAATATGGATTTCAGATTTTAAATGTAGTTTTATCAGATATGCTATTACAAAATGTCCAATGGAATTATCTGTAGTAATTTATGGATCATATTGGTATCATAGCATGCTTCTTTGGTTATATTGTATATATTTTCAAGGGATGTAGATCAACTAGGACAAAATTTGTAAAATCCTAATCATGGACTATGAATCTATGAATGACCCTCGTAATCCTATAGAGGAGAGTTTTTCACAACTAGAAGCATAAGATTTAGATATAATGGGTGACATGAATCTCCTCATGTCAACCTAGAGCAATAAGTTTAGGATATTTTCCAAAGATGGGGGTCCTAACATAGAAGACGTATCAAAGGGGAGATGAGGAGATCAGAAAGAAAGAGAGAACAAACCTAAGAAAGGACCCAAAAAATATCAACCCAGTTTGAGTGCGGTGAATCATTCATAGTCCTGTTCAAAATTGAAGTGAAGGTCAATATCAAGTTGTACTAATGTGAGATCGATGCTCTAAATTTATATCACTAGTTGAAATAATTAGAAGTGTATTTCAGTGTCAAACATATTAAGGAAGAACAGAAGATTTAATTTGCATGAATGAAATTAGAGGGCCATGTAATGGCTTGGTGGGAAAGCCAAACGAAGACCTTGAGCTTAGAAAAATATCTTCTAGTGACTAAGTGGGAAGACTTCAAGACCCTCATAAAGTCATAGTTTTAACCTACTGGGTATGTATAGGACCAGTGTATCTGGTGGCACTACTTAAGGTAGAATTAGGGGAAAAGTGTATAGGAGTTCACCACAAATTTAAGAAACATGGCCATAATGTTGGGTATCTCCCGAAAGAACCCATATGTACTCCTTAGGTATGTGGGGGGTCTACACAACCATGTGAAAAAACAAGTTATGTTATTCAAGCCTATATCAATGGACGAGGTTTTCTCATAGGAATAATACCTAGAGAACATAGTCCCGAAGAAAGGGAATCGTGTGGACCCAAGAACAAGGAGCAACAAGACGCTTCTAAGGAGGGGAAGAAGAAGTGGAAAAAGGGAACATATAAAAATATGAAAAACATAACACACTAGTGAAAATATCGTAACGACCATTGCAACATTGACAAAAATATAGAGGTGAAGTGTTGGAAGTTGCATACAGATCTGAACTAAGAAAAAAAAAATACAATAAGAAGAAGAATCTCATGGCCACTAATTCAAGTAATAAATAAGTAGCTTGGATATGGATGAGAAATTCGTTTGTGTGTCACTATAGATAGAGGTGAATATGAATGGCCTTCAACAATAGGAAGAAAAATAAATGATCAAACTCTTCCAAATAATGATACGGGTCAAGAAGAATAATATTGATGTTATGTTAGACTCAGGATCGCAAATGAATCTCATTGCAACAGTGATGGTCAACAAATTGGGATTGGAAGTTTGGGATCTTCTAAGCCCATATCAATTAGGATGGGTAAATAAGTCTGTAGAGTTGAAAGCAACAAAACAATGCAAAATTAGATTTTCTATTAGTGTTGATTTTATTAATGAATCTGAACTAGATGTAGTTCCCCTTGATGTATGTGGAACCATGTTTGGAAGTCCCTACATGTACATGTCAGATCCAATATTCATGTAGAGATCTAATCGGTATTGACTCATCAAGGATGGAAAATTTTCACGATCGATGTGCAGAAAGGAAAGTCAAAATTTTCACTCGTAAGAGCCAACCAAGCCAAGAAATTAATTCATTCCAACAGTAAGTATGTTTAACTATTTTTAAGTGAAAATCTATTTATAGAATAGTTTGTAAGAAACAAGGCATCGTTGGAGTCATGTAATAAGAAACAAAAGCAACAACCGGAAGAGTTAATACATTCATATAGAGATGTGTTTTACGACTCTAAGGTGTTACCACCCAAGAGGGGAGTGAAGCACAAGATCCATCTATTATTGGACTCCCCATTGCCAAACATTTGGTTTTACGGGCAGTTCGGTATGGAAGCAAGTGAGGGGAAGAAAAAATTCTTGCAACTACTATAGCAAGGTTTCATTTGACCAAGTACATCACCATGTGGTTCCCATCATCATTGTGCCAAAGAAGGATGGGACTTGGTGGATGTGTATTGATTATAGGGCATTGAAAATAATCACGCTCAATAACGAGTACACCGTTCCTAACATAGATTGTTTTTTGGATCAATTGAAACAATAAAAGTACTTCACCAAGCTTTACTTAATGTATATATGTCACCAGGTTCGAGGCAACGAAGAAGATACTTGGAAGATTGTTTTAAAAAATAGAAAAGGGTTTGTATGAGTGCTTAGTCGTGCCATTTGGCCTATGAAATGCACCAACTACATTATGAGGGTACCGAATGATACATTATTCCCTTTTATAGATTCATTACTTATTGTCTATTTAGATGATATACTGGTATATAGTGCTACTTGGGAGGAGCACATATCACATTTGAGAGAGGTGTTGGTGACACTAAAGAAGAACCAACTGCAAAAAAAATACAACAAGTGTGATTTGGCACAATAGTATTTGGTGTATCTAGGGCATGTGATAGGTGGAGGAGATATGCATATAGATCTTGTCAAGATGGAGAAAATCATGAAATGGTCAGTATCAGCTAATGTTTCTGAGGTTAATATTTTTGTTAGGGAAACAAGTACATGAGGAAATTAATAGTGTTTTTTTTAGCATTAGAAACACCACTCCTTGTCATAACAACAAGTGGCAAGAGTTTCTAGTGGGGAAAGGGTCAACAAAGGGACTTTAAGGAGTTAAAGAAGAATATTAGTAAAGAATTAGTTCTGGCATTACTGAAGTTTCAGTAGCCCTTCAAAGTGCAGATAGATGCAAGTGACTATGTTATGGGAGAGGTATTGATGTTGGGAGGAAGGCCTATATGCTACCATTCTGAAGTATTTCATGGGTGATTTCTCAACTCCCTAAGCATGACAAGGAGCTCTATGCCATGGTGCAAGTTGTGAAGAAGTGGAAGAACTATATAATGGTAAAAGATACAATAATCCACATAGATCATGAACCACTACATCGCTTGCAGGCACAAAGTAAGGTACAACATACTAGGAATTACAAGTGGATGGGATTTCAACAACAAATTCATTTACTGATCATGTACAAGAAGGGTAGCACAAACAAGTTCTCTTGCATGCTTTTAAGGCTACCCATATCAAAGGTCGCATATTTTGGAACATTCATGAACATAGATACATTCTCTCATGATGCATACAGAGAGGCATATTTAGAGGATGAGGCTTCAAGGAGGTGCTTCAGTAGTTGCAAAGTCAGAGTCATGTGCACAATGGTGACAAAATCGTTGAGTACAATCCTCATATTGAGTTACTCTATAAGGGTTATAAGCTATGTGCTACTAAAGGTGAGTGATTACAACTGATTAGAGAACCTCACACCTCCAAGGTTGTAGGGCACTTTGTTGTAGGGAAGATAGTGGCCAACTTGCAGAGGTATGTGTATTAGCCCAAGATGCAAGACCGTGTAGCTAGGTTCATAAGAGGATCCATGATTTTCTATACTAGCAAGCTTAGTAATAGGAAATAGGGTCTATATCATCCCTTACCTATATTCACTAATCATCAGAAATAATTTCCATGGAATTTATAGGAGATTTGCCAACAACCATGAAGGGAAATGAATGTTTGTTCATGGTAGTTGACAAGTTCAACAATAGGTGTGTTCTAATGCCCTGTAAAATGGCCATGTGTGGGGAAGAAACATCAAACTTGTTCTTTGGACATGTTTGGGTGTACTTTGAGATACCAAGGAGCATAATTTCGAATATGGAAACAAGATTTATTACTGCATTTTAGACTAAAATGTGGGAGAATATGGACATGAAATTGAAGAGGTCTACAATTTTTCATCCTCAGATAAATGAGAAAATAGAAGTATCGAACAAGATTTTTGTGCAATTTTTGAGGGGTTATAATTAGAAACATCAAAAGAAATGGTGTGAACATGTTGTATATATACAACACTCTTATAATAGACAAATCCATACTTCTATTACTAAGTCCCCATTTGAATCTTTTTTAGATATTTTCCACCACACCTTTGGATATTTCATATGGGCAACACAAAGGAGTAAAGGGGATCTTATAATGTGAATGATTACAAAACTTAATTAGCAAATGATAATCCTGCTTTAATATATAAGTTTGGAAATCTGTTTTGTTCCTTCTATACAACACCCTTTGAATATTTTACCATTTCAACTAAGTTTCATATTAGGCCTCTCCATTGAAAATCAAATTTTGACTGGTGAAAGATGAAGTTCTTTCACAATAGACATTTTGACTTGCTTTAGACCCAAAATAAAGTACCTTTGAGAAATAAAACCACTATATTAAACTTTATCGGATAACACAGGTTGAGTTAATGTAATAAATTTTACTTGCACAAATTCTTCTTATCAACTATTCTGCATGTAGATAAGAAATTCAAATTATCTATTGGGCTGACCTCAGTCCATCCCATATTTAAAATATAAAAATGGTGATTTCATTAATATATTATCACCAAAATATAGTGAAGGGAAAAAGAAAAGAAAAAAAAAAATCAATTCTTTAAGTGTATCAATTGTTTAAACTCAATAAGGTAAATTATTTAATTGTTTTTTTTTTTTTTTTTGCAATTTTGAAACAACAATAAAATTGCAATTTTGTAACAACAATAAGATATATATGTTGGAATAATAATATTACAATATTTTTTATATATAGATTGTATATTTTTGGAGTATACTAGAATCTAATAGTTTTTTTTTCCTCGTGAAAAAAAAAATGTAATTTTCATTCTTTGAAAGGAAATTAAATTTACATTTTGCAAATGCACCTAGTGCATTTCAAGCTGTATGATAGGTTTCAAAACTTGTTGCTGAGGGTTGTTGGAAAAAAAACTAGCTAGAACATGTACTATTTGGGTTGTGAGATATTCCAATAATAACAGTGGTCTTTTTACATTAAAAAATATGTGATAAAATTATTTTCATTTTTATCCTATTTAAGAGAAGAAAAAACTAACAGGTGACCTACAAACATTCACATATTCAATGTAAGATATTTGCAGCGTGAGATATACAACAAAAAAGGACAAAGATTAAAAAACTTTTAGTTTTGGTCATCTTGCTCTGTAAAATGAAAGGTTGATGATAGAACTCATACGATGAACCATGACACTGCTCCTTTATGTGCCAAAGATCTTGTTCAATGGCCATACATATTTTTGAAATCCTATATGCAAGTCCATTCAAATACATGTATATATAAGAACATTCAATGAAAGTGAATGAGTCTTTGATTTTCCATAAATATTCTAGAATAGGGATTAAGACTCCATTCCTAGAAACATGAGATCTATTTAACTAGTTTATAATAATTATTGAGTCTTCCTAAACTTAAGTTGAGTACAAGTTTTCTCTTTTGCATAAACCAATAAATTTTTGCATGCCACTAATTCTGCCTCATTGTTTGTTCCCATATCATAACTCATTTTTGTATCAAAAGAATGCATGGCAGATAAAAAGAGTACAAAACCATCTCCACTCTTATTTTTTGTGTCATTGGATGCATCATCAAAAAAATCCCATGCCTTTGAAAGATCAATATTTTCATTTATTATAGTTTTGGGAGGCCAAGTGCCTTTCTCTTCGGTAAAGTGTGAAGGAATTGCAAGAGCTTTACCTATTGTATGTATTGGGATTAGCTATTTGTCCTGAAATATGACTTTGTTTCAAGCCAACGAGACCCCCACCATATGATTAGTGGGATGAATCTAAATAAAAGAGCATTAGCAAGTGTTATTTTTTTCATGTTGTTTCCTAATTTTACCCTTCCCATATGCATATGCAGTTGTGACTTATCATGGACTTATAAATGTCCCATGCATGCTTGAAGAAAGGAAAACACTTAAACACATGTTCATGGGTTTCTTCATCTCCCTAACATAGGGAGCACCATCTGAACCAAATGGCATAATGCCTCTGAATAATTATCATGGACTTACAAATGTCCCATGCATGCTTGAAGAAAGGAAAACACTTAAACACATGTTCATGGGTTTCTTCATCTCCCTAACATAGGGAGCACCATCTGAACCAAATGGCATAATGCCTCTGAATAATATCTCATCTGGTACCTTTCTTTCCATTAGACACCACATGAAAATTCTGGCTTTCACAACATTTTTCTTTCCATAGAACCCTCCACCACCATATTGGCTCTTTAGGAGCTCTTTTTGCATTTATGACCAGGTAACCAACTTTAATGAGATCAATTTTTTGACCTCGCTACTATTCTTTTAATATGAAATCTAGTTAAGTTCAACATAGTATTATGCCTTCCAACTTTGCAACAAAACTAAAGAGGTTTGAGGTTATACCAAACCCAGAGGTGTTGGTAAACTTTCCAAATGAGTAACTAGGATCCGGAGAGTGGAAATTATGGATTCCATAGAGGTGTCATGATTTCTTCAACACCCCCCTCAAGTGTAACTCTCGAGTATCGAACAGCCACCCCCTCCCCTCAAATGTAACTATAAGATATTAATTAATCTGAACCCATGAAGAAATTTATAGTTACACCAAAACCCATATATATTGGTAATCATTACATACTCATAACTAAAATCCCCCGGGTGAAAATGATAGTTTCTATAGAAATATAGTGATTCCTCGAACAATGACTAAATTTGTTTAACTTTTAGATTGTAACCTCAATTTATCCATAGACTTTGGTTAACAACCAGATATTCGAAGGCATTTGGTAAAAGTTAAAAGCCTACTTCTTTATTTCACGTGGTATGAGATCCCTTACATAAAAATCACTTTCAGGGATAACAACAAATTAAACTAACTCATTATTAATTTAATTTAACGACAGAATTATGAAAAAATTTCACACTGTAAAATTCTTTGCTGAAATCATTTAAATATTAATCACACTCAATCTATCCAAAACCGAAGTTTTGGTGGTGCGGTAGTTGGTTTCGTCGTATTCACAAATACTGTGCACAGCGATAGTGATGATCTTTGACGAAGTCAGAGTCGTGATGTGTAAAGCACCCCCATGATTTGTTTAATGTCTAAATATTGTAGAGTCTTGTCTGTTTGTTGGTAGTAGTTGTTGTTATCTTTATCTTTTCAGTAGAAAGTCATATCAGTGAACGAAAGAGTAGTTATCTCTTGATTCAATACATGAATGGTTGCATGTTTATAAACACTAATAGAATGGCCCAGGAAAGAAAGTGGTGCATGAGAAAGGTGTATTTTAACGTGGTAATCTGTAACATAATAAAACATTGAAATATATATATATATATATAAGTTAAGATATATTTAATTAAAAAAAATAATATGATTTAAATCTTACTGAATAACTTAAATTAAATTTTAAATATTTTTATTATATAAACTTAATAAATTCTATAAAAATTATCTAAAAACACCTGCATAAACTATTACTATGCGAAATAGATATGAATATTTATTATAAAAAATATCCACAGGTTCTAGCTATGCAGTAATGCGAAATACATATGGATATCTATTATACAATATATCTATAGATCATACCGATGTACATAGTGCATGCTGCTTGAGCTTTCAATTTCTCCAACTCGGCAGACCCCATGTAAATCATGTTATTTTTGAAATTTTGATATTATAGATAGATTTTAGATTTTGATACCATGGGAATAATTTAATACTACACTTTCAGTCATTAAACTTTATAAATTTAATAATCATTACCATCTCAACCAATATCAATAATTGATGATTTAAATAAATAAAAAAACTTATGAAATAGAGAATCATATCATCAAATCACATACCATTTAGAGAAAAAAAAGGTCTCATGATATAGAGAATCATATCATCAAATCACATGCAATATAAATATTGTGGCCCAAGTGATGCACTTCATATAATCTTCCGCTTGATTAATTAAAGGCCCGAAAGATATTCTGGAGATGGAAACAGCAAGCAGTAACGCCAATGAGTTTAACGCGTTAGCCACCTTTTTCGGTAAGTGTCACATTCTCATTCGAGGCAGTATAATATAGTTTTGTCAGTACTTTCAATTTGCTTGCAAACATAGTGGACCCCTGTGCCTTTTGGCGACCTTTATCAGTGAAGATATGATGTTATATCTTCCAATTTTCATCCCACGCTGGTTGACTTTGGCCATAAAGGATACCTAACCCCAAGGGCATAGTTGTTTGAAATGGTTTTGTATTAATAATAAATAGTGTGCTAGAAATTAGTGATAGGTTACTTCATCAGGTTTTAAGTTAAATTGTTTCGCGCAATTTATAAATTCTATTCCAATCAAATGATATATAACCATGTTTATTTATTACTTAAGAAAACACGACTTCATAGCAGTCTTTACATAAAATTGATTCCAATCATATCCTAGAAGGGTTCCAATGGAAATTGAATTCATAGGACATGTAATTTTCTAGGGGTAATAAGCAATCATCTAGGTGAGGAACAAGCATGTAAGGTGATGTAGTATACATAGGAAGGTAATATCAAGTACCTAGGGAAGTACTCAAGGGAAATAACAATAGAGGAATGGAGGCCATTCAATATAAGGTGTACTAATTTCACCATGTTATTAATTTCATTCCACTATGTTAGTTGGTTGTAAATAAATGTAATGGGATCTCATTAAGAAATGTCCACTAAGTATCTAACAAATTGTTGTTATGAATATTTCATCATAAAAATGATAAGAAATCAATAATCGTAGTACAACTAAGGGAGGAGCCCTTTTTTCTAATTAATACAATGTACAAGACAATATTTTATTATCCTCGGGCTAATTCTTCTTTTTGTGTGTCTGTGACCAACAATATAACTATTATGAAATAGGACCATGAAAGGCTCTAGCCTACATAAAGAAATAACAATAGAAATGTAATCACTCAATATCTAGGGCTTCAAAAGAGTATTTAGGGTTAACTTGGGGCTTATATAGGGCTTAACATGTCCCTCCCCTTCAAACACGTGTTGTCCTCAACACTTTACTATCTACGGGTGTCTCTACATGAAAAAATCATCTTGCCATGTCACTTCTTCCATCTGATGATTTATTAATTAATTGATTAATTTCCCAACTACTTAATCCTTGTTTTGAGGATTGTTTCTATTTCTAGTATGATTTCCCCTCCTTCATTAATCTTAAAAAATTAATTTGGACTGGGGTCTTATCACTGATTACATTCGTTGAGTAAAAAAATTGGGAGATTGGATATACACATGATGGTGGAAGCAACTCCAATTTTCAAGTCATACTTCTAATCCTTTCCAACACCTAATAGGGGAGATAATACATTGGTACTAACTTATTGTCGTTGTTTTTTTTCTTGAGGCACATATGTTTATATTGTTGTGGACTCATAAATATCCAATCCCCAACTTCGAATTCCCTTTCATTGTGATTTTGACGAACTTGTTGTTTCAACCTCTTTTGTGCTACAACCAAGTATTCCTTCAATAGTTTGAGAACCTATTGTTGGTTTTATATGTGGTCCTCTACTGCTTGAACCTTTACACTTGCTTTCAAGGGTGAGGGGATGGATGGAGGATGATATCCATAAATTTTGATAAATAGTGACATTTTCTACGAATTATGGAAAGATGTGTTGTCCCACCATTCTTCTAAAGGTAACCATTGCACCCATTGTGTTTATTTATAATATGTAGAGCAATGTAGATATTGTACTAAACATGTATTAGCAGTCTTTGTTTTCTCATTATATTGAGTATGGAAAAATGAGATTTGCACCCATTTAGTACCAAAATAAGAAAATAATTATGTCTAAAAATTTTCAGTGAGATTGGATCTTTGTCACTTACAATTATCTTCAGTATTTTGTATATATTTTTGGCTATTTCCATGAATGCTTATATCATTAAACTTGCTTTAAAAGGATGATAAATATAGTAAAAATGGACATAATTTTTTCAGTTGATCTACCTCTATGATAATGACATGCATTCCTTTAGATTTAGGTAGATGTAAAATACAATACATTAAAACTTCTTCCTAAAGCTAGCTTGGTATCGCTAATGGCTGAAGGAGCCTTCGTGTCTTGATAGTTTCTTCCTTATTTTATTGGAATACCACATATTCAACCACAAATTTTTACACACATACTTTAATACCTTCCTAATAAATTATTTCCTAATCCTATGGTATATATTCAAGAACCCTACTGTCATCCTACCAGAGAATTGTGTAATTCTAAAAGGACCACATATTTAGGTTGAGAATTCCTACATAAGTATAAGTGATCTTGATACCACAAAAAATAATTCTTTCACATGCATTATTTTAACTATGTCAGAGTCCTCATATAGATAATGAATGATCTTGCATGCCTTCTCATATTACTTCCAATATATCATTGCTTCTTCAACCTAGTTAGATTGTGGAATGGAAAAAGGACACAATAATCCATTCGTTTGTCCCTCTTTCCTTTAGATTTCACCTTCCATAATAATTTTTTTAATCTTTTTTTGGATAATTTCAAATTCATAATCCAAAATATTTTTAACTAATTTTTTTCGCTCTTCTAAATATAATCTTTGTTCTAAGAAATACATCAAACCATCATGATCTATTTTTACTTGGATGTGTCTTCCCATTAGGCATGGATTTCATTTCTTAATTGCATGTAATATGGGTAATAATTATTTTTAATATATAGGTCCGAGTAAAGTATTTCCTTTAAGTTTTATAATTTCAAAGGAAAGGGGCATTCCTTCTTATGTCAAAACTACAACAGTTCTATGGCCTAAGGCATTATCAAAGACATTATCTGTACACATAACCTCTTTAAGTTTATCACAATAGTAGTTTTTTTCTTTGGCCTAAGAAAATACTTTTGTCTTCTATAATTTTGACATAGGTACTTCTATTTGACGATAATTCTTGAAAAATTTGTAGTAATATTCTATCAAGCCTAGGAATATTCTAAGTGGTATTAGGAATTCACCATAACCTTCGTATTAGGAATTAGCCATTACCTTATATCTTTGTTTTTTTTAGGATCCACTTTGACACCCTCATCTGATATAATATGAACTAAATATTTCTCTTTTTGAAACTCAAAGGAACAATTGGAAGAATTTTCATATAGTTGTTTTTTCTTCCAATAATGTTAACATAATGTCAACATGTTGTACATACTCTTCCCAAAATTTCTTGTAGATTATTATGCTATAAAAAAAAATGACACTAATCTTCTAAGGGTAGGTTTGAAAATAGAATTCATCACGTTTTGAAATGTTGAAGGTGTGCTTTTAATTCCAAATGGCATAGCCAAAACTCATAATGACATTCATGTGTTATTAAGGCTATTTTGAGAATGTCTTCTTGCTTCATTATTATTTGATGATATCCTAAATAGGAATTTCACTTATTCAAGAAGATGACTCCATGAAATTCATCTAATAATCCATTGATGACAAAAGTAGGAATCATATCTTTGATTTTAATTTTGTTGAGTTTTCTATAATTTGGACATGTGCACCATTGACCATCATTTTTTATAACCATCACCGTTGTTGAAGGGAAAGGACTCTAGCTAGGTTGAATGATGCTACCCTCTAAAAATTCTTGAACCATATGCTTAATCTCACTCTTGCATGCGTACATATCCCTATAAGGCATACTGTTATGGTATGCTTCTAGGTTGTAAATGAATAGCATGGTGGTGATCTCTTGTAGGAGGAAGACCCTTAGGTATTTCTCCAAATACCTTGGAATTATTATTGATAATGTTTTGGGGATCCAATGAAGAATATTATATAGAGGTTTGAATATCTAATGAACATGATTACTCAATTACAAATTGGTGTACTTTTTGTTTTATCAAAATTTTCATGATTTTATGGTTTATCACTTTAGTGGGTTTCCCTTGTTTACATATAAGCTAAATTTCCTTTCATTATGAGGAAAATTTTGTGAAGAGATATTGAAAGTTAACGGTTGTTGTTCGCAATAATTATAAGCATTGAACCCCTAATGCAACATCACCACTACTCATTTGGATTGCATCATGGGACTATCCAAGAAATACTACTCCATATTTAGTTTAATAGTATGGCACATCCCTAAACAATTTATCGTACCTCCGTCTACAATCATTACTTCAAATTTTAGTGTTGGATATACAATGAAATTAAGAAGTTTTACAAATTTTTAATTGATGAAGTTTTGGGTACTAATTGAATCAATCAATATGGTTACATTTTTATTTTTTTATATATCCTTATATCCCGAGGGTTTTTGGAGCCTTGATGTCAAGTAATGCATGAAAATATATTGTTGGAGTAGTCTAATGTAGCTCTATATATTATCCACTTCTTGATATTATTCATCTTACCAATCCATGTAGAATATTTTCTTCTCACTCAACTTATTCCCTTTACTATAGTTGTTGTTTTATTTCAATCTTCATACCTTTATTGTCCTTTCATCCATTTTCTAATGAGTTATCCTTGTGAGTATAGGAAAGGAAACACAATTTTCTCTATAGTTATTAGTGACCAATTTTCTAGTTGCCATATTTTTACTTCAAATTTTCCTTTCCAAATTGAAGCCATGATCTATAAATTTAGGTTGAAAGGGATGCAACTCATGTTGGATGATTTCCTTTAAAGTTATGATAAACATGTCTAATAAATTATCCTCTAAAATGTTTTTTACCGTGAGGCTCAACCTTTGAATTTTTTGAATGCGTTATGTAACTAAACATTTTTGTCAAATTTTTACCAATTTACTAAGGAATGTATTACACTTAATATCCCTATAATTTTCTATTAATTACTCTATAAATTTGTGCCAAGAAATTGAAACCATGCATTTTGGTCTTAATTTAAAAACATCCCAACTAAAAATACAATTATTAGGTTCAATATACATTTTTCACTAGGATTTATGATGGTGATCATTCCCTTCCCTAAGAAAATTAATTTATTACATTTCAAATCCATATTACTATGCTTATCATTTGGAATCCAATCATAGTAACCAAAAATATTGAGATCAGTTACCTAAAAATTCCTTGAAAACCAAACGTTTTCTAGATTCATAGTAGGAACACAATTTTCTAGAGACATATTTAGCAAATATACATGAGTAACAATTCTATCTACCCAATATTTTTGAGGACTTCACTTGTGCTAGATTATGAACTCGGATATCCCCATAATAGTTTGATTCCTTCTCTCTAGAACATCATTTTGATGTCGGGTATAGAGTGTGGTATATTGACTTTGTATTATTTTTTGTACTATAAATGAAATTTGAGAAAAAAACTCACCACCAATATATGCCCTAAAGAATCCAATGTTTCTATGTAATTGCTTCACCACAACTTTGAATTCTTGGAACTTGTAAAATGAATTTGATCTTTTACATAGGAAAAGCACCCTTTTTTATGAAATTTAATCTACCAATAAAATAACACATTGCACTAGAAAATGATATGAATTCATTGGTCCACATATATCTTCCTGAATTAATTTAAGATATAATTTGAATTTGTAAGCATTCCTTTCATCAAAATAATTTCTAAGCTGCTTCTCCAAAAGACATGAACTAAAAACAATGTCTTCATTTTCCATGGCATCTAGGAGGCCACCCACCATTTTGTTATTGTGATAAGAGGCATTCTATAGCCTAGAATGAGGGAGATGTTGCCCCATAAAATTATATTTAAAAATAATAAATTTATACTTACATTAACCAATTAGAAGATAGTAATAATGAAAAAACAAATTGTCGACCGAAAATAAAATGCAAAAAAATAGTTTACTTTTTAGTATAAGGGAGATATATATATGCTTCACCACTTAATACATAGTTGATAGATGGAATATAAAGTGATATTATTGATTTTAGATGATGTGTAATTCATTCTATGTTAAGTTGACATGTAATAATTAAAACAAAAACAAATTAATAAGAAAATTTATTTTAGTGTTAGCCATAAATAGAATATTTTAATGCTCGTATTAATTAACATAATTTTATATCAGCTTTATATGGTGAAAAATAAGTAATTTAAATTTAAAATAAAAATAAAATTGTATCTCCACTTATAAGAGATAAAAGTGATTCATTCCATTCTTAATATATAACATTTAAAAGTTATTGATTGCAGAAAAAGTTTATATTTTTATATGCATGTTGAGTAAAAGGTTTTAACATCAAATATATATAGAGAGGAAGAATGAAAAAGTTCTTATTCCATTAATAGGTTCTTTCTAATTGAAGGTATGCCGAAGAGTTGTAATTCCTTCAATGTTTAACATAGAGTCGACACACAACATTTTAAAAAATATTAATAACTAAAAAATATATCCTTATGTGAAAATATATGTATAATACTATAAAAAAAAGTGTATGGTACTGTTAGAAATCAGATAGCTATCTGTAAACTAACGTGGATATTCCATTAGAATATTTCATCGCAATAAATATTCCATTATGTTGAAGTCCTTTATTACGCGGGCTTATTTAATAAGATCACATATTTATTGTCACTAGCTTATTAATCAAATTTACGAAAATAGTTGAAATATGAAAATGAATAGCATTGAAATGAATACACCATCCACACAAATGAACACATGGTGTATCCTTAGAAACTAAAAAGGGACGAACGCCCAACAAGGAGATGTGGCTTATGATCTTCTCTCTTTACTTTAGGTCTGAAAATGCAAATAAAAGGAAAGGTGATCTAGATTTATGCAGGAACGCAATAAAATACTAAAATAAACATAAACGAAAAGATGGAGCAGAAAATATACATGATTCATTAATATCAAATAACTAAAATAAACTTACAGACATAATGTAAATAGAATAGCTTGGGCGATGGTAGCCTATCTCTGAGAAGAGATGTGGCGGCTACATGCCTCTGAATTGTGTTATAATGAGGCTTGGAGGCTTGTTTATTATTGAGAAACAATGGAAAACTGTAAACATGAAAAAACCCAACCTTAGGAGATGAAGCACAAAAACTATGGGCCCCGTTTCAGTAAATTGGTACATCAACTTCATGGAGACGTAACTTTGGCATACGATCTATGTTTGATGCGCACAATACCTCGTTAGAAATATCTGTCTAAGGAATACAAATTTCGAGTGAACGATATCGGATGAAGACACATATTGGTCCTATTTTTCTCAAAAAAAATTGTTTTGGGCCTCAAAATGGCTCTATAAGTTCAAGATTTGAAAAACTACCAAAAGTAGTAAACTGTGCTAGAATCAAGGAAACTAAAAAACCGAAAGAAACAATGGTGGGGGTCAAAATGGAATATGCAGGTGGCCACCAATATTAACCAGGATCATTCCTCCCCCCTTATGAAGTAATGGTCCCCATGGTGTTGAGTTCCTCCATGAGATGAAGAAACTTCCACTAAACTTGGTCCCTAGTGAACCACTTGCCTTGGTGTGAGAGTTGGTCGACTTTGATAACCCGATACAACTGGATATTCTACTAGTGAGTATTATTGATTTGCATGTCCATGATTCGATCAGTTTTGGAATGTTCCATGCAGTCTGGGTTTAACTTTGTTGGTGTGAGTTGTTCTGCAATGTCGGATGTGTTAAACAATGGTGGAAAGTAGGGTCGAAGGTGGTCCACATTAAACACTGGGTGTAGACCAAGGAATGGTTGAATATTGAGCTTGAAGGAATTATCCCGTACAACCTTGGTGATGACATATGGCCCATATCGGAGTGGCCAAAGATTCCGGTGGGGCCTAGAGAGGAGCTCCTTTTATAAATGCAACCAAACTTTGTCGCCCACCTAGAACTTGTGTGGAACCCGATGCTAATCATGTCGCTACTTGTACTTATCATTAGACCTGTTGGCGAATATGCTAAATGCACTCAATGAAGTTGTTTGCATTGTCAGGTTTAGACAAGACATGAGCCGAACCTCCCCGACTAGCTGCAAATGGTATGGACACATCAATGTGACATAGTGGCTGGAATCCCAATACCACCTGAAAGGGGCTATGACCAGTTGAGTATTGGAGAGCTCGGTTATATTTGTACTAGAAATAGGGGAGGCTTTCATCCCATGTGCATGGATTCTTCGAGTTGTACATGAACAAAATGCGTACGATAATCCTATTGAAGACCTCTCTTTGACCATCAGTTTTGGGGTGGAAAGTTATGGACTTAGTGAGCTTGGTGTCCAGCGTCAACCAGAGACTTGACCAAAATGTACTAAGGAACCTGTTTTCTTGATATGAGATAATGGAATTATGGGATCCCAAAGTGTACCCACACTTTCTCAAAGAAGAGTTTATAAGTGGATTTTGCAATACATTCTTCTTGCAGGATGCCATAACGGCCATCTTAGAGAATTAATCGATGACCAAAAAAATGAAGTTGTTGCCATGGTTGGTAGAAGGAAGGCCCAAAATGTAATCCATGGAGATGGATTCCCAGGGCTGACTAGGGGTAGGAAACAAATTATATAGGCCTTTCTTCTTGATGGCCGGTTTGGAGATGGCACAAGAAGTGCATTATCTAATGTACTTCCCGACATCATGTGAGAGGTTCAACCAATAGAGATACTTATGTAGTAATATCACTATTTCTCGACCCTGAAATATCTAGCGACCCAATTGCATTGCGCCTACCAAATAATCTTGGCACACTTGCTTGAAGGAACACAGAGGTGTCCCAGGTGGCATAACAATGCATCCTGGAGGTGAAAATATGGAATTTTCTTACCCTTCAGGAGCATCTAGTATGTTTTGTTGAATTCTAGATCATTTTTGTAGAGATGCGGCCAACCAGAAGTCTTGTGCCCACAAGAGTCGAGCACAATGGTTAACGCCACGATCAGTGGCCAGCTAAGGCAATTTTAAACATTGGTGTTTCCCTTCTTGTAGTTGATTTTCAAATGGAACTTTTGTAGGTATGTGGATTTTTTTTTATGGCGATCTTTTTGCAACTTCCCCTTTGTCTATATGAAATGCAAGGGTCGGTGATCTGTGTGGATGATCGTTTCCTTCTCCAAAATATAATGTTTCCATTGTCACTAGGCCTGCACAATGGAATACATCTCTTTGTCATAGGTGGGATACTTTTAGACGATGTCTCAAAGCGTATCACTGTGATATGGCACTAGATTCCCTTGATAAGCAAGTACTTCCCCAAGAGCATAGTTAGAGGCATCTGTATCGATCTCAAATGGTTAATGCAAGTATGATAATGTGAGCACTGGTGTAGAGTAGAGGTAATGCTTCAACTCTGTGAATGCTTTCTATTAAGATTGAGACCAAAATAATTTGTATTTTTCTCCTCCCTTGGTGGCTTGACTCAAAGGCCAAGTGATATGAGAGAACCCGAACACAAACCTGTGGTAGAAATTGACAAGAATGAGACAACTGCGAAGCTCTCTTAGAGTGGTTGGGGCTGGTTAATCCCAAATGACATGGATATTTGCTGGGTCCACATGAACCCCATGCTCATCAATAATGTACCCCATATATTGAACTTGGGTCTTGCCAAAAGTGAATTTCTCCAAATTGGCACATAATTTGGGTTGACGTAGTGTTTCTAGGACTTGTTGAATGTGGTGGAGGTTCTCTTCCCAACTCTGGTTGAATATCAGAATGTCGTTCAAATGTAAAACCACAAATGAGTTAGTGAATGGTCACAAGATGTAATCCATCATCATCATGAAGGTTGCAGGAGCATTCGTCAACCTGAAAAGCATGACCATCCATTCAAAAAGAACTTACTTGGCTTTGAAGGAAATCTTCCACACATCAGAGGGTTCTATTCATATCTAGTGATACCTAGACCTCAAGTCAATATTTATTAAATATTTTGCCTCCTTGAATTGGTCCAGAAGATCATGAATATGTGGGATCAAATATCTATTCCAGAAAGTGATATTTTTCAGCGCTCGATAGTCAATACAGAGTCTCCAAGTCTCATCCTTCTTCTACACCAACACGATCGGGCTACCACAAGGAAATGAACTCAGACGAATGTGATATTCTGCAACAACTCCTAAATATGCCTCTTTATTTCGTCATTCTCTAGAATAGAGCATCAATAGATTGGTCCATTGGGTAGCGACACACCTGGGGTCAGATCGATGGAGTGCTTGACTTGACACTGTAGAGGAACCCCTGTAGGTGAGGTGAAGATGTCCATGTCCTCCTCCATGACCTTGTCCATCTGTTGTTGCCGTGCATAAGAGCCCTATATGGAGGTCATGGCCACAATTTTTTTCTTTCCCTGAGGGCGGATCATAAGGAAAACAAATTTCTTGATTTTGGAAATGAGCTTACTACATTTATTTGTAGTGATCAAAGAGATGGCAGTAGGCAGTGCTACCTACAATATCCTATACAACTTATCACCCAAAGTGACAATAACAATGTGAGGCTGAGAATCATACATAACATGTCACTTCCACAAGTATGGTTAGCCTAATAAGACATCACAAAATGCAAGAGGGGTAGATGTTCTTTTGGCTCCCGTTGTCAACAATGAATAATAGCGGGGAACGCTTCACCCACATCTGGGAACGGAAGAAGCACTCCCCCTCCTCTGGATCTTTGGGTTCTTCCTTCTAGATCTTGGTGTTGGAAATGGTCGCACTGGGCTCCGCATCAAAAATATTCTTCCCTTTATCATTCCCCTTGTTGGGTTATAACTCAGAGTTAGAACATGCATCTGATTTAGAAGCCTTCAGCTCGGCCACCAGGGACTACTTGGCCAAACACACAATTGTGTTGTGAGTGGAGCTCTTATGGATCTCACACCACTTTTCTATGTCTTTCTTTGGCTTTGTGGTGTTGCTACTCATTTTCATCTTTGACAGGCTGTCCTAGGACACCCTGCCTTGGCCTTGTCCTTTGTTCTATGGTTTTGGGATGTGTTTCCCTTGCTTTTGAATCGTAGATCCAAAGTCTCGCTTCTTCTATTTCAATTTCTTCTCAATATTTCCGACATACCAATATGTTGCACCAAGAGAGGAGATGTCAAGGAACTCAATTTACTCTTGGACGTATCTATGCATAAAAATATTGTACTTAAGCACTTAATGTTTCTCTGAACCTTGTATACCCAACTTTTTATGCAGGGTATGGAACAAATTTGTCAACTCTTGCACACATTTCTCCCTTTGCTCCCAAAACATAGTCCATTGTATGTAGTTGTTCTTGTTATCACTGGAAAATTGGACAAGAAAAGATGGCATTATTTAATGTTAGGTAGAAGGATTTACAGGGTTGAGAGACATTAGAGAATCTGAAGTATTTAAAAATCTCTAAGGTTTGAAAGGAAAAATCAAATTGTGCACATAAAGAACCAGTCAAATGCGCCTTTGCCTACAGAATTCTTTGATAAGCATGCCTTTTCGTGAACTTTCCTCAAAAAGCTGCACGATCCTCAGAGTGGCGAGAGTCACTTCCTGGGACCACAAGGCGCACTCTAGGACATTGATCCCACACTTGAGGCTACCTAAGGACATTCACCAAGCCTCCTTAGGACCCCAAAGGAGCACACAATGGAATAAATGTTGCACACAATGGAATCACCCTCGTCTCTTGGGTCACCATCCACAATGTACCAAGAGAGGGAAGGAGGATTTTAATTCTCCTATAAAAGGCCACGAAGAGATGAAAAATATGAGAGAACATTGTTATGATGGCCAGAATTGCCCCAAGCAATACCAGTAGTGTGTGATTCGGAGCAGAGATAGAGGGGACTTAGTTTTTGTCCATCCAACAACTCCAGTCCACCATAGTGGAGAGAGGGAGACTTTGCTCCAAGGAAGCTCGAAAGTAAATACATCCTTGCATCGAGATTTGGAGCTCCATAGTTCCAAGGGCCCCTTGGCAAGTGGGTTAAAGTTTCATCCTCATTTCCTACCAGCACTCAATAAAAGGGGACGTAAGCACCACCGTTTCGATTATTGAAGTTTTTTTACTCTATTTAGAGCTTTTGGTTTATTTGTTTTAGCTTTAGTATAGTTTTTATGTTTGAATATGCATGCTATTTCTCTATCTAGTATGTTTATGTTTTAGCATGTTCCACCAACTTTCTTGACTCCATCTATTTTCTACCTGTGGCCAGTAAATTAAGAGGGAAAAATAAGCCCTCTTAAGTAAGTGTGATTTGGTATATTCATGCACCAAACACACCAACATAGGATTGGCGACTCCACTAACTTTTATTTCCATGTTTATGTGGTTGTTCCTTTTTGCAGAGACCTCTGTCTTTGCTGTGGAGTTGGGATGGAACTACCTTCTTTCTCTCCTTCATTGTCTGGTTCATCCCAAGTGATAGGTTGAAGCTGAAGAACTCCCAAAAAATTACATTGTAGGAAATTGTGCGGCTTTCTTCGAGACAGATGCACCCTAGTGTGCACGTTCAGAGGCGACCTCGGCGCAAGAATCGCGCATGTTTCAGCCTTTTGCGCGTGGAAACCAGAAGTAGGATTTTTCATACTCTTTCCATCTTTTTCTTGCTTGTAAAGGTGTCTGGAAGCCCATAATACATCTTCCAACACTGGTTGAGGTGCCTCACAACTTGCTAAAGTTCACTCTTAGCTACTTTTAGTAGTTTAGGTGTTGGCTTTATTTCAAGTTGATTTTCGCAAAGTTAACACAGAGTTTAAGTAGGAGGAAAATTAACTTGCATTCTGAAATAATTTGTGTTTCACGAATTTAGGTACCAAAACACCTAGATAAAGAGCCAAAGTAAGTGGCCCAAGTCCATGCATGCTTAGCTAGTTCTTTTTTCTAGTGTAAAAGTCATTAGTTTAGTTCAATCTTTGCACTAGGATTTCAGGACCAAGATCAAATTGTCGATAGAGGAGAAAGTAATCTCTATTGTCTTTGCACCCTCTGGTGATCCTAGGCAATCATATGAAAAATCTTTATTCACAACTCACCATCTCCCTATAGTTTATCATTTAGATTAACTAGGAAAAAGTGAAAGCTACGCATATCCACACATGTTTTTCTTTTGAGAAGGAACAATGAAACATAGTTTAAATAGGGGATTTTGAAAAGGATGATCACATATCCACATGTTCAAACTATGCTCTTTTTCACCTTTTATTCACACACATCCACACCCTACGTGAAGTAAAGACACCTAAACCTAACTTAACAAATCTCACTAAATTCTCCCCTAAGGGGCCACAAAAGAATTTATAATCTAAGTTAGGACCAAGGGGGTAGGCATCCAAAAATCTTCCTTGGTCATTATTTATCTTGAAACATAGAAGTTGACTTCTTATGGAGATTTCAAATCTGCCTATTAGCCCACGGAAAATAAAACCTGAGCACGGCAGAGACCTGATTTAGAGGGTGTTAGGGCGAGGCCCAGTGCGTGAGACATCAATTGGGGCTACCTGACCCAGCTGATACTCGATACTTTCAGCTAAATTATGCAAAAGCCCAAGACTCAAATGCTCACGTGGGACGGTGGCACTTAGTGGCCAAAATTAGGGCATCCTTTCCCTATAGGTGACGATGTAGGCAGCACTAGATCCTCTACCCTTACCTTGGTGAATTTTCCTTGGTTGAATGGGGGTGTCGCCAGCTCTTTCGAGATGTTGTGCCAGCATTCTCAAGATATATTATCAAGGCCCAGTTACATTTGAGTGTGTGAGGATGATTATGTCTTCTAGGATTTGTGTATCATACGCAAACAAAAAAACCATATTTTTTGATTGGTTGATCACATAGGATTAATATAAAGGGAAAATTTATTTTATTTTCACTTTGTTTTATGTATGCGATCTGATTTTTTCTTTGCTTATAATCTCTATCCTCTCAGATATCTACAAATCCATACATAGTCAATTCTAGAACAGACCCAATGAGACCTCGCCGATCTAGAAATATTTTGGACCTCCCCGCATAACGAGGAGGGGTTCTAGGTATTTCACCATTTAAGCATCGAGGACGGAACACTGCCACCTCTATTGGTTCATCCTTTATTAGGGCATATTTAGTTGGAAACCCTAGTCGGTCTCCCAACGCCACACCGGTGAACACCCTCACAGGGTCACCACACACTACTCCTCCCACAACCCCTAGAAGGCAGAGGTGTGCTACCCATTCGGGAAGCCAGTTGAATGCACAACAGAGCATGTCATAGACAAACCCTATTCCTAACCAAAACATTGTTTTTTCACAAATCGAAATGGCTAAAAACTCGTAGTCACTTTTTCTAGCTTTGTTAAATATACCAGATTTAACCAAATTGAAAAACGACCGCATTGCACGCAACCCCATATGGCCTCCCATGCCCACGAAGCTCCCTTCGGAAATTCCAAAGTTCGAAGGAAAGCAAGCAGAAGACCTAGGAAATCATGTTATGACTTTCCACCTGTGGTGTTTGTCGAACAACATCGTTGATGATACTATTTGACTAAGACTATTTCAATACACTCTAACCGGAGTAGCAACAAAATGGTATGTGGAGAAACCCTCTTCTACGTATGGAACCTTTAGTGCCCCGCTACTCCGTTCCTGACCTATTTTCAGTTACCCGTCCACCACAATTCCAGAATGGAGTTACTGACCCACGTTAAGCAAACCCCCGCTGTCCATATCTCGGACCATCTCCATGAATGGTGGCGGCGTCATAGTTTGTGCAAAGCCAAACTTAAAGATCGAGTTATGTTAGACTTGTTCTTGAAAAATCTCACCATAGAGATTTCGAAGGATGTGGCGCAACAAAAGCCTATATCTGAAGAGGATGCCATCAGTAAGGCCCAATAGCTCGAGCTGATCTATATGTAGTCAGGGTATAGTTACAATATCCTGCTGAATGCCCCGTGCATGCAAACTTACAAAGAATTGGCAGGTGCATCGAAGTCTGCAGAGGGTTTAATTGGGTCATTGACCCAAAATCACCTAAGCAGCAATGTTCAATACCCCAGTTACACGTATGATTCTACCCATAACATACCACAACTCAGCTACCAATGTCATGACATGCCTCTGCAAAATTTGACCAATAGGGCGATATCGTATGATCATCATCATGGAGGACCCTATCCTCCAGCTCAAGGGACCCAGTACATAGATAGACATGCTGACGGAGGAGCTCCCCCGCAACAGTCATTTACAAACTAGGGACTGCATTATGCTTAGTCCCCAACACAAGACCCGCCCATGGAGAATAATGAACAGGTTAACTTCGTGCAACCCTCCCAAATCCAATTGCACCAACCATATAAATAGGAGAATCCAAATTATCCTCCTAACACGGTTAAGAAAAAAGGAAAAAATAGGCCTAAAGGAAATCCTAAACAGGGGGTAGCAATCAGAAACACCCTCCGCGATATTAGGTTGGAAGAAAATCCAACCAAGATCAAAACCAGGAACCAAGAAACTCCTAGAGGCAGAACAAAAGGCCAATTCTCTGGAAAAACCACTCTTGTTCGACTGTCGTCAGTATGACCATTACACTCACCACTATCCCGACCTCCCTGAGTTGAAGAAGTTACAAAGTAACCATGGACAAAGGGAATCCTTCTAGCAAAAAATAGTGATGCAAGAGCCTTTCCCCCATCAAGGGACAATCAACACATAGCAAGAAAATCCTGACAATTCTGGAAAAAATAGCCACGAAATCTATGTGACTAGCAAAGAAAATTTGTTTTAGACATGGAATTGAAATTACGACACCCCAACAGATACCAACACGTCAGGGGCTAGTACCAGTGCACCAACAACACCTTTGACCATATCAAATATGCCTATTGAAACTTTTCAAAAAATGGCTAAGGGACTAACTAGGTGGGCAGGAAATTATTCAAAAGCAGCCAATAACTATAACATTGTGGATGATCTAGCTCAATCTCCCGCCACTATGTGACCTTTGGAGGTGATACAATCATGCCCAACGTAGCATAAAGCCTTACTTTCCACCCTAGTAGCCATCGACCCTACCAATTCGTGCCTAATGGCTTTTGATTTAGAAAAAGACACCCCTAGGCTTCCCTCAATGGTCGCCTTTCAGATACTAGTATTGGTCCAAAACATTACCATTCACTGATGTGTCATTGACGAGGGTGCATCAACATGAATCATGTCAAAGAATGTTTGACAGAAGTTAGGGTCCCTCGAACTAAAGCCATCAAACATCATGCTTAGAGCATACGATGGTCACCCTTCAGCCCCCATCGGTCTCTACAAAAATGTCTTGGTATTCTTTGTTGGACTTTTGATTCAATGCTCCCCGTGTGTTTCGCGACATGGATTAACTGCCTCTTGTGGATCCTAACTCTGGCGATTGTAGCGGAGACTAATGCCTGTGGGTTTTGGTCTAATGGCAATCGTGATTCCAACAATTGGTGTCTGAGTGACAAGTCTCGAGTTCAAAACTCACCCAGCTCACGTTGGGGGGGAGATTGTTTGACATTTGATTCAATGCTCCCTGTGTGTTTCACGACATGTACTAGCCACCTCTCGTGGATCCTAAATCTGGTGATTGTAGCAGAGACTAATGCCTACGGGTTTTGGTCTAACGATAATCATGATTCCAACATTCTTAGCCATAAAGATGGTCGTTATAGACATTGAAGTCTTGGACACCCAGTTGGACTACAATATACTCCTTGGTTGGAGTTATATGTACGCCATGCCAACCATTGCCTCCTCTATCTTCCAAACTATGATGCTCCCCCATGAGGACCACATCGTTACTATCGACCAATTAACGCATAGCAAAAAGTGGCCCCTAAAAAATACTGATGTCATTCTACCCTATGTAGACACATTTTCGGACGTGCTTACATGGTACCAAGAACATGTCCTTGGCTAGTTCAAACCGTCGTCCATCATAGGGTCATTCCTAGGAGATCCCTCTGTTATACCTGAGTCATCACCTGATGTCACAGTTTCTCCGATGTGCATGATGTCCACATCAAGAACTGAAGCTAGTCAGGACACAGAGATGAGCAGTAATATCACAAAATCCTTGCCCACAGTATCCTCTCTAGCCTATGCTACCTCCCAAACTCCTTTCTTCTTCCCCCCAACTAGTTTTGTGTCACAACAGGTCATAGTCACTGTGGTCCTACCAAAATTATCATTTTCAATACCAGTTTGGTACCTATTCCCACTCACTGCAATGGGAGTTGCACACATAAGCTCTACAGGGTTAATCCCCATCAATCCTGAACTGGCCCCAGTCGTTCAGGAGATGGTACCAAACATCCCTGCAAAGGAAATTCCCATTTCAGAACTGATGATTACGACTAAGAAAACCGAGAGGAGAAGAAAGAAGGTGGAGAATCCCACCACGCAATGGGAATCACCACCTTGCCCCATATGTGATGCAGTAGGCCACCCTACCCACATCTGCCCCGAGCTAGACAAATTAAAACCGCTCCTTAGCTTTACGACAGACATCGTGACACCATGTTCTCATAAAAATGAACCTTCCACCAAAATTCAAGGAAAATAATTGCGTACCAATCACGCATGCACTATCTGAAACAATTATGGGCACTATACCCATCATTTCCCAAAAATCCCATGATATAGGGATGCCTTACATGCCATTGAGCAATCCTACCAAGAGGATCCCTCCACCGAGTCATATGGAGATGAACCTCGCACCATCCTTTACCTGCAAGAGGAACGAGAGTCTCTTGAAAGACTCCCATTTATATTTCCCTCTCCTATCATATGATGCACATTGTGTGATGAACATGGTCACTTCATCGAAGAATTCACAGCCCTTGAACTCATCCATAGATGGTATCCCATAGAGCATGTTTCTTATGTTGGTTTGGAGGTAGCGCAATTCACATTTCCTTTATGTGTCGACAACCACATTTCGAAAATTGCCACTATATCCCCCAATTCCAGTTAACACTGGCTAGTTTTTGCTCAACCATAGTCCACCTCTCCCAAGAAGATGGTGTAGTCTCGGAATCTACAAACAGCTCGACAACCCAGGAATATGTGACGACTAGATCCATCCTCTTTTTGTCAGCTGAAAAGTGACCGATCAGGGAACCTTTAGTCACCCCCAACCACTCTCTTCAGAGAAGATCAACATGTGCGTTATGTAAAACACCCAATCATGTGGTCGCCACCTGCCCTGACTTAGAAGTGCTACGCCACTGGTACCCCGTCATGCCACCAACTGAGCATGATGGGCACCCCATATCTAGGCTAATTTTCCGAGTATGTCAGGGAAATCATTGTGGATAGTGTTGTATGTATATCTCGAGAGTTCTTCCTCTAATTAATATGATACATACATTATAGAGGAAACAAGACAATCTCTTCAAATGGTATAGGAACTATATCACCCCCAAACCAGTAACCCCACACCCACATCGGCATGATGGGCAAACTAGGATGGTGCACCAACCACGCATTACCCAGGTACAACCTAGGATAACATGCAGACTATGCGACCTAATTGGCCACTGGGTCAATCAATGCAAGGAACTGATGCACCTCGCAAATAGTTTTTGCACAGTCCCTTCTCTCCCTAAGAGACTTCTCTCTAATCGAGAGAAAATCATGCATACTTATTTTTGGATTTGTTCACACTTTCATCATACAATTAAATGTGAGTATCCCACCAAGCTAAGAGTGGCAAGAGCAGCATTGATTCCATGCTCCCCAAAATATCTAGACACACCCAAGCTAAAGACATGCAAATGGAAGCAGAAGACCTCATCTTCTGCAACGGATCCTTTCTAAGAGTCCACGTCAGGGACGAAGAGTAGTGTTGATTCCCACAAAATCTACTCAGTTGGCACATTTGTACCATGCACCATTCGCACTGGCCATAACCATGAACCAAAGGCATGCCCGCTAATGGAAACATTCAGGCACCTCTGCACTAGGCACAATTTTCACTGACAAGAAATTGACTATCCTAACAGGGGACCCAACCTTGCGCTCATGCAAGCTCCCATCATGGATATTCTTCCCCCACAAAATGTGGATGAAACGATACATCATATATGAATTGTATCATCATGTATCAGAACTATGAATCGAGGTGTTCACTCCTCTGCCATAAGTGTTGAGTCAGCTGAAACTACGAGAGTAGTTGTACCTACAACAGTGTAGACCCAATCTGTCTATACTCTTTCGAGTGCATTTGGTTCCACCATGTCAACAATGGAATCCTTCTCATGTCCATCAACTAGCTCCGTCCAAATTGAACCTCTTTGGCATAGCCTTGCGTATGATCAATCCTCCTTAGGGTCCCTATTTCGTTCAGACGAGGACATCCTAGAAGCCATGAAAGAGCCAGATTATCCATGGGATGCAATGCATCACCGTTCACTTATTCTCCCGAAGCAAATGTTTAGTCCTGACAAGACAAAAGAACAAGAGATTTATGTGATTGAATCAAAAGATTTCCTCTCGTCAGGGAAATTTCATTGGTTTAAGAATCCTATCCCAGTGCTCAATGCGTTCAAGGAAGGAAATATGTCAAACATCTCACTTAATTTCAAGGTGAACATATACCAAAATCCTGGAAAGGTCGAAGAAATCTCACTGTGGGTAGCATGCTCTCTAGAAGAAATAAACTCTTATACCCAATTGCTACAAGAGTATAGAGATATCTTCGCGTGGGACTAAGAAATTCTTGGGCTTAGTCCCATTATCATAGAGCACCATATTGACACTTGGCCTGCCATACCTCCAGTACACCAAAAAAAACGTCAACTTCACCCATCAAATGCAGAAGCAATAAAACAAGAAATTGATAAGCTTGACAAAGGTGGGTTTATCTACCCCATTGCTTACACATCTAGGGTTTCCAACCCTCTTCCCGTCATGAAAAAAAAGTGCACATTATGTGTTTGCACCGACTTTTAGGATTTGAGCAAAGCATGTGCTAAGGAAAATTATCCCACCCCATTCATAGACCAGGTCATCGATGCTTCTGTGGGTCACGAGGCTCTCTCCTTTATGGACGGATCCTCCGATACAATCAAATTCAAATCTGCCATATAAACTGGTACAAAACCGCATTCACCACCCCTTGGGGCACATTCACATACAAGGTAATGTTGTTTGGCCTAAAAAACGCTGGAGGCACCTTCCAGAGGGCCATGAACTATATATTTCATGATTTGGCACACCTTATCCTCACCTACTTGGATGACCTAACTGTCCGCTCCAACAAGCGCTCAGACCATCTTGAGGATCTGCGATTGGTATTCCAACGATGCTGACAATACAAACTATGCTTGAACCCCCTCAAGTGTGTCTTCTACGTCACATTAGGAAGACTCCTAGGGTTTATTGTGTCCCAACAAGGGATTCATGTGGACCCCCCCAAGGTCCAAGCCATCAAAGAGTAACCTCCACCTCGAACCCTCAAGCAGCTACAAAGCCTACAGGGAAAGGGAAATTTTCTGAGACGCTTCATCCTAGATTATGCTACTTGTGCTCAAGGGTTCATTCACCTCCTTCGCGAGGACATCCCATTCAAATGGGAGGATCATGCCCAACAAGCATTCAATGCACTGAAAGAAACATTGTCTTCAACACCGCTCATCAGTCCCCTAGACTATAATAAAGATTACATCCTGTATCTATCAACTTACAAGACCGCCTTGGATGAAGTATTGATTTAGGAATGCCCGGATGGGAAGGAGCACGTAATCTACTATGTCAGCAAAACCTTAGCAGGCCCAACATTAAGATATGAGCCCGAAGAAAAGACTGCCCTATGATTAATACATGCAATCCAAAAGCTTCACCACTACATCATCTTAAAGACCACTACGGTCATCGTAGATATTAATCCCATCAAATATGTTCTTACTCGCCACCTAATGAACCACAGCTACACCCGCTGGATAGTCATTCTCTAAGAATATGACTTACAGTTTCACTCCCCTAAAGGCAAAAAGGCGCTTATTGTAGTAGAGTTCATTATGGGCCTCCCAAGAAATACCAAGGGATCACCAGTAAATGATTTTCCACCAGATGAACATCTCTTCTTTGTAGCAACTGATGAACCTTGGTACAGAGATATTCTCCTCTTCTTATGAGCCCAAAATTTTAGACCTCATCTCACTCAAGACGACTGTCAGCGCATTCACCATCAGGCCCCTTGATACCTCCTCATGGGAGATGTTTTGTACTGACAGGGCATCGACACCATTTTACATTGATGCCTTACTCACGACCAAGCGGAACTAGGCCTTAATGACTGTCGTGGAGGAGCTTCTAGCGGTCACCTCTCTCAGATGGCCACTGCCCAAAAATTCCTATGGGCTCGATATTTCTGGTACTCCCAGTTTCGCAATTGCATTACAGCAGTCAAGAGATGTGAACGATGCCAACAATTCAGTCATAAAGTGAGAGCCCCTCCTGCTTTTGTGCACCCCATCATCGTCGCCGACCCCTTTTGTAAATGGGTAATCGACTTCATGACTTGAAACCCCGCATCATCTCGCAATCATAATTAAATCAGAGTGGTTTTTGATTATTTCACCAAGTGGGAGGAAGCCATGCCCACATATGAAAACTCCACAGAAATCGTTGCTCGATTTTTGTTTAACCACATGATTGCCCGTTTCAGCGTTCCCAATGAGTTAGTAGCGCTTGTAGAGAAAGTAGCGCTCCCGTTCCTTAGCTCTGGCAGATCACAATCCTCATGATCTCCGTGATTGGACACCTGCACACGTAAGAAACAAAACAAACGCAAGCATAAAATCCATTATATGCAACTATATGCCAGTCAGAGAAGACATAACTCATCATCATAATCAACAACAGAAGTGGAACCATAACCAATAGTCGTTTATCATTAATCAATGAAGAATACAACCATAGCTCTGATGCTGAATTCTCCTTCGGAGGGTCGCCAGCGAAACACGTCTCGAAAAATCCTGTCGGGGATGGGACAAACCTCTCTCTTCGGATGTCTCGACAATAATCTCCTTGCTTAGATTTGGCCTTAATGGAATGAATCAAGGCTCTTGCAGCATAAGGCTCTGATGGCTCTTGGGAACTTGGAGACTAGCTTACAAAGGAGATGAGCAAGATTTTATAGATGGAGGAAGGGGAGTTGGGATCCCTATAATCATGGGATTGGCCCTATCCTCAAGGAAGCTTCCATGAGAGGTGGAAAACCACTTCCTCTACATGGAGATCCAGAGCCAAACCTCCCAACTCAAATTAGATACCAGTTTGTGGATTGGTTAGGACAAAACTTCTGCCATTTATTTTTAAAAAACACTCCTTAAAATGGCTGGCGCGAGTGTGACTCTGAGACAGAGTGCCAATTGGCGCACCCTCTTTGAAGGATTTCCCCCATTGGCGCGGGTACTAAACTGGCTCCCCGCGCCAATGCAAAAAGGGGTGGTTTTAGGGTTTTTCACAAGGAGTTGTCTTCAAGGCAATGAAAGCTCATGTTCAAAGGGATGTTATGAAATTGGTTTCAAGTCATGTCACTACTCACAGGTCATGGAATGAGCCCTCCAATTGTGCGGGATGGGGAATTGCAGGGACGGTGACAAATTGTTGTGTAACAAATGCCCCCTAAAGCATGAGGCCCGAAAGAGAGAGAGGGGTGAAATGATTTACAAGAACGTGTCCAACTGAAAACACCGCCGTTGGAAAACCTGCGTAGAGAAGTACAACCGATATCTCAAATACATGATAGATACGTGGTATGGGTGCAGCCATCCATAACAGAGTATGTAATAATCCAGATCTGACGCATGGGCGCAGCCATCCAGTGAGGATCGGTAAATAGAATCAGGTATGGTTGCAGCCATCCAATCAGTGAGTCATGTAAATAATCATAATAATCCACAAAATCCAAGCTTGGATTATAACAGGCAGAATCCAGGGTCTTGCGCTCCATCTCTACCCAAACAAAGTACAAGTTCAAGCATGCGAATATGTGAGCTGAAGTCGAACATGCAAGAACATCGCCTGATTACCAGCCAATGATGAAAGCTGTTAACAGATGCGAGAGGTACCACCATTAATGCCAATGGTCCTCAAGGTACTACAGGTACAATATATGGCATGTGAACAATGAGATGACGTCGAACACCCGCAGAATCACTCGATCAGAGGCAAATGATGAAAACCTCACGTCGAATGCGAAGAACCTGCCATTGAGGCATGCAGGCTCTAAGGTACCAGAAGGGAGTCTCTAGATCATCTTCCTGGATAATGAGTTGAAGTCGACAGGAAGTGACCTTGATCGAAGGTGGGCCATAGTGTTTCCCACATCATCGACGCGAGACAGAGGAACATAATGTCTTTGTGAATCAAGATCAGATGAGAATCAGAGGAAGGTTGATACTTGCAGAGGTCAACTTCTCTTGAACATATGAACGGCACGACAGTGGACTTGGCAGTATTTGACATCAAAAGATCAGAGGTCATGGTGACGAGGCAAAGAGTAGATGAGAGGTCAAAAGGGATCACCCAAACCCACGGAGGCAAGTGAAAAAAGAGATGAGATGTCCCCAACCCGACACGAATGCAGACAAGTGCCATGTTCAAGAGTGACATACTGCCGACATGACAATGATGCTGGTTTCGTCCCATTTTCCCCCACCATTTACAAGCTATTAGTTCGTCTCTGATTTAACCATCCTAGTACATTTAAGTCTGAGGGAAGGAGCGTAGGAGCGACTTGAATAACATCATTACGACTGAATCCAATGTCATCAGGGTTTAACGAGTCTGACAGAGGAAGAACTCGACGTCTTTTCATATTTAGAGAGTTTGAAAAGACAGCGGAAAAGTAAACTCCAACGGTCCCTTTTCGTAAATATTTTCTCAGACCTGAAAAGGTAGAAAACAATATCTGAGAAAACCTCCTAGTCGTGATAGGCTAGGGTATTCCTTTTTCGTAAATAATCTATCCCAGCCCGAAAAAGGGGTAAACGTATACTCAGTAGATGTCGTTTCGGGGCCACTTTAACAAGATCGAAACGAAAAGGGCCTCAGAAATCTTTTCATGTTTAGAGAGTCAAAAAAGAGCTGAAAGATGACTCCAAAATGACTTTTCGTGTATTTACCAAGTCCGAAAAAGTATAAAATACAACTCGTGTCACTGTTTAAGTTGCGTAAAAACCTGTTGCTGCACATAAAGGCAAGTGTAAAATCCATTTTTGACAAAATATATTAAAATATTGATAAATAATGACTTTCTAAAACCTAATTAGATTTCAAAAAGTTATAAATAAGTCTGAAATGGTAAAAACAAAATTACTTTTACTATTTACCTCATTGGAGAGCAACAGTGGTCCATTTTTGTGTGCAAACTTCTGACGACGACTGCGACTAATCCGGGCTACAATTCAGATCCCTGTTTGTTCCAGGTAAGAGGCGCTTCTCTGACCTCCATTTCGATCCATTTTTAGGAGATTTTTATTATGTATTAGACTTCTGGGCGAACCCTTTTGAAATTTTAGGGCTCGCTCCATTGGCGTGGGTATCGGGCACGGACCCGCGCCAATGGACATTTCTTCACAAAGAGGTCGCGCCAATGACGCAACACAATTTTTCACTCAAAATTTTGAAAATGTGAGCTATCTATGTGGATTTTCAAATGTTCCAGAGATTTAACAATGTATTTTTTATTGTGTTGATGCAGATATAAAGGCAAAAATGGTTATTGAATGGAAGGAGAGGGAAAATGGAGAGGAAGATGAAATGGCTATCGAGAATGAAGCCTGCATGACTGCACTTAAGAACTATGGACTTAAGAATTTCTTCCTCACACCTTGTTTACGAGCTCAACAGGAGCTACTACAATACTTGGTCAGTATATGGGACGAAAATGAAGAAGTATTTAAACTTCGGGACCAAGTGCTGGAACTGGAGATTTCTGACGTATATTTCATAACCGGATTGTCGCGCAGAGGTCCAGTGCCCATCCTAACAGGAAACAGACCATCTGGGGAAAATATGGAGCAAGTAATGGCGAGGGTGTGCCCAGGGGCACGAACCGGATCAGGAAGCGGGAAGGTGGAAATCCACACTGTTCGGGATCTAGCACTGAGAGTAGTGCTGCACACCATCACACGAGCTGCGGAATCGCAAGCTCCACACGAGGCAACCAAGGCCCAAATCCTACTAGCCGCTGAGTGTATGAGTCCAACAATGTTTGATTGGGCTACTGTAGTGACAACAAATATCAAGAGGCAGCTCACAAAGTGCAAGCAAGTCAAATTGAAGCAGTTTGGATATGGTTCCATTTTGGTATCGTTCATCCTGGAACGACTACCTATCTTCCAGGGCCAAGGGGCCACAGTTGTTGAGCCGATACCAAGAGAGCCAAGGATGGCTCGCTGGGCAGCACTTATGCCCAGATCAAGAGGAGGCCAACAGATGTCCCAGAGGCCAAATTTTTTTGGATGGTTACGACATTAGTTGATCGTGGTCGAGGATTGGCCCTATGCCAGGACTGATTTCACTGGAGACCCAGATCTCCCACTTCCAGAGGGGGATGACTAGGACGAGGAGTTGGGTATGACCTCTCTTTTTGATCTTTTTTTTTTTATGATTTTTTGGGTAATACATGTCCGTTCTAACACCAGTTTTATATGTATGCAGATGTCGGCCCAGAGAGACCTGCCAGTATGTATCCCATTGCATGGAGAACTCAGCCCGCAGCTGACCCTCAGGCAGAGGGTGCCGAGGGAGGAGAGTTGATCTAGAACCTTGAGGGGAATGCCCAGGGGATTCCAGACTATGCCCGGCTGGTATATGTCTCGATGGCGTATCAGAGACATACCGTGGGAGTGCCTAGTCGCCTCCACCGACTTTTGAGACGCTTAGTGCGCGCGGTAGCATGTTACCACGAGCACCATGTAGATTACACACCTAGGGCTTCTTTCATGCATATTTTTTGAGAGACATGTCATCTCTGGATGTATTAAGACGAACATGTATATTTTTTGATTTTATGTGATGCACACTATGTAAACGTTTCGACACACACACACACACACACACACACATATATATATACATACCTCTTTTTGGATGGATTTTTTTACATGTGATGATGTTTTTGTATATGCTATGCAAATGTATAATACAATGTTATTTAATGTATTGGTTGCATAACAAACGACCCAATGAAAAATTTTACATAATGTATCTAATCACACATTTTATTTTTATGCAAGCTTAAAAGCACACATGGAAACACACATGCAGACTATGCTTGGAAATGAGTTTTATTTTTATGCAAGCTTAAAACACAAACTATGTTTGAGAAATATGGGCATGCCCCCCAGCATGGTGTCTCAATTTGAGGTACATTCCCCCCAAGCTTCAGTCCATAGGAAATGGATTGAAGGTTGAAAAGGAGATTTGAAACTAAATCTATCAAAACTCGAATTGAATGTGCTCGTGTTTCATTATTTTAACGAGGTTGACACACTTAAAAGACCTGTCCTCGTTGCCGCTTGTTTCATTGTTTTAGGAGCTTGACACAAGAGGAAGAACTATGCTCCGATGAGCTCAACGGAGGAGGCTTAGGAGAGAGATGATCAGATACATCACGCTCTAGACAATCGGACATTGCCCCCAGGTTGGGCATGAAGGAGGAACGATGATGTCCATCATTCCAAGGCAGCTCCTCAAGAGACATCTTTTCAACAATGGCTTCGTCAGAAGGAAAAATCTCTTTAAGAGGATCAGGCGAGTCGGCCTCGCCGAGCCAGGGGGATTGAGAGTAGACATCTAAAGCCATGCTCGAAGGAGCATGCTGAGGAGGGGGAGGATCAGATGCGGCGATGATTTCACAGTAGTTAATCTCTACTGAAGTTAAGGGCATCTGATCCTCCCCCTCCCCAGCGGAGTCGCCAATTTGTTGTGGAGGTAAATCCCCTCTGCGGACAAAGGCGATCCCTACTAACCCAGACCGGGTCTAGCAACAATCATCACACACTATAGTGCAGGTTCCTAATTGCAAATAAACCAACTAGCAATGAAGGCTTACCTGGAATCCAACGCTGTCGCTTGTAGAGAAAGTAGCACTCCCGTTCCTTAGCTCTGGCAGATCACAATCCTCACGATCTCCATGATCGGACACCTGCACACGCAAGAAACAAAACAAACGCAAGCATAAAATCTAGTATATGCAACTATATGCCAGTCAGAGAAGACATAACTCATCATCATAGTCAACAACAGGAGTGGAACCATAACCAATAGTCGTTTATCATTAATCAATCAAATAAGAATACAACCATAGCTCTGAAGCTGAATTATCCTTCGGAGGGTCGCCAGCGGAACACGTCTCGAAAAAGCCTGTCGGGGATGGGACAAACCTCTCTCTTCGGATGTCTCGACAATAATCTCCTTGCTTAGATTTGGCCTTAAGGGAATGAATCAAGGCTCTTGCAGCATAAGGCTCTGATGGCTCTTGGGAACTTGGAGACTAGCTTGCAAAGGAGATGAGCAAGATTTTATAGATGGAGGAAGGGGAGTTGGGATCCCTATAATCATGGGATTGGCCCTATCCTCAAGGAATCTTCCATGAGAGGTGGCAAACCACTTCCTCTACATGGAGATCCGGAGCCAAACCTCCCAACTCAAATTAGATACCAGTTTTTGGATTGGTTAGGACGAAACTTCCGCCATTTATTTTTAAAAAACACTCCTTAAAATGGCTGTCGTGAGTGCGAATTTGAGACAGAGCGCCAATTGGCACGCGCTCTTTGAAGGATTTCCCCCATTGGTTCGAGTACTGAACTGGCTCCCCGTGCCAATGCAAAAAGGGGTGTTTTTAGGGTTTTTCACAAGGAGTTGTCTTCAGGGCAATGAAAGCTCATGTTCAGAGGGATGTTATGAAAGTGGTTTCAAGTCATGTCACTGCTCACAGGTCACAGAATGAGCCCTCCAATTGTGCGGGATGGGGAATTGCAGGGACGGTGACAAATTGCTGTGTAACAGGGTCGAAGCGAGATCCCGAATTTACATGCCACCATTGAAATCCTCAATGATACCCAACCCCTAGAATAGCGTCTAGTACAACTAGAGCTCGTCGACAAAATCCGACAACAATCACGACAAAAAAACGAGGCCCACAAGAAATGGGTAAAAGCATCGTTCGACTGCCACATCAATCCTTGCTCATTCACTGAGGTAGAACTATTCCCCCACTACGATGTTGCAAAAGAATCCCTAGGGCCAGGAAAGTTCGAAACCTTGTGGAAAGGACCCTACATGATAAAAAATTTCCTCCTCAAGGGTGCATAAATATTGACTGAACCAGACGAGAGATGCCTCAGCAACCCTGTCAATGGCCTTTACCTCAAGAAATTCTACCCATAGGGGCCGAGAAGGCCCTTCCCTAGAGTCAACATACACAAACCCAAACATTGTAATTTTTTGACCAAAATAATTGTTACAAAATGCGCTCGAGTGTCACAATGGATTACCAACCCGACCCTTACTTCAGATTTGCCGATGGAGCATCGTGATGGTCTCAGATTTTAGCAGCAGCTACCTGGGTTATCTATCACCTTACCGATCACCACTCTGCACCAATGGTGTCCGTATCAATTTAGCAACAAAAAATCAGGCAAAATATGATGTCGTTATCAGAGTTATGTGCGACGCACTCCATCAGGGCATACGCCATATACATATATACCTTGATTCCCAGTTAGTAGTGTCGTAGTTAAACCAAACATTTGAGGTACGAGATTCACGTATGTTTGGAAAATACTTGCGTGCAAAAATATTAAGCGTACAATTTGACTAAATTACATTTACACATGTACCAAGAAGTCAAAGCCAAATAGTTGATCGCATAGCTAACAATATTCTTAACTGGAATGCATCTCTATAAACCATCATACATAAAAAACAAAATCATAGAACGCATAAATATCCATCAGCATAACATAATCCATAAGCAAAAACAGGGGGCATGCCATGTAGAGCCGCAAAAAATATCTCGTGCATATATATATATATATATATATATATATATATATATATATATATATCAAAATGTATGTGTCTGAGTACAAAAAATAGTGTCTGACCCACCGGTCAGCCCAAAGGATATAAATATACAAGTCGAAAAAAATAGGGCGAGCATCCTCATAATGGGTGCTTTCCCCGTGTACCCCCGGGTGGGGCACCTGGACCCACTGTCGCTTCTCGTACCACTACTGGAGTTGCTGTCAATGGCAAGATCGCTACCCGACGTAAAACTGGCCAATAGCCCCTCTCCCGGGCCATCAAGGTCTCCAGCCATACATCCCCGAGGTCATCCAAAAAGCCTCGAGTTGGCATCCCCTAGGTTAAGTGGTCCACTTGATCCCAGGCATCCTTTAGAGCTACCACCCCCTCGGTCAGCTTCGCAACACGAGCCTCTGCCGCATCAGCACGAGCTCACTCAACAGCAGTCTCGGCGACAGCCAAGATGCTACCCTCACTTGAAGGGCCAGCCTCACCACTCGGTGCTCCACCTAGAGGTTGAGTAAGAGCTCCTCCCTGCCCCCCAAGAGCTCATCGAGGTTGCCGAATCGGCTGGTGGCCAACCAATTGAGCCACAGGATGACTGATCAAGCCAACATATGCAAGTGTAACCAAAAATATGCCACTGTCATCATAATACACATATAAATATAAATACTCAAATAAATGTAGAAAACACAAAGACCTACCTCCTAGCCCCCAAGTGTATCCAATAGGAAGACCCATCTCTGGATCTCCCCAGAAGTCCATCCCTGCAAAATGGAATGGCAAGAACATCTGAGGGTTGGCCTCAAACCAAGCCTCATTGGTGGCATTCCAGTAATGCCCAACCCTACCACCACCTCCTCGAGGCATCACGGGTGCCCACCTTCTCAAGCGAGCCTCCTGTGGCCCCCCAGCAAGCACCGCCACCACATTTCTTAACAATACCACCCACTCGTACATAATGCTACATAAAATGCTGGCATAGGTGAACAACTTTGATCTATCCTGGACCTTCGAAAGTTGTTCCAACATCCCACCATAACAAAAACGAGAAAAGTCAAAAAAATGCCCAGCCCTCAGCTAGCGCAAGACACAGATCTGCGGACTCGATGCTCGATGAGGAGAAAACAACCCTTCTAGTCACATAATGGCCGATAAAGCACACTTCTCAGCCAAATCTGTCATTGTAGCAATGGCTATGCACCCCTCTGTAAGGGGTGCCCTGCCGCAATGACATGCTCAGAACTGATCAAGATCCACCGTCCCAGAGGGAAGTGGATACCAAAGCACCTCACCCTGAGGCAGCAGCCCGGTCACAAAGTAGATTTCCATCTCAGGACGGATAGTGAGGTCACACCCACGTAGCACCATCACCTTGCGTTGCTTGTTCCAACGCTGGATCAGGTAGTGCAAAAGTCGATCCTATGATCGAAGAAGGTCATTCTCCAGAAATTTCAGGAGACCCAATTGCGCCACCTGTTGGAATTCCTGACCATCAACAACCAAGGTAGTACAGAGGTTGGTCCAATCCCTCTAACTCCACGGCATCCTGTCATCAAAACATGATCACATGAGCAGCATTAAAAACAGTAGAAATGGATTAAATTTCCAAATTTTTTTGACAAAAATAGCCTTGGCTTTTTGCGTGCCTTTTATCCTCAGAGGCATGCAAAGGCACGCCCAAAGCTTGGATAGACATACAAAAGGCGCGCAAAAACTCCTCCTTGCGTGCAAAAGGTGTGCCAGTACCTTCATCACCCATGTGGTTAAGGGAAAAACTAGCTAAAAATACATATAAACCAGTATTGTATGGACCCCGGCACTCACAGACTGAAAAAATTAAAATACAAGACATCATGAAGTTTACCTGGCCAAAAAATTGCTAATCCCAGGTACTCAAGTTGACCGCAATGGCAAGAACTGCTCCACAAAAGCCTATGACCTCTCAATACTTAACCGACAGAAATGAATTGAAATGAACCATATTCAACTATATGTCGCCCTTTTTAGAAACTTTGGAGGACCATAACAAGAGCTCAGAAGGCCCAATCACCATACCAAAAGAAACACTGTGATCAATGTTGCATAATTCCCAAGGGCAGTGGCACACATTTGCACCCCTAAAAAAATATTTTTTTAGTGCCAGCAGGTATGCCGTCTTTGATCTTCTTTTTTAGCACATGTATTTCAAATAAATATTTGAATAAATAATATGCTTTCACTTGGGGTATTTTTTTTTGAAGTTAGTGTGCAAACCATCCACATCTCCATCCACAGAAAGTTCCATAGTAGGTATCATTCTACCCCCAACATGATAGAGTCCCAGAAAAACTCTGCATATCCTTACATCATTTCTCCATCACAAATCAACCATAGGTTCCACACATGCGACCATGTTTATCATCACCTCACCTTGCACATGATAAGAATCCTCATTGGTCGGCAGATCCTCCCCTCCATGGCGCGTGTCACTCAAATTAGACCATATATCAGAACAAAAGTGACGCCATGACCATACCACTATAGTTCGAGAAGCACCTCATGCCCCTTCACTCACCATGCATCAAGTCAAGTTTTACCATATTAAAATAAAACTCCTTTCCTGGATGACCAGGCTGTGCAAGAAGATTGAAAGTGCACTACCGCACGTCGCATTGGGCCTACCATACCTCAGTTAGCATAATCCATCTGCGACATTTTTCCATCTGCTTCATCAACCTCACACATGAGACTAATCAATGGCCCCCCCACACTTAGCAAAACAAATTCCTCACATCATCAATGAGCGAAAACTTTCATGTTTTGGGGCACCTGTCTCTGTGTTTTGTACAAACCAACCCCGTTATTTTATTCTTTTGGTAGGTTTACAAAGACCGCAAACGACACACTACATTCCCACCCACCCATTCATTTTTTCTCCCATGGAAGTAGTCCCTGGTCATCCTTGGTCAGAGTATCACACCCTCATGCAAAAGCCACCATGACATTCATAACCAGTTTATACCCACCCTAGAAGTCCTACCAACTCCAGGAATTTCCCCATCAGAAATAGTTATGACTGCTGCCAAGCTGCTTTTTATACTTCGACCTTGGGCCACTGAATCCCCATCATCAGTTTTTAGTCACCCCTCGCCATCATGCCTATGTTAAATCCATCACATCCAGGATCTTGATCCTCCATATCAGTGACCCCACCGTTCGATTAAGGCTTCTTTTTTATCGACATCAACACCTCTTTTCCAAAAAAGAAGTGGTACCTTGGATCACCCCTCTCCACAAAATGGGCATACTCGGGTGGCACTGTGGGAGACATAATTACCCACAGATGTCATCGATCCTCCTGAAATTAAACTACAACACAAGATTTCATGTCATGATGGTATCACACCTTACAATCATTGCACTTTGATCAATTTTTTTATGACTTGTCCCTTTATAAGTTCCTCTTTCAGCAATGCTTACGCGGAAAGGCACCAGACATCGCTTATGCGTACAATGCGCATTTATATACCAGACCAGGTTTACGTATATGGGTACCACTTTCCACCTATAGTCAAAGAAAAAACTCCCCAGAGGGCATCATTAGTGGTTGTCATCAACCAACAGATCACTACCATACTATTCACACAGACAAAATATGTATTTGTCAAATAGATTTTTTTAACTAGCTAAAGAATCATGAGCATGGGACATGCCCGCCTCATAGAAAATATATATATATTGTATTATAACAATGCTTGCAGGGATCCCACAGGACATGGTCGCTCTTCAAACCAGTGTAGGGCATCTCCAACTCCAAGATACACGCAGGTCTCTCTCTCTACACACAGTACACATATAATGTATTTCATCTATACAGTTCTTCCCAGACCTCAAACATTAGGGGGCAACTATAATCACTGAAAAATCGGACAAGAAAATATGGCATTATTTAATTTCAGGAAGAAGGATTTACAGGGTTGAGAGACATTAGAGAATATAAAGTATTTAAAAATATCTAAGGTTTGAAAGGAAAAATCAAATTGCGCACAGAAAGAACCAATCAAACGTGCCTTTGCGTGACTTTTCCTCAAAAAGTCGCATGGTCCTGAGAGTGGCGAGAGTCACTTTATGGGACAAAAAGGTACACTCCACGACATTGATCCCACACTTGAGGCTACCTAAAGACAACCCCCCAAGCATCCTTAGGACCTCAAAGGAGCACACAATGGAATAAATGTGGCACACAATTGAATCACCCTCCTCTCCTGGGTCACCATCCATAATGTACCAAGAGAGGGAAGGAGGATTTGAATTCTCCTATAAAAGGCCACCAAGGGATGAACATTATGAGAGCACTTTGTTATGCTGCCCATAATTTCCCCAAGAAATACTAGCAGTGTGCGATCCAGAGCAGAGATAGAGGGGGCTCAGTTATTGGCCATACAACAACTCCAATCCACCATAGTAGAGAGAGGGAGACCTTGCGCCAAGGAAAATCGGAAGTAAATACATCCTTGCATCAAGACTTGGAGCTCCATCGTTCCAAGGGCCCCTTGGCAAGTGAGTTAAATTTTCATCCTCATTTCCTACCAACACTCAATATGAGGGGACGTAAGCACCTCAGTTTGGATTATTGATTTTGTTTGACTCTATTTAGAGATTTTTTTTTTTAAGTTTTAGTTTAGTTTTTATGTTTGAATATGCATGCTATTTATCTATCTAGTATGTTTATTTTTTAGCATTTTCCACCAAATTGCTTGAATCCATCTATTTTCTGCCTGTGACCAATAACTTAAGAGGAAAAAACCACCCCTCTTAAGCAACTCTGATTTGGTACATTCGTGCTCCAAATACACCAAAACAGTCCTCATAGATCCCTATGGGGTAGTATTGTTCCTTGATGGAATCTCGAAAATAATTCGAAGTGAGTGTGGCTGCGAATAGGGAGGATTCTCCCTCTTCCTTTTTCTCACAGTAGGTTTCCCACCAGTCCTTGACATGGGGGGTGGCTTTTAGGAGCGAAAAATTAATATTTTCCTGATTGGAAAAGTCATGAACAAAAAAATATCCTTCTAATAGATTAAAATATCTATCTACGACGTCTGCATACATTTTTTCCTCAAATATGGGAATGCTGAAGTTAGCTTGTACCTCAAAATGAGTGGTGCCTCCAGAGTGGCTGCTGGATGAAGATGTGTCACCATTGGGTAGTTGTCAAGGGATCTAGGCAAAGGTATCCATCATCTCATTCTTCTATTTCTTGAAGGCCTCCTCATGCTATATTTTGATAGGATCTCCTTCTCCCTAGTCCTTATTTTCCTCCACTATGGGAGGTTGTTGGGATTTCAAAGGTTGATCTTGCAAAGTTTCAACCAGATCAAGCCCTAGCTCCTTATATCCTGATCTAATTGGGGACATGCAAAAAAATATCAAGAAAGAGAAGACTGGTTGGAAACCATGGATATGGATTTATGTAGGAATGCAATAAAATACCAAAATAAACAAAAACATAGAGATCCAGCATAAATTATACTTCATTTCATTAATATCAAATAAATGAAATAAGTTTACAGACAGAATGGAAATAAACTAGCTCGTGCGATGGTAGCTTATCTCTAAGAAGAGATGGGGCAACTAAATTCCTTTGAAATGTGTTACAATGAGGCTTGAAGGACTACTTATTATTTAGAAACAATGGAAAACCCGAAACATCCAAAAAACTAACCCTAGAGGATAAATCGCCAAAAATATGGGCCTCGTTTGGGTAAATTGGTACATCAACTTCCCGGGGACATAACTTTGGCATACGATATCCATTTGACATGCACAATACCTTGTTATAAATATATAACCAAGGAATACAACTTTCTAATGACCAACACAAGTCGAAGTCGAAAGTTTTTCCTAGTTTTCCCAAAAAAAATCGTTTAGGGCCTCAAAATGACTCCGGAAGTTCAGGACTAGAAAAAACTGCCAAAAGTAGTAAAGTGTGCTATAATTAAGGAACTGAAAAAATGAAAGAAAAAATTGCCAGGGTCCAAGTGCAATAGGTGGGTGGCCACCAATATCCACCTAGATCAAAAGGCACACTCACTATGTAGTTTCCTTTGGAATTTCAACCTAAATGGACACTATAACATATTCTTCCTCCTTTGTTACTTTTTTAAATACCATTTCTAGATTCTATACTACAATGGAACAAGAATAATGGTTCAACCCTTAATTTAGAAAAACCTGGTAGTTTTCAAGTGTTGGGTTTTTGCATGCTTCAACACTTAATTATTGATAGGGTTCCAGATATTTTGGAAAATTCTTTTAATTTTACATGTGACTAACCTACATTTGAATAACGGGTCTAACATGATATCCACTCAATAACATGTTTTTCAACAAGGTAGGTGAATTTGTGGGAGGTTTAAATTCTGCATTTGAACTTTGATTGAGTTGATTTTTGCACCATTGGAAATGTCATACAGTGGAGAAGAACATCAATTCCTTGTGAGATATCCTAGAAACATTTTGACCCCAAAAGGTGTAATTTGATACCTCAAAATGGCTCTTCAAGGTTCCATAACCCTAGTTTCCAAATTGGGAACTCCTTTTAAATTGGGTCTTGCAAGCCAGTTCCAGCAAAATTTCCACCCATAAGGTGCCAAGAAAATGAAAAATTATCTAATTGTCCGTTTTAGATAAATGATGGAAGCCTAGCTAGTCAAAAGTCTAGAAATTTGTACACATAATAAAAATATATACAAAATTTATGTGTGGTAAATGAAAATTCATACACTAACTATAAATCTATATGGCTTATATGAAGGATTTTCCAAATTCATACCGTGACTATTAATCAAAATCATATATTTCTATAAATTCATTGTGGTTGTGGAAGAAGATTCATATGATGACACTCTTTAAAATATATATGGCAATTCAAATCCATATGATTTAAAAAGAAAGCATTCATATGACCTACAAATCATATGGTTTTCAAATTTCAATCTTTGTATCCTTTAACGGAGATCATTGGATCACCACTACACATGTAAGCCCTTAAGGCCTCCACTCATTTTCATCCATGTTTTTTTCGAAAGCTAGAATTGTAACCATAATGATATTTAAACTACCAAAAGGGAAATAGAACCATTGAGTATTTGGTCATTTCATATGGAAGAGGCAACGAGGTCATGCAACATATTTCCTTTTACTTATTCATTAAACCTAAAGTACTTAAATGTAATTTTTATTTACATAAAAGAAACTAATACTTATTAAGAATGGCATTCGTTTGATGATGGTACTTAAATAGAAGAAAATAATTTAAAATAAAAAACTCACAAATAATTTGGAAATTGAAAGCTATTGTAACAATTAAAATATCTTTGATTTTAAACATTTACATAATCATCTGTGAATAATAACAATGTATGGAGAAGGGAATGTGTTTGAATTAAATTATGTACGAAACATCGAGGTACGTGCAAGAGAACGAGTGTGCACAGAAATAATGATAAAAAAAAACTTGTTTACCTGAAATTATTTTAACTTTAAGCAAAAACATTAAAATAAAATGTTGCAGGAATAAATGGAAATCAAAATATATTGCAACAGTTAATATATTTTATTCATTTTAATCTTTGACATATTCATCTACGCGAAACAACATGTGTATGGAGCTGGTGATGACATTGGAGTAAAGGCTGTGATGAACAAGGGGGTATGTGTGGGAGAATGGGTGCGCATAGGGAATGTGTGTGCTAAGAAATAATAGAAGATTTTTTCGCATACATGAAATTATTTTAACCTTAAGCAAAAGCTCTTAAATAAAAAACTACAAAAATAATTGGGAAACCAAAAGCCACTATAACAATTAACATATTTTTTTCATTTTAAACTTTTACACAATTCACTATGTTGAACACTAAGTCTATGCAACCAGTGACATGTTAGAGTAAAGGATATGTTGAATAGGAGGTATGTGTTGGAGAATGAGTGTGCAACATGAGGGTGTGCGAAACAAGAACATAATTTTTTTTCGAACACAAGAAAATATGTTAATTTTATGCAAAAAAAAAAAAAAAAAAATTGGAAAAAAAATTGGGAAATCAAAATTCGTAATGAAAATTAACATATTTTTTCATTTTTAAATTTTACACACTAAACTATTTGGAATAATAGGTGTATCGAGTCGGGGATGTGTGTGGAGAAAAGGATTTACAGAATATGGGGTATGTACATTTAAATGGGTGGGAAAAGGGAATGCATGTGCTTAACATGAACATAAACTTTTTTCCACACACATCAAATTATTATGCAAAAACTATATAATAAAAAATTACATGAATAATTAGGAAAGAAAGTTTTTTTAACAATTAACATATCTTTTCATTTTAATATTTTAAACATTTAGCTATTCAAAACAATAGGTATGGATTCGTGATGTATGTAGAGTAAAGGATGTGCAAAACAAGGAGTATGTATGGGAGAACATATGCGAAAATGGAATGTATGTGTGGAACATGAATAGAAATTGTTTCCACACACAAGTAGATAAATAAACTACTTAAAAAAAATACAAAAATAAATGGGAAATCAAAAGTTGATTGTTTTCAAGCTTCTGTGGTCGTTTATTGAAGAATAAAAAATTTGATTTTCCACAGTATTAACCAAACTTCGTCGACGTTTTGAATCCTAATGGGGATCCATCTATAGGAGAGATGTGAATAAAACGTTGTTGCAATTTTAAACATTCAGCGATGTAGAATAATAGTTGTATGGAGTGGGGATGTGTTCATAGTAATGTATGAGAGGAATACGGTGTATGTGTGAGAGAAAACATGTACAGAGGATATGGATGTGTGAAACAAGAGAAAAAAAATATTCCCATGTGAAGAAAACTATTTTAAATTTTAGTAGAAACTTTAAAATAAAAAGTTGCACAAATAATTGAGAAACCAAATGTTTTTGCAATGAATAAATATTTTTCCATTTTAAATTTTTACACATTAAACTATGTTGAAAAATAGGTGCATGAAGTCGAGAATGTGTGCGAAGTACAGGATGTGTAAAAATGGGGTTTGTGTAGGAGAAAAAGTGTGCAGAGTGAGTGCATGTGTGGAGCAAGAATATAAACTTTTCCTCCAAAGATCAAATTAATTTAACTTTAATAAAAAACTTTCGATCATGGATGCTCATGCCTTCCCAACTATGGCTACTAAAATAAATAGTCCCCACCTTTTCTAAGGACTATGGAATTATCCTCATGGTCAATAGTCCCTTGATTGTGGATTAGTTTATCAAACTTTTGTGACATTTTTCCTTTCAGAAAGACATTAGGCCAAAATTTGACTGATGATTTTAATGATGTTGTATAACTTTGTTGTACATTTTGTTTGAAATACATATAAATGTGAGTGGAAAAGATAAGAGTGGACAATATCTAGAAGGTACGAGACTTTTAACACCTGGAGGAAAGTATAATTGTGATAATTATGCATGTTACTTAGTATCAACTACATAAAATAAAGAATAACATTTTTCCATTGGTTAGTATATAAAATATATCAAATTATTTTTAAAAGATAATGTGACAATTCTAACTATTACTTCTATTTATTCAGTCTACAGGTGCATTGGTCGGGTATAACAGTGAAGAAAACAACTATATGTGTATGTGTGTGTGTGCGCATGCGCGCGTGTGTGTTTTTGTATTTAATGAATATGAATTGATGTCTACATATATTTGTGACAGTGTGCCTAAATAGGCATTGGCTAGTCACTAAGGTTTGAACAGTCATGTCTATTGAATTTTCCCTTTATAACTAATAATTTTTTAACTATTTTTTTATTAATTAATCAAATAATTATTTTCTATTATTGTTTATTAAATATATATTATGTATTTAACTTATTATTTTATTAATTTATTTATTCGTAATATTTCCCCTCCCTTAGAGATATTTTGTCTTAAAAGCAGGGGTAATGATGGGTATTATTGTGAAAAAAAATTGTTTCCAATGAAGAATCTTGTTCTAGAAGTTTTTTCCATTTACTGAGGTATTGCTTAATAGTTTTGAAATGTAATACCATTTTTTTGTAGAAAGAATGTCTTCTGGTTCTAAAGTAATTTTTCCTTCATCATCAATGTTGGATGTTTATGTTTGAGCTAATTGATTTCTTCCTAACATATTTTTAATAAATGATATATGGTACACATTATGGACCCAAATGTTATTACGTAATTTCCATCCACAAGCCACTTCACTATTTTTTTGAATTACTGGAAAGTTCCATAATATTTCAGAGCCAACTTATTATTTCTTTGTTTATTTCGAGATAATTGCTTGTATTGAAGTATTACGAAGACCCAATCACCCTCTTCGAATTTTATATCTGAATGGTGTTGGCTTTCTTGTTGTTTCATATGATTAGTAGTTGTTAAATTTTATTTCAATATTGTAATGAATTTTTGATCTTCCTGCAATTGATTTTTGACTTCTTGAACGTTACAGTCACTTAATGTGAATTCTTTATATTTTGGAGGTTCATAACCATATAAGGCTTGAAAATGGGTCATTTTAGTTGATTTATGGTAGGTGGAATTGTACCACCCTTTAGCTAGATGTAACCGTTGAGACCAATTATTTTTCTTATCTATTACCAAACAAGGAAGATATGTTTCCAAAATTTTATTCATTATTTCTATACATCCATATGTTTGCATTTGATAAGTTGAACTCACGTTAATGGATATTCCTTCTTGGTTACAAAAATCGTCCCAGAAGTTACTTTTAAATTTTATGTCTCTATCATCGATGATGATGTTGTAGAGGTCATGTAATTTATAGATGGTTTTGTAGAAAACTTTGACGATTTGTTTTGTTGAATATATCTTCTTAACTGCAATGAAATGCGCATATTTGGTTAGTCTCTCCACCATAAAAAATATTTTGTCTTTTTATTTAGACATAGGAAACCATTTGATGAAATCGATCGATATTTCCTCGCACTTATGGTTTGGGATATGTAAGGGGTGAAGTAATCTTTGGGTTAGAATATTCCAATTTTTATTTCTTTCACAAACATCACATTTGGCGATGATTTTTTTAATATATTTATGATCCAGGTGGATCCATAATGGCTTAGAGGTCAAAGAGGGTTTATAATACCTAAAAATTCAAAGTGGTTATATTTATCTTGAACTAAGTCCATATCAAAGTGCTTGTCACCCTAATTCCAATGGTGTGAATGGCACTCCAATTTGAGGTCGTATGAAGAATATAGGTTTGGTCAAATTTATGGTCAAAGTGGGAAAGTGGGCAAGGTTTAAGGATCCTACAAATTGACTAAGTCTGGGGCATGGAAGTTGGCTCCCGAGAGCATAAAAAATTGCATGATAGTTAATTTGTCTTATGTCCCTTATTTTTGACAAAATTGAAAATGTCTATGTTAGTTAGAAAAATTAAAAAAATATATTAAATTAGGGATGGAAAGTTTCCACCCTCGCGACACTATATTGTTATATTCAAATTGAAAATTGGGTTGTTGGGCTGCCACCCCCGACAATCCTCACACCCCACACAATATATATTTATAAAGGAACTGTGGGTTGGGGCCTGTGGCTCTGTCCCGGGACCCAACCCACGACCCGAGCATCCACCATATGTGGAATGGACTAATGATCATTGACCACTGAGATCGGGGTCTGCGGGGCTCGAACCTGCTCGACCCACGTGGACCGGCCCCCACCGGGTGGCCCCATAAATAATCCATATCCCAGTGGAACCACTACATATTTAATACAAAAAAATCAAATCTTTTACCGACGACCTAGAATATGCAATGTCGCCAATGATTTAACAAATAGTAACCATCAGTTTCCGTACGAATTAATGCCTAAATAAAAACATGTGTTGTTGTATGGGCAGGAAGGGGGTTCGATCTTGAACCTCCACCAAACCAATTATGGCCTCACACCAATGACCCAATGGGCATCTTGTTGGAAAATCCACCCAAACATTAATATAGAATATCAACCTTCTCATTTGATGGGGGACTGACCAGTAGCGGAATAGGAGAAGAACTTAGATAGGAGGAACCTAGAGGGCAGAACCAAAAGCGGGCAGCGAGTTTGGAGCACTGAGCCGAGGGAGTCTTGAGATGGCTAGAATATTCCCTATGAGGTAAATTTTTATAGTGTCATAATTCTATCAAGTTTATAGTCATTTTCTTAGAATTTCACTGGTATTGAGATGGTAAAGTCAAATTCGCCATCTGAGCAGCAGAATTGCAGGTGCCCCACAACAAGGAACCTTTGAATAATATTGAGGAATCTAAATATTCCCCTCGATGCTAAATTTTTCCAGTGTCAGAATGAGACTGACTTTTTACTCATTTTTCTCATAAATTTGCAAGGATCGTGATGGTGAGATTACATTTTCCATTGGAGTAGCAGATATCCAATCAATCGGTAGAGAGGAATATTTGGGGAATCATGAGGAATCTAAGAGATTCCTAAAGGCCAATATTTTGACGATGTTAGAATCGGACAAGTTGATAGCCAATTTTACACCACTCATTACCAGGAATTTAGTGGTGTAGTCCTTTTCAACAACTGAGATTTGTATTTTTTGGCCATCTTCGAAAGTGGGGGTACGCGATTCAGTTATGTTATGCTTCCTTTTATTTTGCTGAGATGATTTATTGTTTTCGATATTCCTATTTAACACTATGTTGAGGGATGTTTTTTTCCACATTATGTGAGATTTCATTAACGTGTCATGTTGAAAACCCATTTTGAGTGAGATTTATTATAGGGAGAACTTCTCGTGGAGAGACACACCACTCCTTTTGACGATATTTTATATTTTTATGACAAAGAACATGCCTTGTATATCATCATGGTTAGCATCAATTAATGAAGCCACCTCCACTATCTTGACATCGGGCCCAGAGATGTAACCCTCACTAGGTGAAATTTGTTATTAAATGTGTCCTGTTCTTTATTTGTTGATCGTCATTATGTTTCCTCTTATTTAAGCATGTACATGTGGTTCTTTTATGCTAATTTAAATGCAATTCTATTAACATCACAAAATCAAAATATCTTGGATAATTCTTGTAGCCGAAGAGATCTAGATCAATTTTGGTATCAGAGTGGTCTTCTTGCTGATGTGAATTGTGAGTGTGAACGATAGAACATGCAACAATGGAGGATGAAAAATAAATGTACGAGGAATTCCTAAGGATGTCCAAAATGGTGGAAATAATGTATGAATGTTACGAGAAGAGAATATATGAATGGGAGAAAGAAGGAGCAGAGAATGATTCTCCATCCACATCTTCTAATGAACAGTCATCACCTTCATTGTCTTCTCATCATTCGAATGAGGAGATAAAATAGAGCCTTCAAGAAGAGAATGATGAAGTAAACATGTTTTTAAAAGAAGAGAAATAGGAGAAGAAAATATTGCAGTGTTAACTACAAGTCCCAAAAGAGGCCTTGGAGAAGTTGAAGCGCAATGAAGGCTTAGATAAGCCCTCGTCACCTATTTCAAGATCGTCAATTCAGGTAAATAATGTTGATAGTTCTTCAGTTTCATCTTCACATGATAATTTAGAGAATTTTGAGGTCTAAAATAGGCCTCTTAAGGAAATTATAAAATAATAGTGGAAATAATAAAATAAGGTTAGATTACATCATCAATTTTTAGAGAGAAAAAAGAATATTTTTCAACTCGTATTTTCAATTTATCTCCCTATGGGTTTACTCAAATTTCGATCAGAAACACTCGTTGGATGGATAATTTGATTCCTCATCTAAAGAGTAACCTTGTTCCATACTTTCAATGGACCCTTCTACATGAAAAATGAGAAATACAAGAAAAACGTGATTGGAATCACATTTTCTCATGTATTTCTCATTTTTCATGTAGCAGGGTCCATCAAAAGTATGCAACATGGGTACTCCTTAGATGGGGAATTAAGTTTTTCATCCAATTAGTATTCCCACTCGAAATCCGAGTAAAACCTTAGGGATATATATTGAAAATATGAGTTGAAAAAATAATTTTATTATTTTATTATTTTTTAATCTTTTTACTTTTTTACTCCAAAAATGGTTAATCATCCCCCATGGTTTACATCATCATCTTGAATCCTATTAGTTATCATTTTTATTTTAACTGTACATTTTTCTTAGGAGGCCCATTTTAGACCTCAAAATTCCCCTAATGTTTATTTCTATTGGAAATGTCGAGGTACCCATTCCAGGAACTTGCATGAGACTCCTTACCAAGATGGGGTATAAAGGAGGAGGACTTGGTGTTAATGGACAAGGTATGACTTAACCATTGGAGGTAGTGAAAATACCTCGATTCATAGGTTTGGGATACACTGAAGGAGAGTGCTCAAAGGCGTCAGGAGCTTCCAAGCCATTGTTGAAACCGTCAAGGAAAAAGAATGATGGGAACACATCACCATCATCCCATGACAGTGCCAATTGTAGAGAAAGAGCTGAGGCAAGCTCTCTTTGCCATAATTGCACCAGAGACAGCTAGGAAATATTTTGTGGTTTACATAACAATGCGGTTTCTGAGTTCTGGATGAGAATGAAAACATGAAGGTGGATGAGGCATGAAACGCCTTCTCGAGATCAGGGTAAGAAGCAAGTTCAGAAAATCTGGAGCAAGAAGACTTATTGCAGTCACTTCCATAGAGGTGGTCATGAAAGAGACATGTGTTGGAGGCCCCATACGGAGTATCATCTCAAGGACAAAGAATTTTTGCATGCACTAGTTGAAAAAGTTGTTCGACAAGTGAATCTACCACAGGAAGATGACCCACTAACTTTGACATGTGAGAGATGGATTTTATAGATGTGTTAGCTTGTTATGGCCATTCTTTTGTAAATCATGCATTGCAACATATCCATAAAATGGATGACCAACAATGGAGCTAGAGTGGGGGGGTGACAAAAAATGGAGTTGGAGTGGAAATCTGACCAGAGGAACCTGGAGAGAAGAACCAAGAGTGGGCATAGGGTGTGGAACCATGAGCTAAGGGAATCTTGACATGCCCAGAATATTCTCCGTGAGGTCAATTTTTATAGTGTCAGAATGTTATCAAGTTTATAGTCATTTTTCTCAGAATTCCGTAGGGAGCGCGATGGTGAAGTCAGATTCACCATATGAGCAGCAGAATTGTAGGTTTCCTGCAATGAGGAATCTTGGAAGAATATTAAGGAATCTAAAGTATTCCATTGGAGGATGAATTTTTCCAGTGTCAAAATGTGGCTGACTTTATACTTATTTTTTTCATAATTTCGTAAGGATCATGATGGCAAGATCATATTTTCCATGTGAGTAGTTGATCTCAAGTCAGCGAGTGGAGATGAATCTTTATGGAATCATGAGGAATCTAAAATATTCTCGAAGGCCCAGATTTTGACGGTGTCAGAATTAGACAACCTGATAGTCAATTTTACACCACTCATTGCAAGGAATTCAATGATATAGTCCTTTTCACGAATCGAGCTTTACATTATTTGTCCATCTTTGAAAGTAGAGGTACATGATGCAGTTATGTTATGTTTCATTTCGTTTTTCTGATATGATGTCTTATTGTTGAGATCCTTGTTTAACACTATTTTTAGGGATGCCTTTTGCCACATTACGTGATCTTTCATTAGCCTGTCATGCTAAAGGAAAACCCATTTTAAGTGAGAATTCCTATAGGGATAATGTCTCATGGAGAGACACTCCACTCTTGTTAAGGGTATTTTTCCTCCTTATGACAAATACCATGCCATGTACATCATCATGATTAGAATAAAATACTCTCTTGACAGAAGACCTGAAGACATAACCCACACTAAGTGAACTTTGTTATCAAATGTGTTGTGTTCTTGATTTGTTGATCATCATTATGTTTCTTCTTATTTAAGCATGCACATGTGGTTCTCTTATTCTCTTTTAAATGCAATTCTATTAACATGATAGAATTAAAAGATCTTCAATAATTCCGCGAGCTGAAAAAATCCAAATAAATTTACTCATATCTTTCAAATATAATGATTAATGAGTATTATAGTATGTTTTGAAGAATCCGATATGTCTTGCTATAAGAAAACTATGTGTTTCCATTTGAACCTTCATTTTAAATTTATAAGATAGGAATAGATGAATTCTACCTTTATAATATCGTATATCATTTTTGCATTCGAATTTTAGATTTCTATCAGGATTTTCGATTATATAACAAGAGAATGAATCTTTTCCATATTTAGTTTAAATCTAGTCTAGCTACTCGAGAACTTCTACCAATGTTAAGAGTGTTACTATGTCTTCATATTTTCATGAAAGTGCATTAACGACTATGTGATCCTTCCCTATTTTATGTAATATGTCCTTGTAAAATATGGAGAGTTTCTCTATCCATTTTGTTCTTTTGTACATAATAAATTTTATTGTAATAAGAATAGAAGATTGTTGTGATTTGTAAGAAACACAGACTGGCTCCCCAAAAGGGACTAATGCCATTTATTCAAGGCATTTATTATTAAAATAATTTCTTTATGACAAATAAACTTAAATCCTTCCCTTTTGTTTGATATTTCTACTTTCAAAAGCTATTAGGTGGTTTTCCTGCATTAATATTGCTCCAATTTCAAAACCTAGAGCGTCACATTCTACCACAAAGGGCTTGGGAAAATTTGGGGTTGTTAGTACTCAAGTAGATGAAATTACTTATTTTAATGTCTCAAAAAAATACTTTTCCTTCATATCCCATTGAAATGAAGTTTTATTTGATAAGTTTGTGAAGGTTGCAGAGAAGTGTGCATAGTTTTTGATAAATATTCTCTAATATCATGTTAATCCTAGAAACCCTCTTAGTTTCTCTATAGTTTCTACTTTTTCCCATTCTTTCATTTCCTTTATTTTACTTGGATATACGTTGACTCCTTCATTCTATATGATTTTACCAAGGTATTGACTTCCTTTTTACCAAAAATGAGCTTCGATAATTTTTCATAGAACTAATTCTTTTCTAGTCAGGAAAGTACTTCCTCTAGGTGGTTGAGGTGCTCCTTTTAGGTTTTCCTATAGATGAGGATATAATCAAAGAAAATTAATACAAACTTCTTTAAGTATAGATGAAAAAATAAATCAAAATATCTTGGAATGTATTTGGGAATTTTTTAAATCATAATGGCATCACCTCGAATTCATAACCTGAACTGAGATTTAACTTTCATAAGTATTCTATACCATGGAGTTCATCTAATAACTCATTTATGAATGGAATTGGATTTTATTTTTTTTTATAGTTATTTTGTTTAACCCTCAATAGTCTATACATAGTCTAAAAGAACCATCCTTCTATGGAACCAATACCACTGAAGTTGCATATGGGATTCAAATTTTTTTAATAACTCCACATTTTAGAAAATATTGAATTAGCATTTCAATATTTTTTTTGTTATGATGGGGATAATGGTAGGGTTTGATATTAATTGGCGTAACATCTGGTTTAACTTCTATAATGTGTTTTATGTTCCTTTCTAGTGGTAACTTCATAGGAAATTCTTGAAATAGTTTGCTATACCTTTTGATTAGAGCTACAATGTTTGTTTTTTTTATTATTAAGCTACATTTGTAGTTAATAATTCTATTTTTTGAGTCACATTATGAAATACATATTGGCACTCATTTTCAAATAAGTTTCTTCATTTTTTGTGTAGATACAATTTGAGAAGGAGGTGGTTGGAATGGAAAAATCTTTATATCTTCTACTATCCCATTTGAACTTAATACATTTATTCTAATGATTTGCAAAGTATGTTCCTAATGTTTGTAGCCATTATAATCCTAAGCAAATATATACTCATCCTATGGGTACTGTGTAGAGACTAGATTCCAATTCATAATCTCTTAATTGTAGTTTATCCTTCTGGAATTTTCCAACTCCATCTATTATTTTTTGATCTACCACCATCACTCTTATATCTACTGTTGGGTACATAAATATATATTTTTTCCTTATAAAATTTACATCTATAAAAATGTGAGTGCTTCCTGTGTCTGCTAACATTGTGACATTTTCCTTTTTTATATGTATTTTAATTTCATATTTTGTGCTTATGTTATTCCCGTGATTGCAACAAGAGAAATTTTAGGCATGGCTTATTCTTCTGGTTTTGTTCTTGGTGTTTCAATTCCCTTTTTAGTATCTTCATCTAAATCACTAATATTTGAGCCTTCCTCCTTTTCTCATTCACAAGAGTAGAGTATTTTTATGTAGCATTTATGACCTAGTGCATATTTTTCTCTGCATGTCTGACATTTTCCTTCCTTTTTCTTCTTGGGATTTTGGTAGTGGTTACCTTTAAAATTGAGGTGGTATATATCAGTTACATTTATCTAAAAAACTTACTTGATTTTTTCTTTTAATATTTTTTTCATCTTCAATAAGACTTGACATAGAACTAGCATCTTCGATAGTGTGAGGTTCCATATTTTTATCTCAACACAGATATACTCCTTTAGACCACACACAGATATATATATATATATATATATATATATATATAAAGTAGTTGTTCTTTAGTGAATATGTTTTCTGGTGTAGCCAATACTTCCCATTCATGGGTAAAGTCACTTACATCTCTCTTCTACTTGAGATGTAAAAACTTATTGTAAACAAGATCTTCTTATTCATCGTAGAATATTTTTAGAAAAACATCCACAAAATTCTTCCAATAAAAATAACAAGCTTCAGATTTTTCGAATCACCATTAGAACTTGCCATATGCTTCTTCAAAATTGTTAGATGATGTCATAATTTTCTCACGTTCACTAAATGGTGGGTGTTATTCGAAGATGTCTTCCTCTTTATTATCCCAAACAACAACTACAATATGGTCTTTACCGTTGTACTTGTGTAGCTACTTTTTAATTCATTGATAATACTTCTCTGCAATTTTCGTATAGTATTGGCTACTTGTGAAGTGTGTTTTCGGAATTTAATGATTTATGAAATCTTTGATATGTTCATATTCTGGAATTTGTACTGGTCACTAAGTGTTTAAGGAATTTACAAAAAAAATGTTTTCAGATTTTCTACTAGTTGGTCCATTCTTTCCTCTCGTTCATTAAGCCTAAGAGTTCATGTTTTTCTTCCACTCTGAATTTTAAGAAGACTTGCAAGAGTTTCCTCATGTTTGTATTCCTCTCTCAATTTTAAGAAGGCTCTCCAACGATAATCAGAATCTTTGCTTTTTTGATCTTGCATCCCTTTCAAAAAATTTTGAGTATTGATTATTTTACTGGTATCCACTTTTAATTGCTTCTAAGTTTCAATTATCTCCTTATGTCCTTTTCGCGTCTTTGTTTCCCACTTTTCAATATTGTCGATCCGATGCCATACCCTATCGAGATCCTTTCTATAATTATTTGCATTGGCCTGTAGATCATCATTATTTCTCATTTCTATTTTTTAATTAATATTATTATTTTATAATATATATATATATATATATATTATTTCTTTTAATATTATATAATTTATTTTTAATAACTATTCTAGTATAACTACGTTATAATTCTAAACTTATGACGTTTGGGGACATAATACGACTGGATGGATTTATGGATGTAAAAAAGTTGAGTCGTTTTGTAGATTTGGTAGGCGGCTTTGTTGGAAAAATTGCAATCGTGGTTGGGGACTGATCACCGGTAACGTCAGTCGCACACAACCTAACAATGTTGATAAGAGCAGTAGTTAAATGCAAGCATATCACAATCAACAGTGGAACGTCGACGTTGCAGGAACTGGGTCGATCAGTGGGGGAGTAGAGGTATAGCTGGCATAGGGGTGATGCAGGGTAATTGGCATCTAGGGAAAAATGAAGGTCGATGTGGAGAAGAACAAACAATTGATCTGGACTGTTGAAGGATCTGATACCATTATAGCAGTGAAGAAATCAGTTGTGTGTGTCTATTATTTAATGAATATGAATTTATTATTACATTCCTTCATGATGGTGTGCCTAAATAGGCATTTACCAGTAACAAAGGTTTGAATGGTCACTACTATTGGCTTTTCCATTCACAACTAATAATTTTTATTATTAGCGTTAATTAATTATTTTATTTATCATGAATTATTAATTTAATTTATTATTGGATAAATTTATCGGCTTTTTCCATTCCTAACAAATATTTTTTATTATGAGCATTAATTAATTAATTAATTAATTATTTTTATTTATTATTAATTATTTATTTAATTTATTATTTGATAGATTTATCACGTGTTCAAAATAATATATCATGAATATAATATCACCATCATATCTTGAAATTTTAAAATGTAATATGACAATTGTAACTATTAGTTCTTATTGTTTTGTTTACACGTGCGATGGCCACATGTTTATCATGCAATTTTTGTAGGGTAATTATTACAATATTGTGTTCACATTGTTGTCCTTGATGATTATTTTCTATTTTTCTTATTACAATATATGTTTCCATGTATAAATGAGCTCTTAAGCTTAAAATGTGGATGATATGTGAGTGGTTAAAACTTTCCTACAATATATGCTACTTACATATAGGTGAAAGTTTTTTTTTTTTTTTTCAAGATAGTGGTCATTGCTTATTATGTGCCAATTGTTAGAGCAAAGAGTACATGTATACAAGCTAACCTTGAAGGTAGGGAAAATGCTGATGTATCTTTATCAAGTAAGTGTTTCCTTCATTCTATATGTGTGCGCTTAAAGCATTCATAAAATATATGTTGCAACATGTATCTTTATCAAGTAAGTGTTTCCTTCATTCTATATGTGTTTGCTTAAAGCATTCATAAAATATATGTTACAACTCTATCAAAACGTCATGGCAATTTCATGTTGTGGTTGTATAAGTTGAAAATAATTATATTATTTATGTATTAATGTAGAAAAGGTTACATAAGTTGTAACGTATCTCCTTAGTTTAGGATTTGTTCCTAGAATTTAAGAGTATGTTTGCAACTTTCTGTTTTCTATTGATGCACTTAAAGATGTAATTTCTGGTTCATGAATGTAGAGTGAATGTAGAGTGATCTCTCCGTTTGAGTGTAGTCTCTAGGTGCAGTACTCACCTGAGAGCTACAACTCCTTCTTTTCAATTCTGTGCATATTTTGTCTTGGTATCAGAGCTCAGATTGGGTCAGTCTGATCTTTTGTCACCTTTGTGGCCAATTTGCCTTTGTGGCTGAATCGCCTTCGTGGCTAAAAGTGCCTTTGTGGCCGCGTGTACACGAGAGTTGTGTGCTCACAGGGCTTTGTGCTCAATCGAGCAGGTGGACTGCAGTAACACCTAGCTCATGGACTTAGATGATTTTTTAATCTCTGAGAAGAAGGGAGTTGGCGCGTTTTCTTTGCTGACATTCGCGCCAAGAAGCGCAATTGGCGCGTCAGTTCGGCCCATTCCCACGCTAGCGTGCCAAATCACGGGATTGGTGCGGAATCGCCAGGAAAAATCGCGCCAGGATTTTGACTCGCGTGTTTTTCGTTTTGGGCGCGGATTTTCTGTTTTGGGTGTGGAATTTCTGTTTTGGGCACAGATTTTTCACTCGGAAAGGTGCCATCTCACCTTCAGTGGAAGATCCACGGGAAGCCTCACTTCGCTGGAAGATCTGCAGGAAGTTGTAGATCAGAGAAGTTGCAGATCTGTCCGGGAGAGGCAAATCAGATCAATTTTGTGGCTGTATTGGGAAACAGTGGATTTTCTCATTGGAGCAAGATTATTTTGCAGATTTGCCAGATATTGCTGGATCTGAATCGAAGATATAGTGGGTGGATCAGGAGAACTAGCAAAGCAGTGGCAGATCGGTTGTCAAGATCTGACAGGTATTGTTTTTTTTTTTTTTTCATTCTATATGTGTGTGCTTAAAGCATTCATAAAATATATGTTACAGCTCTATCAAAATGTCATGGAAATTTCATGTTGTGGTTGTATAAGTTGAAAATAATTATATTATTTTTGTATTAATGGAGAAAAGGTTGCATAAGTTGTAACGTATCTCCTTAGTTTAAGATTTGTTCCTAGAATTTAAGAGTATGTTTGCAACTTCCTGTTTTCTAGTGATGTACTTAAAGATGTAATTTTTGGTTCATGAATGTAGAGTGAACGTAGAGTGATCTCTCTGTTTCAGTGTAGTCTCTAGGTGCAGTACTCACCTGAGAGCTACAACTCCTTCTTTTCAATACTGTGCATATTTTGTCTTGGTATCAGAGCTCAGATTGGGTCAGCCTGATCTTTTGTCACCTTTGTGGCCAATTTTCCTTTGTGGCTGAATCGCCTTCGTGGCTAAAAGTGCCTTTGTGGCCACGTGTACACGAGAGCTGTGTGCTCACAGAGCTTTGTTCTCAATCGAGCAGGTGGACTGCAGTAACACTTGGCTCACGGACTCATATGATTTTTTAATCTCTGAGCAGAAGGGAGTTGGCGCATTTTCTTCGCTGACAGTCGCGCCAAGAAGCGCAATTGGCACGTCTGTTCGGCCCATTCCCGCGCCAGCGCGCCAAATCACGGGATTGGCATGGAATCGCCAGGAAAAATTGCGCCAGGATTTTGACTCACGTGTTTTTCGTTTTGGGCGAGGATTTTCTGTTTTGGGCGGAGAATTTCTGTTTTGGGCGCGGATTTTTCGCTCGGAAAGGCGCCACCTCACCTTCAGTGGAAGATCCGTGGGAAGCCTCACTTCGCTGGAAGATCCGCAGGAAGTTGTAGATCGGAGAAGTTGCGGATCTGTCCGAGAGAGGCAGATCAGATCAGTTTTGTGGCTCTATTGTGAAACAGCGGATTTGCTCATTAGAGCAAGATTATTTTGCAGATTTTCCAGATATTGTTGGATCTGAATCGAAGATATAGTGGGTGGATCAGGAGAACTAGCAGAGCAGTGGCAGATCGGTTGTCAAGATCTGACAGGAATTGCGTGGGTTTTTTTTTTTTTCAGTTGGGTAGATTCATTTACTTATAGATCAGTTCAGAATGAGTAACACTATGGAATCATATCTCCATGAGTCTGGAAAACTTGATGGATCTAACTTCATGAATTGGAAGTTTAAGATTCAGACCTTGCTTGAGGGTGCGAATGCATGGTCGATAGTTACAGGAGATGAGAAGAGGCTGAATTCAATCGCAGGGGCGAATACGCAGGAGCAAGAATGGGATAAGAGAGAAAACAAAGTGAAAGTTTGGCTGAAGATGTCCATCAAGGACAACATTATCCCTCATATCAGAGAATGTAAAACGTCCTCTGAGATCTGGACGACCATCAAAAGTTTATATCAGACCCAGAATACAAATCGAATTATGGCACTCAAAAGAAAGTTGTTTTCAATGAAGATGGATGAAATTGAGACTGCTGCTGCATTCATCGCGCGAGTTAAATATGTGAAAGACAGATTGGGAGACATCGGAGAGAAGGTGTCTGATTTCGATCTCGTCATAATCACGCTGAATGGGATGAGAGATGAATATCAAATGTTCATCACTAGATTGGCGGCAAGGGAGAAAGTGCCTACATTTGAAGATATGATAGGGATCTTGCTGCAAGAAGAGGAGCGGCGGCAAAATTTGAAACCCCAGAGCGATGATCTTGCTTTGATGGTGAAACTGCGACCATTCAAAGGGAAGCTGCCACAGCAGCAATCATAGTCACAACAGCAACAACAGCAGAGAGGAGGTACATCGTAGAAGAGTCCGTACAGAGTTATGTCTGTAAATAATCCTATAAAAAGATGTTATTATTGTGGAAAGAAGGGTCATATACATACTGAATGCCTTAAGAAGCAGGCAGATGATGCAAAGAAAAAGTTGGTGATAGCAAAGCACAAAGGATACTTTGTTGAAGAAGATGAAGATCTCAGTCACGAATTTCGACTGTTCACAACCGACTGTGCCCTTTCAACATCTAATGAGGACGAAATTTGGTATGTCGATTCTGGTGCATCCTCTCACATGACAGGTAAGAAGGAATGTTTTGAAAAACTTGAAGAAAGTACATATGGATCAAAAATTTACTTAGGAGATGATAGTGGATACGAGATTAGACGCTATGGGGATATTCCGGTAAAGTTACCAAATGGTGATATCAGTCATCTTAGAAATGTTTTATATGTATCCGAAATTAAGAAAAATTTGATATCTGTATCCATGATAATTGATCAAGATATGCAAGTCGAATTCTTCAAGACTCATTGTGTCATAAAGGATTGCAGGAAAGAAATTGTTGCAACAGGCGTGCTTGTAGGGAGCCTATATAGACTAGATGTAAGAAGTATACCACATCGAGCCATGGTTGTAGGTGGATCAACAGCCAAAAAACTCTGGCACTAGAGATTCGGTCATTTGAATTTGCAGGACCTCATGTTATTACAGAGAAAAGGTATGGTCGAGGGACTCCCTGTGTTTCATAATACTCAGTTAAATTGTGATGGATGTGCCTTAGGTAAAATGAATAGAGAATAGTTTCCTGTGCATGATAGAAGGAAGGAAAGAGATATCCTAGAATTAGTGCATACTGACATATGCGGACCTATGCAGACGAGGTCGCTAGGTGGAGCATATTGCTTTATTTTATTTATTGATGATTGCATTAGATATTCATGGGTTTATTTTTTGAGTAAAAAGAGTCAAACTTTCCAGTATTTTATAGAATTTAAAACCTTGGTGGAAAAACAGTTTGGAAAAAGTGTAAAAATTCTCCACTCTGATCAAGGGGGAGAATACAGGTGAGGGGAATTCATGAAATTCTACAAATCTCACAGGATATTTTAGCAGTTTACAGTGCCACACACACCACAGCAAAATGGAGTGGCAGAGCGCAAGAACAGAACCTTAGTGGAGTGCGCAAGGAGCATGTTACAAGGTAAGGGTCTATCTAATAGTTTTTGGGCAGAAGCTATTAATACTGTGGTCTATTTAAAGAACAGAAGTCCTACTAGATATCTTGGCATCAAAACTCCTTTTGAAGCTCTATATGGACTCAAACCAGCAGTAAATCATTTAAGAGTATTTGGGTCAAAAGCATTTTCCCATTAACCAAAGCTGATAGGAAGAAATTAAACCCTAAAGCTATCAAATGCATCTTTGTTGGATATGGTACTGAATTTAAGGCATATAAGTTGTTCAATCCTGAGTCTCGTAAGATATTTGCAAGTAGGGATGTAGTGTTTCATGAACAGGTTCAAGAAGGGAAATATGACAGTGATGATGATTGGCACATTCCATTGTTGATGGAGGAAAGCGGCGAGGATGAACAAGAGCAGGAGCAGAAAGAGGAGTAGAAATAAGAACAGGAAGAAGGTGATAATGCAAGCCCAAGTAAATATGAAGAAAACTAATTTGAGGTAAGTCCCCTACCAAGGAGATCAGGTAGGAAGACTCAAAAACCATCCAGATTGAAAGACTATGCTTTGATGTCAAATATTTTAAACATTGTAGAACCCACTAATTACAAAGAAGCTAGTCAATCTGAGGCATGGAGGGCTGCAATGAAAGAAGAGATTGAATCTATCATTAGAAATAACACTTGGGATTTAGTTGAACTGCCTAAAGATAAAACACCCATAGGATGTAAATGGCTGTTTAAACCAAAAATGAATGCAGACGGAAGTATAGAAAAACTAAAAGCTAGGCTGGTTGCAAAGGGGTACTCACAGCAAGAAGGTATAGATTTTGATGATACCTTTGCACCTGTAGCAAAGTTAAACACTATCAGAATGCTTATTTATTTAGCAACTAAACACAATAGGGAGCTACACCAGCTTGATGTTAAATCTGCATTTTTAAATGGTGAATTAAAAGAAGAAATTTACTTAGTACAACCTGAAGGGTTTGTAAAGAAGGGGCAGGAACATCTTGTTCGCGGATTGAAAAAGGCACTATATGGCTTAAAACAAGCACCCAGGTCTTGGTACGAAAAGATTGATTCTTTTTTTTTAGAGCATGGTTTTCATAGGAGTTTGAATGACCCAAATTTTTATACCAAGTACAATAAACAGGGGCAGATTATTTTGATTTCTTTGTATGTGGATAACATGATCATAACAGGCAATGCAGATAATTTAATCAAAGAAATCAAACGGCTGATGGCACAAGTTTTTGAAATGAAATATCTCGAAAGTCTCCATTACTTTATGGGATTGGAAGTATGGAGAGATACTGGACAGAATTTTCTTACACAAGGAAAGTATGCCAGAAGTCTGCTAGAAAAATTTGGCATGGATCAGTGTAGGTCAGCAGCAACACCATTTCAGCAGAATTTGAAGTTATGCAGTGACGATGGCACTAAGGAGGTGGATGCCACTATGTACACATAGCTAGTTGGGAGTTTGATATATCTCACAACAACTAGACCAGACTTGGCATACTTTGTTAGCGTGTTGAGCCAATTCATGTCAACACCACTTGAAAGTCACTGGGTTGCAGCAAAAAGCGTGTTGAGGTATCTTTGTGGTACTGTTAATTATGTAATTTTATACACTGATACATCTGATGTTATTCTAGCAGGTTTTTCAGATTCAGACTGGGCAGGTAACTTGGATGATCGAAGGTCTATCACAAGTTACGAATTCAGCATAGGATCCGGGGTCATAGCATGGAGCAGCAAAAAGCAAAGCACTGTAGCATTATCTTCATGTGAAGCTGAGTACCAAGCATTGTGTGCAGCAACGTGTGAAGCAATCTGGTTGAGAAGGCTTCTCAATGATGCGGGAGAAGAACATAAAAACTCAACCTCCATTAAAAGCGACAACCAGAGTACCATTAAATTAGCATACAATCTAGTGTTTCATAAAAACACCAAACATATTGGCACTCAGTTCCATTTTGTTAGAGAGAAAATACAGTCAAAAGAAATCATTGTTGAATATTGTAAAACTTGTGACAATATGGCTGATATTTTTACGAAGCCTCTTGCACGTGTGAAGTTTGAGTTGTTTAGAAGGATGCTAGGAGTTCAGGATAATCCTTTCTCCATTAAGGACGGGAGTTGAAAATAATTATATTATTTCTGTATTAATGGAGAAAAGGTTACATAAGTTGTAATGTATCTCCTTAGTTTAGGATTTGTTCCTAGAATTTAGGAGTATGTTTGCAACTTCCTGTTTTCTAGTGATGTACTTAAAGATGTAATTTTTGATTCATGAATGTAGAGTGAATGTAGAGTGATCTCTCCGTTTGAGTGTAGTCTCCAGGTGCAGTACTTACCTGAGAGCTACAACTCCTTCTTTTCAATTATGTGCATATTTTATCTGTAAAATATAGTTTATTCCTTGTATTATGTTTTACTTTAAAACTCTTTAAAAAAGAAAAATCTTCTACATTCTCATAATATTGATTCCTGTTATACTCAAGGTTCCATCCGAGTTTTCATATAGTTGTTCATCCTGGTAAACTAGATATTGGATGGTTCGTAAGGTGATTATGGTGTAGCTTCTTTGAAACTTGATATTAAATAATGCAATGTCACGTCCCTTATGGCCATAATCCCTTAGACCCTTTGAAACATTTGGAATACATGGCTAGGAAAGTAGTTTATGTATTTGTATAGGTTATCTATTTAATTGGCTTTGTTATTCGTTCTTTCATTGTCCTAGTTATTGTTCTTATTCTCGGTGATTTTGTTTTTAACTATAATTTTTAAGGTTATTAGGATAATGCTTTTTATGCTTGATGTTAAGGAATTAGAAAATTCACTATTCATTTTTTAGTTGTCTTCGCTTCAAGTTTATATCAAGATTTATCGTTAAGAGAAAATCTTGGGTTTTCGTCTTAACGATGAGTCTTAATATATGAAACATTGATAACTAAGAATCACTACTGTAGATCTTTTGACTCCTCAATATCAAATTCAACACCACATAAATCTTCAAACTCTTAATTTATTCATACAATTACCCTATACTCAGTATTGGAATCTTTCATTTATAGTGCATGTTTTCTTGGTGACTATATTGCTGATAAAACAATTGTACTGATTCGATAACTAGAAATGGATTTGGATTACATGACATATTTCCAATCATAATGTTTGCGGAAATTTTATGCATTGTGCAAATAGGAAGAACGCTTATTATAATGCTGGAATTAATAGGTGAGATTGTTTTGTGATATTCAGTACCAGCATTTGTGGTTTGGAATTATTTTAATATTTGTAGTAGAAATATGACCATGTGAAATAATTCATTTTCTCATTTTTTTCAGTAATATTTCTTATCTATGGAATATACACATAGTATTGGTATTGTGTTATTTTCTTTGTCCAAAATATTGGTATTGGTATCTTGAATTTGTATTTTAATAGGCTGGAACTACTTTTTTGTTATTCATAAGCATTAGATTGAAATAAATTATTGAAAAGAAATTAAGGCTAATATATAATTGGCTAAACTTAGACAAAACTAGTTTTTGGGCTCTGTTTGTTGTTTCGATTTCGCTTGTTTCATGGTCTATAGTGTGATATCTACTTTTGTATCTGTGTGATGCTTATGTTTTTTTTTTTAAATTATTTCTATCTATTTGATTTAATTCATAAATTTGGAGCAAGGAAGATGAACAAAAGTAGAAAAAATACAATTAAAGATAGTGATACCTTGGGTAGGAGTTGTGTGTTTATTCTTTTTATTGTTATTTGATTATTACATGAGATACAGATCTAAGATAAAAGAAAAGATGATGAAAAAAACACTTTGAATATTTCCATAAGATATTTTTTATTTTATCTATATGATTAGAAATAAGATTCTATTTAGTAACTATGAACTTGAATATTATAACATATATTAAAAATGAAGATGAAATATCTATTTAAATATTCATGGCCCAATTTTTTTTTGTTAGTATCAATTAAAATTTTATTTAAGTAATGATTTCAGTGCATTATTTTTAAACGGAAAAAATTATCATATCTTGCACCAATCTCAAATAAATATATTGTCAATGATGTGATGATAGCCATGGAAGAATAAATGGGCATGGCAACGAGCAAAATATAGAAGCATATATCACATGAGACATGGAGAAAGGAGTAGAAAATAGTAAATAAATAGATGCATAAGGTAGTTATTTCCAGTTATAGCTAATTGGAGATTTCTTTTCTTTTATAGAATTAATTTCAATCAATGCTTATGATTATGGAACAAACATCTAGTCTATGCCATTATCAATCGAAGATATCGGTAAAAACATAATAGGAAGAATTTTCCATGGAGATGTATTAGTTAAATATCAAAATTTTTTGGAAAAAGAAGATAAGAAATGATCAATATTGTATGTAGATTTGATAGATAAGAAGTAAGAAATGATAATAAGATTGCTTGTCTCAACACATTTTATAGAACAACATGAGGGAAAACTTATTGAAAATGTTGGTGTTTATATCAAAAATTTTGAATTTATTCCAAAACACAAATATGATAGTGGTGAATGTGAAGAAACTCTCTCACTAAGTAGGTCTAACACTATAGAAAATGTTTTTCCTCTTTATGGGGAGTATTGTTTTTTTCCAAAATATTGCAATTGCAAATATGTTCCATAGATGAGATTCACTTCCAATTGGTGCAATCGGTTCCATTTTTATTTCAACAACGCGGACAAGGATGAAATACATGCTATAAATCAATTACAAGAATTTTGATCGAGACAGGTAAATGGTAAGCTTATATTTACTTGATTTCTTCAACAATAACAAGTTATTGACCGCCTCTTATATGGTTTACATGCATTTTTTGTTGGAAATGTTGTCATTGATGGCAAAGGAGTTGGCAAAAGAGGAGTGGTGCTGCAGAGTAGTGAGGGCAGAGGATCTGTAATTTGATTGTAAGTGCATATATGAAGAATTGATTCAGAACTTCTCAAGGACCTGTAAGGACTGCACAAAGCCTGCATTAGTGCTTTGGAGTAGAGGCAGATGAATAGAAGGCCATTACTTTGAAGACCTGGCCGAGGACTAAAAGTTGCAAGTAATGTCATTGTTTCAATGTTATTGTGCATTTGTTGAGTCAAATTCTGTGTGGAATGTTTTGAATCCCTGTGATTAACTGTGGAGATATAATCTGCAATAGAGCTCTGAATTGAGACTTTGCATTCAATGAAAGAATCGGTGTTAATAATATCAATATCGCAGTTCAGGTTAGATGCTGAGGTTTGATTGGAGTTACTGTGGATTTGGGTTAGAAAAGACTAAATACAGATTCAATTCATGCCCAGATAAGTGCTAAGGTTTTTTAATAAAAGCCTGTTGGCACTTCAAATTATATTGAAATCTTTGTATCAGGAGTCGAGGCGGCACCGTTGAAGGAAAATGTGTAAATCCTTTGAAATAAGACGTTGAAGTGGAACCTTGAGTTAAGGAAAGGAACTGTGAGCGTGAATAGTAAATGTGGTTTGAACCCATGAAAACCAGCGGGTTCACATTGTTTTTAAATGGTAAATGGTTTTTTGAAAAATAACGTGATATCGGTCATTGACTGTCAAGTGTCCAAAGGTGGTTTTCAATTACAACCTTTTTCACGTAAATTTCATCAGTTAACCCCCGTGCAATAAATAAATGCAATATTTTTTTACAGTCGTCAAATCATACAAACCAACGCGATGATCTGCCCACCTATGGATGAGTGAGATATGTTAACCCTGGGCCCCAGTTGATCTTTCGCATCACCGTTTGGGTTTTAATCCAAAGGGCGAAGAATTAAGGTATTAAAATGATATTGTTTTTGATAAAGGGGTAAATGCATTCGGACGACAAGTGCTTATAATCATTATCCAGTTTTAAGGTTGATTGGGTTTGAAGTGGCTCGTCAATATGGTGGGACCCAACATTATATGTTTGGCCCATGTTTTAATCAAAGTTCAACTCCAATATAAGTGAATTATAAAACATGGTTCGAATGAATAGAAAACTTGGTCCTCGAGATTAATGGAATGTCACAAGGGTTGCGCATATAAGAATTTGGATATGCGGGTTGGTAAGTGTGATCAAATAAAAGCTTTGGACCTTGAAATATTGAAAATAAACTCAATATCTCCATATGATGGTAATTTATACAATGTGGATATATTATAATGATAAGCCCGAGTGTATAATCATACGAAGAATCGAATATTATTCGATTTTAATACAGTGGGTTCATAATAAGGTTTCATTAGGAGGTAAGCATTATATATATATATATATATATATATATATATATATATATATATATAAGTTGAGGACATAATACAGTTTGATGTTATGTTGGTATGAGGTTATAAAACCGTGACCATGATTAAGTTGGGCACTAAACAAAAGCCAAGGTTGAAGTAAGTAAAGGGTTGAGTGTATGAACCAAGACTTGCATTTGTTTATAAAAGTCGAATGGTGACTCGCACTATTGAAGAGAGAATGACATATAGTCAGATAAACTATGGATATAATATTTATATGCTTGGTTAAATCAAAGTTTAAGCCCAAATTGATTCCAAATAGAATGGACAGAAGAGTTTTATTAACAATGTGGGACCCTCACGAATCGCATCGGAGAAAATTATGGCAGCGGGACCTGTTAATAAAAGTTACGATTGCGATCGCGATTAAGATGCGGACCCGATGGGTCTATGAACTATGATTCATACGTGTTTGAGTTCTGGAATCAAAGTGACCCATTGCATTGGCGCAGTGAAGTGAATAGTGATTAATTGCATCGAAGAAAAAAAAGGCAGAACATCGGAGCATTCTGTTGAAAGCTGCGATTGCGATTATCGCATCGGGTCTTTCACAAATGCATCAATCGCAATCGGAAGTAGTCAGAAGTGATCCATCACATTAGGGATAATTCAATGATTTCATAATCGTTGTTTAAAAAGGCAAATTTCCCACATAGAAGATTAAAAACCTAGGGCTTAGAATTAAAAAAGAGGGTGAATATTTTTAAGTAATGGTTGTCATAATAGATGTGTTCAAAGGTGAACAAAATGAAGAGTGAAAGCCAATTTAATTGAGCTCCGTGAATCCAATGTAATTTGATTTAATAAAGTGGGTTTATTCAAAGGTTCCCTCCGCGTATGCTTGGAGAATTGAGGTTTATTTTAAACTATACAGTGTTGAAATAGTAAAAGTCGAAGTCCCAAATGAACCTTAATATCTGCCGGAGTATTAATAAAGTTCAAAGCTTATTAAATATTCCATAACCTTGATTTGGGGCCAAATGTAATTCAAATTAGGAAATTCAAATACATATGAGTGGGCTGTAATATAGCTCCGAAATTGAATTAAAACATTGATTGGGTTTATTACAAGAGCATTTTATTAAGTGGGTGAAATAAGTTTCCGAAATCATTAGTTTGAGAGTGCGCAGATTTAAAAATAAAAATGAATACAGTTCATATATGGACAGAGAGTGTGTAAGAAGGTATCCCGAGCACAAAGATTGATAATGAACAGAGATTGCCCAGATTTGGAAATAACTTGGATCAAATTTTGGATAGGCACTCTTATATGCACAAGACTATGAGAGTTATTGGGAACTAAACTAGTAAAACTGTTATATATTCAGCAAATTCACAATTGCAGTGAATAGCTGTTGACAGGTGTTGCACAGGAATGAGACAGTGGGCTTGACAGGTGTACATGCACAAGTGCACAGAGTAGCAGTAAACAGAGGTATGTAGGACAGTTACCTGACAGCAGAAGAAAAGACAAAACCAGCAAGCCAAGTGCTGAAAAATTGCTGAGTGAAATTGCTGTATGTAACTGAAATGTGAATGTAAATGTTTAAATGATTTTATATTGTTTTTGATGCATTGGTAAGTCTCCGAAGGAAAACAAAAATCCCACTGTAAATTTGAAATTAATACATATTGCTATGTTTTTATAAATGAGTTGATAAAAGAAATGAGGAGGCAGAAGGCAAAGAGGCATGGTTGTCCATTTAGAATTCCCAGTAGAATACAAACATACATGAAGCTATTTTGTATAAAACAGGTAATATCCAAGGGTAGAAGGTTACAAAAAGAGAGAGAGAAAAAGAGAGTGTGCAGCAGAATTGAAGAGAGTTGAAGAATATAAGAAAGCTGCAAGAGGTAAGAGAATGCAGAAATGATGTAGTGAGGCTGAGAAGAAGAAGGAGCTGATAGAAAAGCAGAGAATGCAGAAATGAAGCAGTGAGGAAGAGAAGAAAGAGAAGCTGATAGAGAATCTGAGAAGATGCAGAGATGATACAGGGCGGATATGAGGACTGATGGACAACAGAAATGAAGGTACAGAACAGAGCTGATATCCAAGGTAAATCAGCAAGTGTTTTCTTTTGAAAAAGTAAGGAAGTTGGAACTTCTCTATCAAGTTGTAGCTTGATAGATGTTAGTTGTAGTTGATTGAGGTTGGAGCCTCCTGTAGGTTGATGCCTGTAGAAAATTGAGGGGAGTCGGAGCTTCCTTGCAAGTTGTAGCTTGTATAATTGAGGTAGGATCCTCCTGTAGGTTGGTACCTACAGAAAATCAGTGGTGAGAGGGAGTTGGAGCTTGCCTTTGCATCACAACAGCAATAAGATGTGGTTTTCTCCCTTTATGGGTTTCCACTTATATTTTGTGTCCCTATGCATGATGTTTATGTGTTGATATGGTTCACATGGTCTGCTTAATACTTGCTGTTGTTACATTACACTAATACTTGTTGCTCACATTCTATGATTACTCACTTATTAAGTTGAACATGAAATGAAGGTGTAAATAAGTTTTAATAAAAGGTTTTAAGAGTCCATGTATGTGTTAAACTGATTCATCCCCCCTCTCAGTTTAACTAAGGGTTCAACATTTTTTTACAAATATTGTATATGTGACAAGTTCAAGTACACGAAAAATTCTTCCAATATATATTTCAATTCAAGACAGTTGTAAGAAAATGTATTTCCACTCATATTGCTAAAAAATATAGTTAAAAAAAAAGAAATATTTTTTCTAGACTTCACAATTGAAATTTATATGTTCATTGAAAGCATAGAACAAAGTGGAAATAATGAGAAATTTGTTTATTCATCGAGTGGAGTATGCATGGAAAAATATCTCTCTCTCTCTTTCTATATATATATATATATATATATATATATATATAGAGAGAGAGAGAGAGAGAGAGAGAGAGAGAGAGAGAGAGAGAGAGAGAGAGGGTGATATATATTTGATTTCATGTTGCCAACTCTTTGTTTCCAATATCAATTTTATAGCACTTGTAAGGGCTATTGATAGAAGCTAGTCCATATATTAATCCCTTTGAGCCTATATGCAAAAAATGTAGTAGTCCAATGATAAATTCCAAAACTATGGATGAAAGTATGGTTTATTGTACCATTTGTAGGTAAAAATGTCACTTTGTTTATTTCCATTGGTTAAATTGTATGGTACATGTAGATGACAATACTGTTGGTGTCCGAGTGTGAATAAACTATTCAACCCTTTTTCCACATTAATTTATCAATCCGGGTGCATACATTATTTCAAGGTAGCACGCAAGGTATATGCAGGAGCAATGGTATAGTCAGATATTGATCAGAGATTTAACAATTAAAATAACCTGAATTTATGTGATAGTAATTAAAGATAAATTTCTGAGTTATAAAAGCATTCAGAACAATTGAAGAAACATACCATAACAATTTTTAAAATACTCAAACAGAAATGCGAGAACAACACACAGAAAGAACGCAGCACCTGATGAGAAGACTGGGCCTAATTCTCTGACCATGGCTGCGATTAAGTCATAGCTTACAGGTAGAACAACAAATGGCTTGCATTCAATCAATTAACAATCTTCTGTTACAAAAATTGATGTCTTGCATTCTAACCCCATTCACTCCCCTGAGCCTCTTCTTATAAAATTGCTCAGAAAAATGCCTTCCCAATCTGACAACTAATATCTACAAATATACAATTGTTACAATCACCAACCTAGTTGCTGAGAGAAAACCAAGAAAGGTCTCTGAAGCCAGTTTGCAATATGTTATGTTGTTATAGCATATCAAAATAGCATTGTGAACTCAGAGTTGCTTCTTTTATTTGCATATGTGAGTCTTTGACTGTCGAATCTGTGGCAATAACAAAATTAGTGCTCGCATAGGAAAAATCCCCATGACTATTATTTTACTATTTAAAAAGTCCAGATAAGATAGTGAAAGGGGGTTTACCTTGTGTGTTTAGAGCATTTAACGAATATTAATGATACAAAGAAGTGAAAGAGTGGGTGAAAGTGGGAGAGAAAAGTATGCAGATTTGGTACCCAACATCTCCCCCAACTGGTCTATGTGCATGTCCTCATGCAGCTCGTCGTCTTTTCAAGTCTAGGTTGGACTGACTGTGGTCAGAATGAAATTGAGTGAGGTCATATTCTATGGCCATCTCTATTCGAAGGGTTTTATACCCTTCTGTCAAGGTGATATCATTCCACCAATATTCACTTACAGTGTATGCTGGAGTATACTGATCTGATGGAAACCAAATGAGGGGGAACCGAAACCTTAGCCCCATCCACCGAAGTCCACAAGTCTGAATACATGAAACAAAATAGGGCACTATTTTTAATGGCCATGCAAAATTGGGTGCTCCAAAAGGTTCCCAATTTCTTACAGACGATGATGACATCATCCATCTCCTTTGACAACTCTCAAGAGCTTCATTCTGAAAAGAAACTACTTGTCTGACACAGAGGTCGGCACACCACTTCTATTTTTCCAGCATATGTTCCTGATGTCCCTCAATCTGTAAAAAGGTAGAGTGCTTGTTATAAATATCAACTGCCTGACCTTGCTCCCTCCTTATCATAAGTGGCCTTGTAACTTGATTTTCTTCAAAAGTATCAACGACCTTCCTCCATTTAACTTGGTTGATAGTGTAGGAGGTCAAGGCTCTCAAGTAAATATCCCCCACAAATGGAACAGGGTTGAAGGTATGATCATCCTTCAAGAAAAAATTATGCATGTAAAGTTTGCACATCAAGTGCTAACCCACAACATCATGGATTTTCAAAATATGAAGGAACTGTATCAGATCCTCAATCTCATGGTTGATTTCCTTATAAATAATTTCCAGGCAGAAGAAAAGGAACTTCTATTGAAGAAATAAAGCATAACTATGGGTGAGAGTTATACAGGCCATTATTTGCTGCACCAAGGTAAACATCTTCTCTTTATCTCCTTTCAGCACTTGTACTTGCTCCTCTAAGTCCTCCATCTTACCCTGTTGTTTCTCTTGTATCTGTCATGCTCTATCTAACTGGTCTATATACCTAGTAATAATCCCAACAGCTTGCTCCCGAACCCTCTTCATCTCCTTCTTATGTTCATTTGTGGTATATTTCCATTTTTGAATTTCGGCAGCCAGGAAGAATTTTCATGCTTCAAACAGATGTTCGATAGGGCGAGTCTGCATGGAACCAGTTGAAACCTCGACCTTCCATTTATATTTTTTTACTTTTTTCTTCGACCGAGATAATTTCTTCCTCAGTTTCCGAACTTCCTTCTTCAGCTGCATGGTCTCGTTAAACTAAAGCAGATACCTTCTTTTGAGAGGCAGTCTCATATTTCTACATTGCTCTATCCATTCTTACTTAACAGTGAATTCATTTCCTAACCCTACAGCAGGTTCAAAAGGCAATAGGATGTTGTTAACAACATCAACTGGCTTCTCTACCAGGTCTTTTTTTCTCAATTCTCTTCCTTCAGGAGCACTATCCTCTTCTTCTTTCCTTAATTTAGGAATTTTTGTCACCTGGTCAGTGCCTTCATCGGCCACTCTCTGCTCCAGTGCTTCTCTGAAATTCCCTTTTTCATTTTGAGCTTCAGGATGCCCCTGCTGAGAATTGACAAGTGATGGACTGACACCGGCCATATCCTTGCTTGAATCGATGAACTTCAGTATTGGTGGGACAAAAATATCTCTTATTAAATGTTGGGGAGAATGAAACCCCCTTGCTCCTCTTGGTATAATAGTCTGAAAAGGAGAATGGGGAATATCTTTTGTGTGATCTATGTTAGTATTGTCTACCACCTCTAATTCTTTTTCTCTGTCACCTTCATCTCTTAATTGGGATGAGCCTCCTTCATGCATTGCTTCTTTGTCTCGGGTCAACACCAGTTCTTGTGGAGCAGTGTCAGCCTCGAGGGTCAATCCTTCCATTTTTTCCTATCCTTACTGAGTCGGGGATGGTTCTTGTGTAACACCCCTACCTATTTCAATATCCAAATCTGTTTGGGCAAGCAATGTTGTTTCTTGCGTAAAAACATCACTTGCCAGACCTTTCGCTAGTATTCCTTCTCCCTGTGCTTCATTAATGAAAGTCAATTTCTATGGGATAGTATCAACTTCATTACCTATATCCATGATTCCTTCATCAATAGGTTCCACATGCAAGGTTGGTTCTTGTGTGCCAACCTTGATTATATCACAAATTGTTTCTTATATTTCCATTTCTTCTGGTTCTTCCTCTTTTTCCTCAATTTCCTCCGGCTCCTCCTCTTCTGTTAAATTAACCGAAGGTGCTTGTTCTTCTTACATTTCCTCCAGCTCTTCTTCTTCTGCTGAATTAGCCGAAGGTTTTGGTTCTTCTTCCATTTCCTTCGGCTCTTCTTCTTCTACTGAATTAGCTAGAGGTTTTGGTTCTTCCCCCCTAGAAGTGATGAAAGCTGCTACTTCCTCTTCCAATAGTTCACAAAGCTCTGCCCAGGGAACTTTGAATCGGGCCATTGCATGCATAACCAACAAACAAACCAGTCCATGATTGGTGAGTACTGCGAGAACTTGGCGTGAATGCCGAGTGGACTGCGCCATGAGTTGGAGATGTTTCAATAAAAATAAACACATGTTTAAAGAGTGAACTTGTGCCTACGGGAATCGAAGGTGAGATGTGATATTGAAATGGAACTTGAACAAAGTTGTAGAATTTACATCGTAGGTTATATATTTCATCACAAAGCCTGCTACCTCATTCCATGGATACAGTAAATATCTATGGTCATACCCTCTCCCATGCTGGACAATTCTTTCTCCTGAATGAAAAAATAGTTCAGGAAACTCTAGTAGGGGAATCCTCCGAGAACACCACTGTTGTCCTTGCTACATTAGCCCACTATTTTCTACAATGGCTTCTTCTATGATGAGAATTTCTACTCCTCTAACGCGAGAATTATTCCCAACCAAATTTAGAGTAAAATCTATCATAATTCCATTGTCCAATCCCTGCAATCTATTAGAATAGGTATCCCATCTTGCATTGACAAAAACTTTCCACACATCTGCATTGCTACGGACCAAAATTGTGTTTTCAGGTTCATGTCGCGCAGCCAGTCCACCCATCCTGTAGAGACTGTAGTAGCACTCTAGACGCAACATACCATTGGATGGAGTGACGGCTACCAATTTCGGAAAAAATAGCATGGTGAAAAATGAAATGCAATACCAGTAAATACGACAGGTGATTTATCGGGAAATGAAGAAAATCATGGCATATTATGGTAAGTGTGAAGAATGAGATCGTAATTATTTGGCATGATTTGGAAAGAACTGATTGATTGGAAACATGTGCATGTTGCTAATCACAAAACATGTTAATAATTATACGAAATACAAAAAGAATTGTTGAGTGTACCAACTGCACAAGGTTTTAATAATGGATTTGGAATAATCATTTGTGTGGTTTAATTACGTCATCATTTACTTATGACAGCGCCCCCCCCCCCAACTTAAAAATATCCATCCACGACGTCAATGTCTTATCCATTGAATATTTAATTAAATCCATAAGAGTCAAATGGAGATGTACCTAGCGACCTACCTGAGGGAAGTGACAGTTGACAGAATAATGGCAGAATAATGAATAAATAACGATGCTGATGGAGTAACAACACTGGCGGAGTAACAACATCAGGGAGTAGCATCATCGCAGAGTGGCAACAATCGAGGAGTAACAACATCCTGAGTAGTAGCATCCAAAGTAACAACATCCAAGGAGTGACATCAACCAAGGAGTAACGTCATCCAAGGAGCAATATCATCATGGAGTAGCAGCATTTGAAGTAACAACATCCAAGGAGTAACAAAAACTAAGGAGTAGCAGGAACCAAGGAGTAACAACATCACAGAGTAGAAACATCCGAGGAGTAACAACATCACCAGTAGCAGCATCCAGAGTAATAACATCCAAGGAGTAACAACAACCAAGGAGTAGAAACAACCAAGGAGTAGCAACATCATAGAGTAACATCATCATAGAGTAGCAGCATCCAAGGAGTGAAAACATCACGAGTAGAAGCATCCGGAGTAACAATACCCAAGGATTAACAACATCTGATACTTAGGAAATTTCCAATTCCGCAGCATTACAAATTAGTAGTAGCTCCTATAAAAAGACAACAAGTGAATAGTAACAATATATATATATATATATATATATATATATATATATATATATATATATATATATATATATATATATATATATATATATATATATATATATATATTTCGAACAAGGATGCAGAGGAGGAATTCTCTGCACTGATCACCTTCAGAGAAGATTTCTCGGAGAGATGTTTAATGAAGGCATCCTTAGAGGTTGAACAGTGGTATAGTCTTAGGCGATGTCCATTTTGTAAGAAAGAAGCACGTGTATCATCAATTGTGACCAGTCTGATTGTTCCATTACCAAATACAACATCCTCTTTGTAAGGTCCCGTCTAGTGAGTGCAAAGCTTTCCTTTAAAATCCTTAAAACAGGAGTCATAAAGTAATACCTAATCTCCTCTATGAAATGATTTTCTTTTGATAAAATTGTCATGTCATTTTGTCCTCTGTTGCTGAATAGCAGTAGTCCTATGGACAACCGTTGAGCGGATTTCATCTAATTCATTGAGCTGATCCAGCCCGTGTTTTTGGGCATCTGACAGGTCCAACCATACTTCAAGAGTTCTTTTGAGCGTATTGATCTCAAATTATTTTGGGAACAACGGGGATTTCACATAAACCAACTCAAATTGTGAAAACTCGGTTGTGTTCCGCCATGTTGTTTTGTATGCCCAGAGAGCTTCAAGCAGCTGTTGAGCCCAATCCTGATGATGGTGTGCCACAGTCTTTGTCAAGATATTCTCCAATACCTTGTTTGTGCTTTCCACTTATCCATTTGCCTTGGGGTGGTATAGAGATATGATCCTGTGCTTGACCCCATACTTCTGCATAAGCCTCGCTATCATGTGTGACGTGAATTGTGCTCCTCCATCTGAAAAAATCTCCCTCAGAGTACCATAACGAGAAAAAATCTCTTCAAATAGAAAATCTGAAACCACATGTTCTATTGCTTTTGCAATAGCCTTGGCTTCTACCCACTTAGTCACATAATAGGTGCCGACCAAAATGTAAACCTTTTGTTGGGAAGGTGGGTTAAAGTGCCCAACAAAATTGATAGTCGACTCCTCAAAAGGTTCAAGGATTATCTGGGGTTGTCGATCGAGCTGCCCCATGTGCTAGAAACTATCACACCTTCGGACATAATCTCGTGTATCGTGGAGGATAGAAAGGTAGTAATATCCCATCTATAACACCTTATGGCCTGTTCTTTTATTTGAAAAATTCCCTCCACAAGGGCCATCATAAGCAGCCTTCAGCACTTCATGGATATCATCCTTAGGTATACAGTGCCGGACCTGCTGATCAAATCCTATATGAAATATGTATCCTGCTATCCAGGAATATCGGGCACTATGAGGAATAATTTTCCGTTGTTCCCTGTATAACAATAACCCACCAATTCTTACAGTGCAATGAACTAGGACTTAGTCCCAAAATAAACTATCTAAATTAATATTCATAGAACATAAGAGAAAATATACAAAATCTATAAGAAGCCAACAAAAATGGAGATACAAGAACGTAAAACCAGTCTCGTAGAACTACCTACTCTGGTTAGACCTCCAATGCCAAAACAATAATAGAAATACACAAATTTATTTACAGCCCAATAATAATATAGAAAGTGAAAATACCTAATTAAAATGATGAAATGAAACAACAATAATCAAATGAAGCTAGATCATACAATCATTCCATGGGTCTAGTAGCTCTAGAGACTCTAAAAATGGATATGATGATTGTCATGATTGATTTGCAATGATCCTCAATCTAACAAGAAAGGCTTGATAAACTAAACCAACCTCTCATGGGGATGCCATACACTTCTCCACATGCCCTTATATAAACAACAAAATAACATCTCATCATACTTATCGGCTTAATATTGTTTAATTTTCACATGTAATATGTATATATATACCTCTTTTAATTCAGTGGCTATACCCTATGTCGATGTAGATCACCAATGAAATAGCGATTGTTGTATTCTGGGTGAAAAAACTCATTTTTCCTATCTTTCCATAAACCAAAAATTGTTTTCCTAATTTAATTTTGGTATTTCTCAGATATTGAAAAACAATTTTAAAATAGGGAAAAATGGAATTATGTGATTAGTAGCTCTAGAGACTATGGAAATGGGTATGATGATTGTTATGATTGATTTGCAAATATTTGTGGTTCTTCTACATTACAAGGGGCTGCATGATTGTGGTTGCACTAACTTCTCATAATTATGTTTTCTCATGCAAATTCCATAGTTTATTGTTGACAATTTGGTTAGTACCCACACTATTGTTTTTCGAAGTAAATAGACGAACCATGATGTTAACAAATTGAACTATAATGAGAATTGGGAAACTGTGTCGAAAAAATAATGTGTAGAGGAGAATGTATGTGTATGAGAATGGACGTGTGGAGGAAAAAAAAAAAAAAACTTGTAATAATAATTGGGAAATTAAAAACTTCTCTAATAGTTTAACTTATGTTTTTTATTTTAAACATTTACACATTCAACTATCCAAAGTAAAGGATATTCAGAACATAGGGGGTATGTGTAGGAGAAATGGTGTGCCTTAAAAAATCATACCAGAAGATAGAATGACTATATAAGCATGTGCTATATCTACTATCTACTAATATTAGATAAATAGATTCAAACATTAAGATTTTACAGAATTTATGGGGTTAGGTAAATGAGATAAACATTTAAATTGGATGTGTGAAAGTTGTATCTCTACATGCATTATCCTTCCACACATTTCTTCCGTAGACCTCCATCTTGCAAAACACTTATAAATGTTAATTTTCATGATAGTTTACATAGATATTTCCCCATTCCATCATTGGTTTTTTTTTAATTTCTAGGCACATATTAGATGAGCATTTAAGTCATTTTTTTTTAATGACATGAAATTATATAGATAAACTATGTTGTATGATTTCAATGCATGTTTGATTTGAAATAAAAATACATGTAGGAGAAACTGTATGAGTAGGAATGCATGTACAAAAACAAAGATAAATTTTTTTATTCAGCACACATGAATGATTACTATGTTGAATGTGATCTATGGAAAAAATCTATTAACATACCTAGAGGTAGAGCTAATAACGTGTTCCTATGATCATGGGTGCTTCCTATTTAATATCAATCTCATGTTGGTTATAGTCAAAGATAATGTATCACTACCCATGATTTCAACACTAAAACGTTATCAGTGGAATTATGTATCCATTTATTACCAAGCGTAGTATCACTAAAAAAAAATTAAAATTTCCAAAAATTGACATATAGTTCTATAGTAAAAATGAGATCAACATATTTTTTGTATTTCCAAGAAACATAGTTAGCTCTTAATTGAAAATTTTCAATAATATCACGGAACATTTTTGATCATTTATCTATTTCCAAGACCAAATATGCATGATAAATCTGCAATTTTTGTCACTCACATTTATTTCAAAAGTTGCAAAAACAATTGCAACAACAAAATTAGAACTCATTCATAATTATTATATTTTTATCATCATATAAAATTTGAATATTGTCATAAATTCCAATGGAAAAGATAGAAAATAGTAACTGTATTACATGCAATAAAAAAAGGCCATAATCGATGAAATGTGGACAAATTATAATTTATGCTTTATTACTTTCAATGTGATTCCATTTAAGTAGTTGTTGTGGCACATATAAATATACCTAGATGGATATTAAGACAGTGCTCCTAAAGTTGTCACCATGATTACCTTTCTTCGGAAACCTATGTTGATATCTAAATAGCTTAAGTAAATATAAATCTGTGATTGACTCCTTTACTCTACACATACTTAAGTATTCTTTGGAGGAAATTTTGGAGCTATTGTCACCCCATTCTCTAGTTTTTTTACCTTTAATGATTTATAATTTTGAGTATACCTCTTTTTGTATTTCATTACAGAGGTCTCTTAGTTTCTTTATCCTCCTTATTCACAACAAGACGATAATATAGTAGATAAGACAAAGAGTGCCATAAAGAGTACATATATAAGCTATGAGTTTCTTATGGATGTCAATTGAACTTGTTGCTTCATTCCTTTCTATATACTAAACTTTTTCCTTTGGTATCATAAAGCTTATGTGTTTATTTATTAATGTATACTATGACAAGCTTCTATTGGAAATAATGTTTAATACTAGGGGGTGGTGGGTGAATCAAAACTAAGGGTAATTTATATTTTTAATGTCGGTTTATATTCCCATTATTCTTGGTAATCGTTAATGTGAGCCATCATATTCGTATCACATAAAACAAATATAAATTAAGACATGAACGCACACACACCATGAACAATATACACATAAGGCATAGATTTTTAACATGGAAACCCTTCGAGAGAAAAAACACCAAATATTTGTTTGTATTATGATGTAAAATATGAGCTCCTACTCTCTTAACATAAATATTTGTGAGCACCCACTCACAAGAAGCACCAAATCCCTTAGATTTTTTTCTAGCACCCACTAGGAGAAAGCACCAGCTTCCTTATTTTGTAAACACCTGATAAGCTTACCAAAAGCACTAACGAAAACATTTACTTGTTGGATTTGTTGCAATAACCAACATACAAGAGGAACCAACCCCCAATATCTCTTCATATATCTACTAAGTTGGACGCTCCAACTCCCTATTTTGTAGGATCCAAACTATGCTCAATAGTTAAATATATGCTCTTTGTAATAGAACCCACTTGGCCTAATTTCAGCTCTATGTTCTTCAACCTTGGCATTTTGAACTTGCACTAACTTTTCCTAATTTTATTCTCTAATCATTACTAGTTGTCGACCCTCTACCTCTCAAAAACATTCACTTAGCATTTTCCTCAGTTTATCCACTTTATAGAAACACTCTATTTTCCTCTCTCAACCCTCATACAATCATCATGATCAGGAGTCCTCATACATCATTCTCTCCATGCAGTTAGTAGCTATTGTCCATTCTCATTTGAACACTATTCTCAACCACTCTTCTGCAAAGACACACTTGACCTCCCATAGGAACATACTTGCTTTCATCCTTAGATATTCTAAGGTCATCTTAGCCTTTCACAATAGCGCACACTCATAGTGAGCTCTCCACCTAGATCACAAAAATGTTGCATTCCCCCCACTATTACATTCCTACAATATGTGGTTATGTTCCCTTGCTATGCAAGGAACAATGCTGAATCTATTAGGACTAACTATTCCAAAAGGATTGCTTCAAGCATGGTTAACCATTCTATTGACACATTATTTTTCTCACTCATTGCAGCAACATTAATCATATAATGGTATTTGGAGTATTTTTCCATGCTAAGAATTAAATCCCACTCTACCCGTAGACTCAACAAGTTTCACTCAATTAAATTCCTCCTAATAAAATATCTAAACATTATACTAGAACTCCAATACTAATAGTTAAGGCTCACAGAGCTCAAGATGTACTTCAACATGGCTTATTGGAGCTTGGTATGGTCTTCAATACCCAATAATCTTTTCCATTGAATTATTTGTTGCATGAGAAATAGTCAGGTATGGCTAATTCTATTTTAACTAGGCTCCATTAATCATATATGACGATCATGGTTCTTGTTGCCTTGTTTCTTTGGTTTGTTCAATCACCAATAATTATAGCAATACCTTTGGTGCACTTCCGCTCTATCTTTATCTAGTTTCCAAATATGGTGATCTTCATCAACTATGGAAATATGTGCAAATGTCTCTTCTGACCCATTCATGTCCAAACACCAACAAAGAATTAAGCTAGGCCCTTAGCACCTAAGTATTTTTATAACTGAACATATTGCTTTTAACCATATAGCATGATGGCCATTTTGAACTCCCCTTAGTTCTTTTTTTATTGTGATAATATTGAAGGTCCTTGCTCACATAACACACCAAAAACACTATAAAACTAAGGCGCCCATATATTTCCTATTGTGTTCGAGTATTTGTCCTAAATATCCCGGAGGCCCAACTATATCGAAGCCTTGACTGGATGAAAGCCTTGACATAGGCCATTTTAACTATTTTGGCGTTATCCATGCTTTCAAAACCAAAAATAAGTAATTGGGAAACACTTCACCAAACCAATGCTAGCTTGAACCTCAAAAAAGTTTCCACATCATCCAATTATTTCATGCCTACAACATACTGACATCATCAATGCCACATGGTGCCTTTAGGGTAGTGACACATGTCACCTTGATTTGGCCGACTTTGCCACTTGAAAATTCCAAAAATACATGCCATGTGTCATATCCCTAGAGTTCCAAATCACTTTGTGTAGACGTCATTAGACACCTTGATTTCCCACTATTCTCAACACAATTTCTATCATGTGTCGTAGGATGGAGGTCAGGGGTTGAAGGGTCTCCACATTATAATTTTGTTTCGTGGCCCTACCTCACAGTAGGTTGATAAAATTGAGTCTTGAATTTACTCCAATATCTTCCTAGGTCTGAAACACCTTGAACAAAGAAATTATTTTTCAAAACACAAGGGAGAGGTAGAACGTTGAGCCTTGGAACCCTGCAAATTTTCCTTTTGATATACACACTTTGACTAGCCCTACCTTTCGCTCCAAGAAGCCTTTTTCAGACTTGAGTATATTGTTAGACATATATCTTTGAGCACGATCCCACTATGTTATTTTTAGGAGAATTTGAGATAATCTCCAAATGAATAAATTACTTCAAATAGTGAGCCATCTCACCAGCAAAGGTATTAGATATATAACTTCTTTAATTAACTTGTTACCATGATGGTTCTCTACTACAGTCTATAGAAATCAAAAGAATCCACTTGAGCTAGACACCCCATGCACATTAATTTCAATCACATTATGCATCTAAAATTAATACTAGCCTAGTTGATATCCATGCCAACACAATTGATGCCACCTGCATCCTACCAGTGCCAACTGTCCAAAATATCCCCCTTTGGGATTGATGGAAACACATCACTTCTCAAGATCAATGTCCACTCCTCGTGCTAAATTAAATAAACACAATTTCATCTAATGAATGTATATCATTGAGATTTCTCTCCTTTAATGAGCTACCAATAGCTTTCTCTCCCCCTTTGACATCAATGGAATATGGCTGCAAACTACTTTCTCTCACCCTTTTAAATAATGTCTGATGGTTAGGTTGGTAACGTGCATTATTATTTGAAAAATTATATTATCAAGGGATGGTCTATCTTTGATAAGCCACTTGAATTCTACCATCCATCTCAAATATAAGTAGCATAATAAAAAACACCTACCAAAATCGAACATTAGTAAAATAAGTCCTTGTGTCTTCTCTTGGTTATTTCTCCTCTAGGAATTGGACGTAAATGATATGACCCCCTTGAACATGTACCATCTCTTCTTTGAATGTTCATCTAATTATGAACACCTCATGCTTTTTGGCCTTCCCTATTTCTAATACATCTATATATTCATCAAAACTGCACATGGTATTGATACTATTTCATATATCAAATAATAGATGTGCATTTTGGTACTATTCCACTATTTTTATTTCTTGAGTGACTGTGTTGTTAAATTTATGTGATTGAGGTCAAATTACACTCTGGACTACTCACTTGATGGAGGTTATGATGGCATTGAGTTCCTCTTTCCAAGAGGGCCAAGATCGACCTAAATATCTCCTCATTTAGATAAGAAAATTTTGGTTTGTGATTTTTCCACCTAGTCATGGATATCGGATTAGGTCAGCTTCACACATATGGAAAGGGAACACTCAACATCAAATGGGCATCATTCGAACCCCTTTGAAGAATATAAATACAATTGACCTAGAATATCATTTGTAAATCACAACATTAAGCATCTTCTTCTCTTCTATCTGATTGGGTTCGACACTTTTGCGAAGAAACGATCATAGGAAGGTTTGAAATCACAGGTTCAAAGCTCACAAAAAATGTTAGGGTTTTTGTTTTGGTCGTAGGTACAAAAATGGTGGATTTGGGCTCTATCTACAGGCTTCCTATGGGAATGGTAGTGGCTAGGAACCTAAAACCATAGCCATGTTAACATGTGGTTGTTGGAAAATGGGTCAAGAAGTTAGTGTTGGCATTGATGTCAACAAGAGTCAATGGTGATTCACTGTTATCTACAGGCTTCTAGTAGAGAATCATCATAGTAGGAGGATTATTGAAAAGCCATTAAATGATGACTATGATGGTTTGGATGTCGGTAGATGTAGAAGGGTCAAGAAGTAGAGCGAGGAAGTAATTTTGGAGCCACAAATGTGTTCAAATTCTACATCATAATCTATCCATTGGAAAGTGCTCTGGAAGAGATTTCCAACAATATGCAGAAGTCTGAAAATGGCTTCCTCGATCAAAATATATGGTCTACTAAATTCCCGAACTTGAAACCTTGAGAAGTCCAAAATATCGGAGGTAGGAGCATTAGTACTCTAACATATTGGAACAATGGATATCTAGCGATATTGTGTATCGAATGTTCATCGATATTGGAGCATCAGATATCAAAGGTCATTGGCATATTGTAGGTCAAAAAATTTCGGCGCATTGGAATATCAAACATCGATGAACATCCAACGTACCGATAAGAGGTAAAGCACGTATAAATTCTAAATAATAGTTAAAAAAAAAACAATTGTAAAACAAAGGTCTAGCGAGTCCTTCTCACTCCTCTGTTAGGACACATGGCAGCGTGAGATTGGATCTGAAAATATGAAGTGGCAGATGAAGTTAGCATGGCATGGAAATATTATAGGACACATGGTACACAAATTTAGTGTGTTTGGGTGGCCCAGTGGGCCAATTCCAAGTGACACGTGGTATCACTATGGAGAACCCATAGGGAGTGATGACACAACCATGACATCATGTTAGAGTTCTGCATATTGGAGGATGAAGATTCTTGCAACTCCTTGGAAGTTTCTCATGAGTAAATTTCCAATGGAGGGGCTTCGATGTAATGTTAGCACAAGGTCCTATGGGAAGCAATGCTAAAATATATAAAATCTAAAGGAGCCAAGGAAATCAGGGAAGTACAATATCACAATGTTTTCATTTTGAATGTTGCGACATGGAGTGCTCCGATTGTGTAAACCTATTGGGTGAAAACTCTAATATTATAGCACAGAGGTGTAATCAAGGATGGATGGACCAAAAACGAATTAAAGTATTGCATAGCAGAGTTGGTTCATGAAATTAGTGGAGAGTAAGGTCACTTGGTGAAGACAGCAAGGAACACGATTTCACAGGTTTATTTAAGAGAAGTTTGTTCTGAGCCTTGGAGTAAGACACCTCTAATATTCACGTGCATGCCTATGTAAAATAAATAGAGTGGAGAGAAGCCATGTCGAAGTACAGTTCAAGCATGAGAAGCCATGAATAAGCATGGAGCGCCCAAATGTAGTATGTAAGTGGACTGAGCATTTAATTATTAGTAAGAAGAGGTGCCAAGGTGCCCATACCTATAATTATGTCTATGTCAAGATTCATCATGCATACACAAAGGTAGAAAATATTGTCACAAAATGAAACACTTGAGTGGTCTGCACACAAATTACCGAGACAAGACTGATCAGTATGCCTAAGTTGAAAAAAACTCTCCGAAGTCATTGAGATAAGTAAGAGAAAATAAAATTGTTGAATTGTTGCAGTGTGAGAGTCTTGGATGTTTTGTGTAAGAGGAAAAGCATAGAGGCTGAGCTAAGGTAGAGCACAAAGGTTGAGCTGAGGTAGAGCACCAATTTTGAGCTAACGTAGAGAATAGAGGATGAGATGAGGGAGAAGCAACAAAGTATTTCTTGCCAGACGGTACAGTGTTGATCATGTGCAGATATGAGCAGAGTGCAGAATGAGTGAATGTGCAAGACTAGTGGATTTGATGATTCAGCATAGGACCTAGAGCAGAAGGAAGTTTTGTGACTCAATGAATTGCTATTTTCTTTATTTGTAAATTTCCTATGTTTCCAAGTTTGAAAATGGTATGAAATAATAGAATAGTGGCAACAAAATGTTGTAGCTTGCATTCAAATTGGTTGGTTCCTCTTGGAAAGTTGGTGCTCGATATCTAAAGGGGGTTGGTGCCTCCAAAGAGTGGGCACTCATAAATAATTTGATGTAATTAAGTGGGTGCTTAATTTACATCTTAAAACAACAAAAATTTGGTGGTTTTTACCCTTTGGGTTTCCACATGAAAATACCTGTGTCTATGTGTTAATGTGTTGATCTTGAAAACTATTTTTTATCATTTTGATTATTATGATTTACTCCTAATATATTTTTGAATGAATTCTCTTAGAACTAACCGACAATAAAGGGGGCTAAGTAAGAACATATTCAAAAGGAGTAAATTTGAAAGTTATCATGTGATAACTAATTCAACCCCCCCCCCCCTCTCAGTAATTCCTTAATCCAAAAGTGGTAGCGAATAAGGGTTTGACTACAGTTGGTTGTGATTTGAGGAATTCAGAAGTTTTTCAAAGGATGAATCAGCTTGTCTTTGATATATCATACCACTGTTTTAATATTCCTAATTAGTGACAGCTAATTAGAATATTTGACTTTGTATAGTTTTGCCGTATATGTGTTGGGCAGTGAAAGAGGTATGAAATTATTGTATATTTACTCATTATTTACCATAAATATACCCCTGTTTTCCTTGGAAAGGTAATTTATCATAGGAATTACAATAGAATTGGAAAGGTTTATGTTTAATATGAAAAGGTGACGAAAGTTTACTTTTTGATTGACAAATAGGAATTCGGAGAGGTGAACAGTTGTACCAAAGGCAGGGTTGAGAAAAATCTAACTGCTGCTCCATCAGCATTGAATCATATCCACCCAAAGGCAAGAAGATCTGAACGAATAGCCCAAAAAAGACAGGGAACAGCTCGGCCTCAGTCAGCACAAACAGAATGATGACTAAACACAGAGGAGCGAATCCCTCAGGATCTTTCGATCCTGAGGGATCATTGTTCAAACTCATCTTGTTCCTTGATTGGCCCATCGAGATTTGATATATAAAGCCACATCCTTTAGTGACAAGGGGACGGATTCTTATTGTTATTGGGAATCGGTCGAAAGACTTTACATTTTCTCTGTTCTATTAACTCTCTATTTTGAGAGAAACCTTTCTGTAAAACTTTATGTTGGTTTAATACAAAGCACATGTTTTATTTACCTTCTGCAGTTCTGAATTATCCCAGCAGTATTTCACTGGCGCTAAGGGCCCGGCTCTGGTGGAATCACTTCGCTGTTTGTATTTTAATCTTTGTTTACTGTCTTGTGGAGTGCGTTTAATGTTTGAATCGGTTTATTGTTGATCGGATCAAATACAGAGTCATTGCTATTTCATTTCTTTATAATAAGCATAATTTGCTATTCGATTATTTTTCTGTTACCATAAAGCTTCACTGACTTGTATCTGATTTGAGTTGTTGTTCCTTTAGTTTATAATCTATTATAATTGGTTGTTGTGTGGTGAGAAGCTATCGACAGAATTGAAGCATAGAAATCTAGTGCCTTGAATATGTTAGAATTGTAATTGCTATTCATTTCACGTTGTTGTTCCATTTCTGTTCATTACTTGTTCATAGTATTTGATTAGTAAATAGATGAGTTGTAGTTACATGCTGCTGTTCCTTTTCAGATTGTGTTTCTTTTAAGTTGCTTTCATTGAATCTGCTTTCGTTTCAATTTCTTCAAGATCTCCAACTGTAGAGGATAGAGGCTTTTGCTTCCAATTCCCCAAATTGGTCATCTTGCATCGATTTTTAAGGGAAAGAGTTACTGCTACTGCATCCCTGATCGATGTTCTTCAAGATTGAAGTAGTTTAATATTTCTGTAATTAGGTTTCTTTTCGAACATTTGTTATCTTTGCATTTTTTATTTTGTACTACATCTTCACAACATTGCTCTTGGACAATTGCAGCCTCAGACAGAGTACACTCTTGAAATAAAAAGACACTCCCAGATTGATGATTAATGTAGGCTAATTAGGTGTTCAAAAGATACCTTTTTATGACCCAACATTTTGGCGCCGTTGCCGAGGAGAGTGTATGCCATTTTAAAGGAGTAATGCACAGCTGATTTTCTTCTGCTTGCAGAGAATTGGGTATTAAAAACGAAAGGTAAGAACCTGCGCACTAGGCAAGAAACACACTTGCTCGCAACCCGCTTCACAGCAGAAGTAGGTAAGCTTCTTTCTTTAGGTAGGAATGAAGGCTTGTTTCTTTGCATTAATAAATCAACTAAGCGAAACAAAATTCCTCCTAAAACTGAAAAAACTAAGGGACCGGTGACCCTTGGGTGCACAAAATTTATTGAAAAAATCCTTAAAAGCACTGAATCTCAGCCATCAGTAGGATTTAAAAGAACTACTTCTAGACAACCTACTAGTTCCCTTCAGGCTACAGAGTCACCATCTGAAGCCTTTGCTGAGATACACAGTCAAATAGAGGGAATTGAGCAAGATTCCCAAGAAATTGAGAATCCTTGAATAAGTTTCCTTCAAGAAGGGAGCACTAGCAATCTCCGAGAAGGAGAAGGGGAAATAAGAGAAACCACAGACTTGAAATCTCCTATTGAAACTGCCCAAACAATAAGCATCCCAGATAAGGGAAGTGTTGTTCAACTTATTCAGAACCAAGGACCTGAATCACCTCAAACAGTAAGTCAATAGGAAATACTTATTATCCCAGACAAAGGGAGTGTTGTCAAAGCCATTCCTACCCTTGCTCGTCAACCTAGAAATTCCTTGGAAATCCCAGAGGGATATTGGCATATCTTTGATCAAATGGCCCAGAATCAAAACTAGAATCAGCAGCAGACCTCTACGCTGCAATATCCTATAGTAGATACTGCAGTCAATGCACCCATGAAATCTATTCCTCTTCAACATGTTCCTACATTTCACGGCTTAACATCAGAGGACCCATATGCGTTTTTATTTGAGTTTGATGTGCTGTGCAGAGGATATGATTACACCACCGATGCCAAAAAACTAAAACTATTCCCCTCTACATTAAAAGGGGCAGCCCTACAATGGTTTATGGGATTAGGTGGGGGTGTCATAACTGATTGGGATCATATGAAGGCTGCATTTTTAAAGAAATATCAAGATTATTGCAGGTCTCAGGAATTAAAAGATGAGATATTCCAAATGACAGAAAAACCAAATGAGACCTTGGAAGAGTATGTGGAACGGTTTCAATATAATCTTCAGAGATCTCCTTATGCATCTTTACCCTTACCTAATAATGTTTTGAAAACCACATTAATTAGGGGAATGAAAGATCAATGGGTTGAAACATTGAATATTATGGTAAAAGGTGATATATATCAGGAAAGTTATCCTAACATCATTGATTTGTGTATCAGGAGTTCGAGGGGCAATACAAGGTTGAAATCAGCAGAACGCGATATAATCACAAGGGAAAATAAGATCTCTATTGAAGGTATGACTCGTGCAGAGATTGGAAATCTGCTAGAAGACTTTAAGACAGACATACTTGGGACTCTAACAACACAATTCGATATTATGCAAGCCAAACAGAAACAGGCAGAAGCAGAGCAGAACTTGGCAATATTCTGTCCCAGATGTAGAAAGAAGCACAACCACCAAGAATGCCCATTGGATGTGATTAAATTCTGTGCCATTTGCACGAAATATCACCCTACAGAAGGATGTCCTTCGCTTCCTGGCCTAAAGTCAGTTTATAAGGAGGCAGAAGAAGAATCAGAAGTGGTATGTCTGCATAATCATCGCCGACAATGGCAACCACGACCATCAGGTATGCCAAATGATCCATTTTATTTTCAACCTCCTCAATATAATGCTAAAAAATATAGTGGGATGTGGCAGAATCAACCATCATTCCCTAATTGGTCACAACAGCCATTTCCTCCCACATCTTGGACAAATCAAACAAATCAAAATAATTGGCCTAGCTTTCCTTTCTACCCACCTTTCTGGCCTACGCAATGGTCCCCTTCTACTTCCCAGAATTAGGCCTGGTGTTAGTATGATTCTTTTGTCATAAAAGATCACTTTAGCTACACATAAAAAATAGCCCTAACATCGATTATGGCTGCAAAATATCTTTAATTTTGCTGCACAAATTAAGATCTAAGCACAAAAAGACATTAAGCAGATAAAATATAACATGGCTCCATGCATCCAATGAACAAGACAAGAACAAAGTATTTAAAAGAATATTTTTTATTATATTAAAGAATGGGGCACCTGAGAGGAAAACAAGAAAGGTGTTTTCCGGTTCTCCTCAGTGGGATGGGTTCTTGGAAGTCCTCAGTGTTTCAGATCTAACATTTCTCTCTCTTATGGATGTAGAAAAGAAAACATGGAACTCAATGGGAGTTCACAAAACAAAATGGAAAATGGTGACCAAGAGTAGATCCAGAGTGATCTAATGCAATGAAGGTGACTAATGAATGGGGAAAACCCCCCTATTTATAACAAAATATTGGGGCGGTCTAGAACTCGGTGCATGAATAAAATATTATTAATCGAATTCTAGAAGCACCCTTTAGAAATATTTTATTATATTTGTTGGAGGGAAAAGGGTTCTTGACTTGGGTCAATTCCTTTATTTATAAATAATAAATAAATAAATGGTTTATTTATCATCTTAGGAAAGTGATGGGAATATAATTAAATAAATAATGGTTTATTTAATTATTTTTGGATGATTTAGTCAAATTTAACTAAGAATATTATTTAAATAATGATTTAAATAACTTATTCTTAGGGAATAATTAAATAAATAAGGATTTATTTAATTAAGCTCCTTGTTTTGGGTTAAATATGACCAGGAAATATAAATAAATAAGTTATTTTATGTGGTGAAAGCAATTTTACTTAGGGTAAAATTGGTCTTACATGGTGTACTTGGGTTCATCTAATAATAACAGGTTAGATGACCAAAAATTGGTGTAACAGATTGCCCCCCAACGTACGAGTGTTAGGAGAAAATCGTATGACCGAAGTACATTGTAAGAACTCAATCACTAGGCATCGAGAGAGAGGTGAGAGAGAAATGTAAGGATGTATGAGGTGTGAAAGGACTAGACCCTAAGGAGATGAGACTTACAGGTGCAAAAAGTCTCTATGAAGTGGTACCTGTGCTAAAGGCGGCGGGGGAGGCATACCTATGCCCACCAAGACAAATTACAAAGAATAAGGCGCCCAAAAAACCACGGAATGCAATAAGTACAAAGAATAAGGCTCCCGGAAAACCACAGAATGCACTAACGAAGCATGTACTGGTCGAAACATGAGCCAGATAAATCATAGGATGAATCCCACATACATGTGATGCCTGGAATAATTTTTAGGACTTATACAGTAATATGGTAGTACATGAGATACAAAGATACCCAAATTCCCCCTACACACGGGGAAGGGCTCTCAAAATTTGACAGAGACGTGTGAATCGAAAATGGTGCTGCAAGCGGTTGAAGCCGATATCATCAAATGAGAGGAGCTGCATCAAGGGCGGGAATGAAGTCATCCGAGCATGTGGGGGGCTACCTATAGGGCCACCCCCTCATGAGGGTTGAGACATCTCACACATGCTCGGGGATCACCAATAGCTGCTGCGGCATCACTGGACCACCAAGTATACGTATCGCGAACATGATGAAAAGAGGCTGGATCCAAGGTACCTAGACAAAGACTAATGATGATGTTGAAATGATGAAAGGTCCAAAGGGGACCCAAAAAACATGAGTATGGAATGGTATCTCATGACGGAAATCGACACAGACAAGAATAAGGATGGCGGCGAAGTGGTGCCCCAAGGAAAAGTGTTGTAAGTGAGGAAATCCAATTTGAAAAAGGAGGAAAGGAAGACTTCGTGGACAACATGTGTCCTGGTGAAGTAGTGACTGATGAAAACAAACATATGTTGGTTATCTACAAGAAAGTAAAACATGCATTTCGAGCGGGAAATGCTAAGGGTAATACCTCTTGAGACAGAGTGCATTGCGAGGATTAGGAAGGGGGTGGCCTTCAAAGTCCTCTAAAAGATACGCCCCCTTCCCAAGATTTTTACTGATGATGTAAGGACCTAGCCATAATGAGTCGAACTTCCCATGACTAAGGGTGTCGTGGGCCTAGTCATATACTAGAACAAGGTCACCTTCGTGAAAGGTGCGAGGATGCACTTTTCGATCATACTGAGCTTTGGTGCACTTTTTGGCCGCTTCAAGAGTTTGTAATGCAATGTGACGATCTTCAGAAGCGCGCTCAAGCATGATAAGTCGTTGTTCTAGAGATTGGGTATCAGGCAGAAGTTCGACGACCAAATGAAGGGAAGGGATTTCACATTCGATTGGTAAGACTACCTCCTCGCCAAAGACAAGGTGGAAAGGAGTGAAACTGGTGGCGGTTTTAACAGAAGTACAATAAGCCCACAAAGCAGGGAAGAGCATGAGATGCCAATTGGTTTTGTGTTTATTCACCGTTCGTTGAAGCATGGTCTTGAGAATTTTGTTGACCGCTTCAACTTGGCCATTACCTTGGGGGTAATAGGAAGATGAATATTGGTGTTCAATAAGCAATAAGGAGGAGAGCTCATTCCAAATCTGATCTTCGAAATGTCAGCCATGGTCCGAGACTAACTTTTTTGGAACTCCGAATCGACCAATGATATGGTTAAAGAAACAGAGGGCTGCAGTGGTTGCCGTATTGTTGAACGTAGGCATAGCTTCGACCCATTTAGTGAAGTAGTCAACTGTCACGATGATATATTTATGGTTACCAGCAGATGGAGGTCGACATTCCATAAATTTGATGGCCCATTTACAAAAAGGACCAGTTTTGACGACATGATGGAGAGGAGAGGAAGGAGCTCGCTCCTTGGGGGCGAAATGTTGGCAATTGGAACAGTGTTTGACTGCTTCAATGCAATCGCTGAAGAGGGAAGGCCAAAAATACCCAACGCGCATGATTTTTTGGGTGGTGGCGAGGCCGGAGAGGTGGCCACCACAAGCGCCACTATGACAGGCATTTAGGACTTGCTCGGCTTCAGCGTGGGTGAGGTAACGACGAAGGACAGTATCTACGCCGTGACGATAAAGGTCAGCACCGATTAGAAGGTAGCGAGAGGCTTGGTGTCGGATACGTCGTTGAGCTGCACGATCAAGGTGAAGGGAGAACTTTTGGGTTCGCAAGTAAGTAAGGATGTCACTGTAACAAGGATCGTCGGTGGTGATGGAAAAAAAATGTTCATCGGGAAGTGCGTCACTAATGGGGGTATCTTGCATCTGGGTAGGTAAATCAGAAATGAGTTCAGCTAGGACTAAACCTTTCTTAATTTTTGGGATGAAAAATTCAAGGTCGAATTCTTGGAGAATAACGACCCAACGGGCATACTTTCCATTGAGGATGCGGCGACTCAATAGGAAAGCCATGGGGTTGGAATCAGTCACAACCTTGGTGAAACGCATGAGGATGTAATGACGCAATTTTTGGACCAAGAATACGACATCTAGTGCTAATTTTTATTCATGCGAGTAGGACATAGGTGGACTGGCAAGGTTCTTACTGACATAGTAGATCACATGTTCGACACCATTATCATCCTCCTGGATAAGGACACCAGCAACCGAATATGTGGAAGCAGAGATGTATAGAATGAAATATCAGTTAAAGTCAGGGGGATGGCTCAAGGGGGCGGATGTGAGAGCATGTTTGAGGGCATCAAAAGACTCTTGAGCGTATGTATCCCAAACAAAAGGGCTGTGAGATCGAAGAAGTCTAAGGAAGCCGTGTGCAGTAGTGGCGTAGTCAGGAACGAATCGACGAAGAAAATTAGCTTTGCCTTGGAGACTCTGTAGCTGGCATAAGGTACGAGGCAGAGGAAGTTCAAGAATGGCTTGAACCTTCAAAGGGTCGAGAGTTATCCCATCTTTAGACACGATGAAGCCGAGGAGACAACCGGCGGGAACACAAAAGACACATTTCAAAGGGTTAAGGCGAATGTTATACTTGCGGCATCGGAGAAAAATGGTATGCAGGTCATGAAGGTGTTGCGCCCGATGTTTATAACGTGTGGTAAAGTTGTCTAAATAGGCAAGGATAATATGGGCTAAGTCATGGAAGAAATAGGACATGGCTCGTTGAATGGTGGCGCCGACGTTTTTAAGGCCAAACGGCATGACTCGGTATGCGAAAGTGCCCAACGGACTAATGAACGCAGTTTTAAGTTGATCAACACGACGGATAACGATTTGGTTGTATCTAGAGAAGCCATCCATAAAGGAGAGAATCTCATGCCCCGCACACTCATCGATGATTTGGTCAATGAATGGTGTGGGGCAGTTGTCTTTGGGACAAGCTTTGTTCAGATTGCGAAAGTCGGTGCAAATACGAATGGTGCCTTGTTTTTTGAGGATGGGAACTGGGTTAGAAACCCAAGTGGTATATTCAATGGGATAGATGAAACTAGCCTGCTGGAGCTTGTCAGTTTCAGCTTTGATGGCTTCATGTTGAGAAGGATGGATGGGTCTCAACTTTTGGCAAACTGGAATGGCATCGGGCCATGTGCCGATGTGATGTTTGAAAATGGCAGGATCGAGTCCAGGCATTTTTTAGTATGACCAGGCGAAAAAATCGCGGAATTCTTTCAAGAGTTTCATGTATGCTTCAATTTCCTCCGGAGTGCATTGGGCGCCCATGGTGATATGTTCATCAATACCTGTCTTGGCAGAAATGTTGATTTTGATGGTGGGAGAGATATTAGCCATATTTCCTTCTTCGAAAGAATCAGGTACAGAAATGGGGTTTTTGAACCAATCAACTTTATCAGGAATGAAGTCTTTGGATTCGAGGGCATATTGGTCATCGGCTTGATGTGGTAGGAAATATGCATGATGGTGCATATCGTCCCATGGAAAATCAGGGTTGGTCATGGAATATGGGAAGAGAGGATGGAAGAGGTTGACCTGAGGAGGTAGAGGGCTGAGACTCTAGATTGTGATGGGAAGGGCTCACAGGTATGATGTTATGTGAGGTGACAGAGTGAGCAGTTGAATGATCAGGCGAAGCATCGGGTGAAGGTACTAAGGGGAGGAAAGGTAAGAAATGGTAGCTGAAGTTTCGGTCATTTCAGTATCAGGAGGAGGAATGGTAATCATGATAGACAGGTGATCCTATATGAAGGAAGAAGGATTATGAGCGAAGGCGGCTTCGACTTGGTAGTATGTGGCTAAAGAGGCATGATACTCGTCAAGGCGGGGACAAAGGTGGGTATAGTGGCCATGGAAATTGAACAAAGAACAAGGGTGATTGGTGCGCAAATTCTTAAGTTTAAGGGTAGAATCCGGTATGGTGACGTGGACTTCTGGGATGTCCGATTTTGGAAACATTTCATTAACCATGGTCTTGAGAGGTGGTAATTCAGGGCAAGTATGAGTGGCGTGACCAACAACATCACACAGAGCGCACTGGATGGGGTGCTTGGGAGGCCGAGGAGGGGTAGGGTTGGGCAGGGTAGGTGTGTCCTTTGATGCCCCCCTGTGGGCCTTGCCATTTTTACTCGAAGCGGTTGTAACAGGAGGTGGTACTTGTTGAGGTGACTGAGGTACGGGTGTAGGAAGAGAATTTGTAGGGATTGGTTGAATAGGGGTCAAAGTAATATATGGTTTAGGTTGATCGGGCGGAGTGGTGGCTGGAGGGTCAAAATACCAGACGGGTATACCCAAGGTCAAGTTGGGGAGGGGTAAGGTGGCCAAGGTAGGGACCGAATAAGCTCCAGGAGGGAGAGCGAGGAAAGGGATTTGAACAGCATGGAAATGGCCAGGAGGAATGGTGCCAAGGGGGTTGATTTCAGGTGAAATCGACCCATGAGGAGTGGAGGTAGAAGGAGATTCAGAAGGAAGGAGGGTGGCTAATGGGGGCGAAGGGCTAGGAGCTGGTTCAGGTTGAGGCTGCTGACTAGCCAAAGTGGGCTCTGTGAGGTTAGCCCAAGATGATTGCATCATGCAAACATTCACCAAGTTAGGATCAAAGACGGGAGGGGAGTCGAAAAAGGTGCCAAGCAAGGAGGAGTCTTTGTAGACGCCGGAGGAAACATTGGTCAAAGAATTGACAGTTTGCTTTTTGGTGACCGTAGAGATGGTGGACTCAAGGGAGGTCTGAGATTTTGGTTCATGGTAAGTTAACTGGTTAGTGGTGACAATCTTTCCATTATGAGGAAAAAACATCTTGCAGTGGACTGTGGACGGGACAGATGACATGGCATAGGTGTAACTACGCCCCAAAAGGATGTTGTAGTCAAAAGGGGCGTCGATAAATTCAACGTCGACACAACAGTCTTGTTGGCAAGGGTGATAGGACAGTTACAGAATAGACCAATGGGCTGGGAGGCATGGCCATCCCATGCACGAAGGGTGATGGTGGACGGGGCCAGTTCAGGGGATCCGAGTTGTTTCCAAACTGAAGCGGAGATTACGCAGGTAGATGCCCCCTCGTCAATAATACACCAAGTAACATTGGCGTTTCAGATTTTGACTGGGATTTGGAAAGCAACCGAAGGAGGTAGAGGGGGATGGTCTGACTGAAGGGCATCGAAAATAATTAATTGGTCATCGGTAGGATCTACAGTGCCCATGGCAGATAGTAGAGCCCTCTTTTGAGAAGGACATGACTGGAGAAGTTCTAGTGTTGAAATGGCAGCAGGAGATTGGGCCAGATCATCTACTATGCTATATGAATGGGTAGCCCAACCAGAGGTAGTATTTCGGCGTAATGGTCCCTTAGGAGTCTTTGGATGAACCTCAGCTTTGGGCAGAGGGAGTTGCAAGGGACCATTAGGTGTCGATAGAGGCTCTGTAGGACCTGACGATGGAGACTTAGAGATAAACGGAACAGGATGTGTGGAATACTGACGGGACTGAATTTGAAGGTTGAGGTCGACAGTGAGAGGTGGGTCAGAAGCCATCATGAGAATCTGGTAATCAGAGGAACCAGAAGGGGAAGGTTGAGTGGTTATCGGGGCATGAGGTAGGTGAGTGGCCACAAATCCTTGTTGGGGGAAACGATCAGTAAACACAGCGGGTTGAGAAGTAGTTGGGGAGGGAGGGGAGGAGTGTTGTCCCCGCACGGTGGCCTGAGAATCACACATCTACCGCATTTGTGGTAATAATGGACAATCGTTAGTGTAGTGACCATAGACACTGCAACACGAACAGGGCTTATTGGTGCGAAGGGGCCTGTTCGGCTTGGGCTAAGAACCCTGTGGCTGGTTGGTAATGTGAGGATCAATACTTGAAGGATTTGGTCCACGATTACCAGAAGCGGATTGAGTGCCTCTTCTCCTTCTTTGAGAAGGAGGAAAATTAGGTGCCCCCTGCTGTGCAAATACTTGCCCTGGAGGGGGTAGTAAGTGTGGTTGTGGGGGTGGAAAAGGCAAGGGAGTGGGAGGTCCAAAAGATGGAGGAGTTGGGACACCAGGTTGCAGATATGGATAAGGGGTAGGGTGGGCAGCAGTAAGATAAGCAGGAGGGTGGGCAAGAGGAGGAGGCATGCCGTAGCCTAAAAACATGCTACCTGGAGGGGAAAAATGTCGGAGGGGCTGGCCCCTGGAGGAAAATCGTGGCCTGGAAGAGGGTGGGCAGAGGTATGTGATAGGGCTCCAACGATACCATTGGCAAAGTGAGATGCCCTCGAGGCATTAGGGCCATCGGGTTTGGGAAGGTCAAGGAGGACGGTATAAACATAACCAGATTGGGTGTAGATAAGGTCATACTTTAAGGCACTTTGGAGGGTGGCTTCTTCGGTTTGGGGAAAATGGGAGGTGACATCTTTGCCAATGGGAGGTAAGAGAGAGCGAAGGAACCAGTCCATGTAAACCCGATCTTCAAAGGGGGGAGCACGACACAAGCTCCGTCTTCGCCGCCATTCCTGGACATGAGCGGAAAGGCGAGTTGAGGAGGATTGAAAAAAGGAGGTTAAAAGATCGGTACCAGTGTCGTATCGGAGAGGGAGCTGGAAATAAGATAAAAATGCTTGGGCAATGGTCGCAAAAGTGGTATGGGAGGAGGTGGCTTTTTCAACATACCATTTAGAAGATTCTCCTGTAAGCGTGCATTGGAACAATCTAAGATGAATAGAGTCGTCAGTAATGGAATTGGAGGAACACCACATATGGAAGGATCGGATATGGTTGGAGGGATCCTCACTAGCAAGGCCTTCGAACTTGGGAATGTCGGAAGGGAGCTTGGTTGGCATAACATGCCAACTGACATCGTCGCGAATAGGGTCATTAATGAGCTGATTGAAATCGGGGAGACTGAGGCTAGCCATATAAGGCAGTAATGGGGCAGTCGAGGTAGGTCCCGTAGGGGTTCCACTGGACACGGACCCCGCAGTAGAACTGGGGTTAGGGCTAGGTCCGGAACTAGACATGGTGAAGGTAATAGGGGGGGAACCAAGAGGAGGGGGAGAACCTGAACAATCAGAGGAAGAGTTGGAGTGTGGACTCGGGGGAGGACTTACTCGGTGACGACGGGAAGGAGGAAGTCGTCCAAGTGGAAACTGAGGGTGAAGGCCAAGAAGTCTCCGGGAGAGGCGCCTTGGGGGCGCAATGATGATGGGAAGAAGAAAAAACGACAAGGGTAGGGGGGGGACAAAATCAAGTGAGGTCAAGGGCAGAAAGGTGCAGTGAAAATTGATTTTAAAGTCTTTGCCCGACGGTGTTAGCCAGGCGCTTCTTCACTTAGGGTCAGTGTGTGGCGTGCATTAATTTTAATTGGTTAAACCCAGATGTTTTGAGAGTAAAAGAAAAAGTGTGCAGCGTAATGGAAAAGAAATCTGCAGTAAATGAGACTAAAAGAACAGAAAATTAATAACTAAAAATGCATCAATCGAACCCAAGAAGGCGGGTCTCTCAAAACTAGTTGATAAGAGGGAAAAACTAGGCAAAGCACGCTGAAAAGAGGCCAATAGATCTAGGTACGGAGGGACTGGGATCTAAAGGGTAAATCTGCTGAAAAGTGGTGCAGAAAACAACAAATAGGCAGAGGCAAGGTTGCTGCTAAACAGGAGGAGATCAGCTACAAAGAGAAGAGACAAGGTATTGGCCTTAGAAAAGAACCTAAACAAAATGATATGAGGTGTTTTGAGAGGGAGAAGAGATTATCTAAAGGGATCTGAAAAGGAGGTATCAGATCTGAGAAAAACAGGGCTGAAACTCTGTAAATTCAGACTTCTGGAACAACAAAGACTCATCCACAAAAATTGGAGGGTACTAGAGCCCTAAGGGGCAAGATTCTCTCTTAGTTGAGTGAAGTAGATTAGAAACAGGTCCAAATAGGCAGAGATAGAGGCTGGAAAACCCTGACAGAAGCTTCAGAAAAACCCAGAAAAAGTGCTGAAAAATTTGTAGAAAAAGTGCAAGTCGGAGGTTCTGACTTTTTTTCAGTCCAGGTCACAGGTTTGGGGCAGAAAAGTGCGTCTTGAGGCTTAGGTCGCACTTTTTGGGCCGATAAGTGCGACCTGCAGATCTTGCTCTCTCGACGGCAGATTTCAGAAAAAATTGTCATCTCAGCCGCGGCTGATGTCTATCACTTGCACAATAAGGCCAGAAACACACGAAAGTTAAAAATTTGACAGTTTAAGGGTTTTAGGGGTGAAAATCACCATAAAAATAGGAAAAACAGAAAAGGGGAGAGAAACCCTAGGGTCTGAAACAGCTGGATATGCAGGAATATATGAAACGAAAACGGTCACAAAAGAAAACCCGTGTGGAGTCGCCAATTGTTAGTATGATTCTTTCGTCGTAAAATATCACTTTAGCTATGCATAACAAATAGCCCTAACATTGATTATGGCTGCAAAATATCTTTAAGTTTGCTGCACAAATTCATATCTAAGCACAAAAGGACATTAAGCAGATAAAATATAACATGGCTTCATGCATCCAATGAACAAGACAAGAACAAAGTATTTAAAAGAATATTTTGTATTATATTAAAGAATGGGTCACCTGAGAGGAAAACAAGAAAGGTGTTTTTCAGTTCTCCTCAGTGGGATGGGTTCTTGGAAGTCCTCAGTTTTTCAGATCTAACATTTCTATCTCTTATGGATGTAGAAAAGAAAACATGGAACTCAATGGGAGTTCACAAAACAAAATGGAAAATGGTGACCAAGAGTAGATCCAGAGTGATCTAATGCAATGAAGGTGAGCAATGAATGGGGAAAAACCCCCCTATTTATAACAGAATATTGGGGCGGTCTAGAACTCGGTGCATGAATAAAATATTATTAATCGAATTCTAGAAGCACCCTTTAGGAATATTTTATTATATTTGTTGGAGGGAAAAGGGTTCTTGACTTGGGTCAATTCCTTTATTTATAAATAATAAATAAACAAATGGTTTATTTATCATCTTAGGGAAGTGATGGGAATATAATTAAATAAATAATGGTTTATTTAATTATTTATGGATGATTTAGTCAGATTTAACTAAGAATATTATTCAAATAATGATTTAAATAACTTATTCTTAGGGAATAATTAAATAAATAGGGATTTATTTAATTAAGTTCCTTATTTTGGGTTAAATATGACCAGGAAATATAAACAAATAAGTTATTTTATGTGGTGAAAGAAATTTTACTTAGGGTAAAATTGGTCTTACATGGTGTACTTGGGTTCATCTAATAATAACAGGTTAGATGACCAAAAATTGGTGTAACACCTAGCAGTCAAACTGGAAAAAACCTACAAATCAGCCAGCTGGATCAATTCCTCTCTCTCAACCTACACTGCCAGCTCCTTATACAAACCCCTAGACCAATTTAAGGCCACAACTCCCAGCCCAACCCAACCCAAACCCAAACAATAGGCCAGTTTATTCTGTTCAAATCATGGAACCCCCAGAAGTAGAAATTGAACTGAGGGAGTGTAATGATCTTCAATTAAGGTCTGGGCGCATAGTCGAAACAGAGAGAAACAATGATGTCCACACTGAAGATCTATTACTTGTAGGACAAACAGAACAAAGTGAGAAGGAAGTTCAACAACAAAATCAACAACGAAGTCAACAAAAAGTAACAACTTCCTCTCCACCATTCCCAGAACGATTAATTATACCTCGTCCATTAGAACAACCTAATTTTGATCTTCTGGGAGAATTAAAAAATTTGTGTATAAAAATCCCTCTCCTCCAAGCTATTCAAGATATTCCTATATATGCAAAAACTATTAAGAAATTATGCATAAAGAAGCCAAAGAGGAGAACAACAACCAATCCTACTGTCCAAATAGTCGGTACCTTATCTGACTTATTATCAGGAATGGAAACACCCATCAAATATGAAGACCCAGGAAATCCTATAGTGACAGTGCAGATCAATGGCCAATCATTTCCAAATGCCTTAGTTGACTTGGGGGCAGCAATCAACATTTTAACAACCACCACCTGTCAAAAACTTGGCATTACATCACTGGAACCAACAACAACCTTGTTGGAATTGGCTGACCGATCAGTAGTCAAACCAGAAGGTATACTACAAGATGTAATGGTATCTGTAGATTCCTGGGAATACCCTGCTGACTTCCTGGTTATCAATCCAAAGAATCGACTAGATGGACATCTGTTAATTCTAGGTAGACCTTGGTTGGCAACTGCCGATGCTTATATTGGATGCCGACAAGGCAACATGACAATTACAAGGGGAAATTATGTTAAGAATTTAGCCCTATATCCCCCAGCCCAGCCAAGTCTATCAATAATCAAAACAAGAAAACCACTTGCATCATATCTTATGGAGAATATGAGATCACCTCTAACTATAGAAAATGCTCTTGATTTTAAAGATCAAATAGAGGATGATATCATTAATAATTTTATTAATAAGTCACAAACCAGATCTCATTTGCAATTTCACATGATCAAAGCAGCATTCGATAATAAAGAAGAAGAAGATCCTTTTAAGGATATTCCCGATCAAACAATACCTACTACCTCTATGAGTAGTAGCAAGGTTGTAGAAATTGAGCCGGGAAAAACTTTAAATATTAATAAAAATCTCACTGTTGAACAAGAAGAGAAATTGGTCCAATTATTACGAAAATACAAAGCAGCCTTTGCATGGGATTACCCCGATATGAAAGGAGTTGATCCTCAATTGTGTACTCACCACATTTACATTGAAAAAGATGCAAGACCCATCCATCAACCTCAAAGGAGACTAAATCCTCACCTTAAAGATATTGTGAAAGATGAATTACAAAAACTATTGGATGTTAATTTCATCTACCCAATATCTGATAGCAAGTGGGTCTCCCCACTAGTGGTAGTACCAAAAAACAACGGGAAGTGGAGGATATGTGTATATTACCGTGAACTTAATGAATAAACACAGAAAGACCACTTTCCCCTTCCTTTCATTGACCAGGTATTAGACACATTGGCAGGGAAGAAATTCTTCTCTTTCCTCGATGGCTTCAGTGGGTACAATCAAATCCAGATTGCCCCTAAAGATCAGGACAAAACTACTTTTATCTGTCCATGGGGGACACTTGCCTACCAATTCCTACCTTTTGGCCTATGCAATGCCCCTGCTACATTCCAAAGGGCAATTCTCCGCATTTTTGCAGACTTAATAAATGAAGGCCACGAAGTATATATGGATGATTTCACACCCTATGGGGATGAATTTGAGCCTGCATTGGAAAACCTAGAAAATGTATTGCAAAGATGTATTGACACTAGACTTTCCTTAAGCAACAAAAAGTGTGTTATGATGATGACCGAAGGAGTTATCTTAGGGCATTATATTTCAGCAACTGGAATTCAAGTAGACCCGGCTAAAATTCAAATACTCTTGTTAATTTCTACACCTACCACACAAATAGAGGTACGTAGATTTCTTGGATTTTCTGGTTACTATAGAAGATATATAGAACATTATTCTTGAATAGCTGCACCTTTATATGCACTGACTGGGAATGTTGATTTCATTTGGACAGATAAATGTGACAATGCCTTTAATGATTTGAAGAAGCTCGTTTCAACAGCCCCAGTGCTGAGGGGCCCAAATTGGAATTTGTCATTCCAAATTTCATCTGATGCCTTAGACACAACAATTGGAGCAATACTTGGGCATGAGGAAGATAAGAAGCCATATGCAATTTACTATATTAGCAAAAATCTATCCCCTGCTGAATTAAATTATACTCTGACTGAGAAAGAATTTTTAGACATTACATAACTTGGGTATCTTGTAATACTATATACTGATCACTCTGCCATTAAATTTTTAACAAATAAACCTGTTAAAAATGGAAGAGTGACAAGATGGTTGATTTTACTGCAGGAATTTGACATCACAATCAAAGATCAACCTGGGAAAGAGAACCCTGTAGTTGACTTTCTGTCAAGAATTCCAAAGCCAACAGATACAGAAGCAGTTGAACACCACTTTCCGGATGAACATATCTTTGTTGTTACTATCAGAACACCATGGTATGCTGATATAGCAAACTATTTGGCAATAGGTAAATTACCTAAACATCTGTCCCTTAATGAACGTAAGAAAATAATACATCGTAGTACCCGCTTCTCTTGGATTGGAGGCTACCTATTTCATACAGGTGCAGATATGCAAATAAGGATATGCGTTAGGGAGGATGAGGTATTTGAAATATTGAAAGCATGCCATGATGGACAGTGTGGCGGACATTTTGCAGATCGTAGAACTGCCCATAAAGTTTTACGAACAGGCTATTATTGGCCTACTATCTTTAAAGATGAAAAAAGATTCGTGCAGGCCTATGATAGCTGCCAAAGGGCAGGTCGCCCTAGGCAGTCTGATGAAATGCCTCTGAAACCTCAACTAGTTATTGAACCATTTGAACGTTGGGCCCTTGACTTTGTTGGTCCTATTAACCCCCCATAAAACCAAAAAACATACAACCTAGTTGCAACTGAGTATGTCACCAAATGGGTTGAGGCAAAATCTCTTTCAAAAGCTACAGAGGATTCTGTAATACAATTTATTTTCCAAATCTTGGTGTGCTATGGCCTCCCAAGGGACAAAATCACAGATGGAGGACCATTGTTTGTAGGTAACAAATTCGATTAAACATTGCAAAACTACCACGTTCAGCACAAGATTACGACTCCGTATCACCCACAGGCCAATGGCCAAGTAGAGAGCACGAACAAAGTAATCGAATCTATATTAACAAAAACAGTTGCCTCTCATAGACGAGATTGGGCCTACAAATTGCCAGAAGCATTGTGGGCATATCGAACAACGTGGAGACCTACCATAGGATATTCACCATACCAATTGGTATTCGGAAAGGAACCCATATTTCCTATAGAATTCAAAATTAAAACATTACGAATAGATCAAAAGGTGAGTCTAGATTTAAATGAAGCTCGGGCTAAAAGACTGCAGCAAATTAATGAGCTAGATGAAATTAGGCTCTTTTCTCTTCAACACACAGCATTAATTCAACAATAGAGAGAAAAATGGCATGACGCCCATATCAAAGAAAAGATCTTCGACGAAGGAGATTGGGCACTCCTATATGATTCCAGGTTTCAGGATTTCCCAAGAAAACTCCAGACACGATGGCTTGGACCCTATGAAATACAAAGAGTGCATGATAATGGCACTATTACATTAATTACCATTGATGGATCTGGACATTCCTTTAAGGTAAACGGTCATCGAGTACAATTGCATCATAAACCGATCACCCGGGAATCCTTTTACCAACAGTTTCGGGAATATTCTACAATGGAAATTCTTGCTGAAGGGGAGAATTCCTCCTCGGCACTAGTTTGATAAATCACTTCTCTTTTTTAAATTTTGTACATAAAGCATTTTTCAATTTTTTGATTGTTGTTTTATGGAATTTGTTTTTAGACATTCGGTTAATATTACTTCTTTACTTCTTCATCATTTGTTTCGTGAAATCTGATTTCTTTGGAAGAGAAAAAAAAGAAAAAAATTATGTTTATTTCATTTGTTTTGCTGTTCCTTTCTAAAGGAACAACACTTCTAATATTCCTTTTGAAAGGAACAACAGTTTTGCAGAAGCGATCTTGTTGTTCCTTTACAAAGGAACAACACTTCCGCAGAGTATTTTCTTGTTGTTCCTTTCCAAAGGAACAACACTTTCGCAGAGTATTTTCTTGCTGTTCCTTTCGAAAGGAACAACAGTTTCACAGATTGTTTTTGCTATTCTTTTTAAAGGAACAACACCTTTTTTTGAGTGGATTGTTTTGTTTTAAGACAACATTTTGAAATTTTGATTACTTTTATAAAGGCAAATATATCATTTATATACAATCATACAAATTAAAGTTTACTGAAATCAACAAATCAAAAGAAATCGTCATTTTTGTAAGAAAATTGTCTAGTGATGATATAAAAAAAGGGGAAAAATGGCATGATCAATAACATAACTTTGTTATTTTTACTACTGAATTAATCTAATTGATTATTTTTATCATGATTGGTTCTTTCCCATTTGCTATAATTTTCTTTGATGTCTATCTATGGAATAGGAATAAGGGCATATTGTTTTTCTATTGAGATGTTCAGACTTCTTCCACCATCCCTACTCTTAAGGAGTGTTGAGCCATCCCTTATGAATAATTGAGGAAAACTGCTGTGTGAAAAAGAAAAGAAGAAAAAATATTTATATATTTCATTAATAATGATTTTGCAGAAGGAGGATAGGGGGTCTCACCAAGAGCCAGCCTACCTTGATCATAAGGAAGGTAGTGAAGTGGCATTCCCATTATGGCCACCAAACCGGGGAAATGGTCCAATAGACAATTGAAAAAAAATCAAGAAGTCCTTGGAACAGGAGGTCTCATCACGAGCCGACCTGCCCACCTTTCACTTCTTCCCGGTGAACGACATTGTGGTTTATCTGGTCACCAAGCCAGCACAATGGCCTCCGTCATGATATTCAATAAAAAAAGGGGCACTTCGTAACCATACATAAAGGACAATGGTTCCGTGGGTAAGAAAGCAACTCTGTCAAGGTTATGGACACATGTGGGCAGCAGAGCTCTGCTGATGGTATTGGAGTCACATTTATACACATCAATAGTTATATTTAACCCTTTTCCTATATCTTTATTTAAATGTCAAATGAAAATATGAATCCCTTACCTTTACCTCCGAACCTATTATACATGAAAATCATTACAAATCGATCATATTAATTCAAAGTGGTAAATAACACAATTATACTTATGGTTATCATATGTTGTCCCTTCTCCTCGTATTTGAATCATTACAAAACGATTTTTTATTTATTAACGATTCATCACATGCATTGATTTCAGTAATTGCTGCAATTTGATTGAATGTATCATAATTACGCCTGCTTTTTACTGCTATACTACTGCTGTGCCACACATGCTACTCTCAATTGACAGTCGAGGGTGACCTTTCATTCATTCGGGGGGCGCGGATCTCTGCATACAAAACAAACTCCAAGATTCCCTTACCTATATACGGATTAAAATCCCTGCATTTTAGGAAATAACAAATTTTCAACGAACTGTGCTGTGCTGTTCCATTGTGATTACTGTGTGTTGAGAAATTAACAGAATGTAGAAATGGGAGGACGACCAATTCACAGTGAACCACAAGTATTGATCGTCTCTGATGTTGCATGAGAAATTTTAGAAAGACTGGGGTGGATTACATATTTCTTGAGAATGCAGCAACCCCATGAAGCTGTGGCCACCAAATTTTTATTGGACCTACAGGAAGGATCCTCCATGGTCAGAGGGAGGCAGATAGCTGTATCCGATGAGATAATTGCAGAAGTGTCTGGCATTCCCGCGCAAGGGACTATCCGGACTCAGAAGAAGATTAGGATTCTTGAAGCCATAATTTTTTTTTCAAGATGATGGATAGACGTTAGTCATCAAAGGTAAAGGAGTCCAGCCAGCGTCATTAGGAGAACCATGGACAGAGTTGGCCAAGATTGTGTAGGCTTACATAACATGCGACGGAAGAAAGGATGTGGTAAGACCTCACCACCTTAAGCTACTAGCTGTATTAAAACAGAAATGCACCATTAATTTGCCTGCATTTTTAAATTCTTTGTTGCATGATACTGCTCGTGGTATAAGAAAATCCCAGCATGTAGATATGGTGGTTAGCCACCATTGTTTAATTCGTTTAATAGTGAGTCATAGCCTTGCCCGGAAACAAAACAGCTGGGAAGAATTAATATTTTCCATTGATGGAGGGTTAGCTCTTCCTGCTCCAAAACGGAAGAGGATGGCCAGCTCAATTGTTGAGCCTTCTACTCATAGACAGTCCCTCCGATTGAAACGAAATAGAAGGATGGTGGAAGGACTTTCGGGTAGTAGCAGCCAGCCCCTGGAAATGCACAACTCAAAGGAGGAACAACCTCCACAATTGGAGGGAGTAAGCCCTCGCACTGAGGAGGAAGAGAAATTGGAGGGAGTAAGCCCTCAGACTAATGATGAAGAACAATTGGAAGAAGAAATTCGCTACTCGGACGAAGAAGAAATAAGCTGCCAATCCAGTAGTGAAAAACAACCTAGTGCAGAGGAAGAAGGAATTGAAGGAAATTCTAGAGAAGAAGGAGTTGAGGGAGAAATTCGGTATTCAGATGAAGAGGAAGGAAGCTATCACACCTGTGTGGAGGATGAGGACAATCATAGTAGCAATAAGGATGAAACAGAGTTGCCCAAGAATGTTATCATAAGCCCTTTATAGCAAGATCAGTTGGCCTAGAGTTTGGCCAATATGAGTGATTATGCACGGCTGCATAGCCCCTTTGACCTCAATATATATATTAATCAACTACCAGAGTACTCTGCTATTGATAAAGAAACAGCTGAGGAAAAATTAAATGAAACAGAAAACCCTAGCGAAGCTAGGGTTGCTTCTCCTAAGGGATGTGAGCAGGAGAAAGAAAACATTGAAGCTGGAAGCCCCCAAGAGACTGTAGAGTTAACTGAGAATATTATTCCAGGAGAATTGAGCCAAGGGCATATGAATGTAGAAGAGGAGCCCCAAGGAGAAGAACAAGAAGATAATTTTACTGAAGGCACCATTGATATGGGCCAAAATTATGTCGAGCAAACAGGGTCGAATAAAGGAACGACTGTTCCATTAAGAAAGAAGAAGAAAACAACTGAGATTGAGAAGCTTTGCAGAGAACGAATAAAGCTTCATAAAATAGTAGAACAGCTCAGGCAAACCATTAGGGTTCTGAGAATGAAACACATGCCCAAGAAAGCCCCTAAGAGAAGAAGCATTGCTTTCAAAAGAAGCTCGAAAAAGAGAAGAGTGACCACTGATAGGAACCCCCAAGTTACAGAAGAAACCATACCTGAGCCTAATTATGAGGATGCGGAGCAACAAACAGCTGTTCCAACACAAGCTGTTCCAGAGGAACCAGTTTTGAGTGAAAATATGCAATCTAGTAGTCAGCACACTTTCAGTGAGCCGACACTGGCCAGACTTCAAGAAGAATTGACACAAGCCCGAATAGAAAGGCAGAGACTGGAGGAAGATATTGTCCCAAGAAAAAGATATAAGGAATTGCAGCAACAAATGAGAACTGTTCATGAAGCAGAAGCTGAAGCTCATGAAAAATGACAGAAAGCAGAGGTAAAGGTTGATAAGGTAATGAACCAACTAAAACTAGCCTACACTCAAATGGACATTCTCTTCTCCTTGTATACTAATGTCTTAGCCTGTAGATGCCATGCCAAAAACTATGCTTTGTTTTTACTAGAAAGATATTTACAATTAAAGATTAAGGCAGTTAGGGCAGGGAAATCCATAGAGCTAAAAACAATAGATGACTTGATATCATGCTGCAAACTTTATGGGATCAAAGTACAGTGCCTGTTATGTGAATTTTACTTGCATAATCTAATACTTGAAAATGACTGTGAATCAAACCCTAGCCCTTTTATTGGAGATGTTCAGTTTCAGGCATTCATTTCCTTTGCTGTAAATCAATTAAAATGGCTTAAAGCTTATAACGCCTTTCAAAGGCAGGAAAATGGATTAGATCTATGGGTCAGAAGTGAACCTCAAGACCCACTTCAATTTTGGGCTAGACAGAAAATCTTGATGACAAGGGAAGGCGTTACCCAAACTCTGGGGCCTGTCCACAAATCAATCATTTTGAATGGAACAAATTATTTTTCATCCATTAGGAACCAAGCTTATATAGCAGCCAAGGTCTGATGGAGAACCTTGAATCAGAATGTGCAAAATAGGGAACCATTTAATTATAGAAACTTTGGGCTAGCTGCAGACTGTCTCATTTCCTATAGCCATCTTGTTTTAAAAGAAGGACCATATTGGTTAGGATGTAGATTCCGCAGCCCTATTGCATGGTACCCTGCTTTAGACTACAAAGCTATTTATGAACTTCGTAAAGAACAGATAAAGCATATTTTTGAGGAATTAGCTGCACTACATGGTTTTAGGCCTGTGGATGACAAACCTTATTCGACTTATTCTTTGACTGCTCTCCATGTGAACTATAGTTTTCATGAGGACATGAAAATGATTAAGTAGGGGGGTATGTTGGGCAGTGAAAGAGGTATGAAATTATTGTATATTTACTCATTCTTTACTATAAATATACTCCTGTTTGCCTTGGAAAGGTAATTTATCATAGGAATTACAATAGAATTAGAAAGGTTTATGTTTAATACGAAAAGGTGACGAAATGTTACTTTTTGATTGACAAACAGGAATTCGGAGAGGTGAACAGTTGTAACAAAGGCGGGGTTGAGAACAATATAACTGCTGCTCCATCAGCATTGAATCATATCTAGCCAAAGGTGAGGAGATCTGAACGAATAGCCCAGAAAAGAGAGGGAACAGCTCGGCCTCAGTAAGCACAAACAGAACGATGACTAAAAACAGAGGAGCGAATCCCTCAGGATCTTTTGATCTTGAGGGATCGTTGTTCAAACTCATCTTGTTCCTTGATTGGTCCATTGAGATTTGATATATAAAGCCACGTCCTTTAGTGACAAGGGGACAGATTGTTATTGTTATTGGGAATCGGTCGAAAGACTTTACATTTTCTCTATTCTATTAACTTTCTGTTTTGAGAGAAACCTTTCTGTAAAACTTTATGTTCATTTAATACAAAGCACGCATTTTATTTACCTTCTACAGTTCTGAATTAGCCCAGCAGTATTTCACTGGCGCTAAGGGCCCGACTCTAGTGGAATCACTTCGCTGTTTGTATTTTAATCTTTGTTTACTGTCGTGTGGAGTGTGTTTAATGTTTGAATTGGTTTATTGTTGATCGAATCAAATACAAAGTCATTGCTGTTTCATTTCTTTATAATAAGCATAATTCGTTGTTCGATTATTTTGCTGTTACCATAAAGCTTCACTGAATTGTATCTGATTTGAGTTGATGTTCCTTTAGTTTATAATCTGTTATAATTGGTTGTTGCGTGGTGAGAAGCTGTCGACATAATTGAAGCATAGAAATCTAGTGCCTTGAATATGTTAGAATTGTAATTGCTGTTCATTTCACGTTGCTGTTCCATTTCTGTTCATTACTTGTTCATAGTCTTTGATTAGTAAATAGATGAGTTGTAGTTACATGTTGTTGTTCCTTTTCAGATTGCATTTCTTTTAAGTTTCTTTCATTGAATCTGATTTCATTTCAATTGCTTCAAGATCTCCAACTGTAGAGGATAGAGGCTTTTGCTTCCAATTCCCCAGATTGGTCATCTTGCAACGATTTCTAAGGGAAAGAGTTACTGCTACTGCATCCCTGATCAATGTTCTGCAAGATTGAAGTAGTTTAATCTTTCTATAATTAGGTTTCTTTTCGAGCATTTGTTATCTTTTCATTTGTTATTTTGTACTACATCTTCACAACATTTCTCTTGGACAATTGCAGCCTTAGACAGAGTACACTCTTGAAATAAAAAGACACTCTCGGATTGATGATTAATGTAGGCTAATTAGGTGTTCAATATATACCTTTTTATGACCCAACAATATGGTTTGTAGATAAATAAATAAAAGTGAGTAAAGAGGGTCTAACTCACTTTAGTAGAATAAAATCCGCCTAGTAGCACAACGTTGTGACTCAAGGGGGGTCAAGGGGGGCCACACACCACGTAGAGGAGGGGGCCTACATGCACTCTAGAAGCTTCTACGTAGATAAGGATGAGGATGTGGAGGACAGAGAATGTGCGATGGGTTTTGGAGGGAAACCAATGCTATAAAAGATGGAGGAGCCTCCTCATTTGGATCATTCTGGATTTGTTGATTTTGGAGTGAGACTTTGGTCTTCTTTTGCACGCTGGCTGTTTGGCCTGTCTACGACACTGTTTAGTGCACCGAGTGTCTCCGTGCGGATATCTCACCCTTAGCCCTAGGGGACTTCGAGTGCCTGCTCGGGCAAGGTTTGTCTTGTGGTATTTTGTGAGTCGTTTCATTGTTTGGGTTTGTTGCGGAGCTGGAGCTTAGAGAGACTGCACAATCACTGAGAGAGAGGACACAATCCCTTGTGGCAGAGATTTGGATTGGGGTTTCTATAGGTGATTTCACTGGGATTTTGAGCAGAGGGTTAGCCTTTGCCTGTCGGAGGTTTTTGGTGGAGTTTCCGGCAGTATTTTAGCTGTTCCTATCCAGCTACTGTGTTGTCCCTTGGAGGCCAATGTAATTCACTGGGGAGGCATTTTCTTGTTGTTTCTAGGGTCAGCCATTCTTGGAATGGTTTGTGGATCTTGTCGGGGTTGTTGAGGAGAGGAGGTTTTCTGATTTTCATCTCATTTCAGCAAGGGGATCAACCCCTAATATTCAGTTGCTTCCAGTAGTAGCAGCTATATGACATTTCTCTAGCAGCTGGGACACAGTTCTTAGAGCAGCCATTTCTTGTTATTTCTGAGAGTGTTTTCTCACTTGCCTTGCGCAAGATCGCCTCTTGTACTTCATTGCATTCCTTATATTAATAAAATGGCTCAGCATTTTCTTTACATGTTTCTGGTTGTGTTGTCGTAGTTGCCGTGGTTGCCGTAGTTGCTGTATTCTCTTTCTATTTTTATTATTGTGTTTGAGCGCTATAGTTCTATACCACTTGGTGTGTTTTTCTCTTACTCTTAGACAGAGTCCGGAAAGGGCTAGGTAGCCTCTGGATCTCATACTCTCTTAGAGGTGACATATCCGGTAAATGCCCTCCCAGTCAATCTCTGGTTGGAGTTTGCTGTGTTTTTGAGATATCCCCGAAACGGGATATTACAACTATGTGCAGGATTCCGAAGTTGTTGAGTTTTATTATTGTACATATTTTATTGGACTCATTGTACTCTGTTTTGAACATTTTATGAAAATATAATAGAAGAATAATTTCAAAGGGTTTTCCTACAGTGGTTTTTTCCCTGGTCTTCGACGAAATATGGTGTCTTTTGTTGATGTGCTGACTATCTCCTTTGTCATTTCATTTATTGTTCTATCTTCAATTATTGTTGATGATTGAAAAAATTAATTGTAATTGGAAATACTGCTAATTGAAGTTTGGAATTGGGCTAAAGTAATTGATATAACATAGAACAATATAAAAATTTAACATGTGCTACTCTTATTGAGCATCCTAACAATCAAATATTCTCCCATTGACATCATGTTACTCAGAAAAGAAATTTTTTCTTAAACGACACCAATTTTACCAAGGAATTGATCCAAATTGGAAATGCACCAGGAAAACTCTTATAACTTATTAAAAAGAGATGTCCATTTATACAAAAGGTTACTCTACCTAAACCAAATACTACCAACTTACATAGTGATACCAATTGACAGTTAAGGAACCTGCAAATATTTCACCAGTTGTGTTCATGAACCTAAAATTTCTAGGCATAGTCAAATTCAGAATTGAAATGAAATCAAGATTTTTCACCCAATATGAAAACTTTTCATTTCTTAAGAAATCAACTCTTCCTAGTATTAAATATTTTTCCCTACTACTGTTACTAAATTAGCTCCCCTTGAGCCAATTCTCTCTAATCTCCTATATCTTCCTCCTTGGTTTTACTCAAGGACTGATCCTATGGACCTCATTCAACTTTGGTGCTTTTAATACTCCACATTTTTTCTACAACTCCTTTTTATGCAAAAAAACATGTTGATATATCATATATCCCCCTTAGAACATGTTGGCTATAATTTCCTCTCTCCTACAATGCTGACATATTTAAAATAAGTGAATTCATTATTGATATTAGTAAGAGAATTCAACTATACCATTAAACATTCAAATTCACATATCTGACTAATTCCTTATGGTGCCTACATCCTATTATGGCCTAAATCTACCTCAGGCTAAGAAAGGCAGAATCTAGGGTAACATCAAACCACGCTTAACCTGGTAGCTAGCACTACCAGATCGGGAGAGGGCTCTCTCCTTGTCAATCTCAGCAAAAAATGATCAGTGAGGCTTGAGATGACTTGAATGAAGACTAATTTTAGGCTAGGTATGTATGCAAAAGAGTTTGATTGATTTTAATGATGTTTTTCTGGCTCAAAAGGAACGACAGATTTGGGTCTGGGGAATGAGGCTCAGTTCTGCAGAGATCTCAATGGGGAAAGGTAGGCAATTGATTTGACACTTCAATATAAATGAAATGGAGAGCTTTAGACAGGTGAGGATTTGAAGAGGGCAAGAAAACTTCAGGGATCCTCTTCAAACAACTAAAAACATAAATTACTAAACAAACCCTAGGCAGAGCACTGCAATTTCAATGAATTCTACCTTTATCACTTGTTTGTTTTATTTAAGAAGAAATAAGAGAGTGAATGACATACATATAACACAGATAAACTTACATTTACAGAGAGAAACACAATATCAAAGAAATATGCCACATGAATCCCATAGAGTGTTGTAAACCCTGGTCTATTCCTTTGCCAAACTGCAGAGATGAATGTACAATGATGCTCAAAGCATTCCCAAAAGTCCAACCATGCTAATGACTGAAAAACCAGAAGATATAGACAAAAAATAACTCATCCTAGCCTTTAGGGGTCAAGCTCATAAGTTTAGGAGCTTTTCCAACAAAATCTAAACTGAGAACTAGAAAGTAGGCCGTGGAACAGCTTGCCTCTAAAAACTAGGAAATTGATTCATTCAGTTGCAAATTACCTTTTGATGGATGAATCTACATCTATGAGTGAAAATTTAGAAAAATTACATCAAAATACATCATGTTACATTTAATTACATCATGATTTTGACAACTAGAGGGAAAAAAAGTCAAACTGTGAAAAAACTAGGCGAAAAACAGAGTTTTTGACCAAAAATGAGCAAAATCCTCCAATGCACCGCGTCTGATTTCCCTATGCATCGCGCCTGTTTGCAGCTGATTTTGGAGGCCTTTCCGGTGTCTAAATTTTCTTCAAGTGGGCTTGTTGGAAATTTCTACCCATCTACTTTCCAACACAAGTGGAATTTTTGAATTTGGCTTCCATTTTCCCCTCCAAAACTGAGTTCTCCCAAGACTGCTTCTTGTGTGTCAAAAAAGGGGCAGAAAGGTCATTTTTGGGGTGTTTTTGACCTTTTTGGAAGCCCAAAACCTGTAAAATTTTCTTGGCCATTGGTAGGCATGCATATTTTTCCATCGAAAATCCAAAAAAGATGAGTTTTCACCAAAGGAGGTCTCCATCGAAAGCGAGCACCAAGTGGTGTGGCGCATAGAGCAGAAAAGTCTGTTTTTAAAGTCAAAAATTGCAAAATTGCAAAAAGCGTCCCAAATTTTTTGAAATTTCGGCTGAGTGTCCTTCATTAAGTGCTATGCTGTGCCAAGGAAGCCTCGGCCAAGATCTGAAGTTTATCTTGCACTTTTTTCCTCCTTGATGCCTTCTTCAACTTAGCCTTCAAGTTCCTGATTCTTGCTTTGCACACCTTGTTTCTCGCCAAGTAGTGGTATTCCATGTTCCTCAACATATTTTTCTCATTTTTGGCCTTCTATATCATCCTTTCCCAAGTTCAAGTTTTTTCCCTCAAGCCAAGATTCCTGGTCAAGTTCAATCTCTGGCTCATACCCATGATCACTGTCTCTTTCCATTGTTTTCCTTTGGTTTTGAAAAATGTGGTTGTACATGGATGATTTTGTGGATAACAGTGTGAAAATATGGTGGAGGAATGAAATGGGTAGATTGTATGGAAGAGAGTGTAAAAATTTATGTGTGAACAAAGTTTAGGGATGGGAGTAAGAGTTTTAGGGATGTGAGTAGGGTTTGGGGATTTTGTAGTTAGGATTTGGGAAAATGGGAATTGGGGGTAGAGGTGAATGAATTTATGGATATGGGGGATAGTAAAATGGTTTAATGAAACTAGAAAATAAGTGAGAGAATAAAAATTTGAGGGAGTGATGGCCACAAAAAACCAATTTACAAACCCTAAGCAATCATGTCGTGAGCAAAAAATGCAAGGAAGTAGGGTTTGAAATTTTTGACTAAATCATCATAAACATCTTAAGACACACTTTCATTGGAATTTGAAGAGTTTTTGACTTACTTTGGACTGGAGGAAACCAATAAAATTGAATATTTGGATGAATTTGTGGTGAAAATGGCTTGCAGCTCTATGCGTCGCGCCACAAACCCAACGCGCCACGCCATAAACCCAATGCGTAGCGGCTTTTTGCAAGAGACTTTTGGAAGTCTTCCTGGTGTAAAAATTGGGCAAAAGATAGATTTTTGGAAATATATTTGGGTATAATTATCATTTGACTCATAAAGAAAGTCATTTGGCCAACCAAGCTAGGATAAAGCTTGATTTTCCCAAGGTCACTTTAGAGGTGCATCAATTCTCCTGAGGCAACTGTATTTTTCACATTTCTCTAAAACCGTGACACTTGTGTAAAAAGTAAATGATGTTGTGCTTCCTTGGCCTATTTTGGACAAAACCCTCTCTCATTTTTCCCAAATTCATATTTTATTGCTCAGAAACATCATTGGAGTAAAACCTATCCCGATGTGTGGAATAAGGGATTTGTCGAAATGAAGTGAAATGAAGGGGATAAGGGGCTTCTAAATTCTTGAGAAAAAATTGGGAAGTAGGGAGGGATGTTAGGAAGCAGAGGAAAGTGGAATTTCAGAGATTGAGTGAGGGGAAGGGGTCCAAAATGGAAAAACACAGGCCTAGCCTAGAAAATTGCCAAGTTGTAGCAAGAAACTAGGGTTCATGCGAAAATGAGGAATTTGGAGGATCTCAGTGATGGGAAGTGTTTAATAAGGTACATTAAGGATAGGGGAAGGTGTATGAACATCATGATACAAGTTTTGCTGATGATTTGACCATCCAAGAGAAATTACCTTCAAAACCCTAGGAGAGGGAAATGAACCTTACGTAGGCACAACTGAAGCATGAACAAGGTGTAAAATGTCCCTTTGGAATCTGGCATGATGATGAAAACCCTCTGAATGATGGTACACTCAGCTGAATGGTAACATGGACCGAAATTTGGATAACTTTGACAGGAGTAAAAGAAAACCCTAGACCTAATACCTAGTGACCAAATTTTGCTTGAAGGCTCACTGAATTGACAAAATTTGACCTTGACGCGTTAAAATCACTTTGTAAGAGCATGTTTGATCACTAGAGGAAGGCTGCAAATACTGAAACTAACACATCCGACTCTTTTGGATTCACTTGAAGCCAATCTCTTCATTCAATGAAGAGAAATTGAGGATCCCCTCTCCCTAAGTACATCATCCTCCTTTTTCTTCCAATGTTTGATGGGTGGAGTCCTAATAGAAGCATTACTTCTCAGCTTCTTATTTTCCCTTTCTTGGTATTTATGTTGGTTGCTTCCCATTCACATTGTTTTTGAAGAATTTTCTTGTTGTAATTGATAATTACATAGGGGTCCACCACGGGAGTAAGGGGATAATTCCTCTTAAGTATACTCTAATTTTTATTCCATGAGAATTATTCTCTTTTATGATTTCTTCCTCTTTTGGTCAACCCATTCTCTTTGCATAGAGTGTTGAAGACAAAATCACATTCCTCTTCCATTTTATTTATTTTAAACTTCAATGGCTAATATTCAAATTTTTTTGCACATTTTTTCAGATGAACCATGTCTTTCCATACTTGCAATCTCGTACATTATGCCCAAAATCTCTATAGTTGTAGCATTAAATATAATGCAAAAATAGTGCAAAAGAAATGCTATTTTTTTGAAGTCCTCTCTTCTTACAAACATATTAATTTCTTCACACCTTATGTATTCTTGGATCATTTCTACTGAACACATTTAGTTTTTTTGCATGCCATTTACATTTGATGGCTTAATGTCCATAATTATTGCAAGAAAAAAATAACCATTGAACCAACTTTCATACCTAGCAGAATTTCTCCTTTGAAGATATTGTCCTCAAAGGACAAAGGAACTATTTTTGTTCTTTATGTATCTTCCATGTCTATTTGAATTGCTTCCATTTGCAATTTTTTGTTGTTGTTTCTTCTTCTGGATGGAAACCTCCTTTCCTTTCCTTTGTTGTTCACATGAATTTTTGTTCATTATCCCTATTGGAGGCCATTGTGTTTTGTTATTTTGTTGTTGTTTCTATCCAAATCATTGTTGTACTCTAAAAATCCATTCATCGTAATTTCTTTTGGACTTCTTCGTTGCCTTATCCTAATTAACTTCTCTTTCTACTTTTTCCTTCTTGAGATTTGAAACTTCATTGCAACAAAAACTGGCCTTGATGAAGAAAGGTCTCTACTTATTGAGAATTTAATCTAATATCTTGGAGCCCTTTTTAATATTTTGATTTTTGGATAGCTGATGATTAACCTCCTTTCAATAATTTCTCAATGAGACTACTTGAACTTGTAGTTTCTCACAATGGGATTCTCTTTCATTGAGTTGACTGGTCAAGATCTGATTCAATCTACTAACCTCACCTTGTTGAGCATTTAGATCAATAATTGTTTAGTTTTTCTCCTTCTATTTTTGTTTTTCCTATACAAGCTCCTTGATATATTTTAGAGAAGAGAAAAGCTTCTTTCTAAAACAAAGATTCTAATCTAAATTTTTTTCTTCTATCTCGAAAGTATTGATAGACACAAAACCAAGATATATTTCACTTTAAACCTTTTCTTCATCACCTCTAGGAATACTCTTATGTTATCCTATGGATGAGAACTCATGATATCTCTCTATGTTCTCACCATGAGACAATATTCCCTCTACTTGAGAGGTATCTTCTTCTACTATTTCTACTAAGGTAGGTCTATCTTCATCACTATTACTAGATGAACATTTATTCATTTTTTCTGATAATGCACATGCACAACTAGGAGATAAATGACATATTTCTTTACATTCATCACAAAATAGTAGCATGCATTCTAAGCTTATTGACCTCATAGTTGTCTTATCCTCATCATCATTGGTGTGATAATCAACATCTTCCTCCCTCGGATAAATTTCTTCTATCCTTCGAGCATCTTTCCTCTAGGATGTGTTCACCATTTTTCTCCTTCTTTTCTAATTTCCAGCAACAAAATTTATAGGGTTTGGTTCACTACCCGAGAATAAAGGTTCTTCATCCTTCTCTTGAGCCTAGTTGCTATAAACTTCATATATATAGTGGATCATGTCCCACATTTCTCTAGTATACTTGTAATGACTCACTTTATTAGAGACTAAATATGATAGAGGACTGAAGATAATCCTTCTAGCTTCACCTTGATTCTAATTATTCACTTCATTAGATATAGAGCACCATGCACCTAAATAATAAAACATTAAATAGGCTTCCATTCTAAACTTCCAAACCACATCATATAAACCGTTCAAAAATAAGATTTCTTCTGGTGTAAGAAAAACTTGATTAGTGATGTTTCCTTTTTATATACCTTCATGCAGTTATGTTATTGTCAATGAGCTTCACTCTGATACCAATTGTTGGAAACATTGTTTAATAATGAGAGGGGGTGTGAATCAATGTTAAGAATAATTTTACTTTTCCAATTTATATTCTCATTATTTTTTGGGAATCATTCATGTCAACCATCATCATTAATCACATAATAACAATACAAATTGACATATGAACACACAAACCATCAATAACATACACATAAGACATGGAGGTTGAACATGGAAACCCTTCTGGGAGAAAATCCACCAAAGATTTGTTTATATTATGATGTAATATATGATATCCTATTATATTTACATCAAACCTTGTGAGCACCTACTCACAAGAAGAAGCAACTCCCTTATATTATTTTATATGACCCATTAGTAGAAATAACTAACTCTCTTCTTTTGTAGACACATGATCAAATTACAAGCACCAACTAAAGCACCAACTTCTTGGGTTTGTTGTAAGCACCAACTTGCAACTTCATAAATTTGTTAGAAGAACCAACATTTAGGAGGCACCAAACCACATTCCCTCTTATGATATCCATTAATATGGATGTTATTAGCCTAGTTCCCCCCAAGGATTATCATTTTTGAGACACTATGTTGTTTGATCTTCTTTTAGGCCCAAAACCTTCATTTCTCCAATCAGGAAAATAGGTCGCATGGATGATGGTTTATGCATGTGACTGGATCATTTGAGTTATTGGCAACATGCCTTATGAATGCGATTTTGGCTGAGTTTTCCATTTTTTGTGCCTTCGAGTAGGGAATATTTCTAGATTTTTTTCGTTCCTAGGAGATCAGTTCAACTCATCACCTATTCGAGTTGTCCAAGACTTATGATTCAGAAGCTTCCATAAATTATCGTCATCCTGAGTGTCTACATTCATCCTCCTTGGATATCTCCTCACCTTATTTATATTTGACCACTTGAGAGGGTGATTATAGATAGAGTTTTTGGGATATAGAGTTTATTATTTGGCATCAAATTTTTTGTGAGAGAGAGAGAGGTTGTGAGTGATATGTTGATAGAGTTTTTGTTCTTCATGGAACTTTTCCTGTGGTATTGGGGAGAGTTTGTTGGGATTCAGAGAGGTGACCTAGGTGAAGCTATACTTGTATTTGGATTATGAATTAATATAAATATAGGTTCCTTCCATTTATTTAAATGTTTGGGGAAGTTATATATGTTATACCTATGATGTTTTGATCTAAAAATATTCCAAGGAAGATCACTTGTACTCCTTGAATGCTTGTCACTATTTTTAGGTGTTGAGATCGAGTATAGCTGAAGCATATTTCTTGAGCAGAGCACAAGGATTCCGCTACGAATTCAAAATCGTGCACCGACCTTCAAGGAGGCCAACTGCATGATCTTTCCTTTATAGAATCTAGATTTTTTTTTCTGCATGTTGTTGGGAAAAATAATGAGAGCGGGGGGGGGTGAATCATTTTTTAAAACATACATAAACTTTTCTTTTATTCTGATTTTTTTTACACTAATTTTCTGAAGTAAACTTGCGTATGTATGCAAATTTTATGCAGACAACAAGTATATATACAATAAACTTCTATTTCAATTTAATATTCATTTGTTTGACTTAAACCAATATATTAGTGGTTCATTAGACATTTTATAAGTAGTAAACTTGTATAGTAAGAACAAAATAAAGAATAACACACAAGAAACACCCTTGAACACCAAGATTTAAGGTGGAAACCCAATGTGGGAGAAAACCATCGATGTTGTCGTCTCATTCTTCAATTTTTATTATAATGAAAACTTCTTACAATATCGTACTAGCGCAAAATTATACTATCATGCAGGCACCTACCTTCCAAAGGCTACAACTGTCAATCATTCTCTAGCTCCTACTGGAAGGGAGATTCAACCCCTAATCTCATTTACCAGCACCCACTGGAAGAGAGATCCAACTCACTGATCTGATCAACAGCTACTACTGGAAGGAAGCTTTGACTTCCTCACTGAATTCTCCAACCCTCAGCACCATTTTGAACCATGTTTCAAAATTTTTCACACTACATACACCTGCTTCAACACATTATAATCTATAGGCCACGTTTCACCAAATTTTTAGACTAGACCCACTACCATCATTTAAACCCAATAAATTGATCACTCTATTGAATCACTAAATCCAAAAACCACTCAACCAATGAATCAGTGAGCCAAAAAATCACTTAACCAATCAACAACTCAAATCAACTAGCCTCTTCTTAAACATTCAAAACAATGAGATCATTGTAACTAGAACACCAGTACTATATGTTGTGCCTCAATCTAGTCTCCTAAGCTGAGTTCATTTAATTGTTAACCAGGATTTGTAAACTGCTGAAGTGAAATGTACCATATGTACCTAGGTGCTTGTTTCCTAGTGCGTTGTGTGTAGTGTTTTGTGATGTTTTGGTCTTTTATGTTGATTTATGATGTTTTTGGTCTTTTGAAGTTTTATGTTTACAATGAAAATGCCTAGAAAACTAATGAAAAGAGAGTGGTAGTCAAAAAAACAGTTGAGCCTAATGTATGGAATGGCAAATGTAATCAAAAACACTGAAACAACATCTAAACTATGACTGAATAGAAACAAGAGCTTGATGATGACTTTTTAAACAAATGACACAAACTAGACTTTGAGAAATGATCACTTAAATATGAAAATTTTCTAACTAGACAATCAGACACTAATCATGATTCTATTCTAAACTCATCTATTTATGACTAATTTCTAGTTCTATTCTGCAATTTCAATTGAAGGTCAGAGTCTATTCTTCAAGAGTTATTGGTTTCTTTTCAGGGTAGTTCTGTTGAGGAAAAGCTCTGTTTATAGTGAGGAATTTGCAGAGATATTTCAGACCTTGTAATGATGTTATCTTCTGTTCCTAAAGTTATGGATCACTGATATTTTTCAGAAAAAAAAGATATTTGTAAATAATGAAGGTTGTCTTAGGAATCCTATCAACTAAAATGATCTACTGTGCAAAGGGTGACAGTGTGACTATGAGATATGAATGCAATGAATTGATTTAAACATGAGCTTAAGATGCTTCTAAACTAGAACAATGTTAAACCATAAGCCATCATCAAACTTTGAAATGAAGTATCTGGACATGAATTAAATGCAAAATGAAACTCCGGAGCATTCTAATTAACATGCACTATCCTATAAAGTTACACAATCAGTTTGTTCATCATGAGGGATATTTTGGAAGAGTTCCTTCTTGTGGAAGAGGTAGAACAATTTTGACTGTGGACTTGTATGCAATTGAAAGCAAATGAACTGAAAGCAAATGAAACTAATTTGTCACATCACAGTCATATCTTGAACTTCTTAAGGATGTCTTGGAAGAATTTCTTCTTGTGGAAGAGTGGTTAGGACAAGTGCAACTATGATAGTGAAGACTAAAAACTACAACTAATTCCTATGACACTATAGCTATTCATCATTCATTGTTAAGATTTATTGGAAAAATGTCTTCTTGTGAAAGAACTATGATGAATATAACTACAGTCTCTAGTTAAAAACAGATACAACTCCTATCCTACGGTACCATAGTCATTAAACATTCATTGTTTTGATTTATTGGCAAAGTGTCTTCTTGTGGAAGAACTGGAACGAATTATGGCTACAGTAGCTAGCTAAAACAAATACAAATACTATCCTACAGTACCATAGTCATTAAACATTCATCGTTTTGATTTATTGGCAAAGTGTCTTCTTGTGGAAGAACTGGAACGAATTATGGCTACAGTAGCTAGTTAAAACAAATACAAATCTAACTGATATCCTACAATACCATAGTCATCAATCATTCATCATTTTGGTCTGTTGGAAGAATGTATTCTTATGGAAGAACTGGAATGAGTACGACCACAGTATATAAAACACAACAACTACTAATTCAATATGCAGAACGTAAAGACAGCTAGGAAAAACTTATCTAGTTTACGCTAAGGAAATCCGTTCAAGGGGCAGGGGCCCTCTACCACTTGACGACATTCGACTTCACAATTAAATCACGCCTTCAAGATAATTTTGTCTGCTCCATTAACGATGCAATAGTCTGAACATAATGCTCTGTGTCTTAAAAGACGTAACACAAATTTTTACACCAAAATCTAGCAGCAAATCTACACAAAGTTTCTAACTAAGCTCTCGGCCTACTCAAGAGTTTTTAAAGTAAATGCAAGTAACAATAATTACAATAATTTAGGAATGATGTCTTCCTAATCCAAATAATTTTAGGAGTCTTTAAGGTGGCTGCGTAAAAGAGAAAAGACACCTGGACTGTAACAGTCCTAGTAGGAGTCTTCTTTCACAAAATGTGTTCCCACGTGCATAACCGTACACAGAATTCATTTCCTCTTCCATGACGAGCAACACACCATGTAGGCACAACGTGGATCATGCCCATATGCGTTTTTCCTCAAGAGGCCACCTGGAACATACTCAAACATAAAGGTAGCTGCAGAATCGCCGGTTAGCTACGGAATGCCTGCATTCTGCAGCTAGTTCCGGTCAAAATGCTTAACAATGGCAGCAATCACAAAATTCAACAAGTCAGTCATGTAAACCATTCTAGAAGTAATTTTAACTATTTTTATTGATCAATTGGGTTTAAAATGGAAATGGACAAGGGAAAAATGAGGTAAAATGAGGTGAAGGAAAGCACAAATTTGAGGCTCAACATACCCCCAATGCTGTCTCTTTGCATGTCCTCATGCAAATTATCCTATGAATTCTGAGGCTTCTGCAAGGACATCTAATCCCCTTCTTTTCCTTTGTCTGCATGCTAAAGGCCTTCTGGGTTTCCTGATCACAAGTTTGAACCTGAGGTTTGTGAGTGCTCTGATCAACTTTCTGTTCTTTGTCTTCATCTTCTCATTGGTTCTCTCCACTTTGTCTATATGCAGGGATAAGGTTTAGTTCATGTCAGTCTTGAGCTTGATTTGATCTTTGAGAATTTCATTCTCATTTCTGATGTGTCTATTCAACACTTTCAACTCATACCTATCCCTCCTCTATATATCAATTTCAGTTAGTGGAGGACTGGGGGTTCTCTCTTCTCTTTCTGAAGCTGTTCTCTCTAGAGTTTCCACATAATCATAGATTTCCTATTGAGCAGGATCAATCTCAGGGGTGCCTTCATAAAAATCTTCATCATCATACTCTTCCATAGATGTTTCTTCATCTTCAATATTGATTACCCCTGTTTGTTTGATTGATGTTTTCTTCAGTTTTCCTTTTAATCTGTGGCTTCTCTAAGTTGAGAGGAACCCTCCCCTTTTTCCATAACAGATTCCTTGATTTCCTTCTCTGCCTTGAGTTGACTCTTGATTCTAGTCAACTTCTCCAGAATGACTTCTTCACTGCTTTCTTGAACCGGTTTGTCAATTTTACCTGTTGGAGTTCTCCATCTCCTACTTCTCTTTGTGGCTTGTGGTTCAGGTGATAGTTCTTTTGCTTCCTCAAAATGATTTCTTATTAATAAATCATCCCATGTATCATTTGATTTGGATAGATGATGCTCAACTAAAATTTTTACTAACCCATGATGATACAGGGTTGTTTCCAAAAACTGAACTCTTCTCTGAACACAGGAAGCCATTTTCTTCAGACTTTGATACAAGAAATATGGTAAATTCAAATCTTCTCATAGAAAATGCAACATTAGTCTCATATGGTAGACATAAAATGTCCCATATCTACCCTCACATGTAACAATTTTTTGTAAAAGAAGTAGTATATTCCTCCATTTGCTCTTCAATGTTGTACTGGGAATTCCCTTCTTGAACACACTAACATCCATGTTTGGTGATTTTAGGATTTGTTTCCATGAGTCATTATGGAATTCCCTATTTTTAAACCATCTTTCCCCAGCTCTGGATAATCCTGTAGCCTCTGCTATAAAAGCTTCATTAACAGTAAACTTAGCATCTCCTATTTCAACCTCAGTGCCTTGGAATGATCTAGCAAATGTCTTGGTGACTTCCTTATGGCAACCATTAAACTTTTCCAAGAATTGGAGCCATCCTATTTGTTGTAGCATCTCCTTGCATTGTGGATAACCTTCTAAATATTTTGATCCTATAGGTTCAATCCTTACGATGAAACCCATGATTCTTCACTATCAATTAACACTCTTCTCTATCCACAAAACAATGGCTTTTACTTTCGGATTAAAATGACTTCAATCTCTAAAAAAAAATGGTTTCAATTTTGGAAGAACATACCTTTGAAATAGCTACAGTCTTAAAAATCTCTGGTTTGTATGCCTCTGTTTGAAAAATGCCTTCGAATCCTCGGACTGATGTACTTCTGTTGAACCTTGGAATGATATGGAAGCAATTTCAATTTTCGGGCTAATGTGTCTCTGATAGACAGTGGTAGATGATTTCAAATTTCTTTTTGTGCAATACCTCCGTCTTTGGTAACAGAAGACTTCAAACTCAATCACTGAAAAATGCTTCTGTTTCTAGTAACACCAGACTTCAAACTCAACCTCTGTCTCTAATAGCAAATGGTATGCTTCAAATTCAACACTACAGCCTCTCTGTCTCGGGTAACAATAACTTCAAAACCAGTCACTACCACACCTCTGTCTTTGGTAGCAAAGTCTTAAATTTTAGCACCTCTGTCTTCTGGTAGCAACAGGCTTTAAACTCTTCACGGCCACAATTCTGTGTTGACAGTGCAATGCTCCGAACTTTGTTCTCAGTGATATGCTCTCTGTTCAGTGAGTTCTCACACCGTTATGCTTGCAATGTACCTCTTCTGTTCTGTCCCTGATGATAATAATTCTCTTGCCTTCGGAATGTAATACTGGCTACGGAATGACGTTATGGAAAATGGTCACGGCATAGAGTGGTGAAGTGAGGTGGAGGATTGCATTAATGATTTGAGGAGACAGCGGAGGATTTACGACGGCAGGAAAAATCTTCATCATTAAAGAACTTGGTTAAGAGTCATGGGAATTTCAAATGATTTGGCCGTTCCACCGCTCAAATGCTATTGGATAGAAAATTTGAATTGGAAGTTTTAATACAAAGTCTATAGAGGTTTTTGTTTGGTGTTTGATCAATAAAATAATTAAAACAACTCTTTGAATAATTTCACAACTAAACTATGCTAAATTTTCATGAATTGCCATCGTAATTTAAATTTGTTACCTCTGCCCTTGATGTTTGTGTAGCCTTTGTCTTCTCTGCTCATCTTTGGAGGAATCTTTCACAATTTTCTTGATGTCTTTGATTCATGAATTCTCTGGATCACTTTGTTGTAACTCTGATGTCTGTTGGTTGATGCCTTCAGGACTTGTAGCTGTGAAAAAAAAAACTATCGGGCTGCAGAAAGGCCGATCAGCTACAGAATGTACACTGAGCTGCAGAATGTCCCTGTAGAACACTTTTATTATGAAAATGAAATGTTTCTGGGAGATGGGTGAAATGTTTATGAAAATGGATGAAATGGATGATGGATTATGAAGTGGATAATGAAATAAGAATGGATTTAGTTCATGGAATGAAGGAACATAAGGGCTGTACTGCAATTCATGGCATATTTTTATTCACTTGCAGCAAGATGTCAAATTCTATGTTTTGACATGAAAATGAAGTGAATGGAAGATGGAGTGAGATGAATGAAATGGAATGGAGTGAAATGTATGAAATGGAATGGAGTGAGATGTGAATGATGGATGAGATGAAGTATGGATGGATAGTGAATGGAATGAGATGAAATGAATCATAAGTACTATGGCACTGAACTTATGATTTTTATAACAACTGCTTAGAAACAAAAATGGGAAAAGTTAGAGTGTCAGAGAGACTCTGATTTTCACCCTATCTTTTCTGTATAAACATGCCAATCAGTGATTGGTTTTCATGTTTATACCTTTATTTTATTTTTTATTTTTATTTTTTATTTTTTATTTTTTTTATTTTTTTTTTTCAAAAGAGAAATGCTTCAGAAAATTTAATCAAGTTGATGAAGAAGAGAGACTCTTCTTCATTAACTTCACATCATTGTCTCCTTGGAACTTCTTGACAAACTCTTCTCTTGAGAGTGGCTTGGTATAGCTTCAGTCTATGGCCATTCACAAGAAAAGTGACCTCTTCTTCATCTATAGTTCTGATTTTTACTGCCCCATTATCAAAAATTCTAACAATTTCATATGGCCCAAGCCAATGTGTCTGAAATTTCCCTTGAAAATCCTTGAATTTTGAATCAAACAAGAGAGCCCAATCACCCTCTTTAAATTTCTTCTCTTTGATGTACTTGTCATGCCATCTAGCCCTTTGCTGTTGGACTAGACTTGTTTTCTGAACTGCATCTTGTCCGATCTCATCCAATTCATTAATTTGCTCCAGTCTATGCTTTTGTGCCTCCGTTAGATCAAGTCCTAGCTGAACTGCCATCTTGAATGTTTGAATTTGGAACTCTATGGGAAACAAAACTTGCTTTCCATAAACAAGCTCATAGGGAGTATGGCCTGTTGTGTTTCTCCATGTAGTTCTATAGGCCCACAAGGCTTCAGGAAGCCTATCTACCCAATCTCTTCTATGTAGATGAACAGTCTTTGTTAGGATTCCTTCAATGACTTTGTTAGTGGATTCCACTTGACCGTTTGCTTGTGGATGATAAGGAGTAGATGTTCTATGTCTGATTTTGTACTTCTCCATCATTTGCTCCACTAGCCTTGATGTAAATTGAGCTCCTTGATCTGTAACAATTTCCCTTGGGACACCAAAACGAGTAAAAATATCCTCAAAAAGAAAAGTAACTCCAGATGATTCATTAGCAACAAGTAATGGTTTAGCTTCTACCCACTTAGTAACATAATCAGTGCAAACTAATATGTATTTCTTTTGTCTTGATGGAGGACTAATAGGTCCTGCAAAATCCAAGGCCCATTTTTCAAAAGGTTCAATGTGTACCTGAGGTTGTAATGGCATCTCACCTGAAGGAGAAGGTTTCCCTACCCTTTGGCAACTGTCACACCTTTTGACATACTTCCTTGCATCTTTAAACAAAGATGGCCAATAATATCCTAAATTAAGGATCTTATAGGCTGTCCTCTTATCTGCAAAGTGTCCGCCACAAGGTTCATCATGACATGCCTTGAGAATTTCGGGCATCTCATCTTCACGAACACACCTTCTAATGATCAAATCTGGACCTGTCTTGTACAACTCATTAGCGACCCATGAATATCTTGCACTATCATTAATGATTTTTCTTTTATCCTTTGCATTCATAATTGAAGGAAATTTTCCTGAAACTAAATAATTAGCAATATCGGCAAACCATGGAGTTTGAGTAGAGATTGCAAAAAGATATTCATCAGGAAATTGATCTTCAACCGGAGTGTCATCTTTGATATTTTGGAGTCTAGATAGGAAATCAGCTACTGTGTTTTGTTTTCCGGGCCTATCTAGAATAGTAATGTTGAATTCTTGTAAGAGTAACAACCATCTTATAACTCTGCCATTAGTAATTGATTTGTTCATTAGGTATCTAATTGCAGAATGATCAGTGTGAATAAAAGTTTCATAGCCTGTTATATAGTGTCTAAATTTGTTTATGGCATGAACAACGGCTAAAAACTCTTTTTCAGTTACAGTATAGTTTAACTTTGCAGGATTCAAATTTTTATTGATATAATAGATGGCATAGGGAATTAAATCTTTTTGTCCCAATACTGCTCCTAGAGCTGTATCGGAAGCATCTGTCGAGATATGAAAAGGTAACTTCCAGTTAGGTCCCCTTAATATAGGTGCTTCAGAAATTTTGGTTTTCGGGGTTTCAAAAGCTAACTGGCAATCAGAAGTCCACTTAAATTCACAATCTTTGGTGAGTAATTTGAAGAGAGGAGATGCTATTTTGGTGAAGTTTTCTATAAATCTCAGATAGTACCCTGTAAATCCTAGAAAACTTCTTACATCTCTTTGACAACTTGGAATGGATAGGTTAGAAATGACTTCAACTTTCGCCTCATCAACTCTAATCCCATCCCCTGAAATGTGGTGCCCTAAAACAATACCTTCAGTGAACATCATAAAACATTTTTCATGACTAAGAGAGAGGTTTGCTTCTTGACATCTTTTTAAGACTTTTTCCAAGTTTTCTAAAGCCTCTTCAAATGTATCCCCATAAACTGTAAAATCATCCATGTACACCTCTACACGATCATGTATTAGATCGAGAAAAAAATTCCTAATACTGCCCTTTGGAATGTTGCAGGTGCATTGCATAACCCAAATGGCAATACTCGGTAGGCATAGGTACCCCGAGGACAAGTAAATGTGGTTTTATCTTGGTCTTCAAGTGCTACTTGGATTTGATTGTAACCACTAAACCCATCTAGGAATGAAAAGTACTTTTTACCTGATAATGTATCTAATACTTGATCTATGAAAGGTAAGGGAAAATGGTCTTTAAGAGTAGCTTTATTCAGTTCTCGATAGTCAACACACACCCTCCATTTTCCATTTTTCTTAGGTACAATTACTAAAGGGGAAACCCACTGACTATCTGAAATAGGATAGATGAAGTTAACATTTAACAAATTTTGTAATTCTTCCTTGACAATTTCCCTAAGATTTGGATTCATCCGTCTTTGAGGTTGTCTGATTGGTTTGCAATTTGCCTCTATATAGATGTGATGAGTACAAGTATTGGGACTTATCCCTTTCATGTCAGTGTATTCCCATGCATATGCAGAAGAATGTCTCTGTAATACTTTGACTAGTTCTTCTTGTTGAGATTTTTCCAGATTTTTGTTTATGTTCAAGGTTTTACCTGGAAAAATTTCACTTGTAGAACTGCCAAAGTTGTCCATAGAATGAAGAGACATCTGTCTAGATGACAAGAACTCAATATTGGATTTCTCTTGAAATGATTCTTGTTTGTGCTCTGGAGAAGATTCAAAATTTTCTAGAGTATTCAGAATTTGATTATCTTCACTAATTTCTGAAATTGTGAAGAGTGGTTGCAAATATTCTTCATACTCTATCCATTGAGTGTCATCTAGATCTGTAATTGTCCTAGCTGGAGGATATAAAGTGAATTTCTTTGTTGAACTTCCATCAGAAATATACATATCACCGGACCTACAACTAATAAAAGCATCAGCTGTAGCCAACCAAGGTCTTCCTAGTATAACAGGATGGCCTCCCAGATTATTCTTGGGTGTAAGGATCATGAAATCCACAGGGTACTCCCAAGAGTCTAGGGACACTGGAATGTCTTCTATTACCCCATCTGGTCTGATCACAGATCTATCTGCTAGTTTTAATAGTGTGGGTGTAAAGAGAAGATTAGGAAGTTTTAGTTTGTCCATGATTTGTCTACTCATGATATTTATTGCTGCTCCTAAGTCAATGAGTGTGTTTTGAATTTCAATTCCATTGATGTGAATTTTGACAACTGGATTTCCTGGGTCAAGGTACTTTGGAATAGTAATCTTACCCATCATAATATCTGCTATTTTTCCTACCAGTTGAATTTTCTTGGTTTCTCTTATTCTTTTCTTTGTTGTCTTCATACTCAACTCCTTTATTGTTTTGGCTAAAATTGGGATTTCCTTGATGGCTTGCAGTAATGGAATTTTAATGCAAACATTTTTCAATTCATCCAAGAAATCATAATTAGGCACCATTATTTGTTTTTCTACACCTTTGTCAATTTGTAATCTTTCCGGAAAGGGAGGTATAGAAGTAGATGTGGATGGTTGCTCTAATACTGGAGTTGGGCTTATTGGATCTTTTTGTTTCAGTTTTTCAATGTTTTGGCCTTGAAGGGATGTTTCTTCCTCAAGACTTTTATTAACCCGTAGGGAGTCTTCCTCAGAATTATCTTGTTCTTGTATGATCACAGAAGGTTTCCTCTTCTCAAGTATCCTTCCAGACCTAAGTTGAACATCACTAAGGTCTAGAGGAGTAATTAAATAAGTTGGAAATTATTGTCCTTCTATCATGTATGTATTCTGAGGATTCTTATTATTGGGGTTTGGTATGGGCTGAGCTGGTAATTGATTGGATTTTTGAGGGAATGGTAATGGAAGTGGTTGATTTTGATGAGGTTGGTTCTGATGATGTTGTTGAGAATTTTGTTGAAATTTTTTTTGAAGATTTTGAGGAAAATTTTGTGGGTATGGTGGATAGGATGGTGGATACTGATAATATGGAGAGTATCTTCCATAGGGACCTTGTGATCCTTGTGCCCAAGCTTGAGATTGATTTTGAAATTGGGACCAAGGTTGCTGCCAAGAATTCCAAGGTGGAGGTTGATTATACATTTGATCATGGAATCCTTGTGTCTGAGGTCCCTGCCAAGGTCTTCTAGATACAAAGTTAAGAGATTTTGTGGAGTCTGTAGGAGTTTCTTCTTGAAAAACAGCCTTGAGACCAGGAAGAGAAGGACAATTCTTGGTCTCATGTTTCTCAGAACAAATAACACAGGTTTCTACGACTTTTACATCCAAAGGGCACTCTCTCAAGGCATGTTTCTTCCTACATTTGGGACAAAAGATTGCCAAGGCATCAGATTCAGCCTTTTGCTTGTTTTGTATCTTGAGGGTGTCTATTTGTTCACTAAGACTCCCTAAGATGTCAGATTTAAAATCATCGAGCATGTGTCCTATTTCTGATCTACTTACTGTCCCAGAAGCAGATTTACTTGCTCTTGCAAGAGCAGGATCTCTTGGACCTTTGACAGTTTTGGATTTCCCTCTGGAAAGGTTGATACATAACTCGGATATTTCAGGTAATGTGAGTTGTGATATATCCCCTTTTCCCATCATGTTAAGGATATCCAACCATTCATCCCTAATGGTTTTCAACAAAAGAGATTTTAAAGTGTCTTGATCTAGGTTTTCCATTTGTGCCCTTTTTATGTTGTATTTAAATCTTTCCAACGAATCTTCTAAGTTTTCATCTTCTTTTTGTAACATCTTGAACACTTCTTCCTTATGATTAACCGACATACAATAATCCAAGTATCTCTCTAGAAATGCTTGTTTCATGTCTTCCCATGTCCTAATGGAACTACTGCTTAAGCTCATAAACCACTTCAATGATGCTCCTTTCAGAGTTGAAGGAAATAATTTCAATTTTTGGGCATCTTGAAGGTAGTCATAAGTCCTACACAGTACTTCAAATTCGAATAAGAAAGTTTCGGGATCCTCAGTTTTAAGTCCATAGAAGTTCGGAAGGACAGAAGGTGAAATGTTTTTCATGGTTGTATTGGTTTCTCCATCAAGTATAGGGAACCCAAAAGAGCTTCCTATTCTACCTCTTCATCCATCTGCACCTCTACCTCCTCTTCCTCCTTCTCCTCTACCTCTTCCTCTACCTCCTCCAAATGTGTTTTCTCCATTAACAACTCCTCCTCCTCCTTCTTCTGCCATGGTTGACTCTCCTGTGGAAGTAGAAAGGTTTGTATCCTCAACAAAGGTTTTTGGATCCTCTTCTATGGTAGGTTCAATGGATGAAGTGGAAGGTTTCTCTAATGGAATAGGTGACCTTAGATCTTTTAGAAGTCCAGGATCAGTAAAGGATGGAAGATGGGTTTGAGTTGAAGGTGTACTAGTTCTGGATCTAGGTGAAACAAGTGGTGTTCTAGATGTCAAACTTCTGCCTCTACTGCTTATAAATCTTCCCCTTGAATCTCTCTCCTACGCATAAAATTGTTTTTGGATGCTAAGAAACAAAGGTTACCTAGTTTTCACTTCCCCGGCAACGGCGCCAAAATGTTGTGCCTCAATCTAGTCTCCTAAACTGAGTTCATTTAATTGTCAACCAGGATTTGTAAACTGCTGAAGTGAAATGTACCATATGTACCTAGGTGTTTGTTTCCTAGTGCGTTGTATGTAGTGTTTTGTGATGTTTTGGTCTTTTATGTTGATTTATGATGTTTTTGGTCTTTTGAAGTTTTATGTTTACAATGAAAATGCCTAGAAAACTAATGAAAAGAAAGTGGTAGTCAAAAACACAGTTGAGCCTAATGTATGGAATGGCAAATGTAATCAAAAACACTGAAACAACATCTAAACTATGACTGAATAGAAACAAGAGCTTGATGATGACTTTTTAAACAAATGACACAAACTAGACTTTGAGAAATGATCACTTAAATATGCAAGTTTTCTAACTAGACAATCAGACACTAATCATGATGCAACATTCTATTCTAAACTCATCTATTTCATGACTAATTTCTAATTCTATTTTGCAATTTCAATTGAAGGTCAGAGTTTATTCTCCAAGAGTTATTGGTTTCTTTTCAGGGTAGTTCTGTTGAGGACAAGCTCTGTTTATAGTGAGGAATTTGCAGAGATATTTCAGACCTTGTAATGATGTTATCTTCTGTTCCTAAAGTTATGGATCACTGATAGTTTTCAGAACAAAAAGATATTTGTAAATAATGAAGGCTGTCTTAGGAATCCTATCAACTAAAATGATCTATTGTGCAAAGGGTGACAGTGTGACTATGAGATATGAATGCAATGAATTGATTCAAACATGAGCTTAAGATGCTTCTAAACTAGAGCAATGTTAAACCATAAGCCATCATCAAACTTTGAAATGAAGTAGCTGGACATGAATTAAATGCAAAATGAAACTCCGGAGCATTCTAATTAACATGCACTATACTATGAAGTTACACAATCAGTTTGTTCATCATGAGGGATATTTTGGAAGAGTTCCTTCTTGTGGAAGAGGTAGAACAATTTTGACTGTGGACTTGTTTGCAATTGAAAGAAAATGAACTGAAAGCAAATGAAACTAAGTCGTCACATCACAGTCATATGTTGAACTTCTTAAGGATGTCTTGGAAGAATTTCTTCTTGTGGAAGAGTGGTTAGGACAAGTGCAACTATGATAGTGAAGACTAAAAACTACAACTAATTCCTATGACACTATAGCTATTCATCATTCATTGTTAAGATTTATTGGAAGAATGTCTTCTTGTGAAAGAACTATGATGAATACAACTATAGTATCTAGTTAAAAACAAATACAACTCTTATCCTACAGTACCATAGTCATTAAACATTCATCGTTTTGATTTATTGGCAAAGTGTCTTCTTGTGGAAGAACTGGAACGAATTATGGCTACAGTAGCTAGCTAAAACAAATAAAAATCCTATCCTACAGTACCATAGTCATTAAACATTCATCATTTTGATTTATTGGCAAAGTGTCTTCTTGTGGAAGAACTGGAACGAATTATGGCTACAGTAGCTAGTTAAAACAAATACAAATCTAACTGATATCCTACAATACCATAGTCATCAATCATTCATCATTTTGGTCTGTTGGAAGAATGTCTTCTTATGGAAGAACTGGAATGAGTACGACCACAGTATATAAAACACAACAACTACTAATTCAATATGCGGAACGTAAAGACAGCTAGGAAAAACTTATCTAGTTTACGCTAAGGAAATCCGTTCAAGGGGCAGGGGCCCTCTACCACTTGACGGCATTCGACTTCACAATTAAATCACGCCTTCAAGATAATTTTGTCTGCTCCATTAACAATGCAATAGTTTGAACATAATTCTCTGTGTCTTAAAAGACGTAACACAGAGTTTACACCAAAATCTAGCAGCAAATCTACACAAAATTTCTAACTAAGCTCTCGGCCTACTCAAGAGTTTATAAAGTAAATGCAAGTAACAATAATTACAATAATTTAGGAATGATGTCTTCCTAATCAAAATCATCTTAGGAGTCTTTGAGGTGGCTGCGTAAAAGAGAAAAGACACCTGGACTGTAACAGTCCTAGTAGGACTCTTCTTTCACAAAATGTGTTCCCACGTGCATAACCGTACACAGACTTCATTTCCTCTTCCATGACGAGCAACACACCATGTAGGCACGACGTGGATCATGCCCATATGCGTTTTCCCTCAAGAGGCCACCTGGAACATGCTCAAACATAAAGGTAGCTGCAGAATCGCCGGTTAGCTACAGAATGCCTGCATTCTGCAGCTAGTTCCGGTCAAAATGCTTAACAATGGAAACAATCACAAAATTCAACAAGTCAGCTATGTAAACCATTCTAGAAGTAATTTTAACTATTTTTATTGATCAATTGGGTTTAAAATGGAAATGGACAAGGGAAAAATGAGGTAAAATGAGGTGAAGGAAAGCACAAATTTGAGGCTCAACACTATACCCAAAATATTGCATCAACCGAAACCCTAATCAATCATGTGATAGAATATGTACGCTACTTTTCTTAAAAAAACATTTGTGTATATGCACTTGTCATGAATGAAACTTGCGTAAATATCTCATCGTACCAAATTATGAACTATTGTCAATCTAAACCAGACATTGAATTGCACACAGACATACTAAACCATTCTATCAGATCACATATCTCTGAACAGCATACATTTAGCTGCATCATGGAAATTCTTCAACAAGTCAATACTCAATAAATTCAACTTCAAACTTTACTATTAATCCCAGATCAACATGAAGACTTCATTGAGAGATAATAAAAATACAATAGGACAGATTAGGATGATCATCCATATTCTTCAAAAAAAACCTTAGCTTTCATATGCGCTTATCATAAAACATTTCCATGTGTATGCACACTTTTTCAGGAAGTAAACCCGTGTACAACTCTCAACATATTGCAGAAAATATGTGCTAATATTTAGAAGAGAATCAGCGTGTGTACACACCTTCCTAAAGAAAAACCCGTGTATAGATCTAAAAATATAAACTTGTAGCTTCGATGCACCTTAGTTCTTCACACATACCCAGATCATGACATTTAAATAAATAATCACACGTCAAATCATAGATCTAGTCAACCCACAAGGAGATCAAATAATGCATAGTAATTTAAGGTCTAATGATCTTGATCCATCATTATATGACTGGGTGCATATTTATTACAAATTAATCACTCATCAATAGCCCATGCCATTTAATCATAATTTAGATCGAAGTAATCATCAATAACTCTCACACATTCACATTGAAACACTTGTATATTCATCTCCTTATATATCTTAGGACTTAGCCAATAGCATGGGTCCAAACCACACTAATGTTGATGCTATTATTTGATGGGATCAAATATCTTTTGACATGCTCATTTCTATGGGTTAGTACCATGGTAAGGACCCTTGGTATTTAGTAAAGGATAGTGTGAAAAATGTACGTACATTTTCTTCTTTATACCCACGTGTATACATGACTTTGCTTCACCTAACCTTCGTATACACTACTTATCTTCATCATACCTGTGTATGTACACATTTTTTCTTCACAAAACCAATGTATACATGACTTATCTTCATCATACCAGTGTATGTACATGAATTTTTTTCACATAACCTACATACACTTCCTAAAAAATTACCTTCATCATTCATTTGTCACTGACTGGTATTTATTTATTTGTTACACCTATAATAGCCTGTAGATACATATTTCATCATTAATATGCAACTCATCAAGAAGGTTGTTACACCATTTTTTGGTCATCTCACCTTTTCTTATTAGATGGACCCAAGTACACCATGTAAGACCAGTTTTACCCCAAGTAAAACTGCTTTCACTATGTTAATTAAGGAAACCCCAAAAGGAATAATTAATTAAACCACAATTTAATTATTATTCCCAGTCATGTTTAACCCAAAAACAAAGAAATTAATGAGATACACCCATAGTTATCTTGTTATTTTCTAGGAATAATTATTTAAATAATATTCCTTGTTAAATATGACCAAATCAACCACTATTAATTAAATAAATCATTATTTATTTGATTATATCTCAACCACTTCCTTAAAAGGATAAATAAATCATTTATTTATTTATTCTTCACTAATCGAGGGATTTTGACCCAAGTCAAAGTCCCTTTCCCTCCAACAAATAATAATAAAATATTCCATAGAGGTGGATCTAGATTTGGTTAACATTATTTTAATCATGCACCAAGATCTAGAATGACCCAATATTTTGTTATAAATATGAGGGTTTTCCCCTTCATTCTTCACCTTTTGTTGCATATTAGATCACTCTGGATCTATACACTTGGTCTCATTTCTGCCATTTTGCTCCCATTGAGCTCTACCTTCTACATTGAGTTTTCTACATCTACAAGAGAGAGAAAGCTTAGATCTGAAGTGCTGAGGACTACAAAGAACCCATCCCATTGAGGAGATCTGGATACACCTTCTTGTTTCCTCCCAGGTGCCCTGTAATATAAAAATTCATTCAAAAATCGTGTTCTTGTCTTGTCTGTTGGATGCATGGAGCAAACTCTTTACTTTACTGCTTAATGTCTTTCTATTTATAGATCTGTTTGTTGCGGCGCTTTAACTACTAATTGCAGATCTGAAGATGTTTTGCAGCCATTATTGTTGTTAGGGCTATTAGTTATGCGTAGCTAAAGTGGTTCTTTTTCGTACGCTTCGACAAAGAATTCATACTAACAAATGGCGACTCCACACGGGTTTTAAATTACGACCGCTGTCGTTTTTCATATTCCTGCATATCCGGCTACTTCAGGCCCTAGGGCTTCTTTTCAGCTGCTTAGTTTTCCTCTTTTTATGTCATTTTTCTCACATAAAACCCTAAAAACTTAAAATTTCTAACTTAATTGTGTTTAAGCCCTATTAGCAGGTAAGCGACACCCGGCTTCAACATTTTTTGAGACGGCAATTTTTCGGAGAAAATGCTGCCGCCGAAACGGCCACGGGCAGGGGGTCGCACCTTTTGGCCCAAAACCTGCGACACCGGACGCACCTTTTGGCACATTTCTGCGACACTCAACCCGGATCAGGTCGAGAACCTACGACACCTTTTTTTTTCCGGCATTTTATTTTTGGTACACGGAGTTCTGTGCCGGCCTGCGGTTTTCCGACCTACGTCTCGGCCCGCCTTGACCCGAATCTGATCTGTTTTTACTCATCTAAGTGGGAACCCGGCCCCTTGGGGCTTTTCAGTACCCTCCGCACTGACGGAAAGAGTTTCGAGCTGACCCCAGTAACGTTGGGTTTGAGCTTCAGCCCCCTCTTTTTCCAGATCTGTGACCTCACTTCCAGATCCATTGAAATCAACCTCTTTTCCTTTCAAATCACCTCTTGTCGTTTTGTTTGGACCTCCTCTAAAGGCCTCTGCCTTGCCCCCCCCGGTTTTTTGCTGATTTCCCTTTGTCCAGCCACCTTGCCTCTGTCTCTTGGCTGTGATCTGCACCCCTTATCTGCAGCTTTATCCTCTAGATCTCTGTCCCCTTTGACCCTAGATCTGTTGAGCTTCCTTTGTGTGTGTTTCCATATTTTTTCCCTTTCTTTCCAGCATAGTTTCGAGAGACCCACCTTCTTGGGTTAAATAGATGCATACGTAGCTGTTATTTTTCTGTTATTTCAGCATTTTATTCTGTTCTCTGTAGGTTTATTTTCAGCTACGCAGCACACTTTTTTGCTCTCAACAACGGAACGGGTTTAAAAATTAAAATTAACGCACACCACACACTGACCTTAAGTGAAGAAGCGCCTGGTTTACACCGCCTGGCAAAGACTCTAAAATCAATCGTCACTGCACCTTATCTGCCCTTGACCTTCTTGATTCTGTCCCTTTCTGCCCTTGTCGGTTTCCTTCTTCTTGTCATCATTGCGCCCCCAAGGCGCCTTTCCCGGAGACTTCTTGGCCTTCATCCTCAGTTTCCGGTTGATCGACCTGCTCCGCACCGCCGTCGTCGAGCCAGTCCACCTTCGAGTCCGCACTCCGACTCCTCTCCTGATTCATCGGGTCCCCCTTCTCCTCCCGGTTCTCCCCCTTTTACCTTCACCATGTCTGGATCAGGGCCCAATGCTAGCGGCCCCAATACCGGCCCTCCTTCTCGCGGAACCGTAACAACCACTACTCCGGCCACCCCTGTGCTGCCGTACATTGCAGGCCTCAGCCTCCCCGATTTCCATCAGTTGATTAACGACCCCATTCACCACAATACTACCTGGCCCACTATGCCCACCAAGTTACCCTCTGATATCCCCAAGTTCGAGGGCCTTAATGGCGAAGACCCAACCAATCACGTCCGGTCTTTCCACATGTGGTGTTCCTCCAACTCCATTACCGATGACTCCATCCGTCTTCGTTTGTTCCAACGCACGCTTACCGGCGAAGCTTCTAAATGGTATGTCGAACGGGCCACTTCCTCCCATACCACGTTCGAGACTCTTGCCCAAGCCTTCTTGTCGTACTTCCAGCTCCCTCTCCGATACGACACTGGTACGGAGCTCTTGACTTCATTTAAACAATCCTCTTCCACACGCCTTTCTGCCCATGTTCAGGAATGGCGACGAAGACGGAGCTTATGTCGAGCCCCTCCCTTTGAAGATCGGGTTTACATGGACTGGTTCCTTCGCACTCTCCCGTCTCCCATCGGCAAAGATGTCGCCTCTCACTTTCCTCAATCTGAAGAAGCCGCCCTCCAAATAGCTTTCAAATATGACCTGATCTACGCTCAATCTGGTTATGTTTATACCGTTCTTCCTGACATCCCCAGGCCCGGTGGCGCTAACGCCCCGGGGGCATCTCATTCCGCCGACGGTATTGTTGGATCTCTTTCCCACCCCTCGGCTCACCCTCCTATGAGCCATGGCCTCCCTCAGGGAGGGGCCAGCACCTCTAGCACTCTGCCCCCTCCCGGCAACATGTATCCAGGATACGGCATGCCTCCTCCTTTTGCCCAACCTCCTGCTTACCTCAATGCTGCCCAACCCAACCCTTACTTTTATCCGCCGCCTGGTGCGCCAGCTCCCCCAGCATATGCGTTTCCGCCTCCCTTGCCTCCTCACCACCTGCAACAGCCCTTACAACCCCCTCCAGGGCAAGTATTTGCGCAGCAGGGTGCGTTTAATCCCCCTTCCCAAAGAAGGCGGAGAGGCAACCAGAACCCATCTGCCCCTGGTAACCGAGGACCCAATTCTGGTCAGGACCCTAACACTAGCAACCAGCCTCGGGGCATTCCGCCCAGGCCGGACAGGCCGCTTCGCACAAACAAGCCCTGTTCGTGTTGCGGTGTTTACGGTCACTACACTCACGATTGCCCTCTCTTACCCCAGATGCGACAGATGTGGGAGTCTCAAGCCCCATTGCGCGGACAACACGCCTCCCCTCACGCTCCTCCTAATGTGGCCACTACCCAGCCAGCTGTGTTCACTGATCCTTTCCCTCAACAGGGATTCGTGGCTACCCAACCCCCTGATAGCCATGCAGCCACACCCTCGTCCATTTCTGGTTCCTCTGACTACCAGATCCTCATGATGCACTCCGATCCGTCCCCTTCCGTCGACCTTCACCTTCAAACTCGGTCTCGCCCGTACACCAAGCCCCCTGCTCAGTCTGCTCCCGAGCCCCCATCTTCAGGTTCTACAGAGCCTCTTTCGACATCCAGTGGCCCCTTACACATCCCTCAACCCAAAGTTGAGGTTCACCCAAAGATTCCAAAGGGTCCATTACGCCGAAATGCTGCTTCCGGTCGAGCCGCTCAATCGTACAGTATAGTAGATGATTTGGCACAATCCCCTGTTGCCATTTCCACACTGGAACTCCTCCAGTCGTGCCCTTCTCAAAGGAAGGCTCTACTATCTGCCGTGGGCGCTGTTGATCCTGCTGATGACCAAATGATTGTTTTCGACGCCACTCAATCGGACCACCCTCCTCTTCCTCCTTCCGTTGCTTTCCAAATCCCAGTCAAAATCCGGAACGCCATTGTATCCCGGTGTATAATTGATGAGGGGGCATCCACCTGTGTGATGTCCGCTTCGGTTTGGAAGCAACTCGGATCCCCTGAGTTGGCCCCTTCCACGATCACCCTTCGAGCGTGGGATGGTCATGCCTCCCAGCCTATTGGCATGTTTCGTAACTGTCCCATCACCCTCGCCGGTAAGACTGTTTGCGTTGATGTCGAAGTCATTGACGCCCCTCTAGACTACAACATTCTATTGGGGCGAAGCTACACCTATGCCATGTCTGTTGTCCCATCCGCGGTCTTCCGCAAGATGTCTTTTCCACATAATGGAAAGATAGTCACCATTGACCGGCTATCGTATCATGAGCCGCCGTCTCCATCCGCCTCCGAGACGACCATCTCTTCTGTAGCCAACAAGCAAACCGTCGATTCTTTGACCAGTGTCTCCCCCGGCGTCTATAAAGATTCCACCCTGCTTGGTACTTTTCCTCACCTTCCTCCCCCTCCTGTTACTGATCCCAGCTTGTCGAATATTTGCATGATGCAATCGTCTCAGGCTGCCCATAAACGGCCTGCCTCGGCTAGTCCGCACCCTCCCCCCCGCCCTCCACAACCCGCTCCTAGCCATTCATCTCCGCCAGCCGGACCTCCTCCTTCCGGCCCTCCCCCTACAGCTGGTATCCCCGAACCTCTTCATCCTCCAGGCTCGGTCCCCCCCGGCCTTAACCATCTTGGAGCCGTACCTCCTGGTCACTACCCTGCTGGACAGATCCCCTTCTTGGCTCCCCCTCCCGGAGTATATTCTGTCCCCGTCATGGCCACCCTCTCTCCCTAACTTGACCTTGGGTATTCCGGTTTGGTACCGTGACCCCCCAGCCGCCACCCCCCCTGGTCACCCCAAACCTTACATGGCTTTGACACCGGTTCAACTATCCTACCTCGCTTCCTCCATAACCCGCGTACCCCCAGCACCTCCACAGGACCCTTCTCCTGTTGTGACGGCTCCCCGGAAGACAGGCAAAGCCCGAAGGGGGGCAACCCATCACGATCCGGCCCCCCCAACATCCGTTACCCCCCCACGACCACCAAAGCCCGCCATTCGATGCGCTTTGTGTGATGTCGTCGGTCATACCACTCACATGTGTCCTGAATTGCCCCACCTCAAGCTTCTGGTCAACGAGACATTCCCCGACTCTGATCTCCCAGAAGTACATGTCACTATCCCCGACTCCCTCCCAAAACTCAAACACTTGCGCACAAACCACCCTTGTGCCTTGTGCGATTTTCACGGGCATTACACCCACCTCTGTCCCCGCCTTGACGAGTACCGTTCCTCCTTGGACTTGTACCGCCAGTTCAAGGCCGCTTCGATCGGACCAGAGGACATTCACATTCCGCCTCCCGCTGTTAAGCCAACGGAGCCCTCAGTCACCATTTTTTACCTGTTATCATCCATGAGACCATTGGGGAACGTTCCATCTGAATCCTCCCCTGTTGTTTCGCTTGACCTTCCTTCAGCGGTCATCTTGGGCTCAACATCGGTAGATCCGTTATCTACTTACTCTTCGGTCACCCATTGTGACGATGCGCATGTGAACCTCTCTTCTCGTGATGATGATTCAGGCCACTTCACCACGTCAGGTAGTTCTTCTTCCCCTAGTCACCCCATCTTCTATCACGATGACGACATTATGGAAGAAATTCCCACCCCTGACTTCATCTATTCCCCCTTACATCGAACCCATGCGTTCACACCACATCCACCTTGTGGTCATTACATCGAAACCCAATGTTTGGGTAAGGGGGCACCCACACTTGAGAGACCAAGAGAAGCCATTCTCCACCACTCTCCTAGTGTATCTGGTCGTGTTGACTCTAGACCCAGTATTCTTCCACATTTAGAAGAACCTCTAGAGTCCCATATCACTTCAGATCACTCTCGGGACGATACCCCTTATCGTTCCCTCATCTTACATCAACAACCTAGTCTCTTAGACATTATTGTTGACCAAGCTATAGCTTTTCTACGAGAGCATCAGTTCATTATCTCCAAATCCTCCTTTTGGGATAGTGACACCAGGTATGCCAATTCGGAAACTTAAAGTCCATTTGATCCCTATATGCAGTACCAAAAGAGATTGGTAACACTCCATTTCCTTTCTCAAAACTGCATAACCATAACCAGAACAAATGGCACACCACATCATTAAAATGTGGTTAGATTCCCCTTTTTATAAATACATTTTGGCATGCCCACAGCATGTCACACAAACTCCAAAAATGGGGGCACCACCTGCCCCTACATACATCACTGGGGGCACCATACGCCCCCCATACATATACTTACGACATGCCCATAGCATGTTCCAAAAACTGGGGGCACCATACGCCCCCCCATACATATACATCCGACACGCCCATAGCATGTTACAAACAAAATCCAAAAACTGGGGGCACCATATGCCCCCCCATACATTCTGGGGGGCACCCCTTGCCCCTACACACATCCGAGAGGGCACCATATGCCCCTATATCTGGCCAATACACGACGAACGCCCTGATCCGCCTGGATCTCTGTCCGAAGTGTTCCCAGACCCCTCTCCCTCCAGTTGACCCGCAACTCTGCCATACCTGCACAACCACATTCTTTTTGTCAGGGTACAGATCGGGAACACCATAACCACACACCACAACCCAACTCCCAGCCATCAAACAGCACCAAACCCCCCTCATCTCCCAGGTCGCAGTTTTCTGCCATTTTCTGGACCCGGTCGCACTTGTTGCCCTAATACCTGCGTCCTGGGTCGTACTTTTTGCCCCAAAAAGTGCGACCCGGCCATAGAGATGAAGGAGGGGCTGTTTCTGGGGGTTTTGGGCCCTCAACTGCAAATGTAATCCATCAAAATGCAAGAGCAAGGTTAGGCCTCTCGCCTCCAACTGACAGATCTCGAATCCAACGGTCGGTTTGTCCGCTACGTTTGCCGCAAGATTTAGGGCCTTCTCTCCTCTCGACATTCACCACAGCAACAATAGCAAATAAATGCTTTTGGAGGGAAAACTGCCTCATTAAAAGAGAACCCCTGTTTCTTCTTTCGACTGCTGCGACCACACCGTAGCCCCGTTCGACGAACCGTCAGCACCGCTGGATAGATCTCACCGAGCTCTCAAATGGGTTTTACTTATTTTTTGGTGATTTGATACTTCACCCGGACACATTTTTCCACGAAGGGTCACTTCACCGCTCCTCAAAATCGAATTTCCTCACTTACGACACTTGTACTTGGGGCACCATATCGCCCCCTTACTTGTCCATGTTCGTGTTGATTTTCGTCATGAGTGCCCACCTTGTACTCATGCTTCTATGACCCCCATTGGGGCCTTTATTGTGTGGCAGCACTATCTAGTCGCCCTTGCTTAGAGCATCCGAGTTGAGTCATCATTGCATTCATGGAGTCTATCCTGCATCCTTTTACACCCTACTATAGCCCTCCATTCTTTTTGCTTGGTTCCTCTCTTGTGTCGCATCTCATGACCTTCAGCCCCACTGTCCCCTGTCCCTTTCGATATTGTGTCGGTCGCTGCCATGTCATTCATGCCCTTTATGCTCTAACAAGGGAAGTCGTCCATTCGCCACTCCATCCTTCCCATTTCCACCATCATCATTAGTGTCAGTCTGTCCGTCGCTCTATTGCTCTTCTCTCGTACCTTAGTTGAGGATCTCTCATTGCCTCACCTACGGCGGCCCTCCTTTTGTCGACATCAGCACATTTATTCCAGAAGCAAGGTCTCGAGGGCGGTGTACCTTGGTTCCAGCTTCCACTTTTGTTCGGTGCCTCGGATCAGGCAGGGGGATCTCTCACTTCCCTTTGACTTGATTGCTTCTCCAGCTCCTTTCAGCATGATCGAGATTCGTATACTGGACAGTCCAGTGACCCAGCAGCAGCTCTTGATGATTTCCGGGCGTGTGTGAGATGTCTCAGCCCTCATGAGGGGGTGGCCCTGCAGGTAGCCCCCCACATGCCCGGATGACCTCTTCATTGCAGCCTTTGATGCCGCTCCAGATTTTGATGATGTTGGCCTTAGCCACCTGCAGCGCCTCCATGATTTGCATGTATCAGTCAGATTTTGTGAGCCCTTTTCCATTTACAGGGGGCATTTGGGTTGTATTTATCTCATGTACTCAGATATTATTGTACTAGTCCTGGCTGTTATCCCAGGCACAGCATGTATGTGAGACTCTTCATTGTATTTTTATCTGGCCCTTGATTATGCCAGTTGTACTCTATGGTTCGGTCCCTCGTTTACTGGACACACTATTCTTTTGTACTTTGTCACGGCGGGCATAGGTATGCCTCCCCCGCCGCCTTCAGCACAGGTACCCTCTCATAAAAAGAGACTTGTTGCACCTGCGAGTCTCGTCTCCTTAGGGTCTAGTCCTTCAGCACACTATCTACCTCACACTTGTCTCTCTGACATCCCCTTTCGTTGTCTGGTGATTGTATTCTTACAACGTACTTCGGTCATACGATTTGCTCCTGACACTCGCACGCTGGGGGGCAATCTGTTACACCATTTTTTGGTCATCTCACCTTTTCTTATTAGATGGACCCAAGTACACCATGTAAGACCAGTTTTACCGCAAGTAAAACTGCTTTCACTATGTTAATAAGGAAACCCCAAAAGGAATAATTAATTAAACCACAATTTAATTATTATTCCCAGTCATGTTTAACCCAAAAACAAAGAAATTAATGAGATACACCCATAGTTATCTTATTATTTTCTAGGAATAATTATTTAAATAATGATCCTTGTTAAATATGACCAAATCAACCACTATTAATTAAATAAATCATTATTTATTTGATTATATCTCAACCACTTCCTTAAAAGGATAAATAAATCATTTATTTATTTATTCTTCACTAATCAAGGGATTTTGACCCAAGTCACAGTCCCTTTCCCTCCAACAAATAATAATAAAATATTCCATAGAGGTGGATCTAGATTTGGTTAACATTATTTTAATCATACACCAAGATCTAGAATGACCCAATATTTTGTTATAAATAGGAGGGTTTTCCCCTTCATTCTTCACCTTTGGTTGCATACTAGATCACTCTGGATCTATACACTTGGTCTCATTTTCTGCCATTTTTGCTCCCATTGAGCTCTATTTTCTGCATTGGGTTTTCTACATCTACAAGAGAGAGAAAGCTTAGATCTGAAGTGCTGAGGACTACAAAGAACCCATCCCATTGAGGAGATCTGGATACACCTTCTTGTTTCCTCCCAGGTGCCCTGTAATATAAAAATTCATTCGAAAATCGTGTTCTTGTCTTGTCTGTTGGATGCATGGAGCAAACTCTTTACTTTACTGCTTAATGTCTTTCTATTTATAGATCTGTTTGTTGCAGCGCTTTAACTACTAATTGCAGATCTGAAGATGTTTTGCAGCCATTATTGTTGTTAGGGCTATTAGTTATGCGTAGCTAAAGTGGTTCTTTTTCGTACACTTCGACGAAGAATTCATACTAACAAAGGTTGTCATCAAGGACAACACATCCATCATAATTCAAAAAATTTCCCTCTTTGGACTTGATGGTTGCCACTTTTGTGTTTGATGACCACAACTTGTAGATACCTGTAGCACACCCACCAAACACCAAGTTAATTTTCTCCCCCTTTGACATCATGGGAAAATGGCTAGCCAATGTCGAATGAAGGCTTCCCTTTTGTAGGTACATGAGCACTATAGATCTAATCTACACTATATATTGACCATGATCCCCCCCGAGCACATGGTGAAGCATATTAAATAGTTTCAATGAATAACATGACTTTATGACTCAATAGAATATAATCAAGGATTCAGACTTACATCAACAACTAAACCAAGTGGGGTTACATAGCATCATATACCCATCATGGTATTACAGACATAAATGACTTGACCTTAAATAATACGAACATGACTAAGTATAAAAACAATTACATTATTGGTCTTTACATGACCTTTACATCAAATGAAAGATATGAATTTTATAACCAAGACCAAAATAGATCAACATAGGACCATTCAACCAACTACAAGATTTTATTCAAAAATATTGCAAACATAATGCCAACAATGCATCATTAGTAGCAAGGCTAACACGCCTCCTGAACCTATGCTACTTGTTCATTGTTAGATCTAGCCACATCAGCTCATACACTGATCCAGGTGGATATTGGTGGTCACCCGCCTATTCCACTTGGGGCTCCACCATTTTCTATTTCAGTTTTTCAGTTTCGGCACAGTTTACTATTTTTAGCAGTTTTTTGGGTCCTAAACTTTCAGAGCCGTTCTGAGGCCCTAAACAACTTTTTTTGGGAAAAAGGAGAGCAACATGGGTCCATCGACTGATGTTGCTCATTCAAAATTTGTAGTTCTTGGATAGATCTTTCTAACGAGGTATGGTACGCGTCAAACGGAGATCGTATGCCAAAGTTACGCCCCTGGGAAGTTGAAACACCAATTTACCCAAACGGGGCCCATAGTTTTGGCGCTTCATCTCCTAGGGTTAGGGTTTTGGCTGTTTAGGATTTCCCATTATTTCTAAATGATAAATAGGCCCTCGAGCCTCATTGTAACTCAGTTCAGAGGCCTGTAGCCGCCACATCTCTTCTCAGAGATAGCTACCAGCGCCCTAGCTAGTTTTATTTCCATTCTATCTGTAAGCAAATTCCAGTTCTTTGATATTAATGAAATGAAGTGTTATTTCCGCTGCATCTTTGTATTTATGGTTATGTGTTTATTCTGTTGCGTTCCTGCATAAATCCGGATCAGTGGTATCAGAGCGGTCTGCTTTTTCTCGATCCTTATTTGCATGTCCCCAACGAGGTCGGGGTATAAGGAGCTAGGGCTCGATCTGGTGGAACCTTTGCAAGATCAGCCTCGCAAACCTCGACGGACGCCCATGGGGGATGAAAAGAAAGATGAGGGAGCAGAAGATCCTATCAAAATATTGCTCGAGGAGGCCCTCGAAAGACAAAGGAACGTGATGATGGATAACTTTGCTCAGATCCTTCAACGGCTACCCACCGGCGGCGCATCTGCATCCAGCAGCCACTCTGGAGGCGCGACTCCTTTTAAGGTACAAGTAAATTTTGACATTCCCATATTTGAGGGTCAAATAGATGCGGATGCCGTAGATAGATGGTTGAATCTGTTAGAAGGATATTTCTCGGTTCATGACTTTTCAGACCGGGAGAAGATTATTTTTGCACTCCTCAAAGCTACCCCCCATGTTAAGGATTGGTGGGAAACCTACTGTGAGAACAAGGACCAGACAGAAGCCTCTCTGTTCTCGGCCATAACAACTTGGAATTCTTTCCGAGACGCTGTCAAGGAATAGTACTATCCCGTGGGGAGCTATGAGGACAAATACATACAATGGACCACACTGCGACAACAAAGGGATCAAGATGTGCATGAGTTGACGAATCTGTTCCATACCCTGCGCACAAAGTTGGGTATCAAAGATTCAGAGAAACATCTGGTGCTAAATTATCGCAGCTGTCTGCACAGATACATTTAGGAGGAAATGGAGTTCCTAGACATCTCCTCGCTTGGTACAGCATACCGGTATGCTACCAAGATTGAGCAGAAATTCAAGTAGAAGAAGCGAGACTTTGGATCTGCGAATCAAAAGCAAGGGAAAGGTGCTTCCAAATCGCAGAACAAAGGACAGAGCCAAGGCATGGCGGCTAAAGACAACTCATCTAAGCCACAAGAAAATAACAGCACCGCAAAGCCAAAGAAGGACACGGGGAAGTGGTGTGAGTTCCATAAGAGCTCCACTCACAACACAAGTGAGTGTCGGGCCAAGCAGTCGCTAGTGGCCGAGATGAGGACTTCTGAGTCAGATGCATGCTCTGACTCCGAATCAGAACCTGAAAAGGTGAATGAAAAAGGGAAACAAATTATTGATGCAGAGCCCAATGCCACTGTTGCCACTACAAAGATCCAAAAGGAGGAACCGAAAGATCCAAAGGAGGAGGAACGTCTCTTCCACTCCCAGATGTGGGTAAAGGGCTCCCCGGTACAGTTCATTTTCGACAATGGGAGCCAAAAGAACCTCATTTCAGCAGACGCCGTGAAGCGGTTGGGCTTGCCGACCACAGCTCACCCACATCCATACACCATCGGGTGGCTTCACCAAGGGCGAGATCTCCGCGTCAGCCAGCAGTGCCGCCTTCCCTATAGCATCAAGCCCTTCACGGATGAGGTATTATGTGACGTTGCTCCTATTGATGTTTCTGATGTATTATTAGGACAACCATACTTGTGGAAGCGTCATGCTATGTATGAGTCTCGACCTCGTGCTGTTATTATTACTTTGGGGAATAAGTTGTACAGGATACCAGAGGTACCACCTCCTACGACTATCTCTTTGGTTACTGCAAAACAATGCAGTAAGCTCATTTCCCAAACCAGAAAATTCGTTTTCCTAATGATCCGCCCCCAGGGCAAGAAGAAGACTGTGGCCACGACCTCCAGACAGGGCCCCTCTGCACGACAACAACAAATGGATAAGGTCGTGGAGGAGTACGGGGACATCTTCACCTCACCCACAGGGGTTCCTCTGCACTGCCAGGTCAAGCACCCGATTGATTTGACCCCAGGTGCGCCACTACCCAATGGACCGATCTATCGACGCTCTGTTCTGGAAAATGATGAAATCAAGAGGCAGATTCAGGAGCTGTTGCAGAAAGGTCACATCAGACCAAGTTCATCGCCCTGTTGGAGCCCGATCGTGTTGGTACAGAAGAAGGATGGGACGTGGAGACTCTGTATTGACTATCGGGCGCTGAACAAGATCACTGTCCGGAATAGGTACCCAATCCCACGGATTGATGACCTTCTGGACCAACTCCAAGGTGCAAAATATTTCAGTAAGATCGACCTGAAGTCCGGGTATCACCAGGTACCAATTGAACCCTCTGATGTGTGGAAGACTGCCTTCAAAGCTAAGGAAGGCCTTTTTGAATGGCTGGTCATGCCTTTCGGGTTGACGAATGCTCCCGCAACCTTCATGAGGATGATGGATGAAATCTTGCGGCCATTCACCAACTCATTCGTAGTGGTGTACTTGGATGACATTCTGATCTTCAGCAAGACTTGGGAAGAGCACCTTCATCACATCCGACAAGTCCTCCAAACACCGCGGCAACACAAGTTGTGTGCCAATTTGGAGAAGTGCACGTTTGGCATGACCCAGGTTCAATATCTGGGATACATTATTGATAAAAGGGGGTGCATGTGGATCCAGCCAAGATCCAAGTCATTCGGGATTGGCCAGCCCCGACTACTATAACAGAGCTTCGCAGCTTTCTGGGTCCTGCTAATTTCTACCGTAGATTCGTGTTGGGATTCTCTCATATCACTTGGCCCTTGAGTCAAGTCACCAAAGGAGGAGCGAGAGAAAAATTCTTTTGGTCGGAACCTCAACAGAAGGCGTTCAAAGAATTGAAAAATCGCCTCTGTTCTGCCCCAGTGCTCACCTTACCAGACTTGCAGCAGCCATTTGAGATCGAGAAAGATGCCTCTGACTATGCTATTGGGGCAGTTCTTACTCAACAGGGACATCCAGTGGCATATCACAGTGAGACATTATCTGAGACAGTTCGCAAGTATCCCACCTATGACAAAGAAATGTATTCCATTGTGCAAGCCTGTCGACAATGGAAGCATTACATTTTTGGGAAGGAAACAATCATCCACACAGACCACCGGCCCCTGCAGTTCATACAGACACAAGGGAAGTTGCAGAATGATCGCCATCAGAAGTGGTCCACATATTTGCAACAGTTTCATTTGAACATCAAGTACAAGAAGGGTAGCACCAATAATGTTGCAGACTGCCTCAGCCGACCACCGATCGTGGCGCTCACCACTGTGCTCAACTCTTGTGGGCACGAGACTTCTGATTGGCCGCTTCTCTATGAGAGTGACCTAGAATTCGGCCAAACTTACAAGGCACTCTTGGGGGGTACGCAAGTTCCAAATTTTCACCTCCAAGATGCACTTTTATGTCACATGGGACACCTTTGTGTTCCTTCAAGCGAGCGTGCCAAGATGATATGGGAATCACACTACAATCTAGTCGCTGGGCATTTCAAGGTCGAGAAAACAGTAGCAATCTTGTAGAAGTATTTCTATTGGCCGAACCTTCGAAAGAATGTCGAGAAGCACATCAGATCCTGCACTGCTTGTGCCATTGCCAAACTGACAATCGAGAAGAAAGGCCTATATACTCCTCTACCTACCCCTAGTTGACCTTGGGAATCCATCTTCATGGATTACATGTCGGGCCTGCCTTCTACAAAGCAGGGAAAAGACTGTGTTTTTGTGGTCGTCGACAGATTCTCTAAGATGGCCATTATGGCGGCCTGCAAGAAGAATATCACAGCAGAAGCCACTGCTAAACTCTTCTTTGAACGAGTGTGGGTGCACTTTGGGATCCCATAGTATATCATATCAGATCGGGATAGCAGGTTCCTCAACACATTTTTTTCCAGCCTCTAGTCGATGTTGGATACCAAGCTCACCAAGTCCACAGCTTTCCATCCCCAAACAGATGGCCAGACAAAGGTCGTCAACAGAATTATTGTACACATTCTGTGCATGTTCAATTCAAAGCATCCATGCACATGGGATGAGAGCCTCCCCTATGTACAACATAGTTATAATTGGGCTCTCCACAGTTCAATCGGCCATAGCCCCTTTCAGGTGGGCTTGGGATTCCAGCCACTATGTCCAATTGACGTAGCCATGCCATTTGCAGCTGCTCAAGCCAATTCAGCTCATGTCCAGTCTGAAGTTGACAAAGCAAGTAGCTTCATCGAGCGCATTCAACACATCCGCCAACAGGTTCATGATATATTGGACAGAGCCAATGCCAAGTACAAGCAACGCCATGATCAACACCGAGTGCCACACAACTTCCAGGTGGGCGAAAAAGTATGGCTACATTTGCAGAAGGAGCGTCTCACTGGACCCCACCGCAAGCTTCGCCCGCTCCGATACGGGCCGTACACCATCACCAAGGCTGTAGGGAACAATGCCTTCGAGCTCAGTATTCCACCATTCCTTGAGCTGCACCCAGTCTTCAATGTGGATCGCCTTCGCCCTTACTTCCCACCTCTATTGGAGACCTCGGACATTGCAGAACAACTCACACCAACAGAGTTAAATCCAGACTGCATGGAACAGGCCACCATAGATTGTATCGTGGACATGCAAATCAAGAACACTCGCCAGCAGAAGATCCAACTATATCGGGTTGTCAAAGCTGGCCAACTCCTGCACCAAGGAAAGTGGTTCACCAGGGACCAACTTCAGCAAAAATTTCCTCATCTCATGGAGAAACTTAACGCAATGGGGACCATTGCTTCCTAAGGGGGGAGGAATGATCTAGGTGGATATTGGTGGTCACCTGCCTATTCCACTTGGGGATCCACCATTGTCTATTTCAGTTTTTCAGTTTCGGCACGGTTTACTATTTTTAGCAGTTTTTCGGGTCCTAAACTTCCGGAGCCGTTTTGAGGCCCTAAACGACGTTTTTTGGTAAAATAGAGAGCAACATGGGTCCATGGACCGATGTTGCTCGTTAAAAATTTGTAGTCCTCGGATAGATCTTTCTAACGAGGTATGGTACGCGTCAAACAGAGATCGTATGCCAAAGTTACGCCCCTGGGAAGTTGAAACACCAATTTACCCAAATGGGGCCCATAGTTTTGGCGCTTCATCTCCTAGGGTTAGGGTTTTGGCTGAGGGATTTCCCATTGTTTCTAAATAATAAATAGGCCCGAGCCTCATCGTAATCCCGCGCTCAGGCCCAGTCGCCACATCTCTTCTCAGAGATAGCTACCAGCGCCCTAGCTAGTTTTATTTCCATTCTGTCTGTAAGCAAATTTCAGTTCTTTGATATTAATGAAATGAAGTGTTCTTTCCGCTGCATCTCTATATTTATGGTTATATGTTTATTCTGTTGTGTTCCTGCATAAATCCGGATCATACATAAAAGTATCTTCATCAGTCAGAAAAACATCAATGTCATGTTATACCAACTCATAGATCATCATACCTCAAGACCATTAATAAGTAACATTGCGCGGACTGTCGCCATCAACATCATAACAAGAGAACCAAATAATGATTGTCTGAAGCATATCAGATTCTTTTCTTGAGTCTGTGCCATTGTTTCTCTATCATATAAAAATATACGCGACTATCTATATAGGAACTCACGTATATACATGACTAACTTTCATAAAATCCGCGTACAAAATGTAAACTCCTGGAATATCAACTATGCTTGAAAGTATGAGGAGACTGATCAACAGATTGATGAAGTAGAGAAAACTCCCAGATTTTGTATAAGATATTCAAATTCTTCTTGTGGAAGAGGTTTTGTAAATATATAAGAAACTTGTTCTTTTGAAGGAACATACACTAGTTTGAACTTCTATTCAAGCACTTGTACTCTTAGAAGATGGTACTTAATTGCAATGTGCTTGGTTTTGGAGTGCATAACAGGATTTTTTGAAATTATAATAGCACTTGTATTATCACATAGGAGGGAAGTGGGTGGAGAATGCTTGATTTGAATATGCTTCAATGTTTGCATCATCTAGATAAGTTGTGTGCAACAAGATGTAGCAACATATTTTTCTTTTGCAGTAGATAATGCAATAGATCTTTGTTTCATGCTTAACCTTGAGACCAATCGGGGCCTTAAGCAAAATGCACCTCCACTAGTGATTTTCCAGTCATCAACATTTCCAACCCAGTCTGCATGTATGTAAGAATGATGAGTAAGATCTACATATTTGGGATACCACAAGCAAAAGTCTTCAGTTCCTTGTAGATATTTGAATATTCTCTTAATTGCCTGAAGATGCATTTCCTTTAGATTTTCTTGGAAGCATCCAACAATCCCAACTGCACACAGGATATTTGGTCTAGTACCTATTAGATAAAGTAAGCTTGCTATTATAGACTTTTATTCTAGTTGATTTACTAAGGGAGATTCATCATGTAAGTTGAGACTACATCCTCTCATCATTGGAGTACATACTGGTTCACATTATTCCATCCCATATTTCTTCAGAATATGCTTGAGATATTTTTTTTTGAGAGAAATATGGCATCCTTTTCTTATTGTAGCTGTAAAGAAAGAAAATATGTTAGTTCCCCAAGTAAATACATTTCAAATTCTTGCTGCATAACATAGGTAAACCTTTGAATCATGTATTCTTCATTACTGCCAAAGCTGATATCATCTACACAAAAAACAATAATTAGCAATTTATCATGATCTTTTTTTGTGTACATGTTTCTATCTGTGAATCATTTTTTGAAACCTTGTTGTTTAAGATACTTGTCAAGACGATAATACCATGTACGAGGGGCTTGTTTTATCCCATATAATGCCTTTTTGAGTTTTCAAATAAATTTTTTCATCATTTCCTAGAATGAAAACTTCCAGTTTTTCACTGTACACTTCTTCTTCTAGATATCCATTAAGGAATTCATATTTTATGTCCATTTGATAAACTTTGAAATTATGAAATATTGAAAATGCAAGAAACATTCTTATTGCTTTAATTCTGGCTATAGATGGAATTGTTTCTTCAAATTCTATTCCAGCTTCTTGTAGAGCATAATGTTGGAAATACTGAGAGGGGGGGGGGGGGGGGTGAATCAGTATTCCTTTCAGTTAGTATTATTACTAATCTTTCAAAGCATTAGTTAATTTTCAATTACTATCAGTGTTTGTACAATGATAGCAGTAAAGGAAAGGAACACAGCTAGACACAATTTTTAAGGTGCAAACCCTCTCTGGGACAAAAACCACCTGAATTTTTTTCTAATAATTCTTTAATATTCAACTCCAATTGAAAATAAGGTCCAACTTCCTGGAATATAGAAAAGCATTCTTCTCTAGCTCCCACTGGATGGACACTCCAACGTCCGAGATTCTTCAGTAGTCAACTGAATGGATGCCCCAACACCTAATGAGCTACAAATCACCCTAGCACCACCCTACCACCCTAACATTTTCACAAGCTTGAACCTATTGGTGACTTCATGCACTAGCCTAGCACCACCCTACCACCCTATAGAAGAATAAAAGAAGAATGGACTCCTGTACCATGGAAAATGGCCCACTTTACAATGATATAGAATGATGTAAAAGAAAAATACACACTAGACCATAACCCCAACTATGAAACAACCACCTAATGATGATCCTAAACCTCCCAACATTGCTTCTTTAACTCTTGGAAGATAGACACTTGTACGGTTTTTACAATGATACATTTACAATGACCAAGTACAATGATACCTTTATAATGATTGTATGCAGTGATGCCCACTTGAAGACTTCATGTGGTGAACTTCTTACTCTTGTTTTGCACCTCTATTATTGCTCTTGTCATGCTACCCTCTGCTGCACCTTGCTTTGCTTTGCTGCCCTAGAAATTTTGGTCCTTTGCAGCCCTTGACAACACATGATCTAGCTTTTTATTTCCTTCTAGGATCTCTGTTGGCTCGGGGGGTCTTGACCCAGGTTCAGAGCTCAAGGTTTGCCAAAAAACCCCTATACTACTAGCCCTTTCGGCAATGACCTACTTATGCAGGTCAAAGTCTCACCCGAAGTAGTATGGGTGGGTGCTGGAACTAGGTTTCTGCACCTTGAGAAAGGATAGGTAAGGCAAGCAGAGCTACGTTTGGCCCTGTGATACCTATATCACCTTATTCTGCACAAGGCCAAGTAGGTCTCTATTCGCATCCACGTGCACTAGATCTATAATTATATGCTTTTATGACAGTATCACAACATTGCACAAATAGAAAAGAATAGATCTAGATACAGAAAACACACTTACACAGATCTTCGCAGCTTAAATACAGAAAACACACAATGCAGTAATTACCAATGATTCACATAAAGAGTACTCACATATTCAGTTCTCTATCAACCTTTCTTATTCATCAATTCATCAATTCCTTCTCACAATTCCCTTGCCAGCCTGTGCACACAGCAATAGGGTCCTCACACAGCTGGAGTTGGATCTCCGTGCACACAACCAGTAGGAGTCCTTTCCTGAAAAACCAAAATAGATGACTTAAACTACAATTCGCATCAATAGCTCTTCATTTCTCTACCTTACAATACAAAATGTTCCTCTATTTATAATAATCTAGCCTATACTTTCCTATGGTTTGCAAATCGTGGTTTTCAGACCCCTAGTTTACCCTTTTACCCCTTACAATGCTTTCGGGGCTTTGACCCACCCCAAAACCCCTGTGCTAGACTAAATCTAATCAAAAGTATTCAAAATGGACCAGTTTCGCAGCTCGTAGGAGACCATATTCCAACAGTCCCCCAACACAATCTTGTGACTCGTCCCAAGTCACTATGGCTGTCATATAGTCATTTAGCACTATATGGCTTGAGTCGACTACCATTGACAAAGCCTGGTAAGATTTCACTGCATAGGGTAGCTAGCTGGACTGCTCCACCATCTGTGATCTCCTTAACTATGTAGGGACCAAGCCAGTGCTGCCGAAATTTTCATGGGTATTTCACAAATTGGCTATCATATAAAAGGATGAGATCGCCTGCGACGAATGTATTTTGGTGAATATGTCGATCATGCCAGGATTTATCACGGGCCTTCTGAACCTGTTGATGAAAATTATCAGTAAATCAATCTTCCTCCAAAGCCAAAAGCTACGCAAGATGCTCCTCTATGATATATGGTTCTGTCATATTTGTAAATTATGCGATGTGTAGGCTAGGAACAATGTCTTCTATGGGAATAATGGCCTCCTTGCCATAGACCATTCGGAAGGGGGTCCTGCCTGTTAGCTTCTTGCAGGTCGTTTGGTAGGCCCAAAGAACAGAGGGAATGCAAACATCCCAGTCACTACAATTGGCATTGCAAACCTTGGTTAATTCTTGTTCCAAAATTTTGTTAAAAGCTTCAACCACCCCATTTTCTTAGGCATGGTATGGTGTAGTCTTCGCATGGTGGATCTAGAATTCCTCATTCAGGGCTTGAATCGTTTGGTTAATGAAGTGTGTACCTCTGTCACTCATTAGGATCCTTGGGAAACCAAACCTAGGAAAAATCTGCTCAAAGATGAAGTGTGTGGCAGTATCCGTAGTACAATCCTTCACTGCTTATGCCTCATCCCATCGAGTGACGTAGTCAGTGGTGGTAATAATGTAGCACGCACCTATTTTCTTGCCTGGTGGATTGATGGGTCCTATAAAATCAATGGCCCATTTGTCAAAGGCCTGTAAAGCCACTTGAGGCTGTGATGGCATCTCATCTCGGCGCGAGGGCCGTCCTATTTGCTGCCATGTGTCGCATGATTTACAATAGGTGTAAGAATCCTGATGCAGGGTAGGCCACCATAACATGGCCCTAAAAATCTTTTGTGTCGTTGCTCGTCCTGCATAGTGGCCTCCTGCGACACCTTCGTGTGCTTCTACTAAAACGGTAGGTCGTTCATGTTCCAAGACATATCTGCGTAGTATTTCATCCGTGCCTAGCTTGTATAACTGACCGGCGATGATAGTAAAGTCCACTGCCCGAGTAACCAACTCCTTCTTCTATTGCACCGAATATTCTGCAGGGGCCACGTATGTAGTGAGGAACTCAATGATATTATAAAAGTGTGCATCAACCACCTTAATGGTGAACAACTACGCATCTAGTAAGCCCTCCTCCAAGTTAGTAGGTTCTTCCCCTGTTTCGATGCGAGACAAATGATCTGGGCCTGCATTCAACCTTCCAAGCTTGACGATGATCTCAAAATCATATTCCTGAAATAGCAACAACCAGCGGAAAATATTCCCCCCCAACACAGGCTTGTTGACCAGGTATTTCAAAGCCGAATGATTAGTGAAAATTTTAAAGTGTCCAACCAGTAGATAGTGCCGATATTTCTGTAACGCGTATACCATAGCCAATCCTTTGCACTCAGTGGTAGAGTAGTTCTGCTATGCACCTGAGAGTTTTCAACTCGCAAAGGCAACTGGGTGATCAATATCTCCTTCTCCAGGTTGAGTTAGGACAACGCCCAAGGCGATGCCTGACGCATCCACATGTACATGAAATTCCTTCGACCAATCAGGAAATATTAGTATGGGTGCAGAGATGATCTTCTCCTTGAGAAGTTCAAAGCTCTTCTGATATTCATCATTCCAAAAAAAGGAAACATATTTTTTAAGTAGTTTTTCCATGGGTGTTCTAATCAGGGCGTACCCCTTAATGAGCTTCCTGTAATAGCCTGTGTGTCCAAGAATAGAACGCAGTTGTTTTTCTGTTGTTGAGACTCCAAGGTTTACAATTACGGATACCTTCACAGGATCAACCATCAACCCTTGCCGACAGACTATGTGTTCGAGCAAGATTCCGAATGGTACACAGAAGATGCACTTCTTAATATTCAAGGAAATCTAGTGCTTCTAGCATGCATCCAACATTAATCGTAGGTTAGAGGCATGCTCATTTACCAGGCCGAAAACCGTCGAGTCATCGAAATAAATCTCTAGGAACTTATGAATAAACTCCTTGAATACAACAACTACAACCCTTGAGAAAATAGCAGGTGTGTTCTTGAGACCAAAGGGCATGACCGTTTACTGAAAGGACCCCCATTCGATCACGAATGTAGTCTTACTGCGATCTTTAGGTGCAATTTGGATCTGGTGGTACCTTGAGAACCCATCGGTGAAGGAATAGGCCTCCTGTCCACCCACGCTATCAAGGATTTCATCGGAGAAGGCTGTAGGGAAGGGGTCATGGATGTAGGCATCGCTTAACTTGCGTAGATCCATGTAGATGCATATTTCCCCCCTCATCTTCTTCTCGTGGATAACCATTAGACTTACCCAATCCGATTGTTAAATTGGTTCAATGATACCTATGGCAAGAATTTTTTCCAGTTCTTCTTTGACCTTTTACTTATATTTAGGATTCAATCGGTAAGGGTGCTGCTTGACGGGGCACGCCTCAGGTTTCAGAGTGATGTGCATAATGCCTAAGTCCCCAGTGATTCCTTTGAGCTCAGAAAACTTTGTCGGAAATAAGTCCTGATACTCTATGAGTAGCTCTGCAATTTTTCCTACGGTTCCTTCATCCCAATAGTCCCCAATTTTAGCCAGCTTGAGAGGTTTTGTTACATCAATATTCTACAGCAAGGGTCCAATAATGGTGCATTCCCCTTTAGATTCTGGAATAGAAATTTTTCGAGGATTATCTTCTTCTTCGTCAATCGCCAAGCTCCGGAAGTTGACTATGTCTTGCATCTGTGCTTCCCATGTCAGGACCGTTGGTGCGGCGTGGTGGTGAGAATTCTTAAATATAAATGCATCGATGTCCTGCAGAGCTTCGTCGCGCATCTCCGTCCCCCCAATTATTCCAAACGTTCCTATAAATTCCTCTTTTAGTATTTCCTAGTGGCGGGTATGCTGGTGTAACTCTGCATCTAAGTACCAAGTGGCAAGGATAGGGCCCAAGGCATGAAAAAATAGATGGACCCATTCTTCTGTAGTCTGGTCGGACCATTTGGTCATCTAGGCACGCAAATGTGCACGGGGATCCCTGGGTCCGAGGAATATCTTGGTGTGTACATCAATTGGAGGGGCGAACTGCAGAATCATCCTATCCCAACACGTTTCCTAGTCTGGGAAGGCTTTCTTCTGGGTATCCCACCATCGTGAAGGTGTCCGACGCATAGCCAGATTAAGGGCCCAGAGCCATCGTTCTCTTGGCACCCTAACTTCTAGTGTTCTTAGGAGTTCCTGGACACTATCCAACTCATTAAAGTGGGGTATATCTCTTACCTCCGAAGAAATGCAGTAGAGGGCCCTCGTGACCCGAGGGCATCGCAACACCGAAACATTGTGTAATTGGTTTTGCCAAATCTCTAGTTCCCCATCAGGGTTAGAAAATCATTCACTATCCTTCTCCCAACAGATTATTCCATTTGCTATGGGGTTAACCCGGTCTTCGTCCTGCGTAGTCAATTTGTAAATTTGATCTATTTCCTCCTCCTCATATGTTGGTCCTGTATACCACACACCTTTGGCGAGATCTAGTGGTACTATTACGCGTGTACCGTTATTATTAAACACCATGCTGTGCTTTTTTAGATTGATGACACCCCCCATGCCTATAGCCCAGTCTAGTCCTAGGAGTGTAGGGTAAGGATCCACATCCTCCACAATTTATATGACTTCAAATTCAGCTAGGACTTTTACTCCTGTGATATCTACCATGAATTTTGGCAACCTTCCCAGAGGGATGATCTTCTGTTGATTCGCCATGCGTAGCTGGATGGTGGACCATTCCAATTTAGGCTCTCCCATTCATTTCCATATTTTCTTTGGTAATAATTTCACATCTGACCCAAGATCGAGAATAACTTGATCCATCTCGTAGTCGCCAATCTGTGCAGTGAACCGCATTTCTCCTCCGGTGCGTTTCTTATAGCTGTATAGTTTGTGTACACCCTTAGACCCAAAAATTTTATTGGGCTGTGATGCGCAACTATATAGTAATACTTGAAGGTTTTCTACAGCCTGTGGGTTACGTAGTAGCTTCAGACATGCCTTCAGAAAGGGCTCAACCCTTTCCTCTATCTTGAGGTGTGTTGGTAGCTGCGCAGAAGCTTCTAGTGTTTCTTGCCCTTCGATGTTTAATCCGTCCGGAGAGGTCATATGATCCCTGGCAAGCGCTTCCTTAGCTCCTTGGGTGACCATCCCGCTATGTGTCATGAATTTTACATTTGGGTCTACATTCCTTAGCTCGATTTTAACTCTTTGCACATTCTGCATAAGGGTGGGTTGTTTTTCCTGCATTTTTGCTATCAGGATCGAGTAGTCTTCAATCTCATGGTCCAGCTGCCGAAAATATTTGCAGGATTTCCTGGTGGGATTTGGGCTGTCCCTTGCGAAGTGCCCTACCTCTCTGCAGTTATAGTAGATCAGCTGTCCCCGCCCCCATCTTTCGCTTCCTCCCCGACCTCCCCTGCCCCTTGCTAGGGAGCCACCAAAGTTCGCAGGGGATCTTAGCAACGCAGGGTCTGATTGTACACTATATAGGTTTCCTCGATCTACAATCAAGTCATACATGCAAAAATTCTACTCATCGTGCCCTACCGACCGGCGATACCTGCACCACTCTTACTTCAGTTCGCCCATACTTAGCCAAGGGCACTGGGCCATATCATGTAGTCCTGCTACCCGGCAATCATCGCACCATAGCGCAGATCTGCTGGAGCTACGACATAGCAGACTAGGTCCTCCTGCCTGCATGTAATATGTCAATAGAGGACACTGGTCCTTTATATGGCCAGACACCCGACATCGTATGCACCAGACATCTACACTAGCTCCTTTTCCCTGTTCCGTTCGTAAGCTCTGAGTTTCGAAGTGAATGGATCCAATCTGCTCTTGAATTTGCTGTACTCCCCCCAACATGTCATCCTTGGGCATGGCTTCGAGTTTCATGGCAGCTTCCAAGGCTTTTTCCTGCGAATCGAAGGTCTGGTGGCCCATTGGTATACGTAAGTGAGGTAGCAACATAGTGATGAACCATTCTGTGTGTTGTCTATTGTTGTACTTGAACCCTCCTTCCATTATTGCTTTCTTCAATCGCTGATCGGCCTCCCACACCGAATCAAACACACCCTGCATGAAGTCTTTTACTTCTGCTATCAACTGAGAGTAAGATTTTGGCTTCCAGAACTATTGTTTTAGGGTGTCCTTAATATCTTGAAGAGATGCGCTCCAGTTTTGAGATATGTACTGCATATACCAGTCTAGAGCTCTTTCTTCGAAGGCCAGGAACAACTGTGCTCTCTTCATAGTATCGCTTACCACCCCCTGTGCAGTCCATACCGAGTCAGCCATGAACCAAAAACGATCCATGTCCTCATCGGTCGTGCCTTTAAAGGTAAGTAATTTCAAGTGTACTACCATGTCTCCTTCTAGCAAGGTTTAGGTTGAGGGCTTGTTCTCCCATGAGTTTGACGTTGGGGTAACTGGCGGACCATGCGTAGTTGCTCTTCTCAGCGGGCTATGGGAAGAGTGATCCTTTTATTGATTGGCTCAATAGTACTTACTGCTCCGTGTTGTTCTTTCATCCAGAGTAGCACTCATTCACTTCCATGTTAGATCTTTAGTATTCACTTGTTAGTACTTGATCACTTCCTCAAAATGCTCCAGGTCCTGGCAAAAGAACCATTTGTTGGCTCGAGGGGTCCTGACCCAGGTTCAGAGCTCAAGGTTTTCCATCAAACCCCTATACTACTAGCCCTTTCGGCAATGACCTACTTGCGTAGGTCAAAGTCTCACCCGAAGTAGTATGGGTGGGTGTTGGAACCAGGTTTCCGCACCTTGAGAAAGCATAGGTAAGGCAAGAATATTTGTGTTTGGCCCTGTGATACCCAGATCACCTTATTTTGTGGAGGGCCAAGTACGTCTCTATTCGCATCCACGTGCACTAGATCTATAATTATATGCTTTTATGACAGTAGCACAACATTGCATAAACAGAACATAACAGATCCAGATACATAAAACACACTTACATAGATCTTCGCAGCTTAAATACAGAAAACGCACAATGCAGTAATTACCATTGATTCAGACAAAGAGTACTCACAGATTCAGTTCTCTATCAACCTTTCTTATTCATCAATTCATCAATTCCTTCTTACAATTCCCTTCCTAGCCTGCACACACAGCAGTAGGGTCCGCACACAGCTGGACTTGGATCTCCGCGCACACAGCCTACAGGAGTCCTTTTCCCAAAAACCGAAACAGATAACTTAAACTGCAATTCACATCAATAGCTCTTCATTTCTCTACCTTACAATACAAAATTTTCCTCTATTTATAATAATCTATCCTAGACTTTCCTATGGTCTGCAAACCGTGGTTTTCGGTCCCCTAGTTTACCCTTTTACCCCTTACAATGCTTTCAGGGCTTTGACCCACCCCAAAACCCCTGCACTAGACTAAATCTAATCAAAAGTATTCAAAATGGACCAGTTTCGCATCTGGTAGGAGACCCTATTCCAACAATCTTGATATTGAATCTTGTGTATCTCTGTTATTTCAGATACCCAATATGGGATTTTTGGGTCTATAGTAATCCTCCGAGTCTTCTTTCCAATGCCATAGGTCTGACCCAATTTGGATTCTTCAAGAAAGAGTTATGCCCAATCTCTCACAATGACATAATTATGCACTCGTTCAGTAGAGAGAACTTGTATGGCATTCCACGTGTCACTGCTTCTTCATTAAGATTTGAAATTGATACAACAACAACTAAAGTCTATGCCCTATCTGTCACTCTTTATAGAATTCCAATCCGATACACAGAGAGAGAGAGTTATGAATATTTTCCCAAGGTCACTTCTTGGAGATGAAGTTTAGGAGCCTCCAAAAACACTCACTTCCACAGATCATATCTCGCAAAATATTGCACACCCTGATCTAAAATTTTTATAGGAGCTTCCTAAGGATTTCAGCTTTGCCTCATAAAAATTTCAACTTCTAAATATTTACATAAAAAACGTTATACCTAAAATTCCATGATGACCTGTTTCAGGTAACGAAATCCCTACATAAGGAGGATATGAGGATCACAATTTATATAAATGCTTAGGTTGAGAGGGGCTTCAACAAGTGAATGTGGGATGGATTTTACGAGCTTAAAAATTATTAAATATTGACTTTTCAATGACCCATGCCACAACCCCATGTGGTTTTAGCCCACTAACTGGGGCTAGAAATTTGAAACATGAATATCTCTCAAACCATGAAGAATTACATGGCGTGCCATATATCAATAGAAAAATCTTGAAAAGTAGAAGCCATAAAAAATATTCTTGACCCAAAATATAGTATTTTTTATGTCAAAATTACCATGCAAGATCAGGGTAGCCCTTGGTGTTGCTTGGGTTGACATCAATGACAACCACTGATCAACAATCTCCCCCTTTGGCATTAATGGAAACACAAGTACTCCCCCTGCGATCATGAAAACTATTCCTACAACATTCTCTCCCCCTTTGACATCAATGGAAAATTGTAACTCCCCATGACACACAACCATCCTATAGACCTGTACACATTTCCGCTCCCCCTTTATATTCTGAATAAGGAAAATCTAATGAGAACTTCAGAGAATCCGAAGCTGCTGGTGAAGATATTCCAATTCTTCACGAGTACTCTTACGATCATCAATGCTTCCTGTCCAATATACATCTTTAAAGGCTTCAATAATGAGATTGTTACCCTTGGGATACCATAAGCCATATTCTATTGTTCCCTTTAGATATCGAAGAATTCTTTTGATGACAATAATATGTGATTCTTTTGGTGCTTCTTGGAATCTTGCTACTTGCCCAACTTCTTGCATAACATCTGGCCGGGAGGCTGTTACATATAGAAGAATACTAATCATAGATTCGTACAACCTTTGATCCACATCCTTAGATGAGTCATCTATGCTCAATTTGCAACGTTTTACGATCAGAGTAAGGATGGGTTTGCAATCTTCCATTTTGAATTTCTTGAGCATTTGCTTGATGTACTTGGCTTGACATATAAATACTCCTTTCTCTTGCTGAGATATTTGAAGCCCTAGGAAGTATGTCAGCTCACCAAGTAAAGAAATCTCGAACTCACTTTGCATATTTATAGCAAATTTCTTACTTAGTCGATCATCATTGCTACCAAATGTTATATCATCCTCTTTAGCTATTAGACGTGTTTTAGTTGCTTCATCCAGAACATATATGTCATTTGGAGCTGGACTTGATATAGCCACAATTTCACCATACCTGCCTTTCCTGATTTCACATTTTGTGGAGTTGAATAGTATTGTGTGTCCTTGATCACACATTTGTCCAACACTGATTAGATTGTGATTCATGTTTTTGACCAACAGAATATTCTTGGCTAGAGCATCTTCGCTTTCGAGAGTGATGGTACCTGATCCTATAACATTTGAAGATCCATCATTTCCAAAGGACACAGTTCCATCCTTCTTCTCTTTCAGAGTTACAAATTTATTTCTATCTCCAGTCATATGCATTGAGCAACCGCTATCAACATACCACACATATTTGTTGTTTTGAGCCTTGAGAGCGAGAGCACAATTATCAGTCTTCTTCTTCTTCCATGTTCGTTCATTCTCTAGCTTCGAAGATTATTCTGGAGGATTTTCAAGTTTGTAGTCTCTGGATATGTGTCCAAAGTTCTGACATTTGTAACATTCCATAATATTTCTTAAATGTTCAAATCTATTGATGTTTCATTGAGCCATGGGAGGTTCATATTTGACAAATCTCCTAGAATTGTATTGGTTCCTAGGGTACGTGCGACATTCTACAGCTTTATGACCAAATTTTCCACATGAATAACAATATCCATGAAAAATATGTGGGTACCTGGACGGAAATCTTCGTCAAGAAATCGTATGCCAAGGACGTTCTTGTGAATCTTGTCTAATGAAGTCTATAGACATGTTAGATCTCATAGGTTCATTGTATTTTGGTGTAGAAGGTCTTGATTCTTCCTCTTTGTAACCGAGGCAAATTCTGTCGTTGTAAGATCGTTAATTTCTAATGAGTTCTCCAAATTGCCTTGAGTTGTTAGCATAGTTTTGGATAGTTTTTCCCTTCTTTACTTCCTTACACAACGAGACTACTTCGGCTTCAAATTCTTCCCTTTCTAGGTTGCTTTCTTCCAACTTCTTTTGAAGTGACTCTTCAATTCATCTGTGTTCTCCAACTTCAATTTTGAGACCTTGAACTTGTTCTTCAAGAGCATTAGAACAGATCTTCTCAGCCTTGAGCTCTTTTATAAGCTTGATTGCCTCCTTAGAAAATTCTTCTATGGTCATCCCTTCTTCTTCGTTGTTTGATACCTCTTGTTTAATGTGCTTGGCCATAAACAATACTAGATCATTGGCTTCTTCTTCGCTGTCATTGTCTTCATCATATGATGAGATATCTTCTTTAGAGAGAAAGTTACTTTTAAATCATTTATTTTTTCTTTGCTTGTTGAATTTCTTAAAGCATTTCTATTCTTTTGAGTTTCTATCACTTCTATTCGGACATTTTGCTGCGAAATTCCCAACCTCACCACAGCCGAAACATATCAATGGAAGTTTACCCTTGAATTTTCCCTTACCAATTTTTATTTTTCTCTTAAAGTAAACATATTATCCATCTGAAAGACCTTCTTCATCATCTTCCTTTTCTTCACACTTGCAAGGTCTGTGCCTTTGAAGGTTTTTTCTCCTTATTAGTTTTCTTACATCCAGTGAACACAGTTTCTAGATGTGAAGTACCCTCTTCTTCATCAAGTATCATTTCATATGCTATGAGAACTCCATGTAATTCCTCTTTGCTGAGTTTGTCTAAATTTTCACTATATTCTAAGACATATAACTTTGGGTTGAATCTCCCTCGTAATGTTCTAAAAATCTTTCGTATAATACTCTTCCCGTCAACAGGCTCTCCCAATCCTTCCAGAGTGTTGGTTATTTCATCAACATGTTGGAAGTATGCAGCAATGTTGTTATCTTCTTTCATTCTAAGTTGCTCAAATTTTTCTCTATAGATTTGAAGCTTTTCTTCTTTGACATTTGAGTCACCTGCATATATATTCTCAAGCTTGTCCCATGCATTTTTGGTGGTTTTACAACCCAACACCTTATGATAAGAAAATTAAATAGGTCCAATGATAATAATATTCTTTGCTTTTGCATAATTTACCAAATTATTCTTACCTTTTTCATCCGCGGTTGATGTAGATCCATTTTGAACAGTATCCCATACTTCGTAACCTTGCATCAAGAGATAGACCTCAATTCTTCCTTTCCAGAGTGCATAATTATTTTCATTGAACAGAGGTACACCATTCTTGTTATGCTCCATGACCTCCTTCCAACTGTTAAACTGTTATTGAAGGAACAAAGCTATGATACCAATTGTTCGAAATACTGAGAGGCGGGGGGGGGGTGAATCAGTATTCCTTTGAATTAGTATTATTAATAATTTTTCAGAGCATTAGTTAATCTTCAATTATTATCAGTGTTTGTAAAATGATGGAATAAAATGAATGGAAAACAACTGCACACATTTTTTAAGGTGGAAACCCTCTCCGGGACAAAAACCACCTGAATACATTTCTAATAATTCTTTAATATTCAACTCCAATTGAAAATAAAGCTCCAACTTCCTAGAATCTAGAAAAGCATTCTTCTCCAGCTCCCAATGGATTGATGCTCCAACGTCCGAGATTCTTCAGTAGTCAGCTGAATTGATGCCCCAACACCCAATGAGCTACAACTCACCCTAGCACCACCCTACCACCCTATAGAAGAATAAAAAAAAGAATGGACTCCCGTACTAGGGAAAATGGTCCAATTTACAATGATATAGAATGATGTAGAAGAAGAATGCACACTAGACCATAACCCCAACTATGACACAACCACCTAATGATGATCCTAGACCTCCCGACACTACCTCTTCAACTCTTGGTGGATAGACACTTGTACAATTTTTACAATGATACATTTACAATGACTTAGGACAATGATAACTTTATAATGAATCTATGCAGTGCTGCCCACTTGAAGACTTCATGTGGTGAACTTCTTGCTACTGTTCTGCACCTTGATTTTTGCTCTTTTCATGCTACCCTTTACTACACCTTTCTTTGCTTTGCTGCCCTAGAAAGTCTGGTCCTTTGCAACCCTTGACAACACATGATCTAACTTTTTCTTGTCTTCTAGGATATCCATATTGAATCTCATGTATCTCTGTTATTTCAGATACCCAATATGATATTTTCAGTTTCATAGTAGTCCTCTAAGTCTTCTTTCCAATGCCATAGGTCTGAACCAATTTGGATTCTTCGAGGGAGAGCTATGCCCAATCTCTCACAATGACCTTATTATGGACTGGTTCAGTAGAGAGATCTTGTACGACATGCCATGTGTCATTGCTTCTTCATTGGGCTCTAAAATTGATACAAAAAAAAAAACATAGTTTGTGGAATATCTACTACAATTTACAGAATTCCAATCTGATACTAAGAGAGAGAGTTATGATGATTTTCCCAAGGTCACTTCTTTGAGATGAAGTTCAGAAGCCTGCAAAAACACTGACTTCAAAATATCATATCTCCGAAAATATTGTGCACCTTGATATGAATATTTACAGGAGCTTCCTCATGATTTCGGCTTCGCCTCATAAAAATTTCATCTTCTAAACCTTCATAGAAAATAATTTAGAGTGAAAATTCCACGATGCCCTATTTCAAGTAGCGAAATCCCTACATAAGGAGGATATGAGGATCACAATTTATATAAATGCTTAGGTTGAGAGGGGCTTCAATAAGTGAACGTGGGAGGGATTTTAGGAGCTTAAAAATTATTAATTATTGAATTTTCAATGACCCATGCCACAACCCCATGGGGTTTTAGCCCACTAACTAGGGTTACAAACTTCAAACATGAATATCTCTCAAACCGTGAAGAATTACATGGTGTGCCATATATCAATAGAAATATCTCGACAATTAGAAGCCATCAAAAATATTCTTAGCCCAGAATATAGTAATTTTGTAGGTAAAAATTACCATGCAAGATCGAGGTAGGCCCTGGTGTTGTTTGGGTTGACATCAATGACAACCACTGATCAACACATAACCTTTGCAAACGAGTCTTGCTTTATTTCTAACAATTTTTCCCAATAACATACTTATCGTGAGGCCTTGGAAATAATTCACATCTATTATTCTTTTCTATTTGATCAAGTTCTTCATCCAAGGACCTAACCCAACATTCATCTTTACTAACTTGATTTAAATTTTGAGGTTCAATAGTGGATAATAAAGCTAGATAACTTGGAGTTCCCACAAAAGCTCTTCTTGTTTATACAAAAGAGTTCCTTCAGATGCTTAATTTTTTTCTTATTCTATATCCCTCTGGTTTGATGCAGGAAAGCATTCATCATCATCATCATCTGTTGTTGTTAGCTTTTGGAATATGTGCATGCTTCATCAATCACAACATCAATACATTCAAAAATATTTCGAAGTCTCTTATTTCAACATTTGTATCCTTTTCTTATAGAGGAGTAACCAATAATAATTCCTTCATCTCCCTTAGCTTCAAACTTACCAAGATTTCCATCATTATTTTTCATGAAACATTTACTTCCAAAGACACTAAAATTCTTTATAGTAGGAGTCTTACTATACCAAAGTTCATAAGGATTTTTATCACTGTTTACATGAACATGAGATTTGTTGATAATATTTACTGTGGTATGTGTTGGTTCATCAAGTATAACATGAGCCATTTGATAAATTTTTCCATTAATCCTTTATGCTAACCCATTTTGTTGAGGAGTTGTAGTATTGAAAATTGTCTTTTGACACCATGTTGTTCACAGAAATAAAAAAATTCACCTCATATGAATTATCCTCCTCTTTCAGATCTGAGGCATTTTAATTTTAGACCTAACTTATTTTCTACTAATACTTTAACAACTTTAAATTTATCAAATGCTTCATCTTTGTATTTTTATAAGCCAATCCAACACATTCTAGAGAAGTCATCAATAAATACGATGATGTTTTGTTACACTTGATGTAAGTTTTTCCTTACTAGCCCACACAAATCAGTATGAATTATGTTCCAGATGCTTACTTGTTGATCTTTCTTTGGCATTGAATTGTACCTTGGTTTTCTTACCTAATTGACATGACTTGCATATGGTACTTTCTGGTAGGGTGATGTTGGGAAAATCATGAAGAGATTTATGCTTGCCTGATTTGTGTAGTTGAACAAGTTAAATGTCCCAACCTTTAGTGCCATAATCAAATTTCCTTCTCTTTTCCTAAGTAACATTTTTCTTGACTGCCTTTGAAGACATATATATCAGTTGGAGTTCTTGTTCCCTTTATTATGGTATTCCCGGTGTCAAGTTCATGAACCTCACATTATTTTGATCTTAAAACAACCTCAATTCCTTGGTTTCACATTTGACTAGCACTCAACAAGTTATGCTTTAATCCATCAAAAAACAGAACATTACCAACTCTAACCTTTTCTTTTAGAAAAAAATATCCTTTACCTTTAATGACACAAGGTGAGTCATTTCAAAAAGTAGCATTCCTTTATTTCTCTAATTCATTTTATGAACTAAAATTACCTTTATCACCTCTCATGTTTCTTTGAGCATCTTGTGTCAATGTAGCACTGGTTTTCTTGACCTTCCGCATACAATTCTATACCACAAATTTCAGATTCTAAGGTCTTCCTTTTCCATACCTTAGAAGTTGTTGTTATTTGCTCCTTTTGAGATGTTGGTTGTATTTTTCTCCTGCATTCAGATTCCTCATGTCAAAATTTATTGCAAAATGAGCATTCAATTTCATCTTGAAGAGGTGAGAAATTATTACAAGTGTTTCCCTTGAATCTTGTTTCATTCCATTGTTATATTTCTTCTTTAGTCATAATGGTTTGTACGCAACACATTGAGTAGCCTTGTGACCAAAATTATGGCTTGAGAAACATTGTCCATTAAATTAGAAATTTCTGTGAGCATAGTATCATTTGGTGTTGTTTACCTTTTGATTGAAGTTTCTGTTGTTGTTTATCCTTGGATTGGAGCATGCATGATTTACCTGTGAAGTATATTTATTCTATTGCTAAAGGTTGGTGTTTCTATTACTGTGTTTTGCTGCATTAAGATATCTTCCTGTTATTCTAGATTATTTTTCTTTCTTTCATGTTTCTCCACTGTATCCAAGACCTATCTTCATAATAGGAGAGTGTTGTACCTTGATTATTTCATCTAAGGTTTTATAACCTTTATAAAATATAAGATTTAGAATTTTTATCTTCTCAAATTCCTTCCTTATACTTACTATTTCACATTCTAGCTTTTCATTATGGTTATCCTTTTCTATGAGTTATTTCTTTAAAGCACCTATAACTATTTTATATTCTTCTAAACATACTTTAAGCTAAGTGATTTCTTCAAAAAAAATCCTTTTCTTCTAAAGCATCCATGAATTTGTCATTAGACTCACTAGCAGTTCTTTCAAATTCCATGAGTAATTTAAAATCTTGATCAGAGTCTCCCTCATCACTATTTGACCAACCATCACTATCTTCATGAGTATAATAACTTCTCTTGTTTTCAAACCATTTCCTATTCCATTTTTTAATTTCTTTCCCATTTTCACGATTTTCTTTATAAGGACACTTAGCAGCATAATGACCAACTCTACCAAAAGAAAAGCACTCGAAGGGAAGCTTACCTCTAAAAATTTCAGTGCCTAGTTGGAGTTTCTTTACAAAATTCATCTGATCTTATTTTGATATATAACTTGATTCCTTGTGTTCTTACTTTTCTTTTCCTCTTGCATCTCATTTGAATGAAGCTTCTCTGATTTTCAAGGGACCTCATTTTCTCATTTCAAAGGCTGTTAAAATACTTTGGAGTTGTACCACTGTAAGGTTATACAAATATTTCTTTTCTTCAATGGAAGACACTTTTGAATCAAATTTTGGTGTTAGAGATCTCAATATTTTATCTACTAAGGTTGAGTCTCTTATATCTTCACCCAGTTTTCTCATTCAATTCACAATCTCATCTACACTTTGAAAGAAACTTGCAATACTTTTATCAGTATGGATTTTGAGAATTTCATATTGAATTCTAAGAGTTTGAAGTTTGGCACCTTTTACCTTATCATCACCTTATAGCTCTATATGATCTTGTCCCATATATCCTTTGTTGAATTTAACTGCATGACTCTGAAAACTTATGATTCTGTCACACTTCCCAATAAGGCAATGACAACTTTTTCATTTGTTTCATATTTCCTCTTTCCTTCCTCATCTATGGTAATAGAGACTAGATATTGATAAATTCCTTCAACAATTGCCCATACATCTGATCCAAGAGATTGTAGATAGGATATTGTTCTTGTCTTCCAGAAAATTAAATTACTTTCGTTAAAGAGTGGTGGCCTGATAGATGATGTTCATTCTTGATGGCTCATCTTTGTGGATCTTCCTTCAAGAAATCAAACTTCTTCTGAAGGACCTGCTCTAAAACCAATTATTGGGAAAAATATTGATAGGGGGGGTGAATCAATATTTAAAACATACATAAAATTTTCTTTTATTCTAATTTATGTACGCTAATTTTCTAAAGTAGACCTACATATGTACGCGAATTTTATGCAAACAACTAGCATATATCTAGTAAACTTATATTTCAGTTTAATATTCATCTGTTTGTACTAAAACATTATATTAGTGATTGATTAGAAATTTGATAAGTAGTAAACATCTACAGTAAGAATAGAATAAAGAATCACACACAAGAAACACACTTGAACACCAATATTTAAGGTGGAAACCCAATGTGGGAGAAAACCAATGTTCTTGTCGTCACTGCCTTCAATTTTTATTATAATGAAAAATTCTTACAATTTTTTACTGGAACTAACTCATACAAACACATATGCACCCACATTCTAAAGGATACGAACTTTACTCGTTCTCCAACTCCTAATGGAAGGGAGCTTCAACCCCTTGATCTTGTTTACCAGCACCCACTGGAAGGGAGCTCCAACCCCTTGACTTAGTCACCAAATACTACTGGCAGGAATCCTCACTGAAGGCGCCAAACCTCAGAGGCATTATAGACCATGTTTTATAAATTTTCATACTAGATCCACCTACTGCTAAACATTACAACCTATAGATCACTTTTCATCAAACTTTCAGACTGGACCCACTACCATCATTTAAACACAATAAACTGACCACTGTATTGAATCAATGAATCAAGCAAGGACTGAAACAATCAATCACTGAACCAAATAATAACTCAACCAATCACCAACTCAAATCAACCAACCTCTTCTTAAACATTCAAAACAATGAGATGAGTGTAACCATAACATTAGTAGTGAACCCAAAACATTGCATCAACCTTCTAAATAATTTTCCACCATGATAAATCATATGACAGAATATGTACGCTACTTTTCTTAAAAAAAATTGCGTGTATATGCGCTTGTCATGAATGAAACTTGTGTACATATCTCAACCTACCAGATTATGAACTATTGTTAATCTGAACCAGACAGTGAATTGTACATGGACACACTGAATCATTCTGTCAAATAACAGATCTCTGAACCCTATACAGTTAACTGCATCATGGATATTCTTCAACAAATAAATACTTAATCAATTCAAATTCAAACATTACTATTAGCCCAGATCAAATTGAAGACCTCATTGATAGACAATAGAAATACAACATGACAGATTAGACTGATCATACATATTCTTCAACAAAAATGATATCTTTCATATGTGATTATCATAAATCATTTACGCATTTATATGTGCTTTTCAGCAAGTAAACCCGTGTAAAAATATCAACATACTGCAAAAAATATGCACTACTATTCAGAAGAGCATCAGTGTGTGTACGCGCCTTCCTACAGACAAACCTGCGTAAAGATATACATATATAAATGTGTAGCTTCATTTTCTAGCAGATATTCACACATACCCAGATCACAACATTCAAAGAAATACACATCAAATCATAGATCTAATCAACCCATAAGAAAATGATACAATGCATATTGATTTAAGGTCTAATGATACTGATCCAAAATTGTATTACTCAGTGCATATTTATTTCATATTAATCACTCATTAATCACCCATGCCATGCAATCATACTTCAGATTGAACTAATCATCATTCACTCTCACACAGGCACACTGAAACACTTGGATTTTCATCTCCTTATATAGCTTAGGCCTTAGCCAATACCATGGGTCAAAACCACACTAATGTTGATAGTATTCTTTGATGGGATCAAATATGCATTGAAATTATCACTACTATTGGCTAATACCATGGTAAGGAACCTTGGTAATTAGTAAACCATAGTGCTCAAATTGTACTCACATTTTCTTCTTCATACTTGCATGCATACACGACTTTGCTTCACCTAACCTGCGTATACACGACTTCTCTTCATCATATCTGCATACGTACATGGTTTTTCTTCACATAACCTGTGTATATGTGACTTCTCTTCATCATACCAGTGTATTTATATGGCTTTGCTTCAGAGAACCTACATACACTTCCTCAAACTTTACTTTCATCATTCATTTGACACAGACTGGTATTTCCTCCTTTGTTAAATTTGTAATGCCCTGTAGATACATATTGCATCATAAATATGCAACTCATCAAGTATATTTCCCTGAAGGAAAACACATACATAATAATTCCAACAATGTGTTGGTAAAAAAGGTAAAAATACATTGTTTCCCTTCTGAAGCACTCAATTTGGCCTTAAAATGAGTTCGTGGAATATGTTTTTTGTTGCAACATTGGGTAGCTTGAAGGGTGAAACAAGGCAGAATTTGATTGGATAATAAATTGATAATCATGCACCCATTAGTAGATGCGTCATGGTAGGGTAAATAAATACACAAAATTTCAGGAAACTCGAGTGCGTAGTTTTCAAGAAATTGGTCGCTTTCACCTACAACCATTTCTCATTTTTCTCGAGATCCATGGACATGTTTGGTGGGAATATGCATAGTATTAATGGTAACAACCTTAGAAAATTGGAGGAGAATCTGAATTACCATTTGAGAGGAATTGAAAAAATAATTATGCTACATGAAAAAGATGCATTTTCTGGAAGAAAGGTCAAAGTAATAATCAATGCATTATGGAGCAGAGAAAATGATCCAAATAAACACAAAAGAAAGCATCATATCATATTCTATCATTTAGTTCCAATAAGAAAGCTTGAGGTAAAACTAGCCTTAATATTTTTAATTAGTTAAAACATTTTGAAATTGTAATAATAAAGCTATTGTAAAACATGTTATCTATGTATTTCACCCTATCATATCCACATTCTTCCAACCATTTTCTCAATCCTTCATTCATACCCTACTTACCAGGAATAATCAATCCCAATAATTGTTTCCAGCCTTCATACCTTATTGGATACTCTACAAACCTTGTTATGGTTGAACCCCATACCATGATTGCATAATATTTTCCTTCATAAGGTCTCATGCTTTCCCTAGTAATAATGTTGTCTCCCACCATTATCTTGTCTCTTCTTGCTACACTACAAATTGATTCGTACCTCCTTGATGAACAATTTTATATTTTTGGCCTTCATATAAGACTAATTCAAAATATGGAGATGATTCTCTTAATGAAACATCATAGTACATCTGTGTAGCGCATGATAAAAAATTACATGTAGCACTTCAATTATCAGTCATATTGTTCATCTTCATATTTTTAATGGAAGCCCATAAATGTTTAGTACAAAGCCACAGGAAGAAGGTTGTGACAAGAATTTTTTCACACACCCTTGAAATCACTTGGAAGAATAATGTAGGCTTTGTTATGTTGTACAACACTCACCAAAAACTCTTATTTTGTGTTATGTGCAACTCATCCTATCAAAGCTTCATAGTAGGAAGTTTTCTTGCATTAAAAATAAAATGCTCATGTTTCACATAAATATCATTCATTTATTTATTAAATCTTGAAGAAACTAGTTGAAAACATTGTTGAAGTAGGATTGGATACTATGAAATTTTTTTGTGTGCATGGATGATAAGAAGACAAGCGTTATGAGATGCAATTTATAATAATTTCTTGCCATGCCATTGGGATGAATTTCACAAGGATGGAAGAAAATTTTATGGATTTAGTAAGGGCCCTCATGTGTTATTCACAATATGGCATTCTATGAAGGATTAAACAAATTGTGCATAATTAATTAGTGACAAGAACCTCATAAATAGTTTCCAAGTTATTAAAAGAGATATATTTTAAAAAGAATGAAATTGTAAAGGCTTTGAAAACAATTAAAAATTACTTGGATGTGCTACTTTATGGGAACCATTTCCCTTCACACAAGTTGTATATGATAATGTGCAAGAGGCTAATAAGTAATGTGGGGATGTTTGTTTCATTAGAGAAGAACAAATCAACATGCATCACTTCTACCTTTATAGAATCCATGATCTACCTAGTATATGAAGACTTCAACTTTTTTGAATTTAAAAGGAGGATGTGTAACTCTTATTTCTTACTCTAATGAGACAACAAGCAAGTGTAGAATCTTTTTTTTATGCTACAAGATTAGTAATCTTGAAAAAAAGAGAGAGAAAAGTGAATCTTATTGAAATAGAGGGTAAATATTGCTCTCTTGAAGCTTTGGTCAAGGATTTAGTTGAAATGGATCAATAAAGGAACACCATGAATCAGTTGGATTATGAAACTTTAAAATTTTTTGTTTGCATGAGGACATGCAAAATCTCTGTTGTGGGGGAATATTGGGTGTCCAATTTGTCATAATGTTGTTGATGAAACCATCCATTTTCACATCATTCCATTCACCCATTATCATCACTTTTAACCATAGTTAGTCATAAATGAACAAAATTTCCATTTACATGTTTACATGGTTTATTATTATTATTTCGATTAATTTTAATGAATTGAGAAGAATTTTTCATGGTTTAACTAATGACAGTTTGGTTAGTTCAAGTTTTTGTAGTTTAGTCAAGTTTTTGTAGCTGTCTCCATGGTTGAGGTAGTAGCAACATTCTAGAAGGAAATATGACACTTGGACTTGGTTGATAGAAGCTCCAATATGGATTTTTATTGGCCAAACTACACCCATATTGCATGTGTGGACCTCCAACAAACGATCAAAGGAAAAACACAATAATTTTGACTAGTCAAATTAAAATGTGTTTTCTGAGCAAATGAAAAATATTTTCGGAAAACAAAAACATGATTTTTTTCCAGCACGGGCCCAATTAGGTTATGTTGAGCATTTTTCTCAAATTCTTTACCATTTGAGATATTTTCAAGGCTCTTTGCAGCCTTGTTTTTCAGATTATGTGGATAAACAATTTTCCAATTCGTCATTCAATGCAGAGTCACCAAAAATATTGGAATGAGCTATAATTTAGAAAATTCATGGTAGGGAGATCATTCTTATCATACCTAGGTATATCTTTGATCCAAGGATCCATCAAATATGATTGGATTTGATTTTCAAAACTGGTCTCATGACGAAAACTCAAGAAATAAAATTAGGAGTTTGTGAATTGTCTCAAAACTCTATTAATTGTAATCTCTTTGATGCGAGGAGAGATCAGAGATGTCAATAATGAATATCAACTGGTAATTTTTGTTGCTATTTGAAGAAGAAGAACTCTATTTTTTTTTTTAGTGAATGTAATCTCTGATATGGCATAACTCTAAATGAAATTGGTGATTTAAATCAAGTGATCCAAGTTCATAATTCCTCACACTCACAAGGATGACTCCCTGTGGAATTGTGAGATAGTATTGTTGTCATTTTAATTTCATTATTTTCAGTATTTTGTTCGATTTAGTTTTCAATCCATTTAGATATTTGAATTCTCTTCTTTAAGTATAGTTCGCTTACTTTTTTTTTTTTTGTCTGTCATAGGTTGAGTGCTCAATATAAACTTTAAAATCCAAAAACACTTTCCTTAAAGTATTTTATTTCATTTTCATTCATGTTATAATCATAATTTTGATAGATATGGTTGGTTCACAATGTAATACGCACATTAGTAATCTTTGCATGTTCTTGCACTTGAAATTTTGTCAACATATCATTGTTTTTCATTACTTTCTATAGTAGTTTTCAATTCCAAGTAGAATAGTTGTGCTTTAAATTTGATAGTTACATTTCATTTCAGCTATGCATAAATATTGAAATCTAATCTCCTAGACCATACGGTGTAGTATAATTCGTAAGATCACGTAATTGAATTGACATATAAATACAATTAATTTAAGAGTCAATTAAATTACCCAACACAACCATTTTGTAAATCTCCTTCGCCATGTGCTAACAATAAAGGAATTATTCATTTAAATGTATTTCCATAACTAGGTTATTACATCGGATTTCCTTTTTTTTTTTTTTTGATCACGTACATATCTTTTTATGTACGATTTTCTCACATTATTATTGTAGATATGAAGTATAAGAAGCCACAATTTTTGATAGGGTCACTTGTAACATGTGACTTAAGTGCTATATTTTTGGTACACCTTCCAAGAAATTTCATACTAACATTGTGAACAATTGAGTTATTGTTTAAGGATAAATAAATAAATTTCATAAGTTAACTAGAAATAATTTGATTCATTGATCTCCAAGATGGTTGTAGAAGGGAGTTTGACGTTAGGGATTTGGACTTAATGAAGATTAGAAAGGGATCCTAGCGAGGAGGTGAATAAAAAATTAGAAGAGCACAATTTTTGTGAGTGAGTCATCACAAAGAGAGATAAATGTCATCTATAGTGTGAGTGGCTCATTGGACCAATCTGCGGAGAAGGAGAAGTGTGAGTAGGTTTGGGTGAATCTAGGGAGGAAAAGTACGAGGAGATTACAGGGCTGAGTTGCCAGAGAGAGATTGAATTTATCTAGAAGAGGTCGCATTTCTAGAGAGTTTGGGTTTTCCTAGTGTGCATTAGTTGCAGCGCACAAATATATTTGTCGGAGGATGCATATCGAGTTTCTAGAGGCCAATTTATTCAAGCCAGTTTCATCTGCATGAAGATTTCTTTGAGGCCAATTTACGTAGGATAATTCATTATGAGGGAGTCGAGTTCGAAGTTCCATATTTGTATTTTTCCTTTTATGCCTATGAGTCGAAAAACAATATTTTTCATATAATGAAAAGAAATATAATTAATTGTGCATAAATTAAGTTTGCAATGTGTGATTGATCTCTCTCGTTTATTTCCACTGCATATTTTTTAGTTCTAGAAGTTAAAAATACCAATGATCCTATTTTTTAGTAAATTAGTGTTTATTTTGGATAAATAAAGAAATTAATTGGAACATTTTAATTTGTTGCAAGAAAATAATTTTTTTATAAATTAACATGGCATTAGAACATGCTAGAAGACTTCGAAAGAGAGAACTTAGATCATGAGGGTTTGTAGGAGCAAGTTTTCCTTTTTGTAACAACAAAATTATTTCATTAAATTTTGCAGTTGGGTTTTGTGGCCGCAATGTAATTTTGGATATGGAATCATTATTTAGTTTGATATATGAATGTAGGTTGGATGAGGTATTGAATTTCAGCCGCTGGAAGGAGAAAATTACCTATATTTTGAGGTCAAATGGTCTTTGATATTTAGTGACTAGAGATGTGTAGGTTCCTTCAGAATCAAACCTTGTAGCCAAGCATAGTGTGAACGATATGAAAGAGATTTGAATAATTCTCAATGGTGTGAGGGATCATATAATCTTCCACATATCAAGGAAGGACACCGAAAGAGAAATGTGGTTAGCTCTAACCTGTCTTTATCAAAGTACAATGAGACTAGGAAAATGGTATTGAAACTGAAGTTGATTATTATTAAAATGAACAAATATGAGACCATGACATATTATCTCATGATAGTCTAACAGACTTATGCTGAGATTGCACTTTGCGTGGAAGTTGTGCATGACTTCAAGCTAGTGAAAGTTGCTCTGAAGGGGTGTGTGAAACAGTGGCCCACCTTTGTGGATGGGATTCTCGCTCATCAAAAACATCTTGATTAGAGTCGGTTATGAGATGAAATAACCTAAAAGGATATTTGGGAAAATACCAAAGAATATAAAAATGGAATTGAGTAGAAATATGAAGTTTCTCTTGCTACATAAGGGTAAAATGGAAAAGCCAAGGTAAAGAATAAGAAGAGTGGAGGATCATATTCACAAAACAAGAAGGAAAAGGACAAGAGAAAAATTAAATGATTTTCTTGTCATAAGTTCATGCATTTTTCCAACCATTGTCCTAAGAAAATAATGGCAAGGGAAATATTATTGCAACTGTAATTTTTCATAAGGAGGAGATGGAGGAGAAGTTCAAGAGAAAATTTTCCTTAGTATATTTCCTTTTTTGGAATTGTCACGAGGGGTGTCTAGTTCGTGGAAAGTGGAGCATCTCATCATATGATGGGATCTCCGGATATCCTGGCCAAAATCACCATCGGGGCCAGAGATGTAAATTTGGAGCTTGGTGACAAGTTTGAGTATGCAGTTGAAGGCCCTAAGGGTATCGAGTTCCAGGTGGAATAAGGCGGTATAACAGAAGTGAAAAATATTTTATATGTATTAGGGTTGGAAAATAATATCCTTTTATTTTCGTCCATGGAAGACAAAGGACTGAAGGTCATATTTATGGGAGTTGAAGTGGTTTTTGGGCCGAAGCGGACTAATTGTAGTAAGAATCAAGTGATCAATAGGAGGGAGAGGGATCTCTATCTATTGTGATGGAAATTGATGAAATCTCTCATACATGAGAGTGACAACAAAATTGGTAATTAGAATAATAGGATGGGGAACCTACATTACAAATCTCTTTCGATGGTGTAGATGATATTTATTATTTTTCCATAGATTTGGGTTGAGCAAGATCGAGTGTGAAAAGAGTGTGTGCTTCACAAGAAAGCAAAAATTGTGTCTCCTTGGAGCAAGACCAAGTCAAAGGGAATGTTATATTGGGTGAATTAAGATATTTGTGATCCTATGTCTGTGACATCGATCACTAGGTCCCTATATTTTGTGACGTTCATAGATGATTATTTCAGGAAGACTTGGATGTACTTCCTAAAGACCAAGGATGAGGTATTTGATATGTTTCAGTAGTTCAAAATTATGGAGAAAAATAAAGGGAGGAATATTAAGGTGTTGATATCATATAATTGGGTTGAATATACCTCCAATGAGTTCTAGGATTTTTGTAGGGAGTCAAGAATTAAGAAGTAGCTAACAATGCCTTACATCCCTAAATAGAATGGGGTTTCCAAGAGGAAAAATATGACCATCGTGGAGGAAATAAGGGAAATGATATATGATTAGGAGTTTCCTATGTTCTTATGGGAAAAAACCTCCAATAAATATGTATATGTTAAAAATAGGATTCCTCATAGGGTGTTACTCGTGAGGAGCTATTTAAAAGAGTGAAACTAGATGTGAGTCATTTTCGCATATTTGGTAGTCTATTTTATGTCCATGTGCCTATAGAGAAGAGGACTAAGCCAAAGAAATTATCTAAGAGGGGTATGATTGTTTCCTAAAATGAGGTCTCAAATGCCTATTGAGTCTACACTAGAGGTCATAGAAACATTATATTGAGTCAGGATGTCTTATTTACCGAGGTAGGAGATCGCATGTGAGGCAACTACCAATGATAGAGGAGAGGAAGAGAGATGCTCCTAAGGATAATAAGGGAAACAAACCAACATATTTGAAGCATGTGATGGATATTCCGTCATGTTATACTAGGAGGAGGCTGAGATTGTCCAAGCAAACATTGAGAGATGATAATGAGAATGTGGAGGCTCGTAATAGAACTTTCAGGTAGAGCAGACGACTGATCAAATATTATAGTTATTTGGCACTACCGACCAACTTTAGCAAGCCTGAGCTTTCCACTTTTGATGAGGATATAGGCAAGAAAATTTAGAGAGATTCCATTATAGTGGAGTATATATCCATCATGAGTGATGATGTTTGGGATATAGTGTCGAGACTAGAGGAGAATTTCATAGTCACTTATTGGGGGATCTACAAGATCAAACATGTGTTCGATGGAAGTATCGAGAAGTATAAATCAATGTCCATGGTGATAGGGTTATATTAGATAGAGGGAGTGGAATATGACGATAAATTTTCAACCATCTCCATATATACATATGTTATAGGAGTTATGTCCATTTCCTCATATATAGGGTAGAGGATATGTCAACTGGATGTCAAGATTAATTTCCTTAACAGAATGATTGAGGAAGAGGTGTATGTTGAGAAACCTTAGGGTTTTTAGGTTATATTCCCATGTATTCAGGTTGAAGAAGGCCCTTTATGGGATGAAGAAGGCTTCACGTGCATGGTATGCTAGGGTTAATGGATATCTTCTTTCATTAGAGAACTTTTGAGGTTTAAAATGGGCCTCCTATGAAAAATGTACAACAAAAATAGTCTTTATAAGAACCAATAGGATTCAAGATGATGATGTAAACCATGGGGAATGATTCACCATTTTTTGGGTAAAAAAGTAAAAATATTAAAAAATAATAAAATAATAAAACTACTTTTTCAACCTATATTTTCAACTTATCTACCAAAGGTTTTTTTCAAATTTCGAGTGCGAGTACTCGTTGGATGCAAAATTTATTCCGTCATCCAAGGAGTACCCATGTTGCATACATTCAATGAACGCTACTACACAAAAAATGAGAAATTCATGAAAAACCATGTTTTTAATCACATTTCTCATGTATTTTTCATTTTTCGTGTCGCAGGGTCCATCCAAAGTATGCAACATGGGTACTCCTTGGATGAGGAATCAAATTCTGCATCCAACAAGTGTTCTCGCTCGAAACTTGAGTAAACACATATGGATATAAGTTGAAAAAGTAGTTTTTTTCTTTTTTCCCTTTAAAATTTGATGATGCAATCTAATATTATTTTATTATTTCCACTATTATTTTATAACTTCCTTCGGAGGCCCATTTTAGTCCTCAAAACTCCCCTAATGGGTTTGGGCTTCACCAAGAGTGAGGCAGATCCCAAAATTTACTTTGTACTCATTGAGGGTGAATTGCTAATATTTTTATTATATGTATTTGATCTAATTTTTATAGAATCAGAGAAGGTCATAGGGATGTGCAAGGAGGATATTTTTTTGAAAATTTATCGAAGGACATCGGGTCAATGCACTGTTTTTTGGTATTGGATGTGTGGCAACAACCAAGAGAGATTTTTCTTGGATGTAGTAAGTATGCAGTGGAGACCTTGAGGAGATTTATGATATACAAGTGTAGGGCTATGTCTACAACTATGATCACTATCTTAGAGAATTGGAGTGCTTATCAGTGTGAATTAGTGGATCCAAAACTCTATATGAAACTAATAGGTTCTTTGATGTATCTGATTGACATTAGGCTGAATATATGTTTTTCTTTTAACACAGTTAGGCAATTTATGGTGAAGCTGAGAGGGGTTCTTTGGGTGGTAATGAAGCATGTGCCGAGATACTTGTGAAGGAAATTAGACTTTCAAGTAAGATATGTCAAAGCTAGAGGAGTGAAACTAAAAGGGAGCACAAATTTTGATTAAGCGAGGAGTGTGGTGGATAGAAAGTCCACATCTGGATGTTGTTTCAACTTTGGATCAACCATGATATCATTTTTCAGGAGGAAGCACAAGTAAATGGCACTCAGTTTAGCAGAGGTAGAGTAAATGGAAACAATTATGGAAAATTGTGAGGTATTTTGGCTTTGCAATATGTTTATGATATTATTTCATCTACAAATGGGGCCAACCATGAACCATTGTGATAATCCGAGTTGCATTAAGCTCTTTATGGACCTCATGTTTCATAATTGATCCAATAACATTGATATCATATATCACTTCATCAAAGATAGGTTCCATACTGGTGCTGTGAGATTGCAGTACATTTCTATAGAGAGGCAGGTGGCATTTGTTCTCACTAAGCCTATAAAGAAGGGAAAGTTTGTGAAATATCAAGATAATATGTGGGTAGCGGAGAATCCCTTCCTTGCTAGGAGGAAGTGTTGACGTGAGTAGCTTCAGAAGGTATTATACATCACCTTTGTGTATTATAATGTGGAAAACATTATTTTCCTCTTCCAGTGATCTATGTCTTCTTTATTAGGTCTAACTTAGATCTATGTATTCTTTATTAGTTCTAAATTAGGAAAATTATAATAATTAAAGTAAATTAATTATTGTGGCCTTTTGAGTTATTTTCTAAGGATAAATAAGTAAATTTAAATAACTTAGAAATAATCTAAACTATTGATCTCCTATATGGTTTTAGAAGGGAGATTATGGTTAGGGGTTCAAACTCATTGAATATTATAAATGGACCCTAGTGAGGAGGTGGATACATAAGAAAAAGAACAAAACTTGTGTGAGAGAGTCATCATGAAGAGAGAGATATTTTTTATGCAATGTGGCTCAATGGATTAGTGCATAGAGAAGGAGAAGTGCAAGTGGGTTCACGTGAATCTAGGAAGGTTGAGTAGGAGGATATTGCAGGCCTAAGTTTCTAGAGAGAGAATGTATTTATCTAGAGGAGGCTAAAATATTGGAGTGTTGGGGTTTTCCCAGTGTGAAATAATGACTGGGCATTGTCTAGTTTTGGAGGGGAAAGGTTGAGTTATTGCTTGCCAAGTTCTCCATTTCGATTTCATCTAGAAGTATATTTTCTTGAGGCCAATTTACCTAGACCGAATTCATTATGAGGGAGTCGAGTTACAAGTCCAAATTTTTATTTTTCCTTGTATATTTGTGGGTCGAAAAAACCATATTTTCCAGATAATGAAAGGACGAAGAATTGATTATGGGTGAATTAATTTTGCAATCTGTGTTTAAGCTCTCTAGTTTATTTCTACTATGTATTTTAATTCTATAAGTTAAAAATACCATTGATTTTATTTTTTCAGTACGTCTGACTGCTTATATGGGCAAATAAATAAAAAATCCTAGGAATAAATTAATTTGTATTAAGAAAGTAAATTTGGATGGTATGAGAAATTGACATTGGTTAGGTGGGGTGGGAAAAATCCCCCACTACTCTATTCTTTTCACCCCATCCAGGTAGTAGTGAAAATAATATTAAAAAATATTAAGGAAACATTTTTTTTTTTTTGGAAAAATAATGATAAATTACCATATAATTAGCTTCATTTTAATTTTAAAGACACATAAGCGAAACCAAAATAAATTGGATGTTAAAATTTGAGTATGGAAATTATTACCCAAAAACTACAATTAAAAAAATATATCTTAAAAATTTATGATATTACGATATTTAAAAAATTAGAAAATAACAATCATTAAGGCACTAAAAATTTAGAAATTTGTGAATTTCATTCTATATTGGTTCTAGATGTGTATGCGTGTGTGTTATTTATATCCACAGAGAAAGAATTAACAATATTTCTCCATGTAAAAGTTAATTTTTTCCTTTCTTTTTGTTAATATTGACAATTTTGTTTCACAAGTGGAGTGCCAAGGATGTGTAAATCCCTATGCATATGGCTAGCAAACCATGTTAACTTACTCAACCACCTCGAATACTCCACCTGTAATTACAAATGGTGGTACATCACAATTGTTGTTTCATTAATAAGGGGATGGTTAAGACTATCAACTATGTGCTATGATGTTCAAAAATGAAAGGAGGTTGTCATTTAAGGCCTACCAATCAAAAATATCTCTACTATTTCCATTATGGCTATGTCAATTTGCATAAATGATGAGTACAATGTCTAGTGCCATCAAGGAATTATAGGACACCATTCACTTACATCATTTTTTGGGGTAAGTTCTCTATAGCCCATGTCAAATTATATACTATGCATTAGCTCACCTCAAAGCACTGCCTAAATTTCATTATTTTCTCTTCAATCACAAGATCGTTCCTCTATTCTTGCCTGTTATTTATTCCCCTCTACACAATATTACAACTCAATACACTATGCCTTGAGTAAGAGTTAGTAGAAGAGGATGTTGAGGGCACATAGGACCTTACATATCCCTCCTATAGAAAGTAGTCCGGTAGGAGGATGTATATGTTTAATGGGAGTATTCCTCCCCACATATTAAAGAACAATTTTCCACTACAAAAGATGAAATTCCAATTGGTAAGAGCACAACGTACAATTGGGAAATTAACAATTGGTTACAAATATAGAAGATTTAGGAGTTAGAGATAACAAGTACTAGAAGATAGTGGAGATTTACTACCATGTCAAGACAATAGTGCGGAAAATTTGTAGGAGAGAGATAAATCTAGGGAGGAATTTCTCTTGAAAGAGGATGGAAGCATGCCCTTGCTTAAAAAAATCAATTCCAAGATTCCCTTCCCCTCCTTTCAATGCCTTGCAAATAATGATGATTCCCATGGGAACCATTAACCCTCTACTCAAGCTATCTTTCATACCAATGACTAATATTTTCTATGCTTGAACTTTTAGAATTTTGGAGTGGATATGGTATCTTAAGCATACTCATGTAATTGATGGTTATATTGGAACTTTTTTAATTTTACACTTATTTCAAACATTAGGATAAATATTATATATGGTCATTAATGGTATGGGTATTCTACTAGAGAGCCAATAAATAAACTTGTTTTACATTATAATCTTCTAGGTGATCAAGAAAATTAAATATTTAACTTAAAATGAATGTTACACTATTCTTTAAAACTACATGCTAAAATGATTGGGCTACTAAAAAATATTTGAGTAGAACGATAATAGCTAGTATTTATTTAAATTTGTTTTCATTTTTCATTAATAATTTCAATAAAAAATAAAAATAAAAATAAAATAACAAACATTTTATATCATACATAACCAACTCAATAATAATAAAAATATATTACCATAGTGAAAGATGTTATATAAAAATTATGGCACTAAATATACAAATGATAAAATGATAAAACTAATATGGATTCAAAACACTCTCAACTTATACAAATAAATAATCCCATAAATATTGTTAAAAAAAATATAATCCATTAGATCATTTAGTTGGTATTTTTCAAGAATTATTCTCAAATGATTTTTTTTCCATTTTTTTTCTTTCTTTTTTTGAATTTAGGCACTTCTTATTATCTAAAATAAAGATTATATAGATTAAATTTTTTTGGCTACTCGTTGCTTAAAGAGGAAAAAGACCATTAACATAAGTTCAAATATTTAAGGTTGTTAATAGTTCATCTAACTAGAGCATCTTGTAAATAGAAACTTATAAAAGTAGGTTGGATATGCTAGGCCTTGACACACATCGACATGAGAAGAAAAAAATACTACTACTGCTATGAACAAAAAACAAGTGAGTCATAACAACTATTGAGAAGAATATCTAGGAACCCATGTTGGTTGGTTACTACCCTCTTTTGAGAAGAAGGAGATGTTGGTTCATCCCCTTGCTAGAATGATGAGATTACGATCTATACTTTCATTTTTTTCGTACAACCCTGCTAATCTTATGGAATTCTCTTGTTGAGTCCTCTTGTATATCCCTACGCCACATTCATATTTAGATGATGTTTAAACTTGTGTTGGATTCATGCCATGGTTGATAGAGTGGTGGTAGCATATGCAATGTTCCAACTATAGTGGGCATTGCAAGCCCCTTTTGTGTTAGACAACATCATATCAAGATAGGGGGGAACACCTACTCCTGAGCACCCTCCTCAGTGGATTTTCAAATGAGTTTTAAATAAATGATTCCACCTAAAATTTCATTAGAATTGTTTTAAAAGGAGTTTTGAGTAAATGGTTTTAGCTTACTAAACAAAATGAATATTTTTTCTCTTTACATTTATTTAATTTTTATGTTTATTGTCGTAGGTCTATTTATTTTGGAATAGGGATTTAAGAATTTAAATTTATTTACTAATAGTTATTATGTGGGTGGTAGGAATTTGGATATTCTTAATAGTAGTCATTGATTAAAGGTTGAGATTTACCTCGAATGTAGTTATTCATTTTCTATCATTTTAATTTTATTTATTAATTAAAAGAAATGCCATATGATAATAAAATTTATGGTTTTTTCTAAATCTAATATTAATAATCCATGGCATTGTAACAAAGGCTATCAACAACTTAAGAATCTCCATTGAAAAGTGGAGGTGAATCTCCATGGTTAAGAATTTTGTTAAATTTTTTTAAATTCATATATATTTATTAATTATTTTTATAATAATAATAATAATAATAATATAACATAAAGTGATAATTTAGTTAAATTTTATTATTTTTTTTGCCTTGGAAATGTGAGATGTATCATGATATCATCCATTATATATATATATATATATATATATATATATATATAGATATCGGTAATGTTTTTTATTACCTTGCCACATAAAATTCAAAGCAGATGAAGTCTATGTTGGCCTATCACTAGGGAAACTTAACTAAACACATAACTTCAATTGTTTCAAAATATTAAAAGAGAAAATTATGGAGGTATTGCCTCTTAAATACAAAAATCGGGAATTATCTATCTGCCTACAAACACCCTTCTTCTTTAAGGAGCTAAACCAAGAGAACATAAAACAAAATGAAAAGTAGAAAGATAGATAAACATGCATGCATATTTTTATGAATTAGTAGCTTCAACATGGATTGGTTCCTTCTTACTTCTAGGACAATGATTAAGATAAGTAGGAGGTCACATTATTTGTCTAATTATTTCAAGCATGCGGTACATCTCTATCAAAAGTTGTTTCATTTTATTCAAAGATAAGATGATGTCGTCTTTGATCTCATTTTCATCTACAAGCGCTCTTCTTGAGGGAAACTTGAGGTTCCAATATTTTTCAATTGTGTAAATGTATTGATTATATCTACTCCTTGTATGAATAGTATGAGGAACACAATGTACAGTCTCAACCTACACCTCATTGTATAGAAGATTATGTTGCTCATTAGAGAGTCAGTATTTCCATCTGAGTGGTTTCTTCTTGAATAGGTTGAGGGGTAAAATATTAATATCGAGTGGTTGCACTCTCATATTAGGTTTGAGATCTAATGCTTCCTCTCTCTTGGTAATAAGCTTCTCGCTATCCAATTATGGCTCTTTTTCGAGGAATGGAAACCAACTAGAAGGATGAGAAGTTTGAGGTAGATGTGCATAATCAAGAAAAAGTGGAGGAGCCCAAACAAATCCCACTTCCCTATCTATACTTCCTAGAAGCTAAATTATCTCACCACCTGAAATATTGTAAGATAATAACATGGACTATGCTTAGGATTATAAATAAAACTACATAACTAGAAAATCATAGCATACATAGGACTAAGATAATTTCTTTGCTCTGGGGAGTGGGGTATCTCCTTGAGAATGACACTGCATTTCTAATGCATGCTGATGGGAAGTATAGATTTGAATTCCCAAATAAACATGGTACTAAGAAAGAGGATTCTAACCTTAGTTTGTAAATATAAAATTCTTTTCTAGGCAATATTTCCCCTCTTAATCATAGAGATGGCAGTGTGACTAGTCTAGTTAAAAAGCCATATAACTTTGCAGCAAATAAGGAATTACTAATGAGTTGAAAAAAGAAAAGAAAAAAGGGATATATAAGAGGACTAGAGTTGAAATGAGGAGGAGACCCAATGATGATGCTCTCCATACTAATTTATCCTATGAAAATATTAGTTGGATACCCATTGATTGTTAATCATTGAATGTTGGATGTTTGCATTTTTTTTCAATCATTCAAATCCATGAGAGTTGTATTTTTAGGTATATGAAACGATTGTAAATCCCTTGAAATTATCTTTCAAATAGATAACTAGGTTATATAATGAATGTGTCGCAGGATTATCAGATGAAGAGTTGTGGCAGAAATTGGTATAATTTGCATGTCCTAAATTATCTCTTAGGGGGTCATGTTTGCACATCCCCCTGGCTTGTGGGTTGGTGAGGAAAGCGAAACAGACTCTCCCCCTTGTCCACCTTGGTCACCCCATCTAGTGGATGAGGATTTTGTTTTATTAGGATCTATCACTCTAGCTTGAGAGGTGATTCAGGGATAGAATACCATGTGGAAGAGAGTGGTTGGGCCAAATTAAAGCATCTATTATTGGTGGATATTATTCCGTATTTAATTTATTATTCATCCAATGTGGGAGGGGATGACCACAAGGATTGTTTGGAGTTGGTACAGTACCGATTATAGAATGTTTTTGATTCACCATAATTGGGAAACCTTTTGATAAAGGAGAGTCAATGAGTATTTTAAAGATCATAGAGATTATGAGTTTTGAATCTCCTTCAATAATGAGTCTAGAATATCATTAAAATATTAATCTATTAGATTTGTGAGAAAATTTAATTTAAATGAAAAATATAAGAATAATTTTATTCATTACTTAAATTAAAATTCTAATCTTTTTTTATTGACATATATATGCCAGTATAATGTTACGGGGGAAAACTTCATTTCTAGTTGCCTTGATATTGAATTTTTTTTTACCATGAGATTTGAGGTTAAAATACCCCCTATTTACCAGTGGTTGTATGTTCAGAATGTGATAGTAATCTAAATTGACATTGTGCCACATGAATAAGAGACTAGACCACTTATTGATTCCTCTAGTAAAAAGGAATATGTGTGTGTGTGTGTGTGTGTTAGCATCATCATGCATTCTATTTAATAATTAATATAGTATAAAATGTAGTTTATAAAATTATTGTAAAAATTTATACAAAATCATAAAATTGAACATGATATATTGGTAGAAAAAAAATAATAATTATGAGATATTTATGATGAAATGTGTTATTCAAAAATAAATTTTATTAAATAGCATAATGATATAAATTAAATAGTTGATAAATGGGTGAAAATGTGAAGTTGGGTTACACTTTTGTGAGAATCGGGGGCGGAAAACATTTTTCCGAAATAGTTCAGCCGAACTTTCTCAAAAGTTTGGCCAAACTCATTTTGTCGTTTAGATTGACGGTGTGCTGATGGTGTGGGCAAATAGATTTTCGGCCGGAGATGGGAAAACCGACAATAATAGTTCGGCCAAAGTTTTAGTTCAGCCGAACTAATAGTTCGGTTGAACTTTTAAAATAGTTCGGCTGAACTCATATTTTATAAATATACCACCCGCGAGCTGTTTTCAATTTCAGGTATCTTTATTCGCATATTCTGTTTTTCACGGAATTCTGCTCTGATTTTCATTTATGTTCATTTCTGTGGTGCTGCTGCTGCTCTATTGTTGATTTGGTGCCCACGAATTGTTGCTCAAGAGTTGCGTCGGGCGAATTTACAGGTAATCTAAAACCATGAAATTAATTAGTTGAGGTGTTTGCCAATATATTTAAGAGAGATTGCTTTGATTGCTTTAATGGCATGGAAAATTCAAATAGAATTTACAGAAATTTTGAAAGTGAAAAGACACCTTATTTAGAATGGTTGTAAATTTAAATTTAACATTTTGAAAGTGAAGATATATTTATTATTATTAAATATATATAGGCAACAGTCATAGCCGTAGAGCTTATTGATCAACACATTGACTGCCCGACGAAATAGATTGAGTTCCATGGATTAAGAACTGAATATTCTTTCTCGCTGCTCCATTCCATCCCCTTATTGTTCTTGGTTTTCGGCCTGGTCTCTCGTCCTTTATACTAGCTTGCTTGAGGGGTGTTGTTTATCATTATTCTGGCTTGTGGTTATCGTTGTTGTGTCCGTCGTATTTAATATGTATTATAAAATTTATTAAGATCAATGCAGTTATTGTTAGGTTATCAATTTTGGTATTTTTGAATTTCTGCAGTGAGCCCAAGATCTTGGCATAGATTTATGCCCTTATAGGCATGGTTTCCAAGGCCTTAAACTCATAGGGAGCATAAAAATTCCCTTCGAAAATGGCCCCGGTAAAATCATTCTCTTCAAGCTTCTGCTGCTTCTGAAAATTCCTGTAAGGTGTCAGAGCTGCCGGGATTTATTGATACTATTCATTATCAGCTTTATTTTTACTTTTCTTTCTATCTCCAGCTATCTCTGCACCTATAAATTCTACAGAGTAAAGAATTATAACTCTATTCTTCAAGCTTCTGTTGCTTCTAAAAATTCCTATAAGGCTTCAGAGCTGCCGGGATTTCTTGAAACTATTCATTATCAGCTTTATTTTTATTTTCCTTTCTATCTCCAGCTATCTCTTCACCTATCAGTTCTATAGAGTAAATAATTACAACTCTATTCTTCAATCTTCTGCTGCTTCTCAAAATTCCTGTAAGGTTTCAGAGCTGCTAGGATTTCTTGACACTATTCATTATCAACTTTATTTTTATTTTCCTTTCTATCTCCAGCTATCTCTACACCTATCAATTCTATAGAGTAAATAATTATAAATCTATTATTCAAGCTTCTATTGCTTCTAAAAATTACTGTAAGGTTTCAGATCTACCGGGATTTCTTGACACTATTCATTATCAGCTTTATTTTTATTTTCCTTTCTATCTCCAACTATCTCTGCACCTATCAATTCTATAAAGTAAAGAATTAGAACTCTATTCTTCAAGTTACATTATGTCACCTCATACTCGGCACCCATTTTTTTCCTTCTATTCTAGGGAATTTTTGTAGATATATGCATATTTGTTGGTTCTTTCTTTCTCTTTAGAACATAAATTGTTTTTTTATTGTTTCTGGATGTATGTGAAAACTTCATTGTAGGGCATTAGTCTTATTCTTAGAGGGATCTGTAAAAAAAAACAATTGTATGAAAGGCCATTTAGAGTCTATTTATGTTTGTTTCTTCATTTCCATTTGTAGTAGTTCAATGTATGAAGTTAGTCAATATATCAGTACTAGTGGTGTCTCTTTCAATGATATCTGATGGTGAAATTTTTTGTTTCTGTCTTTTTCTTGTTTTTTTATTGCATGTATGAAATTCCCCTGCAATATTAGTATTTCTTTGAGCTTTGTTTCATTGTTTTCTTGAATTTATGCACTACCTTATTGACTGCCATATGCATTTAGATCTTTATTTTCCTTTTCCAAATTTATTTTTTTATTATCTTCATGGTCTACTCAAAACATTGTGATAAATATAGTCCTCTTGGAGAGATATGAAGAATTTGATGTTAATTCTTCTTCTGCAAATGAATTTTATCTTTTATAAGACCTAGAACCAATTTTTCCTTTAATACTTTAACCATTCACCATTTGTATATATTTAAATCTAGCATTCAAATATAGCATAGCATATATAAATTTTCTTTCATAATATAAAGCTTAGAGGAATAGTAGTGATGGAATGAAATGTAACATTGTAGTTTTATCCCATGTTGGCCTTTATATCATAGAACTATTTTCATATTTACACAAATATCATAACTGATTAGTTATTAGACTACATATCTTCATATAGAACTTGCAAATAGTATGGTGGAAATGTGGATCTCCTGACTCTTCATAATGTACAATGATTCATTCCATATTCATTTTTAGATTCAGGAGGAGCTTTTGAGAAAGTTATGATAATGCCAATAAAGAATGAGCTAGACTCATCTTCAACATCTATTAATTAGACATGAAAATTTATAATACTACTGTGTACGTTTGAGAATATTTATTTACATGTTTATATAAATTATATATACATATGTACTTTTTTTTTCATAAATATTTTCATTAAAAAATGAACCTTTAAATGATGAACCTAGTTAATGTTGCTTCTTCATGAAGAAGACTACTTGATCTTGCAATTTGATGAGGGTCCTTTTTTATGCTTCTTGACTACTTCAAATTATTGACACAATCATATTCTTCTTTGATGATGGTCCTTTGTTATGCTTCTTGACTACGTCAAATTATTGACACAATCATATGCTTCTTGTTACTCTTTTTAATCCTTCCTTGTATTGTATTCTCCCCCTTAGATATTGTATACTCTCCCACATAGATATTGCACTCAATTTCATATTCTCTGTAATATTCTAGGCTCTTCTTTTGAAGTCAAATAAGTGACAGTAATTTACAAGAACTATCCGTAATTTGTTTCTCACAAATATGAAGAGATCCCATTTTCTTTTTTATTCATAGATATCATAATATACAATGATTCATTCCATATTCATTTTTAGATTGAGGAGGAGCTTTTGTGAATGTTATGATAATGCTAATAAAGAATGAGCTAGACTCATATTCAACATCTATTAATTAGATATGAAAATTTATAATGCTACTGTGTACATTTGAGAATATTTATTTACATGTTTATATAATTTATATATACATATGTACTTTTTTTTTCATAAATATTCTCATTAAAAACTGAACCTTTAAACGATGAACCTAGTTAATGTTGCTTCTTCATGAAGAAGACTACTTCATCTTGCAATTTGATGATGGTCCTTTGTTATGCTTCTTGAATACTTCAAATTATTGACACAATCATATACTTCTTTGATGAAGGTCCTTTGTTATGCTTCTTGACTACTTCAAATTATTGACACAATCATATGCTTGTTGTTACTATTTTTAATCCTTCCTTACATTTTGATCTCCACCTTAGATATTGTGTACTCTCCCACATAGATATTGCACTCAATTTCATATTCTCTATAATATTCTATGCTCTTCTTTTGAAGTCAAATAAGTGACAATAATTTACAAGAACTATCCCTAATTTGTTTCTCACATATTCAAATGGTTCTCTAACAAGAGGCTTTGTGGGTATGTATTCCATCTTCACTATTTTCTCAAAGACTTGTTGTGCGAGGAAGTGGTAGTTTATGATGATATGTTTACTCTTTGTTGCTTAAAAAAAGAGTAATTACTCCAATTAATGACTCTTTGTTGCTTAAAAATGCAACCAAAGACTCTTCTAAGTAGAATTATACATTGTCCACTTGTACTTTTCATGTCATCCACACAAGCCTAGTTGAATCTCTCTATGTTGTCAACGTAAATTTCTCACTTTTTGGGTACTATAGTCCATTTTTTGTAGTCTCTTTCAAGTATCTTAATATATTTTTGTTGGTAATAGATGACTCTTTTTAGTTGTTGATTGAAATATTCCAACTAATATAAATTCCAAAAATATATCTAGTCTAAACCTTGTTATGTATATCAAGCTTCCTATCATATAGATGTAAAGGTTATGATCAACATCACCTCATTCATCATCCATCATCCATCATCTGCACATAACTTGCATCCAATTGATATGGAGATTCACTTAGGTCATTCATCATCCATCATCTGCACACAACTTCCATCCAATTGATATGGAGATTCACTTAGGTTTATAGTGTTCCATTTCAAAATTTTCAACATATCTCTTAGGTATTTATATTGAGAAATGGATAAGCCTATTGAATTTTGTATAATTTATGGCTTGTATCCCTAGGTAAAAGATAAGTTCTCCAATCATTCACATCTTGAATTCAAATTTCATCTCTTCACCAAAATATTTTACTATATTTTACTAGATGATTTTTATTGATTGTAAACATATAATATAATCCACATACATAGAAGATTCCAGAATATACTAAAACCAAAATTTATTTTATAAAAACACATTAGAAAATAAACAAATCATTGAAACCAAAAGTGATTTGATAGTTCTATAGCCAGATTTTGTAAAGGGCCAGGTAGCCTTTGGATCTCATCTTTCATGAAAAGTGACATATCCAATAAATGGACCTACAGTCAATCTCTGGAATATATCTAAATAGAATTTTTTCATTTTCATATCCATGGTCTCAAACAATGAGAGAGAAAAAACCTTTTATATTCAACATGTAAAACACAAATTAGCCATATCTCTAGAATAGATCTAAACAGAAGTTTTTCATTTTCATATCCATGGTCTCAAACAATGAGAGAGAGAAAAAACCTTTTATATTCAACATGTAAAACACAAATTAACCATAAAAGTTTCCCATTGAAACCAAAAGTGATTTGATACAAAACATAGGTTTTAACCTAAGAGTAAATGCCCCTACAGTCAATATCTAGAATAGATCTAATTAGAAGTTTTTAATTTTGATATCCATGGTCTCAAACAATGAGAGAGAGAACCTTTTATATTCAACATGTATAGTATTTAGAAACAGAAAGTAATCTGATACAAAACATAGTTTTTAACCAAGTATATAGTTTTAAATATTTTGAAAATAGATTCTTAACAAAATGAAAAATATTCAATGTAAAACACATGCACATTAACATATAATTGTGATATTTTCCCTTCATAGGGTATAATTGGGACTGGTAGTGTTAAATTATACAAGTTATATAGGCAGAGTCTGTAAAGGGCCAGGTAGCCTCTAGATCTCATCTTTTATGAAAGGTGACATATCTAGTAGATTCCCCTACAGTCAATCTCTGGAATAGATCTAAATAGAAGTTTTTCATTTCTCCCATGCATTTGCAATAAATTTCAATTTAATATATATTTTTATTTAATTTGTTTTTTTTTAGGGATAAGAAAACCATTAAATATGGTTGAAAAAAGGAAATTATGCATAGAAGTTTCTTGCTATCCCAATCCAGGGAAAGCAGCGATTACATATGTGCTTTCCAATATTGCGACTAGCAAATTCGTCCAAAAGGAAAATGAATATACCGGGAAGAATAAAAAACAACGAGGCATATTATATTGGATTGATAGAAGGCTTAGTAACAATGATGGAGTATGGATCAAATGGAATTATAATTTTCACCAATTCTCAACTTGTGTGCAACCAGATGGATGGCGTGTACCAAGTTATGAAGGAGAGGCTAAAAGAACTGCATGGAATAGCAAACAATATTGTTAGCCAATTTCAATTTTTTAGTATAAGGCATTGTACAAATGTGAATAAGATGTCTGCTAATCTATTGTGTGGGGTAATGCAAATTGAGGATTCATCTATCAAAGATGAGTTATTAGATGAATTAGAATTATACGGGGCAATGCCAATGCAAGATTCATCTCTCAAATATGAATTAGTTTTGAGACACTCTTCTTCAAATATTCAAGATTCATCTCTCAAAGATGAATTAGTTTTGAGACGCTCTTCTTAAAAAATTCAAGATTCATCTCTCAAAGATGAATTAGTGTTGAGAGACTCTCCTTCAAAATTTATTGATCGACATTGTAACATATATTGGATATGTGTGTGTTGTGTACTTATAAATGCGTATTTTTTAATGACCATGTGATTTTTTCAATTATATACCAAATGTGCTCCCACCACACCATGTAAAGCTCAACTTGGTGAACTTCACATTTGCAACAAGTGGTGAGCTTCACATTTTTATGAAATTAAAATGCGGGGACTTCAACAAATTTTTGTTTAAATGGAGTTTCACTTCTTTTTTAATGACAATGTCTTTTTTTCAATTTTATACCAAGTGTGCTCCCACCATGTAAAATATAATTTAGTGAAATTATCATTTTTATAACTTTTTCTGCTTAAATAGAGTTTCAGGCATCAATTAGTGCTTTTAAAGTTGTGTTTTACATAATTTATTTACACTAAATTAAATTAATTTTCTAAAATTTATTTTGAATTTATTTTAAATTAGTTATTTAAAAAAATAATTGTAAATGTCCACCGTAGATATATATATCATGGAGGATGAATGACGAAGATCAACAGAATCCAATATCTCTACGAGAGGGGGGGATCAGTGATCGAGGGATGTTCATGGTATTTAAATATAATCTTAAATCTCCATACATGTGCGTACATATGGAATTGATTTTTTATCAACTTTGTGAGTTAAATTAGTTGTTAATAAGTTTCATTTTTTATTTTTTAAGAGCTAATAAGAGGAGAAGGGTCTCTACTCCATCCATGGAGCATGCCCATGGTTCACCCAGTCGTGGCATGGTTTGAACATAATTTAATCAATGAAAATGTATGTGTGTATTTATATGTATGAATGTATTTTTCAATTGATTATAAATTCGTATTTGTTTATGAAGCTTCTCTCTCCTCTCAAGAGGTTGGTGGTGGTTCAAATTCCCTTAGAGGGCCATCAATAAGTGGTATCAGGTTGCGTGAAGGTGGTGATATTTATTCTCCAAGAGGCCAATCAATGGCTAGTGGTGTTAGTTCTCAACAGAGTCGTTCTGGTTCTGAACAGTTTCATGGTGGAGAAGATGCTAGCCAACCACGTCGAGGTTACCATCAATTTCAATATTTGTTTCATTCAATTTGTACAAATTTTTTTACATGTGTTTTTTCTAATATACAAAATTTTATATATATTGATGCAGAGGCTGAAAATGCTCCAAATGTTGGTAAAAAAATACACGGGGCAAAATGCTACATTCAAGAAGAAAGTTGTCCATGCACCACAACTTATCCGACCGACATTTCTGATATACCATGGGAAAGAAACATGGCACAATGCACCTTAGAAAGGTGTCAATAACTTCATGCAAAATTGCAGAAATATTTTGTGGCTTTGACTCTACCTGTTGAGAGTCGACAAAACCTCGAAATAGTTACACATTCATTAGGCGAACTAGTAGTTGTGTACAAAAATCTTGGGCCAACGACTGATACATTTGTATAAGTCATGAGAAAAAGAAAGGAAACAGTAATGGGTCCCGATAAATGGGAGGATGTAAAACCAAGAGTTACAAAAGAAATGGTGAAGTCAATGTTTAATTTCAAAGAAGGGTCGAAAAGAAAGATGTTGAAGGTGCAATATTTCAGGCACCCCAATATAGCTCACTATTTGTATGATAAGCACCTTGCAGCCTATGGAAGACTCCCATGGAACGACGAGGTTCCTCTTTATTTTGTAAAATTTTTTTACGTAGAATTATTTTTGGAAATGAAACCCAATTACAATGACCTTCCGTCAAAATTTTTTGGTCCTAGGAATGGTCAATTGTGTGACCGTAGGGGCGCTAGGTGTGATGTTGAGTTGCCTCACCCTGAGCCACCATTGGTGAGTCGACCTTTTCGGGTCGAAACTTTGCGGTCAGAGATAGATGCCACTTCTCAAATAAGTTGAGAAGCAAGGGATGCTATCATCGACAATGTTCACAGCAGATTGGGTGGAGTCGATGTTTGTCTAAATCGACAAAGAGCACATGAGAATGCATGCGCCAATTTTATGTATTGTACAGATGAATAGATTTAAAACATGAGTGTTGAAGATCTCAGAATATATGCAAAGAATTTTCGCAATGGTTGGCAAGACCTAATTCTTCACGAGGAAGAGGGCATGGGAACAATATGTGTTAATGGTTAGGGTTCAATTATTTTAACACATACATGTACAATTTGTAATAAATACATGTATGTATATGTATACATTTATTTGTATGTACATTAATCTAACAAAAATGTATCATTATATGTTAAAACACCATTTGTAGTTGTCACGCATGATGAATGACGAAAATGTTAATATCACGTTCGGGGCCTCTGGTTCAAACAATGAAGATGGGTCTCACCATCAAGATATGTTGACAAATGTTAGTGTTTTTTAAGTGATATTTTTAAAATAAATAATTGTGCACACATGTACATGTACATATATAATAATAAAATGTTTTAACAGATTCCGATTCCGTCCGATGTTTTTGGGATGGCGGTACCTTCTTCTTCCTTGGGAGATGTACCTTTTTCTTCCTTAGGAGATGTGCCAGATCCACAACAAGTATGGACAATTTTTCACTTTTAAAATTTATGTTTAAGTTATATATTCCACCTCAAAAAGTTCCATTAAAAATTGAGATATATATCTATATCTTGAGTTATTTTAAATTTTTTGAATTTTAGGTTTTTAGAGATTTTCTTTTGGAGCCTCTCTTAGGAGATGTCCCAAATTCACCTGCAGAAGTATTCAATTTTCACTTTTAAATATATATGGTTTTTTTAAAGTTATAATCTATAAATTGAAGTTTAAAATTTTTATTATAAGGTGAGATCTTGATCTTGAGTTATTTTATACTTTTAAAATTTTGAATTTTAGGTTTCTATAGAAGATTTCTTTAATCCACGGACTCTAGCGACGGAGATAGGAACATCCACACCATTTCAACCATTTGAACAAATTGTCTAATTTTTTTTTTAATATTATTGAAAATAAGTTTATATATACATGCATTTCATCTGAAATTTTTTAATATATACACATGTATATTGTACAGTTTATTGTTGGAGATGTTCCCATGGGGGAAGTTGTAGTAGGCAAGCAACAAATGGAGAAGGAACCTCATGAGGTATTGCACATGATCTTTTTTTATATTTTTTTTTTTACATGAAGTTCTATATATTCTCACTCATTTTTAAAACATCAAATTTTAATGTTTGTACGTGCATTGTGTACAGGTTCCTCATGCTTCGCAAGATAGCGCGTGGATTGAGACTCTGCTAGGAAAGACACTACATCCATTTGTATTTGATGGAAATGATTTGTAGATTTGATTGAGATTTCTAGTCTAAAATTTACTTTTTTATATATTATCTAGATGCACAGTCATATATATATATATATATATATATATATATATATATATATATATATATATATATATATATATATATATATATATATATATAACTTGATACTTGATACTTGTGAGATCTACAATTTTTGGACATATTTTATTGTGTTAATATAATTTGTTTTGTTTTTGAAAGTTAAGTTTTGGATAGTTGAAGTACTTTTGGCATGTGAATGTGAAGTAATGTTGTTATATAATTTGTTTGGTTTTTAAAACTTAAGTTTTGGATAGTTGAACTACTAGTAATGTTGTCATCTATAAATTAATGTTTTTCTTTTGAACTACATTTGGCATGTGATATAATGTTAAATGTTTTTATTGGATAGTTGAACTATAATTGGCATGGCATGTGAAGTAATGTTGTGATATAATCAAAAAGTTTTTAAAACTCAAGTTTTGGATGGTTTCAATCTACATTTGGCATGTAATATAATGTTAAATGTTTAATGTTTTTATTGGATAGTTGAACTAAAATTGGCATGGCATGTAAAGTAATGTTGTGATATAATCAAAAAGTTTTTAAAACTCAAGTTTTGGATGGTTGAAGTACATTTGGCATGTGAAGTAATGTTGTGATCTATAATTTTTTGTTAAATTAAAGGTTAAGTTTTGGATGGTTTCAATCTACATTTGGCATGTGATATAATGTTAAATGTTTTTATTGGATAGTTGAACTATAATTGGCATGGAATGTGAAGTAATGTTGTGATATATAATCAAAAAGTTTTTAAAACTTAAGTTTTGGATGGTTTCAATCTACATTTGGCATGTGATATAATGTTAAATGTTTTTATTGGATAGTTGAACTAAAATTGGCATGGCATGTGAAGTAATGTTGTGATATAATAAAAAAGTTTTTAAAACTCAAGTTTTGGATGGTTGAAGTACATTAGGCATGTGAAGTAATGTTGTGATATAATAAAAAAGTTTTTAAAACTCAAGTTTTGGATTGTTTCAATCTACATTTGGCATGTGATATAATGTTAAATATTTAATGTTTTTATTGGATAGTTGAAATACAATTGGAATTACATGTGAAGTAATTTGTTTTGATATAATAAAAAAGTTTTTAAAATTCAAGTTTTGGATGGTTGAAGTACATTTGGCATCTTAAGATTGCTTTTGATCTCTACATACTCTTCTCTTGTTTGAGTGAAAAAATTTCCAATTGGAAGAACATAGCTTTTCAATGCAACTAACCATATCAATGGAGCTCTAATTGAAAAAAGAGTAAAGAAAAGTTAACATGCCACAAAACATGTCAGAAAAATAACATTCGTGGTTGTCATTTTTGTTGGAATAGCTAAATCATATTTTAAGGATTCTCCATCGAAAAACAATTTCAATGAAGAGAATCCTTAATATGATTTATTTATTCCAATAAAAATAACAACCAAGGATGTTATTTTGTTGACTTTTTGGTTTTTTTACTTTTTTCTTGAAATAGAGCTCAATTGATATGGTTAGTTGGATTGAAAAGCGATGTTCTTTTCATTGGAAACTTTTTTCACTCAAACAATAGTACGTAGTATGTAGAGATAAAAAACAATCTTAATATTACATACAAGTACGATCAAGTGTTCTTGAAACATTTTCCCACATGATGATACCTTCATTGACCTCTAAAAAGTAGTTCATGGGTTATATGTTCTGCCTCTTTCCCATATAAATCCCTTTAATTTTGATTGGAAATATAAGAAGTAGATATATGTTTGTTGAATTGGGGTCAATTTCATTAATGCACTCAACTAGGTAGCCTTGTTGATTTATAAATTGGTAAATTGATGACATTCAGTTAATTGCATTCTAGAACATATATATTCAGTACGTGAAACATTTTTCATCAATGCACATGGAAAAACTACTTGAACAATTAATTTCATTATAGAACATATATATATATATATATATATATATATATATATATCCAATACGTGCACAACATTTTTCATCAATGCACATAGAACATATCTGACCATTGGACAGAAAAATTTTGTACTAGATTTTCAATCAGGAATAGAGATGTGGGTTGCTCTGAGTCTCTTGTCTGAAAGGAATCTTCATACAAAATTATACTGTGGATGATTTATTTACATTATGGATACTTTTTACTAGAAAATCCCACAAGAAAAACTGGGCACATTTAGTTCGTGTATATATCCAGTACGTGCAACATTTTTCATCAATGCACATAGAAAAACTACTTTCAGTTAATTGCATTCTAGAACACACACACACACACACACACATATATCCAATACATGCAACATTTTTCATCAATGCATGTATAGAAAAGCTACTTTCAGTTGATACTAGAGTGTGCATGTACCAAAACAATTTGTACATGTGCAAACACTTGCATAGATAACATAACAAGGCAGCTCAATTTTTAATTGAGTACTGGAAGTTCTAGAACATATAATCCAAAGAGAATAAATTGTTGGGCAGTTCAATCAAAAAAATTCCAATGGAATGCCATCTTCAATAATCCGTTCATGATCGGATTTTGACATTTTCCATTTCTTAATTTTCGTTTTTTTCTTTGATTGAACCTCTATCAACTTTATGCGTGTTGCACACACCAAGTGACTATATTGAAAACTTATGAAATTAGGTTCATAGTCTTCAAAGTAAACAAAATCCCCACTTTGATTAGTTTGTCTGAAAAAATAACCTTTCAGTATAATAGATCCTCTTTCATATGGAAATCCATGATCATTATAGTCTTCTAATAATTTCATTTTTCGTTCAGTGCAACGCATCAAATAATACTTCACATTTTCATTGTTGTCAATAGGTTCAATTATAGCAAAAACATCTCCTGCACAATTAAAAAAACTTAACAAAATTATACATATTCAAATTTATTTCTAGATCTTTATCATTAGAAAGCAATTCAAATGTTACCTTCTCTAACAAGATCAAAAGCTCGATCACCATTGGATGATATTGTATTCTACTCTGATTGCATTTCTTCAAACATTGCAACAGACATTTTTCCCTTTGTATTTAGCTCTGTATGTTTCCAATCTTTTACATACATTTTGTTTTCACAAACGTCATTGGATTTTGTGTTGTCTATGCAAACATGACAAAAACAAGAATATTTTATTTTATCCAATGCAAACACATTTCTGGTCGACTTTGTTTTAATTGAATGCAATTTTCGAGTTCCTTTTATTGTCCTTTTATTGTTTCAACATCATTTCCAATTGATCTATCTACGTCTTCGATCCCAATATGCCAAAAAAAACCTTTATATGGAAAATTTAAAGAAGAATGTAAATATGATATCAAAATACAATCAAAGATAATCATTGTGATAAATGTATGATGTTTAAAATTAGATATCCAATAAAAATTAAATTGAATGTACCTTCACACTTCCCTTGATCGGTTAGTCTAATGGCTTAGAGCAACGATGCACCATTGAACAAATTCTTTCACGTCCACAAGTCAGCTTGCAGAGGGGTTCATTTGATATCTTCGAAGTGCTCATTTTATGCATGCCCCTGCATCGTCATGTTCTCTTTTTCCATAGCTAGTCTCAAAGAAATTCCAACAATGTTTAATGTAGGTTTTCTTATGAAGACAACACAACCAAAATAATGATCATGCAGATTTGAATTAACCTGCGCATACGTTTGACCATATCCAATGTTCATTAAATGTTATTCCATGATTTTTCAAGGAATCATAAATTTTTCCAAAACAATGTTGTACAAAATATGTATCATGTGTATGATCATCACTGATATAAAAGTGATATTCTTTAATAATATGTCAATTTTCACTGGTGCTTTCCATATGATCGACGTTTTTTTCAGCATGTCTATATAGAATATGGATGAGCATAGAGACTTGGTCAGAATGATAGTATTCACTCTGAATTTCTTTTTGTGGAACAAATGTTTAGTTTTCCGCAAAATCAATTACTGACAAAATGGTCTCTGGTGGAAAAACTTCATGGGATTTTTTGAATTTCAAGTCTTGCCATCAAGCTCTATGGGAATGCTTGGTGTATTTGTAAATTTCTGCCTCAAATTTTCTAAAAAAGTCTATCACAAAAATTTCTTCTTCTCGTAATTCACTTCTTTTAACACTATTTACACCTTGAATCGATGTATGGATATATTCATATCTCTTCCATTGCACTTTAATGTTGGACAATGATTGATCATTTATATCAATACGATATTTGTTTTGAAATTTAGTCAAATTTCCAAAATCATTGCATTTTTTACCACCAACACATTTCTTTTCGTAAAATAGTTCATCGCTTTCTCTTTCACATAGAATTTGAGATATGAAATTACGGATAGTGGAAGGAGGAGTTGAGTCCTTCCAAAATGTTCTACCAAAGTCAAGGAATGTGTCATAATATAACTTAAATTTCACATGATAACGGCAACAACAAGTGTCACGTACAGTGATAGGTTTTACATACCATGGTTTTTGTTGAACAAAAGCACTGATTGAAACATGAATTTCACGATTCTCTTCTTTGAACTTGTTGAACAAATCTATCTGAGTAGTTTCCAAGAGATGTTTTTCATGTTCTTCGTATTGATTTCGTGCTATTCTTCTTCGCATTACATGCCTTGCAATTGGTGAAACATGCGAATTGTTCTTCCAATATTCATATATTATTTTTTTAACATTTTCTCCAAGTATATCTTTGTATGGTTGCCTAAAAATAGCTCTCCAACAAGAGAGTTCATCATTTACATCTATTTGCAACCAAAATTTCTGATTTTTGTGAAAAGTTTTTTGCGAGGTTCCTAATGCTCATGCCATAGATTTTACTAAACGATTCTCTTTAGTATTTGATTAAACCACTGCCATATGTATTGCTCTACGTACTATTGAAACATTTTTCTGTCTAGATCTTCTAATTGAATTTATAGCACTATTTATATTTTGTATCACATTTTCCTTCATTTTTTTATCTTTGGTTGATTTTCGAATACCCAATAAAGTCGTAGCTTCTTTTAATTTCCTTAATGGTAGGATACCTTTCAACATTTGGGCTTGAACTGTCACATTTTCCTTTATGAAATACTTATAAAAAATGTTTTTTAACACAATATCGTATATAATGGTCAACTTTTTTATCTCCATATGTGTGAGTGTCAACATTTTCTAACATCTCATCATCGAAATTGTTTTCATCTGTACATATTCGAATGAATAGTACATAATAAGTTTACATATTCAATAAATAACTAAATTAATAAATATATGTATAATTTCAATAATACGTTCATGTGTTCAACATATATATATATATATATATATATATATATATATATATATATATATATACCTTATGATTCAATTTCTTCACTTGAACTTCTTTCAAGATTTTCACCATCTTCAATCATTGGTTCAATATCTCTTTCACTTTCTCTTTCAAAATTTTGTATCTCATCATCAATGTTTTGAGGAGTATCTCTCTCTGTTTACATTGCAATTTTTTTTTCAAATTGGTTCATCAAATAAAAATTAAGCTTCACATTTTACACTAGGAAAATTTTAAATATATCAAAATCATAATATTTACATTTACATACCTGCTTCAACTTTTAGTTGAGGTTAATTTTCCCCTTCAATATTTGAGACTGCTTCTATCTTTCTTCTGCGAGATTGTCTCACCTCTTCTCTACGTTCCTCAGGGTCTCTTTTTCGATCATATTTTATCGTACAATTCCCTCGATTTCCCACGATAATAGAGTATGAAGTTCAAAAAATTCCCTTCAAAAATTTAGACAAAAACTCGATTAAAAAAAACATCACAAAAGATTTAATTTAAAGGAAACTCATTTTCAAAATTTTGCAAAAATTATACTCCAATCCAAAACACTTACTTTAAAAAATTCAAGAAAAAATGTCTTATAAAAATGAAACGAAGCTCAAAATATTTCCTTCCAAGTCCTACAAAAAAATTTCATTTTAAAAGTTACACAAAAATTCATTTTAAAAAATCATTATAAAAGATTTACTTCAACCCAAAACACATACTCTAAAAAAATGTCACTTCAAAAAATGCCTCCAAAAAATGTCTATTGAAAATTAATTCCAACTTCATAAAAAATGCCACTTTAAAAATACTTCAAAAAATATCATTTTAAAAAATAATTCCAAAAAATGTCCAAAAAATGTCCTTTCAAAATTAAGCCCAAATCCATACCCTCAAAATAATGAAAATTAAGCCCAAATCCATACTTAAAAAAAAAATGAAGCCCAAAAAACATCCAAAAAACTGTATCACATACCTCCAAGAAATGTTCTTTGAATGTACCTCCAAGAAAAGTCTTCGAAAATTTTCTTTGAATGTACCTCCAAGAAAAGTCTTCAAAAATGTTATTTGAATGTACCTCCAAGAAAATTCTTTAAACCCAAAACAATTCTTTGCAAAATCAGACCAAATTTATGAAAATAATGTGCCTTAAAGAAATGTCCTTTGAATGTACCTCCAAGAAAAGTTCTTAAACCCAAAACAATTATTTGCAAAATCAGATCAAGACTTTTGTAAAATCAGACCAAATGTGCGAAAATATGCGAAAATAATGAATGATTTCGCTGTAATTTATATTGCCGCGAAATGTTTTTTTGGAGGGGTTCGATGGTACTTTCCGGCCGACGGAAAGTCAGGTAAAATTTCGGCCGAACTATTTTGTCATTTGACTTAATGGGCCATTGGCACAAAAAATGGTTCGGACAAACTTTGTTTAAGAGTTCAGCTGAACTAACGCGTCACCAGTTACACAGAACGAAGCACTAAATACGTTTCTGCAACTTTGGACTGATTAAACTCCATGAAAAATTCTGAATTAACTATCAAAACCAAGACAAGCATTTTCAGAATTGAATCTACTTTCAAGAAATACAAATTTTATGGAATTTCATAAATATTTACTAATTTTCATTAATTTTGTAATAAAACGGATGCAAATAATTTCTAAAGGTCATTGTAATTCAGTGAAATCAAAATTATGTATCTTCCAAAATACATTGTAAAAAAAATTGAAAAAATTATGTCACATTACATTGGTCCGTCGTCTCTAATGGGTAGCTTTTAGATTTCTAGTTTATAACTTATATGTTAAGAAATTTCTTGTGTCGTGAAACATATTCAAAATATGTAGTTTTTTCATATTGGACCAGTTCAAAAAATTCTAGTAATTATAATATGCATCCATTAGCTTTGTAAATATGACAAAACCAAAGTATACTCTGTCTATATTGTTGTAACATATTTTGTTTATCAAAAACACAAATTTTCAAAGAATACAACATTGCGTATTAACATTACTTCTTATGAATCTGTTGATTGTTAAAAAACACACACTCAAAGAAACGCTAAGTTGACATATCAAATGTGTAAACAAATTCCAAAAAATAAGTAATAGAAAGCTAACAAAATTTATTTTTATAGCAAAATGAAATTATAAATAGAAAAATTGTTTTAGCTTGCAGAAATTTGAAGAACCAAAAAATGAAATATTCTTCTAAAAAAAGGGCAAAAAGTGTAACACAACTTCACATTTCCACCTGTTGCATTAATCTAGTGTAAACATAAAAATACTTACTTGATAATAAATTTTATTAATTAAAAATTTAAGTGCTTATCTATAAGATGATATTTCTCACTATAAAATTCTAAATAAAAATGTTGATGTAATTTCAAAATAAAATTTATTAATAATCATAGCCATACCAATTAAATAGATCATAAATATTAATAAGCATCAACCCATGGTAAAAATCAAAACACTTACTTATGATACATCTCACCTTATCAAGAATCAAAACTAATCATAAAAATTAACTAAATTAATTTTTTATTTTAAAGAATCATTGGTAGTATTATTATTAATTATAAAAAGAATAAATATATATCTATATGTGTGTGTGATCCCATGTTTGTGTGGGAAATATTATGTTGGTGAAACTAGTCATCCCATTAAACTTAAAATTCAGGACATTATGCTGACATTAAACATTATCGATCTCATTCCTCAATCCTTGTTGAGCATTCTGAGAAAAATAAACACCACAATTGTATTGAAAACTTTAGTCTCTTACCTCAAATTTATCATTATCATCACGAGAAATTCAAGCAAGGTACCGAAATTGAGAAGCGGACTTGTAATCCTAACAAGAATGATGGGTGGAGAATTAGAAAAAATTGGTCCCAACTCTTACCTCCAAGTTTGTACCATCCTGAATTCATTATCCTTTGGTGTCTTATTCCCACTCCCTTACTCCTCTCCTCTTTTCTTTTAGTTTTTGATCTATAGCTTTCTTTTGCTTCATCTGATCATTTTTTGAGATACCATTTAGGACTTTGTGTTTGTCTTTCTAATTTTACTGTAGCTTGTTCCTTAGCTCTTATTGATATTTTGAGTTAAATTGTTTCTTTCATTAGTAACCATTTAAGTTTTTTGTAGTTATCCTTCCCTCCTTCCTTTTTTTGTCTCCTTTAATAATAACATTTTTTTGTAAGCCAATATTGTATTTCCTCACGAAATCATCATGCCCAATACATCAGTCATCTAACCATATTAAGCATGTTTGTTGGTAGGTGGTATCAACCTAGCCAACGGGAAACCATATATTTTTTACCACCTCTCTATAAAATAATTTTTCCAAAAAAAATTAAAGTGTCTACTGCATAATCAAAAAATAAAAAAACTCCAACAAACATTTCAAAAGCTAAGAAGTAGAAAAGATGATAGGTGGCAAATCCTTGACAGTGGATCATGGAGGAACTGAAATAGTAGTAATGCATGGAATGTAGCATTCAGTATCAACTATCCGAGCATATATTCTCTCAAGGAAGACCCATTCAATTCTCTAAAAATTCTTGAAATCCTCATGACTTAGAAATACATTATGTATTTTTCATGCTTCTCAGTAAGGACCCTTCTTAGTAGATTTTTGTTTCCTAGTAGGAATTGCATTAAAATAGTATTTTTTTCTTCCCTTGGTATGACCAAGGCCAGGAACCCACTACCCAATTCCTTCCATTATATCCAAACCTAAGAATTCATTTATATCATTATCAGTCATGATTTCCTAGGGGGTGATCGAATTGAAGGTATTGGTATCTTCCTGGGCCTGTTCTTGAGCTTGGTTTTAGCCCCATTAGGCATGAACACCCCCCCACAATTGCTTCTCATATTTTTACACTACATTTATTCAAGTAGGTGTATCCTTATAATGTCAGAAAAAAGCTGGAAAAGAATATTAAATTTAAAAAAAAAAAAGTAAGAAAAAGTTGTAGTCGTCTATAAGAGTAGGGTGATGAAACCCAAAAGGAGCTCGACCTAATTCCAGAGGGAGAAAATCCAACAACATAAAATAAAAAGACATTGGTGCATGCAAGGCTTGGAAATAGTGGAAGGAAAGAACCTACAACGTAAGGATATATTCCCACTACCATAGCTACACCAATGAGAAAACAACCAAGGAAAAAACCAACATAAAATGTTGATAATAGAGATTGACACCAAACGTAAACACCCATAGCCAAGCACAGTATGAGAAACTAAATTATAAATACAAAAATTCTTCAAAATTATCTAAGATTTTGTGGCCTATTTTCATTGAGGGAAGATGGATGGCAAGGTTCCCTACATACCAATTCCATTTAAAGTAACAAAAACATGGTGGTATGCAACCAAAAGATGATATGAAAACTCAACAAAATTCCTTAGTCCTGAGCCACATAGAACTAGCACCCAATTTTCCTTTATATAACTTCTAGACAACTTTACTTTGATAACCTTTAAACAAATCCCCCTTACCACTCTAACCAAATTAAGGTAAAAGGAATTTGTTCCTGTGATTACCCGACCTCCAATTTTTTTCTATGGAGATGGGATATAAAACCTTCAAACTTTCTCAATCTCCTCAAAACCAAAAATAAACAACACCTTCGGGTTCATCTCGTCAAGGCCATTCTGGTGATATAAAATTTGACCTCAATCTTGTTCTTGAATCAAAAGTTATGGATCCTTAAATTTTTCAATCAACGAACACTCGAACCTTACATTAGCCTATCACGTGACACCCACATGGCCCCCTTGTGGTGTCCATGTACCAACCTACCCCATAGCCCTGTCATAGTAGTGGCAGTCATTTACATCATGACTTGCCACCTCACCTTAATTGGACACGTGACACCCCCCCTCATGGTGTCTACATGACATGATGCCCCACTACCATGAAGTGGGGCTCAATAACATCGTGGCATGCTACCTCTCCTTTTGTCTATGTGGATTGAACAAGAAGCATGCCACCACATACCATGATTGAAAACCAGATATATTTTAGAATTCCTTAGTTAAACATACATAAATACATACATACATACATACATTCATACATACATACATCTATATAAAAAATAAGTATACGGGTCCAACCTTTAAACATCATAACACCAGCTTGACGCCAAGCATGAAGTCAACAACATTCATCCCAATCCATCAAACAATGGGAGGAAAAAAAATTATTGATTAGGATGCAAAAACAAACCCATTTTATATAATATAATTCGACACATTAAATTAAATGAGGACCCTACACCCTGATCAATTAAATGATAGTAATGGGCCTGGAAAGTCAATGGATGAGAGAAAATGCAGCCCCCCCACCTCCACCGATGTCACAGGGGGGGAATGGGTCCTTTTTATGGTTATGCGGCATTGTTCTGGCCTCCCAATCTAAAAACTCTCATTTTTTGTGTGAATATAATGGTTGAGGGATAATGCAAAACCCACCATCCCCCATTGACGTCAGTGAGGTTCCACGTTCCAACTTCGACCGTCTTATTATCACCCCATGATAATCATTGGATTATCATATAGATAGTGCCCAGGGTCATAGCCCTAGGTCCTATCAGCCAGCCATATGGCCTAGCCTATCTCCCAAGGTATTAGTGGCTCTAACCCTATTTGAACATTCGATAGGGTTTTTATTGCTTCTAGACCTTGACCTACAGATCCTAGTCAACTCCCCCGACCCTGACTTGAAGGTTGGTCCAACCTACTCAACCACAACTCATATTAGGATGAAATTCCATGTAAACGTTGGATTTCGAGCTCACTAGATCGACCCCCGACCTCATTGACTTGCGAGTCCCACCCAACTCGTTTACTTATGTTTTTACAAGTGCTTATACTTAAAAAAAATTATGAAAACTTTACTAATGTTGCATACATATGCACTTCACCTTAGTACCTACAAATCTTTAGGAATTTCTCATTTTTATTATTATCTTACAGAACATATTCCAGATCCACTAGATCCAACACCCTTACTTGTTGACTTAGAGGAACAATGCACATTTCATAAAATGTAAACTACAACAATAATCAGGGTGGCTCAGTCAGCCCCCAATCATTCATGCATAGATATGATCATGAATAGCTCAACGTCACAAAGCTGAGGATAAAAAATAACAATACATTGCCATAACGACACATATTGAACTGGGGGGTTAAACACATAGGACAAAGATTACACATATGCTAAATCTTGAGATTTATGTATCTCAATTATTAAGATATGTACAAGAATTTCACTATTCCTTATATAAAAATATAGGGAATCAACATCCCTTCTTCATTTAGGAATTTAAAAATCCTTAATATCAACATAAACATTCAATCAACACAATAAAAGGTGTTCTCATTCCAAGATAAGAAACATAAGTAAATAGTTGTTGCACTAAGCACTCAAGAGTAAAACCATTCCTCAGATATTTACGCCAGGATTAACATCCCATTTCCATAGAGGAGTCACATTCCTATCCTTACAGGGAATGAACATCCATCATATCCATAATGGAATTTAAACAGCATAGCCAACATACATATAGATCACTTGCACTTCAAGCATATTATGCTCTATTATGCAAACACACAAGAGTTAAACCACTCCTTATAATCACAAAGGAAATAAAAATCCTTCAATATTACCTCATGCACTTAATACATATTGAAATTTTACATCACAAACACATGTAGATACAATTGTATGAAAAATTATCTTATAATTAATAACTTGGCCACGGAGATTGCGAATTGGACTCCCCACCCAACAAAAGACAACCTACAACCAAGTCTTTCTTGAAGTTGTCACCCCCAAGCTAGATTCTATAGATTGAGAAGGAGTGTCTAACGATGTAAACACAATGTTATCAACTGAAACAACACCCCCTCGAAGGATACCCCACCACCACCCACAAACTATTCAAGTAATGAAATACACAAGGATCCATTTTCCCTCCATTGTTCTAAAAAATCATCTCTCATGGCCTTCTCTAAGTCAACTTCAACACAAGGGTCCTTTATAATATAGAGAATCAAATCTCTAATCCAAGATAATAGTTTCATTATATCATGGGAATGTTCCTTAGCTGGATAACTACTGAGAGAATAGTAGATTCACTAGTCCACAGGTTTCTCAGTGTTTTCTTCAATCCCAAGACAAGCACTCTTAGTCATATGTGGAGAGTCCTTGTGCAATTATGGGAAGGTTATTTAGCTCGAAAATAATAATATGAAAATAATTTTATTCGTCCATAAGCATCTTGGTGGTTTCCTAAGAAAACCCACACTTGGTGGGTTCTTCAACACTTAGGAAAAACACTACTCATTCAAAGGAGGAGGAGATCTCATACGGGAAGGTTCATTAGATAGACAAGCTACTACCATGTGATTAGTTTCATTAGTCCACAAACATTCCAATGGATTCATAAATCCTAAGGTAAGCCACTCATAGCGGGTTCAAATCAGTCTTTAAGCAATCTATTACTCTATATCCTTAGTGAACAATCCCTTATGATTTTTTTCAATTGTTTTGTTCTTGAGTGACTCTCCCTATCGAATTTTATTTTATTTTATGTTCCCTTTCTCTTTGTGTGGAAATATTTTCCTCTCCCCCCTTACTAACTCTTTCCCTTCATGAATGAAAAATCTCACCAAGATTCCCTCAGCTTCCCATATTTTTTCTCCCTCTAAATGAGTGAGTCTCCTAAATCAAATCCTCCCTTGTAGTTTTCTCTCTTGTGCTTTCTCCATGTTGTCATTCTCGTGTATTGAGAGATTTTTATATCCAATAACCTCTTGTGTGCTCTTATTTTTTTTTGTCATTCTCACCTCGAAAACATTGGCCTAGTGAGGTAGTGCCACCTCATGGCTTGTCTCCTCCTCCCATCATCTTCCATTACAAAGGTTGTAACCAATTACTACCCCTCTTGTCATGCATTCTGCTCAGGGTGGGTCTGCTGGCTAGCACAATCCACTCCAAAAGTTTAATCCTTGTCCTATTTTCTTATAATTCTTCTCAAGGAAACATGTCTCTCGTCCTTTGTCAATCAACTGAGTAAATTTGTATAGTTATCCCATTTAAGGCATTAAATTCAACCTCAATGCTAAAGTTAAAAATCCCAACTTCCTCAAGCAATCTCCCTTCGCCAAGATTTGGAATTTGTGTCCTAGTTTCTTAGTCATTTAATTTTTAATAAAAATACTTACAATGATTATAATAGGAGAATTTGAAGAGGGGTTGCCACAACATTATCTCCAGACCCACTTCCAAGGTATCCATGCAATTATATTATCATATTGTTTTTAAACAATCGCCCTTAGCTAACCCAATGTTTTCCTGGATGAAAGGCCAAGCCTCATTTGTAGTGGCTTCAAGCATTTTCTTTGCGATAATAGATTTTAGATGAACTTATAACTCCCCTTTCCTCCTTCTACTACAAGTTAGCATAGTTAATGTAATGTAGTATACTCACATACCTCTATAGATAGCCATACCACCCCTCCATTTAATGAAATCCCCTCCACAAAGTAGTTGACATAACCCCTAATTCCATTGATCCCCTTGATATGTACCCATTAAAAATTTAATAATAACAATTATTATATTTTCCCATAACATAACAATTATTAAATATTATTTTACTATAAAATATTAATATATTATTCTTATTAATATTAATATATTGTTTTTATTATTATTGATTTATTCGTGATTCTACTCATTACTCTACTCTTCTATTATTTATATTAAACAATTCTTCTCTTAATGAGTTCTTTGTCCGTGACCTTATTAATAATATCTTTCTTTATTATAATTTAATTCATAATTAATAATATTAATATTATTATATAGTTAATATGGTGAAATAATATTAATTTTTAATAATCATTATTATATGTTTATTAATAAATATTTAAGCATTTTTGCAAGTGATTATTTATCATCCTTCCCCTTCCCTTATTCTTTCCCTTATTAATATGTTTGTTACCTTACTTCTTATCATTTTAATAATTTACATATATTTGAGCTTTTCTATAACTTTTATTAATAAATTATTAAATATTTCTTCTATTTTATATTTTTTGGTTTTTCTTAATTTTTGGATTTTTTTTCTTTTATTTAATTTTCATTAAAATTAGATTTCTTTCATCTTTTTATTTTGGTAATGAATCAAATTTGATAACATATAAATTTCTCAATATAATATACTAGGTTCATAAAATCTATTCATCATTATAGATTTATCTTAAGTACAGATTTAACATGATTAAAGAGGGATCAAATTTCTTTGTGTGCAAACTTGTTTAGAGTGTAAAATACAGTATGTTATTTTTCATTATTTAAATTGTATTTTTAAATACTAAATAGAGTATAGGTAGGACCAAATAAACGTTTTAACCAGAAAAACGATATATACATAATTTTTTTTAAATGAAATATAATGTATACACAATTGACATTAAAATATTTTACATAACATGTACATGTAAACATTTTATGGCACAAATTAAAATAGATTTTATTACAAACATATTTTTAACTATATGTCAATATTAATTAGTGTTAAAATATTTTATCAATAACTAAATTATAAGATTTAAACATCTTACACATTTTTTTTACTTCTAAATGCTTTAAGTCATTCATCTATGACTATTTCCATGAGAGGTAGTTGTAACTGTCTAATTTCTCATGATTTTTGAAAAGTCCACTTAACACTGGTTGCATCTCATTGCATTGGGTGATGCTCAGAGGGGTGAAGAAGTGGGATTGAAACTAGTGAAATGAATCACCTAGCATCAATCATCACTTTCCACGCTTGCACCAGGTAATGAGAAATTCCCGGGAGGTCAACCATCTCGGAACTCCTCTGGCTCAAGCACGCTTAACTATGGAGTTTTTCCCTACAATCAAGCCCACTTAGCTTGCTACCCCATTTACAAAACGTTAGCGACTATTATGCCTCATGAGCCATTCAATAGTTGCTAAGGTTTTGCAACTGTGGTAGCAATCTAAGTGGGCTTGATTGTGGGGAAAAGCTCCACAGTTAAGCATGCTTGAGCCAAAGGAGTTTTGGGATGGGTGATCTCTGGGGAATTCATGGTTACTAGCTGCAAGTCCCAAAAGTGATGATTCAAGCTCACGCTTGGTGATTCATTTCACTAGTTTGAATCTCATTTCTTCACCCGTGTAAGCATCACTCGATGCAATGACTCGATGCAATGAGTAGTCAGTTACGACTCTCTCTCATGGAAATGATCATAGATGAATGATTTACTTAATACAGTTTAATTTCAAAAATGATATCTAATATAATGCACTACGGAAACCCCTCATAACATATGGACATTATTTTTCTATTAGAATATAATTTTTATTTTAAAAAGAAATAAACCCAGATACAAACTTACACATGTCCTCTTATTGAACTATAAAATAAGCCTCTCCACACAATCATATAACAAATTTTATAAGAACAAAAAAATTCAATAATCTAAATATTAATTACAAGCTAAAGTTCATTGTCTAGGTAAGAACCCAAATCGCTCTCCGTTTACAGTTTTATCAGAAATGGGCTAACAAATATTTATAATTCCATTCAGTTGTGTAAATTGGAATTCTCGTAAATTTAAGTGAACGTACCGCCATTAACCATATTAATATTGTAGTTTTAAAGTAAACAAAATTCAGAGTTGAAAATATTCCAATTTTAGCTGTAAAATGCGAGACAAAACACTTCCCCAAAATAATGCCGGAAACTGAGGGATTTGCTTTGAAATTAGCATATGCCAAGTTCATCGCTCAGGAGAAATAGTTTGGCTGGACGTTAAGGCTTTCGTCCTATTCACAAATAGTCAACGTAAGATTGCCCCGCCGTAGGGCACCCTACATCTGAAAAAAAATTAACCAGTCAGAAGTAAGTGGGAGTGGTGATTAGCGATATGAATAGTTTTAAGTAAGGTCTGGTACCCACAGGTGTTGAGCTCTAAAACAAGGCAATGTACACGTGAAAGCTGTTCCAGCTCGATTTCCCAACTAAAAAATAAATAGAAATATAGAGCAGCTTCCTCGTTATTCATTTAATGCCTGCGGTCGAAACGATGAGGACTTTTGTTTCGTCATGGTTGGTTGTTGCTTGTTTTGCGCTGCCGTGTTCATCTTTTCCGGAGAGAGGCGTATGAATATGGGAAAGCGTACCTCAGTGAACAAGGACAAATAGAAATTCTGATTCAACGAAGCACTAATACGCTACGCTGGTTCGACGGCGACATCCCAGTTGTTTGAACTAGTTGGTGACCCAAAATCATGTATGAATAGGTATGGCTTCGTTCCGGGCGCGCCTTCCTTTGACAGCGCCGCAGTCGGTGACAAAAAAATCTTTATATGAATATGGATAATTTATCTCCTTGGACTGATTGATGATGTGGTTGATACTAAGTGGAGAGGATCATATCATCGAACCTAACCTATGGTCAAGATGTGACCATCAAACTGCACCCTCAAAGTCTGTAGGACTTTCACCATCTCTGTATGGTGTCACATTTACATTATGTATAATGTGCTTAAAGTACCTTTCAACTTCCTTTAAAATTTGTCGAGGCCTATGATTCAAGACCATCCAAGGTGTACACTTAATGCCAGTCCATGGGGATTTTGGAACGTCATCTTTAATCCTATAATAAATTCAGTTATTGGAGAGTCGTGCCATAATGTGCTTAAAGTACCTTTCAACTTCCTTTAAAATTTGTTGAGGCCTATGATTCAAGACCATCCAAGGTGTACACTTAATGCCAGTCCATGGGGATTTTGGAACGTCATCTTTAATCCTATAATAAATTCAGTTATGGGAGAGTCTTGCCATAAAGTTAATTGTTATTTTTTTTTAACATGTTGGATATGTATCACCTTCACTTGTCTTATATGTAAATAAAAATCAATTTTATCAAAGTTATTAGCCGATAGTGATCCATACCATGGGACTATAGTGAAGTGATCAATTTGAGTGGACTATTTTCATATGCTTTTTTAAATCAATGTTTTAAAGTAATTAAACTAGTAATTGCATGAAATGTTGCAAAGGAAACGTCTTAAGATCAATATATAGCAATAATTAATGCTTCATGACTAGTCTTGAAATGACTAGTATTGGATAGATTTCATGACTAGTCTTGAAATGTGTTTTGGAAAAGGCAATGACTAGTATGCAAGAAATGGAAGGAAACCTTAATTTGGTTTAAGTTCTGTAGGAAATCAAACACGAAATTCAAAAGATTCACTGTAAAGGACTCGACTCCTATTGACTCATCCAATGGTTGATCTTAGATATTAATAGTCTTTAATGTTTTTTGTGGAAATTTTATAATGTTTTAAGTTAGACCGTGATTGACATAGTAATGTAGCTCTAGCTACAAGTCAAAGGAAGAAACTATTTCAATATTGGTTGGCTTTTAATTCCTTAAGATGACCAACAGGCCTGGTTTCCTCCGGGAAGGTTGAGGCCACTAACTGCTTATGTCTATGTATGGCAATCTGCCCTCTTTTTGATAAATAGAAAATGGTAAGGCTCTACTGTTTCGGGGAATTAACACCCTAGAGGTTGGTTGGGATTCAACCTCCACAGAGCAGGGGCGTACTACCGCCATAGAACTCACCTGACCAACACCCCGTTGACTTAAATAGCGACGGAAGCGAAGATTTGAGTTGGTCCTACGTTAGAAGTAGATCCACGTGGAGTTCAAACTCCCTGCAACCGTCCTTCCTCTTTCACCTGAAATACAAGAAGAAACCAGCACAAAGGACAAGTTGTACAGTATATTTCTACTCTATATGTTAGCGAGATTCATATAAAACATTAAATAAAATGTAATAAGATAACATATGTAAATATTCTCATACATAAAAGCATACCCTGTCGTTTATTTAAGAAAGACATGTGATATACATGTTATAAATAGTACGTACAAAATAATCTATGGTGGAGAGATCACAGTCATTGAGCAACCAACGTTGGTAAATAGAATCCGTCGACCTTGCCTACGCTAAGACTCCTTCAACTAGTGCATACGAGATAACATAAGATGTGTATCTCCAAAAACAAGGTTTCTGTAATGAGAAGGTAAAACACGAAATGGAACTTAGACAGAATACCAACACAGTATAATATCAATAATTCTCTCTCTCCCTTAGGCCATACACATGAGGGCTTTTTATAGTCCCTCCAAGTAGTTTCAGCAGTTGGAAACAGTTGGCCACGGGCTGGGGTGGTTGAACTACCTGAGTAACCATCAACCCAGCGCGAAATTAGGGATTTTTTTATATATTTTTTAATCATTTTAATGGCATACGCGGAAAATTCTAGCTGTACTCGCGTATACACGCGGAAAAACACGGGCATAGTCGCGTATGGAGGATTTTACACTGTTTTTAAGTGAATTTGTCCAAGTCTGTAGGAATGGGTGCCCATAAAGCCATAAAGAAATCATGAATCATGTCAAGGTGAGAAATGATGCTATAACATCTACGAAATTTAGAAATTTTTTTTTATTGATAATTAAATTAAAATTTTGAAAGTCATTCCAAAATATACACGATTATCTATATAATTAAATCTTTAACTTTTAAAATTAATGACATTTTTGTTAAATTTCTCATCATGTAATAAAATGTGTACTTTTTACAAATATATTCATTTAATTTAATTGCCCAAGTTTTTTTTATTTCAAATTAAGATGGATGAAAATCTGTTGATTTTTTTAATTTAGGGGCTAGATTGATTCTCAAGAGAATATGCTCAACAAATCCTTAGTCTTAATGTTTATCATTACTAAATTTAAAAAATTTGATTGGTGGCATGTGGTTACCAACACAACAATTTCCTGGGGATTTGAGACTATTCCAATTTTCATAAGTTCCTCCATGATAAGTTCCTCATTATTCTTTATAACATTCATTTATATATAAACAACTTTTATCTAGAAAAATGGATCATTACTTTTAATAAATTTAATAAATTAGATTTGTGCCACCAATTTAAATTAGATTGGTGCAACCAATTTCCTAGCAATTTGAGATTATTCCAATTCTAATAAGTTCCTCTATGATAAGTTTTGCATTATTATTTATAACATTTATTTATATATAAGAAAAAATTATTTAGAAAAATTGTCCATTTTACAATAAAATGTGTAATTCCACTTTTTCTTAAGTTAAACAATATATAGACAAATGTCAAATGGAGATGAAAAAGGTAGACAATGCCTAACGTGAGCAATTTAAAGAATCCTCTGTAGAGTTAGGTGATGATTCCATCAAGATTCTCAGTAAGGGTTTAGGATTTGCAGTTTCTCCCAAAGGCATCCCAAATGAAAGCATTTTGTGCAGCATCGAGGAAGGGATTAGAGGTTTAGCTCTTAATGATAAAGAAGCATTGAGACAAGAATGCTCCCTTATTTTGAAAAAAGCCAGAACTCCCAAGAGAAACCTAAGTGTTTGGTCAATTTAGTGTGCCCTAAATTGCTACATTAATTTGTCAATCTGGGATTCGTAAGCTGACGAAGTGTGGCGCACTATATGTGAAAGATAACCTATCTCTTACTTTTTGTCGTTTTTATGGATATAAATGTTCAAGGCAATGATGTCCTTTATAATGATTTCCCAAACTTCACACTTCAAAAGGGTTTTAAAACGTGCAATGACAAAATTAATTCCTAAAAGAAAATGAAAATGTGCCACTATACTAATCAAACAAACAATGAACTATTGATCATGAAACCCATTACCCTTGCTGCTGTCTAAATACAAAAGAAACTTTGATCAAAGAAATCCAAGAATTGCAAGAAAAGTAAAGCTAAAATCAAATTACATCAACTCATATTCTGACCACTCACCATTAGTCTCGCTATGGCTTTCGGAGGTAATCATAAACAACTTGAGCAATCTGATATCTAATTTGCAGAAAAATAAACTAATATCAAATTACACACTCATACTTCAATCCCTCACCATTAGTCTCGCTATGGCTTTTGGAGGTAACTGATAATGACATGAGCAATTTAATATCTAACTTGCAGAAAAATAAACTAATATCAAACTACACACTCATACTTCAATCCCTCACCATTAGTATCGCTATGGCTTTCGGAGGTAACTGATAATGACATGAGAAATTTAATATCTAACTTGCAGAAAAATAAACTAATATCAAACTACACACTCATACTTCAATCCCTCACCATTAGTCTCGCTATGGCTTTCGGAGGTAACTGATAATGACATGAGCAATTTAATATCTAATCTAACTAATAAAGCAAATGTACAAAACTGAATTAAATAAAATAGTGCTGGAATTAAAAGCTAAGAAAAATAAATCAGCAGAAGGACAAGACTGATTCCATGTCATTAGTCATTGTAAAATTATGTGCAAATGCCCGGGCTGCCTACTGTAATCTGGAATAGAAACACTGATCAGATAACAACAGTATAAAGTATGAAAAATTATGAACAAAAATAAAACGTTAATACCATAAAAGATGTAATATATACACGTGAATGACTATGGCACAATGAACGTAAGGAAATGAAGCATGAAACTATACAGTAATACAGAAAACCTCGGCGTGTGTAGGGGACCTCTGCACAATCCTCGGGAAGTAGCTATCAAACACGAATTATGCTTATGAACAGAGTCTTCTCATATATTTAAAATGCAGTCATAACAAAGAAATAATGTCACGGCACAGTGGGATTTCTTGACAGCCAAAATTACATTACAACAGCTAACTACTATGCGTATGAGAACGCATTATTTATAACAGAGGAAGACATAACTAATTTCCTACAATCTGCGCTGATAGAAGACACGTGAACAACCACGTCCAGAAATCTAGCATTATGGCTGCCGTGAAGATTAAATATATGGAGAGTGGCCGTTGGATTCGGCTTATGGATCCGTTCATAGGTGTTGATATGTGCCCCGTGATTTAGAAATGGCCACGCAAGTCTTCACGTGGTGAAAAACAGAGTTCTGTCACCGTAGGACTCTTAGGTTGACCGCCTCTTGGCTACTTTTGACCACGGCCTTCTTTGGTGAATTCGACTGAGCCAGTAGGACTCGGTCCGTGTCCATGTCATTTCAAATTTTCCCATGTGGCTCGATTTTCCTGAAGACACCTGCAATATAGACTTTAACAAAATGGCTACGGAAAGTTGCAGCAGCTGCGGAAAGTGACAAGATTCCGCAGCTCAATGAGCAAAAATCTAATTCAAATAGCAGACACAAAACATAGTTAAAAACCACTTTAAATGCTCTTTTATGATTAATGTGCAATGATGTTGATGACTTATGAGGTCCAAGTAAATGGAAAAAATCTAGAAAGGTGTATATCAAAGATGCAAGTTCGGGACTCAACATACCCCCACTGTGAAGGTGTTCCATGTCCTCATGTAACCAAAATTTTGATCATCCTCCTTTAATTCATATGCTCTGATACCTTTGCCAGTACATCCAGTCCTCTTCTCTTCTTTCTTGGTTTTGCTAACATCCTAGGCTTCTTCATCAAGCATCTGAATTTGAGATTAATCAGTGCTCTACTTATCTTCTTGCATTTCTTCTTTAATTTCCTGTTCTTTTTGTGCCACAGTCCTAGATGTAGCATAGTGTTGTCATGAATGATCTTGTCTAATCTGCTTTGCTCCTTTAATGCTTCATTTTCATTTTTAATATGTCTATTTAAAACCTCCAACTCAAAGACTTCTTGTTTCAATGATTGGACTAGAGCTTCTTGTGCTGTGTGAAGCTGAGTAGATGAAGTGCTGGGACCCGTGGCTGTTCTTTCTAAGGATTCGATGTAATCATACACCTCTTGCTGCTTTGGATCTATCTCGGGTGTCGTTTTCCTTGGGCTGTCCCCAAAATGCTGTGGAGGAGAATTGACTTCAAAATCTGGCCGAAAAGGACTCATGTCAACATCTTGAGGACTAGTTTCAATGTTTGACTGAGAATGAGGTGAACTATGGCCAGCTGGAGTTTGTTCAGGTGTTCCTTCTCCCAAATCAATAAAATGGGGTCCTTTTTTTTGTGCTTTCCTCCACTTTCCTTTAAGCCTGCTGCTTCTTCTTACATGCTGTGGACCACTGTCTTTTTGCTTCTGTTTTTCTCTTCCTTTCTTTTTGGCCATGGCTGACTGTTCCTGAAGGTGAACTAGTCTCTCAGACAATACTTGATGGTCTTCTTCTGAGGAAGGGGTTTGATGCACAACCTCAATGCTTCTTTTCTCTTTTGTTGGCTTTTTAACCTCAGTCTTTTCCTTCCTCCTTTTAGACAGTATTTCTTCTCTACTAGTTCTTTCAACTGTGTTAGTAGGAGTGCTTTGAGTTTTATCACTTGTTCTCTTTCTTCTACTTCTTTTTGATGTACTGCCTTCAGGGGTTTCTTGAGGTTCTTCAAAGAAATTTCTAGTTAAAAACTGCTCCCAGGTGTCCTCTTTCTCTTTTAATTGTTTTTCTATCAAGATTTTCATGAGACCATGATGATACAAATGTGGTTCTACGTCCCCCAGATGCTTTTGGATGGTTACAGACATCTTTTTCAAACTGTTTAGTAAAAAATATGGCAGATTGAGGGTCTGGTTATCTAGGAAATTCATCAACAGTCGGGTATGATACATGTACATTGATCCAAAACGTCCCTCACACGTGATAAATTTTTGAATAACCAACAGTAAACTGGCCCATTCTTCTTTTAAAGCATGAACAGGAATTCCCTTTTTGAAAATGGTGACATCCATACCTGGGTTACGTAGGATCACTCTCCAGGCTTCCTCACCAATTCTCTTGTTCTTGAACTAGCGTTCACCTTCTTGAGGGAGTTCTGTAGCAGCTGCTATGGATGTCTCAGTCACTGTAAATTTGAGGTCCCCAATTTCCACCTCCAGACCGTTGAAAGACCTCGCAAAAGCTTTTGTTACCTCCTTATGGTAGCCTTTGAACTTTTGAATAAATCGAAGCCATTTTGCCTTTTTCAATATATCTTTGACTTGTGGGTATCCTTCCATAAATTTGGGTCCCTCTGGTTCTGCCTTCAACAACCGACCCATCCTTCCTTCTGTTCTTTAAAAACTCATTTGCGTGAGGAGGGTTTAGCGGAGGTAAGATGACTGAATTAGCGGAAATGAACAGGGTTTATGAAGAAGACCAGTGACTGTAAGAGGATATCAGAGAATAGGTACACGGAATGAAGCGGAACAGAGAACAAAATAGGATGAAGGCTTATGTGAGCATGGTGGAAATGTAGCCGTGAGGTCAATAGAACAGTAGGGGGAGTAAAGTGCATCTGGCAGTATTTAAAATTGGGTGGCTGTAGAGTAGACGCAAGCACGTTTATGAAACGGCTGCGGATTGGCTGACAGAAGCCGTAGTCAAATCAACCACGTTCCATAATTACAGGTGGAGTATCAAAGTATAGTCGAACACGAGTGAAGACTGGAGGCTTGATTATGAGACCATTTTTAAAAATGAATGCAAGGATTATGGGCGAATCGTATAGAGATTGTGGAATGGTTATGGAGTTATCAACGCAATCATTGCATATAATGGAGCTATGGTTTATAACTATGTAAAAATGTGCTTGAATGCCATTTTGAAATAAATTTCTACTCATACCTTGGAATTCTTGCCATTTTTCATTAGTCTTCAATCAGTTGCTCCTCGTTGATGCTTTTTAATGCCACAGGTCTTCATACCTACATTTGATTTCATGACTGTTGAACTAATCATCTGACTGTAATTTTTTTTTTTTTTTTGAAAAACAGAGTGGTGGCTGCAGAAACTGCTTCTGGCTGCGGAAACTGGTGTCATCTGCGGAAACTGACACAACAATTATTTGGGTGAATGGAGATGGATAGATGATAACTGACTGAATGAAAATGGTCATAAATTTTTTTTTATTGGTGAAATGAAATGAAATAGATGAAATGGAGTGAAATGAAATGAAGTGAAGTGGAATGAAATGGAGTGGATTGTCATAAAACTTGCGAAATGAGAGAGAGAGAATTTTTTTTTTGTGGAAAATATAGGGTGTCAGGTGTTCCTGATTTTCACCCTACATTTTCTGTATAAGACTGCCAATCAGTGATTGGTTTTCAGGCTTATACAATTTTTTTTTTTTTTTTTTAAACTGAAAAGAACAAAGGCTAGGCTGGTGGAGAAGAAGGATTCTTCTTCATCAGCCTTATTGCAGAATTATCTTGAAACATTTTGAAAAATTCCTCTTTTGAGAGTGGCTTATGATAGATCTTTAATCTGTGGCCATTCACAATAAGAGGAGTTTGATATTCATCAATGGTCTTGATTCTTACCGCTCCATTGCTAAAGATCTTGTCAATCTCATATGGCCCAAGCCAATGAGTCTAAAATTTTCCTTTAAAATCTTTAAACTTAGAATCAAATAGCAATGCCCAATCTCCTTCTTGAAAATTCTTCTCTTTGATGTATTTTTCATGCCATTTAGCTCTTTGATATTGAACTAGATCAATTCTTAGAATTGCCTCTTGTCTGATCTCATTTAGCTCATTCAACTTCTCCATTCTATGCTTTTGGGCTTCTTATAGATCCATCCCCAAATTAACTGCCATCTTGAAGGTTTTGAATTGGAACTCAATGGGGAATAGGACTTCTTTCCCATAAACAAGTTCATAGGGAGAATGTCCTGTTGTATTTCTCCATGTAGTTATGTAGGCCCACAAGGCTTCAGAAAGCCTTTCTGCCCAATCTCTTATGTGTAGATGAACAGTTTTGGTGATGATACTTTCAAGAACTTTGTTTGTAGACTCCACTTGACCATTTTCTTGCGGATGGTAAGGAGTATATCTTCTGTGCTTGATTTTGTATTCTTCCATCAGCTTCTCCACCAGGTTGGATGTGAATTTGCTTCCTTGATCTGTCACAATTTCTCTTGGAACACCAAAGCGAGTAAAAATATCCTCATAAAGAAAATTAACAACTGAATTTTCAGTAGCAGACACTAATGCTTTGGCTTCCACCCATTTAGTAACATAATCAGTACAAACCAATATATACTTATTTTGCTTAGATGGTGGATTAATAGGTCCAATGAAATCTAAAGCCCATTTTTCAAAGGGTTCGATGAGTACCTATGGTTGCAATGGCATTTCATTTGAAAGGGTAGGCTTCCCTACTCTTTGGCAGCTGTCACACCTTTTGACATATTGTTTTTCATCTTTGAAGAGGGAAGGCCAACAATATCCTAAAGAGAGGATTTTATAGGCTGTCCTTTTATCAGCAAAGTGTCCGCCGCATGGTTCATCATGGCATGCCTTGAAGATATTAGGTATTTCATCCTCCCTGACACATCTTCTGATCACAAGATCTGGCCCTATTTTGAACAATTCATTAGAAATCCATGAATATTTTGAACTTTCCTGAATAATCTTTCTTTTTTCACTTGGAAATAAATGTGGAGGCAGTTTCCCTGTAAACAAATAGTTATCAATATCTGCATACCAAGGGGTATTAGTAGTTACTGCAAACAAGTATTCATCAGGAAACTTATCCTCTACAGGAGAATCTTCTTTAGTATTCTGAATCCTAGACAAGAAATCAGCTACTGTATTTTGTTTCCCTGGTCTATCCAACACAGTAATATTGAATTCCTGCAAAAGTAGGAGCCATCTTGTCACTCTACCATTAGTAACAGGTTTTTTCATTAGATATCTAATCGCAGAATGATCAGTATGAATAAAAGTTTCATAGCCTATTATATAATGTCTAAACTTATTGATTGCATGAACAACAGCTAAAAACTCTTTTTCAGTTACAGTATAGTTCAACTCAGTGGGAGTCAAATTTTTACTGGTATAGTAAATGGCATAAGGGACTAAATCCTTTTGACCCAACATAGCTCCTAGAGCTGTATCTGAAGCATCTGTAGAAATATGGAAAGGGAGTTTCCAATTTGGTCCTTTCAAGATAGGTGCTTCAGATATTCTTGTTTTCAAAGTTTCAAAGGCTGATTGACAATCAGGATCCCATTTAAATTCACAGTCTTTTGTAAGCAATTTGAAGAGTGGGGATGCTATTTTAGTGAAGTTTTCTATAAATCTTCTATAGTAACCAGTAAATCCTAGAAAACTTCTAACATCTCTTTGACAATTTGGAATAGGCAACTTGGAGATGACTTCAACTTTTGATCTATCACCTTTAATTCCATCTCCTGAAATATGATGTCCTAAAACAATCCCTTCAGTAAACATCATAAAGCATTTTTCATGGCTTAATGAAAGGTTTGTTTCTTTACATCTTATAAGGAATTTTTCCAAATTTTCTAATGCCTCTTCAAATGAATTACCATAAACTATAAAATCATCCATATAAACTTCTACACAATCATGGATTAGATCAGAAAAAATTCCTAGTACTGCTCTTTGGAATGTTGCAGGTGCATTACATAACCCAAAAGGAAGCACTCGATAGGCAAAATTTCCCCATGGACAAGTAAATGTGGTCTTATCTTGATCTTTAGGTGCTACCTGAATTTGATTATAGCCACTAAAACCATCCAAAAATGAAAAGTACTTTTTACCTGCTAATGTATCTAATACCTGATCAATAAAAGGCAAAGGAAAGTGATCCTTCAAAGTCGCTTTGTTCAATTCCCTATAATCAATGCATACCCTCCATTTACCATTCTTTTTAGGCACTATAACCAAAGGAGAAACCCATCGGCTATCTGAAATTGGATAAATGAAGTTTACATTGAGAAGTTTTTGGAGCTCTTCTTTCACTATCTCCCTAAGATTTGGATTCATCCTTCTTTGAGGTTGTCTGATTGGTCTACTGTTTTCCTCAATATAGATATGATGGATGCAAGTCTTAGGATCAATACCTTTCATGTCAGTATACTCCCATGCAAATGCAGTAGAATGTTTTTGCAAAATTATGGTTAGTTCTTCTTGTTGTGACTTCTCCAAATGTTTGTTGATATTCAATGTTTTTCTTGGAAAAATCTCAATAGTAGAACTACCAAACTCTTCCATAGAGTAAAGAGACATTTGTCTTGATGATAAATATTCTATGTCAGATTCCAACCGAAATTGTGTGGGGTCATATTCTGAAGATGTCTCAAAATTTTCTAATGTGTTCAGAATTTGACTATCCTCACTGATTTCAGAAATGGTAAAGACAGGTTGTATAGTGTCCTCATCATCAACCCATTCATTGTCTCCTACTTCTGTGATTGCTTTTGCTGGAGGATACAAATTGAATTTCTTTGCCGAATTACCATTAGAAATGTACATATCCCCAGATCTACAACTAATGAAAGCATCAGCTGTGGCTAGCCAAGGTCTTCCTAAGATAAGTGGGTGCCCTCCTAGATTACTCTTGGGAGTCAAAATCATAAAATCTACTGGATATTCCCAAGAATATAAGGAGACTGAAATATCTTCTAATACACCATCTGGTTTGATAATTGATCGATCTGCAAGTTGCAGTAAAGTAGGTGTAAAAAGAAGATTAGGAAGTTTTATCTGTTCCATAATCTGTCTACTCATAATGTTGATAGCAGCCCCTAAGTCAATCAATGTGTTTGGAATTTTTATCCCATTTATATGTGTCTTGACAATTGGACTACCCGGATCTATATATTTCTGCATGGTAATTTTTCCCATCATGATATCTGCAATTTTTCCTACGAGGTGGATTCTTCTTGTATCTCTTAGTTTCCTTCCTGGTCTTTTGAGACTCAACTCCTTTATTGTTTTTGCTAGAATAGGATCCTCTCTAATGGCTTGTAGCAAGGGAATCTTGATACAAACATTCTTTAATTCATCTAGAAAATCATAGTTAGGCAACAAGATTTGTTTTTCCACCCCTTTATCAATTTGTAATCTTTCAGGGAAAGGAGGTGTGGATGAAGATGCAGGTTGCTCAACTATAGGAGTTGTGGGGGATAAATTTTCTTTCTCTTTTTGAATGTTTGAGTTTTGAAGAGATGCTTCCTCGGAACCCTTATTGACTTTAAGAGAGTCCTCCTTAGAGGTATCTTGCTCTTGGATATCTACAGAAGGTTTTTCTAAAACTCTACCAGACCTGAGTTGTACATCATTGAGACGAACAATCATATAGGTAGGAAATTGTTGTCCTTCTATCATGTAAGTGTTCTGAGGATTTTTATTGTTAGGATTTGGCAAGGGCTGAGCTGGAAGTTGATTTTTCTTTTGTTGGAATGGAAGCATGAGTTGAGGCTTTGGATTTTGTTGAGAAGGTTGTTGTTGTGGAAATGGAAATGGAAGTTGTAGATTTGGGTTTGGAAATTGTGGAGTTTGTTGATTTTGAAAAGATGGAGGATATTGATAAAATTGAGCAAATCTCCCATAAGGATTTTGCATACCTTGTACCCATGGCTGATATGAATTTTGAGGTTGGGGCCAAGGTTGTTGCCGAGGATTCCAATTTGGTGGGGTTGAAAATTCATAGGGTTGTTAAACCCTTGAGTTTGTTGCCCCTGCCAAGGTCTTCTTGCAACAAAACAGAGAGATTCTACTGAATTTGGATCTTCTTGAAAGACAACTTTGAGTCCAGGAATTGAAGGACAATCCTTGGTCTCATGATTCTCTGAGAAAATCATACATGTTTCTACAAATTTTGCATCCAAGGGACATTCCCTTAAAGCATGTTTCTTCCTACATTTCGGACAAAAGATGGCTAGAGCATCTGTTTCTGCTTTCTGCTTGTTTTGAATTTTAAGGGTGTCTAGTTTTTCACTAAAGCCCCTTAAGATATCAGTTTTGAATTCATCAAGCATATTTCCAATCTCTGCCCTACTTACTGATCCAGTTGCAGATTTGTTTGCCCTGATAAGAGAAGGATCTCTAGGCCCTTTTCCCGTTTTAGATTTTCCCCTTGAGAGATGGATACATAGTTCTGTTATGTCACGAAGTGCAAGTTGAGAAATGTCTCCTTTCCCCATCATGTTTAAAATATCTACCCATTCATCTCTGATGGATTTTAATAGAAGGGCTTTCAAAGTTTCCTCATCTAAGTTGTTCATCTTTGCTCTTTTTAAGTTGTATTGAAATCTTTCAAGTAAATCCTCCAAATTTTCATCTTCTTTTTGCACCATTTTGAATACCTCATCCTTGTGATTGGTGGGCATGCAATAGTCCAGGTATCTATCCAAAAATTTTTGTTTCATATCATTCCAAGTCCTAATAGATTGGGTGGCTAATCCCATGAACCATTTCAAAGCGGCTCCCTTCAATGTTGAAGGAAACAGCTTGAGTTTTTGAGAGTCTTCCATATAGTCATAGGTTCGGCACACGACTTCAAACTCAAACAGAAATGTTTCAGGATCCTCACTTCGCAATCCATAAAATTTGGGGAGGACAGATGGTGAGATGTTTTTCATTGTTGTATGAGTTTCCTCATCAACTATAGGGAATCCAAACGAGTTGTCTCCTTCCCTATTTCTTCCATTATTACCTCCACCTCCACCATTGTTGCCTCCATTATTTCCTCCTCCTCTACCTCTACCTCTACCTCCGAATCCATCTATTATTTCCTCTGTCATGATAGTTTCTTTAGAGTTCCTCAAAGTCCTCTGGTTCTTTTATCAAGGGAGGATGAGAGGGAGTCTCTTCCTTTTCTTCTTCAGGTGATTCTACTTCTTTGATTACAATATACTCTCCTGTAGAAGTAAAGAAAGGGTCTTCTTCTAAATGAGATTTGGTAGATGGTGTAGGAGAATCCTCTAATTCAGCTGCTCCTTGAATTCCAAGAATATTAAGGTTAGGGGTAAATGGTGGTGAATCTTGTCTATGCCTTGAAGAAGATGGAGTTGTGAAAATTGAACTCTTGGCTCTAGCTATAAACCTTCCCCTAGAATCTCTTGCTCTATGCATGTCATTTTTTTTATTTTTTAAGTTGGGCTAATAATTCTCTTTCTCATCTTCCAGGTCACACTAGGTGCAAGAAGAGAGCATACTTAATAAATTATTGAACCAATAACTCTCTTTTCTGATCCTCCAGATCACACTAGGTGCAAGAGGAGAGCATACTTCAAGAAGTTATTAAGTTTTCCCTTCTTTATATATATATATATATTTTAAGAAATTGGCTACCTAGTTACACTTCCCCGGCAATGGCGCCAAAATGTTTGGTCAATTTAGTGCGTCCTAAATTGCTACATTAATTTGTCAATCCGAGATTCGTAAGCTGACAAAGTGTGGTGCACTATATGTCCAAGATAACCTATCTCTTACTTTTTGTCGTTTTTATGGATATAAATGTTCAAGGCAATGATGTCCTTTATAATGATTTCCCAAACTTCACACTTCAAAAGGGTTTTAAAACATGCAATGACAAAATTAATTCCTAAAAGAAAATGAAAATGTGCCACTATACTAGTCAAACAAACAGTGAACTATTGATCATGAAACCCATTACCCTTGCTGCTGTCTAAATACAAAAGAAACCGTGCTCAAAGAAATCCAAGAATTGCAAGCAAAGTAAAGCTAAAATCAAATTACATCAACTCATATTCTGACCCCTCACCATTAGTCTCGCTATGGCTTTCGGAGGTAATCATAAACAACTTGAGCAATCTGATATCTAATTTACAGAAAAATAAACTAATATCAAATTACACACTCATACTTCAATCCCTCACCATTAGTCTCACTGTGGCTTTCGGAGGTAACTGATAATGACATGATCAATTTAATATCTAACTTGCAGAAAAATAAACTAATATCAAACTACACACTCATACTTCAATCCCTCACCATTAGTCTCGCTATGGCTTTCGGAGGTAACTGATAATGACATGAGCAATTTAATATCTAACTTGCAGAAAAATAAACTAATATCAAACTACACACTCATACTTCAATAGCTCACCATTAGTCTCGCTATGGCTTTCGGAGGTAACTGATAATGACATGAGCAATTTAATATCTAATCTAACTAATAAAGAAAATTTACAAAACTGAATTTAATATCTAATCTATACTAAGTAAGAAGTCTCTAGTCTATTTCTTCAAGCATTGCTTTTATTCAAAAATGGTTAAGATGCTTTTATACAGGGTGTGCCTTGAAGAAGGAAAATTTGTAGCAGACAGAGACTTCTTATTTAGTATATTATCTCTCATAAATGCTATTCACCCTCTACATTTTGAGAGCCTCATTTCTTATAACTATGCAAGATAAAAAAAAAAAATCTCAACATAGGAATGAACATACATATGATTATTTTTTTTATAATCCTTTGTTGAGAAATTTATATAAGCAATATTTTCGGAGTTTCGCTTTTAAAATTTATTTTTCTTTTAGTTTTTTCTTTCTTCATTTTTAATTTTTTCGCTAATTTCTTTTCTTACTTTAGTTTAGGAATTGTTTTACTTTTTCTTTCAGTTTTGATTTGATTTTGGTGACTTTTCCATGATTTATGTGAAATGACTTTTTCTTACCTTATAGTTGTTTATAAAACAGTGCTGGAATTAAAAGCTAAGAAAAATAAATCAGCAGAAGGAAAAGATTGATTCCATGTCATTAGTCATTGTAAAATTACGTGCAAATGCCCGGGCTGCCTACTGTAATCTGGAATAGAAACACTGATCAGTTAACAACAGTATAAAGTATGAAAAATTATGAACAGAAATAAAACGTTAATACCATAAAAGATGTAATATATACACGTGAATGACTATGGCACAATGAACGTAAGGAAATGAAGCATGAAACTATACAGTAATACACAAAACCTCGGCGTGTGCAGGGGCCCTCTACACAATCCTCGGGAAGCAGCTATCAAACACGAATTATGCTTATGAACAGAGTTTTCTCATATATTTAAAATGCAGTCATAACAAGGAAATAATGTCACAGCATAGTGGGCTTTCTTGACAGCTAAAATTACATTACACCAGCGAACTACTATGCATATGAGAATGCATTATTTATAACAGAGGAAGACATAACTAATTTCCTACAATCTGCGCTGATAGAAGACACATGAACAACCACGTCCAGAAATCTAGCATTATGGCTGCCGTGAAGATTAAATCTATGGAGAGTGGCCATTGGATTTGGCTTATGGAGCCGTTCACAGGTTTTGATATGTCCCCCGTGATTTAGAAACGGCCACACAAGTCTTCACGTGGTGAAAAACAGAGTTCTGTCACCGTAGGACTCTTAGGTTGACCGTCGCTTGGCTACTTTTGACCACGACCTTCTTTGGTGAATTCAAATGATCTAGTAGGACTCGGTCCATGTCCATGTAATTTCCAATTTTCCCATGTGGTTCGATTTTCCTGAAGACACCTGCAATATAGACTTTAACAAAATGGCTGCGGAAAGTTGCAGCAGCTGTGGAAAGTGACAAGATTCCGCAGCTCAATGAGCAAAAATATAATTCAAACAGCAGACACAAAACATAGTTAAAAACCACTTTAAATGCTCTTTTATGATTAATGTGCAATGATGTTGACGACTTAGGAGGTCCAGGTAAATGGAAAAAAATCTAGAAAGGTGTATATGAAAGATGCAAGTTTGGGACTCAACACTAAGTAAGGAAGAATTTTTTTCAAGGCTCTTCGCAATAATGATAACATTGTGGTACTGAAATCCGACAAGGGAGGTGTTGTTGTTCTTCTAGATAAGGATGATTATATTAGGAAAATGAATGAACATCTAGATAGTAGCAGCTACAAGAAGCTTAACTCCAACTCCATGCCCAAGGTATTAAGAGAGGTCAAGAAAGCAATCAAAAATTCAGGGTTGGGTGCCCAGCTAAAAAAGAAATTGACCCTGTCTTGTGAGGTCATGCCAAGAATTTATGGATTACCCAAAATTCATAAAGAAGGAATCCCCCTTAGACCGATTGTTAATACCATAGGGTCCCCCACCTATGAGCTGGTGAAATATGTTGCTAAGGTCTTGAAACCTCCTGTTGGAAATATTGACTCTTTCATAAAGGACTCAAGAAATTTGTCAAGCTCATTAAGGATCAGAAGGTTGAAGAAAACGACATCTTGACTAGTTTTGATGTGGTATCACTTTTCACGAAGAATCTTTTAGATGAGGCAATCCAAGTCATTAAAGATGTCACTAATCCTGGAACAACCAAGCTTGCGGAGATTTGCCTATGCTCCACTTCCTTCAGCTTCCAAGGGGAATTCTATGAACAAGTATTAGGTGTCGCAATGGGATCTCTGCTATCCCCTATTGTTGCCAACTTATACATGGAACATTTTTAGAAAAAGGCTCTTGCCTCTTATCCCTTAAAACCTAATTGGTGGAAAACATTTGTAGATGACACCAACATAAAGTGGACCCATGGTAAAGAGAATATTGAAGGATTTTTTAATCACCTCAACTCCATTTCCACAGAGATTAAGTTCACAATGGAGGTTGAAGAAAATATGAGAATTTCTTTTTTGACGTTCTTGTCACTAGGAATGATGATGGAACTCTTGGGCACCAAGTGTTTAGAAAGAAAACCCATACTGATAGCTATCTCCATGATGAGTCCTACCATCATCTAGCTCAAAATTTTGGTGTCCTTAATACCCTTGCCGTCATATCCATGAGGATTTTTGATGCTAAACACCTGAGCGAAGAAATCGGTCACCTATCATCTGTATTCAGGGATTTAGGTTATAAGAGAGAGAGATATCAAAAAAGCCCTTAAAAGATCTGAGGGTTCGATCTTACCTCGGAATCACCATGAACCTCAAGAAAACATCGGTAGAGTTTTTATACCATACATTAAGGGGGTTACTGATAAAATCGCCAAGGTTCTGAGAAAGAACGATATTTTCGGTCAATTTTCAGCATCAGGGACTATTAGGCAAAAGATGTGATCAGTTAAAGATGGCATAAACCCTGAACAACTTAAAGGAGTGTACAAGATTTACTATTCATGTGGGAAAAGTTATATTGGTGAGACTGGGCGTTCACTTCAGAAAAGAGTTAAAGAGCATGGAGCTGATATCAGGTATGAATGATCACACACCTCAGCCCTTGCAGAACACTCCTAAAAAACCAAACATAAAGTACGTCTTGAAGATGCAAGGATCATTGTGAGAGAAGAGCACTATCAAAGAAGAAAAATAAGAGAGACCCTTGAGATTATAAAGCATCCAGATAATATTAATAGGGATGGGGGAGTTGAAATTAGTGACACTTGGAGACCTCTTCTTCAACAAATCTGTTCCTCCAAGACACCGTCCACCGAGGTATAGTTTTTCAGGTATATAATCTCAAGTATGTTCCTCCTCTTCTGAATTCTAATTTGGTTAAAATTAAAATTTTAATAATTATATCTGTTAATTCATTTTTATTTTGTTTAAAATAAAAATTAATTAATTAATCAATAATTATTAGTAATTTCTAAGAGTTTTCTCCCTAAATTTTTTTCCCTAGCATAATATATTAATTAGTTAATTAAAAATAAGCATAATTAATTAATATTCTTAAAATAAAAATAAATCTAAATAATTACTTCCTTTATATATATATATATATATATATATAAATATATATATATATATATAAAATAAATTAAATATATCTTTTAAATTAAACTATATACTTATATTTTATTAAAACCTTAATTATATTATAATAAATTAAATATATATTTTTAAAATTAAATTAGCCAATAGTTAATTACTCATCTAATTATTAGTAATATTCCTATAAAATTTTCCTAACATTAAAGATTAAATAGTGAATTATAATAAATATAATTAATTAAAAATTCAAAAATTAAAATAAAACTAGATATTTATTTCTTTTATTTATATATTCTATATTTTATTTAAACCTAGTATAAGTCCCAAATTAAATCATAAAATTAAATATATTTTTTAAGAACTAAATTAACCAATTTAGTTACTATATAATATAATAAATAATAGGCATAATAAAAAATTGAACTAACTAATTAGTAAATTAAATAAGCATAATAATAATAAAAATAATAAAAATAAAAATAAAAAATGAATTTTAAATCTTTATTATTATAAAAATAATGAATTAAACTTAGTAAACTATTATTAATAGAAATAAAAATGAACTTTAAATCTTTATTGTTATAAAAATTAATGAACTAATCTATTGGTAATTAATTAAAAATTTTTAATATGCATAATTAAACTAACTAAATAGTTAATAGAAATAGGTATAATCAAAATAAATCCTATATTCTTTATTTTATATATAACTTTCATTTTTAACTATAATAAAATTTATTAAATTAGAAATATAATTATTAAAATTATTAAAATAATAAAAATACAATATACAAAAACTGTGGTTGGCTCTTTACAGGAAATTTATCTCTATTAATGGTCTAAAACCTTTCTCTTAATTTCTTCATTCTAAAAGTCCTCATGATGGATCCCCGTTGAATTCGAAATGTCGACACATGTTCCTTATGTTCCTTAGTACTGTGGATAATCTGGTTAGCCCTTTAAAAAATGATCACCAGAGGAGTTGAAAAACCATCATTATTATTTATAACATTCATTTATATTAGATATCAATATATAAGCAAATTTTACTTAGCAAAATGGTCCATTTTACAATAAGATGTGTAATTATTGTTAAACAACAGATGAACAAATGTGAAATGAAATGAAAAAGGTAAACCAACAAAAAGACACATATAGCAGTTTGTAAATTAATGGCTACTTTGACTAAAAAAGGAAATAAAATCAAAATAATATTAATTTATTTATTTTTAGAATAAATTAAATGTTTAATATTTATAATTTGAATTAATTTATTTATTTTTAGAATAAATTAAATGTTTAATATTTATAGTTTGAATTTTTATTTAAAAATTCAAATTATAAATATTAAACATTTAATTTATTCTAAAAATAAATAATTTAATATTAATTTTATTTTATTTTCTTTTTTAGTCAAACTAGTCATTAATTTACAAATGGCTAGTTGGGGCTTTACTTATCTATTTAAATGGGTTACGATGAACCACATTGGCTGGTTAGAAACGAGAAGACTATATTTATTTGATGTGATTTTCACTGAAATAATTTACACACAAAGAGACACAGCGAACGAGGGTTTGAAGCGAATGCAGCGAACGAGGGTTTGAAGCCGGCGAGGTTCCTATAGATTTCGTGTGATCGAAGTGCAGGCAGCCAAAGTGGACTGGCCTCACCATGGCGGCCTCCTCGGGAGGAGGGATGCCACCCTCCTACTGTAACATTGTTAGCGGCGACCACTCTCAATGGCCATCCCAGTCAGAACCTGTTCAACAACAGACATCCCCAGTACTGGGAGCAACCTGGCAAGCGAAGATGAAAGGAAACTATTTACCAAGGGCGGTTAAAAAACCAAGATTTGTCATTCCGGAGAAGAAATTGGACGAGTATCGTGGATACATGAAGAATCATGCTCTAATCTGTAAGTTCATAGGTATATGGCCCTCAGAAAAAGAATTACTGAAATGGATTCAAACAAAATGGCAGCGCAAAGGTCACATTGATCTGAAATTAGGGGCGAAAGGTTTTTTTACAGTTATTTTTTCCAATTTAGAAGATAAAGAACGCATTTTTGATGGAGGGCCCTATTTCTACAGCAATGCAGGGCTTTTCCTCCGACAATGGGAGGAATGTTATAACCCTGAACAGGAGCAATTTCTGGCTGCTCCCGTCTGGGTTCGGCTTTTTGGGCTCCCCATAGATTTTTGGGACCCAGAAATTTTGGAGGGAATAGGAAATTCTTTAGGTTCTTTTGTTAAAATTGCAGAGTCCACTGTGCGTGGCCAATATACATCCTTTGCAAGAATTTGTGTGTACATGAATATCTCTGAACCCTTACCAGAAATGATCGAATTGGAATACGAAGGTAAAGTTTGGCAACAACTTCTAGACTACGAACATATCCCCTTTTGCTGTCGACGCTGCCATGAATATGGGCATTTGTACAAATATTGTCCTTTAAATGCCCCCCAGCAACAACCTTCCAATGTTAATACCCCTGAGAAGTTACCACGGCAAGATGAGGAAGGGTTTGTTATGGTCTCCAATAAAAAACGCCAAACGTGTTCTATAAACCCTCGCCCAGGGCCGACAACAAAACATAACCCCCCTGGCTCAGTATCAATGGAGAACAGGTATGAGGTCTTACAAGAGGAAGGTGAACCGGTAGTCCAAGAAATTGCAATGGAGGAACAAATGGTTGGACAAGCGAAGACCATACAGAAAAACAAATCTTCGAAGCGGAAAGCAGGATCGGAAGCGGAAGCATCTGAAGAGACCCCGGTGCAAGACCTCACTCCAATGGAGGTAGAACAATCCAAAGAAGACTTAAGTGCAGAAGAGAAATTGTTGAAGCGCCTTTTGTTTGAATGGCGAAATCTTGATGACCGATTCATACCAGTCGAGGAAAAGAAATTGTATAAGGAAACTTTTGAGCATTGCCTTTCAGTATAAGCCAACAAAGAAACTCAAGAACAACCAGCAGGTAAAAATGCGCCTCCCCCTTCAAAGCCAGCAAAAAAGAGAGGATGACCAACCTTCCAGGAATCAATACAGTTAGTCGGAGAAATGTTGATCAACATGGGCAAGATAATACCGTTAACAACGATATTCCAACAACTACCCAAGAATCTTTAATGAAGGTACTCTCCTGGAACATCAGAGGTCTAAACAACAAGGGTAAACAAAGACATCTGAAAGAGAAATTGCAAGCAGAGAAACCTCAAGTCATGTTATTACAACAAACCAAAGTTTCGGGACAGAAGCTACAGTTAATAATGCAATCCTTGAAAATGCAGTATGAAGTTATGGCAATTGATTCGGAGGGAACCTCAGGAGGCATAGCTATACCATGGAACGCAGTAGAGGTCAGTGCAGAGGGATGGATAGGCTGCCCCCGAATATTAACGGCTACCTTCCGGCAGATAGGCTCTGAGACCAGAATTCTAATCTCAGCTGTTTATGGACCTCCCATTCCAGGAGAGAGAGCAGGCTTTCTTCAAAGCATTCGAACTTTGAGTACAATGCATCATGAGAAGTATTGGCTACTAGGGGGGGATTTCAATATGATATTGAATCTCTCGGAAAAGAAAGGAGGGATACGAAGGGAAGATCCAGAAATGGATCTTTTCTGCGAACTGCTAAATGACTTACGTTTAGTAGACATCCCCATAGTTAATGGAAAATACACCTGGAATAATCGCAGGGGAGAGCAGCACTAGGTTGCTTCCAGGCTGGATCGATTTTTAGCAACAGAAGAATTAGTGACTCTAGATATTTACTATGAAGCTAGTATTCTCCCAACTCTAGGATCTGACCATTGGCCGATTAGACTGGAGATAGATGTGAAGGCAAATCGCCCGAATCGACCTTTTCGGTTTGAGCTGTTTTGGTTACGAGACCCTGGTTTCATGGAAAAAGTTAAAAACTGGTGGAATTCAAATCCAGTCAGGGGACACAACAAAATGCATTCTTTCCAGCTAAGGTTGAAACAGTTAAAATCAGAAATAAAAAGCTGGAACATTGAAGAATTTGGAAACATCCATCAGGACCAAATTCCCCTTAAAGAGAAAATGAAAGATATTCAGCGACTAATTATTCTTCACGGTAGAACAGAGGATTTGGCTCTAGAGGAAGGGTGCATTTTCAGTGAACAAGAGGAGAGAAGAAAACAAGAAGAGATCCTGTGGAAGCAAAAATCCCGGGTCAATTGGCTGAAATATGGAGATCGTAACACAAAATTCTTTCATAAAGCTATGCTACAACACTGCCAGCATAACATAATCTTTTCACTTAAAGCAACAAATGTAGAACGTCTAATTAAGCATGAAGAAATGGAGCAGGAATTGACGACACACTTTAAAGACCTCCTAACGGAGCCTATCCCAAATAGGCTTGCAGACATACAAAAAATAACTCAGCACATCCCTCGGCTGATTACAAGAGAACAAAATTTGGCCCTGCTACGAGAAGTCACTCTCCAGGAGGTAGAAGAGGTGGTCTTGCATCTCCCCAAGAACAAAGCCCTTGGACCAAATGGGTTTACAAGTGAATTTTTTAAAGCAGCCTGGACATTTATGGGAGCTGATATTCAAGAGGTGGTTGAAGAATCCCGTAGGAATAAGAAAGTCTATCCAGCCCTGAATGCAACTTTTCTTACGCTTATCCCTAAAAGCAAGGACGTAGATACTCCAGTGGGCTTTCGACCGATAGCACTGTGTAATGTAATTTATAAAATTCTTTCCATGATTATGGTTAATCGCTTAAAACCTTTGCTTCCCACTATAATTTCTCCAGAACAGACAGGCTTTGTCAAAGGAAGACAAATCCTCGATGGAATAGTGGTTGCCTAGGAAGCAATACACTCTCTTACGAAAGACAAACAGAAAGGATTGTTAATAAAAATGGATTTGTCTAAGGCGTATGATCGCATAAGTTGGCAGTATCTCATAGAAGTAATGCGCACTTTTGGATTTGAAGACAGATGGCTCCAATGGGTCAAATCTTTTATCTCTACGCCACATTTTTCAATTCTTTCAACATATCGAGAGGCCTTAGGCAAGGAGATCCCCTCTCTCCATTCTTGTTTATAATTGCAGCAGAAGGTTTAGGAAGACTTATTAAAGCTCATCTAGCCGAAAGAAAGATCCAGGGCCTAAAAATGTGGGGACCTCACCTTCCTTTAACCCATCAGCAATTCGTTGATGATATCCTGCTCTTCTGCATGGCAACGCTAAAAGAATGCAAAGCGATCCTCAAAATCTTGGAAATCTTCATGGATGCGTCAGGTACTCAAATCAACAATGATAAATCTAATGTTTATTTCTTTAATTGTAATGCTGCAGTGCAAAATTTTTTAGCAAGAACCTTAGGATTCCGAAAGGGATCCTTGCCTATGAAATATTTGGGAATGTATCTAAATTCAGGTCCCATTAGACAAGCAGATTGGCAAGAAATTCTTACAAGAGTGGAGAAAAGAATACAAAATTGGGCTTTCAGAGCCTTGAATGCCCCAGGGCGCCTCATTATGCTGAAATCGGTTCTTCAAGCCCTACCAGTATACCAACTATCTGGAAGAGCATGTCCGAAAGGAATTTGCTCCACATTGGTATCCATGTTCAAAAACATTTTATGGCAGGGAGCACAAGAAAAAAGGAAATGGGCTCTTGTATCGTGGGATAAACTACTTCAACTAAAGATAGCGGGAGGGCTGAGCCTTAGAGACCCCTTCATTTTAAATAATGTGCTCGGAGCTAAGCTATGGTGGCGCTGGCTATTGGGAGGGCCAGATCTATGGAAGAACATCTGGCAAACCAAATATGTTATGCCACACACAATCTCTGGAAGATTGAAGATAGACACAGTCCCAAAAGGCTCTTTAATCTGGAATTTGGCCACCACAAATAGGCATTTAATTAGAACGCACAGCTTCTGGGAGATAAGAGAAGGAGGTACAACCCTATTTTGGGAAGAGTCATGGCAACAAAGAGAAAAAATGTTTACTCGCTTAGACTTGGGGGAAATCTTCTTATACACAAACACACCAACTCAGCGATTAGTACAGCATTATTGGTGTCCAAATAATAATGATGTCTGGAGAAAGTGGAAAGATAAGAATGGGTGGGAGGCAGCCCCAGCCACGCAACAATGGGACAATTTCACCAAAGAATTAAAAACAAGGAAACTTAGACGAGTTGCAGGGCCAGATATATTGAGATGGGGATACACAACAAAAGGGCAGTTCACAATTAAAGAGGGATACTACATCCACTCCCAACAAATTTAGCATATTGCTCGGCCGCTGTGGAAAAACATATGGGCACTAAAACATTGGCCTAAAGTAGAATACTTCTTGTGGCTGCTAAGCCATCGCAGGATCCTAACTTGGGAGAACCTACAGAAAAGGGGTATGATAGGGCCTTCTTATTGCGCGCTCTGCCATGTGGAGAGTGAAACGACTGAACACCTTCTCAATACTTGTCCTTTGGTGCAGCCGATCTGGAGAAACTTGGAGCTTCTGTTCCACCAAACGGATAAAAACAATGATAGTATTCTTGAAACCATTACTAACTGGAGGAAAGGACGGTATCACTGTCAAGTGATTAATAGAGCATGGACCTTCTCATTAGGTTTCCTCCTCTGGAACATTTGGAAAGAAAGGAACCACAGAATCTTCCAAGAAACAACCTAACCATTGCAACACATCTGGCAACGTTCCATTGAAAACATTCGTGAAACAATCCTTGTTGAAAGATGGTCAGATGAAGACTGGCAAACAGTGGGGATAGAATCCCATATTTTAGAGCAACTCAACTTAAAACCACAGATGCTTTATAAAGGACTCTGGAAATATAGGCCCCCTGAACAAACTATAGAGGAACACTGGTCGCCTCTTCAACCAGGCTTTGTCAAACTTAATTACGATGGAGCCTCCAAAGGTAATCCGGGTCAAGCTGGAGCAGGTGGGATATTCCGTAACTCCCAAGGAGAAGTTTTCCGATTCTATGCAGTTGATTTGGGCCATGCCACAAACAATGAAGCAGAGCTTATGGTGGTAAAGCAAGGCATCCTCATAGCTGTCAGAGAAAATTACCAGAGAATTATTGTTGAAGGAGATTTAGCCATGGTAACTGGAGTTATCCAGAAACTCAAAAAAGGCACACCTTGGGAGAAAATATCCCAAAGCTGGAGAACTGAAGCACTCATTGAAGAGGTAAGTAAATTTCTCAATCAGATTCAATATTTAATCCCCAGCCACATCAAAAGAAAAGGAAATGCTGCAACGGATTACTTGGCTAATTGGGGATGTCAAAATACAGAGCGATCCATTGACGCTCATCCTAATGATGCAATCTAGGATGTAGAGCTACACTCTCTCCAACTGATTGTGAACAAAGACCTCCAACCCCCCGATCGGGGTGAACAACTGGCACACAGGACAGTCCGTGGCAACATGACAGCAGGCCACCCTTCAGACAATTAATAACCATGATGATGAACCGCCATGCTCGATCAATAGTATGGGTGTTCACTTGCGTTGGTATAATTATACAACAATCATGTTAGGCTGTCCTGTCAGAGCCCGGAACGGAAGTTATGTTTAAGGTAAGTCACCGCCCTCCCTCACCCAAAATGCTCATGCAAAGCTTGCTGCATGCAAGAGCTTGGGAGACGAAGAGGAGGAGCGCAACTCATCCTGTCAATTTCGCTACTGTGGCTGGGTATGTATCGGTCTCTATCCTCATTTCCATGAAGTATATATTTCATATTAGGGCCTGGCTTGATTATTGTCGGTTTGTTGGGAATTCACTATCATTTTTTTGGTCTTTTACCCCACCGCAAAACCCTATCTATCCCTATTTTCGGGACCCTTGTTTATATTTTATTCTCTGCATCTGTAATGCTATACCCACAAATAGTCACAGTTTACGGGAAGCTTTGTGTGAGATGTGCCTTCATGTTATAATGGGTTTGCAAAGTTCTGATTCTTGTTTGGTTACAATCTTGGCGCCTATCGGATGCTCTCTTCCTTACATTCTTCATGTTATAATGGGTCTGCAAAGTCCTGATTCTTGTTTGGTCACAATCTTGGCGCCTACCGCATGCTCTCTTCCTTCCAGACTTCGCTGCAGTTGTGCTCAACCCCGTATTCAAGCACCCAATATGCTTGCTCTCTGGCTCAACAACAACCTAGTGTTTGCGGTTCACATTTACCGTGTTTGTCTTCAAATTCCCCTAACTTCTTATTCTCTGTTCTACTCGTTCTTTGTTTGGATTTTTGAAATGCATGTAATCAAGGCTTTGTGGCGGAAGATGACCCAGGTTACTATGATTTACTTCGGCTGTGGCTCTAGGGATAGCATCATTAAGTTAAAGTCTACCCCTCAGTCTAGGGTACAGCTTCCAAATCCTAGGAGTCGTTTTCAGTTGAAATATATAAAAGAAATTTATGAAGAAAAGGAAAACAAAGGGTCCATCTGTACTCCTGTTATTACTCTGGTTATTACTTGTCTATCTGTTCTCCTGAATAGGAACAAAGTCATCATGGGGAAACGCTGTCTGCGCTCTGAAACAGCTAAGGGTAAACAAAAGATACAACAGGAACATGTGCCAAAGAAACGAGGAAGAAGAACTAACCAGGAGCATTTGGAAAATCTTGTTGTTAACTACATTTTAGGCAATTTCTCTCCAGCCCGTAATCAAATTCGTGGTTGGGAAAAAGATCTTCAGACGGACCCTGAAGACAACGAAGCTGAAGCTGAAATTCTCGATTTCATCCAGGACCTTGGCAACACCCGAGGTCGCCTTACCTTATTTAACCAAACCATTCATACATATTGGTTAGTGAAATATCTTCTGGCAAAAGCAATACAAAGTGCACATCCTCCAGAGTTCAAAGTTCAGCCAAAGACAGAACTGTACCTCAAAGATCTGTTGGAGAATATTGAAAGCCACCTGCAGCATATTAAAATTACCCAATATCAAGCAACTGACCGCATTCAGAGAATGGACGACAGGATGGGACGTATGGAGAAGCTGCTCCAACAGATGCAACAGGTTGACATGCCTGGGTCTCATGCCAAGGACCCAGCCCCAGTTTCCTCTTCAGATGGCTAGTTTTTATAGTATTCTGCTTTATGGTTTTTTTGGAAGTATGTGAACTTATTCTATGTTATATGCTTGAACATGTTGAAACAGTAGGACAGTTAGCTAATGCGATGTATAGAAGAAAGAGACAATTTCAATTTTGGCAAGCTTTCAATGCACTTAGATGGACAACAGACCTGGTTTCCTACGGGCAGGTTGAGGCCAAAGTATGAATATTATATTGTAGCCTGTCCTTCAATTATAAATAGAAAATCGAAAGGCACCACCTAATTTACAAAAAAAAAAAATTTACACACAAAGAGACACATGTCAAATGGAGATGAAAAAGATACACAATACATAGCCTCACCAAATTCAAAACGAACACGTTCTCTATAAATTTTTGAAATATTAACTTAATATCTAATTTAGCCATAATCTCAAAATTAAATTATTATTATGAATATTGATGATGATGATGATGATGGTGGTTAACATCCACTGAGACCAATCTTCGGTCTATCGGACCTAAAGAAAAGAGTTATTTAGTTTGATTTAAGATTTTATTCATATGCCAAAAAGCTTGGAGAGAAGCCTCCCGAGCTCACTATAATTTTGACATCTTAAAAGTCTAGGAAGGTTAGTGTTGTAACAAAGATTATGAAATCGAGCTCTAATGTGGTTGTATGTCGGGCGCTCAAAGAGGAAGTGATTTTCATCCTCGATGTTCATATTCTCACAGAGATGGCTGATCCTTTCCATCCATGGTGTTTTAGGAACTGTCCAACGGCCTATTTCACTATGGAGCTCATGAGAGTTCGTTCTAATCGTGGCTATATTATTATTATTCAAAAATATTAAAAATAAATAAATAACAATATTAGTTTTAATTTCTATATTAAAAATTAATTAAATATATGTATCCCCACTTTATCATGGATATCTTAATTTGTAAATAGGCTTTGTAATAATATCATGGGCCATTCTTATGGTTATCAATACTACATGCCCAAAAAACCATAACTCATTTCATCATAGACTTATTCATAGATCACTATTTTTTAATTAATTAATTTAATTAAAAATATTAAAAAGACATAACTATTTTGGAGATAAATTACAACCAATTATTCTGTGTATACTACTATGAAAATTGTAGAATATTTAATGGAGGTTAAATCCTTACCATCCATCGAATAATTATTGATAATTAAATTTAAATTCCCAAAACCATTCCAAAATATACACACTTGTCTAAATAATTAAATTTCAATTTTTTAAAATTAATGAAAAATTTGTTAAATTTTAATAAAATGTCTATTTTTTAAAAATATATTAATTTAATTTAATTGTTTAAGGCTTTTTATTTCAGCTTAAGCTAGATGAGGATCTATTGACTTTGTTTTATGTTTTTTAATTGAAGGCCTAGATTGATTCTCAAGAGAATATGCTCACCATATGCATAGCCTTAATGTTTATCATTAATAAATTTAAAAAATTAGATTCGTGCCACATGACTCCCTGCCCAACAATTTCCCAGGGATTTGAGATTATTCCAATTCTAATAATTTGCTCCATGGTAAGATCCTAATTATTAGTTATAACATTCGTTTATATATAAACAAATCTTATTTAGAAAACTAGTGTATTACTTTTAATAAATTTAAAATATTTGATTCTTGTGACACGGCTCCCACCAACAACTAATTGCTTGGCGATTTGAGATTATTCCAATTCTAATAAGTTCCTCATTATTATTTATAACATTTGTTTATATATATATATATATATATTATTTAGAAAAATGGTCCATTTTACAATAAAATGTGTAATTAGTATTTTTTTTTTTAAGTTAAATTTGACTTATGTCAAAATAGTATATGGAAAAATGTCAAATGGAGATGAAAAATTTAGACAACGCCTAATCTCCTAATTAAAAAAAAATAAAAAAAAATAAATAAATAAATAAAAAAATTAAAAAAAAATCATCTTCTATGTAATTATTAGAAATTATTTAACTTTAATCTCATTGGACTACATTATTGATCTCTTATTGCAAGCTTAGCAAATTCGAGTAGTAAATATAAGACAAAGTTACCAAGTTCCAATTAGAATTTGAATTATAAGATACGATCAAAATTAGGATGAAAAATTTTCAATTCCATAAAAATTAGATATCCTTTCTGCTAATTTTTTCCTATATATTTTGAAATTTAAATAAATCTAATAATTTTAATCAATATCAATAATTTTAAAACTACAATTTACCCAAAAAAAACCACATTAATATCAATAATTTTAGAACTACAATTTACCAAAAAAAACCCACATTTTTCGCTAACATTTTTTGATACTTTTCAAAACTCAAAAATTCAATATAAAATCTCTTTATAATTTCTTTTTTAATTAATACATATTTAAAAACTAAATGTCAAAAACTTGTTTAAATAAAATTCCTAGCTGATATAAACATATTAAAAAATTCCTAACTGATATAAACATATTTAAATTATTTTTATAGAAACTGTTAAGCTTTCAGGATCGAGAGTCAATTATTTCTTTTTCTTATTTACTCAGCATTCTAACCCTTTCAATGCAACACTAAATTTTGAAAAATAGAAATTCTCTCTACTGAAGTTTAGTTGCCATTTCGTACAAGCTAGTAGCCATTTCCTACATGCAACTATTAACCAGATTGTAAAACAAATCAACAGTTGAGAAGGTTAAAATATATACGCTGCCCTGAATTTCCAAAATTTATGTATTTATTGAAGCATTCATACATCAAATTAAACTTAACAATATAAATAATATCGTTGCAGATCTCTTCGATGAAAATTAGTTGCCATTTCCTACACTCTACTATCAACCGGATTGCAAAACAAATCAACAGTTGAGAAGGTTAAAATATATATACGCTGCTCTGAACTTCCAAAATATATGTATTTATTTAAGCATTCAAACATCAATTTAAAATTAACAATATAAATAATATCGTTGCAGATATCTTCGATGGTTGAAGAGAGATACAAAAACGGACCTTAAAAGAGATGCAAAACATAAACCTTAAAAAGTAATCTCGTGTAAAACAAAAAATATTAAACAAATTGTCGGTTATCGACCCGATTACGGAATCGAATCTCTATCGAAATATTCAACATGGGAATCAGACTGTCCACCAAAGTAAGATATCCCCTTGAATAACTATAGTTGTCTTGATATCCAAAGATATCAAAGCCTGTTTGAAATCCAAAATCGCTTTCCTATATCTATGCATAGATATTCATATCAAATATTTGGATCTTGATATCCAAAGCCGCTTAACTATTCTACATATCTATATATAGATATTCATATCAAAGGTTTGGACCTATATTGCAATGGACGCCACACTTGTATTACGAACGATGCCGAGACTTATGAACACCTTTTTCATTACATCTGCCACGCCTCCTCCACTATCTCGACACACTCTTCAATATATTAAACCTGGCTAAACTTGTGCATAGACCTGTAGATAGGCTTAAACCTGTGCATAGACCTATTAATAGAGAAGTTTACATAGAAAACCTTTTGTGCATAGGACCAGCGCAGTGCAGTGTTGAACACCACTTAAGTTTTTAAGTTGATAATAGTAACAGCAACAAAGGTGGGCACCGCTCAAGATGGCTTATGCTGCTAACTGTAATATCAACATTCTTACATAGAAAACCTTTTGTGCATAGGACCCGCGCAGTGCAGTGTTGAACACCACTTGAGGTTTTAAGTTGATAATAGTAACAGCAACAAAGGTTGGCACCGCTAAAGATGGCTTATGCTCCTAACAGTAATATCAACATTCTTTGGATTTTAGAAGGGTCGTTATTGCTTTTGGGTTACAATGTCATTGTAGTCTTCACAAACATATGCTACTAATGCATTCTTTTTCACAGATGGAAATTTCTGATTAATTTCCTAACAAATAAGCTCTTATACCATGTCAAAAATTTCTAAGGCTCGGATAACGAGTTGGAATTTCTGATTATTCCGAAACAATCGAAAGGAAACAAAAATTCATTTTTTAACACAGAGTTAACAATAAAACCAATGTGTACGGAGAGATGGAGTAAAACTCTATTTCATTAAAACAACAAAACAACTGTTACAAAATACATTCTTTCATGAGAACTACAGTTCTGGATTTAATCAAAATACTCTTTTTTCATTTGTTGGTTTCACACAGTTTTCTGTTGCTGCTACACCCCGTTTTTGTTGTGGAAACACAACCTTGTGTTGGTACTACACACAATTTCCTTTGCGGCAACACCCAGTCTTAGTTGCTACTACACACACAATGTCAGTTGCTGCTACACATACAGCGTTATTTTGTGGCAACACACACTTTCAGTTGCGGCAACACACTGAGTCAATTGAAGCAACACACAAAGTTTGCTTTGCTGCTACAAAACACAGCGCTTCAAGCTTTCCTTGTTTTCTGCCCTCTGTCTTCACTGTTTTACGCACAGTCTCTACCCTGCTCTACTTTGCATACATGCGCAGCATACACACTACTGCTATCTATTACATATATTATAAAACTATATGACCTAAAACTTTAAAACCAAAATTCAAACTTTGTCCTTTTGTGCTTCTTTTAAATGTAGTTAGGTGAATAATGTTACAGCGGGAAGTAACGTGGTGTAGACCACAATTTGGTGAGTCGTGAGATGACTGCGGCCATGTTGCTGATGCAGGGATTCAAACCCATAAATTTAATGCGCGATTGTGTGTAAAAATAGATCAAGACTTTTCTGCTCCCGTCAAATCAAAAATTTGAAACTTGTTGTCCTACTGCTCAGGTTGCAGTTGGAATTAATTTCCAACACTCCCCCTTAATTACAACTGCTGTTACTTTGCATACTCAGGTATTTTCTGAGATAATTAAAACTTTTTTGTCCCAATGGTTTTGTCAAAATGTCAGCAAATTTCTATTTTGTTCTACAATGCTGCAAAACATTTTCTCCATTGCTCACTAGCTCTCTCTGTTGTAGTGATACTTGGCATCAATGTGTTTCGTTCTCTTATGAAACACTGAATTCTTGGATAAAGCTATCGCTAAGCTATTATCACAATAAATTGTTGTGCCTTTTACCTATTCATGACACAAAATTCTCAACATTCTCCTCATCCATACTACTTGGCATGTTGCTGCTGTAGTGTTGGGTCGGATAGAGGTGACTTTTTGTGACAACTCTAGTGTTCCTTCAAATAATTATCAACCCGGGGTAAGTCTTTTTATTTCAAAAGTGTCAGCACAGTATATGTGAGTTAACTGGTCTACGGATGCTCTTTGTCAATGTAAAGAAGGAATTGCTAACTCCTAGAGCTTATTAATTCTAAAGAAGGTGCCTTCGATGGATCCTTAGCCTAAAGCTGAGTAATGAGATTTGGTGTTTCTCTATTGGAACAAAACAACAGCTTAATTAAACTGAACAACAGTCTAAATAAATCAAGCAAGAATTGAAATGGCAGTAATGAAATTAAGCAGAACAATAGTCTAACTAGGTTGTTTCAGAAACAGACTTAAATTGAATCAACGACCTAGTGATCTAAGCAGTAATGAAGCACCTATATGGCTAGCAATATAACTAGAATTATGACTAGCTGTGCAATAATGAAACAACAGTATTACTGAGAAATATGAATAGTTGTGCACTAATGAAACAACAGTATAACTGAACAATATGACTAGCTGTGCAATAATGAAACAGTAGTAGAACTAAGCAATATGACTAGCTGTGCAATAATGAAACAACAATAGAACTAAGCCGGCATTAATGAAGAACAATATAACCGAAACAGGCCAAATAACTCATACAGCTATAATTAAGTAATTTTGCAATGGAGTTCTTTCTAAGACTTAATTAAGCAACACTGATCAATTGGTTAATTTCTTTACTATGCTAGAAGGAGAACACAATCAATAAAGACTAAGAACGCTGAAATCAGTGTTCCTATGGCCTAGAAGTCAATTGTCATGACAGCAGAAGAACCAGAATTAACAAAACATGATCATAAACGGGATTGCACTTTTCTTATTCTAAGAACACAATTGTCAATGATTCTTTAAAGAAAAAGAGTTGTAATTATATTAAATGGAAGTATGTGTTACAACTACACCAAGTTCACAGGTATCAATTTTGTAACTATTCAGAACATGAAAACGTGCATGGAGCTCCCGGAGGTTGGGCACAGACCTACAAAAGCCTCAGCACTGAGAAAACTTCAAAAGATGATTATTCAAAATTCTCTGTTACATCCAAGAATGCTACAAAATATAATTAGACATACTGTTCTGGATTTTTCTATTACATGATTACTCTCCCATTCTATTCTTTGCCCTTTCAAAGGCGATCTTCGGGAATTTCAAGAATGTCTCTCAAACGACGGCCCGCTACGCATGGCTGTAGTTTGAGCTCTTGGACTCAAATCTGCTTGTTCGCCTTCTATCGGTCGTTGGGACTGCTTAAGACTTATTTTTCTTGCGTCCGTCGATTGGCTTCATTTCTCTATTGGTTTAGGCATTCCTAATTTCCTATAGGTGTTGTGGCCAGCAACAACCCCCCCCTTTTTTTTTTAGTATTAGTAATAATACTAAATAAGTGGGGACCCTTAGTCAAAAAATCCAAAAAATCAATTAGTGCTTGTTTCCTTTCTCAAATAAAACTTACTATCATAAATTAAGGAAAATTCCTTTAAAAATATTTAAAATAAACCTAAGTTTATGATAGATCAGAATATAATATTTCTTTGAAGAAAAATACCGCATCCATCGCAAAAAAGTGAATGTCCTTTGTAAAACATAATATTTTAAATTGCGATTTCGCAATATTGCGATAGTGCGATGCCAAAAAACTATGCACTAAAGTATTGATCGCAAATCGCATATCGCACAAATGATATTTAAAAAGTTATATTTTGTGAAATTGCGATAGCGCGATGTACCCGACTGCGATTTGTGAATGTGCGATTTTGCGATGATTTCAATCTGCGATGTTTGCAATCTGCGATATTGCGATTTTGCGATATTGTGATTTTGCGATATTGCATAGCAAATCGCAGATCACATTATCGCAGATTCTTCTAGCGTGTTGTCCGAAGTAAATCTTTTCAAAAATCAATATCCGTTTTGCGCTTTAATGTCAAATTAATGATTGGATTGTTAATTATTGATGGAAAGGATTTTGTTTCGATTGAAAGGTTGTTTCATGTTAAAATAATATTTTTCATCTGCTTTCAGCATTTAAAACTATCCTGTCACCTTTCTCATATCATTACTCTCACTTAATTCATAAAACCGCAGGCGCGAAAGAGCAGAAGACTATACAAAGCATTCATAGAGCGTTATGGGTAAGAAAGAGAAAGTTCCGAGTGCTGAAAACAAAGAGATGGCTTCCTTGTATGCGGATACTGCTTGCAACAAGGACGCCGGTATCACTACCTGGGAAGGCATGCATAATCTGATCGAAGAAGAAAATCCCAGGGTAATGGAAGTCGCGGCTACTACAGGATCAAGTAATTCCTCTGAAGCATCTCTTACAGAATTGGCTTGTTCATTTCTGCACAGAATAGCAGCAAGACCAAGAATTCTTCCATATACAGATATGATAAAATGGGTGCTGGATAACACCGATATTTCAGACAGGCAATTTAGAACTCCAGGACAAGAAATCATCGGGTCATTCACTACAGAATATTTGAGGCTTATGTATCACTTACCGGAACCTCAGGCGACTTACAACAAACAATTTATGAAGAAATTCGCCAGAGAAAATGCAAATTTGGCGGAATGTACCAAGGAATGGACCAAAAGAGATGAACCATTGAAGAAAAACAAACACGGTATGTACAGTACTAGTTCGCTCACCTCTCCATATTGTTTTGTTGCTGCTATGTTATGCAGGCTTTTTGGAAAGCCTGACATAAATATGGTCTTGCCTGAATGGCTCCCTTTGTTGAATGCTGCTGTTAACGCTACAATTGTAGACTGGGCCAAAATCTTGTCTGATAATTTGGCCACTGCTATTTTCAATTACCGGTCTAAATGGACTGTTTCTCAGAGGATTTATCCTCCTTTTTATCTATCTGCCTATGTTATGGATTCAATTTGTTTTGTTTCTAAATTCCCTTTGATGGGTTGACAATGGACAATTCATGATCCCTTGCCTATTCATGTCTATCACAAAGAGTTGTGGGAATCAAAGTTTGTTCCTCATTTTTAGAAAATTTGCCATGGCATAATGCTGCCTCTATACAGAATATTTTATAAAAAGGATGCTCCAAGGTTATCCCCGGAAGCAGAAGTCGACATTCTCCCTGTCGCGAGATGGTTTGGAGAAGAGTTGTTTACTTATGTGAGGGTTTTTGGAAGTTCTGCTTCCCCCCATGTTTTACCCCTGTATGTTCCGGATAAACTTGTAGCTCGGGAGATTGCTTATCAAACCTGTGGTGAAGGAGGTTTTACAAAGGAATTAAAGGAGAAGAAGAAGGGAATTTGGCCACAATTTCCCATAGCCTGTGGAACATTTTCATTGTTTGATGTTGGTCACGCATTCAAAGATGTAAGCAATATTACATGCTTACAACTGTTCAAGTTTTCGAGAAGGTTATTTGATCCAAATGATGTTGTCAAAGATTTCACCACTGTAATCAAAGTAAGAGTGTTTTCTGGAGAAGAAGATCCTTTTGATGATATGTTTCAAACAAAATGTTCATTTAAAGAAGTTTTGCATTTAGCTCAAACACAGTTACCCCTAGAAGAATTTCAGAAATTTAAAGTTTACAGAGAGAGAAAACTAACTACTATCCCTTTGGAAAATCTACGCTTGGAACCCGCAAGGGAACCAACTCCTAGTGTCAGTCTTAGTGGCATCTCAGATACAGAAAAGTCTAAGTCGAAGTCTGACAAAGAGACTTCTGAGCGTTCTAAAAAGATTGATAATGATGAAAGCTCAGTGAAGGATACAACTCAATCAAAAGAGCTTTCACAACAATAGACTTTTACCACTCCACAGTTGAATCTTCCACCTCTCAATGTACAGCAACCGATCGTCAGGACTGAATTGGACAAAGAATGGGAAACTTTTAATCAATTTCTTAATGTGGAAGGATAGAATATACAGACCCCTGTACAGACAACAAAAGTTTTGAGCATGGGAATAAGTGGCAACGTCACAGAAACTGAGCATATACCTATCACTCCCTCTTCTGAAATTGTGCTCAATATAAAGGACATTCCTCCTCTAGATGTATTCTACAGCCCGCAGTATAAAGCAGTAGTGAGGAAGTAGAGGAAAAAGAGAAAGTTAGAGAGCTCAATCTCTACTGAGGCAGAACAATTAGATGTCTTATGGAAGGATCCTACTACGGATCCAACTGATAATCTTACCAAGTTATCTTAGATTACAGGAGCTTATGCCTCCACAACTATTGACAAAGCATCCGAGGTAAGGCTATTATTCAAATGAAAAAGAAGATCAGATACAAGTTCTGCAACAACAATTGCAACAAGCCCGCGCTAACAGTGAAGCACAGATAAAACTTGAAAAGTTACAACAAGAGCTTCAACAGATGCAAATTGGATATCAGAAAAGTTTGGCAGATAAAGAGAAACAAATATAGATTATCCAAGAGGAGCACAAAGATTACCCTAAGCTTCTAGAGTTTATTTCAGAGTCTGTTTCTTTGAACAAACAACTACTGCAACAACAAGACATATTATGCCAGAAAATCTCGTAATACAACTCTTTTTGTCAAGAAAGTGATAAAATCACTAATCATGTCGTAGAATTACGACATGATTATGATTTAACTAATGAAAGAGTTACTAATTATTTGGCATGGCAAAAGACAGAGGAAAGAAGAAGAGTAGGAGCATCGATCATCAATGATAGTCATAAAGAAATGCTCTTCAACAATTGGGATGTACAGATCAGAGAGGCAGAAAAAGCAGCAGAGGAAGCAGCTACATCAGCAAGAAATATTACTGATTGTGTAAATGAAAATTTTCACAAAGTTAATTTGATTTCAGAAATTATTTTGGGACACCTTCCACAAGCACAGCAATTGCAAACAGAATGGAGGCAAAAGGCTGATGAAAAGGCAAAGTCAATTCAAGGATTGACAAGATTAAACTGGGATTCTTACTGGACATATCTGGTGAAACCACACAGTCAATGCAGTGCGCTTAATTGCATAATTAATTCTACTGAGAAGATTGCTCCTACACTTGCCGATTCTGTCTTTTCGGGGCAGTTGAAATCTGAATTCGGCCAACCACCTCTTCTCAAAACAATGTTGGATGCTTGCAAGATCAAAGATCAAATTCATAAGTAGATAGTTGATAGTCTTTATTTTTAGATTTAGTTTTAGTTTTACTATATTTTTGCTTAGAAAAAGGACGGTCATTTAAACCGAATCCTAAATTTTTGTAATAAACTATTTTTAGATTTTAGTTATTAGTATTTAAACCCTTCTCATGCATTTATAGAAGGGTCCTGAAATTTGTCAAAAACTTATCCTCAAAACATGCACTTCTGCACCCTCAGAGGAGGTTTTGATAAATGAATGGAACAAGATTTATTGATATCTGTGTCTAATATCTATTACTGATGTTGCATTTCTGTACTCTTGATAGATGTTGGATTAAGAAAGAGATAAATCATTATTGCTTCTAGCTCATGAGTAGAACCAGTTATAAATGGTACTTTTATCTCTTAACTGTTTCTGTTTCTGTGTTAAAAGTGATATTTATGTTCAGTTTTTTATATGTTAATGTTTGAATACTTGAGTTATCATTTGGCATTTTTGTACGGTGATAATTATTTATTTGTGCTTGATATATGAATAGCTTAATATGCGATATGTTTTCCACAACTGTTTCATCTAACTTTTTAGGTGAAATAGTTTATCTTTATTGAATTCTTTTCTCATAATAATTGAATGATATTTATTATCAATTGTTATTTGAAATCTTTTTAGATCGCATTTATTGAAAGATTACATCCCGGGTTAGTTTAGAATTAGATATTTCTTAGAATACAGTTTGCATATGAATAGATTAGAAATAGATAAAAATAATTTTAATTAGGAATTATAGAAAATAAATATCAAATCTCAAACACACACACACATATTGGGAAACTGGTCCCATTATCCCCAGTCGGACCCACTACACCAAACAGAAAAGGAGCTGCTAACCAAGGTCCGGACCGGGTGGGTATCCCCCTTGTTGTAGACCCGATTTTCGGGGCTTCAACATATTTGGCGCTAGAAGGAGGGCCTCGAACTATGAATGGCAAGTGAATCTAAATCTAAATACCATTCTAAGAGTAAATCACCCTCACCATCTTCCCCGACTTCTCCATCATACTCAGAAATTTTAAATCTAGAACCAGAAGTCGAAAGAAGAACAGACACTGCCACAAACCCTGACTTTTCAGAAGAATCTGCTATTGAACCTCCTGAAGTCGAATCTTTGATTCATAAACTTCAGCGATTTTCAATATCACCTCAAAGGTCTAATAAATCTCAAGGCAGTGTGACTTCGCAATATAATCCTGCTCATCCTCTCACTAGATTACAGAGTGAAAATCTTGGCATTCAGCCAACTGAGTTACCTCTACCTACAAGAAAAAGAGCTAGGAAATCACCCAAAGGGTCTGATAGTGAGACTCTTTCATCATCATCATCCATCTCAAACACTTCATCGCGAAGTCAACCACCCACTCCTCCACTCTAGACTACTTTCCATCAGTCCACTCAATCTTCCACATCTCCTTCTCAAATCATAATATCTTCATCCTCTTAGTCACAAATATCATCTTCTACACTTTCATCTGTTAGTAGTTCAGTGATGGCCCAAATGCCGTGGAATAATCCAGGCGCAGTCTTAATGCCTGCACCCTTGAGTCAAATACCGACACATCCTGAAAAATGGTTGCCTAAGTTTAATCCTGAAGCAGGCATGCTAGCAAAAGAACATATAAACAACTTTATGTTATCCATAAATCTCAATGGAGTTGTTAATGAAGATGTTGTTGTCCGACTTTTTCCTTATACCCTACAAGGAGCAGCTGGATCATGGTATTTTTCGTTACCATCTGGATCTATCACTACTTGGGATATCTTTCAAGATCAATTTTTAACTAAATTTGGTGACAACAGGTCTACAACAACATTGATCAATGATTTATCTAATCTTAGAGCTGATTCAAAAGAACTTGTCAAGGATTTCAATTCACGTTTCAATAAATTTTTAAACAAAATTCTTACTGCTTCCAAGCCTAGCGAAGAAGTGCGAAGTGAATGGTACATTTCTGCTTTGCCATCAAACATAGCAATCTTTGTTGATATGGCTAATAAAACAACTTTAGCAGACAATATGAAGGAAGCAATAGAAGTAGAAAAACGGATCATTGCTTTAGAAAAGAAAAATGCAATAGAAGAACAGAAATCCAAAAAGGTCACTTTTAAGGAAGATCCCAAGAAAAAACAACCAAAAGATCCATTTGATTTAGAAGGATTGCAAAATTTTTTGAAAACCATGTCCAATGAGATGGATGATATCAAGAAATAAGTGGCAGAAACATCTTCTAAAAAATCTTTCAAGCCTTTTTCAAGAAATCCTTCAACTGATCAAAAGCCACCAAATGCTATTACAAATGCTGAATCAGAAGAAGATGAAGAGGATACTGCTACTGAAGAAACAAATGATGAAGAAGAAATTGTAGAAGTCCAAGGTATGTGGGATTTCATTCTCCCAGATGAGGAAGATCAAGAAGCATCCCTGGTTAGCACTAGAAGTAGAAATCAACTTGATCCTCCTCAATCTACTTCTAAACCAAAGAGCACAAGCTCATTGGCTAAGGATAAAGTTGCACCCAAGAAAACGACATCTAAAGCAATTCAAACTAGCCCTGTCCAAACAGATTCATCAATTCCATCAAGAACACTGATTTTTTCGGATGAAATGGAATATAACATTATAGAAGATATGAAGAAGACTAGGGAAAACATCACTTTTTATGAATTGAGCAAGTTAAAACACCAGCGAAAAGTACTTTTGAAAGAATTACATGCTGTACTAGAAAAACCTTTGCCCGATCATGTAATTTCTCAAGCTTCTAATGACATGGGAAGACCTCCAACTAATGCGATCAGTAAATTTGACCTAGAAAATATCGCTTTAATTGGAGGAAGGTCGAGATCTCATACTCCTCCATTTCTTCTTACTTACGAAGTTTTCAATAAAAAATTGCATAACTGTTTAGTGGATTCTGGAGCTTCATCTAATATTCTACCAAAATCAGTATGTGCAAAATTGAACGTTCAACCACAAAAATCTGATGTGCGCATAGTATAGTTAGACTGATCGCAAGTCGAAGTGATTGGTGAATTAAATCAGGTTACCATAAAGCTGTCATCAAATCCTAAGGTATGTCAAGTCATTGATATTTTAGTTGCAGATATTCCAGAATTTTATGGCTTAATTCTTAGCAGAGATTGGTCAGAAAAACTTCATGGATACTTTGCAACCGATTGGTCGCACATGTGGCTTCCTTACAATGGTAAACCAAATCAGATAAAGGTTGAACGAGAAAAGCATCAGAAATACATAGTAACAGAATTGGAAGGAGAGAATGAACCAGTTGCATATAGCAGTAATATCATTGGCAATTACTCAGTTGATTCTTTCTTAGGAAATTTCAATGCTCATACTTCACCTTATTTAGAACATTCTATTTTATCTCAAATAGAAAATTTTTCTCAAACATATAATTCTAAATGTATTAATTTTGTATATACTCCTGTAAATAAATCTTTATTTTGGAAATTATTTTTTGATGGTTCTAAGTCTAATGAAGGAGCAGGAGCAGGATGCGTGTTGGTTAGTCCAAAGGGAAACAAAATTATGCTAACCTGCAGACTTGAGTTTGAATGTACTAATAATACCGCAGAATACGAGGCTTTAATCCAAGGGTTATATAAAGCAATCGGATTGGATATAAAATATCTGCAAGTTTTCGGAGATTCAGAAATTGTAATCAAATAGTTACGCAATACTATACATTGTTTATCAGGTCATTTAAAGCATTATCAATCTTTAGTTCAAGATCTGTCTGAAAATTTTATAGCATTCAATATTTCACCAATTCCTAGAATCCAGAATGCTAGTGTAGACCTCTTAGCCAATGTAGCCTCTAAGCTTATTCCTACAGAAGACTTTAGTCCTGATCGATTTTCAATTGAATTAATCTTTAGACCTTCGATTCCTGATAACGTTACCAATTGGAGAATTTTCAACGATGATCCTGATATTGTAAGCTTCCTCACATCTGAAGAATCTTATACCGATCAGGTAATCGATGAAAACCAACATGACAAACAATTACAACATGATAGCACTAATAATGCTATTCCAAAGTCAATAGTCAAGTTAGAAGACCTTTATGATTTGAAAGACCAATTTAAAAGATATACTAATTCAAAATTACAAAGTTCAACTTTGAATTATGAATTAGTAAATCTAGGAACTGATACCAAACCACAGAATATCAACCTAGGCCTTGGTCTAACTCCTGAAGAAAAATCAGCATATGTTCGTCTTTTGAAACAATATAAAAGTGTCTTTGCTTGGAACTACGATGAACTCAAAACTTATGACACTTCTATCATCCAACACACTATCCCAATGATAAATGATGAGTAACCTGTACAACAAAAGCTCAGGAAAATCCATCCCAATCTAGAAAATCAAATCAAATCTGAACTCAATAAGTTATTGAAAGCCAAAATTATTTTTCCAGTTCGACATTCTAATTGGGTTTCCAATATGGTTCTTGTTAGAAAGAAAAACGGAGATATTAGAATTTGCATTGAATTTCGAAATCTTAATAAAGCCTGCCAAAAAGATAATTTTCCTTTGCCTCCCATGGAGCAAATATTACAGGCAGTTGCAGGATCAGAATTAATGTCTTTATTAGATGGTTTCTCTGTCTACAACCAAGTGTTAGTTCATCCAAATGATCAATTGAAAACTACATTCAGAACCAAATGGGGCACTTATGCATATCAAAAGATGCCTTTTGGTCTGATCAACGCTGGTGCTACATTTCAAAGAGCCATGGACATCGCTTTCAAGGGATTAGTTAACAAATCAGTGGTAATCTATTTGGATGATATAACTGTATATTCCAAAAAATGAAGCAATCACCATAGAGATTTGAAGCAGATCTTCCAACGTTGTCAAATGTATGGAATTTCACTTAACCCAAAAAAATATTTTTTTGCATTAAGTGAAGGAAAACTTCTTGGATTCATAGTGTCAAAATCTAGAATTCATATTGATCCTGATAGAATCAAGGAGATTTCTGAAATATCTTTACCTCACAACAGGAAATCTATGCAATCTTTCCTCGGCCAAATTAATTTTGTAAAGAGATTTGTACCAGATTTTTCAAGAATTGTATCTCCTTTACAAGCAATGATTAAAAAGAATTCAAAATTCAAGTGGGGCCAAGATGAATATGAGGCATTCAATCTTATTAAACAAACAATTATTAATGCTCCATATTTAGCAACTTCAAATTTTTCCGATCCTTTTATTTTGTACATATTTGCCTCTGATAAATCTTACGTTGTGATTCTCACTCAAGCAAATCAAGACAAAGCAGAAGCCCCAATTGCTTTCTTCAGTTCAAATTTACAGGGAGTTGAATTGAATTACTCAGATGTGGAGAAACAAGCTTACGCTATTTTTAAAACAATTAAGTATTTCAGACCCTTTTTACTTAAAACCCATACAAAAATCATTGTACCGTTTCCAGCGGTAAGAAATATTTTAGTCCAAAAAGATGTGGGTGAGAAAAGAGCTAATTGGATTACTGCCTTACAATAATATGATGTTGAGATCAAACCAACAAAAATTGTAAGAGGTCAAGGCTTTTGCAAAATACTAGCTGGAGTATCACAGATTTCTGAGAAATCATCTGAAGAGATACAAACATATGAGGTAAGCCTAAACGATGTTGAATCATTATATGTTGATATCATTTTTTATCTAAAGAATGGATATGCTCCTCCAAATCTCGATCACACCAAGAAAAGAGCTTTAAGGTTGAAGGCTAAACAATATCAGCTTGTAAACGATGTTCTTTTTAAAATGAATTACAATTATGTTCTTCTTAGATGTTTGGAGAAATCTGAAGCTGAAAAAGTCTTGCAGGAACTTCATGATGGGCCAGTAGGTGGACATTATGCTGGAGATGCTACTGCACATAAAATTCTTCGCACAGGCTATTACTGGCCCACTTTATTCAAAGATTCACATAGCTATGTAAGAAAATGTCAAATTTGTCAAACCGCAGCTAGAAGACAAAAGAAACCATCATTGCCATTACAACCAGTAAACATTGAACAACCTTTTGATCAATGGGGATTGGACATAATAGGTGAGATCGTTCCTCACTCTTCTAAGCAACATAAGTATATTATTACAACAAATGATTATTTTACAAAATGGGTAGAAGCAGTCCCTCTCAAGATTGCTAATGCTGAGCACATCATTGAATTCATAGATCAGTTCATAATCACCACGTTTGGTTTACCTTCTGCTTTTGTGTTTGACAATGCATCATATTTTTTTGGTAATGCTATGACTGAATTTGCACTCAAGAGAGGTTTTAAACTTAAATACTCTGCCAACTATTATCCACAAGGAAATGGGTTAGCTGAATCCACAAATAAAAACTTAATCAGAATCATTAAGCGAACCATTGATCAAAATCATAAAAATTGGTATAAGTCTTTAATATATGCTTTATGGGTAGATCGAATAACACAGAAGGCTTCTATTGGCACTTCTCCCTTTAATTTAGTTTATGGGAAAGAAGTAGTTCTTCCAACTCATTTAGCAATTCCTTCTTTGGCCTTAGTTCAATATATAGATGAAGCACCAACTTCTTCCTTGCAACTAAGACAGATGGAAATAATTAAGTTAGAAGAACAATGAGAAAAAGCCAAAATAACTCACACTCATCATCAAGCATTAGTAAAAGCTTCCTTTGATTCAAACATGATAACCAGAAAAGACTTTCAGATTGGAGATCTTGTTTTAAAATGGGACAAGGCTCATGAGGAAAAAGGAAAACATACAAAATTTCAATGAATGTGGCTTGGTCCTTTTCAAATTGCAGAAATCATAGGTCCATCTACTTTTATGTTACAGGATTTAACAGGCAAAAGAGAGTCTTTACCTGTTAATGGACAAATTCTCAAAAAATATTTTCCATAGGAGATCATTCTTCTATTTTGTATATTAGTTTTCTTTATTGTCAAAATAAAACGAGTTGTTAATAGTTACATTTGGAATTCACAAAGAAGATACGAATTCTCATTTGGCAAAGGAATTAAAGGAGAAGAAGAAGGGCATTTGGCCACAATTTCCCGTAGCCTGTGGAAAATTTTCATTGTTTGATGTTGGTCACGCATTCAAAGAGGTAAGCAATATTACATGCTTACAACTGTTCAAGTTTTCGAGAAGGTTATTTGATCCAAATGATGTTGTCAAAGATTTCACCACTGCAATCAAAGTAAGAGTGTTTTTTGGAGAAGAAGATCCTTTTGATGATATGTTTCAAACAAAATGTTCATTTAAAGAAGTTTTGCATTTTGCTCAAACACAGTTACCCCCAGAAGAATTTTAGGAATTTAAAGTTTACAGAGAGAGAAGACTAACTACTATCCCTTTGGAGAATCTACACTTGGAACCCGCAAGGGAACCAACTCCTAGTGTCAGTCTTAGTGGTAGCTCAGATACAGAAAAGTCTAAGTCGAAGTCTGACAAAGAGACTTCTGAGCGTTCTAAAAGATTGATAATGATGAAAGCTCAGTGAAGGATATAGCTCAATCAAAAGAGCTTTCACAACAACAGACTTTTACCACTCCACAGTTGAATCTTCCACCTCTCAATGTACAGCAACCGACAGTCAGGACTGAATTGGTCAAAGAATGGGAAACTTTTAATCAATTGCTTAATGTGAAAGGATAGAATATACAGACCTCTGTACAGACAAAAAAAGTTTTGAGCACGGGAATAAGTGGCAACGTCACAGAAACTGAGCATATACCTATCACTCCCTCTTATGAAATTGTGCTCAATATAGAGGACATTCCTCCTCTAGATGTATTCTACAGCCCGCAGTATAAAGCAGTAGTGAGGAAGTAGAGGAAAAAGAGAAAGTTAGAGAGCTCAATCTCTACTGAGGTAGAACAATTAGATGTCTTATGGAAGGATCCTACTACGGATCCAACTGATAATCTTACCAAGTTATCTCAGATTACAGGAGCTTATGCCTCCGCAACTATTGACAAATCATCCGAGGTAAGGCTATTATTAAATGAAAAAGAAGATCAGATACAAGTTCTGCAACAACAATTGCAACAAGCCTGTGCTAACAATGAGGCACAGATAAAACTTGAAAAGTTACAGCAAAAGCTTCAACAGATGCAAATTGGATATCAGAAAAGTTTGGCAGATAAAGAGAAACAAATACAGATTATCCAAGAGGAGCACAAAGATGACCCTAAGCTTCCAGAGTTTATTTCAGAGTCTGTTTCTTTGAACAAACAACTACTGCAACAACAAGACATATTATGCCAGAAAATCTCGCAATACAAATCTTTTTGTCAAGAAAGTGATAAAATCACTAATCATGTCGTAGAATTATGACATAATTATGATTTAACTAATGAAAGAGTTACTAATTATTTGGCATGGAAAAAGACAGAGGAAGGAAGAAGAGCAGGAGCACCGATCATCAATGATAGTCATAAAGAAATGCTCTTCAACAATTGGGACGTACAGATCAGAGAGGCAGAAAAAGCAGCAGAGGAAGCAGCTACAGCAGCATGAAATATTACTGATTGTGTAAATGAAAATTTGCACAAAGTTAATTTGATTTCAGAAATTATTCCGGGACACCTTCTACAAGCACAGCAATTGCAAATAGAATGGAGGCAAAAGGCTGATGAAAAGGCAAAGTCAATTCAAGGACTGAAAAGATTAAACTGGGATTCTTACTGGACATATCTAGTGAAACCACACAGTCAATGCAGTGCGCTTAATTGCATCATTAATTCTGCTGAGAAGATTGCTCCTACACTTGTCGATTTTGTCTTTTCGGGGTAGTTGAAATCTGAAGTCGGCCAACCACCTCTTCTCAAAACAATGTTGGATGCTTGCAAGATCAAAGATCAAATTCATAAGTAGATAGTTGATAGTCTTTATTTTTAGATTTAGTTTTAGTTTTACTATATTTTTGCCTAGAAAAAGGACGATCATTTAAACCGAATCCTAAATTTTTGTAATAAACTATTTTTAGATTTTAGTTATTAGTATTTAAACCCTTCTCATGCATTTAGAGAAGGGTCCTGAAGTTTGTCAAAAACTTATCCTCAGAACATGCACTTTTGCACCCTCAGAGGAGGTTTTGATAAATTAATGGAACGAGATTTATTGATATCTGTGTCTAATATCTATTACTAATGTTGTATTTCTGTACTCTTGATAGATGTTGGATTAAGAAAGAGATAAATCATTATTGCTTCTAGCTCATGAGTAGAACCAGTTATAAATGGTACTTTTATCTCTTAACTGTTTATGTTTCTGTGTTAAAAGTGATATTTATGTTCAGTTGTTTATATGTTAATGTTTGAATACTTGAGTTATCATTTGGCATTTTTGTACGGTGATAATTATTTATTTGTGCTTGATATATGAATAGCTTAATATGCGATATGTTTTCCACAACTGTTTCATCTAAATTTTTATGTGAAATAGTTTATCTTTATTGAATTCTTTTCTCACAATAATTGAATGATCTTTATTATCAATTGTTATCTGAAATCCTTTTAGATCACATATATTGAAAGATTACATCCCGGGTTAGTTTAGAATTAGATATTTCTTAGAATAAAGTTTGCATATGAATAGATTAGAAATAGATTAAAATCATTTTAATTAGGAATTATAGAAAAGAAATATCAAATCTCAAACACACACACACACATATTGCATATTGGGAAACTGGTCCCATTATCTTATCTCAGCCAACTCACTGTCAATAAACGGAAAAGGCCATTTCAACCAAGGTCCGGATCAATTCTCCTTGTTGTAGACCCACGGGGCTTCAACAAGAGGGTAAAGACAAAAAGAGTCAATTTCTTATTATAAACTGTCATTTTTATCATTAGTCTGATTGTTCCCATTTTCATGAGTTTTTATTCCTTATTGTTAATGTGAAGAGAGATTTTCTTGAAATTACAATATAATTTGAAGTATTTATGAAGGAGGAAACTATACCTAATAGTGTCGATTGATTCGTGTAGTACATTGATTCGTGTAGCACCCATAATTTTATTTATTGTAAGGTAGCCAAGGAATTGAATTGTTTCCTATACCCAAAGACTAGAATGTCAAGTGATGGTTGCAAATGGAGGAACTATAAATTGCTCTGGAAAATGCCATAATATCAAGCTAACCATGGGGGAATATGTATTGAATATTCCAATGCTTTCCATTCCTATGGGAGGTGTTGATGTTATATTAGGAGTACAATGGTTACAATCTTTGGGGATGGTAGCTTTTAATTTTCAAGAACTTCTCTTGAATTTTTTTCAGAAGGAAATGAAGTCGAATTATGGGGTATTACAGGGAATCCAGGAAAGATAATAAGCTCTAATGTCATGAAAAATCTTCTAAATAAAGAACAACGAGGTGTAATTGCACAATTATGCTCACTAGAAGTTCCAACATCAAAATCATCTATTTCTGCAGATCTCCAACAAGTCTTGGACAATCATTCCAAGGTGTTTGAAACACCCAAATGACTCCCACCTATTCGTGATCATGATCATGTTATTCATTTTGATTTTTTTGTAAAGATATTTTTATTTTCCTTAGATAATTCCTAGAACCATTCTAGGATATTGTGTAAACAATTATGTATAAATACTTCATCCTTTGAAGTATTATTGTGGAATAAATTGCTGAAGATTTCTATAGTCATTTTTGTGGATTTGAAGGCTTTCTTGTTTCAAATTTCGAGTAGAAGACTAGATCAAATCAACTAGCATCATATTTCAGGGTTCATGTGATGAGCTATTGAAGTGAAGTATTTCCTACTTGTCGTTGTTTATATTTCTTTGTTACATGAAATCCATTATGTGTTTTAAATTTGAATGAATGAATAGGAGTATTACTTCAGGATTTGTTAAAAGCACCCTGTCTTTATTGTTTGTCATTTCTATATTTTTTGCTTATTTTTAGAGTAGGGAACCCTTAATTGCTCCCTCTTTCATTTCAGCTCTGCCTACTACTTCCCTTTTCCGGATCAAAGAACCCTTCATTTCTCTTTATCCCGATCATATCACCTCACAAAACAACTTTCCAAGATCTTCAAGGTTTATCTATCTTGCCCTGAAAACATTTGACTTTTTGGCCTTGATCCTAGTTCCGTTTGCTTGAATTTTGACTCCTTAGCCCAATGGACAAATAGATTTCCCACTATCCATCTCTTAAGTGATTTTTCCCACCAAACCAATCAAACAAAAACCAATTGCACAATCATAACTAGCCTAATATTTTATAATTAAAACAAAGTTAAATTTTAAAGAGAGAGCCCTCTCTCAACCCTAGGAAGGCTAGATCCTAGAGTTTAAAATTTGGTCAGTGGTTACCTCTACTTTTCTTAACTAAAAACCAAAAATATCACAACTAAAGAATTACTAGAGTGATAACACTTCCATCCCAAGCTTCTTCTTCAATAAATTGTACATCTCTACTTATCATAAATTTCTTGGTAGATGGGTTATATAATCTGTATGCCTTGGATTCTTCACTGTATCCAACAAATATGCATTTCTCCCCGTTACTTTCCAACTTCTTCCTTAGCTGATATACAATGTGTGCATAAGCCACACAACCAAAAACTCTCATGTGGGTGACAAACTGCTTTATGCCACTCCATGCTTCTTTATGAACTCTATTCATTACACTCTTTGTTAGGCATCTATTTAGCACATATGATGCATAATGTACAATTTCAGCCCAATATTCATTCGGCAAATGTTTTTCCTTCAACATACATCTTACCATATCCATGATGGTTCTATTTTTCCTTTCAGTAACTCCATTTTGTTGCGGTGTATATCTTGCTGTAAATTTCTTGTGTATCCCATTTTCTCTGCAAAAATGCAGAAATTATTTAGAGATATATTCTCCTCCTCTGTCTGTTCTTAAGACCTTAATATGCTGCCCACTTTGATTCTCTACAAGAGCTTTAAAGTGGCAGAACTTCTCAAACACTTCACTATTCACTTTCAAGAAGTAAACCCATGTTTTTCTTGTGTAATCATCAATAAACGTCAGCATATTGTGGATGTCTGCTAGTGATGGTGTTTGCATTGGTCCACACAAATCTGAATGGTATTTTTTTAAAGGTGTTTTTTCCCTTATGTTCTTTCCTGATGGAAAGCTTTCTTTATGTTGTTTACCCAAGATGCAGCCTTCACATAGGTTGTATGACTTTTCAATCAATGGTAATCCCTTTACCATACCATTTATGTGCAACAAGTTCAGACCTCTAAAGTTGATATGTCCAAATCTCAAATGCCATAACCAGTTTTCAGCTTTTGCTTCTTTTTGGAATGTCTCTTATGTCACTACTTCCATTGCAACTCGTTTCTTCAAATCTACTCTCATCTTGAGAGGAAACATTTTGTTTCTTGTCATCTTCACTTATGCAATGCATTGTTTGCTTGGTGGTTTATCCATGATGGTGCATAAATTATCTTCAAAGAATACATTGTAGCCTTTCTGAATGAGCTGTCCAATGCTAAAAAGGTTACACTTCATACCAGGCACATAGTAAACATCTGATATGGATCTCCTTTCTCCTTTCTTTGCCAAGACACTTACTCTGCCTTTTCCCATGACATAGACTTTAATGTCTGTCCCCAATGGTACTTGAGACTTTACATTTTCATCTGAAATTGAAAAAATTGAAATGTTTTCAATCATATGGTTGCTACATCTTGAATCTAGAAACCATATATCTTCATTTTTCTCTTCAGACAAATTACATGCTATAAACAAATTTTCTTGACTGAGATTCTCTTTAGTAAAATTAGCACTGGGTCTACTACCCATGTCACTATGTTTCTTCCTACATTCATTGGCATAATGCCCATACATCTTACAGTAATTACATTGGACTTGGGATTTATCATACCTTTGTCCATGTGCTTGATTTTTTCCACCTTGTTAGCTGCTACCTTGGCTTTGATTGCTGCCCCTTCCACTAGTACTTGCACGACTATTTCTTCCTCCTCGATTCTAGCTTTTGCCTCTTCCTTTTCCTCTGTATTTTCCTCTACCTTGACCTCTTCCTATTCTAAAGGACATTTGGGTCTTGAAGGCATGCTTCAAAGCTGAGTTTGTTGTTCTACCCAATCTTTGTTCATGTGTCATCAATGATGCATGAAGCTCATCAACAATTAACTTTGAGAGATCTTTTGTCTCTTCAATGGTTGTTACTATCGCATCAAATCTTGAGGGTAAGCTCCTCAATACTTTCTCCACTATTCTTCTCTCTTCTACTGTCTCTCCATGAGATCTCATTTGCGTAACTAACCCAATCAACAATGTGAAGAATGAGTCTATTGTGTCAGACTCTTTCATACAAATGACTTCAAAATATCTTCTCATTAGTTGAAGCTTTGTTGTATTTACCTTCTCCATACCTTGGTAGGTTGTCTGGAAGATATGCCATGCATCCTTGGACCTCTTTGCTACTAAAATTCTTGGAAATATACTTTCATGCACTGTCTGATAGAGATAGAAGAGGGCTTTTGAGTCCTTCTTCCTATTACTCTTCAGCAAATCTTTCTTTGCCTGTGTTAAAGCATTAAATGCTTGTTCATCTGCTGGTTCTTCTAAACCATCTTCAACTAGCTCCCATAAGTCTTGAGAGGCAAACAGGGCTCTCATTGTGATTGCCCAATAGTCATAGTTCTTCCCATTGAACTATGGGAGTTGAGTATTTCCCATACTTGTGCTTGTGTTGGCTCCTGCCATAGCTAGCTTACTGAACTATGCTTGAGAAAAACTTGACTGTGTTTTTTCTTTGATAGACCTTCTCACTGCTGAGAGATAAACGTTTCCTTCAAGAGACTTCCTTCTAAAGTTCTCTGGACTGTATTTTTTTTTTTTTAAAGTAAATACAAAACTTTTTTTTGGTAAATACCTTTTTTTGCTGAGCCTTCACTCTGCTGGAGAAAAATTTAGTAAAATCCTTCTTCCTTCAGCATCTTTGGCAAATGCAAAGAACCTAGACTAGCTCTGATACCATTTGTTGCAAATTTCTGATTAATTTCTTGACAAATAAGCTCTGATACCATGTAAAAAATTTCTAATGCTCAGATAACGTGTTGGAATTTCTGATTATTCTGGAACATCAAAGAGGAAACAAAAATTCCTTTTCTAACATATAGTTAACAATAAAACCAATGTGTACAGAGAGATGGAGTAAAACTCTATTTCAATTAAACAACAAAACAACCGTTACAAAATACATTCTTTCATCAAAACTATAGTTCTCGATTCAATCAAAATACTCCTCACAGTGTTTTTCATTTGCTGGTTTCACACAGTTTTCTATTGCTACTACACCCAGTTTTTGTTGCGGCAACACACAGTCTTATGTTGCTGCTAGACACAATTTCCTTTGTGGCAACACCCAGTATTAGTTGCTGCTACACACACAGTGTCAGTTGCTACTACACACACAACGTTCTTTTGCGGCAACACATAGTTTCAGTTGCTGAAACACATAGAGTCAGTTGTGGCAACACACAGAGTTTGCTTTGTGGCTACAAAACACAGTGCTTCAAGCTCTCTCTGTTTTCTGCTCTCTTTGTCTTCACTGTTTTACACACAGTCTCTACTCTGCTCTACTTTCCATACGTGCGAAACATACACACTACTGTTATCTATTACATATATTATAAAACTATATGACCTAAAACTTTAAAACCAAAATTCAAACTTTGTCCTTTCATGCTTCTTTTAAATGTAGTTAGGTGAATAATTTTACGATGGGAGGTAACATGGTGCAGACCATGATTTGCTGAATCGAGAGATGGTTGCAGCCATGTTGCTGATGTAGGGATTCAAACCCATAAATTTAATGCACGATTGAGTGTAAAAATATATCAAGACTTTGTTGCTCCCGTCAAATCAAAAATTTGAAACATGTTGTCTTGCTGCTCAGGTTTGCAGTTGGAATTAATTTGCAACATGATGCACCAAGGTAGTTGATGTAGTCAGTCTATACCTGTCTATAGAGACCGTTATTGGAGCTACCCTTCAAGGATAGGTAAGAGTAGGAACAATTTGAGATCCTTTAGTTACGAATAAGGAATCGTAACCTCGAGCATCCAAGTTTAATCCAACTCAACAAAAAGATATTTGAAAGGAAGATGTGGAAATGTTCCAATGTATACGCACATGCCTATACTACCTATTGTGCTACTGTAGGACCTTAAGCTAACCCTGCCACATTTTGATATTGCAATTTTTATGCTGGCCAGGTTGAGTCATTTAAAAGGTTAGTAGAGAGAGCATCTAAAGAGGAGGCACATTTGTTTGTTTCGCTCTCATATGTTACAGAGCTTACAGTGTACCAAATTAATAGAAATCTTTCTCTTTTTTATTGACCTAGAGAGAGGAAGTGAGGATGCACGAAACCCAAATGCAAAAGTTTGAGGTGAGGATAGAGGTTTTTCCTTTCATAATTTTGGAAAACTAATCTTTTCTATCCTATGAATAATAGGAAGTAGAGCTAAGTCCATCATTGGCCTCTCACTCAAGGGGCACCTTTCCTTTTTAGAGAAGAATTGAATGAAATAAGTAAGAGGTGGCCTTATTATAGTGTTGTGTGAAGCTGAATGAAATTATGAGCATTGACAGATGCAAAAGCTAGAAATAGAGGGAAGGGATCCATAGCTCATAACTATTACATGAGCCAACCTGAGCCAACAAATAATTAAAAAATGAAGAAAATAATTTTTTATTACGTGTAATTCACTTTCACTTTCCCACAATGATATGAACACTTTATCTAATGGAACCATAAAAATCCTTTGTAGTTTTATCTTCCCCAAAACACACTCCATGAAAACACCTTGAGAATCAAGAATTTGCAAATCGATCGCACGAGTAAACCCGATAAATAATTTCTATAATCATTATGTTAAATAAGGTGTACCTACAACATAAGCAATGATTGCAGACATGGAATATCCAAGCTCCAAGCTTGGCCATTGAAAAGACCCTAGGAATATCACAAAAAAATCATAATCAAGCTTCCAGATCAAGAAAACAAACAACCACATATAAAAAATTGTAGACAGACTAGCTTGAGCTAAACCTAATTAGCTAGGATTTCACAAATAATGAGCATTACAGTAGTATTTTGAATAATCCCTTGAACTAGAGATGAATCATGAACCATGCACTCAAATAGGTAAGATTTCATAATAGAATTGAAAGGAAGAACATATACACCAATGTGCGTGCCACACTTTTCCAGTCAGCCCCGCTTTATTTCCAAGCCATGTGAAGTGTTTCAACCCAATTTTGGACATTCTGCCTCTCAATTTCCTTAGAAGAGGGGAAGGCGTAAGCAACAGTTTGCAGAGAGTGCATAAGCTTCTGTAAGAGAAAATGTGCTTACACAGAGGTTGGAGACACTTAGAAAATGTGCTTGCATAGAGGTTGGAGACACTTACAGTTATGAGGAACATAGAACTGACCATCTATGGAAGAGAATGAAAAAATGGTCCAGAGTAAAAGGGTGGGGAAAAAAAATAATAACCATAAAAACACCTATGCAAAACATGCCATTCATGAAAATGGCACCACATAACAACATATGTAGCATGTTAATCCCAACCATAACTAGAAGTATGATTAATCATCTATTTTATATTATTTAATTTAATTAAGTATTGATTATCATGCCATGTGCTTAACATGCTCTATTTCCTTTTCATGCATGGAATTTTTAGGATTTTCTATATCAAGATGCTAGTGAAGATTAAAATAGCCTAGTTTCTTTCATTATCAAGCAAAATGGTTGTTGATTACAAGCTTCTTTGTTGTTAAAATGAATATTTCAGGGAACGGTTTGTGTAGGCATTTGGAGGAGACCGGCTGAGACCAAATCTTTTGGCTGAAACACGCGGGGAGAGGATGGGGAAAGGATTGAGCAGTGGAGAGAAGAGCCATGTTAACATTTCTATGGAGATTCTCATGCACCTTCATTTTCTAGTTTGTTATTTCTCAACGAGACAACGAGTGGTATCGATACGTTATTCTACTAAATATCTTTGATTAACAGTTTTCATTACATTTTTAAATACAGACTGTATTATTAGTTTCATTGAATATTTCTTTCTATTTTCGGGGAAATGTTGCTTCCGAAAGAAGAATATTTATTAATTTTTATTTTTATTTTTGTTTCTATTACATTACTAGTATCCATTATGTGAAACCATGTTTAATATTGTATAACTTGTTGAATTGTATATGCACTTATATTGTCCATAGTATTTGGGGCAACAAAACATATTTGGATATTTTTTTTCTGAGTAAGATCTCATTGTCACTACAAATATGTGATGGTTGTCTTAAGTTCTGTATCAAGGAAGGCTACTATTTTTTATGTGCAGGTAAGGTAGCAGATGTGGTTCTGGGAATTGATACTCTCACTCCACACATGGAATGTAACCATTAAATTTACTATGAATTTGTGTGTTCCCCCCTACTCTTATTTTTAATATGAAGGGGTTTCTGACCTGATTTCGGGTTATAGAGAATGGCACTTCCCTTACTTGTGTGGCATTGTGGGGTGCAACGCTAATGGAATAAAGGATAGTGAATTCACATAGGATGGGAAAACATATCATCTATCTAGAAATGATGGAATAATACACTCCATGGCCAGTTCCAACATTATGTTTAATTCTTTCATTCATGTCCAGATAAAATTAATTTATATTGGGCACCCTTGGGATTCTATTAATTCTAGGCCCGAGGTATTATGGAGGGCGCATATACTAAAAAAGGAACCTCACCTATTTATACAACTTACTTACCATAGTCACGAAAGTCACATACATGTAGGGAAAATTTGAGGGGCTAATATTTACAAGTGGGCTAATTTTCCACGTGTTTTCCATAAGTATGTATTATGGAGGGTACATATACTAAGAAAGGAACCTCACCCATTTATACAACTTACTTACCATAGTCTCATGAAAGTCACATACATGTAGGGAAAATTTTAGGGGCTAATATTTACAAGTGGGCTAATTTTCCATGTTTTTCCAAAAGTATGTATTATGGAGGGTACATATACTGACAAAGGAACCTCGCCCATTTATACAACTTACTTACAACAGTCACGGAAGTCACATACATGTAGGGAAAATTTTAGGGGCTAATATTCACAAGTGGGCTAATTTTCCATATTTTTTCCGAAAACAAATTTGTTAATCGCAAGTATTTTATAGTATAAAATTACTTTACCGAAGATTTTATATATACTATATAAAATTATTAGAAATTTAAATATTATTACAAAAATATCAACATACTTTTTGGAGATTGCATATTATGGACTAGTGAGATTACAAAAATATCAACATATTTTTTGGAGATTGCATATTATGGACTAGTGAAATTCGCCAAGGTTTCTAAACTTTAAGATAAATTTCCATCCTTAAAATTTTCCTTGCATATCCTTCAATAGATTTATGATCTCACTTTTTTCACATCACTCTGGTTGATTTTTCAAGAATTCATTTTAATTATGGAAATTATGTTCACTCACTTTCTATCAAACTTACTTCATCATTTTATATATTGCTCCTAAAAATGTACTTTTATATTGTTGTAACATGCATACTATATTCTTGCAACAAGTATACCTAACCATGTTAAAGCATGTTCCTAGGATATTGATGTTGATGTATCTTTTATGCATTATTTTGAAAGGGAGAAGACTCATCAATATTGACCACTTTACTTTCCATATACCACCCAAAACATGCGTGAAAGATAAATTACAGTTTCAACCCACTCTTCTCAAATGCTATTTGATGATGAAAAGTTATGTGGACTCTCTCGTCGATCAAATATTCCTAATACACTTTGGTATCTAGAATGATATGTCAGTGAAGGATTGGTTAGTGCTTCTGAAATGCATGTCAATAAAATTCCCTCAATACTGGCTAATTAAGGTGCTTAAAATAGGTCCTAAAGATACATTTATAATTGGGTAACCACATCCCTCTTTCCTGCTAGAAAATATATGTATATGTTCTTCAAACTCTGATTGTTGAAGAGGATGTAATAATAATATGATCCTTTGATATTTCATCTATAATTATTTACTGGTAGAGAGACTATGGCCAAATGCTACAACAACAATGCAAATTATGGTAGAAATTGCCAGGATTTTCTCTTGCACCTCTTCTAGGAGCTTTGATAAGTAATCAGGTTTTCAATGTGGTTACTTCCTTCTATGATATCTTGCAAGAAAAATAATCACCTCCATCTACATAGGACCATAATCTTGAAAGTTCTCATTTATGTTGATGATATAGTACGAAAACATCACAATTTTGTGCAACTTGTCTCAACGCATAATGAATAGACATAATGTCTTAGGAAATTATCTCGTTTCTTATTAATGGTGACAATGCCTAAGGAAAACTGCTCCTGCAAATCTTGGAGTATTTTCTATGAATTCAAGAAAGGGAGAATATTCCCTTGTAAACCTAATTCAAATTATGCATAACATCCAATATTACCCTTATTTCCATAGCTATGAGATGATACAAATTTCTTCCTCGATTTGTGAAATAAAAAAAACATGTATCTAATATTACTATAGAAAATTAAAAAACCCGTCAACCATGGTGGTAAAATATGCTATGTATGGGTCATGTATATGGTTGTCAAGTGGAGCTAGAAACAACATATAAATATACTAATTTGGGGCATCATATGGTATTGTTTCCGTCCGAGTTCATTGACAACAAATATTTTATTTTTTCCCTCAATAAAATATTTTTAATAGGCTTCCATAATGATCCATAGAATAGAAATGTGTGAGAGTTGTAGGTAAGCCTTACGACCAACAAATTTACCTATCATGGCCATTCATTGTAGTTAGACGAGCTACAAAATTCATTTGAAATATCAACACAAAATATAAATTGGAAAACCTAAAGGAATGTTTTCCAACAACATATGATATAAATCATGTGAATTAGTTAATCATCCTCTCAAATTCAATCTAATACTAGCTAAATTCACCGTAAAAACAATGTATATGTTTCTAGATTATAGCTCTGCAGATGCCATAATAAATTTCTATAACCATGCTACGTATCACTAATCAACAGTTAAATAGAATCATTTAACCCAATATAAATCAAATTTTATGTTGCCCATTTCATATTTTTTCTGAATCAATTTATATATAACAGAATGTCATTCGAAAAGCGTATAAATAAGACTGAAGGAATCAAAACTATTATGATATAAACTAGGAGTAATCATTGGCATCTACCACTAATCTACTTGTTTATGTAGGAATTATATTTAAGAAAGCTTTGAAGTCGTATAACATGAAATCCTTCTGACATGCAACCATTCTTGGCTCTTTTTCATGGAACCAAATATTAAAATCTCAGTGACAAAAATTGAAAAAGTACAACTAGTATTCGAGAGGTTGTACCCGACTATTTGATGTAGACTAATGCCTAATGTTTCCAACTCCTTGGAATAATATTATCCTTCCAAAAATAAGGAAGGGGAAGAGAAATGTGACAGTTCATGTACCAAATCATTTCAGATGGAAATAGACTTAAAATTTAAAATTTTAGCAAAGCGTGAGATTTTAGTATTCTATCCTTCATAACAACACTAAAACTGCCCTTTTTAGAAACCTAAAAAAACAAAAATTATGCAGATCACAGAAACATATTGTTTCCTACTAATGAATTATTCAAATCATAAATTTACTTTATAATAATAATAAGTTAAATATATATGTATTTTAAAATAAACATATAATAACAACTCTTAACCATGGATATTTGTCACTATATATTTTGAAAAAACAGGTAACAAGATTCCTAACCATGGAGATTTACTTCTACTTTATCATAGAAATTTGTTACAATACCAAGGGCCAATACTATGGCTTATTATTAAGACATGCTCAAAAACCATAATTCATTTCATATTATACCTGTCCATGAAATATTTCTTTAATTAACCAATTAAATTAAAATGGAAGAAAAAAGCATAACTAATTTCAAAATAAATGTGAGTCTTCCTTTAATTTGTGCATACGATTAAGTCACCACACTTAAATTTAAATCTAGTAAAACCTAAATCATGTGCCATTATGTTGATCACGAATTTCATCCACCTATAACTTTACAAGGGGAGATATAATCAAATTTTGTAGAACTAGTATTTAAATCATTCTCATCATTTGTATTTGACCAACAATTTAGATAATCGTATTGTTTAGGGAATAAAATAATAAAAATATACTCATCTCGCTTCACCTTTGTAGTTCTTTAAGCAATTGTTTCAAACAAGAGTTGTGTGCGGTCAAGGATATGTGTGGAATAAAGGATGTGTAGAAGAGGGTGTATGTGCATGAGAATGATTGTGCATAAGAAATGCATGTGCAGAGCAAGGAACAAAAACCTTCTTCCGCACATATGGAATTTGGATTGGAATATATATATTGTTTCATTTGTAACATAGATGGTTTTTATTTTGTTTTAAAGATTTTGTCATGAATCATTTTGGAAAATATATTCACGCCATCTATAAAGATTTTAAAAATTATTATATCGCCTTGTTTTATATTTTGCTTGCCCACTATGTATCATATGTATTATTGCGGTATATATAAGTTTTTTTTGTAGATAAAGACTCTGCAAAAGAAAGACACTTCACATAAAGACATTTGAACATAAAAAATGAAATCGTAGTATGTAATAAAATTAAAATTAAAATTGATTAAACAATATTATAACTTATAATAAGATAAACATGGAATTTCATACCACATCATTGTGGGACTCATTCCTCGAGACAAAATCATATTGCCTCATTTAAAGTCGTTGCAGTTCATGGACTAACAAGAGCCGAGAGACAAGGATTTATACGTCATTTAATATAAATATTCACATTCCGCCATGACACTATATGTAAGGACTTATGCCTTAACAATAAGAGAGTGAGTGCAGTTAATGTGAAGTGAGATTTGGGAAAGTATTGATGTAGTTAGTGATTTGACTCCTCTGTTAGATGACTACTTAACTGTGCAGTTGCAATATGACTATATTGTATTAATGTTTACTGAATTGTTGCTTCATAATATATGTTAATTTTTTTTATTGTTAACCAACTTTTCGCTTCATACCTCATGGAAATATATTGTTAAGCTAACAAAATGCATGGAACTTCACACACATTAAAAAAAAAATGCATGTAAATAGAATCGGGGGGCACAAAAACCTCCCAAAAAAATAGGATTAAAATTGAAACACAATGAAAGTAAATGCTTTGCAAATGGAAAAAAAAGATATTTGATCATCAATGTTCTTATTATTTAATTAAATTTTCCCTTGAAACAAATCTAGTGACTGTATTTTTTTTAAGAGGGACACATATAGTCTCAAATAAATGCTAATCTCCATGATTTTATTTCTAATTCTTTCCAAATGCAAGACACTTTTTTTTACTTTATTATTACATTTGAATATGTTTTGTCACATAAATGGTCACATACTTGTTGTAAAGTCTATGAAAGCAAGGAATGTGCTGAGTTGAACTCAGTGTGGAAGTAATGACGTAAATCATGTGTGGAGGTCAAAGGGTAAGTTCCACTATTCCACACAACATGGTACCAAATTCAAAGTATTATAATTTATAATCATATTGGAAAAGAGACACCAGTGTTTATATTTTGGTGTACATGTTAAAAAAGGAAGTTGTGATAAATAAACTAAGAAGAGGAAATAAATGATTTATTATATTTTTTAGAATTTTGACTAGATTATTTAATGGGCAAGTGAACAAATAAAATAATGCAATTATGGAAATAAAGTGGGAAATTAAAATATATATATGTTACTAGCTATGAAGATGTTAAATTTTATACAAGGATTCCATATTTGCATAATCTTCTAATGATAATGCATAAAATAACTTTAATGGGAAATAAGAAAAATTTGGGTCCATTCTTTATACATTGATATAATCAAGTATAACAAACAATAGATCCATAGTAGCGAGAATTTACTTTAGATTTAAAAATAATATTATACATCCAACACACACCTCAGAACCAGAACTCATGTTGAATCTTTATATTCATATTGAACAACAACTAAACATTGGATATAATATAGAAGATGACAAAAGGAATTAGAAAATTCATGCTGAATTGATACTTTTGGCCACTGTCATAGGATTCAAACCCATACAGATTTCATACAAAATTTTATCTCAGACTTTTCATAACATTTGTGAAAAGAATCAAAATATACAAAATAGAACAAACTACATTGGAACGAAGTAATCAGACGAAAAAACAATAGACCACGATTCCCACCAAAGCACTAGAACTATAGTTAAAGGCGAAATTTGGAACCCTTTATTTATGATGATCATCCTTTTTATCACGGAGGTTTCTCAGATCCGACACTAAGAATCTCTCACTAGTTCATCCTATCATCTCACCCACTAAAATTCATGATTCTTGCTTGTTACCTCCTAAACTATCCATCGCTCCATTACAGTAAATAGCTACAAAGAAAGTCATGAAACCTAGCTTCAAATATTCCATGATTCCTCAGGTCAAAATAAATGATAAAATTGGATGTAAATGATAAATGATAGAGTTGCGGTGAATAAATTAAGCATTAGAGGAAATTTCAGCATAAAATTGCCTACGAGATTTTGATGCAATTACCATGTCATAATATGTAAAAAAATCAATATCCTTTAAATTTAAAACGATGTACATGTAAATATTTTGGAGGGGAAAAGGAAAAGCTATTTTTTTAATTGTATTTTTGGTTTATCGCCTTATAGGATTACTCAAATTTTAGTGTAGACACTCGTTAGATGCATAATTAAATTCCACATCCAGTGAGCACCCATTATGCATACTTTTGAGAATATGTGCATTGATAAAAATTGAAGATACATCTAAAAGGCATGTTGAACACATTTTTTAACATATTTTCAATTTTTATTAACGTGCATCTTATCCAAATTATGCATAATGGGTACTTCAAAATTATGCATAACGGGTACTTTTTGGATGTGTAATTTAATTCTTCATCCAACGAGTGTCTACACTTGAAATTTGAGTAAACCTACAAAGATATAAGCCAAAAATACAATAACAAAAAGTAGTTTTCTTCTTTTCCCTCCAAAATTCGTAGTTATTATTTTATTATTTTATTAGTTTCCCTTAGGAGACCATGTTTAGGATAAAATTTCCTATAATGAGGAAGTAATAAATTATTATTTATCTATGTAGGAAAGGCATGTGCAGAGGCAATGCATGTGTAGAAGGGAAGGCATGTGCAGAGGAAAAACATGTGCAAACACTTAATTGAAAAAATAAATGCATTGGTCACAAGGGAGACTAGAATTGGGCTCTTTTGGATGGTAATGTACATAGGATACATATAACAAAAAAAAATTCATAGCAACAGTTTCTAATGAAATGAAAGAGAAAATATGCACAAAGAGAAAAAAAAATATTTAATTAGCAACAAATTGTGTAAAGCTTCCAAATGAATAATCTATTTTCGCTTATAAAAGTGCAGCAATTGAAGGATTTGAGTAAGATGATGCTCAGAGGACATTATTGGTATTGTATCAACAGTGGAGCTTGTAGTTCATGAGATGCAGTGACTAGCAGCACCCCTTTAATATATATATATATAGTAATGGTGTTGAATCATGTTAGACAAACACTATTTGTAATAGAGAAACAACACAATATTTGAGAAAAGTATGTATGTATATGAAAAAAGCCATGAGACGGGATCAAAAAAATGAATAGAGGTATTTTTTGGGATGCAAACAGATTGTCAGGAGTCCTCCACAATTCCAGAAAAGTTATGGACAAAAAACACAATGAAAATTTAGAGAAGGACCCGTAAAAAAAATAGACAAGAGAAGGAAAGAAAGTTGAGTCTCCATTTTGTATTTGTTGTTTGTTTGACTGAGGGTCCCAAAAAAACCTTCCTCCCAATTGGTTTTTTCCTATAAGGATAATACAAACAACTGGATGATGTTAGTGCTAAAACAAGAACCAATAAATAATTGAATATAATGAAAACAATGCATGAACAAGATTAGAATAAAACTAAAATAAATAACATGAAACAAGTTTAATCAAGAAAAAACACATCAACAAAGGTATATGAGCAGACTCATATTTATTCATTTTTTGTGGTAAGAGTTAAAAATAAGATATTAAGACACTTGAAGAGAGTTTCTTGAGCTATGGTCCTCAAGAAGTCTCAACAAGTATTTCCCTTCTTCAATCTTCTTTGCAAAATCCTTCTCCCTCAAATAAGCAAAGAGAGCTCTCAATAGTGGTAGATTCCTCTCAACAATAGAATGCAAGGTCGCATGTGAGAAATTTTTTCCGCATAACAATGAACAAACTTCCTCTTCTTCTTGGTCTTCCAATGTCTTGTATATATAGAATATCAACTCCTCTTTCACTCTGTTAGCTCATCAATGAGAAAATGAGTTGAGAGAATGATAAGAGGATTCCGTTGGGGGTTGCATATCTCTAAATCGGATTGAAATCAGTTATCCTTGGGGATTACATGTCAGGGAAACTCAACTTAAATCATGTGGAGTGGTCCCATACTACTGACTGGACTTTGGGCGATCGATGCATCTATCGAACGAAAATTGGTGTGGTATTTATTTTTTGTCTTCTGAGCACCCGCGAGGATTGAAATTTTTAATTGGACTTTGGAAATCCTTTTGATTTTTTAATATTCATGATTTTTCTAGTTGGAAAAGATTCACTTGTACATGTTTATGTATAGCTTATGGGTGTCATCTAACCTATACAATTGTGTGTACAATTTTTCCATATTAACACATACGTACTAAAGAAAAGGAACTGTTTTGTTGGCTTTGGATATATATTGTTGAATGTGTGTTTTTACTTGCTTTAATGAACACTACTACTTGTGAACTATTTCATAGGTTAATTAACAATTCTTCCTATGGTCATGTGTGTCTTTATTACAATAGTACTATTTCTTTTCTTCTAAACGCCCACTCTTTATTTTCCTATCCATGAAAGTGCTTTGTATGCAATGCAATTGGTGTTTCAAAAAGTTAACTCACTTAAAACAAATTTATGTGCCTACTCTCTTGTGTTGATAATTATAGCCAAGGAAAATATATAAGATCAATATTATGGTTTTCAGTTCGAATTCCTAGATCAGACTCCTATCCCAAACAATGTGAGCTCTAATTGGGACTTCATAATGGGGAGACTCCTTATGGTTGCGGGATTCCAATGCTGTCAACATTTTGATACTAGAAGGAGGGCCAAATAACAAGCTAAGCCCATGAATTCTATTTTGAATCCCTTATCGTGAATGCATTCTTCCAAAATCATAATCTTGGGGTCTTTTTCTCAAAGTGGAAATCTTCCAATCCCCATAGAACTAATTCATTCCTTATCACTATTAGAGAAATTTTGAGGTATAAAATGGGAATCCTAAGGAATATTACAAAACAATAGTGGAAATAATAAAATAAGATTAGATTATATCATCAAATTTTATATGGAAAAAAGAAAAACTACTTTTTCATCTCATATTTTCAACTTATCCCCATACAATTTTAATCAAATTTCGATCAGGAGCACTCACTAAATGTGAAATTTAACTCCTTATCCAAGGGATTAGCCATGTTGGATACTTTCCATGGACCCTCCTACATGAAAAATGAGAAATACAAGAAAAAATGTGATTTCAATCACTTTTTGTCTTGTATTTCTTATTTTTCATGTAGCAGGGTCCATTGAAAGTATGCAACATGGGTACTCCTTGGATGAGGAATTAAATTTTGATCAGTGGTTGTCATTGATGTCACCCAAGTAGCATCAAGGGCTACTCCGATCTTGCATGGGAATTTTGACCTACGAAATTACTATATTCTGAGTCAAGGATATTTTTTGTGGTTTCTACTTGTCGATAAGTTTCCGTTGATATATGTCACGCCATGTAATTCTTCATGGTTTGAGAGATATTCATGTTCAAATTTAGTAACCCTAGTTAATGGGATAAACCCCATGGGGTTGTGGAATGACACTAATAATTGGTTGTGGTCATTGAAAAGTCAATAATTAATAATTTTTAAGCTTCTAAAATCCCTCCCATGTTCACTTGTCGAAGACCCTCCCAACCTAAGCATTTATATAAGTTGTGATCCTCATATCCTCCTCATGTAGGAATTTCGCTACTTGAAATAGGCCATCGTGGAATTTTCGCTATAATTTTTTTTCTACGAAGGTTCAGAAGCTACAATTTTTATGAGGCTAAATTGAAATCCTCAAGAATAAAGTGTAAAGTTTCAGATCATGGTGCACAATATTTTCAGAGATACGTTCTGTGGAAGTTAGGGTTTTTGCAGGCTCTTGAACTTCATCTCAAAGTGGTGACCTTGGGAAAATCGTCATAACTCTCTCTCTGAGTATCAGATTGGCATTCTGAAAAAAGTGGTGAATATTACATAGACTGTAGTTTTATGTGTATCAATTTCAAAGCCGAATGAGGAAACAATGATATGTGGCACGTCATAAAAGTTCGCTCTATTGAACCAGTCCATAATTTGGTCATTGTGAGAGATTGGGCATAACTTTGTCTTGAGGAATCAAAATTGGGTTAGACCTTTGTCATTAGAAAGAAGACTCAGAGGCCTACCATAGGACTGAAAATCATATATTAGGGATCTGAAATAATAGAGATACACAAGATTCAATATCGAGCTCCTATAAGGCAAGAAAAAGTTAAATCATGTGTTGTCAAGGGATGAAAAGGACCATACTTTTTAGGGCAGAAAATAAAATCAAGGTGCATTAGAGGTAAGCTCCAGGTAAGTTTATTTTGTATATGCATGTTCATCTCTTAATTGCATTAGGTTATTTGTATTCTAATTTGTTTTTTTTGTTTAGAACTGACATATGCTCTGCAGGATGAGGTAAGTTTTGCTATTATCATGCCATGGATATTTCCTTGAAGAATTTTTGTAGGTATTGTATATTCATCAAGATAAGACTCAATGCATGATCTAATGTTCTTAAGAGTGTGAAAGGGTAGCATGAAAAGGGCAGCAATCAAGATGCAGAACAGTAGAAGGAAGTTCACCACATGAAGTCTTCACGTGGGCAGCACTGCATACAGTCATTGTAAAGGTATCATTGTACTGAGTCATTATAAAAGCATCATTTTAAAATTTTTACAAGTGTCTATCTACCAAGAAGTGAAGAGGCAGTGTCGGGAGGTCTAGGATCATCATTAGTTATTTGTGTCATAGTTGGGGTTATGGTCTAGTTTGTCTTCTTCGTTTACATCATTCTACATCATTGTAAAGTGGACCATTTTCCCTGGTATGGGAGTCCATTCTTCTTTCATTATTCTATAGGGTGGTAGGGTGGTGCTAGTCTGGTGCATAAAGTCACCAACAGGTTCAAGCCTGTGAAAAATTTAGGTTGGTAGGGTGGTGCTAGGGTGATTTGTATCTCATAGGGTGTTGGGGCATCCGTTTAGTTGACTACTGAATAATCTCGGGTGTTGGAGCATACATCCAGTGGGAGCTGGAGAAGAATGCTTTTCTATATTCTAGGAAGTTGGAGCTTTATTTTCAATTGGACTTGAATATTAAATAATTTTTAGAAAAGCATTCAGGTGGTTTTTTTCCCAGAAGGGGTTTCTACCTTAAAAACTGTGTGTAATTGTGTTCCTTTTATTTACTGCCATCATTGTACAAACACTGATAATAATTGAAGATTAACTAATGCTCTGAAATATTAATAATAATACTAATTGAAAGGAATACTGATTCACCCCCCTCTCAGTATTTCAAACAATTGGTATCAGAGTTTGGTTCCTTTAATGGCAGTTTAACAGCTGGAAGGAAGTCATGGAGCACACCAGGAATGGTGTACCTCTGTTCAATGAAAATAATTATGCACTCTGGAAATGAAGAATTGAGTTCTATCTATTGGCGCAAGGTTACGAAGTATGGGACACTTTTCAAATTGGCTTTACACCAACCCTGGATGAACAAGGTAAGACGAATTTGGTAAATGATGCAAAATCAAGGAATATTATTATTAGTGGACTTATTAGATCTTCTTATCATAAGGTGTTGGGTTGTAAAACTGCCAAAAATGTATGGGACAAGCTTGATAATATATATGCATGTGACTCAAATGTCAAATAAGCAAAGCTTCAAATCTATAGAGAAAAAATTGAGCAACTCAAAATGAAAGAAGATGGCAACATTGTTGCATATTTCCAACACGTTGATGAAATAACCAACACTCTGGAAGGATTGGGAGAGCCTGTTGATGGGAAGACTATTATACGAAATAATATTAGAATGTTACCAGGGAGATTCAAACCAATGGTATCGGTATTAGAATACAATGAAAATATGGACAAACTCAGCAAGGAGGAATTACATGGAGTTCTCATAGTATATGAAATGAGACTTGAGGAAGAAGAGGGTACCTCACATCTAGAAACTGTGTTTGTTGCATCTAAGAAAACAAATAAGGAAAAACAACTTTCCAAGGAAAAGGCCTGCACCTACACGTGTGAAGAAAAAAAATATGATGAAGAAGGTCTTTCAGATGGAGAATATGTTTACTTTACGAGAAAACTAAAATTGGTAAGGGAAATTCAAAGGTAAACTTCCATTGATATGTTTCAGCTGTGGTGAGGTTGAGCATTTCGCAGCAAAATGTTCGAATAAAAGTGATGGAAACTCAAAATGAAAGAAAATATTTAAGAAATTCAACAAGCAAGGAAAAAAGAAAGGATTCAAAAGGAAATTTCTCTCTAAAGAAGATATCTCATCATCTGATGAATACAGTGACAGTGAAGAAGGAGCCAATGAGAGAGTATAGTTTATGGCCAAGCACAATAAAGAAGAGATTCAAACAACGAAGAAGAAGGGTTGACCATAGAATAATTTTCTAAGGAGGCAATCAGATTATAAAAGAGCTCAAGGCTGAGAAGATCTGTTCCAATACTCTTGAAGAACAGGTTAAAGGTCTCAAAATTGAAGTTGAAGAACATAGATGTATTGAAGAGTCACTTCAAAAGAAGTTGGAAGAAAGAAACCAAGAAAGGGAAGCATTAGAAGTCGAAGTAGTCTCGCTGTGTAAGGAAGTGAAGAAGGGAAAAATTGTCCAAAACTATGCCAACAGCTCAAGGGCATTGGAAGACCTCATCAAAAATCAACAATATTAAAATGACAAAACTAGCCTCGGTTACAAATAAGAATAAGCAGGACCTTCTACAAAAAAATACAATTAACCTATGAGATCTAACATGCATGTAGACTTTATTGGACAAGATTTTCAAGAACAGCCTTGGAAGACAATTGCTCGATGAAGATTTCCATCCAGGTACCAACATATTTTTCATGGCTATTGTTATTCATGTGGAAAATTTGGTCATAAAGCTATAGAATGTTGCACATACCCTAGGAACCAATACAATTCCAAGAGATTTTTTGAATATGAACCTCCCAAGGTTCAATGAAACATTAATAGATTTGAACATTTAAGAAATGATATAGAATGTCACAAAAGTCAAAACTTTGGAGACATAGCCATAGAGTGCAGAGTTGAAAATCCTCCAGAAGAATCTTCAAAGCCACAAAACAAACGAACATGGAAGAAGAAGAAGACTGATAATTTTTCTCTCGCTCTCAAGGCTCAAAACAACAAATATGTGTGGTACGTTGATAGCAGTTTCTCAACGCATATGACTGGAGATAGAAAGAAATTTGTATCCTTGAAAGAGAAGAAGGATGGAACCATATCCTTTGTAAATGATGGATCTTTAAATGTTATAGGCTCAAGTATTATCACTCTTGGAAGAAAATATGTTTAGCCAGGAATTTTCTATTGGTTGAAAACATGAATCACAATCTGCTTAGTGTTGGACAAATGTGTGGTCAAGGACACACAATTTTATTCAACTCCACAAAATGTCAAATGAGGAATGGCAGGTATGGTAAAATTGTGGCTACAGCAAGTCGAGCTCCAAATGACATATATGTTCTAGATGAAGCAACTAAAGCATGTCTACTAGCTAAAGAAGATGAAAGCTGGTTATGGCACAAACGAATGGGTCACATAAACTTTGAAAATCTTTTCTGGATAAGAAAAAAGGAAGCAGTATAAGAAATGTCTAAAATCTCAAAACCCTTGAACATACTATGCAAGGCCTGTCGGCACAACAAGTGGACAAAAGTCCAATTTAAAACAAAAGAACTCTTTGCATCACATCCATTGGAATTGATACATATTGATCTATGTGGTCATATGATAACAAAAGGCTTAGATGGAGAATTATGTTTCTTGTTAATGAGATATGACTATACTAGGATAACAGCCGTCAGTTTCCTAAAGAAAAAATCTGAAGCATTTGAGTGCTTTAAGATCTACAAGGAGTTAGTCGAAAATGAAACTGATTTGAAAATAAAGTGTCTAAAATCAGGTAATGGCAGAGAATTCACTTCCAAATTATTTCAGAAATACTGTGACGAAAATGGAATAAAAAGACGATTTTCGACATCATGAACATGTCAACAAAATGGAGTTGTTGAAAGAAAGAACAAAACCATACAGGAAATGGGTAGTACAATGTTGAAGGACACAAAATTGGATGAAAAATTATGGGTTCAAGCAACTGATACGACAACCTTCATTATCAACCAAAGTCTTCTCAGAAATAATTGCAACAAGACCCCATATGAATTATCGAAAGGAAAACTAGCTAATGTAAAAAAAATCAGAATCTTTGGAAGAAAATGTTATATCAAAAGTGAAGATCAAAAGTTGGGTAATTTTGAATCACGTGTTGACAAAGTTATCTTTGTTGGTTACTCATGCAAAATAAAGGCCTATAAATGCTATAATCTAATAAGAAAACAGATAATGGAGAGCATAAATGTTACATTTGACGAGGATGGTGTTCTAACGAATAATGATGAGGATCCATAATCTTTGAAACTTGAGACAGCTGTTGCAAAAGACACAGAGAAAATTCTAGAACAAGAAGAAACTATCAACCAGGAAGAAGTAAATAATGATCATCAATATATACCAGAACAACAACAAGAAGCTCCTCCAAAGAAAAAAAAATAATGGATTCAAAAGAACCATCCATCAAATCAAGTCATTGGTGACATAAATGAAGGGTGATAGCTTCATTCATCAAGACAATCTCACATTGCTTGTTTAGAAAGCTTTGAGCCTCGTATTTTTTAGGAAGCCAACCACAATGAAAATTGGGTACCAGCTATGAATGAAGAATTGGATCAAATCGAGAAGAATAAAACCTGGGAATTAGTTCCACGACCAAAAGATAAAAATGTAATTAGGACTAAATGGGTGTTCATGAACAAATTGAATGGAGATGGAGAGGTTACCACAAAAAAAGTAAGATTGGTTTGCAAAGGTTATGCACAAGTGGAAGGAATTGATTTTGACAAAACATTTTCACCAGTTGCTAGAATGGAAGCCATCCGAATGTTTCTTTCCTATGCATGTTCAAATAAAATTCTACCAAATGAATGTTAAGTCAGCATTTTTGAATGGCGGATTAGAAGAATAATTTTACATCGAACAACGTAAAGGTTTTCTACTATCATAGAAAGAAGACTATATTTCTAGGTTAAAGAAGGCTCTATATGGTCTCAAGCAGGCTCCCAGAGCATGGCATGCTTGTCTTAATGGATATCTACGTCAACAAGGGTTCAAGAAAGGTACTTCTAATATCAATATTTATATACAAATAGATAAAGATAATTTAACAATCGTTGAGGTATATGTGGATGATATAATATTTGTTAGCAATGATGATCGACTAAGTAAGAACATTGCTAAAAATATGCAAAGTGAGTTCAATATTTCTTTACTTTGTGAGTTGACATACTTCTTAGGGCTTTAAATATCTCAGCAAGAGAAAGGAATATTTATATGTCAAGCCAAGTACATCAAGGAAATTCTCAAGAATTTCAAAATGGAATATTGCAAACTCGTCCTTACTCTGATGGTAACAGGTTTCCAATTGAGCATAAACGACTCATCTAAGGATGTGGATCAGAGGTTGTACAGATCTATGATTGGTAGTCTTCTATATGTAACAGCCTCCCAGCCAGATGTTATGGAAGTAGTTGGACAAGTAGCAAGATTCTAAGCAGCACCAAAAGAATCACATATTACTGTTGTCAAAATAACTCTTCGATATCTAAAGGGCACAATAGAATATGGCTTATGGTATCCCAAGGGAAACAATCTCATTATTCAAGCCTTTACATATGCATATTGGGCAGGAAGCATTGATGATCGTAAGAGTACTAGTTGAGAAGCATTCTATCTAGGTAGTTGTCTCTTATCATGGTTGAGAAAAAAGCAAACCTCAATCTTATTATCTACAGTGGAAGTAGAATACATCGTAGCGGCAACTTGTTGTACTCAAATCCATTGGATGAAACAAACTTTGTAATATCTTCAAGTACAATTAAGTGAGCCTATTCCCATTCTCTGTGATAACACCAGTGCCATCACAATTTCCAAGAATCGTGTCATGCATTCAAAAACAAAACACATTCTGATCAAATATCATTTTGTTAGAGAACAAGTCACTAAAAAGAATATCAAACTTGAATATGTTGGTACAAAAGAAGAAATCACTGATATATTCACTAAACCTTTACCTCGTGAAGCATTTGAATATCTTCGCCAGAAGCTAGGGATTCTCCCAATTTCTCATTAGATTTTCCTTATTCAGAATATAAAGGGGGAGTGGAAGTGTGTACAGGTCCACAGGATGGTTGTGTGTTAGGGGGAGTTACCTTTTTCCATTGACGTCAAAGGGGGGGAGAATGTTGTAGGAAGATGTGTCATGATCGTAGGGGGAGCACTTGTGTTGCCATCAATTCCAAAGGGGGAGATTTTTGATCATTGGTTGTCAGTGATTTCAACCCAAGCAGCACCAGGTGCTACCTTGACATTGCATGGGAATTTTGACCTACCAAATTACTATATTCCGAGTCAAGGATATTTTTTATGGTTTCCAGTTGTTGAGATGTTTCCGTTGATATATGGCACACCACGTAATTCTTCACGGTTTTAAAGATATTCATGTTTGAAGTTAGTAACCCCAGTTAGTGGGCTAAAACCCCATGGGGTTGTGGCATGACACTAATAATTGGTTGTGGTCATTGAACATTCAATAATTAATAATCTTTAAGCTCCTAAAATCCCTCTTACATTCACTTGTTGAAGACCCTCTCAACCTAAGCATTTATATAAATTGTGATCCTCATATCCTCCTCATGTACGAATTTCACTACTTGAAACAGATCATCGTGTAATTTTCGCGATAAATTTTTTTATATGAAGGTTCAGAAGCTGAAATTTCTACGAGATGAAGCAAAAATATAGAGGGATCTTGTGTAAATATTTGAGATCATGGTGCACAATATTGTCAGAGATATGATCTGTAGAAGTTAGGGTTTTTGTAGGCTCCTAAAATTCATCTCAAAGAGGTGACCTTGGGAAAATCGTCATAAATCTCTCTATGAGTATCTGATTGGAATTTTGTAAGAAGTGGTGGATATTTACCGGATTTTTTTTTTCATTTTATCAATTTTAGAGCTGAATGAATAAATAGTGACACATGCAATGTTGTACAATTTCACTGTACTGAACTGGTCTATAATTAGGTCATTGTGAGAGATCGAGCATAACTTTTCCTTGAAGAATCAAAATTTGGTCAAACCTGTGGCATTGGAAATAAGATTTAGAGTAATACTACAAGACCGCAAATCACATATTGGGGATCTGAAATAACAGAGATACACCAGATTAAATATCGAGCTCCTAGAAGGCAAGAAAAAGATAAATCATGTGTTGTTAAAGGTTTCAAAGTACCAGAATTTTTAGGGTAGCAAAGCAAAGCAAGGTGCAGCAAAGGTAAGCTCTAGGTAATTATATTCTGTATATGCATGTTCATATATTAATTGCATTAGGTTCTTTTATTCTATTTTTTTTTTTTTTTTTTAGCATTGACCTATGCTCTGTAGGATGAGGTAAGTTTTGCTATTATCATGTCATGGGTATTTCCATGAAGAATTTTTGCAGGTATTGTATATTCATCAAGATAAGACTCAATGCATTATATAATGTTATGAAGAGTCAGAAAGGGTAGCATGACAATAGCAACAATCAAGGTGCAGAACAACATCAAGAAGTTCACCACATGAAGTCTTCACCTAGGGAGCACCACATACAGTCATTGTAAAGGCATCGTTGACTGAGTCATTGTAAAAGCATCATTGTAAAATTTGTACAAGTGTCTATCTGTCAAGAATTGAAGAGGCAGTGTCAAGAGGTCTAGGATCATCATTATGTAATTGTGTCATAGTTGGGGTTATGGTCTGGTGTGTCTTCTTCTTCTACATCATTCTATATCATTGTAAATTGGACCATTTTCCCTGGTACAGGAGTCCATTCTCCTTTTATTCTTCTATAGGGTGGTAGGGTGGTGCTCGGTTGGTGCATGAAGTCACCAATAGGTTCATGCCTGTGAAAACTTCAAGGTGGTAGGGTGGTGCTAGGGTGAGTTGTAGCTCATAGGGTGTTGGGGCATCCGTTCAGTTGACTACTGAAGAATCTCGGGCATTGGAGCGTCCATCTAGTGGGAGATGGAGAAGAACACTTTTCTAGATTCTAGGAATTTGGAGCTTTCTTTTCAATTGGAGTTGACTATTAAAGAATTATTAGAAAATGATTCAAGTGGTTTTTTTCCCAGAGGGCGTTTCCACCTTAGAAACTTTGTGCAATTGTATTCCTTTTGTTTACTGTTATCATTGTACAAACACTGATAATAATTGAATATTAACTAATGCTCTGAAAGATTAATAGTAACACTAATTGAAAGTAATATTGATTCACCCCCTATCAGTATTTCCAACATTAAATTCCACATCCAAAGTGTGATACCATTCAAATTTTGAGTAAAATCACATGAGATAAGTTGAAAATACGAGTTGAAAAAATAGTTTTTTAATTTTTTACTCCAAAAATGGTGAACCATCCCCCCTAGTTGACATCATCATCTTGAATCCTATTAGTTCTTATAAAGTTAATTTATTTTTACATTTTTGTTTTGAGAGCCATTTTTAAGTTAAAATTTCTCTAATGATTTGGAGTTGAGTGGCAAGGGTGAAACATCCGTAATTAAGCATATACTTTTGTTTCTCTAGTTTTATTATTTTCATAAAGTGAATTATGAATATATTTCTTGTATATTATTAATGCTCACTTTTGAAGGTCATGCTAATAAATTGTGTCATACCTTACCATCTTCTTCTATTTTTTTGTTCAAACAAATTTTCAAGGAGCTTCATCAAGCTTTTGACAGGTACAATTAGAAAGATGTATATAAGAAGATTAATCAACTTAGAATGGAATATGATGAATCGTTAGAGGATTTTATTGATCACTTTCATCATTTTTTTTATGAGTTTTCTGAAGAATATGTGAATTGGGATTTCATAGGTGAAACATTTCAGTGTTTGGTTTGAATCTCCTTAAAACAATTTTAATTTAAATCCCTGGATGATTTTTCTCTTCCAACTTATATCAATCATGAGGCACCTCCAATTTCAGAGGATGAACATACCACTTATTTTTTTGCTTCTCCTACTCCTTTCTCATTACCAAACAAAGCGGTATCTCATATCGATGTTGACATTAGGAAATCTGAAAATCAAATCATTTATCCACTTCTTCCATCTTCATTTTCTTCCCACGGTTAAAGATCTGATTCAGGAAAGCTTTGAATATTCTAATAAATCCATGAAGTCTAGTGTGAAGGTTGATCCCTTGATTTCCTAATGTGACATTAACATGCGTAATTTAAATCTTGAATATGATGTGATTGAAATTATTTCTTCTTCAAGCGATATTTGTCACCCTTTATCATTTACATCTCATGGTTCTTTGTACCTCGATTGGCTTGATCAATCCGCTCCACCAACAATTGCTTTAGGTACACTTTATTCTCAAATTCATGGTCTAAATGGTAATAAGGTACAAGTTAGTAATATCTCAGGATAAAAGGGGAAAAATAATGAAGACACGTTCTCTCCCTCTTCTCCTTTTCAAATTCCTCTACGTCAATATGATGTTTCTACATTCTTAGTTGAGAAAGGATATTTCAATCTTTACAATAAGTAGAATGGAACCAAATTTATTGACCAAGATGAAGGCTTGAACCATAATCACCCTAACACCAATGAATTTGTTTTTATTTGTGGTAATTAATTCCCAAGTACATTTCATGATCTCTTGTTTTCGCAAGAAGGCTTGGATTTACAAAGTTTCGATTTGGAATCTGATCTGGAATAGAAGAGTTTCTCACAATAATATCTTCCTTGTCTCACAAACCTTTGTGTCGATATCTGTGTAATTAATTAATTGATGTATCATGTTCTTCCAATTTTCATTATGATGAATTATATCTCAAGTCCACATAAGGTGGTAAGGATTCCAATGAGTAAGAAGATTATGTGATAGTGTTAGGTCCCTATAATACTAATGTAATCCCTTATTGTTATTGTTAGTGTAACCCCCTTATTGTTATTGTTGCACCCATGTAGTCCCCATATTGTTATTATTGTGCCCCATAGAATCCCACTATTGTTATTTTCATGCCCTTACATTATTATTTTTATGTAGGCTCTGATTATATTGTGACCCCTTAGACTCCTATATATAGAAAGGAGATTTTTTCATTTGAATAATACAATAATTGTTCATTTATGTAATGTAAAGGAGGTTTCCTCCTCAAACAGACAAATTTTTAGGTCATTTATCTCTCTTTTATTCTTTTTTGTGAGTTGGCTGCATAATGTTTGGTATCAGAGCTTTGGATTCTAGGGTTTCTCTTCTTCAAACAGGTCATCTTGGAATTTTCTATATAACGTTTTTTCTATCAGGCTTCAGAAATTGAAATGTTGACCACGTGGAGCTAAAATCTTGTTGAACATTGTACAAAAATTTTAGATTTTGGTTCGCTATATTTTTTGAGATATGATTCGGGGAAGTTAGGATTTTTGTAGGTTTCAAGATTTAGCATGAAACAGGTGACCTAGGGAAAATCAACATAACTTTTGTTTCAGGAATAAGATTTGAATTATGTAAAAATTGGCTGAAATAACACAGACTCTAGTGTTTCATGTGGAAGTTTCAGGGACAACAGTGGAAATGGTGACACGTGGAAATTTGTACAAGTTCGCTCTACTAAAATTGTCTATAATCAAGTCATCATAGGAGATCAAGCATAACACTTTCTTGAAAACTCCGATCTCGGTATGAATTATGGGGTTGTAAATAAGACTCAGTGGGGATACCACATGGAAAAATTTCAGACCTTGGAGTGATCCGGATTTATGCAGGAATGCAACACAATACATAAATAACCATAAACATAGAGATGCAGTGGAAATAATGCGTCATTTCATTAATATCAAGTAACATAAATATGATTACAAACATAATGGAAATAAAATAGCTAGGGTGCTAGTAGTGAATCTTTGATAAGAGAAGTGGTGGCTACAGACCTCTGAACTATGTTACAATGAGGCTCAAGGGCCTATTTATTATTGAGAAACAATGGAGAACTCTAAACATCCAAAAACCTAACCCTAGGACATGAAGCGCCAAAACTATGGGCCCCGTTCGGGTAAATCAGTGTTTCAACTTCCCGGGAATGTAACTTTGGTATCCGATATATATTTAACGCACTCTATAGCTCGTTAGAAAGACTTGTCTGAGGAATAAAACTTTTGGTGTTAGAAAAATTAGTCCATGGACCCATGTTTCTCCCAGTTTTCCCAAAAAACATTGTTTAGGGTCTCAAAACGGCTTCGAAATCTCAGGACCCAAAAAACTACTAAAAATAGTAAGTTGTGCTACAACTTAAAAACTGAAAGAACTGATGGTGGGGGTTCAAATGGAATAGGTGGATGGCCACCAATATCCACCTAGATCATTAAGGCCCCAAAATAGTGCTGGGAGTGGAGGACCCGAAAACCTGCTAAAAATAGTAAGTTGTGCTGAATGTGAAAAGATGCAACAATTGATGGTGCGGGTCCAAATGGAATAGGTGGGTGGCCACCCATATCCACTTGGATCATTCCTCCCTCCTTATGAATCAATGTTCCCCATTGTGTTGAGATCCTCCATGAGATGAGGCACGTTCTTTTGTCGAAAGTGTCATGGACCTGCGGGCAGACATGCTGGATGCCATTAATAAATTTGGTTTCTTTATCAACCTCCAACAGTAAATGTGTAGTCGCATGAGGTATGGAAACATCATGCAGCGGTGCGTCATGGGTCAGATCAATGGAGTGTTTGTCCTAACAGTGTAGAGGAACCTCTGTGAGTGAGGAGAAAATTTCCTTGTATTCCTTCATGACTTTGTCCATCTGCTGCAATCGTGCAGGGGAGCCCTGTTTCAAGGTTGTGACCACAATATTCTTCTTTCCCTGTGAGTGAGTTGTAAGGAAAATAAATTTTATGGTTTGGGAAAAAATATTATTGCGTTGTTTTGCAGTATTCAAAGAGATGACAAGAGGCAGTACTACCTCCGGTATCCTGTACAAGTTATTTCCCAAAGTAATAACAACATCACGAGGTCTAGAATCATACACAGCATGTCACCTCCATAAGTATGGTTGACCCAATAATACATCAGCTACATCAAGAGGAGAAATATCACACAATACCTCATCCGTGAATGGCTTGATATTGTATGGAAGGTGACACTACTGGAGGATGCAGATATATCTCCCTAGGTGAAGCCACCCGATGGTATACGGCTATGGGTGTGCTATGGTTGGTAGGTCAAGCCGCTTCATGACCTCTACTAAAATGAGGTTCTTTTGGCTTCCGCTATCAACAAGAAACTGAGTGGAGAACCCTTCACCCACATCTGCAAATGGAAGAGGCGCTCCCCCTCCTCTGGATCCTTTGGATCTTGGTGGTGGAAAAAATGGCACTGGGATCTACATCAATGATCTTCTTCCCTTTGTCATTTCCTTTGTCTGGTTCTGACTCAGGATCAGAAAATACATCTCATTCGGGTACCTTTAGTTCGGCCACCAATGACTGTTTGGCCCGACACTCGTTTGTGCTGTGAGTGGAGCTATTATGAAATTTAAACCACTTACATGTGTCCTTCTTTGGATTTGTGGTGTTGTTCTGAGTGACACTACTTTGACCTTGCCCCTTGTTCTTCAGTTTGGGGGCACCTTTCGGATTCGCAGATCCAAAGACTCGCTTATTTTGCTTAAATCTCTGCTCATTGTTGGCGGCATAGAGATATGTTCTACCAAGCGATGTAATTTCGAGGAACTCCATTTCCTCCTGAATGTGTTTTTGTAGACAGTCGTGGTATAGCACCAAATGTCTCTCTGAATCTTTAATACCCAACTTTGTACATAGGGTATGGAACAGATTTGTCAGTTCATGCACATCTTGATCCCTTTGTTGCCGCAACGTGGTCCATTGGATGTATTTGTCCTCATAGCTCCCCATGGGGTAATATTGTTCCTTGATGTCGTCTCAGAATGAATTCCAAGTGGGTGTGGCCAAGAATAGAGAGGGTTCCCCTTCTTCCTCTTGCTCATGGTAGGTTTCCCACCAGTCATTGACATGGGGGGCGGCTTTGAGGAGTGCAAAAATAATCTTTTCTCGGTTAGAGAAATCATGGATCGATAAATACCCTTCCAAAAAATTCAACCATCTATCTACGGCGTCTACATCTATTTAGCCTTCAAATACAAGAATATCAAATTTTACCTGTACCTTGAAGGGAGTGGCGCCTCCAGAGTGGCTGTTGGATGCAGATGTGCCGTAGGTGGGCAGTCATTGAAGGATCTGAGCAAAATTATCCATCATCGCATTCCTTTGTTTCGCGAGGGCCTCCTTGAGAAATATTCTGATAGGATCTCCTGATCCCTCATCTTTATTTTCTTCCACCATGGGAGGTCGTCAGGGTTTACGAGGCTGATCTTGCAATGGTTCAACCAGATCAAGCCCTAACTCCTTATACCCTGACCACGTTGGGAACATGCAAAGAAAAACAAAGAAAGAGCAGACCGTTCCGATACCACTGATCCAGATTTATGCAAGAACGCAACAGAATACAGAAATAACTATAAAAATAGAGATGCAAAGGAAATAATGCGTCATTTCATTAATATCAAATAACAAAAATATGCTTACAGAAATAATGGAAATAAAATAGCTAGGGTGCTGGTAGCAAATCTCTGAGAAGAGATGTGGTGGCTACAGACCTCTGAACTATGTTAAAATGAGGCTTGAGGGCATATTTATTATTGAGAAACAATGGATAACTCTAAACATCCAAAAAACTAACCCTAGGAGATGAAGCGCCAAAATTATGGGCCCCATTTGGGTAAATTGGTGTTTCAACTTCACGGGGACGTAACTTTGGTATCTGATATCTGTTTGACATGCTCAATAGCTTGTTAGAAAGATCTGTCCGAGGACTAAAAATTTTGTTGGGAGCAACATGGGTCCATGAACCCATGTTATGGACCCGTGTTGCTCCTGGTTTTCCCAAAAAATGTCATTTTGGGCCTCAAAACGGCTCCGGAAGTTCAGGACCCGAAAAATTTCTAAAAATAGTAAGTTTTGCTGCAACTTAAAAACCGAAAGAACTAATGGTGGTGGTTCAAATGGAATACGTGGGTGGCCACCAATCTCCACCTGGATCAGTAAGGCCACAAAACGGCTCCGGGAGTGGAGGACACGAAAACCTGCTAAAAATAGTAAGTTATGTTGAATGTGAAAAGTTGCAAGAATTGATGGTGCAGGTCCAAATGGAATAGGTGGGTGGCCACCGATATCCACCTGGATCATGGAGATTCAAAAATACATAGATACAACATAATCAATATTCAGCTCCTACAAAGCAAGAAAAGGGAGTGTATTTTTTTTTAAATTTGCATAAGTTTTTTTTCAAAAATCAGTTTTAAGTGATTGAAGGGACATAGTGAAGAATAAATATCATTGTTTGATTTCAAAATGAATCAAGGAAAGATAATGGAAACACCTAGTAAGAAACCAAAAATCTCTACTATGACGCATGAAGAGGCGGTGGAAATGCAACACGATATATCAAAATTATGATACCAAGTGGAACAAATTTTCCTCTCGCAAAGAGTAACAAAAAATGAAATGGAAGATAATATTGATGGTTTTAAGAATGGTTTAAAATAAGAAATGTAAATTTTGAAGGATGGTATGGAAGGTAATATGGATGGTATAGAAGTAAAAATTAAAGACAACATAGAATATTTGAATAATGGTTTGACAAAGTTGCTACAAGAAATGCTTCCTAATGGTGAAAAGGTATTAGATGAAACTTGTGATGAGAACAAAAGAAATGTTAATCATGACTTAATATACTCTGACATTGGATTGAAGACCCACCATCTTCCAAATATCAATATGAGGAAGTTTGATGGCAAGGATCCGATAACATGGATACTACAGATTGAGCAATATTTTGATCTCCATAATGTGCAGTGCACACAAAAGGTACACATTGAAACTTTATACTTAGAACCTAACTAGTTTGTATCGTATTGATGGCTTTGTTATCGTAAAACACTTTTCACTGTTAGGTAAACTTGACTCGGGATAGAGTCAAAGTTGACTAGGGTAAATAGTAGTGGTTTTGGGGCACATGGTTTTGTGCACCCATGGTTTTGTCCCATGGTATTGCGTGTAATGGAGCCTATAAAAAGGCTGGGAATACTTCATTGTAAGGTAGGCCTGGAGGTGAGCAGTGAAGGCTCACTTGGCCGGATTGGCCAGGGTTTTGGCCAATGTTTAATGAAATTTCATTGGTTGGGTTTTTCCTGGTTAAACATTGTGTTTATGTTTATGTGATTTGTTGCTGGGTTTTGTATGTGTATTATTTCTCTCAGTAAAATATTTATTATTCCTCCAGTAAATTTCTAACAAATGGAATCAGAGCTGGTGTAATAATTTTATTGTGTCTATAGTTTCACTACTGCTGTGTAAGAAGCAGGAATCATCTATGTGTAGTTTGATTGGACAGATCTACCCTTGAAGGTGTTGGATATTTTGTATCACAAACGAATTTGCATATCAAGAACACAGATATTATCAGATTTGATGTGGAACTACCACTGACAAAGAGTCAAGCAATGGGTAAACATGCAACTGTGCAAAAGAGAATATTTGAGTGGTGCAGAGGCGGATCCGGTGCAAGGGAAAGCGAGCTAGCACAAATCTGCATCATGACTGAGAGCTCACGAAAGCGTTAGAGAGATTGATGTTGAGTTTATTTGAAGATCATATCTGGGCGCAAGTAGCTGGTGAGATCCACAAACGATGTGAAGTTTTCATTGGTCCTGTGAGCCGATGTGTATGCAAATCAAGATAAGGTGGCCATAAAATTGTGAAATTGTTGCTCCTGCGATGATATCCAGAGATCTAATATGAATAGAGGCTTGGATACAAGGGTTACACCACAGGAGTGCGTTCCAGTTGAGAGCGCACGTTATAGGAGCAGTATGTGCAGGGACTTGTTGGGGCGGCAGCGGAAAGCATGAGGTTACTGAAGTTTTCGTTTTCTGGTACACTGGCGAGAGAAGAGTAGGTCTAGAGTTCAAAACACAGCCTGCGCAAAGCGCTTTTGCAGAATTTCAAAGTGGTCATAGTTTGATTCTTAGTGAGAGAATTTCATAGAGAAAGAAGAGTAGCCAGAGAAACTGGCAGCATGAATAATGCTTCGAACATCATAGTGGGTCTGATAAATTTCTTGACGTTCTTACTGTCGATCCCGGTCGTGGGCGCCGGGATATGGCTGGCCACTAGAAGTGGCAGTGATTGCCTGAGGTTTCTTCAGTGGACCATCATAATTATCGGGGCGGCCTTCGAGGAGTACAAGCTCACTGATTTCTCCACCTAGATGCAAGATCGCGTTAGGAGCTCTGGAAGTTGGAACATCATCAGGTCTTGTGTTCGAGATGCCAGGTTGTGTAGGAAACTCGGACAGAAGAGTGCGTATCAGAATGCTACCGGTTTCTATCAGGACCATTTGACTTTGATTCATTCGGGTTGCTGAAAACCACCAATCCCTTGTGGGTACAGCTATGTGAATGCAACATTTTGGTCTGGGGGGTCCGGGGGCCAGTGGGCCCTCGATGTAAAATTGCCTTGTAAAAGTAAAATAATTTCTAGTCAATCTGGGCCGTTCATTAGGCAGATGATCTAACGGTAGAAGTTATGTTTAGTTTAGGGTTTTTTTCCCTAGAAGGAAACCCCTCGCTTTTATGAGGGTATTGTATTACGGCTACAAATGGGATGTGTATTCTCTGAGCGGGAAACAGATAGGGAGACTATGAGCAACAACAGAGGATATTACAGTGGATCTGCTATAGGTTTTGTCTCTTCATTTTGCTGGATAATAGAAAGGAAGGACTAGCTGTTCGGGGTGGACGTAGCCCAAACTGGGTGAACCACGTATATCTGTGTCTATTTGGTTTTATGTGTTTTGTGTGCTTGTATTTTCCGCATATTTTATGTGTTTCATTTCTCTGCAATATTTAATTTTCTGACATTCACTTGGTCAATTTTTACAGAGGAAATGATAGCACATTGGGAGGATAAAAAGAGCAACACCTTCTTTAGCCAATTGATAAAACTCAATCAAAAGGGTTCAATGGTGGAGCACATTGAGGACTTACAAAATTTGAATATAAGGTTAAATGATATTCTAGAGGAGCATAGGATTGATGTCTTCATAGGGACTTTAAAGGATAACATCCAACATGAGGTTCACCTTTGGGAACCTGATTAATTGGAGAAGGAATTCAGGTTGGAAAGAAAAATTGAAAGAAAAATTATGGCAACAAGAAAGCCTACCACTTATGACTATAAACATGGAAGTGTTGCTACTCCTAGCCTTCCACAACCTACAAGGTTGACACCACAACATTTGGAAGAAAAAATAGCAAAATGGATTTGTTACAACTATGATATAAAATACACTAAAGGTCATAACTATGTTAAGGAGAAATTATTCTACATAGATTGTGAAGAGGAGGAAGAAAAGGAAAAATAAAATTCAAAAGAAGAGGATATACACCAGGAACCAACCCTCGAGAAAAAAAATTAATCAGACCATATCTTGTAATGCATTGGAAAGAATTACCACTCCTAAAACTCTCAAGATAGAAGTACATGTCAATAATAAAAAGGTAATAGTGTTGATTGATTCAGGTAGTACCCATAATTTCCTTCATTGTAAGATAGCCATGGAATTAAATTACTTCTTATATCCAACACCAAAGTTTCAAGTGATGGTTGCAAATGGAGTAACTATAAATTTCTCTGGAAAGTGCCATAACATCAAGCTAAACATGGAGGAATATGTATTGAATAGTCCAATGCTTTCCATTCCAATGGTTAGTGTTGATGTTGTACTAGGAGTCCAATGGTTACAATCTTTGGGTATGATAGATTTTAATTTTCAATAAATTTTCTTGAAATTATTTTGGAATGGAAAGGAAGTTTAATTAAGGGGTATCACAGGGAAACCAAGAAATATAACCAACTCTAGTGTCATGAAAAATATTCTAAAGGAATACCAATGAGGTGTAATTTCACAATTATTCTCACTAGAGGTTCAAACATCGAAATCCTCTATTTATCCAAATCTCCAAAAAGTCTTAGAAAATCATTCCAAGGGATTCAAGACTCACTACGGTTTTCCACCTATTCGTAATCATAATAATTATATTCATTTGATTCCAGGAATTGTTCCTCCAAACATCAAGCCTTACAAATATCCCAATGCACAAAAGAGTGAAGTTGAACGTATGGTTGTAGAAATTTTAGAGGTTGGTATAATTCAACCTGGTCAAAGTTCTTTCTCTGGTCTAGTAGTATTGGTTCACAAGACAGATGGATCATGGCACATGTGTCCCGATTATACAGAGCTCAACAAGCTCAATATTAAATATCAATTTCCCGTTCCTTTCATTGATGAATTATTGGGTGAATTACATGGTGACATTTACTTCACCAAGTTGGCTCTTCATTAAGGATTTCATCAAATTAGAATGAAGTCTAAAGACATTCCACAAATGGCATTTAGAACTCATGAGGGTCATTATGAATTCTTGGTAATTCCTTTTGGCCTTACCAATGCACCTTCTACATTTCGAGGTTTGATGAATTCCATTTTCAAACCCTTCCTTTGAAAAATTGTGTCAGTATTTGTTGATGATATACTAATCTACAACAATTCTTGGAAGGATCATGTTCAACATGTTGATAGGGTGCTCAAACTATTGGAGGAGAAACAATTATACGCAAAAACCTCATGTTAGGATCCTATAATATAGTGATCAAGGTAATGTGTGTCTACCTATTTGTCCCAAGGGATGTTGGAACTTAATTTTTTCTTTATTAGCTTTATCTTTGAAAAGAAAAAATAAGAAAAAGGAAAGAAAAAGAAAAATAAGAAAAAATAGAAAAATAAGAAAAATGGAAAAATAATAAAAGGAGGTAAAATAAAATATGTGAAAAAATAAAATAAATAAAATCCCCAAATAGAGTGCACTAGTTAAAAAACATTAAGTTTTAATTATGTTAAATCCTTGTATTTATTGGAGGATTATTTTTAAAGTTGAAAATAAAACATGATTTGATGTTTTTTCGTATTCAATAAAGAGTTTGTACATATGAACGAATAAGATCATCCCCTCCTAGATCAACGATAGAGGTTGACTCCCCCCCACCTCTCCCCCTTTCTTTCAGAAGTTAATGGGGGTGGGGGGGGTATGAAAATTTTCTTTGTGAAAACCATTGAATCATACATGGTGACTCCACGATGTGTTCGGGGCCCCCTCCTCTATTACCGCCTACTTCCTAACTATCCCCACAAAATCTGCCTTCCTGCTCCAGCTCCCGCTCCATTCACAATCTGCCACTTGTCATCCCCTCATCCGCTCCAACCATATAACCATTTCACATTAAAATATTCTTGCCAACATTTATATGGTCATTGACCATTTATAACTCCATGCAATATCTAATTTCCTTAATGAAACATGCCAAAAAATTGTAATTTTCTCGTTAACCATTCACCCTCTCTTTTAAAAATCCCTCATCACCATGCATTCATCCCTTTAAAAAATTTAACCCTTACCAAGTTTAGGTTCAACCCTGAAGATTTTTAAGCATGCCATCATTCCTCTACAATAACGTTCTCCTGCACCAACGATCGCTACAGTCTGGTCACTCAAGTTCTCTAGCTTCAAATTCACAGTCAAAGATGTCGTCTCACAAAGGAAAAGCCATGATGGACATAGAAATTAATACATTTCCCCCTGTTATAAATATTGATGAACTTCCCATGGTCGACACTGAGTATAAAATATGATAGACCTAGTGCAATTTCAACTTATATGATCTTCACAATTGGGAAAACCAAAAATTCTTAGATGTCAGCAATGAAATGATTAGAAATCATTTTTACCTGAATTCATTTTCCTCCAAACCCATGTTTTTCCATATTTTTTGACATGTTTTCATCTCAGACATATACCTAGCTAGAGGGTTGTAATTTCCAAAAACAATGACACTTTATTTGCATTTACACCTAAATCTATTTACAAGCTCTCCATATTGATCCTCAATATCCCTTATATCCATTTTCCATTGATTCACCCATGGAGTTATATTTTTTAATCACTTTCCCCCAATGAGCCCATATTTTTTAAAACTTTCTACTTGATAATTCTAAGTTACCTAGAGCTAAACCCCCATATTTTTCTTCCATATTTCCTAAAATTTCAAGGAAAGTCATTTATATGGTTATTTTCTTATAAAGTTATCCTACATATCAATGGGTAGATGAATTAGTCTTAGGATTTTTATCAATGTTCTAAGTCCGTAAGAATCCCTCAATAATTTTCAATTATAGTAAGTATCAGTCAAATTTATTCATGATTAGTTTTTTAATTTTTCTACTGAAGGTGCTTTCAAACACCAACCTATAAAAATATATTTGTTATTATTTCATGAAATGGAGATATTCAAATTTCAATTACAGAAGTTGGATGCACAGGAAAAGTTACAGTCAATGATTCATTGGACTTCGTTGGTTAGGAATAATGCACAATAATACTCATTCAACAATTTTTTAGATCAGTTTTTTTATGTATCCTTATGTCTTCTCAAAAACTATATTGTGCCTAGAATTTCACCAGAAGTCAAGAAAGTTTTACATATTACCAAGCAAGTCAAGGTTGGAGACTCATATCTTTACCAGAACTATACAAAAATTAGGATATATGGATATCAACTCCCTCCTTATAGGTTATTAGTTTGCGTCCCATTATGAATATTTTCCTTAGAATACATAAGGAAGATAATGAACATGGATGAATTAAATTTTGTATCAAAAGAGGATATGGCACAATTTGAACTGAAGGCACTGATTGGCCCCTTCAATGTCAACACCAAAGAAACAACAAAGGAGGAATATGATTCGCTGAAGTAAATGAAACTCAAGTTGAGTTTCACATGGTCTTATGGTCCTTTAGGGATAATTTCAAAATTAAGAGCTGAGTAGAAGACCACACCTTATGCACATACACCTAGACCAGAAATATAGTAGTATGCTAATCAAGAGGAATGGATACAAAATACACTACAGGAAGCTAAAGAGAAACTTCTTAGTCAAGCATCTCTAAAAACACCTATTTCCAAGGACAAAGAAACTAAGAGATTAAGTAAAATTATGTATCCTACAGAATCAAGATCTCAAGTTGCAGACTTTCATGTTTTTAAAAGATTAAAGAAGACAAATACTCAAGAGGAATCATCACAAGAAAATGTCCCACACCAAAAAACTATAGTTTTTCTAACATGTTTTTCCACTATTTATTTTTGACATCTTGAAGGGACAACAAATTCTCATGTGTATTCTACATCTTAGGTTGCAACACAACACAATATTTTTTCCATGTAGAGATATATTAAGAGTAAGAATGAATCATTCAAGGTCAAAACTTATTGGGAATTTTTGAATAATACTTCTACCACCCAAAACATATTGTTGTTTACATTTGAAACATAGAAGGGAAAGTTCCAATTATCTTTCTTGCAACCTCCAGTTCTAGTCCATAAAAGTGCATAAGATTAAAAAACATATGTCTTTTATTTTGACATGAAGAAAATCCATGCAATTGATTATATTCACTTGCATAAACAGGATGGTGAGATGATATATTAAACATTAACAAGTTCATCCATGACAACCTCTAAACTGCAAGCCTCTTTGAACAAAATTCATTCACAGTTGAAGCTTGAAATAATGTCATCCTCGACCAAAGATTCTAGTACTAAGGCTCCTGAACATTTGGTAATTAAGCTAGGATCTGATCCTATTGATATTAAAGCAGATGAGGTGATGGTAAGAAACAAGAATGTAGATATTCAAGATATGAGAAAATAGCTCAAGCTTCCAACCACATAGCACCCACATACCCAATAAATTACTCAGGTGGAAGTAGAGAAAGAGAATTTCCTCAAATTTATAGTTGAACAAAACATTCAAATTCAAAAGATCGAGATAGATATGGAATCACTTTTAAATGAAAAGGAACAGTTAGCAGTCATAGGTACATTAATACAACAAATAGTAGCAACATTTTTAACAGAAAGAACATAATCAACCACTGTAGACTCCTCTAAAAAATTAGTGAAAGCTCTGAGAGATTTATCATGACCAAGAAAGAAAATGGAAGATTGTTAACAATATTAGAAAGGATGGAACAAAATAAAATAAAATCTAACAGTGCATATTTAGTAGAACCACAGATAAGCTTCAAGCTTATTCAACACCTTGAAAAGTATGAAAATCAATCAATAATAATACAAATATTGGAAGAACAAAAAAAAACATATGTTATAATATTAATTACAATATCATAGATCTATGGTCATCCATTCAAATTGTATTTGAGAAATAAGACTTGGTGCAAAATGTCAAGGCATCAGTTGAAAAAACAAAAGTTGAGATTGAACACATGCCAGCATAAGCACATAGGATCATCAAGGTACTAAACTCAAAAACCATAGATGAGCTCATATTCAAATTTAGGATAGAACAACCACATTCATGGAGGTAAAAATATTTTTAACAAAGGAAAAATCTTACAATACAACTATAAAAGAAGTGCAAAGAGTTAGAGCTACATATAAGAAAATTCAACAAGAAAATTAGTTTACTGTAGGAGAAAGGGCTTCCACCTTTGATAAATTCTAATGGAAAATTGATTCCATTAGAAACCTACCAGGACCAATTGTGCAGCATAGCTACAAATAAATCCAAATTTTCCAAAGTAATAAGAACTATAAGTGGATAGCCTTTTATTGAAGGTTTACAATATGACTTGTTTATTCAACATGAAATCCATCACCCGTTTCTCAATAAACCAAATTTCCAAACATACATAGAAGTGGATGAAATATTTAGAAGTATGGTGAATTATTCTATTCCGAGTGAAAGAAGATGGGATAAATTACTAGATTTCATCGAGTAAATAAAATGAAATTCTAGTGACCAGTGACAGAGAAAAGGGGAACAAAATCCTACATGTCAAGAGAAGTTAACAGAGGAGAAATATGATAGCTACAATCATCATCAATAATCCTTGAAATATGACCAGAACATTCGAATCAATCCAAAATTTCTACTCTTCAAATCTATTTTTTAAATATCTACATCATTCTAGTAGACATTATTTTTTTAATAAATTTTATTTCAAGTCTGAATCATTTTGAAATAGACTCTAAATATTTTGTAAAAAGAAGTAGAAAGGTTTGATTGTGTAAAATCATAAGACATTTATTTGAAATACAGAGGCAGTATTGTTTCATGATTATTGTGTCAAATAAATGGTGATGTTTCTCTCTTTGTCAAAGTGTCTTTCCTTCTAGTTTTCCCATGGATGCTCTTTCTTCATTTTTTACAAGAAGAATGTGAACAAAATTTACTCAAAGTACTCTACTTGGGCTTGCTAAGTAAAACTAAATGATTTCCCTCTAAGATTAAATATACAATTCATCTATGTATTATTTATATTTAATTGATCCTAACTCTTATTCATCTCATCGATACCACACTAATTTTGTAAGATCCAGGAGTTTGGCTACCTCGCCCAGTTTCAACTACTTTATTTATTTGTAAGTGATTACTAAATATTTTTATGACTCCATGCCGAATCGAATTTTCCTTCACCTTACAACCACAACTTTAAAAACCTATCTTTTATCTTTATATATATCCTAAAATTTAGTAACAATGACTAATATATTCACATAGAGAGAGCCCTCTCTAAAGTTGGAAGGGCTAGATCCCAACTTTAAAGTGGTTTATGGTTACCTCTATAGTTCTTCTTTAGCCTAGGAAAACTATGGAGTGGTAACATTCTAGCGACCATACTGGGGAAAAAAAGAAAAATATTCCCTGGTATAGAATTCATTTGAAAGACTTAAAACTATTTTTTATGGGAGACAATGATTTAGAAATTTTTAGGCTGAAATTTTTCACCCAAAAGTTGTGTTTTAGCCCAATTGTAACAAGCTTCATTGAAAATTTCGCTTCCATAAAGGTTTACACAAGATCACATCCAGATCCTGATCCCCCTAAATTTGTGAGTGATCCTGAGATGTTTTTTAGGAAAAATAACTTTGAATAAAGTCAAGCAAGTAATAGCCCTCCATTGAGATCTCACTCACTCCCTGAAAGCCTTATAATAATCGAGGATATTTAGTTTTATTTATCTTTCAAATATAGTCTTTTTAGAACCAAATCAGAAATATTTGTCCTTGAAACATTCATCGATGAGTTCAAACTGAAACCATTCATCTCAGCACAAAAGTATGTTATTTCATTATATGATAAGGACATCTTACAATAGTTTGAAAATATTGAAATTTTGGTAAATTCGTTGAATAAGGTTACTGAAAAACCATTCATATTTCAGTAGACTGTCACTCCTTCTTTTACTCCATCATTTTTCTTCCCTATTATATATGTTATTCATACTCCTTTTATACCAACTCAACAGATCACAACTCCACCACATTTTCCACCCACATCATCAAGAACAATTGTAATGGTAGCTCGTTATGCCCCATTGGTTCTGCACCAACCATTGAATTCTATGCCACTGAATTATGCACAACACATACCTCAATTTGATGGCACTAGCCCTATCATAGCACAACAACACATTGATAAGATGAATGATTTTGCAGACCTAGAAGAGTTTGATGGTGATTATTTCCAGGTAAGTTTTTTTGCTCAAAGTTGTGTAGGTGAAGTGAGAAAATGGTATAGAGGATTGGTAAGATGAAGTATTGCTAATTTACAACAATTTCATCAAGTCTTCCTTTCCTGTTAGGAGGTTAAAGGAATCCACTTCAAATTCTTGCATAATATGAAAGTTTAACGAGAGCTCTAGGAGAGTCAGTTAAAGGTTGTTTAGATAGATTCAACAACCTTTATAGTTTTATTCCAACAGAAATGAAGCCTCCACTAGGGTTTGCCTTACTTTGATATCTATATGGATATGATGCTGACATGGCCTATGAGTTGAGATAAATAAATACATCTACCCTAGAGGAGATGTAAAGGAATGTTGTTATTGTAGAGGAAAAGTTGTTGGCCAAGAAATCTAAGTTGAGTTCTGAGAATAGAGTGACTATTAAAGGATATCCTTCTTCATCATCGGATAAAGATGGACAATTTTGTTAAAGCTATAGAAAGGATGATGGAAAAAAGGACTTTGACAGATAGAGCTTCACCAATAGAACCATAGGGAGGTCTTCAAATCAGGAATCCAAATTTTATAATACAACAGCCCCAAATCTAGAAAATAGAGCCAAGAAACTCATCAGGTCAACAACAAATTAGGCCAATTTTTCAGGAAAATTATGTTGAGGAAGAACAAGAAACAAAAAAATATCCAGTAGAAGATCAAATCAATATTTTTGGTGAAAGAGAAACAGATAATATTTTCTTGAAAAGGGAGGAACATTATTTGTTCTTGTTATCACAACAAGATGTCATGCTTGTAGAAATGTAGGAATACAAAAAGGGATATCAAAATGGAATTATGGAAGTATATAAGAAATATAGTCTGAGAAGTAGAAAAATGTACGAAATCCTCCTAAGAATATTCAAATTGATACACCTTCTACAAGTCAATCAAAGTTTGATCCTCGAAAGGAAGCCCCTCAAAATACAAATGTGAAAGGGGTAGAAAAGCCTCAATCTTCTTTGAACCTTGGGAATGAATTGAAAAAGGTTAAAAAAAATCCATTGACTGAATTAATGAAAAACAATGTATATATAAGTCAATTTATAAGGGAACTAAATATAGAATAAGGAACAAGTGTTTTAAATGTAAGTGATTAACAACCTATATTGTTGTTTGGACCAGAAGTTGAGGAAATTTCACAATTTTATGTTAGTCTTAAAATTCATGATTTCATTTTGCACAAGTCCATGTTGGATTCAGGTGCTTTGCACAATCTCATGCCAAAGGTGATTATGGAGAAACTTAGATTAGATATAACCAGCCCATGTAAAGACATTTTCTCCTTTGATTCAAGCAGGCTAAGATGTTTAGGTTTAATCAAGGATTTTTGTGTGACCATTACCCAAATACCAACAAAAAATATAGTGATCGATGTTGTTGTGGTTGATATCCCTCCAAAATATGGAATTCTCTTTTCAAGGTCTTGGGGAACAAAGTTGCAAGGAACATTGCAAATGGATATGGCATATGCAAATATTCTTTTTTTCAAGCAACAAAGGATGTTTTACAGGGATACTCTTATGAAATTTATGGTTAGCAGTCAAGACAAACCAAATAATTATCAAATATATTATGTAAATTCATACATGGATTCTTTCATTTTATATAATGACATATCATTGGAAGGAGAAATTCAAAACATGGACAATAAATCGGAGAAGACAAAGGATGCAAAGTTAAAGGATAAAATAGAAAATGAAAATGATCAAGAAGGTTTATGGATTATGAAATTTGAATTGGTATTTTGCAAGGAAGGAGCAGTGGCTAGTATATGGATCACAGACACAAAGTCAGGAAGGTTAAAACAATATTCTATAAACTTGCTTTTGACTGTACAAATAATGTTTTTGAATATGAGATTTTAATATTGGGAATGAAATTATTGAAGAGATTGGGAGCTAAAAGGATTTTGTTCCATGTAGATTCAGAATTCATCATTAAACAAATTAAACGTGAGTATTCAACTAAACACCCCAGGACTCGTGCATACAATAATATGGTTTTACATTGTTTGCAATGTTTCCATAGTATCAATTGTCTTTGATTCCTAGAGATCAGAATGTGTTTACTAATTTGTTGGCCACCTCAACAAGTACATGTAAGATGCCTTTATAATATATAAAGAAGCTATAATTTGAGGTAAAACATAGGCCTGATGTCCCTGATAACATAAGGTATTGGAAAGTGTTTGACAATGACAAAAAATTAGATATTTTTTTTAATTAAAGGGGGAGTTTGAAAGTTTGAATATTAATGCAGGAAATAATGTTGATGATAATAGAAAAGAAAATATTTTGAATCAGATCAGTGAGAATTACGATAAGAATGAAGCAAAAATTGAAATCTTGTAGCTAAAGGACAATGTGATACCAAGAGGTTTAGTACCACTTGAACAATTATTTGATTTCAATGATGTAGCAGATAAGCCAAAGATTAAACCCACTAGGTATGAAGTGGAGGACTGCAATATTGGAACTAAATATAAATTGAGGATTGTTAAACTTTCTAAATATTTACCTCCGGAAGAGAAGTAGAAATATATTACTATTTTCAAAGAGTATTTTGATGTTTTTTCACGGGGGTAAAAGGATTTAAAGGCTTGTGGTAAAGGTACTATTAAGCACACTATTCCTATCAGAGAATATCAGAAGCCTTTCAAGTAGAAGATGAGGATATTAAATCATGTTTTGATACCCTTGATTGAGAAAGAGGTATGAAAGCTTTTTGATGCCAAGATTATTGTACCTTTGATATTTTCTAAGTGGTTGTCAAATCTAGGACCAATAAGGAAAAAAATTGGAGAGATAAGGTTATGTGTAGAATTCAAGAACCTCAATAAGGTTTCTGTCAAACACAATTACCCATTTCCAAAGATGGACCATAAATTGTAGCAAGTAGTTGGTCCAAACATAATTTCATTGCTTGATGGTTTCTCAGGGTAGAACCAGGTTTTAGTGCATCCAGAAGATCAAGAAAAAACAACTTTCACAACACCTTGGGGGACATTTATGTATGTGAAAATGCCTTTTGGACTTATGAATACAATGGAAAAATTTCAGAGGGATATGGAAATATATTTTTTAGATGATAAGGATAGATTCGTAGTTATTTTCCTTGATGATATTACAGTCTTTTCTAAATTTATTGAAGATCATTTGCAACACTTGAAATTTTTCTTTGAAAAATGGAGAAAATATGGTATCTCGTTGAACCCAAATAAGTCTCTCTTTGATATGGAAGAAGGTAAGCTACTTGGACATATCATTTCCAAAGATGGTATCAGAATTGACCCAAGTATAATTGAAGCTATCCAAAAGGTTTATATCCCAAGAAACAAAAAGGAAGTGCAATATTTCCTTAGAAGAATTAATTTTCTAAGGAGGTTTATTCTAAATTTGGCTAAAATTTTAAGAGATAATACCAATATCTTGAGGAAATATAGTGATATAAGGTGGGCTATTGAAGATAAAAAATATTTCAATGGGGTAAAATTAGCTTTAACCCGTGCTCTCGTTTCTACTAGTCCTTAATGCACCAAAGATTTCAAGATTTTCTCTTTTTCATCGGAGCACACTATTGCAGCAGTATTAATACAAAAAAAAACAAGAGGATCACGAGTATCCCAAAGTATTTTTCAGTAGGGGATTAATATATGCTTCTTTGAAATATAATATTATCGAAAAACATGTGTTTTCCTTGGTGAAAGCTTTAAAATATTTCAGAGTGTACATTTTTCATTCTTGCATCATTTATTTTGTTCCTCGTGTTGTGGTAAAGGATATTCTCACTCAAAATGACCAAGAAGAAAAGAGAGGTAAGTGGCCTGGCTATTATTTTGGATTATGGCATTGAAGTTAATCCCACAAAAATTATTGAGGGTTAGGGATTGCCCAAAATCATGGTTGAATCAAATTTACATGCATTAGATATCAATGTCATTGTCTCTCATGACAATGAAGAAGAATTGGTAAAACATGTATAAGAAAGGTTTATTCCTCCTCCCCACCCCCCCCAAGTATACATATATCATATATGTTTTGCAATATTTACAAGCTCCACCTAGTTTGACTAAAAAAACTTAAGGTTCATTAAATTAAAGGATGTTAAATTTTGCATTTTAGATCAGTCTTTGTATTTGAAATATGCAGGAGGAATATTGCTAAATTTCTTGATAGAGGATGAGGTAGATAGGAAAATGGAAGAGTTTCATGAAGGTGATTGTAGAAGCCATCTCTTCTAGAAGTATACAAAAAATAATATCGTGAGGGAAGGATTCTCTTGTCCTTCATTGTTTAATGATGTCCATAAAAGAGTATCTACTTGTCATCAGTGTCAAATTTTCGAAGGTAAGAAAAAGTTGTTTCCTTTTCCTTTGAAACCCATTTCGGTGGAGGTTCCATTTCAAGAGTGGGGATTGGATTTCATCGAGGAGATTCATCCAAGTTATTCATCTCAACACAATTGTATTACAACAACCACATATTACTTCACCAAATGGATATAAGCAGTTCCAACTAGGCAGGCCACAGACTCACTAATTATCCAATTCATGGTAGCTAATATTCTTTATAGGTTTGGTTTTCCTCATAAGATCACCACTGATAATGTTGCTGCATTTAAATATAAAATGTTGATTTATTTTTTCAATAAGTATCATATATTTCTTGGACATTCTGATGCCTATTATCCACAAGGTAATGGCTTACTCGAGTCTTCTAACAAAATTTTAGTCAATATAATTAAAAATTTGTTACAAGATAACAAGAAGTCACAGCATAAGAAATTAATCAATGCTTTGTGGGAAGAGAGGGTAAGTACTAACAAAACCCATTGGAATGTCACCTTTCTAATTGGTTTATAGATTTGATGTTGCTTTTCGTACTTCCCTTGGGGTTCCAGTGTTGATATTATTGCACAAAACAGTAGTAGAGCGTAATGATGTACAGATGAGGATAAATCAAATGATACAATTTTAACATGCTAGAGAAGAATTATACAACAAAACTCAACTAATATTGGATAATATCAAAAGGATTCATGATAGAAGGGTGAAAGATGATGATTTTAAGATTCATGACCTTGTGTTAAAATGGGATGCCAGAAATGAGGAAAACATAAAAAATGGAAAATTTGACAGTTTTTGGAAGGTGCCTTACAATATTGAAAATTTCCGTGGGACCAATGCATATGTGTTGAAGGATCTAATAGGGAAAATACTTTCTAGAGGGCTTGTCAATGGCAGGTTACTCAAACATTATTTTACCTAGAGTTCAGTTGGTTTCAAACACATCAATGTATATACAATTCTATTTTTTCAAATACTAAACGTGTCAGTGGCTACCACCAGAAATTAAAGCCCAAAGTGAAGGCCCTAAGTCTCTTATGAGTTGTTACCATATGTAATGAAGTTTCAATTAGTCAAGTTTTTATCAATCAAGTCAGTTAAAGTTGATTAAGAGTCAAATAAGCGCTTAATGGATAAGGTTACTAGTCTATAGTTTTCTTGGCACCTCGCAGGGAGGATGCCATCCCCATTAGAGCCACTATTAGGATCCTATAATATAGTGATAAAGGTAATGTGTGTCTACCTATTTATCCCAAGGGATGTTGTAGCTTATTTTTTACTTTATTAGTTTTAATCTCTTAAAAGAAAAATTAAGAAAAAGAAAAGAAATAAAAAAAAAGTAAAAGGGGATAAAGGAAAATATGTGAAACAAATAAAATAAATGAAAACCCCAAATAGAGCATACTATTTAAAATGTTGAAGTAAGCTTTTAATTATAGATAAATGTCTTTTTGGATTAATCACATTATTAGGATTTGGTCGATGTTTCGAACCAACTAATGTGGTTCATCCTCAGGACAAGGTGAAGAAGTCATTCAATCTTATTGAATAAATAGTGAGGATGCATCATTGCCTAGTATTAGCTGAAAAAACTAGCCATTAAAAACTAGCCGTCAAAAATATAGTTTAATTATGTTAAATAGTTGTATTTATCGGAGGATTATTTTTAAAGTTGAAAATAAAACATGATTTGATGTTTTTTTTTATTCAATAAATAGTTCATACATATAAAAAAATATTATCATCCACACTTGGATCAATGACGGAGAACGAGTCCAGGCCCCTCCGTGCTTTCAGAAGTTAATGGGGTCGGGGGGGGGGGGGGGTGACTAAAAATTAGCTTTGTCCAAACCGTTGAATCATACGTGGCATCTCCATAATGATTTCGGGCCCCCCTCCTCTGTTACCACCTACCACCTATCCCCCCCCCCCCCCCCCCTAAAAAAAAAACCCCTTCCCGCTCCATTCACACTTTGCCACATGTCATCCCCTCATATGCCCCCACCATATAACTGTTTCACATTAAAATATTCCCGCCAATAGTTATATGGTCGTTGACCCTTAATGATGCTTTCCAACATCTAATTTCCTTAATGAAACACGCCAAAAAATAGTAATTTTCATGTTAACCATTCGCCCTCTCTTTTAAAAAGCCCTCATCACCCTGCATTCATCCCTTTCGCAGTTTCATCCTTACCAAGTGCACGTTCAGCCCTGAAGTTTTTCAAACATGCCAATGTTCCTCTACAATAATGTTCTCTTGCACCAACAATCGTTACAGTCTGGTAACTCAATTTCTCTAGCTTCAAATTCACAGTCAAAGATGTTGTCTCACAAAGGAAAAGCCAAGATGGTCGTATAAATCCATACGTTTCCCCCTGTTATAAACCTTGATGAAATTCCCATGGTCGACACCTAGTATAAAATATCAGAGACCCAGTGTGAGTTTGACTTGTATATGTTATAAAGTCATATATTACAGAGAAATGAAACACATAAAAGACATGCGGAAATAGAAACACATAAAACATATCAAACAAGAGAGACATAGATATATGTGGTCATCCAACTTGGGCTATGTCTAAAGAGAAATAACAATTCCTTCCTTTATATTATCCAGAAAAATGAAGGGACACAACATACAATAGATCTGTTGTAGTTTCCTCTACTCTCTCACACAATCCCCCTTTCTCTTTCTTCTTCAGAATACACACTTCACACACAATTGCAATACAATTCCTTCATACAATAGAGGGGTTTCCTTCTAGGGAAAAAACCCTAAATTAAACATAACTTCTGCTATCATATCATCCGCCCAATGAACAACCTAGATTGACTACAAAATTGTGATATTTTACAAGGCAATTTTACATCTATTTTTAGCTTAGGGGGCACTACCCCCAAACCCCAGTCGGGGGACCAGTAGTCCCTAGACCCCCCAGTCGGGGGAGATGGGAGCCCCCAAAACCTATGAGGGGGAATGTCACCCCCCCCATCGTCGAGGGGTGTACAATATTATTGTGGCATACATATGGCTAAAACAAAGACCTCTAAATCAGGATGATAATCACGCTCCACACACAATAATATCCCACTTTGATATTGATTGTAGCAACTCCACCGCTGCTTCATTTGCTGGAAAATGTCTCCAATTTGGATCTGGTTGTTTCTCATATTCATCATCATACTTGAAGACCAATTGAAACTGAGAAAAACCTTATTTTCTCCCCAGTTACAACTTTTGTTAACATATCTGCAGGATTTTGGCTACTGTGTATCTTTTCCAACTTTATTTGTCCATCTTCCAACACTGATCGTATGAAATGGTACTTGAGCTATATCTGTTTAGTCTTGTAATGAAATGTTGAGTTCTTTTCAAGATGAATCAAACTCTTGTTGTCACTGTATAACATGCCCATCTCCTACTTCTTACCCAATTCATCCATAAACCTTTGTAACAAAATAATTTCTTTACTAACCTCTGTGGCAGCAACATAATCTGCTTTTGTTGTTGATAGTGCAAAAAAACTTTGCATTTTTGAAACCCAACTGGCAGTTGTTCCACCTACAATAAATGCTACAAGACTTAAAATAGTTCTGATTGAATTCATTTTAACAATAGGAGAAAATATTTCATTGAAGTCAATACCTTTCTTCTGTGCAAACCCCTTCACCAAAATTATAGCTTTGTGCCTCTATTTTCCTCCATCTTCTTCCTTCAACTTGTAAAGCCATTTATCCTATAATGTTGTTTTACCTGCAGGCAACTAGACTAAGTCCCAAGTTTGGTTATGTACCAAGGAGTACATCTCTTCTTTCATGGCTAGCTCCCACTTCTTCCTAGTATCTACCTGCATTGCTTCTTCATAATATTATGGTTCACCAGAATGAGTCAACAATACATCATATAATTAAGGAGAGTATCGTTCAGGGGGTCTGCTTATCCTAGTAGATCTTATGAAACCACTTTTAGGTGTTTGAGGTGCTTGTTGTTGTTGTGGTGGTTGTTGTTGTTGTGGCTATTGATTATTATTATTTTCAGGTACCTTCACTTTTTCTGTGATCTCATCAAGAACTATGTATTCACTGTTTTCTTTTTCCTTTTTCTTTTCCTGCAATTGATCCTTATACAAGACCTTTTCATTGAATATTACATCTCTTCTCCTAATGGTTTTTTTATTTTCATAATCATATAAGAGATAACCAAAATCATTAACATCATATCAAATAAAGGTACATTTATTTGATTTTTGCTCAAGCTTTGTTCTAGTTTCTTTATTAATAAGGAAAAATTTCTCACATCCAAAATGCTTTAAAAAATAGTAGTTTACTTTTTTACCTGTCCATGCCTCCTTTAGAATACCACCATCCAAGGAACTTGAAGGCCCTTTTTTTATTATATAAACAACAGTATCTACAGCATCTGCCAAAAATTGTAAAGGAAATCCTACATGCAATATCATGCACCTTGCACTCTCCATGATTGTCCTGTACATCCTTTCTGACACACCATTTTCCTGTGGTGTTCTTGGAATTGTATTCTCTCTGCAAATTCCATGCTCTGAACAATACCTATCAAAATATTTTCTGCAATATTCACCTCCATTGTCTGATTTGAGACACTTCATCTTCTTTCTTATCTCAATCTCAAACAAAGCTTTCCATTTCTTGAAAAAATAAAATACATTAGATCTATTCCAAATACAATAAATACAAGTTTTTTCTAGTGTCATCATCAATAAAAGTAACATAATAGTGAGAGTCACCTAGAGATGATACCTGAGAAGGCACCCATACATCTGCATGCAAAAGCTCTAATTTTTTGCTCTTCTTTTCTTTCCCAAATTTAAGAAATTTGAATCTCTTCTGTTTTCCATAAACACAATTCTCACATAAATACAAATCAATATTCTTCAAACATGGAAACAAATTTCTTGAGTGAAGAATATTCATCCCCTTCTCACTCATGTGTCCAAGCCTATGATGCCATAATGTTTCATTTGCTCCTGTGGAGTTTAAAGCATTAACATAATCATAAATACCATTGCATAAATACAATGTACCAACCTTTTCTTCTTTTGCTATTATGAGGGCTCCTTTAGTGACCTTCCAAGTTTTATCTATAAAAGTTGACACACAACCCTCACTGCCTAACCGCAATGTTGAAATCAGATTTTTATTCAGATCTAGAACATTCCTTACCTCCTTTAATAGCCATTGGTTTCCATTCTACTATTTTACAAGAAATTTACCCATTCTAATGATTTTATAGGGTTTATCATCACCCAGACAAACCTGTCCAAAACCTCCTTGAAAATTGTCATGAAAATGTTTCTTATCAGTTGTGGCATGGAATGAGGCCTCTGAATCTACCATCTAGGCATCAATAACATTTTCTAAATAAAGAATCAAATCATATTTCAACACATCACATGTCACATTCACTTCATGATTGTTTTCTTGTTGTGTGTCTCCTTCTTTTCCCTTCCTAGACTTACAGTCTTTCTTCAGGTGTCCTTTCTTACCACATTTCTAGCACACTATCCCTGACCTAGAGTTTAATCTTCCTTTCCTTGATTTACTGTGATATCCTATGGTCTTTCATCTTTCCATTTATCTTCCCCTAGTATATTCACTCAAAGAATTACCCGATTTCTCACTGGATCTTTTCCATCACATTTCCTCGCTAAGGATAGCGCCGACAACATCATCAAACTTTAAAGTACTATATCCAGAGATAGAGTTACTAATGGTCGTAACTAAACCATTCCAAATTTTTAGAAATCAACATAGAAATAATAGAGCCCTAACTTCATCATGAAATTTTAGTCATACATAACTTAACTGACGAGTAACCATATTAAATTCATTTAACTTAGGAACATATCCACCTTCTCACATCTTCATATTAAATAATTGTTTCATAATTAATACCTTAATTGAGGCCATGGATTTTCAATATAGTTTGGAAATGTCATCATTAAACCCTTTATTTTTTTTTCCTTCAAAATATTGAAGGCTACTGACGTCGTGAGGCACAACCATATTGTTCCAAGTGCATTTATGTCGAGAATTTCCCATTCTGTGCCTGTCATAATCGACGGCTTATTTTTTGTGCTCAATGGTATTGATCTTAGTGATATAGATAATATTCCATCTGCATATTCCATAGTGGATAGTTTTGGCCGTTAAATTTCTCGACCCTAAACCTACCATCTTCCGCCATTTCTCCCACTCAAACAAGGGACCCTTCTTTCCTATGATTTTATCCGCCAAATAGACCTTCGGATTTGATGTCATTTGTTAGAAAATTATATATTACAGAGAAATGGAACACATAAAAAAAGAGGAAATACAAGCACAAAAAACATACCAAATAAGACAGACAAAGATATATGTAGTTCACCCAACTTGGGCTACCTCCATGGAGAAAAATTCAGTCCTTCCTTCATATTATCCATCAAAGTTAAGAGACACAACCTACAACACAGCCACTGTAGTTTCCTCTACTCTCTCACACAGTCCCCCTTTCTCTTTCCTCTTCATAATACACACTTCGCACAAATCTGCAATACAATTCCCTCATACAATAGAGGGGTTGCATTCTAGGGAAAAAAAACTAAATTAAACATGACTTCTACCATTAGATCATCTTCCCAATGAATGGCATAGATTGACTATGAAACTATAATATTTTGAAACGAAATTTTATATCTATTTTTAGCCTCGGAGGCACTGCCCCTAAACCCTTGCTGAGGGACCACTAACCCCTGGACTCCCCAGCCAGGGAAGACCCCCCCCCCCCCCCCCCCAAAAAAAAAAAAAAGCCCTGCATGGGGGGGAAAGTCCCCCCTGCATGGATAGGTGTACAGTATTCCTGGGGTATACATCCGGCTGAAACAAAGACCTCTAAATCAGGATGATAATTAGGCTCCACACCCAACAGTATGAAATTCACAATTGAAAAAACCAAAAATTCTAAGATGTCAAAGATGAAATGATTATTTGGGAATCGTTTTTACCTCAATCAATATTTCCCCAAAGTCATGTTTTTCTAGATTTTGTCAGATTTTTTCATCATAGATATATCCCTAGCCAAAGGGCTATAATTTCCAAAAACAATAAAACTTTATTTGCAATTACACCTAAATATATTTTCCAAGCACTCCAGATTTATCCTCAAGCCCCCTTATATCCATTTTCAATTGATTCGCTCATGGAGTTATATCAGAAACTCACTTTCCACCAACGAGCCAATAGTTTTTAGTCCTTTCTGCCTAAGAATTCTGAGTTACCTAGAACTAAACAACCATATTTTTCTTCCATCATTCCTGAAATGTCAAGGCAAGTTATTTCTATAGTTACTTGATTATTAGGTTATCCTACAGATCAATGGGTAAATGAAGTAGTCTTAGGATATTTATAATTGTTCTTAGTTGGTCAAAATCCCTCAATCATTTTCAATTATAGTTATTATATTTCAAATGTTATTCATGATGAATTTTTGAAGTTTTCTGTAGAAGGTGCTTTCAAACATGAATTTGTACTAGTATATTTGTCAATATTTCATCAAGAAGAGAGATTAAAATTTCAATTAGAGAAGTTGGATGCATAGAGAAAGTTATAGTCAGTCATTCATTAGACTTCCTTGGTTAGGAAGAATTCAGAAGAATAATCATTCAACAATTTTGTAGATCGGTTTTTATATGTATCCTTATGTCTTCTCAGCACTAATATTGTGCCTAGAAGTTCACCACAAAATAATAATTGTTTACATCTTATCAAGAAATCCAAGTTTGGAGATTAATATCTTTACTAGAACTATATAGAAGTTAGGATATATGGATGTGAAATCCCTCCTTGCAGGTTACGAATTTTTGTCCCATTAAGAATCTTTGCCTTAGAATACATCAGGAATATGATGAATATGGATGAATTACATTTTGTATCAAGAAAGTAGAAGGCACAATTTAAAATGAAGGAACTGATTGGCCCCTTCATCATCAGCACAAGAGCAACAACAAAGGAGGCAGATTATTTGTAGAACCAAATGAAACTCAAGTTGAGTCTCACATGGTCTTATGATCCTTTAGGATTAATTTCAAAATTAAGATTTGAGCAGAAGACCACACCTTATGCACATGCACCTAGACCAGAAATAGAGAAGTATGATAATAAAGAGGAATGGACAAAGAATACACCACAGGAAGTTAAAGAGAAATTTCCTAGTCATGAATCTCTACAAACTCCTATTTTGAAAGACAAAGAAACTAAAAGATCAAGGGAAAATATGTCTCCTAAAGACGCTAGATCTCAAGCTAAAGACTTTTGTTTTTTAAGAGAAGAAAGAAGACAAATACTCAGGAGGAATCATCACAAGAAAATGGCTCACAGGATGAAACTACAGTTTTCCTAACAGGTTTTCCAACTACTTATTTTTCATATCTTAAAGGTATAACAGAATCTCCTGTGTCTTCTACATCTCAGGTTGCAACACAAAAAAATATTTTTCCTAGGTGTGAAGAGATTAAGAGGAAGAATGAAGCATTGGAGGTCACAACTTATTCATAATTTTGGAATAAGACTTCTACCACCCAGCACAAACTATTTTATGCACTTGACATAGAGAAGGGACAGTTCCAATTATCTTTCTTGGAACCTAAAGTTTGAGTCCCTAAAAGTTCAAAATATTAAAAAACATATGTCTTCGCTTTTGACACCAAGAGGATCCATGATATTGATCATATTGAATTGCATAAACATGCTAGTGAGATGATGTATTCAACATTAACAGGTTCATCCATGGCAACCTATAAACTACCAGCCTCTCTGACCAGCATTCATTCACATCTCAATATTGAAATAATATCATCCTTGGCCAAAGATACCGGAACTAAGGCTCTTGAAGATTTGGTAATTAATCTAGGATATGATCCCAGTGATATTAAAACAACTGAGGAGGTGATTAAAAAAAATTGTTTGTATTCAACATCTGAGAAAACATCTCAATTTTCCAACCATAGAGCACCCACGGACCAAAGAAATTACTCAGATGGAAGTAGAGAAAGAGAATTTGTTAAAATTGATAGTTGAAGAAAACATTCAAATTCATAATATGGCCTCGAGATATAGAATCACTTTTAAAGGAAAAGGAACAATTAGCAGTCACAGGTACATCAACACAACAAACAAAAGCTCCAAATTCAACAGAAAGAACATAATCAATTATTGCAGAATCCTCTGAAAAATTAGTGAAAGATCTGGGATTTTTTAATTGACCAACAAATAAAATGAAATATTGTTAACAACATCAGAAGGGATGAAAGAAAATAAAATAAAAGCTGAAAATGAATATTTAGGAGAAGTGCAAAAAAACTTCGAGCTTATTCAATAGCTTGACATGTATGAAAATTACTCAATAATAATACAAATATTGGCAGAAGAGAAGAAAAACATATTGTAAAATATTAAAGACAATATCACAGATCTATGGTCATTCATTAAAATTGTATTTGACTATGAAGAGTTGGTGTAGAATGTCAAGGAAACAGTTGAAAAAATCAAAGCTGAGATTGAACACATGCCATTAGAAGTATGCAGGATCTTCAAGGTACTAAACTCAAAAACCAAAGATGAGCTTGAAGAACTACAAATTCAGGAAAATTTAGATGCAACCATGGAGGTAAAAATATTTTTAACAAAGAAAAATATTATGATACAACTAAAAAACAAGTGAAAAGAGTTAGAGCTACAACTAAGAAGATTCAAAATGAAATTCAGTTTATTGCAAGAGAAAGGGCTTCCACCTTTGAGAACTTATGATGGAAAATTGATTCCATTAGAAACTTACTAGGACCAATTGTGCAGCATATCTACAGATAAATCCACATTTTCCAAAGTAAGAGAAATTATAAGTGGACAAGATTTTATTGAAGTTTTACAATATGACTTGTTTATTTAGCATGAAATCCATCACCTGTTTCTCAATAAACCACCTTTTCAAGCATACAAAGAGGTGGATGAAATATTTATAAGTATGGTAAATTTCAGATGGGATAAACTACTAGAGCTCATCGAGTAAATCAAATAGAATTATAGTGACTAGTGATAGGGAAAAGGGGAACAAAATCATACATGTCAGGAGTAGCTAACAGAGGAGCAAGAATATAGCTATAGTCATCAACAATGATCCTTGAAATATGAACAAAACATCCAAATTAGTCCATAATTTCTACTCTTCAGTTCTATTTTTCAAATATCTACATCATTCTAGTAGACATTATTTTTGTAATAATTTTATTTCAAGTCTGATTCATTTTGAAATAGAGTTTATAAATATTTTGTACAAATAAGTAGAAAGGGTTGATTGTGTAGAAGGAGAATGTATTTATTTGAAATAAATAGGTAGTACTGTTTCAAGATTCTTTTGTCAAATAAATTTTTCTTTTTCTCTCTTTGTCAAATTGTCTTTCCTTCTAGTTTTCACATGGATGCTCTTTCTTGATTGTTTACAAGAAGATTATGAACTTAATTTACTCAAAGTACTTTTCTCAGAATTGTTAAGTAAATCTAAATGCTTTCCCTCTGACATTAAATATAGAATTCATCTTTGTATGCTCTATATTTAATTGATCCCCACTCTTATTAATCTCATCCATACCACACTGTTTTTTTATGTTCCAGGAGTTTTGCTACCTCTCCCTATTTCAGCTAATTTTTTTATTTATAATTGATTACTGAATATTTGTATGACTCCATGCCCAATATAATTTTCCTTCACCCTACAACCACAACTTTAAAAACCTATTTTTTATCTTTATATCTAGCTTAAAATTTAGAAACAATGATTAAAAAATTTACATAGAGAGAGCCCTATTTGAAGTTGGAAGGGATAGATCCCAACTTTAAAGTGGGTTTTGGTCACCGTAGTAGTTTCTTCTTCAGCCTATGAAAACTACAAACTTCTAACACCTCCAAATTTTTCATTGGAGTACAGGATTTGGAATATTTGGGTCATATTGTATCTCATGAGGGTGTTAAGGTAGACCCTAACAACAATAAATCCATTAAGGAATGGAAAATCCCCACAACCATAAAGAATATGTGAGGATTTATCGGGTTGACGAGGTATTATTGCAAGTTTGTTAAGAATTATGGAATAATAGGAGCACCTCTAACAACATTACTGAATAAAGATGCATTTTCTTGGACTCCAGAAAAAACTAAGGCCTTTAAAAATTTTAAAGAGGTAATGTGCCAAGAACTAGACTTAGCTACACTAGACTTCATAAAAACCTGTATTTTGGAATGTGATGCCTCATGAAGTGGAGTTGGTGTTGTTTAAATGGAAGAAGGGAGACTTTTTGCTTTTTAAATTCGTCCAATAAAAGGAAAGTATTTACACAAACCTATTTATGAGAAGGAAATGTTGACAATACTACATGCAATAAAGCAATCATGACCTTACGTAACTGGGAATAAATTTCAAGATAAAAATATATCATGATATTCTTAAATACTTTTTGGAACAAATAATATCTTCAGAAGAGCAGCAAAAATGTGTCACGAATATGTTGGGTTAAAATTTTGAAATCATCTACAAAAAGTTGAAGAAAATTGTAATTTGTTGTTACATATGCACTCTCAAGAAAGGATGGGGATATGGAAACATACTTTGTGCCATTTCTATTATTCAACCAGATTGGATAGCTGAATAAAGGAATGAATGGAAGAATGGTGAATAAGTGTGTAAAATCATTAAAAAGTTGTAGCAAGATCCCAATCCATACGATACATTTACCTAGAAAAATGATTCATTATGGTACAAAGATCGCTTATATATTTATAATAATTCTTAACTCAAGAAAAATATTCTTTTGAAATTGTACACCTCCCCCTTAGGAGGGAACTAGACATCTTTAAAAACTTACCATGGGGTCAAGAAGGAATTTTTTTGGGATGGCCTTAAATATGATATTCAAAATTTTGTGGCAAAATGTCTTGTTTTCCAAAAAAATAAATTTGAGACAATCAAGATGCAGGGTCTATTACAACCTTTGTCCATTCCATGTCAACATGGGAGGAGGTTTCAATGGACTTTATCACAGGTTTACTCAATTCTGAAGGAAAGAGTGTCATCATGGTGGTAGTTGATAGACTTACCAAGTATGCACACTTTTTTGAATTATATCATCCATTTAAATCCAGTACATTTTCTACTGCATTTATGGAAACAATTCAAAAGCTACATGGAAACCCAAAGATTATTGTAAGTGACAGAGAACCCATTTTCAATGGTAGTTTTTGGACAGGAATATTTTCTTGTATAGGATCTCAATTAACTCATTGTTCATCTTATCATCCTCAATTGATGGGAAAACTGAGATAGTGAACAAATGTTTGGAGGGATGTATTGTTTTTTTTGTATCTGATAAAAAAACAAAATGGTTCAAGTAGTTACCTCTGGCTGAATGGTGGTATAACACTTCCTTCCATAACACAGAAAAAATGACCCCATTTATGGAACTTTATTGATATCATACACCATCCATCCCATCATCTTTAAAAGAAAGTTATAAGGTTGAAGAAGTTGAAGGTCACATCGAGCATCAACAAGAAGTCCTCCAAATATTAAAGGATAACCTCACTTTAGTGCAGAACTGAATGAAACAACATGAATATTAGCATCATAGTCAAAGAATTTTTGATGTAAGAGACTGGGTATTTTTACAGCAACAACCATACAAACAAATGTCCCTCAATAAAGCTAAGAATGATAACAAATTATCACCAAAGTACTATGGTCCTTACAAGGTGTTGCAAAATATTTGTACTATGGCATACAAATTGGAGCTTCTTGCATCTTCCCAAGTGCACCCAGTTTTCCAAACAAGCCCCTAGTTCAAATAATATTTCCAGAACATGACGAGGAAGGAAAAATCATATTGGAACTTGAAGAAATCATGGAAAAAAGAACTCTACAACTACAAAATCGATTAATTTCAGAGTATCTCATCAAGTGGAAGAACTTACATGATGAAGATTCCACATGGAAGGATGAGAATTGTATACATAAGCATCTAGAACTACTCAAGGATTGAGGACAACACTTTTTGGAAGGAGAGGGGCATGTTAGGTCCCTATAATACTATTGTAATCCCTTATTTTTATTGTTAGTGTAGCCCCCTTATTGTTATTTTTTTTCCCATGTATTCCCCATATTGTTATTATTGTGCCCCATAGAACCCCACTATTGTTATTGTTGTGCCCTTTCATTATTATTTTTATGTAGGCTTTGAATATATTTTGACCCCTTCTTTTATGTAGGCTTTGACTATATTGTGACCCCTTAGACTCCTATATATAGAAAGGAGGTTTTTTCATTTGAATCATCCAAGAATTTTTCATATATGTATTTTAAAAGGGGTTTCCCCCTCGAACAGGCTAATTTTTAAGTTGTTGATCTATATTTGCTTCTATTTTGCGAGTTGGTTGCATAACCGATAGTCATTGAACATATTTCTTAAAATTTGGGTAATTCATTTGGTGATGTTGATACATCCGATGAAATTATTGATTCCAATAGCTACCATATTATTCATAATTATCTTGTTGAAATAATTGATGATAGTTGTCTTCACACAAATGTTTATCTGACCATGCTTTTAAAATCCAATCGTCCAACATTTGAAAGTTCAAGGACTTGTTAGGAAGTTGAAGAACTTCAACTTCAGTTGATGGCTATGTTAGGTTCTCGCAATCCTGATGAGATCTCTGAACTAAGTCAGGTTATAATTTTCTTGCATAATTATTTTCTCAATGTTCTGTCATTGGATGTGAACTCAGTCCTGAATCATTTTCAATAGTTTCAAGCTTATTATCTTATTCCTGAAGATAAATTTTACGATAAGGTGAAAGGTTATCATTTGAATAATTATTCTTCATGAAAATCCCTTGTATCAAATCTATGTTTGGGGCTCATATATTTCAAGAATATACATGTCTTTAAAGCTTGTCAGTATAATTATCAAGACAAATATCATCACTAGATAGAATATTTATCCTTATCAAGCTCCTCCGTGAATGATCAATTCGTGATCTTTCTTGTCTATGTTTTGGAGCTAGTAATTTTTTCTCATCTATAATCTATACTTTTAGAGGTTATTAAATGATTGAGTCGGATCGAAACCCTCGTGCTGGAAAACTAATTTCCTACATTGATATGAATAATGGATTTTATTTTACACATGCTTCTAAGTTTTTTCGAGCAGGGCAATTAGTTTCCCATATTTACGATGCCGACAATTTATTTGAATTCGCCAAGATCTCATATTCTTGTTCTAGTGTGTAACCAGCTACAAGGGGAACCAATAGAGAATCAAGAATATTATATTCCAATACACCAACCTGATCATAGTAATGCACTTAATGACTATCTTTCAACTAATTATTTTCCCATTGGTCTATCTAATGATAGTTGCTTTACATTTGTTGATATCATCAAGGCCATCAATTCTTATGATTCATTATTTCACTACTCATATGCTTGTCATGAAGTTGAGGCACCTTAGTTTTGACTTATGGTTATGTTAGGTCCTCATGATCTTGACAAATTTTTTGAATTAGGTCAGATTAAATTTCCCTCACAAGATTCTCTTTATAATTCATTTGCACTGATTGAAAGTTCATTTTCCCAATAGTTTTATGGTTTTCAAAAGGGTTTTTTAGAATATCATGATCGAATCAATAATTGGATAAAGGAATCTTATTTGGAAATCATTGTTCTTAATAATAAGTTTCAATATTTCTTGATGTTTTCCAACACTGAAAAAATAGATGACTGTAAATTCACGAGTAGCCTTGAAGGTTTTTATAATCAATGTTATAATTACCAAGTTAAAGTTGTAGAATATTTAAATCAAGCTATTATAGCACACGTTTCTGCTTTCATATGTGACCTTCATCTTTATGTGCAAGTGATTCACGTAAGCATTTTTAATGTTGCACATTATTTCATATTGTTATTGATCATTTTTATCCATTTTCTTGCAGTTCAAGAGCCACTCTTATGGTTGCATTGGAAATTTGAGTTCACATAATCTCGACCTTCTAGTTTAGATAAATTAGGGTTTAGGTTTAGTTTTTTTCCTTTTCATATTTGCATTGTGTTACAACACTTTTCATGTGTTCCCTTCTCATTTGAGTTGTTTTCTTTGCATGCCCTTTATCAATATTTACTCTCCTTTCTTTTTTTCTTTTCTCTGTTATGTCAAGTCATGTTTTTTTTTCGTGTCTTTTCTTTTGTTCTGTTTTTAATGAGACCATGTTTGAAATATGTCCTATTTTCCTCTATGGTAATGTGGCAAAAGTAAAAGGGGAAATTGTGACAACCAGAAACACTTAGCTTAACTTTGGTCTATTTCTTTGTTTCGGCCCAAATAACTTTTAAGGTGAATGATACATGTATGGAAAATATGTTTCATCCTATGTAAAATGTAAAGTGGATATAAAATTCTTGTATCTATAATGGGATCTTATTTCCTTGAATCCTATTTTTTATTTATTGGTTTTAATGTATCAGATTAGTCCAGTAGAGAAGGGAAAGGAGGAAAAACTTAAGTGAGCACACTAATTTTAGAGGTGTATATATAAGTGTCTCTGCAAAAAAAGGAACAAAATCTTTTCCTCATAAAACAACTTGGGTTTCCTCTTCCACCCTTAGTGAAATAAATTTAAATAAAATGTAATGTTCCAAAATTTTAGTCTCAAAGCTAAATGGAACATTAGAGTTAGCAGCTGCTCTAGTCGGTGAATAAATGGGTAGAAAAGCCCATATGTCTCCTGAGGAGGATAAACACACTCCAAGTGTGGAAGGGGACACTCTTTCTAGCTTAATAAAACACCTCCATGTGTGAACAGGGATAAAATCAAGTTGATTCATTCCACTTTGACTAAGTCAACAGTGCAGTTGTGGAGGAGGAGGAATCCAAGGAGGAATAACGCAATTTTGGAGGGAGATGTATCTTTGGATAGAGATGACCTAATTGAATGGGGTAGAGGGCAAGAAAACTCATGTTTTATTTAAGGAAGAGGATGGCAGCATTATTCTTCATGTTTTAGATCATTATTCTTGTCTGCTCAGACTTTTTCTCCCTTTGCTGCTTAGCAGGGTTGCAGTGTTGTTTAGCACTGGGTGTTCCAGAGTGGGAATCCCACCTCTCTCCTTGAGCAGCCTCATGGGAGAGTTTGAATTCATCATTCCACATCAGGTTTTCAAGAAAAGCTTCATCCAACTTCATCAGCGCAGTTTTGCCATAGATTGTGCAGTGTTGCTGGGTGCAGTAGTGGAAGGGATTGGAATCCCGGCTTCTGAGCTTGTTTCTCATTGGAGGAAGGTTTCCTTCACTTGAGGGATTTGTTTGGAGAGCTATAGAGCCTATTTAAGATCTTTGGTATCATACCACACATTTCCCATACATTCCCAACGCTGTTTCAGCTAGGGAATGTATTATTTTGGAGGCAGCATTCAGTGCATGGTCTAGTGGCTCTGTTGCAATGTTTTCTTCTGATTGAGAGGTTCATCCTCTCATGGGAGGAAGCCCTTGAGAGACCTACATCAGATCAGACATATTTCAGCCTTATACACTCTTATGCTTCCATGTTGCATGGGTGATTCAGTAAATTTCTGAATATCACATTTTGTATGCAGAGTGTTTGATAAGAAACCCTTGTCGCTTTCTCTTGTATTTTGTATAAAGGAGACTAGAGCTCATTTTCTGAGCATATTATCTAATATAATTCCAGATCTGTTTGTCTCCACCATTTTCATGTTTAAACCCTCTCTTAGACAGCGCAGTCACTTTATGCAGAATTCATTGTGTTGCAGTGTTTGGGGTTTTAGCTCATTTTGGCAATCCTAGGTGTGGGAGATCTGTTTAACCCACCTAGTTTGATTTGTTTCAGCTCTATTCTTGTATTTAATTTTATATTGACTAATATATAGGATCCAAGAGTCCATTTCACCATTTTATTGCATATGTTGCTGGAAATTCATTTTTAGTGCATGATTCATGAGCTGTCCCTATTTTGGGATATTACAGTGGTATCACAACTGCTTTCATGGCACAACCTGTGGATCTCAGGCCATTAATTTTCAGAGGAAGGAGAGATTGAAAGAAATTATAAAGATTCAGTATGTGAAAGAAGAAAGGAAGACAAGCTTACCAAGCTTCTTCCAAAATCTATGCAGAGCTTTCAAGGAGAGCTGAAGAAAATGAGGTTGGAGATGGGATCTCCAAAGGGAGTTGAATCTAGAGCAGAATCTATATTTTCACATGGTGAGTGTGAGCATGCAGCTACACACCATGATGCCTAGAACAATAAAGTTCCCAGATCTATCTTGAGATGGATGGGAGGAGGAAGAATGCTTAAGATGAGAACTCTTAGTCATTTGTTGCAGGAGTATGAATCTCAAACTGAGAGGTTTCGAGATCATATAGATTTCCAACAGTTTTAAAAGATCCAGGTGGAGAAGAGCAAGCACCAGGATGTAGATATATTTCTTCTATCTAATTTTTCCGGATCATCTACATGTTCAACTGGAGCTTGGGTGAAGGAGCTAGACTCCTACTTTCAGCAGCACCATATTTCTGAAGATGAAGCCATCAGAGTTGCAGTGCTGCATTTCAGAGGTAAGGCTCATGCATGGTGGATTTTTGAAACTTATTCTCTGAAAAATTCAAACACTTCCTCTTATGCAAGATTCATAGAAAAATTGGTGGGGAGGTTTGGTGAAGAACTTCCTAAGACACATGAGCAAGGAAAACTTGGGAGAACAAAACCCTTGCATGTGATGGAGGGAACTCCACTTCAAAAAACCATGGGAGAAGTTGACATCTTGCATTACACATTTATGGAAGAAAGACCTCCAGTTCATATTCTTGAAAAAGAGGGCATGGGGATCTCTTTTTTACAAGAGAATCCAACTATTGAGATGTTGCCTACACATATTGATGAAGAAGAAGAGGGCAACAGCGTTGTCACATGTAGAGCACAACTAGTGCCTCATGCAGAGGGAGGAGGAGCACATTCTCCAACAGGAGGGATTATTGTATCCTTACAAGAAGTTCCTCGGGATCTCATACATGGAGTTCCAAGCACAATCAATGAGTAGCATGATTGTGCAGCATTGCAGCTGGAAGGAGGAGGTAGGGAGGAAGAATAGCATCATGTGATGAGAGGCACACACCCTTCTCTATTCCAGAGAGCTAGTGAAAAGAGGAGGCAGACTGTATTGCATTGTGAGAGCAAGGGAAAGGTTGCCCAACCATATGTGCAGTATACTCTTGACATTGATGTCTCACTACATGGAGGCATTCCACTTCCCTACTCTTTTGAGGTGAGGGAGAATTTCTAGTTGAGCCATTTCAACTCATGATCTCAAGTGCATGATGGAGGAGGTATCATTTCATATTTTGTATTGTACTTATTTCCCTTATTTGAGCAGCATGATGTAACAAGAAGAATTATCTCTTCTTGCATATTGTATGATGATGCACTTGAAGCTACTTGTAGCATTGATTTTGGCTATCCTTTTGATGGCTTGTGGGGGAAGCCACATGATTCTTGGTGTGTACCATTGACACCATATTGTAACTTCATGTTTTCATCTTATGAGATGATTATGGAAGCAAACAAGTGGCTGGTAAAGAACTTGTTATTTATTATTATGATGCAGGCAAAGGATGCACTGTGTTGGTTCCATGAGTGGAACTATGATTCACTCTCCGGTTATCATTTGGAAACTTATTCTCATGGTGCTTTGCTTCCATATATTGCTAATATTTTTATGTTCATGGGGAGCTTTGTTTGGAGAGTGGGCTTGAGATGGAAGATGCCCATTGGGAGCATGATTCTCCCCACTATATATGTTGTACATTTCAGGAGGAACCATGGGCAAACCATGATTGCCACATCACACTTTTTCTCTTCTTGTGGGAGGAACCACTTGGAGAACTTGAGGAGGCACTTCATGGCTAAATTTTGTGTTGGGGAATCATACAAGTTGGCCATCATGATCTTACTCCATGGATTGTATGAGGGATATATGAGGAAGGAGAAAATGTTGTTTTTTCTGTGGTTGCATTTGGGAGAGTATGGGAAGAATTCTTCCCATACTTTTCATGAGGTTTCTAGAGAGGAGGAAGGCACATTCATGGTGCAAGGAGGCCACCCTTCAGCATTGAAGGATCATGGGAGACTTCCATGTAGGAAGGGGATCTTCTCACATAGCAGCATGATGGTGGATGGCTTTGGCATAAGGAATGTCAAAGGGAGGAGTCATGGAGCCTTATTTCTAAGGCCTACAGCACTGTCACATGGGAGTGTGTTCTTATTGAGGGAGTGTTCCAAGGAGTATATGTATCCTTTCTTCTTGCTGATTTTTATGAGGGTATCCTCATGGGGGAGCTTATACATGGACCTCACTTTCAACCTACTAACCATGCATGGTAAGAAATACATTTATGTACTTGTTGATTACTCCATTGAGTATTTATATTTTCTCACCATATATGAGCAGTGCATTGCTCCAGAAGAGAGCAAGAGTATTTTTGGGTTTCATGGTCACTTTAGGGCCAATGTTCTTAATGATAGTAGCCCATCTATACATGACTTTGGGAAAGTGTATTGTTATTTTATCTATGTGCAGCTGATAGACATTGGTGCTTACTTCCCCATGTTGGAAAAGCAAACATGCACAGCTTATAACTTGTTGCAGAACCACTTGCCACATGACATTCTCAAGCAGCAATTGGGGAGATTGCGTAATATCCACTTGGAGAACCGTTGGTACCTTCAGCATTTTTCTGATTTGGATGCCAAATGGTGATGACGTGCCATTCATCTTGAATGGAATGGTTTGGGTTGGCATGTCTCATGATTTTTGAGGAAGAGTCTTTGGAGACTCAATCTTCTTCTTGCCATTGGAGGGAAATCTTGTTGCAGCCCAAGATCAACATGCCGTCTACACTTATCATAATTGGAGAGGAGGAAATCATGGGTAGGCCCTCTTACCTATCATGTTCACTTATTCATCCCACCTACATTTCAGGATGCAAAGGTGGAGGAGATTCTTCATGAGTTGCCATGTTGGAGGGTGACTCACTTCATTTGGATGATAGCATGGGTGAGGGAGGCACTCATTCACCATGTTGGTAATCACTCCTACTTTGTGGAGGCCATGAGACAACAATAAGGTTTCCATTCACACTTTCCACCTTTGATTGATGTGGACCATTTGGTTTTTCACACTGGGGAGGAAACATTGGATGACAGTTTATTTGCAGATTCTCTTGATGCAGTGATGGAGGCTATTGATGGGAGTCCACATGAGGAGGAGGGGAGGAATTTTTATCTCCCTATACATTTTCTTGAGGACAAGAAAATATTTTGGAGGGGAGGAATGTAATGTTCCAAAATTTTAGTCTCAAAGCCAAATGGAACATTAGAGTTAGCAGCAGCTCTAGTCGGTGAATAAATGGGTAGAAGAGCCCATATGTCTCCTGAGGAGGATAAACACACTCCAAGTGTGGAAGGGGACACTCTTTCTAGCTTAATAAAACACCTCCATATGTGAGCAGGGATAAAATCAATTTGATTCAGTCCACTTTGACTAAGTCAACAACGCAGTTGTGGAGGAGGAGGAATCCAAGGAGTAATAACGTAGTTTTGGAGGGAGATTTATATTTGGATAGAGATGACCTAATTGAGTGGGGAAAAGGGCAAGAAAACTCATGTTTTATTTAAGGAAGAGGATGGAAGCATTATTATTCATGTTTTAGATCATTATTATTGTCTGCTCAGACTTTTGCTCCCTTTGTTGTTTAGCAGGGTTGCAGTGTTGTTTAGTACCGGGTATTCCCGAGCGGGAATCCCACCTCTCTCCTTGAGGAGATTCATTGGGAGAGTTTCCATTCATCAATACACATCAGTTTTTCAGGCCAAGCTTCATCCAACTTCATCAGTGCATTTTTTCCAGAGATTGTGCAGTGTTGCTGGGTGCAGTAGTGGAAGGGATTGGAATCCCGGCTTCTGAGCTAGTTTCTCATTGGAGGAAGGTTTTCTTCACTTGAGGGACCTATTTGGAGAGCTCCACAGCATATTTCATATCTGTGGTATCATACCACACATTTCCCATACATTCCCAGCGTTTTTTCAGCTAGGGAATGCGTTATTTTGGAGGCAGCATTCAATGCATGGGCTAGTGGATCTGTTGCAATGTTTCCTTGTGATTGAGAGGTTAATCCTTTCATGGGAGGAAGCCCTTGAGGGACCTACATCAGATCATACATATTTCATCCTTCTACACTCTTATGCTTCAGTGTTGTAGTGGTGATTTAGTAAATTTCTGAATATCATATTTTGTATGCAGAGTGTTTGACAAGAAACCCTTGTCGGGTTCTCTTGTATTTTGTATAAAGGAGACTAGATCTCATTTTCGAAGCATATTGTCTAACATATTTATAGATCTATTTTTCTCCACCATTTTCATGTGTAAACCCTCTCTTAGACTACACAGTCACTTTATGCATAATTCATTGTGTTGCAGTGTTTTTTTTTTTAGCTTATTTTGGCAATCCCAGGTGTGGGAGATCTGTTTAACCCACCTAGTTTGATTTTTTTCAGATCTATTCTTGGATTTAGGTTTTATATTTACTAATCTATAGGATCCAAGATTCCATTTCACTATTTTATTGCATATGTTGCTGGAAATGTGTTTTTAGTGCATGATTCATGAGCTGTCCCGATTTTGGGATATTACATAAAATAACAATGAGAATGAAGTTAAAAAATAAATAAAGGGTAAAAGAAGAGAAAGGATTCCTATGTAGATAGGTGAAGCAATCAACTTCATCGTGGTACTGAACAAGCTTGCTGGTAGTGAAGCAATTCTTGTGATTCCTTGAAGTGACTCTACCATAGTACTGAATAGGCTTAATGGTAGTGGAGAAACACCATAGGTGATACTAAAAATATTAACATCATAAACTCATGAAACTAATATAATCCTTCTCCTTAATCAAAATAATTGAAGTTTGACTAGTTTTTTTAAGTGTCTTAAGCTACAAAATGAAAATAAGGTACTACATCTATAACTCGGCTAATTATGGAAGCTAGGGTGATCCATTGGATGAGACATTACTTACCAAAAGAGACCCTGTGCATAAAGGTAGACCTAAGCAAAGAAGTTGGGGTTCTTCTAGTGAATCGAGAAGCGTTGTAGTTGCTACAAACCCCTCCAAAAATTTCCCTTCCTTCAAATTTTGTATCCTCCTTATGATCATGCCACCATTCCTTTCAACCTATTAATTTCATGCTTGTTCATGTTGTTTAAGTGTTCAAGTCTACCTTTAGGAATTCTAAGTTTCACACTACTTTCCTTCACATGCCTAGATTTTAATTCTTTCCTAGGCACACTTCTTCCAAGTAGGAAAAATAGTGCATCCCGTATTGAGAGACAGTGATTGTGCCCCCTAGATACAGTGATTGTGCAAAACTTTCCAACAGTGATTGTGCATTTTCTAGCGATATTCATTGAGTAGTCCTTTCCAATAATGATTTTGGAGTTCCCCGTGACAAAGATTGTGTAGTTTCCAACAACATTGTAAAGGAATCATCTACATATAGTAATTACACCCCCCTTGTTGATAGTAATAATTTACTTCTTTAAGTTAGTACTATCACACCTCTCAGTGGCATTCAATTCACTCTTGACTCCTAGTTTCTTGACATACACTAAGCACACTCACAAAAATTAACCCTAAATGCATGTATTCTTACCCTATATAAAGAGTCTAGTCCATATATAATTTTCACATTTATTATCTTTTTTGGATCTATAGACATTCTTAGAGCATAAGGATCATTATTGGTTGTAGGTGTGCCATCTTCTGAATGAGTTTCTCAATTGTTGTTTTAGTTTTTGCAATTGTTTCTTTTTCTTTATTTTTCTCTTACATGTGTCATTTTTGGTTGCTCTATATTTTTCAAGTCTCTCTTTTTTTTTCCTTCATTCTTAAATGTGTCGCTTGTATTTTATTTTCTTTTCACATGTGTCACTTTCACTCTTGCATTATTTCCTTTTGCGTGCTTTCATGTATCTTAAGAATATCTTGGAATAAGTTATATAGGTTGCTCCAACACACTTTATTTCATTAATTGATCCTATATATCATCAGAACATGTGATGGACACTCTCCCATGGCATGGTACACCCTTCAATTGCAGTCAACACTTGGCTCGCAAAGACTTGCTCTCTAACTATCGCACTTGAAGATAAGTGTCATTTTATTATGGCTTCAATGTATGCATTTTGGATTTTGGTACTGTGTATATTCCTCTCATATGTATGTTTGTGTATGTGTGTGACATCATTTTCATGACTTGTTATGCATTCTCTTTCTCTTCTATTTAGGATCTCACACTTCGTCAGTTTTGTGATTCTTCCTTGTCCTCACATATGGTGAAAGTTATGAAAACCTTTAACCTTCATCCAAGTGTTGAGAACATTGTGCACTTCCAAGCCTCAACCATAACCCTCTTTTTTCTTAGAGTTCACCTCTATGCCCATCTTGAGGAGAAATCCCTTCACACTAGACATTATGCATCCCTAGAGAACATTCACTCAACCCTTGCTGCTTACACTTTTCCACTACACAATGGATTTATCATCCTTGAATTTTGTTTCAAATTAAGCACTCCTATTTGATAGTGAGGCCTCTGTTGGATCCTTGCAATGGAAACATGTTTAATACCAAGGTGTCCCTCCCTTAATTGTGTAGCGAGCATTCCTATGGCACAATGATACAACTTTTTTTTGCTTACACTTTCCCTCTGTGCAATGCCTTAATTGGCCTTACCTTCATTATGCATTGCAAAATCCTAGTGGATAATAGGGTCATTCCTTAGCCCTTTCATTGGTGACCTATGCAATCCCTACAACCTCCCACTCTATCCTCCATGTTGTGCAGTCACAATGACCAACATTATTACTCGCGCCTCCTCGACTTTCCATCTAAGTAAAGCCTCGGTGATCATTCCCTTCATTATGAATTATGTAGTGCTACTTGATAATCGGGACATTCCTTAGCCCTTGCAGTGGTTACCTGTGAAATACCTAGAGTATCCTCTTCAATCATTGGGAATTTTCCCATCATAGATGGAATATTGCATGAGAAAATCAAGGTAGAGTAGGGCATTTTGGGAATGATGTTGTCTTGCCATGAATGAGTTTCATTTGCAACTATTATCATATTAGCATGGGAGATAATTTTCAAGGAGTTCATCAAGTATAGGTTTCAAGAATTCACTTATGGATATAGGATACAAAGTTTCTATCATGTAGGAATAAAGGAATATTGGACCATGAAAGAGAGATGGCAACTCATGTTGACTTAGAAGGTTCCAATAATATAACTAGACCTTTTGGAGGGTGAAAATTAAGTACACACAAGATCTATCATGAAGTTTTGATGAAATGGCAACAAAGATAGAATGTGTCATTGATACAATACAATGAAGTCTCATGTCATAGTTGTCAAATTGTAACTTCTCAAATATGAACAAAAGAGTTTATCTTGCTTCATTATATCTTGCCACATTGGTGGAATGTATTTTTGTATTTTCCAAAATAAGAAAATGTAAAAATGTGTGGAACCTCAATGATCACACATGGAACATGAAGAGTCACTATGAATTCCAAGAGTCATGTAAGATCTCAAAGGGCATGTAGAAGCTCAAAAGTCATGAAGGAGGTCAAGAGTCACATGGCAGGTGAAAGGTAACCTCATTTATTATAAATAAACCCTCATAACTCAAGCAAAGGACTTTTCATCCTGGCTTCTATAGCTTGGAAAAGGAGAGAAGATGACTATTTGGAAGAGAAAATGGTTCCTTGATGTCCCACTATTGGATTTGTCATTGGGTCATTTTAATTGTGTACTTGGGAATTTTACTTAATACCTTGAAGCTCTTAGATTCGACACACTTTCATGCATTTATCATGGATGTTGTAAGACTATTCGTTTAGTCTTTACGATATATGTTTTTGTTCATACATACTAAATAAAATGAATTATTTCATCGTCTTTGGTATATATCTTGTTGAATGTGCATTGTTAATTTCTTTCATGATCGTTGTTACTTTTTCAACTATTTCATAAGTTAATTAGTGATTCTTCCTATGCTTGCGTGTGTCTTTATTAGGATAGTACTATTAATTTTATTATAAAGGATCACTCTTTCTTTCCATGTCCGTGAAAGTGATTTGTATGCATTTTAATTAGTGTTTCAAAAATTTAACTCACTTTCTTATCACAAAGTTATGTGAATACTCTCTTGTGTTGATAATTTTATCCAATGAAAATCTATAGAGATCAATATAATGGTGGTCAGGACGAATTACCAAATTTGGATTCTATACCAAATGGTATGAGGTCTAATTGGGACTTCATACCAATAATATCCCTTGCGTTGGTGGACTTCCAGCACCATCAACAATACCTCCAGTCAGTGAAGCCCTCTCCTCAAGCTTGTAGCATATTCTCCTCCTCCAAGTGCAACAAGGGCTTTTTGATGACCTAGAATTTACATCTCATACCAGAATGGATATAATTATCTTGGTCTCTCCATGAACTCAAGAACTAGAATGAAACTTTGCAATAATTGGTCTAAATAGGCATAGAGACCTCTGAAAAGGGATGAATCTAGGTGGTTGGGACATAGATAAGTTAGGAAGCTTCCCCAATAATGCACCCAAGCCAAATCACAAAAGTGGTCCTCTAATAATTTATCTTAGGAAACATCATCACTCGGAAATAACTATTAATGTTGGATGATCCTCTCCAGGAAGAAAAAATATCCTAGTGAAGATAGGGTATCGTTTCTCTGTTAAGCACTAAATCCCAGCAAATATGCATGAAAACAAGGAAATAAAAGGTCAAGGCATGTCAAAAAAGGTCAAAAACATAGGAACTGATGTACAATGACTCTAAGGAGGAAATTAGGCAAATAAAAATAAGGAGATGACCCAAAAAATCAATTAAAAATTTTATTTTTCTTATTTTCCCTCCAAAACATTTATCTTTGGGGATGGCATCATCATCTTAAATTATATTGGTTCTTATAAAGTTAATTTTTTTGTACAATATTTTTTAGGCCCATTTTTTACGACGAAATTCCCCTAATTATTTCTATAATAATTTAGTGTAGTGTCTTAGTTATGCGGGAGAGGAAATAATGTTGCAAGGGAAGAGAAAGTGAGTTGTGTTTAGACATATCTTCACACTACAACTCAGGAAATGCAATTGTAATAGGTGTATCCTATATGTGGTCCAAGTGAATAGAATGCTTGATAGAAGCAAGCTTGGAATGGAATATCATTTGAAGCCAATTAGTGACATTCTTCTAGATTAAATTTTGGGACTACCACCCAAGAGGGAGATCGACTTTTCCATTAAGCTGATTCTTAGTTCAACACCAATTTTAAAAGCTTCATATCGAATGAGAATGAAAAAATTTGTGGAGCTAAAATTATAGCTAAAATAAATATTGGGTAACAAATATACCAGACCTAGTGTGTCACCCTATGGAGCCCCAACACAGATTGTGAAGAAAAAGGATGGTATGTTATGAATATGTATTGACTACCAAAAGTTAAATAATTCCACAGTGAAAAATAAATCGATGCTATCGAGGATTTCTAATTTATTTTTTCAATTGATAGGATCTACAATATTATTCAAAACATATCTAATATCTTGTTATCATCATGTTAGAATTAAAGACGAGGATATCCACAAGACATAATTTTGAATGAGATACGAGCATTGATTTTGTTGTGGTGCTATTTGGGCTAAAACATTCTCTAGCAACTTTCATTTGTTTGATGAAAATTATCATTATCAAGTATTTGGAAAAATGTGTCATGGTCTTCATGGTTGATATCCTAGTTTACTAAAAAACTACAGAATAAAATGAGGACCACTTGAAGGCAGTGTTGCAGCTACTAAGGGAACATAAGTTGAGGGCCAAACTTACAAAATATTATTTATTCCAATAACATGTTTAAAATTTGTGGAAATTAATCTCAAAGGAAGGACTGGCTAGGGATCCTGAAAATATCAAGGTCATAATGAAGTGGTATGATCCTTCAAATATCATGGAGGTTCGATCTTTTATGGGATTGGATGGATATTACTAGTTATTTATTTAAGATTTTTCTAGGATTGGATATCCAATAACAACCTTATAGAGGAAAGGGACCAAATTCAAGTGAACATAAAAGTGTGTAGTTAGTTTTTAGTATCTCAAGAAATTACTCACACCACACACCTTTCTTGAAAAAAATAGACGCAAAAAAGGATTTTGTAGTTTGCACAAACACCTACAAACTAGGACTAGGTGGGGTCTTGATGCAAGGAGGGCCTGTAATTTTCTATGAATCAAATAAATTAAATGAACATAAGAAAAAAATTTTTACTCATGATGTGGAACTATCAATATTAGTGCATGCATTAAAGACGTGGAGAAATTATTTTCTTTTTAAGGAGATTCATGTTGATTGCTATCATGGAGGGTTGATATATTTGTATAATCATCCAAAATCAAATGTTAGAAAAAACAAATGGTTCGATTTAATTAGTGAATTTTATTTTTAGATAATACATTAAAGGAAAAAAAAAACATAGAAAATGAAATGAGAATAATTCTGCAATTAGCTCACTTGGAAGTCATGAGAACTTGTAAAACTAATGAAAAACAAATGATGAATGAAACATTTCCACATGATGAGAATTTCCACCATGTGAAATAATTGTTACAATAGGAACCCAAGGGAATATTGAGAAAGAGTTATAAGCTCATTGATGAAAATATGTTAACATTCAAGGATAGATGGTATGTGCCTTGTGTGAGTGACATGAAGAAGCTCATGATCGATGAGTTTCATAAGATACACTACTTAGGTCATTCTGGCTATCAAAAAATGATAATATCCATAAATAAATATTTCTATTGTCTAGGAATGAAGAAGGAAGTTACTAAATACATTCCAAAATGTCACAAGTTGAATTAGTATGCAAGAACCTAGTGGGATTGCTACAACCAATCTTGATTCCCGAGTGGAAGTGGGAATTCATAACTATGGACTTTATCACATGATTTCTAAGGAAATCCAAGTAGCATTATAGCATTAATATGGTGGTAGTGGACAACATGCACAAGGAAATTTTCTTCATAGTTATCAATTCCACAAATAAATACATTAATATAGCTCAAAATTTTATGAACGAAACATTTAAATTGCATGGAATAAACAAGAATGTCATTTTAGATCAGGATGTTAAGTTCACATCAAATTTTTAGAAAGCATAGTTTGTTATTTTTTGAACCAAGTTGTCCTTTACTACATCATATCACCCTCGAATAGATGGCCTAATTGAAAGAGTGAAAATAAATTTATAGTAAATGTTCAGGTTGTATGTTATGTGTAATCCAAAGAGGTGGAAAGATTTATTTCGATTAGTTTAACTTGCATACAACAATAGGTACCAAATTTCTATGAAGATGAGCCCTTTTAAGGAATTGTATGGTAGAAAATGAAACACTTCCATTAGTTAGGATGACCTAGTGAATATAGTAGTTCTAGTACCTAACATGCTTAGAGAAATGAAGCAAGAAGTGCTCAATATTAGGAACAAATTGAAGGCAACAAATGATAGGAAAAAGATTAAGGAAGACTAGTAAATAATGCACAAGGAATTCCAAGTGGAATATGATGTGTACCTCCACATATAACATGGGAAGTTCCCACTAAAAGTGATATATTGTATTAAGTTAGCACCAATATTTTGTGAGTTATTTCATATTTTGGAAATAATGGGAGTACTGGCTTATATACTAGCATTTCGACCCATAGTGAAAGCTCATGATGTATTACACATTTCTTTGTTTAAGTAATATTTACATGATAATAATTATGTCATTGATTGGTCTATGATACATTTCAAATCCTAGTCCTAAATTCTAAACAAAACCAACGTAAATCCGATATTGGAGAAGATCATACTACAGAATTGAGTAATAGAGTAGCTCAAGGTGCAATGGAAGTACTTTGGACCCAATGAAGCAACTTGGGAAATTGCAGATCAAATGAGGGTACTCCACCCATTTTTGTTTAATGTATACAAATATGATATACAAGATGTAAATAGAATTTCAATGTTTAAGGGATGTTTTTTTTTATAGAACACTAGGGACGACATTCAATTAATGGGATGGGGTATGCAACAACCCTTTTATTTCATTACATGTATGTAATTATAATTAGGTAAGAACTAACGTGGGAGCCACAACTAACCAATATAACTTATTTTGAACTAGGGGTGTTATTACTTGAGATATTTTTCTTAAGGCCATTAGATTGTGCATTTATGCTTTAGTGGTTAGTAATATCCTTAGTTGATGATTGAATCAATGTGGTGCTTGTTGCATAGTTGATAAACCACCTCGACAGGGAAATCTAATTCATTACGGTTTGTGCTAGAGAGAAGGAAAAGCACTTTGAAAGTGGAATGCAGACCCCTATAGTGTTGGTTATAAAAAGATAGCTGATAAAGAACCTAAATAATGGATTCAACCTCCTATATTGAGAAATACCCCACATGGACCTTTGGTGACTCCCTATGAGTTATCTCAGAAGAGTGAGTGTGTGATCAAAGTGCTTACAACTAGAGGGAATTTTATAAACAGCCTAGATAGTGGAATACATCTGCTAAGTGTTTACCAAGGATTCGTGTGAAATATCCATGAGAAAACATCCCCTCAAAATTGGAATTTGGCTCAGGGGTGGTCAGCTGCAAGAAATTTGTATTGTAGCTGGCCTATGGTTAGGTGGCGAGTGTATGCCCCTCCTTCAGCTTCCATCCATTTGAACATATTCAAATATGTATATTACAATTATATGCTTGAGTTATAACCTATTATGTTTCATGAATTACATGTGTGGAATGAAATTTTGTATATCTTTGAATGTTATTGAATGAGTTGTGAAGTTCATTGTTATGCTCATGACTAGCTAAATATTTTGTATGTATATAGCTACAAAAAAAGACTTGAATATGTTGTTCAATGATTTAGGTCATGTTTTGGTTAGGAGCCTGTACAAAATTTCTCTATAAACTTTGTATGTGTTGCTAAACACTATATTTTATCAGAGTTTTCATGTGGGTGCTTAGTTAGCCTATACCATGTTGTCCAATTTGATGTTTATATTTAAACTACAAATCTGTGAATTTTATGTTTGGTTTGTTTATAGATCACTTACCTATGAGTATGCTTAACCAGTCACGAGAGGTTGGAAGAGTGGGAGTGATCAGTCACTTTTCTTTCTGCATCATTGTAATCTTGAGTGAAATTGGTATTAGGGATTTTCTTCTTTCCGTATTTATGAGACTAGTATATCTTAAGGGACTCTTCTTAGGTCATTGGTCATCATGCAGAAATGGAACTTGGGGAATTCACCCTTGATATAGATAGATACATACATACATATATCTACATGAGCACCAAAATTTGTGGTCTTGGAACCTTGGGGAAACCATGAGGCACAATACCCAAGAATTTAGGTTAACACATCAATCCCTTGGGCATCAATGATACAATAAAAAACTAGTGGAGAGAATCAATATCAATATGTGACCATCACTCACAAAATATACATGTGTTAGGAGACCCATGGAACCAATATAAAGGTGTTAAGATGAAGCAAGTAGGTTGGTTGAACTCTTAATCCTTTGATCCCTCGAAGAATTTGAGTGTTGAGAAATGAGAGGGTGATCTAGGTGGCTCTAGAGACACTCATAGGCCAAAGAGGGCTCAAAATAGCTAAAATTTTAAAGTTTCCATATGGAAGTGAAACCAGGACTTGTAGTGTTCATCATCATGATTCCAATGGTGTGAATGACACTCAAATATGAGTTCGTATTGTCAAATTATTCACAATCGAAATTCGGGTCAAACTTGGCCAAGTGGCAAGCTTAATGAGGTAACAAATTGATTGAGACCCAGCACATGGAATCCAGCCACCAGGCGAGTGAAATTGTTGCCTACTTAAAATTCCCAATGACCCTTATTTTCCGGCGGAAAACTTTAAACCAATTTTTGTTTAAATATAAAAAAAATCAAAAATTTTTGAGTGGCGAGCTACCAACCCCGCCACCCTTCCCAGTTGATTATTGGATATATAAAGTAGGTTCAGGGTCCGGCTAACCAGGGACCCCACCCACTATTCACCATAGTCAATGTTGGGACTAGTGAGGCTCGAACCCACCCGACCTACATGGGCAGACTCCCACTAGGCCACCCCAAAAAAATATGTAATGTCGGGGATTCCAACAAACGTTTAACCAAACGCCATATATATAATGTGATAACCACCATAAATGTACTACCTTAATTGCCCAACAATCCTTCAATTCCAAAATTCAAAAAATCCCCATAACCACATGCCAATTCAATATGGGCGAGTTTTGAACCCGGCCCACTCCCCACCAAACAGGACAGATTAATGTTGATCCAATGGCTCGTTCATTGTAATATCTGCCCACTAGAGTATTACTTAAACCCCTCCTTCATTCGATTCGGCAAGTAGAGATATTGCGGAGGAGCATAATGGAAGTGTGGAACCATGACACAGTTCTAGTAAGCAGGAACTTACCTAGGAGGAGATGTGGAGCCATGAACCTATAGAATCTTAAGATGCTGAAAAGATTCCCTTGAGGGCCAGAGGTGCCAATGACAACATTTTTTAAGATTATATTCATTTTTCATGTTTTCTTGCCAAGAGTCCAACTGTGCAGTTATAATATCCATCTGAGCAACGAAAATGCAGGTGTTTAGTAGCTAAGGATATTTGGAGAACCTTGTGCAATCCAAAATATTCCCTTGGAGACTGATTTTTTATAGTGTCAGAAGTAAATCGACTTTATAGTAATTTTTCACACAATGTCTCAAGGATCACAGTGGTGTGCTCAAAATATATAGCCCAGTAGTAGAGTTTCCAACCATCTTAAGAAAAGAATCTTTGGGGGAATCTTCGAGATTCTCGAAGGTCCAAAATTTTACGATGTCATAATTGAACAAGTTTAGAGTCCATTTTTCACCATTCATCACTAAGAATTTAGTGGTGCAATCCATTCCAGTAGTTGAGATTTTCATTTTTCAGCCATCACCAAAAGTGGAGCTATATGATGCAGTTATGTCATGATTTTTTTCTTTTTGTTGAGATGATGGTTGTATTATTTAGATCCTTGATTGCCATTATGTTTATGGATACTTGTTGCCACATCATCTGAGATTTTTTTAGCTTGTCATACTGAAGGAGAACCCATTTGAGTGAGAGTTCCTGTAGGAAGAATGTCTCATCGAGAGACATGCCACTCTTGTTAGGGAATTTTCCCATATGAGTGAGAGTTCTTGAGAAGGTTTCATGGAGAGATAGGCCATGTTGGTTGAGGGTATTCATCCCTGTAATGGAAAATAACATATCATGTACATCATCATAATTTGTAGCATTAAATGAAGAAACCTCCACTCTTTTGACATCGGGCCCAGAGACGTAACCCACACTAGGTAAACTCTGTTATCAATGTTCTTTTATGTTTTTGGTTTGATGGTTGTTGTTATGTTTCATCTTCTTTATAGTATGAAAATATGGCTTTTTTGTGCTATTTTTTATGTAATTCCATTAGCATCAAAGAAGTAAAATGTCTTGGTTAATTCTGGTAACTGAAGAGATGAAGATGAAGTTTGGTATCAAAGTGGTCTTCTTGCTGATGTGAGTTGTGAGTGTGAACAATTGAACGAGAAACAAGAGAGAAAATGGAGGATGACAGAGATATGTATGAGGCCTTCCTCATGATGTCAAAAATGGTGGACATAATGTATGAAGCTCATAATAAGAAAATGGATATAGAGGAAAAGGAGAAAGAAAGAGCAGAGGATGATTCTCCATATACCCCCTCACAGTAAAGGTCTGAAGAAGAGGTAAAAAAACACTAACGACAAATAATCCACCAAGGGAACACAACGTTGCCTAGTGGAGTCACCAATTTTTTATACGAAATCTACTACTATGAACATAAGCATATTCCCTAAACTGGGTGGCCTAGCCTAAAACAATAGAAAGAAAAACAAGATAATGTTTCCCTTGAAGTAAATAGATAATGGGATGAAGCCTACCTGTGATCTGTCGTATGCATTAATCCCCTCTTGGCTTGAATGCTCCAATACTAGCTTCGATCTCTATAATTAGAACCTTCACAATCAAATAACACAAGCCAACAATCTACGACATCTATGTATAATCATATAAATACTTCATTCAGTGGATCAACTTGGCATTGAAATACATGAAATCATAACATCATATATAGGAAAACAAATAATGTTTTTCACTAATAGAAATGGAGTGAGTTACAACCAAATACAGGAGTTGATCTTATAGAATATCTTCTCCAAGTTTACTTGTTCCTTATTTTCCACAAAGTGCACCTCTAATCACCCTAATGCACGGAATAATGACTCTTCACAACAGCAGCATGAGGGTAAAATCTATCTCCAAAAGTCAACCCCTAGCTTGTGGATGACCACAAATATATATAAGAGGATGGTAAGTTGGGAGCTCTTATCCATTTACCAATCTAGTATTTTAGATCCACTCTAGATGGGAGGATGGGATCAAAGGGTAAGGGATGGAAACTCTAGGGAATGATAGGATATAATTCGAGAGCTTTATCTGAGGTAAATAGTTGTAACAAATCCTAGAATCTTTTAGAAGAAGAGGCTTCAAGATTCTCTCTCTTTTTCTTGAATTTCTAGAATCAACGCACCCTAATATGGAGCAACATGTTGATGATAAACACTATCCAACATGGATCAACATGCTAGTGATCAACCCTTTCCAGCATGGAGAAACTTGTTGGTGAATATTGTAGGTTCATAGGCATATAGACTGCGTCGGGGCTTAAAAAGGTTATTTCAAGTAGAAACTATGGGATTAAGGAGTGTCATGCTTAAAGATTTGTGAAATGATGATGTAAAGGGGTGAAAGGATTTTGATTGATCTAGTTTGTAGGCCAATTGACTAGATGTGACAAAATAACCTTGTTAATGATGCTAGAACTACCAAAATTCATGGGATCTCCCTAATATGAAGAACCAAATAGACCTCACACCGTTTTGAGTAGGAGTCCCAATAGTGGGGTGTTAATGATATTCCTTGGTTTGCGTGACACATAGAGTGATGCATGGTGTCTTTGGTAAGAACAAGAGTGTGGCCCTGCGAAGAGTCAAGTGTGATGCATGATAGTTCCAACACACAACGGGAAAAGGGAGTGCGCCCCTTGGAAGCATGTAATAGTATGTGCCTTAGAAGGAACACATGAGAAAAATGACATCACATGAATTGACAAGAAGAATAGTTCACAGGTTAAGGTGGTTGATTAATACATCAACATGCATCCAACAAGATTCATACAATTTCAAACGAAATAGTCCATAAGCATATGCGTAAGTTAAATAATATATATTTCAAATACAACAAGAGTACTCCTACTATATCAAAAACATATGCATGAAAGCATGTGGACTCTGAGTTTTATTGAAAGTGATAGTTCTAATCATACATCCAACATTTTACAAACCACTTTCCCCAATAGCGGAATGTGAAGTCTACAACACATTCTCCTCCAAATAAGTATACTTCCTCTATGCTACATAGAATCCAAGGCTCACACAAAACTCCCAATATCTTCCTAATCCTAAGCCTAGCCAAAATCTTGGTTCCCAAAAGCCCCTTACATGAGTTATGAAGATATATTTATAACAAAAGGGGGTTGACTCTTGGCATGCCCCCTTTGTGACTCTTGGACTCCCCTCATGACTCTTAAACTTCTTTACAAAATAACTCATTCTATTACATATGACTCTTCACATTCCAACATGGACACTTTGAATTTCACTTTTACAATAATTACAAATAATATTACATTTTACACTCATACCCATATAAGACACAATAGGGTAGAGACAACTTGAAATCATAACAAGAAAAAAATATGTTGTTGTAGTTTGGGTGAACTCAAGTTGGGAAACTTTGACTTTATTCCTCTTGGTCATGTACTAATGCCAAGCTTGGTATTCTGCAATGGTCTCCTGAAACTACGTGATGTTTTCTAGATGGAAGTAGACTCTAACCTTCGTAGCACCTAGGTATAATGATTTGGAACCTATCTCAACTTCTTTCTAAAGGAGGCGCGTCATTGTTCTAATTTGGACCGGACCACCGATCTATTTTTTCATATTTTTCTATTCAGATCTAAGTCCTCTTGAGTGGTGATCACTTTAACCTACTCCAAGTACTCATCTATCTCCTGCCTTACTTTCCATTTTTATTTATCCTCGGTGAGTGTGTCGAATGATGGGATCTTGTGAGTTCTCACCATGAAATCCAAACTATTATATATATGTACATATGATGCCTGAATATTTCCAATGAAAGAGGCAAGATACTTGTTGTTTTGGATAAACATCTAAACTCTCACTTTATCTAGCTCTTCCTATGGCTCTATTTTATTCAACATGGTAAGCAGTGCCCCCTTGTACCACATTGTGCAATCATGCATGATGGTGATGGAAGCTTTCACATTTCTAAGGATCTTGAAAAACTCTCTACTTTTCCATCGCAAGTCATGTAGTGGAAAAATTCCTTATGTATGGTCATGAGCTCCTCATAGAGGTTTCGCATAGTGTCTTCAAGTGTTGATACTTCAGCAAGTATCAATTCTCTCATCTCCTCCAAGTAGGATTGTGCAGAAGGTGCATTATGCATTGTTTCACAAAGTTGTTCAATCTCTTTCTAGGAAACATGTAGATTTCGTACCAACTATTCATTCTCAACCATCCAGTATTGAGTATTTGATCTTGTTTCACCCATGAAGGCTAAGTTGGCTTCGACAATAGAATTTCGATTCTTGTCAATGTCTACCACCATCACCCTTTCTATCATAAATGTAGGTGATGCATGATCATTCAATAATTTCTTTCTTCATGCTTGTACAATACTCGTTTGCAGTTCATCAAATGACAAATTTTGCATATCCATCACCAAATCATCATCAAGGGGAACTATCTCCCCTTCCTCACTTGGGGCTGGCTCTATAGCTGTAAGGGGTGGAAACTAAACGGTGACCTATGGTGCATTGCGCATCAGGTACACATGTTCATCCTATAGCTTCAGCTCCAACTCCATATCCAAAAATTCAATCAACTCCTCAATCTGCTCAGGACGCTCTCGATCATGCATATGTTTGCTTTATCCCTCTACTACTAGCTAGCTCTGTTCTTTCTCTTTGACTTGAATAGTCATTGTTTCTTCTCGAGTCGTGCCTTGCCTTCTCTCTTCTTCCTACGTTTTCTTCTCCTCTTGTTCTCTCCTTCTTATCTCTTTTTCTTCTATTTGCGCTCCCAACTCTGCTTCCTCCAAGATTATATTCTATCTCATCCTTTGCTCTACTCTTTGTAGCCTCTAATTCCTCTTTCTTATGCTACTGAATTTTCTTGTGTAAGGATGGGATCTTCTTTCATCTTCCAGCTTTTTCCCTCCACTACATTGTCAGCAATATTCTTCTTTCCCTTATCTTGTACCAAGTTTCTATCTTTAGTTGTTGTCTCTTCTAGAACCGTTTTCATATATGGAGTAGCCTATGAATTCCCATCTATACTAATCAATTCGCAAGGTCTGGAGGAATTATATCTTTTTTTATATGGTTCCTCCTCAGGCCATTGAAATTCCTAGCTGAGCTAGTTGTAGTAAATTCTCAGACATTGGTCTTTATGAATTCCCTTCAGATTGTATGGATTGAATTATTTTATACCAAAATAAAACTTCATTATGGATTTCAATTTTGTATATCAAAATTTGAGATTCTTAATCTCATATAACCCAATATGCAAAGGAAGCATGAGCCATGGTGCTTTCTTCTTCCTTTGCAGTGTTGTTGATAACCCTGTGGCGAGAAGGTATGATACTTCTTGCATGACAAAATTTTGGTGGCATACCTTGGAAAAATATGTGGCAGCTTATGCCTGCTGAACACTCTAATCAATATGCCATCCTATAAGGAAAAACAATCTACAATCTCTGATATTTCCACCATCTCTCCACATGACATCCAAGGTTGTTCCTCCTGAAAGATAAGCTTGTATAGCGGGATTATGAAGTGACCATTTAGTTGTTCCATAACTCCTCTATGGTTGGAATCTAAAAGCATATTACAATATATATGCACATAAATTTCTCTCGATGTCTATGTCCAGTTCATGCCAGGAAACTGATTTTCTGCACAGATTGCATCCATTATGTAGGAAGACATATAAAATCATGCTTGCTTTCCCTTAGGAGGATCTTGGGCTTGTGCTACATGGGCTCTCAGCTGATGAGCCAAAATATTTGACCAGTTAAATGGCTTCCCGTCATGCCCCACTTATTTCAATAAGATATCCCACCTCTAAGGAAATTTCATCATGCTTGGCAAACTGTATATTCTGCAAGCTAAGATGACCAAGGGTTGGTAGGCCTTCTTGAGTGAATTTTTCTTGTATAAGTGGGTGTGTGTCTGTCAAAACTTCAATGGCTCCTTCACCCAGCTTTTTACAATGTCTCTTGTGTTCGTGTAGCTATGTGTGGCATAGAATATTGATTCCATGAGTTTTACTGGCTCAGGAAGATGACACATGCATTGATAATCTACTGACAAAAATGTATCAATCTTATGTCTACTACTATTGTCGGTTTTCATAGTTTTCTCATCAATATGTGAGACAACCCAATTGATCATATCTACACACGAAAAGGTTAGATACCTACATGCAACCCTGTATTGTCCCGATTTCCAATTGTTGAGATAAAATTTTTAGTCCTCTACATCTGCCCTGAAGTCATTTCCAAAAGAATATTTAATTTACTGCCACGTCAATTTTGATTACTTTTCTATAAACAACTAATTATCCGCATATACTAGAAAGTTAAGTAGTGCTTTCTTAACTGCTTCCTCAATACTCCTTTCAATGGAAAATATCTTGGGTTCCATGGTAACCCTGACTTTTGGAGAGGTGCTCAACAATGGCTATACCTGTGGGACAAAAAATACACTCATGGAAAGCAAACATTAGCCTTAATAAATTCCACTTTCAAGGAATTTTCAAGAAACAACCTAAGAATCTGATGGGAAGTATTGCACAATTTTCACTGGAAAGAGAGTTTGGTTTCATGTTGTAACTTCACACTACACAGTCCCAATAGTCAGGTTCAAAGCTTGAGGTCTCAGACTGCACAATGCACATTTCAGCTTGGGCAGTGGTCTGGGAGAGACTGCACATTGTGTAGTCTCAGTGGCCAGGGTTGCGTATTGAGCCCTCGAACTATGCAATGCAAAGTTGGGCCAGCCTGTACTCTGTGCATAGTTCACAATTGGGCCAGCCTTTACTAGGCACTACATAGTTCCATAGGCCAAGATCTCGGCTTGAGATTTAGGATTTTGCAGTGCCCAGTTGGGTAAAGTGAAAACCTGCCAAGGGAATGGTGGATATTCCTAAGGGAAGTGTGAAAAATGAGTAGATATGAGAGATAGTGTTGGATTGAGTGTATATCTAGCTAAGTGTGAATGAATCAATATATATTGAGGGCAGAAACTAAATAAACGGGGAGAAAACCAGCTCGGTGAGGAGAGTCGCTGCAATGGCGAACATCAGTGCGACACTTGTGAAAGGAAAACGATAACCTGAAAAAACAATTCTACAAGCTAAATCAAGTTGAAACACTAGCATTCATGCAAATAAATAATAAAAAAACACTCACACAATCCAAATGGAATAAAGTGACAGAAAAAGCGATAGAAAGCGATAAACATGAAACTCACCTAGAAAAGTGACAACGATCGCACCGAAGGTTCCTTTATCTCCTCAGGAATGCCAGAGCTCCAATATCAAGTGTGAAAATGAGAACTATGGTCATCGATTAAACATATTTGACTGAAATGGGGTTTATGACGCGCATGCCAAAAAATCACAGGAAAAGCGACACTTGGTAAAAGTTTTCAAAAATAGAAAGTGTGCCTCCTTTAGGCTACTAAAAATAGATCCCTATTTTATTGGGACTATTTTTGTTTTTTCATATTTTCTACTTTCCTTCTTTTTCAGGAAACTCCCATGCACACTACCAGGAAATATTGTGTAGTTATCAGGAACTGGGAAGCTTTTCGGCTGAGTACACTACGCATTTTATGAGCTCTTTGATGGATTGCGCAATTTCTGGGCTTACTGTTGGGTTTTCATCCATGACTGCGTAGTTTCTAGACTCAAGGCACAGCTTCAAGTCATGACTGTGTAATTACAGTCATCAAGGTCAAGCTTTCCCTCATGTATTTCGTAGTTTCTGGAGGCAAGCCCATAACTTCTACAAGACCAAGTTTGGAGGTTATCTTGTGACTTAGAAAGATGAGTTAAGTGAAAAAGCAAGTGAACGCAAGAAAATATTAAAGACAAGTTTAAATCAAAGCATGAATACTTGATAGTAGTGAAAGATAAGCTCATGTGAGTAGAAGGTTAGGCTCTATTGGCCTGTGACTGCACACAAAGTGGAGAAGGAGAAAGGAAGGGAAATACTAACTGTCAAAGAGCTTCAAAGGAATCTATCTACCTTTTAGTTCAATAGAAAGGGGAAAGTGTGGCTGATATGGTGTAATGGTGAGAAAACTTCATTTCTTCCCTCATTCATCTCATTTCTCCTATTTACCTTCATTCACCCTCTTTTACCCTTCATTTTTCCATTTCTAAGGTCCCGCACTACATTTCTTTATTCTCAGCTCCGCGCCCACCCCCCCCCCCCCACTTTAGGCCACTTGATATGTCTATATAATATATGGCATAGACCCTGCCTTACCCCTTCCTTACCTTCCCACATCGCAAGAGCGCAAACTCATTCATAACACCATTCACCACTTATAACTCTGCTAATGAAATATAAAGGGACCCACCTTCCCGCATGAGCCTTTATCATAAACAATCCACTCCTTTCCATCCAAAACATTTATCGGCACTCAATTACCTTTGTGCACTGCCAACCTCTCTACTCATCGCATTTTTCACTTCGTAGAATATAACCTTTACCCTTTGTTTCTTCCATGAAAAACTTGCGATATGTGATCTGTAGGCGGCCCCACCTCTATCTTCTATGTCACCTTCCCTGCACTTCACACATCACAATTTCCATCAATTACCCTTCGTTTTTATCACATAAATATTGCGATCTGTGATTTGCGGGCGGGTACCCACCTTTATCTTCCACGTCAGCTTCCCCACCCCCGCACTTCTCACTTTGCAGGTTTTAACATTCAGCCTCTGCCTTCTCCCACATAAAACTTGCGACATGTGATCTGCGAGCGTAGTCCCACCTTTGTCCATGCCACGTCACCTTCCTCGCCATCGCATTTCACACATCGCACCTTTTAACATTTACCACCCTCTGCTTACATATAAATACTGCAATTTGTGGGTGAATTTTGGGTCCCACCGCCTTGCCACATCATCAATAGCCCTCATGTGGCCTTTTTTGCCCATTGCAGTGTCAATGAGTCTCACTAAATCCACTTCTGCTTCCGCCATCCCACCTTCAGCTCCACTCCATGTCAATGCATCTGACGGCTCACAATATATTTCGCACCCCCTCCACCTTGCGAAGGTTAATGCTAGGGGGGGGTCAAAAATGGCCAGTTTCTAATACCTCCTCCAATGCTACATGGCAACTTGTAGTGATTTCGCACCCACCCCCACCAGCCAATACCACAAACCATCCATGCCCCCCTCCGAAATCTGGTTCCGGTTTTCAATTCAAAACATAGCATGGGCATTTGGGTGGAACATGCAGTATGGTTTATTCAGTTTGTTCAAGATACCTCCACTAAAGATCCAAGTGTGTGCAATACGACTGACCATTTCACAGCTACTAAGTGGAAATCATTAGATTGAGGGAATGCAGGCATTCAAAAAGCAGGTGGAATCAAGTAATGGAAGGCCATACCACCCACCTATTCACGACCACTCCTCACCACTCCTTTTGAAGATTCCAAAATTTTGCCTCCATGGCAAACTATTTTGTTTCTGTTTGCTATTAGATAGTGATGTTTTGCTAGTAAAATTCCGATTTTACCGAATTTTGTTTTGATTTTTTGTTACAGGAGTGATTTCTTGATGCACGCTCTGCTAGTTTGTTAGGATATTTTGGTTTTCACCTGTGTGGGTCGATCATGATAGAATATTTGATCGTAAACCCTCAAGGAGAACTCTATATTTAGTGAGTTCTTAGATGAATGAAAGGTTCTGGAATTTGGAATAATTTTGTTGCAGTTTTGTATGATTGTGATCCAAGTGCTCTGAGATACATATTTGGGAGAGCTGTTTAAACTTAATATGATACAGGGCTTTTATTTTGATTCTCGATGGAGAAATGAGTAGTATGTATATGTTTCCTTATTTTATCATTAATCTCCTTTTTATGTGTAGTCATATTTCATGCTATGTTGCTTTGATGGTTCATGTAATGTAGCTATCGGTAGTGTGGAATTTTATTCACGAATTCGTGTATGTATAACGCTCAGGTGTTAACTCTCATTTATTAAGCTTGTTGCACTCCCTAATTCCCACTCCACGAACCTCTACTATTGTCCATGTCTCATTCAGATCTATTTCCTCCGAGTTCACAGGGGATAGATTCTCAATCCTCTTAAGCCTGTCTCTTGTGGGTTCCTTCTCTGTTCTTTCTCAACGCCTCTACATATTTTTAAAGTTTCTTCTCATTTTTTTATACTTGGCTCATTTAAAAGCTATCAAGCCTCATAGCCTCCTGAGCCCTTTCATAGTATAGGGAATTCACATGAATCGACTCCAAGGTCTTCTCCATCCTTGAACCACCAAAACCATTGTTCTCTTATTCCATATTTTATCATAGGCATCCTTATGGTTATCAACATTTAGCCTCTTATTTTAAGATGTCCTAGGCACTGGTCTTTTGCAACTCAAGGATGTCTCTAGGAGTGACAACATCTTTTTGGCACCATTTCCGGGAACCGAATTAGAAAACCTTTTCCCTAGAATATGACATTATCTTTAGCCCTCGCCTTGGGGACTCCACTATTAACAAAGTTTAAATTAGTTGTATCATGGCTTACACAAGGCCTCATACTCAATCAGATACTTCCCAGCATAGAACCCTTTCTGTATCTAATCCTGAAAATATCATATTTAGAAGAATATGGAAGGAAAAGAAACCTAGCCAGGCTAACCTACCCTCATTTTCTATATAAGACTTGCCTTCCTCATCTCAGAAATTTAATATCTATGGTCCTGGCTCCATATCGTGTGTACTTGAGTATCCTCCAGAAACCTCTGCTTTAGCCGATTCAGCCATAAAAGAGGAAGTTGAATCCATTGATAGTTTTCCTCCCGTACACCCTACTCCAGAGGCTGAAGAATTAAAAGAAGTTACAACACTCCAAAGCTCATTACAAATAAATACCCAAACCTCTACTCAGCATATACCCATTATACCATAGCCAAATCATCCTAATAACTTACCACCACCGCCCCTCATGGTTGTATGTGCTCTCCTCCTCAACAAATATGCTCCATTGGCTTTACCTCAAGTATTGAATGACATGCCTCAAGGTTATCTAAAGCTCTTACCTCGGTTCACTGGGGAAGATAGTACTTCTGCACATAAACATATTGAAATCTTCTGCGCCTTTGATGAGAATGTGAATGTGGAGCACCTAAATGTGGTGTTGAGGATTTTCATCGAATACTTGGATGGAAAGGCTCGAAAGTGGTTCAAATCTCTTGTTGATAACACAGTCACCTCTTGGGAAGAAATCAAGAAGTTCTTCACACTAAAATGGTGAGAAAAGAGGGACCATGGATATGTCCTCACAGAGTTCAATGATCTTAAAAAGAGACACAATGAGGATGTAACAGAATTCATAAAGAGGTTCAATAGGCTCTATAATAATCTCCCTACTGAAATAAAGCCTCCCCAAGCAGCTGCTAAGGTGGTTTTCATAGGAGCTTTCGAACCAGATTTTGGTTTCACCCTAAGAGAAAGAAAATACACATCTCTGGATCAGATCCAGACTGATGCATTGGAGGTAGAAGCAAACTTTACTTCTACTAGTAAATTCAAAGGGAAGACAGAGCATAAAGCCAGAACAAATAGCAGGGAGGAGGCTTCTACTTCTAATCAGGAGAGGGAATCACAAGAGTATAGAATTGAAGAAATGAATAAGCTGATCAAGAACCTTTCAAATAAGTTTTTGAAGCTTGAATTGGAGGCTAAGAATCCCCCTCCTTGTCCTAACCAAATGATTCCAAACTATGGGTTTAATTCCTAGTACCAGAAGCATCCTCTAAATTTGTTGCGGCACGAAAGGAAAGAGCAGCAAGATCACATCCAACCTCCTCTATACCTGGAAGGTGAAATGGAGGGACAGGCTGAGGAAGTCACTAAGCGCCAAGAAGATAAATTCCTCGCTTACTCAGAGGATGACGAAGGTGAACTCACCCTGTAAGAAGAGCTAGAAGAAACAAATTCCCCCTAGAGGATCGAGATATTGAAAATTACTGCAGGAAATTTGTGGATTTCATGCAAGCTCAGCTCCACAAGAATTATGACCTTAGGTCCTCCAGGAAGAGAACCTGAGTGCAAGAATAAAATGAATATTCAATACCAATAGAATAGACCCCTTCTAGTTCTGCCAACAAGGATAAAAAGCCTTTAGAAGAGTCTACCCATCATAAAATCCATTATGTCCAGTTCCACAAAGCAAGGCTCTGATCCTCCCGTAAACGAGAAGTCACCATTTGTAGCCTTAAACCTTCCTAACCACCCTAAAGAGAAGTCCAAAGAATTCATTGTAGAAAAATCTCCAACGACCTTTAACCTCCAGAAAGAACTAGAGAAGGTCAAGATATCGGTTCCCCTGATCGAGCTCCTAAAACAGCCTTCATACAAGCCCCAAGTATCCCAATTCATGATGCCCCATGGCATAGGCCCTCTCCCCAACAGCCTAAATCTCCAAGAAGAAAGACCCATGGTAGTTTTTGGACCTCATGTAGAATAGTTGGACTAGCCACTCCCCCATTCTATGTGACTCTAATTATACATGACCTATTATTGCACAACTGCATGCTAGATTCTGGGGCTTCACATAATATATTGCCAATGTCTGTCATGGAGTAGTTGGGGTTTCCAAGATCTGTATTATTTTGATTCCAAGAGGGTAAATTTCTTGGTCATGATAAAAGAACTGGTAGTAAAATTAGCCTAGATTCAGGCCAAAAGTGTAGTGATGGACACTGTTGTAGATGATATCTCAGCTCGGTTCAAAATTTTTCCATGCAGATCTTAGGGATCCAATATTGGAGGATCCATAAAACTTGACCTCACCTATGGCACTATTCCAGTATTCGGTAGGGAGGTGTTACGTGGATTAATCCCTCTTGCGGACAAGAGAGATCTTCCTAATACTCAGCGAGTAGCTAGAAACAAAAATCCATTTGGAAACCTTTTTCTCTAGATTAATTGCATTTCATAATTATTATAATAAAGTAGAGAGGACATGACCCTACCTTGAAATCCAAACGTTTGATGTAGTCTTTTATCCCGTCACTCCAAAGTGGTTTCTCCAATAAGTAGAACCTGCAATAAAAGACAAGATAAAAGAATCAAAGCATCTAAAACATATAATAATCAAGAAAATCTAACCCAACTTAGTGATCAATGAGTCTAAGTATTGATTTTATTTCAATAAGCATAAGAAAAACTCAATGAGAAAAAGAGATCCATATTTATTACCTTGAATAAAAAGAGTAATCTTACAACCTGATGACTTGATGTCGTACAGATTTCTGTTGGGGCCCTAAACAATCATTTCTCCTTTAGTTTGATAAGTATTCCTATCTGAATACCAGCATGGAGCTATAGACACAAGGGTGTGATCATTATCATGCCAACAAGAACTCACTAGTGTAGAAAGTATGCACTCTTGGGAATTCTTTTCGAAAATTCATTTACAATCTACCCTTCAACCTGAAACTTGAGCTTAATTTATAGGGAAATGAAGGTATTTTTAGTTCCATGAAGAGGGGGATGGATTCGTCTCATGTAGGGATTTGAGCTCCATGGACCAAGGGATAAGCTTCACAAGTGGAGGGATAAAGCTTGAACTGATCGAGACTCTAGAAGCTTCCAGTTGGGAGAATATTCAACCAGCTAGGCTTCTAGAATTTAATTTTTCTTTTATTTTATTTTCACGAGGGTTCATAGGTAATAGTGACAAAAAGTGTGGGGGTTTCTAAAATTTATTGACCAAACAGTAGCGCATGCGTAGGGAAATTTTAGAAAAACCGTGCAGGTAGACTTTTAAGGGTTTTGCCGAGCTTTTCTCCAATTCCAAGACTTGACTTAGGAGGATTAAGGTTTTTGAATTCTAAGGGAACATGATATAGGTGGTGATAGACCCATATGAATAGTCAAATGTCATGGTGAAAAAATTATGTGTAATAGATTTCGCCCTAAAGTGCGAAGTCTGAGGTTATTCTGAAGAGTGAATTGCTTTATCATTCTGAGGATTGGATTGGAGACACTCGTCGAAAACCTGTAAAAAAATTCAATGCAAACACACACACACACACACACACACACACACATATATATATATATATATCATCGCTGAGGTAGGAATTCCCGTACTCAGATCAAAACTAATTAAATGTTTTGGTACATATATGGTTTCAATATTACATCAAAAGTAGACACAGTATGGGCGCAACCATCTATCATGAGTAGTCTATTGTATCATGAATAATAAAACTCCTCGCAGCCTGGATGGTGGAAACTAGATCCAGGGTCTTGATTTCTACTTCGCAAACTAGTATGAATCTATCCATGTGATTGATTATGTTTAAGTCAAACATGATAGAAACCACTTGATTACCAATCAATGATGTGAACAGTTAACAAGTGTGAGAGAAACCACCAATAATGACAATGGCTCTAAGAGTACTCCAATACAATCTATGAAGTGTGAATGAATGATTTGCAGTCGAACACTCATATAATCATTCGATCGAAGGTCAATGATGAAGCCTGTCATCGAAGGCGAGAACCCTGCCATTAGGACATGCAGATCCCAAGGTATTGATAGGATTCTAGATCAACTTTCTAGATGACGAGTTGACATCGATAGAAAGTGACCCCTCGTATGAAATCTCGCGACACAAAACCATTAGATCAAGTTTTGAATAAATATTTGCAAGGATTGACTCAAGGATGGTCAACATGAATGGAGACAAATGTTTGCAATGAATGGTTTATTTGAACTCTCTCTTGAACACATAATGACACTACAGATGGCTTGGCATCATTTAAACTAAAGCTAATACCCAGAAACCGGCTAAAGAATTTCAATATGGTTTGATTAAATTTTAGACAAAGTATTTCCCAACCCAGGTACAAGTGTGACAAAGTGTCATGTTCAAGAGTGGCATGCTGCTTTTTAAGCAAGCGTGACAACTGGATTCTTTTTCTCTCTTTTTCTCGCATCATTACTGGCAAGTACCTCTTTATTTTTGTCAAGATTTAAGAGGATAACATTTTCTTGTTTGTGTAAGCTCATCCTTCAGATGAATCCATCTTAGTATTAAAATCGAACCCTAAGAAGGATTGGTTCAGTCCTGTTTGTAATCGACGGGTTCTTTACTGTTAAACTTTAATGAGTCTAGTATAGGAGAAACTCGATGTTTTTCAATTTTAAGGAGTCAGAAGAAAAAAATAACTCCATGGTTGTTCTTTTTCATAAATTTAGTCTCTCAGGCCCGAAAATGGATAAAATAATGCAGGAGAGAACTCTATTTACCGTGATTAGTCAACGTATATCTTTTTCGTAAATAATCTAATTCAATCTGGAAAAGGGGTAAAATTATACTGAATAGACGACTATTCATTTATTTTTACGAGTTATAATAGTCAAGTGCTTGGTAATATTTTCATGTTTAAAGAGTCTAAAAATGGCTTAAAATTGAACTCCATGGTTTCACTTTTTCGGAAGATTTAACGAGTTCGAAAAAGTGATAAAAAGTGTACTCATAGGGTCGAATTTCAATTTAATTTACGAGCAAGAAAAGACAGAAAGAACTCGAAATTTTCATGTGTTTTACGAGAATGAAATATAGGAAAATAATCTCAGGATTTTCATGAGTTTAATGAGTCTTGGAAATAATCACCGAAATGGACTCGAGATAGGTTTCTTTTTTATACAAGCTTGAAACAAAGAAAATTGTGCTTGATATTGGTTTCATTTTTACACAAGCTTGAAACAAAGGAAAAATCATGCTTGAAATAAGTTTCAATGCCTCCCAAGCATAACCTGCAAGAGCACATGCCCCCCAAGCTTCATTACATTCAAATAAGTAGACTACTGGTTACTAAGAGCTGGATGGAATGAAGGTTCATTTACGATATCAGTTGAAAGACTTGACTTAATTAGGAGAGGATTTGTTTCATTTCTTAATGAGCTTGACACAGGAAAATAACTATGCCCATTTCTTGATTCATTTTTTAATAAGGTTGACACAGTAAAAGAACCATCCTCAAGATGAACTAATTCACTTTTTAACGAGGTTGACACAGTAAAGGGAACTATCCTCATGGAAACCTGTTTCATTTTTTAATGAGGTTGACACAGGAAAAGAACCATCCTCGTGGGAACCTGTTTCATTTTTTAACGAGCTTTACAAAGGAAAAGAACCATCCTCTTGATGAACTGAATCATTTTTTAATGAGGTTGACAGAGTAAAAAGAACTATCCTCAAGGAACCTTGTTTCATTTTTTAACGAGCTTGATACAAGAAAAGGAACTATGCTCATAGGGACCTGCTTCATTTTTTAATGAGGTTGACATAGGAAAAGAACCATTCTCATGACCAATCGATTCATTTTTTAACGAGGTTGACACAGTAAAAGGAACTCTCCTCATAGACATGTTTCATTTTTTTATGATGTTGACACAATAAAAGGAACTATCCTTATGACCTGATTCATTTTTTAATGAGGTTGACACAGTAAAAGAACCATCCTCATAGATACCTTGATCATGACTTCCAACCGAAAGAAACACATGTCAAGGGGCACACCTCGATCATGGCTTCCAAGAGGTCTTCATCAGATGGAAGAATAGTTCTCTGGAAGGAACCCATGTCAAGGGACTCAATAGGGATAAGAACATTGTGTTCAAATACCCCCATAGGGTTTACCATGTCAATTATCAGATCTGAGTCAAATAAAGTCGAGAAAATAGTGAGAGGCTCGCTTGCATTGGTAACTGAAAACATGGGACTGGTTGCCACATAATTAACCCGTGGTGGGGTAGATAACACTTCCATATAAGGAAAATTTAGGGGTTTCAGATTATTTTTAGTTGAATCAAGACTAACAGACGTAAGTTGGTCAATAGTCATAATGTTTCCATTGTGAGGGAAAGACATCACGCGAAAGAGTGTTGATACGATGGCTTTCATTGCATAGACATAGTCTCGCCCAAGGAGAAAATTGAAATCCAAGGGGCCTCAGACTACCATAAGTTAATTACATAAAGTTTTACCTTCCAAAGTAATATGAAACTGAGGAAGGATCCCTAAAGGTTCACTAATGGTTATGTTAAAAGCTAACAGATTCTTTGTAACGGGAACAAGCTGAGGGAAACCCAAAGCTTGCCAAGTAGTTGAGGATAAAATGCTAACAGAATCGCCCTCATCTACATTTGTGCGACCACAAGCCTTCACAATGATTTGGAAAGGGATGGAATAAGGAAGACGATGTTTTGTCAGTCTATTTGAATCAAAGGAAAATAACTCGGTACTTGGAGGGGGTTCTGTAGAAACAAGTGAAATGCCCCCTGGCGTAGAAGAATCTGTTGTAACAAGAAGAACCTGAGCAGCATGAATTTCATTCTCTACAGGGAAAGTGGGATCGACTGAATGTGAAATCAAGTCGACCACTTGATCAACTAATGGATCATCAACTTGAGTGATATCAATTTCACTCTCGAATGGAGGAGTGGGATTGACTGTACTTGGAATTAGATCAATCACTTTGTTAGTTGATGGTAGTTGGGAGAAAGTTTCAAGTAACAAATTGGAAGTTTTTGCTGTGGAAAAATAAGGTTTTCCAACAATTTTGAGGCTTCATCCATGTGAGTGAAAATGTGAGTTTGATGACTTCCTTTGCATAACCTGCAAGGAAACCTAACTTTACCCTTTTTCCTAGGAGCCTGACAATCACTGGTTGATGGATCAATGGTAAGTTGATGAGAATTTTGTGACCATACCCCCATGACCTTAGGAATACCAGGACAATTTATAAGGAAGTGGTCACCCTTACAAAGCTTGCAAGGGAATTTGGGTTTACGATGCATGTTGGGGGTTTCCTCAACACTACCAACACTTACAACCATGGTTGGTTCGTTCACTTCTTTCTTATCTTGCTTCTTCTTCTTCTTCTACTTCCCTTTCTTCTTCTTCTTAGTCACCTGGTTACTAGCATAAAGGCTTTTACCAAGTGAAGAAGAAGAAAGGGAGGAAGACATGTTGGGTGAAGAAGGTAAAGGGTCAACATGAGGTTGATGATGTTGAGATGGTGAACTTTGTTGAGGTGAAGCATCCGGTTGAGGTGGAATAATTTGAGTATTTGAGGCCAATGAAGTTGAAAATAACCACACCGGTAAAAATATGGTATATCCAGGTAATGACAATGTAACCATATAAGGAGGACCAACATTTCCAAAGTAAGGAAAAGTACTAGGATTCTAATTAAGAGGGGTTCCTTGGTTGGTAAATTCCAGAACAGTTTCCATTAAATTCAATTTCAGTGAATTTAACTAACAATTCAAAAATTCAAATTCACAATCCACACCTAAGGTCTCTAAAAAAAAGAAAAAACAGAAAAATGAACGCGCGCTATCAAATCTAGGAGTCAAACCACACACAAATAGTTTGTTTTCATAGTGAAATCACTAGTTGGTGATGAAATCCAACGTCGCTGAGATCAGTGTGAAAAAATAGTGGTTGGAACAGTTACCTTGACAACCTGCTTAATGAAACTGTCTGGTACAATTATCTCCACTATGCCATCTCGAAATGAAGTACCCTCCAAAAATTCCAAGTGAGTCTAGTCAACGTCTACTCCAGGTACAGTGGGACCTTCCCTCCACCATCACCTTGGGAAAAATCCTAAATATTATGGACACTAAGGTCACCAACTGAGACAATTTCACCTAGGGGAACAATCTGCGATCCGATATACACACAAGGGCAGAGTATCAAGCTCAATCCCCTTGAAAGCTCCTCGACATGGTAAATCTGAAGTTTGCTAACAAGTGACCCCAAGCTCCTCGAAAATGGTTAATTCAAGGTTTACCATTTGTATTACGTGCACACATTCTATCTTTTCCAATGAGATAGGTACGATTGCCTCACTGGGTCTGACATGACCTCATGCTTGACCATTTTAAGAAGAGCTTCCCAGAGCAGAATTGCAACAATTGGAATTTTTTCTTACCGCAAGGTACTATTGTTTGTTATAAATTCTTTGGAACGTTAACTACAACCTATTCTAAAGCACTAGCCTAATCTATATTGGTGGAAAGATCCCTAGAAAATGTAAAAATTTAAAAGTGAATTTTATTTGGTGTTGTGTTATGTTGGTTTTTTTTTTAGAAAGGGTAAATGAATATGAAACCATTGGTGTTATGACCTAACCCAAAATTGAATGCAACCGAATATGATAATGTAATCTTTTCAATTCGATGAATCCTAACTAAATTAAGGAGAGAGATTCCATTCACTTCCAATAATGAAAAAATTGATAAATAAGAGAAAATATAACAAATTCTCTAATGCACTAATTTTATCAAGAAAAACTAATGCTTTTCTAGAATATAAACTATGCAAATGTAATCTATGCACAAATCACTTGAAAATTATGCAAATGTAATCTATGCACAATTTTCATGAATATTCTGAAAATGAGAATTCTAGTTATGCAAATGTAATCTATGCAAGAGAATTCTCAAACTCGAGATGATTCCAAATCAGAGAAAGAACAACAAGATTATTTTCCTTCACTAACGTAATCTAAGGAACCAATCAAGTGTCAGTAAAGAAAAATTGGGTACGAATTCGAAAGGTCAAAAACAAAGCACTCAAAGGCAAAAAAAAAAAAAAAAAGGTGCAAAAATTATTAAGAGACTGAGACAAACCTCGAAGTAATGACCAAAGGAAATCAAATTAAGAATTTCTCAAAAAAGAATATTCAAAACACCCAATTAACTTAACAGAGACTGACGAGACTGTAAATGGATGAGGGAAAACTTGAAGAATTAGGTTATTTGGCTCTGAAAAAGAGAAATTTATTTTTTTCAAAAATTTCCAAGGGGTGCGCAGCTTACAATGGAATATAGTGCGCATGCACACTGAATTGAACTAAAAGTTGCGCAGGTTTCTGCACTGTTTTCTGCCGAAAACCACGTAGGCAAGGAAAAACTTCGAAAAAATAAGTAAAAATATTTCTTTTTTAGGGATTCTTAAAATTTATTTACCCAACCAGACTCAGAGAAGTCAAAATCATAAAACTTAAAATTCAAACTGAATACAAACAAAGAAAACTAAGCTCTAGATCCCTAGTACGGTCGCCATTTTCATACGTGGATTAATCCCTCTTGCAGACAAGAGCGATATCCCCAGTACTTAGCGAGTAGCTAGAAACAACCATCCATTTGGAAACGTTTTTCTCTAGATTAATTTCATTTCATAATTATTATAAGAAAGTAGAGACGACATGCCCCTACCTTGAAATCCAAACATTCGATGTAGTCTTTTATTTCATCGCTCCAAAGTGGTTTCTCTAATAAGTATAACCTGCAAGCAAAGACAAGACAAAAGAATCAAATCATCTGCAACATATAATAACCAAGAAAATATAACCCAACTCAGAGATCAATGAGTCTAAGTATTGGTGTTATTTCAATAAACATAGGAACAACTCAATGAGAAAAAGAGATCCATACGTATTATCTTGAATAAAAAGAGTAATCTTACAACCTGATGCCTTGATGTCGTATAGATTTCTCCCGAGGTCCTGAACAATTGTTTCTCCTTCAATTTGATAAGCCTTTATTTCTAAATACCAGCATGGAGCTATAGACACAATGGTGTGATCATTCTCATGCCAACAAGAACTCACTAGTGTAGAAAGTATGCACTCTTTGGAATTTCTTCAACAATTCATTTACAATCTACCCTTCAACTTGAAACTTGAGCTCAATTTATAGGGAAATGGAGGTAGTTTTAGTTCCATGAAGAGGGGGATGGTTCCTCTCATGAAGGGATTTGAGCTCCATGGACCAAGGGATAAGCTCCATGAGTGGAGGGATAAAGCTCGAACTGATCGCTACTTTAGAAGCTTCCAGTTGGGAGAATATTTGACCAGCTAGGCTTCCAGAATTTAATTTTTATTTTATTTTATTTTTGATGGGTTACGCAGTTAATAGTGGAAAAAATTGTGGAGGTTTTCGCAGTTTATTGGCCAAACAGCAGCCGATGCATAAGTGAAGGCTATAAAAACTGCGCAAGTACACTTTTAAGGGTTTTACAGAGCTTTTCTCCAATTCCAAGACTTGATTCAGGAACATTAAGGTTTTTGAATTCTAAGGAACATGATATAGGTGGTGATAGACCCATATGAATAGCCAAATGTCATGGTGACAAAATGACGTATAATAGGAGGAAAGAAGATTATACTATGAATCCAGATTCGTGAATATGGTCACTAAAGCTGACGATTCCACAAATTCTCTGGTATATGGTAAGGAGGACGAATTCTCTTGTATTATGGTCAAGGAGGACAAAAATTTCCTACAAGAAACAAGGATCTGTCCTCTAATACAGAATAATCCTATGAGCAGAGAGGAAAACAAGATATGGACCTTGCAGTTTGATGGAGCTTACTCATGAGAAGGAAACGGGGTGCTTACTCATGAGAAGGAAACGGGGTAGTGATACTCTTGATATCACGAGAAGGATGATTGGTCCCCCTCTCCTTTAAGTTGGAATTCGAAGCCACAAATAATGTGGCTGAGTATGAAGCCCTATTGTTGGGGTTGCAGATAGCATGGAACATGAACATACAGAGCCTCAAGGTATTTGGAGATTCAGAGCTTGTACTAAGGCAAGTCAAGAGCCAATGCTAAACTAAACACCCGCAGCTCATAGCTTACAGGAATGAGGTATGGGATTTAGTTGAGAACTTATTTTCTACTTTTAACATTCATTTCATGTCAAGGGATAAGAATAGAATGGTAGACTCACTAGCTGTGGCTGCTAGTAGTTTCCACCCCCCGTAGAATCCTTTTCTCATATATGAGGTTGAAGTGTAATACAGTCCCTCCATTCCGGACAACGTAATGCGTTGGAAAGTATTCGAAGATTAAGAGAAGGTCTAGTGTATTATGGAAACAGTGAGCAAGTTCTCAAATATGGTGATTGACTCAATCACCAAGGATGACAGTGAAGAGCCAAAAACCAGATGGGAAGAGACACTAGATGGACACCGTGTTCTGCAATTAAAAGGAAATGTCATTCCCAGAGCATGGTGCCATTGGAGATATTGTTTGACAAGAATGATATCCCAATGAACCCCATCAAAATTACCCTTGATGAGCCTCTCAGGGATGTGAATATTGGGACAGAAAAAGTCTGAAGGTGGTGAAGTTGTTGAAAGGGGTCTCTAAAGAATACCAATATCAGTACCTCATGTTGTTTCAATTGTATGAAGATGTCTTTGTCTGTCATGATAGGATCTGAAGACTTTTGACATGGACATTATATAGCACACAATACCTCTAAAAGAAGACGTTGAGCATCATAAGTAGAAGATGATTCAGATCAACCCTCTTCTTCTCCTAGCTATCGAAAAGGAAATAAATAATATGTTGCATGCCAAGATCAATATCCCTTTAAGATACTTCGAATGGGTGGCGAACCTGGTGCCTGTAAGAAAGAAGAATAGTGAAATCAGACTTAGCGTGGATTTCTGCAATTTGAACAGAGCCTCCTCAAAGATAGATATCCCCTCCCAAAGATGGACCACATCCTACAAAAGGTGGTGGGATCCTCTCGCATGTCCATGATGGATGGCTTCTTAGGATATAATCAGGTGGCAGTGCTCCCGGAAGGCCAAAAGAAGACAGCATTCACCACGCCTTTGGGAACTTTCATGTACGCCTAAATGCCTTTCGGCATATGATCAGGAGTTCATAAATGTTGCTCTAAATTGAATGGTACAGGATTGAGTTGAAACTAGGATGGTTGCGTACATCTCATCTTCCTTATTCTGGTGCCCTGAACAGTTCGAAAAACTGATGTCGTATGAGGTAGATATTGCGTTCTGATCAAATTCTCAAACAGATAAATTTTATGACAGGTTTTATTGGATGCACAGTCAGCATGGAGGGTGCACAGTCAGCAAAAATAAATATTCCAAAGAATATTCCTTTCCTCAGATCCAGTCAGAGGATTACAAGTGGCACATTGTGATTAGTTAAGAGCTATACATTGTATTTTTGGTGGACCAATTATAGGGTGACACGTGGCCAACCCTGAGGCTGCCTCAAGGCAGTATCGTAAAATTTTATGGAGGTTCGCAGGGCTCAGCCCCGCTACCTCTGGCCTGCGGGCACAGGTCTCCACCATCTTCGCTACATTGTGACTTAATTATATATGTCGTCAAGTTCTATTTGAATGCTATTGTAAAGGGGAGCGGGGGTTGGGGACCATCAGCGGCCCCATGAAGCATTCGCATGTTAAATGGCACATTAAATGTTACTCTGATAGTTTCTAGCCCACGGAAATAAACTTAACCATCAACATTATCACATGTGATCTCTTCACGGTTAAAACCTTATCCGATAAAAGTTCATAACTCCACTTTTAATGTGGGTTCAAACAACTTACCATAGTTTAAGCCTTCAGTTCCGCTGGCATTGATTGTAAACGCGAGTTCTGTGGGTTGGCATGTGGCCAATCCCTACCCATAATAATTAATTTAATAGTTAGCACTAGCAGGAAAGTTAGAGCGCGCCCTGTTTTTGTGGGTTTTGGCCAAATTTAACTCCAGTTAGGTGGAGTTCTCCACAATTAGTGGATTTTTTCTAGGATTTACTAGGAAAATGAGTTGGAGGCTCATTTTTCGCCCAATTTGAGTGAATGAAGAGTCAATCTAGACTAATTGGAGCATTCTGGAGCCATTGGTGCAAAGAAAACAACCAATAGATGCCTGTAAACACATGTATTTGCAAAATTTTGAGCATAATGAAATATGGAAATGCCAATGGGAGCTGGACCAGTAGATGTAGCCCAGGAAGGGTGAAATGCTTCATCATTCCTACTATGTAAAAGTTATGTGGTGTTTTATTTCACTATTATACATTGTTGTTCAGTATTTTTTCTCTTATTGCATGCTTCTAATTCACTAAAATCATCTATATTTCATGGTTAAATTTCTCAATACTTAAGAAAACTATGGAGACATGTATGCACATGTTTTATAATTGAAAAGACTCTTAGAACAACAAACTAATACACTCCTTTCATATCAAGTTGGTATCAAAGCTAGAGTTTATTCTCTAGTGATTATTTTGTGGAATATTTGTTTAACTATTTGCATGGCTCAGGCTCAAGAGAGTAGAAGGAAAATTGGTGGGAGCAGAAGGGTCTCAAGAAGAGCCAAAGCAAAGGAGAGAAATATTTCCACAATCTCCACCACCTACTTCACCTCCTAAGGAAGAAGAAGAAGTATTAAGAATGCCTCAAGAGGAAGGATAAATCCATGAAGAGATGGATTCCAAAGAGGAAAAAAGAGTGTTCAGGAAAGCATTCCTTGACATGACTGAGATGGTGAGAATCATTTATCAAGAAAGGAATGAGAAACTAGAAAGAGAAGGATCCAAACTTCACAAGGAAGGATATTGATCATTAGGAGGTCACAATGATGAATATAAGTCAAAGAAGGGTAATGGAGGAAATGGAGGCAGCGGAAAGTCACCATCCTCACCCTCATCATCATCACCCTCTACTTCATCTTCAGTACATCAGCCACACAAGTCAAACTGGTAAAATTCCTTTTTTAAAACTTGATGTTAAGCTTGAATTGCCAATGTTTAATGGTGAAGTCAATGCATAAAATCTTGATAATTGGATTAGGAAATTGGAGGTATATTTGAGAATCCAGAACCTTCAAGATGATGATACCAAATCCAATTAGCTTCATTGAGAATGGAAGGTGCAGCACTTGTTTGGTGAGAAGCCAAGACAAAGGAGGAGATCAAGAAGCATGGTAAGATTATTCTATCATAGACTAATTTCATTACTACAATAAAACAACAGTTTTATCCATTACCTCACATGAAGAAATCCATAATGAACTGGCAAAACTTTAGGCAATTGAAGGGACAAAATGTGCAAGAATACACCCAAGAATTTAGGATAAGAGCTCTCTTATTAGGGGTATATTTTCAAAGCCGAGATACTTTTCTCAAGTAAATAGGAGGCTTACATAGCTACCTAAAACATACTATCCTCATTTTTAACTGCACAAGTCTAGATGAAGTATGTGTTTAGGCCACACATCTAGAAGCTAGAGGGAAAACCATTTCTGAAGAGGGTAGGAAGAAACCTTTTAAGGGGAAAAATAAAGAGAATACCTGAAAAGGTGAAAGAAAAAAGAATGCGTATATTAATAAAGAGGGAGAAAATTTGGTTTTTAAACATTGTTCAAAAGAAGTCCATGATGAAAATCATTGTTGGAAATTAAATAATGAAAAGAAGCCCAAGTACTACAATAACAAAGGGAAATAGAAAACTACAGCTACAACTGAAAATGATTTAGGAGAGGATTCAAGGGATGAATCTAAAATTACAGCCATGGGATTGAAGAACATGAATGGGAAATAAATTGAAACTAAACCCAGTACTAGTACATCAAACTGTCACATACATGCTCCAAATGAAGAAGAAATAATTGAACTGTTTCATGTGAGGGTCATATCTAAACAGACTAAGATTGACACATTTTTTGACAGTGGGTCACAAGAAAACTTAATCTCTGAATATTTGGTCACGAAACATAATCTTGAGACCATACCACATCCAAAACCATATCCACTTGGTTGGATTTGTAAGGATGCAAATTTACAGGTTTCAAAGAAGTGTATATTGCGGTTTGCAATAACTTCACATTTTGTTGACACAGTTGAATTAGATGTGGTTCCGCTTGAAATAATAGGTATTGTGTTGGGGAGTCCTTAATTGTATGATAGGAAAGTGATCTTCCATCGCCATGATAAAAAATATCGTTTATTCAAATATGGAAAAGAGTACATTGTTAGAGCACATTGCAAGAAGACAAACATTTCTATGGTAAATGTTGGACAAGTAAAGAGACTGGTAAATTGAAGTAAGAATTTTGTTCTTCTAATGATTAAGCCTAAAGATGATGCTAATCATGAATCATTTGAGGATTTTGGTCCTAGGTTGAAATCAGATTTATATGTTGTAGTTGATGCACATCATGAGATGTTTCAGGAGCCAACAGGATTGCCTCCAAAAATGGAGATTCAACATGAGATTCAATTGCAGCAAGATTGTCCTCTTCCAAATGTCGGCATGTATTGCATGTCGATAATGGAGAATGTTGAAATAAAGAGGCAAATCAAGGAGATGTTGGACAAAGGAATCATAAGTCTAAGCACTTCTCCATGCGGTTCACCCATAGTCTTGATTCCAAATAAAGTTGGGACTTGGCGCATGTGTGTAGACTTTAGAGCTTTGCACAAGATAACAGTAAAGAATCGATACCCAATCCCAAGGGTAGATGATTTGCTTGATCAACTGAAATAAGAAATTTTTTTCACTAAGTTAGATTTATGAAGTGGATATCATCAAGTAAGAATTGCATTAAGTGATGTATGGAAAATTGCATTCGAAACCAAACAAGGACTCTTTGAGTGGTTAGTAATGCCAGTCGGTTTGTGTAATGCATCGACAACTTTCATGTGTGTTATGGATAGTGTTTTGCGTCCATTTATTGATGATTTTGTGATTGTGTACTTAGATTACATATTTATTTTCAGCAAAACAAGAGAAGAACATGTCTTGCATGTGAACAGAGTGCTTGATGTTTTGAAGAAAGAGAAATTGTTTCTTAAGATGTTAAAGTGTGAGTTTGGAAAGACTTATTTGGTTTATTTGGGACACATTGTAGGAGGAGGATATTTGATAATTGATCCTTCTAAAGCAGAATCCATTGTGAATTGGCCCACACCTAGAACAGTAACCGAGGTAAGAATTTTCTCAGGTGCAGCTCAGTATCGGAGAAAGTTTATTGCTAACTTTTATGCCATCACAGCTCCTATGCATGTAGTGAAAAGTGTGAAGAAAGCCTTCCAATGGGGAGGAAAACAACAACAAGCCTTCGAAGCTTTAAAAGGAAAGATCAGTTCAGCTACAGTCCATGCATTACTGAATTTGAGATAGCCATTCGAGATACAAACTGATGCTAGTGATTATGCCATGGGTGCAGTTCTTTTGCACCATGGTAAGCCTATCACTTTTCATTTTGAAACATTCAACGCCGTGGTAACTAATTATCCTACATATGAAAAAGAACTATATGCGTTGGTACAAAGTATCAAGAAGTGGAAACACTACTTTATGGGCAAAGAGATGATTGTACATACTGATCACCAACCATTACAGTACTTGGAGTCGCAAACAAAATTGTAGCAATCACGACATTTTAGGTGGATGTGATTTCTTCAACAGTTTCACTTGGTTATAAGGTACAAGAAAGGTATTTTCAATAAAGTTTTTGATATGATTTCAAGACTGATTATTAGTGCATCTACTTTACTCAAAAATTATTCTATTGTACATGAGAGTTGCATAGAACAATATGCACATGATTTTTATTATCAAGATGTGTATGCTAGTTTGAGTGAAGGGAATCAAGTTGAAGAAAATGATTATCACATGCATAACAATTTGTTGTTTCATTTGGGAAAGTTGTGCATACCACAAGGAGAGAGGCTAAGTGTCATGAGAGAAGCTCATTCATCTCTTATTTGTGGACACTTTGGGGTAAGCAAAAGAGTGGTGCATCTATAGAGGTATTGCTATTGGCCTCGCATGATAGATAGTGTGTCACGTTCTATAAGAGTTTGTTCTATATGTGCAACAAGAAAGCCTAGTAATAGGAAGCTTGGGTTGAACACACCACTATCGGTAGCATCAAGGCCATGGGAGAGTGTCTCCATGGACTTTGTTGGAGGTCTACATATGTGAATAAAACAACATGATTATCTTTATGTAGTTATGGATAGATTTAGTAAAATGTGTATACTTATGCCATGTAAGAAAACCATTACTGCTGAACAAACTACTGAACTTTATTTTCAACGTGTATGGGTTCATTATGGATTGCCAAATTCTATTGTTAGTGACAAGGATTCTAGGTTCATTGGGAATTTTTGGTCCAATATTTGGAGTATCATGAACACAAAGTTGAAAAAGATTAATTCTTTTCATCCGCAAACTGAGGTGGTGAACATAACCATTGTGCATCTATTGATAGGATATTACAGCGAAAATCCTAAGTTGTGGGATGAGAAACTACATTACATTCAACACACTTACAACCAGACGAAGCACTCTTCTACAAATACATCACCTTTTGAAGTATGCTTTGGGTATTTTCAAAAATCACCATAAGACTTCATCTTTGGTAAGGATGTTTCAATAGATGGCCATAGTGTTGTTGACAATGCTCGAACTTTCATTGAGAAAATTTAGATTATACATCAACAAGTTCAAGAATAGCTTGAGAAAATTCAAAGAAAATACAAGGAGAGGCATGAAAAACATAGAGTTGATCACAATTTTCAAGAGGGAGATGAGGTATGGTTGCACGTAAGAAAAGAAAGGATGCAAGGGGAAGGTAAAAATCTCAAACCCATTTGCTATGGTCCATTCAAGATCATAAAGCAAGTTGGTAACAATGCATTTCAACTTTACTTGCCTTCATATATGCAAATGTATTCAGTTGTTAATGTTGAAAACTTACGTTTGTATGAGCCACCTTTGATCGATGATCAAGGAAGTGATTTTAAGCTGCCTTCTATTGAATATTTATTGCCATAATTTCTGGATGAGCTCAAGGAAGATACAATTCTTGACAGGAGGACAAGAGCATCCAAGAGGGGAAGTGTTGACTACCTTCGAGTTGGGCTCAAAAGCATTAAGACAACCAAGGAAAAGTGGATGCAGGTTGGAAAGGTGAGGGAGATGTACCCTCGTCTACTAAACAAGAAATCAAGTCCTTTGGGATCCAAAAGCTTCCCAATAGGGAGGTGTGATCAGGAGTTCATAAATTTTTCTCAAAATTGAAAGTTACAGGATTGGGTTGAAACCAAGATGGTTGCGTAGACCTCATCTTCCTAATTCTGGCGCTGTGAACGATTCGAAAAACTGATCTTGTATGAGGGATATATTGCGTTCTGATCGAATTCTCAAACAGCTAAATTTTATGACAGGTTTGACTGAGATGCCCAGTCTGCATGGAGGGTGCACAGCCTGCAAAAACGAATATTTCAAAGAATATTCCTTTTCTTAGATCCAGTAAGAGGATGACAAGTGGAACATTGTGATTAGTTCAGGGTTGTACGTTGTATTTTAGGTGGACCAATTATAGGGTGACATGTGGCCAGCCCTGAGTTTTCCACGTGCCCCCAAGGCGGTATGGTAAAATTTTATGGAGGTTCATAGGGCTTGACACCGCGACCTCCGGCCTGCGGTCATAGGTCTCCACCATCTCCGCTACATTGTGACTTAACTATATATGTCGTCGAGTTATATTTGAATTTTATTGTAAAGGGAAGTGGGGGTTGGGGCCCACCAGCAGCCCCACGAAGCATTCACATGTTAAATGGAACATTAAATGTTACTCCGACATTTGCTAGCCCACGAGAATAAACTTAACCATCAACCTTATCCATCAACAGTTCATAACTCTGCTTTTAATGCGGGTTCAAACAACTTACCATAGTTTAAGCCTTCAGTTCCACTAACATTGATTGTAACTATGGGTTCTAGGGGTTGGCATGTGGCCACCCCCTACCCATAACAATTAAATTTACACTTAGCGTTGGAGGGAAAGTTAGAGCACATCCTCATTAGCGGACTTTTGAGGTCTATAATGGGCCTTCTAAGAAAAATTTACAACCAAAATAAAATTTATAAGAACCGATAGGATTCAAGATGATGATGTCAACCATGGGGGAGGATTCACCAATTTTGGAGTAAAAAAGAAAAAAAATTAAAAAATAATAAAATAATAAAACTACTTTTTCAACTTGTATTTTCAACTTATCTCCATAAGTTTTTACTCAAATTTCGAGCAAGAGTACTCATTGGATACAAAATATAATTCCTCATCCAAGGAGTACCCATGTTGCATACTTTTGATGGACCCTGCTACATGAAAGATGAGAAATACATGAAAAAATGTGATTGTACACATTTTTTCATGTATTTCTCATTTTTCATGTAGCAAGGTCCATCGAAAGTATACAACATGGGTACTCCTTGGATGAGGAATCAAATTTTGTATCCAGCGAGTTTTTCTGCTCGACACTTGAGTAAACCCATAGGGAGATAATTTGAAAATAAGAGTTGAAAAAATAATTTTTCTTTTTTTCCCTCTAAAATTTGATTATGTAATCAAATATTATTTTATTATTTCCACTATTATTTTATGATTTCCATAGGAGGCCCATTTTAGACCTAAAAATTCCCCTAATGATTTTTTTGGGTTTTGGCCAAATTTAACTCTAGTTAAGTAGAGTTCTCCACAATTAGTGGAGTTTTTCTAGGTGTTACTAGGAAAATGAGTTGTAGACTCAATTTTTGCCCAACCTGAGTGAAAGAAGAGTCAATCTAAACTAATTGGAGCATTTTGGAGCCATTGGTGCAGAGAAAATAGCCATTAGAGGCCTGTAAACACATGTATTTGCAAATTTTTTGGCGTAATGAAAGATGGACATGTCATTGGGAGTCGGACCAGCAGATGTAGCCCAGGAGCGGTGAACTGCTTCAACATGCGTGTTGTGTAAATTTTATGTGGCTTTTTATTTCTCTATTATACATTGTTTTTCAGTGTTTTTTGCTCTTATTTCATGCTTCTAATTCACTAAAACCATCTATATTTCATGATTAAAATTCCCAATCCTTAAGCAAACTATGGAGACAAGTATGCACATGTTTTATAACTGACAAGACACTTATCACAACAAACTAATACAATCCTTTCAGATAAGCCTGATAAATGTTTGTGCCACATTCCAGTGTGCTATGGACATCGCTTTCATAGGAGAGCAGGATAATTTTGCGGTGATTTACCTGGATGACATCACTTTCTTCTCGAAGAGTGACGTTGAAAACAGAGAACATCTTCGGTGAACTTTCGTCAAATGCTGTAGGTATGGCCTATCCCTGAACCCTCAAAATCCATGTTTGCCCTAGAAGAAGGAAGGTTACTGCGACATATAGTAACTAAGGAGGGAGTGAAGATTGATCCAAAGTGGGTGGACGTGATAAATGACATTTCTTTACCAAGAAACAAAAAGGAGGTACACATGTTTCTAGGAAGGATAAATTTCCTAAGAATATTCATACCCAATTATGATGAAATCGTCTGAAACATCACTGAAATTCTAAAAAAGAACAGTGAAGTGGGGTGGACCTCTCAATCAAGGGATTATTTTGACATAATCAAGCAGGCATTTGCCAAAGCTCCAGTGCTAATAGGTCTAGATTATGGGAAGCCCTTCATGATCTTCTCATTCACCTCTCCTCATACAATAGATGGAGTGCTGCTATAGAAGGATGAAAAAGGGCATGAATGACCTATTGCGTTCTTCAGCCAAGTCGTGCGAGACACCAAACCAAAATATGATATCCTAGAGAAGCAAGCTTATGCTGTAGTCAAATCTCTAAAGTCATTCTGGGTGTATGTGTTACAATCTGCCATAACCACCTATGTTACCACAGCAGTGGTGAAGGATATCCTGGTGTAGGGCGACAGTGAAGGAAACAAGGGCAAGTGGATATCCAAGATTCAGGAGTACGAAGTGGAGATAAATTCTACCAAGCTCATTAAAGGCCAAGGGCTGGCAAAACTACTATCTGAATCCAATTGTCAAGCTCTGGGGATAACTCTATCTATCACAAGAGGAAAAGCACAGGAGGACATAGGTGCACATCAAGGCATCTTCAACTCAAAAAACACATGTGAAGTACCTTTTATCCTAACGGTATAGAGATATAGTGGAATATCTTTTAACGCTGATATGCCCTCCTAACTATGCTAAGACCAAGTACTGCACGTTGAGGCTGAGGTCTCAAAAGTACATCGTGCCTAATGGGCGACTGTATTGGAAGGATCCAGTGGGGATCCTATTATTGTGTTTAACAGAGTAGTAGGTTGACCAAGTGATGACCGAATTCCACGAAGGTATATGTGACACACATTATAGTTGGTGATCCACTGCACACAAGATCCTGAGGGCAGGTTTTTTATGGCGTAAACTATTTGGTGATATACATGCTCGTGTTTGGGCCTGCGAGAAGTGTCAAACGTTCACCGAAAAGAAAAGGTATGCATATTTCCCATTGATCCCATACATGTTGAAGAACCTTTCAAACATTGGGGAATTGACCTCATAGGAGAGATTCACCTGACCTCTAGCAATCAGTATCGATGGATCCTCACTGCTACAGATTACTTCACTAAGTGGGTAGAAGTCATGCTCGCTAGAAATGCTACAGATTATTTGGTGATCAAGTTCGTAGAGGAGAACATAATAGCTAGGTATGGATTCCAAGCTAAAATCATTAAAGATAATGCCCGGGCATTCAAGTCGGCTAAATTTGTAAACTTTTGTTAGAATTACAACATCTTGCTAGGATGCTCCACTACGTACTACCCACAGGGGAACAGGCTGGCAGAATCATCTAACAAGACATTGGTGAGGATATTGAAGAAGATCATCAGTGAAAATCAAAAGAAATGGTATTTCTAGCTCAATTTTTTACTCTGGGAAAATTGCATCACCACTAAAAGATCCACAGGAAAGTCCCCTTATGAACTAGTGTATGGCAGAGACACAGTCTTCCCTATTTATCTTGCATTACCTGTGGCTTGATTCTTAGAATAACGTGAGGATGATCCAAATGACCTTATTCGAAGAATTAATTAGTTGGTGGAGTTGAATGAAACATGGGAATAGGTAAGCCTCAGACTAGCAGAGTATCAAGAAAAAATGAAAGGCTTATTTGACCAAAGAACTAAAGACAGGGAAATCCAAGTAGGGGATTTGGTGTTGTAATGAGATGTCATGCGGGAGGACAAAGGGAAACATGGGAAGTTCGAGCCCCTCTGGTTTGGTCGTTTCAGGGTGGCAGAGGTCAAAGGCAACAATAACTTTGCACTAGAGAACTTAGAAGGAGACATACTTGAGGCACCCATGAATGGGCAGTTCCTCAAGTTTTATTTCCATCACTGACGAGGGCTAATCCATCTCACTGTATATATCATTCCACTGTCTATACTCCATTTTTTTTTCATTTCTCCCATATCATATTCCACTATTCCCATTTTTTTCATCCATTATTTGCATGTTCCATCTCATCTTCCATATCATCTTCCACTATTCCCATTTTGTTTCATCCACTCTTTTCATTTTCCATTTCATCTTCCATATCATCTTCCATTTCATCTTCCATTTCATCTTCCATTTTTTTTCCACTTGACTGTTGGTATAAAAATTTGTCTAATTAGTGTGCATTTGCGACTCCATGTGCCCAATAAATCACATGCATTCAGTTATGCAAGTTCTCAATGCACTAAGAACAACACGTTGTCCCCAGATGGAGCCAATGTTGGCCTATGACCGCACACAAAGTGGAGAAGGAGAAAGGAAGGGAAATCATGACTGTCAAAGAGCTTCAAAGGGATTACTATGCCTTTTAGTTCAGTAGAAAGAGGAATGTGTGGATGATAACATGTAATGGTGAGAAAAACTTCATATCTGCCCTCATTCATCTCATTTACCCTATTTATCTTGATTTACCCTCTTTTACCTTTCATTTTTCCATTTCTAAGGTCCCACGCTACATTTCTTTATTCGCAGCTCTGGCCCCCCCCCACCCCCCCCCCCACTTCAGGCCGCTTGATATATCTATATAATACATGGCATAGACCACACCTTGCCCCTTCCTTACCTTCCCGCATCGCAAGACCACAAACTCATTCGTAACACCATTCGCCACTTATAACTCCACCGATGTGATATAAAGGGACACACCTTCCCGCACGATCCTTTATCATAAAAAATCCACTCCTTTCTGTTCAAAACCTTTATCAACACTCAATTACCTTTGTGCATCGCCAACCTCTCTGCTCATCGCATTTCACACTCCGCAGAATATAACCTTTACCCTTTGCTGCTTCCATGAAAAACTTGTAATATGTGATCTGCAGGTGGCCCCACCTCTATTTGCCATGTCACCTTCACCACACTTCTCATATCTCACTTTCCATCACTTACCATTCATTGTTATCACATAAATATTTTGATCTACGATTTGCAGGTAGGACCCCACCTCTATTTTCCATGTCACCTTCCCTGCCCCCGCACTTCGCACTTCACAGGTTTTAAAGTTTAACCTCTGCCTGCTCCCACATAAAACTTGCAACATGTGATTTGCGGGCATGGTCCCACCTCCGTCGGTGCCACGTCACCTTCCTCGCCATCGCACTTCGTACATTGCACATTTAAAAATTTACCACCCTTTGCTTACATATAAATCCTGCAATTTGCGATGTGCGGGCAGAGTTTTGGTCCCATCTCCTTGCCACATCATCAATAGCCCTCCTATAGCCTTTTTTCACTCATTGCAGTGTTAATCAGTCCTGAAAAATCCACTTCCACTTCTGCCATCCCACCTTCAGCTCCGCTCCATGTCAATGCAGCCAACGGCTCACAATCTATTTCACACCCCCTCCACCTTATGAAGGTTAATGCCAGGCGGGGGGTCCGAAATGGTTGGTTTCTAATACCACCTCCGATGCTACGTGGTAGCTTGAAGTTGTGATTTTTAACCCCCCCCAGCCAATACCACAAACCATCCATGCCCGCCTCCGAAATTCAATTCTGGTTTGCAATTCAAAACATAGCATGGGATTTTGGGTGGAACATTAAGTATGGTATATTCAGTTTTCTCAGGATACCTCCACTAAAGAGAAAAGCATGCATAGTACGACTGGTCATTTCACATCTACTGAGTGGAAATCATGAGAATAAGGGAATAGAGGCATTCAAAAATAAGGTGGAATTAATTAATGGAAGGCCACACTGCCCACCTGTTCACAGCCACTCCTCACCACTCCTTTTGAAGATTCTAGAATTTGGCCTCCATGGCCAACTATTTTGTTTATGTTTGATGTTAGATAATGATGTTTTGATGGTAAAATCTCGATTTTACCCAATTATGTTTTGCTTTTCTGTTACAAGAGTGATTTCTTGATGCATACTCTGCTAGTTTGTTAGGATATTTTGGTTTTCACCTGTGTGGGTCTATCATGACAGAATATTTGATCGTAAACCTTCAAGGAGAACTCTATATATAGTGAGTTCTAAGATGAAAGAAAGGTTCTGGAATTTGGAAGAATTTTACTGTGGTTTTGTATGATTGTGCTCACGGTGCTCTGAGATACATATTTGGGAGAGTTGTTTAAACTTAATATGATACAAATCTGCTATTTGGATTCCAGTTGGAGTAATGAGTAGTATGTATATGTTTCCTTCTGTTATCAGTAATATCCTTTTTATGTGTAAACATCTTTCATGCTATGTTGCTTTGATGGTTCGTGTAATGTAGTTGCTGGTAGTCTGCAATTTTATTCACGAATTCGTGTTTGTATAACGCTCAGGTGTTAATTCTCATGTATTAAGATTTTTGCACTCCCTTAATTCACACTCCATGAACCTCTGTTGTTGTCCATATCTCATTCATATTAGTTTCCTCTAATTTCACAAGGAACATATTCTTAATCCTCTTAAGCTTGTCTCTTGTGGGTTCCTTCTCCATTCTTTCTCAATGCCTATGCATATTTTTAAACTTTCTGCTCATTATTTTATACTTGGCCCATTTAAAAGCATCAAGCCTCATAGCCTCCTCATCCCATTCACAATATAGGGAATTCACATGAATCGACTCCAAGGTCTTCTCCATCCTTGAACCACCAAAACCATTTTTCTCTTATTCGATATTTTATGAGAGGCATCCTTATGATTATCTACATTTAACGTTTGATTTTAAGATTTCCTAGGCACTGGTCTTTTGCAACTCAAGGATGTGTCTAGGAGCAACAATAGACTCCAAAAATCTAAGCATAGGAAAAATTTTGGAGGGTGGTTGTAGCTGCTACAACACTGGCGACTGGTAGAAATTTAACTCTTTGAATGAATCTTGTCTTATGAAAAATTGGTCTAACCCTTTCCAAAGTATTGTCCAATACATTAATTACCACATCTTCCTCGCTTAGTCTAAGTTAAAGACATTCTCACGTCCATCGTCTTTATTGTTGGGACACTAACCAAGCCAAGTCAAGTTGAGTCATTTCTATGGGGGACCAGGATTATATAAGTGAACAAGTAAAATAAATTGGAAGTCTTATTTTCATCCCTAATGTTGCTTTGCTGCTAGCAGGCATGGATAGTAACCTGATGGAGTCACTTTAGGAACACAAACATTGTTTTGTTTTCGGTGATCCTAGATAGTACCTTGACGGAGTTGTTTGCTTCACCTCTCTTCGCAAGAAGCCTTTCTCTTATTTCTCCCTTTATTTTTTATTTTTTTCAATTTTCGTTCAAGGAACTATGCATAGGAACTTATTTATTTCATGGGGTAGAAGAGGGATCCTGACTTTTTTAGAGCATTAGAGGTTGTCCCTTCATAGAAGGATTTTTATATACACCTTTGACATACTTGTTAAGGTTTTCCTCCCCTCCCTACTCTACTTTACTAGGTTGAAAAGGATTAACCAAAAATATAAAACCGATTAGAGTAAGCAGTACCAGTTAAAATTCAAACATCATGATTTCACTGCGATTTTCTCTGACAAGGAATTTATTTTTCATCAGAGTATCATCAACTAAAAGAATGCAAGATTTAGAAAAAATAGGGAATAGAAAAAAAGCCAAGTGTTAATAGTAGCACAACTTCCTCTTATATTTCACCATTCTCGCTTCAAAATCCAAACATGGTCTTATGCGAAGACTAACCTATAACGTAAAAAAAAAGAAAGGGAAGAAGGAAAATAGAAAATAGATGAACATAAAGCAAATCAAAGAAAATGAAAAAGAAAATAAAAAAACTACTCCTACTCCTAACCTAAATAGAGCATAGGCTAAATTCACGTGAATTGATACTTCCAGTGAAGCCAGTGATGCATTGATTGGCCTACGTGGGAGAGGAGATGCATGTCAAGAAATATATACAAGCCAATCAAAAAACAAGAAAGATAAGACAATGTAAACCAAGACATTCTAAGTTTGAATATATTAAAATTAAGAGCGAAAGTGCATGGAAGGCATTATGCGATTGTATCATGGTGTTGTGACACACTACGAGTCAAAGAATTGCAAACAAAAACTTTAAAAAAATGAAGGCGAGCGAACATAAAGAAAGAAGAATTTTTTTAATTTTCCATAGTGCTCGCTACATACAACTCCTCCAATGATTGAGCGATAAGATCATGTAATATAGATGGAGGATGTGAAAATTGTAAAAAAAATTGATCTTCAGTATGAGGAGCCTTGAAATATTCAACACTCTTATGATCAGAAGTGGAACTAACCTCAAGGCTATGAGAACCTGACATTACCATCAGCTTAGGTTGAAGTGTCTCGACAACTTGAGGAAGTTTCGACTCATCGGAAGGTAGATCATCAAAGATCAGTGGTTTTGAAAAATAAAAACAGAAGAATCATAATCGTGACCAATTGAATAAATGAAAAGGTCATGACAACCATGATAAAAAAAACAATATTACCAACGAAGGCATCCTCATGATTTGATGAATCATAGAGAATGGAAGATGGAAAACATAAAATTTCACCCTCTACATTTTCAAAAATGTAAGATGAGAGATTGGGAAGATAAAGAGTAGAAGATTATTCCTCTCCACATATGGATGAAAAAATGACATCCCACATGTTCTGTGAATGATTGGAAGTATTAACATGATCACAAACATATTTTCACAAGATTTGATGGAAATGATAGAATCGTGGGAAACGTCAGAATGATGCGGGAGAGTTGTGAAAGGAATGATGTCATCCTCCATTGCAGATTCTTGTTCAACTATGGAATATCATACATACTAATCGTGAATGATATCTCAAGATAGCTTCTCAACACCAAATCCATCAACCACTTGATCCTCATGAACATCATGAGAAATATTTGAAACATGTGAATGAAAAAAATCACAATCTGAAGGATCAATGGGACCAAAGGATGGAGGACGAGGAGATAAAATTTCATCATAACCATCAAACTCACAGTACAAACCTACACTGAAATTCTGAGTATGTAGGGTGGGAGGAGATGGTGGTATATCAATGGACAAATTTTTAATATCTCCCGCCTCAACCTATGGAACTAGAGTTGTTTGATGAGAATGAGACGGAGGGTCACATGGAACAAAAACTTTGTTTGTCGCAGATTTAGAAGCTCTAACACCGGGGTATGCTTGGATTGGTTTAAAAGATTAAATCTCATGCATATTTTTTGAAATGTGAACAATATATTGAAATATTCTAGACAATAAATTCCAATTAAATTCATCTTTCAAAAATTTAAAAAAAAAATGAATAAAACAATTGTGAAAGTGATGGAATGATTCATCAAGTGATTTTCACAATTCTAAAGTTTTCTTGCACACATGTCTATGATCATACATATCAAAAGTGAGAAATAGTTCAGTGACAACATGTTTGAAACAATGTATGGAGGAGTCAGTCAATGTGTGACACCATTTCCTTAGGCGCCCTTCAAACATGAGAATGAACAACCTGCAACCAACATCCTCATAGTGGATGTTATGCTCTATGAAAAATTAAAGAAAACTACTAGTGTGCTCAAATAAGGTTGTTTCACCCTCGCCATAAATTTTAAGAGTTGAAAAGTCATCAATGATATTGATAGGCACTTGGAAATTTTCAATTGTGGAAAAACATGTTGGGAGTTGGATTGTGGAACAGAGATTAGATGAGTGCAAATATTCAAAGCAGACTTCAAGGGCTCAACTGGTAATTTATCGCTCCTTCTAGCACCAAAAATGTTGACAGTGTTGGACCCACCAACATTCAGGGGATCTCCCCAATATGAATTACCAACTAGAACTCACATCGTTTGGAGCACAAGTCCCAGTAGTGGGGTGTTATTGACCTACCTCGGTTCGCAAGATGCATAGTATGATGCATGGTGTCTTTGGTAAGAACAAGAGTGTTACCCTACAGAGAATCAAGTGTGATGCATGATGGTTCCAACATATGAATGAAAAAGGGAGTGAACCCCCTATAGGATTCTAATAGTACACAGCTTAGAAGGAACACATGAGAAAAATGACATCACATGAAATAACAAGCAGAATATTCCACAAGTTAAGGTAACAGATTAATACATCAACACGCATTGAACAAGATTCATACAAATTCAAAAAAAATTGTTCATAAGCATATGCGTAAGTTAAATATCATATATTGAAAATACAAGAAGAGTAGTCCTCCCATATCCACAACATATGCATGAAAGTGTCTCGAATCTGAGTTTTATTAAAAGTGACACTTCCAATCATACATACAACATTTGACAAGCCACTTTCCCCAATAGTGGAATGTGAAGCCTCCAACACCTACTCCTCCAAATCAGTATACTCCATCTACGCTACGAAAAATCCAAGGCTCAGAAAAAGCTCCCAAGATCTTCCTAGGCATATACCTAGCCAAAATATTGGCTCCCAAAAGCCCCTTACATGAGTTATGAGGATTATTTATAACAAAAGGGGGTGACTCTAGGCATGCCCCCTTTGTGACTCTTGGACTCCCCTCATGAATCTTCAACTTATTTCCAAAATAATGCATTACATTACATATGAATCTTCACATTCCAACATGGACACTTGGAATTTCACGTTTACAATAATTACAAATAGTGTTTCATTTTCCACTCATACCCATATAAGATAAAATAGGGTAGAGACAACTTGATAGCCTAACAAGAAAAAACACTATGATGCTGGATTTTGGGTGAACTCAAGCTGGGAAACTTCAACTTGATGCCTCTCAGTAATGTATTGATGCCAAGCTTGGTATTGTGTGATGGTCTCCCCAAACTGTGTGATTGTGTCTATTTGGAAGCGGACTCTAGCCTCCATATAATTTGGGTATAATGATTTGGAACTAGTCTAAACTTCCTTCTCAAGAAGGTGCATCAATGTTCTAATATTGACCATACCACTTATTTATTTTTTCATGTTCTGTCTATTCATGTGTAAGTCTTGCTGGATGGCGATCTATTTCAAGCTCTCCAAGTACTGATCAATCTCCTGCCTAACTTTACGTTTTTGTTTAGCCTCAGTGAGTGTGTAGATTGATGGGATATTGTGGGTTCTCACCATGAAATTAAAAATCTTATATATCCATACATATTAGGCTTGAATATTTCCAATGAAAGAGGTGATTTTCTTGTTGTTCAGAACCAACATCCAAACTCTTTCTTTCTCTAGCTCTGCATGTTGCTTTATTTTCTTCACAAGGGTAAGTGATGCTCCCTTGTATAGAATTTTCCAATCATGCATGGCAGTGATGGAAGCTTGCACATTCCTAAGGATCTTAACAAACTATCTTCTATATTGTGGCAAGTAATAAGTGTACAACTACCTTATGCACGGTCATGAGCTATGCATAGAGGTCTCGTATAGTATTTCCAAGTGTGGATACTTTAGCAAGTATCGTTGCTCTCATCTCCTCCAAGTAGGCATGTTCAGAAGGTAAATTATATTTTTTTGCAAGGAGTTGTTCAAATTTTTGCCAGACAACCTATAGATTCAGTAACAATTGTTCATTCTCATCCATCTAGTACTGATTATTTGATCTTATTGAACCCGCAAAGGCCAAGTTGGCTTCGATAATAGCATTTGGTTTCTTGCTGGTGTCCACCACTATCACCCTGTATCTCATACATGCAGGTGATGCATGATCATCCATGAAGTGCTTTCTTTGTGCTTGTACAATCCTCTTCTGCAATTCATCAAATGAGAGATTGTACACATCCATCACTAGATCATCATCATGGGAACTATCTCCCCTTCCTCACTCACGGTTGGATCTACAGCTGGAGGTGGTGGAGACTGAATGGTGACCAGTGGTGTGTTGGGAATCAAGTCCACATCTTCATCTTGTAGCTCCAGATCCAACTACATATTTGCAATTTCATTCAACTCCTCAATATCTTGATCAAGCTCCCAATACTGCATATGTTCTCTCTCTCCCTCTGCTACTCGTTTTATTTTTTCTTTCTCTTCGACTTGAATAGGAGTTTTTTATTTTCTTGCCACACCTTTCCTTCCTTATTCTTTCTACTCCTGCTTCTCCTCATGTTCTCTCCTTCTTAGCTCTCGTTCTTCCATTATCTATTGTTCTTCTATCTATGGTCTCAACTATTCTTCATCTAAGTTTTTCTTCTCTCTCTTCCTCCACTCTGCTCTGTGTAGCCTCTTCTTCCTCTTTGCTTCTGCTACCAAAGTTGCTTATGTAAGGATGGGATCCTCTTTCATCTTCCATATTTGTTCCTCCTCTACACTATCAGCAACCTTCCTCTTTCCCTTATCTTGTATCGATTTGTTGTCTTCTGTTGTTATCTATTCTAGAATGGTTATCATTTGTGGAGTATCCTCTGAAGTCCCAAATATATTGATCGTTTTGCAGGGTCGACAGGAATTATAGCAGTTCTTCCATGGTTCCTCCTCCAGCCACTAAAATTCCCCACTGACCCAGTTGTAGTATATTCTTGCACAATGGTCTTTGAAAATTCCCGTCGGATCATACAAATTGAAGTCTTTTATATTGAAATCAAAATTAAATTTGGCTTTCTCTTTGATATCTGTAACTTTAATATTATTAATCTCATGTAACCTGATTTTCAAAGGAAGTGTGTTCCATGGTGTTTTCTTCTTCCTGTGCAGTGCTATTGGCAACCCTGTGGCAAGAAGGTATGATACTTGTTTCATGAAAAGTTTGTCCGTGGCATACCTTGGAAAAATATGTGGTGACTTATGCCCGTCGAATGCTCTAATCAATGTGCCATTCGGTAAGGAAAACAAATTTGAAATCTCTGATATTTCCTTCATCGTTCCTCGTGACATGTAAGACAGGGTCCTCCTGAAATATAAGCTTGTATAGTGCGATGATTTAGTCTTCAGTTATTTTTTCCATAACTCCTCTATGGTTGTAATTTGAAAACATCTTACAATAGATATGCATGACAATTTATTTTGGTTTCCATGTCCACTTCATGCCAAGAAACTAATTGTGTGCATAGATTGCATCTAGTAAGTATGAAAACATATAAAATCATGCTTTATCACCCTTGGGAGGATCTCGGGCTTGTGTTACATGGTATCTCGGCTAATGAGCCAAAATATCTGACCATTTGAATTGCTTCCCCTTGTCCACCACCTGGTTCAATAAGATAGCCCACCCCTCAGGAAAGGTATTCGTTCTTAGCTGACCATATATTCTACATGCTAAGATGAACAAGAGCTCGTAGGCCTTCCTAAATGACTTTATCTTGTAGGTGTGGGTGGGTGTCTGTTGAAACTTGGATGGATCCTTCACCCAACTTTTGAAAATATCTGTTGTGTTCATGCAGATTTGGTTGGCATAGAATAATGAGTCCATGAGTTTTACTAGCTCGGGAAGATGATACATGCACTGATAATATACTTCCAAAAATGTAGCAAGCTTATGTTCGTTGGTGTTTCTCAGTGTCATAGTTTTCTCATCAATGTGTGAGACAACCCAACTAATCACATCTACACACGGGAAGGCTAGACACCTGCATGCAAACTTGTATAGTCTTCACTGCTAAATGCTAATATAAACATGTCGATCCTCTAAATCTGCCCCAAAATCCTTTGCAAAATCATCTTTAATTTTTTTTCATGTCAATGTTTATTCCTTTTCTATAAATGGTTAAGTATCCGCATATACTTGCAAGTTAACTCATGCTTGCTCAACTTATTTTCCAGTACAAATTTTAGTGGTTTATTTTAACTCAGCTCCATTGGGTGCCATGGTAATAGTGATTTTTGGATAGGTTCTCAACAAATTTTGTACCCATGGAACATAAAATATACTCACGATAAGCAAACATCAGCCTTAATAAAATCCACTTTCAATGCATGTTCAAGCAGAAAACAAGGCATCTGATGGGAAGGATTGCATAATTTTGAGTGGTAATAGGAGTTGGCTTCCTGTGCAAACTATTTTTCCCCAATAGTCAGGGTCAAAGCTTGAGTTTTGAGAGTATACAATGTGTAGTTCGACATGGGCAGTGGTCCAGGAGAGACTACGCATTGCGTAGCCTCAGTGGCCATGGATGTATAATTATTCCTAGATCTACGCAATGCACAGTTTGGATAGTATGTATTGTGCACTACACAGTTCTAGAGGACAATCTCTCAGCTTTAGCCTTATGATTGCGCAATGCCCAACTGAGAAAAATGAAAATCGGCCAAGGGAATGGTAGATATGCCCAAGGGAAGTGTGAAAAACAAGCTTATCTGAGAGATAGTGTTGGATTGAGTGCATATATAACTAAGTGTGAATGAATCAAGATATATCGAGTGAAACGACGACCATCGGTGAAAAAATGAAGAAATCGATGTGACACTTGTGAAAGGAAAACAATAACTTGAAACAACACTTTGATAAGCTAAAGAAATTTGAAACACTATCATGCATGCAAAGAAATAAGAAAAAAAATGATTACACAAGCCGAACTGTAAAAAGCTACAGAAAAAGTGACAAAAAGTGATAAACGTGAAACTTGTTGTTACGGGAAATGCTACCCTAAGGCCTTGGCTTGAGAGACCTAACAGAACGGATGGCATGTCGTCACAAGAAGGACTCTAATTACCAATTTTTATTCTTTAAACTAGAAAGTGAAGATTGTGGACCTTACCCGTTTATTCTCCATTTGAAGTAGATCCCGTAGGGTGCAAACCCCTTGCTACTCCTTGTGCTCCAGAGCCTGCAAATAATTCAAGAACAAGCACAAAAACTAGTTGCATAGCATATATGTCCTATATGTTAGCATATTAGCATACATAATCTCATAAATATAACATGATATAAACTATTCAAGATTATTAAGCATGTATAAGGGACACATAACACATGAATATCAAGAACATGATGGTACTTCTTTTGTTAATAACATGTATAGAAAATAGTGGAGAAATTGCCTGAGATCTGCCACAGCCTTGAGAAAAACTGTCCTATGGATTTGTCCAACCTTAACCTTACAAATATTATTCCATAAAGGGTGCACAAAGGATGTCACATAGAATGAGGGTGATCATCACAAGGAAACAAGAATTTCCTCAAACCTGGGAAGTTTAGGAGGAATAGGGGAAATATCATACTTGATCAGGGCTATAACGGGCTATAATATCAATAATATTGTCTCCCTCCTCCCTTAGGCCATTCCCTTGAGGTGTATTTATACTTGCTCAAATTATTTTTTTTTAGTTGGGGAACAGTTAGGCCACAGGCTGGGGTAGCTAGGTTACAGGAAAAATCATAAACCCCACCTCAATAATAGGGAAAATATATTTTTTAATATTTTAAATAGCATACATGAGTTAGCTATGGATGGACCAGCATGTGCATGCGGAAAAATTTGGGCAGAGTCGTGTATGGATTTTAAAATATTGTTTTTTGAGAAATGTGACCAATTCTGAATGGAAGGGTTTCCCAATGCCGATGCATAAGTCATAAAGTATATATAAGTGATAAATGATGCTATAAAAGATTCCCCCTAATATATGAGGTCAGAAGGTGTACATAATGGTCGAAATGTATTATGTGCATAGAAAGAACCTTGCAAGGACTATAGAGGACTTCACCAGATTTCAGCCTACCAAAAACCAGTGATAGAAATTAGAAAGATAGCTCATGTCTAAGGTGGGCATACCCGTGCTCAGTGAAAGAAAAACATGTCCGCATATCAAGTATGGAGCGGATCCAGTATGTATAGAATTATAAATTAAATGTAAAGTACATAGTGAATCATCTGATCACTGCCCAGAAGTATAAGTCAAAATCATGTCCAAGTATCACATATAAAAGACTGATCAATGATGTTGCATAGATATCTGAGCACTTGTGTCACAACTGAATCTCCACATACCAAATCATAAGTGGTGGAACAAATGGTACAACACACAACTCAGGTGCCAAAATATAAGATGTTGTTGTGATGAAACTGCAACATATAAGGGTGGATGGTGTCACTGGCGGAAAATTGAAGGAGCTGTCAAAGTGAAACAAAGCATGTTGACGCAAACCCAAGGTCTTCACCGATCACCATGGAATAATCCTACACAATGGGAATAAATTAGCTAAGGTCGACCATGTGATAAATTGTTTGATTACCGATCATTGATGTATACCGTTAACAAATGCGAGACAACCCACCAATAATGATAATGAGTGTCAATGTGCCCCAGTATAATCTAACAAGTGCGAATAAATGAGTTGAATTTGAGCACTTGAGAGAATCTACCAATCAGGAGACATTGATTTATTCTCACTGTCAATAGCGAAGGAGTCTGCCACTGATGGCTGCAAACCCTAACGTACTGACAAAAGGACTCTAGACCTTATTCCCAGAGCAATGAGTCATAGTCGAGGGGAAAAGATCTGCTGGAAGGAAGGAATTAAGGCATCCCACATCAGTCCAGCGCAAGTCTAACCCACTGGCCAAGATTTGGAAGGAATCAAATGAAGCAAAGTGAAGTAACCAACCCGAAGTACATTTCCAGCATGCACAAAATGTAGCTAGCACATGGCAGAAACCCTCTAAACCAACCAATAATGAAAGCTAACAAAGAGGCGAGATATCCACCGAAAGGGTCAAATAGAAATCAAGGTATTGCACGAATCCTAGGTGTAATAATGTAAGCTAAAGTCAAACACAAGGGAAACCACTCAATCAAAGACCCATGATGTTGATCAAATTTTGAGCACAAGGTCACCTATCAATGATATAAATAGGGCCAGGGTGTGGCTCTAGGTTTACTCTCAGAGCAATATGTCAAAATCGATAAGAAACAAACCCGCTAGCAAGAATCCAATGGAGACCTTCTCAAACCAGCACAAGAAAAGGACCAAATAGTTCATGTGATAGAACAAGATACTAACAAACTGGGATGGCCAACTGAAAAATGAGTCAAGAGACACCGCAGAAAGGCCCACTCAGGTTAACTTCCCTTGAATAAAAGCACGACTAATTTTGACTATGGCAGAAAATGATAACTCTGTATAAGTTTGTCATGCAGGAGGCATAAACTAACCCTCCATATGATTGGTAGATATAAACAATTGGGGAAGTATTGACTCGATAACAAGGTTATGGCTTCTCCTAAGTCAAAAACTAAAACCATCCCAAATGGAGAAAATACTTAGCTTTTTTGTGCTTTGTTCAAGGGCGACACAACTTACACTATAGCTGCCATCAAGTATTGAAGTATTGTCCCGTTCCCTCTCTTTGTCAAATATTTAATATTTTTGTCTTTTTCATATTTCAAAGCCTGAAAAATAATAAAATAATGCCTATATTACAATGGATAGAACGAGTGTCGGTATATAGATGCACTAGTTCCTAGGATAGGAACAATCATATGCTCAATGCAAGGTGGTGAAAACTGGTAACTGACACTCAAAGGGATGTTCCATCCATGGGTAAAGGTGTCAAATTGCAAAGGCTAAGTGATTGCATGGTTAACTTGTGTAGAAAGACATGGTCAAAAGAGGGCTTAAACATGAGTCCAAATGAAGCCGGCTAAAGGCCAAGATAAATAAGTGGGCAATATGCAATGCAGAAATACAACTTGAAAACAAAATGAGAGCCTCTAAGGTATATGGCCAGAATAAAGGTAGCGAAGAAGAAGAAGAATGAAGCTTCAATGCATAAGTCAGGATGGGACTAAAGAGGACTCCTGAGCCTACACAAATTGCAGCATGGGCAACAAATGCTACTGAATAACTAACTAGGAAGCCCATGTAAAGGATGGCTCTATCATCATATCATGATTTAAAAATCGGTGAGTGAAGTTAGTTAAATAGTCATAACATGATGGGGTCGACCCTATGGCAAGTCATCAAAATGGAGACGAGTATGAAAAATTCCAATGGAAAGTGAATTCCCTAACCTATATGCCAGTTTTAGAATCAAATACCTACCATGATAGGTCAGCAGTCATGGATCCGAAGGAAAATTGGAAAAATCTCAAAATCACCAGAATGTACCTGAAAATAACTTTTCCCAACCCTTACAAGGCAAAAGGTTAAACAACCTTAAACAAATTTGAAAATAGTCACAAATAAAATTTGCGAAAAAAAATTCAAACTATGTGCATAAATAAGCATTTTTTACTCACATTTGGTCATTTGTGTAGTGTAGAAGTGGAGAAAGAGCTCTAGAGAAAAAAACTGCCTTCTTGCAAATGGAGCAACCGACCACTGAATCAATCCAAACCAGTCAAGTAAGCCTCATACTCATCTTGTTTGTCAATTTTATTACTATTTCAAGCAAATTTTGGGATTTTTTACCATAGGAAAATACATTTTTATTGAAACCCTATGTGTATACGTAGGTTTGCCATGAGGAACTCATGTATAGACACGACTGTGTCTGAATGAAGTCACGTATGCATAGAGCGGAATTCAAAAATTGATATCTAATAGGTCAATTGATGAAAATTTTCAGGATGACTATCAGCTAGAGGGAGAGAGAGCACACTGCAATAAACAATGAATTCATGCAGGACTAGCAATCATTGGATATCCTTCAAGATTTTGGATTGTTAAAGTTTTTCAAAATGCCAAATATGAAAACTAACACTTGATTTCTCAAGATGTTGGTTAATTATTGGGAACCGGATGAAGACTACTTCATGATAGATTAGATGCCTTTGAGGATTGAACTTGAACACATTTATTTCATAACTAGACTTTCTCGGATGGGAGAACTAGTTGATTTGCATGCTAAGCCCACTAGAGGGCTTAATGCAGATGACTATGTTCAGGTGTACTATGTGGATGGTGCAAATAAGGTGGGGAGACAAATCCCAATCAAATATGTATGAGACTTGTACATGAAAATCCTTATTTTCACTATTGGTAGAGTGGCAGGGTCGGCATCCCTTCACCAGGCCTCATGAACTGACATGATTCTAGCAGTGGATTGCTTGGTTAACCTCTATGATTGGTGCATAGCCTTATTGGAAAATCTGAAGAAACAACTGACTTCTATCCGACATGAAAAAACAAAACATTTTTGATATGGTACTATTCTACTAACATTCTTCTTTGAGAAAGTCCCAGGGCTTCGGCCCAAGATCATCTCCACCATCAGTAGCCCACGAGAGCTGAGGATAACTAGATGGGTAGACATGATGAAGAGACTGGGGGAAGTGAGGTTCCTCACACTACATGGGATGATGAGTTCTTCCAGTGGTGGGGAGAATAGGTCATCTAAATAGAGGACTATCCCTATGTTGGGATGGATTTTAGTGAAGATCCTGATTTGGTTCTTCCACCTAGAGTAGCATGGGGTGAAATTGGTAAAATTTCACAATGATTTTTTGATTATGTGATTTTTATAACTTTTCAAATATATGAAAATGAAAAATGTTTTTGATAGGACAATATGACTTACAAAATTTTAATGATCATTATGCAGAAATGGGACTGATTAGACGTGAGGGCTACCCCAGACATAAATGCCACAAAGGAGAGGCGGATGATGTTGAAGACCCAAGAAGAACCCTCCATGCCATCCAGAGAAACTTGGAGATTGTAACTCGCCAAGTACCCATGGCAGCTATAGAGGACCTTCCTGAGGCTATCTAGAGGAGAGTGGTTGGAGTACCACGAGACTAGGTGCAGTTATTCCGTCGCGTAGCTACTGCCATTGTGTTTTACTAGAACACATATGCTAGGTAGGGTCCTCAAGGATAGATTTAGATTTGATCAGATGATTTTATTACTATTTTGGACAACAGACATGTTCAGGCATAATCCAAAATTTTGTAGGACATGATGGTCCAAATTTTTGTATATTTTGAACACTTTGATATATATATATATTATATGATGTGATTGTCCCAAATGTACAATGATGAATGGTGTTTTTGATATTTTCAAAGTATTGAATGATTAATGTGCCAATCTAGTGCTTGATTAGCTAATGAGTCTGCTAACCCATTATCAGATCAAGGAATGTGAATAAACGTAATAAATTGAAATCAATGTCCTAACAAACGCACTCTCAAAAATAATTGGTGCAAGAATGGGTCTCTGACACGATAGGTAATGTTTAATTGCGAAACCACCAGTTGTGAATCCAAGTAAGCTACTAATGAATCAACACCAAGAGATATTGCCCCCTAGAGTAGGTTGACCACTGTAGTGTATTCTGCCACATTGTTTGAAGCAGGACCAATGCATATACCCCTTGAGACTAAAAATTGACCAGATGGATAGTGAATTACCCAAGCCGCAAAAGCGAGGTTCCGGTATGTCTACTAGAACAAATGACAAAGCTAAAACGACTCATATCATCCAATGATACCTGCCAAAGCAGATCAAAATCATCAAAGTCACACCAAAAATCAATAAAAAGACATGCACAAAAATATTATATATACAAAAAAGAAAATGTTAGGTCGAAACCTAGGCATAATACTTTTTCAAATACAGCCCATTTCTGGGCTTCGCCAGCTCGTTTCCGTCAAAATAAACCAAGGCATAAGACCCCTTTTTCAGGAACTTCTTGACAATAAAGGGGCCATACCACATGGATCTGAACTTTCCTACCCCCAAGGCATTCTTCTCTTGGGCATAAACCAAGACAAGGTCACCTTCAGAGAAAACCCTAGGCTTGACCGCCTTATCATACTGAACCTTCACTCGTTTCTTATGCGCCTCATTCATCATAGCTACATCTCAGCGTTGCTCATTGAGATGTTCCATATGGACAAGGTGTTCTTCGAGACTAGAAGTGTTAGGAAGAAGCTCATGTGCCAGCTTAAGGGAAGGAATTTCTCATTCTACAGGAAATGTAGATTCCAACCCATAAAATAGTTGAAACGGAGTGAAACTGGTTGCAATCTTTATAGACATCCGGTATGCCCAAAGTGTAGGGTACATCATGCCATGCCAGTTGGATCTAGCTGTATCAATTGTCCGTTGAATTATAGTCTTCAAGGACTTGCTAACGGCTTCAACTTTCCGATTGGTCTGAGGATAATAAGGAGGTGAATTCTCCTGCCAGAAACACAATTTGAGAGCCAATTCAGCCATCATACTATTCTGAAAATGACAGCCATGGTCAGTGACAATCTCTTTGGGGATACCAAAGAGAGAAATGACTTGGTTGAATAGAAATAAGGTTGTTGTCTCACCATTAAACCTAGGGGAAAATAACGACACTGTAAATTTGAATGATGATCAACCTGCCCTCCTGTTTGGTCCGAAGATTGAGGGAAAATTTCAGGAAGGGGTAGTCCCACCTTTCTATATCAGTCTCAACATTCATGACAAGATACTTCACAATGCCATGCATGATTTTGGAGCATCACACAATCTAATGCCTAAAGTAGTGATGGAAAGGATAGGCTTGGAAATAACACGTCCCTACAAAGATTTATATTCATTTGACTCTAGCAGAGTAAAATGCATAGGCCTAATCAAAGACTTATGTGTGAGCCTGACCCAGATTCCTGCTAAGTGTACGGTCATGGATGTTGTGGTGGCAGACGTGCCACCTAAGTATGGCATGCTATTATCTAGATCATGGGGAGCCAAACTGCAAGGAACAATGCAGATGGATGGCTCATATGCCACTATCCCTATATTTGGCCAACTTAGAAGACTGTATAGAGAATCTCAAATGAAATTCTTAGTCAGTAGCCCCGAGAAGCCTGAAAATTCACCATTATACTCTGTACACATGAACCTAGATTCTTTTATTCTTTATAACGACCAATCCTTGGGAGAGCCAGAGTCTGAACGTAGAAGCACAAATAAAGACACAGAACCCATGGACTTTAGCATAATGGCTACCCCGGAAGAATATAATGAAGAAAACCGTGGGCAGGATAATGAAAACAAAACTCAGAATGAATTAGAAACACTATGCAGTCAGCCTGTTAGTCACACCTCTCAAACTGATACACCACGCGAAGAACTAGACAACCCACAATCTAGTACAGGCTCCCCAACGCAACATAATGGCGAACCCCTGTGGGAAATGAATTTTGATGGGTCCTGTACTAGGCAAAATGCTGGAGCAGGAGTGTGGCTACATAACACAGAAAATGACCATGTAGAGAGCCATGCTGTGAATCTGCATTTCAAATGCACGAATAATATTGCAGAGTACGAGGCTCTCATCCTGGGTCTGAATTTATTGAAGAAATTAGAAGCCCATAGGATAGCTGTGAGAGGAGACTCTGAATTGGTTATCAAACAGGTGAACAGTGAGTATTTAGCAAAACACCCCAGGCTTAGGGCATACAGGAATGACACTCTGGATTTGCTGAAAACGTTTGTTGAATATGAATTAGCATTCGTTCCTAGGGGGCAAAATGCAATTGCAAATGGATTATCTTGTCTAGCTAGCTCATATCCTAAGACCCCAGTTGACCAACAGATTATCATTCAGACCAAATTCAGGCCTGCAGTGCCAGACAATGAAAAATATTGGCAGGTCTTTGAAGGAGACAAACAGATAGAAGATTCCCTGGTGGGCAGAAATGAGTTTGAATTTTCTGATTTAGACTCGATTTCTAATAACAGCTGCCCAAGCGAGGATCCCCCAGATGAACAAGAAACACCCTATAACATAGAAATAAATTCTTTTTCTGAGAAAACTGGAAATCCAACCGAAAATTGTGAAAGCACAGATACCAAAGAGGTAGAGGTGCTGCATGCAAAAGAGAAGAGCATACCCAGAGGCCTGGCACCCTTAGAGGACCTTTTTGACTTTGATGACGTAGCAAAAAAGCCCACAATAGAACATGCTGATTCTGATGTGGAATAATGCAACATAGGCACTGAAGACAAACCTAAAAGGATCAAACTAGCTAAGTCTATACCTACTAACATGAAGAAAAAATACATTGACCTGTTCAAGGAATTCATAGACGTGTTTGCATGGAGCTATGAAGACTTAAAGGCATATGAAACCAACATCATTCAGCACAAAATACCGTTGAAAGAAAATCAGAAGCCTTTCAGACAAAAACTTCGTAGAATCAATCCAAAACAATTGCCTACAGTAGAGAAAGAGATCAGGAAGATGTATGATGCAGGCATAATAGTTCCTGTAAGGTTTTCTGATTGGGTGTCAAACTTAGTGGTTGTAAGAAAGAAAACAGGAGCGATCAAACTATGCATAGACTTCAGAAACCTAAACAGAGCCTCCCTGAAAGACAACTACCCCTTGCCTAGAATGGAACATATCGTGCAGAAGGTAGTAGGCTCTAAAAGAATCTCCCTACTGGACGGTTTTTCAGGATAAAACCAAGTTCTGGTACTCCCAGAAGACCAACTCAAAACAGCTTTTACCACTCCATGGGGTACCTTCATGTATGTGAAAATGCCTTTTGGATTGATGAATGCTGGAGCTACCTTCCAGAGAGCGATGGATATAGCTTTCTCAGAGGAGATAGGACACTTCATAGTTATCTACTTGGATGACTTGACTGTCTTTTCTAAAATTGAAGAGGGACATCTGAAACATCTGAGGAAAGTTTTTGAGAAATGTAGAAGGTACGGCCTGTCCTTAAATCCTAAGAAAATTGTTTTTGGGCTGCAAGAAGGTAAAATTCTTGGCCACATCATATCCGAAAAAGGGATTAGGATAGACCCACAAAGGGTTGAGGGAATACTCCAAATCACGAATCATCTAACAAAAGCCTGGTTACAATCATCTAACAAAAGCCTGGTTACAATCATCAAGAAGCTGTTGGAGGAAAATAAAAGGTCATGGCATAAGAAGTTGGTACATGCTTTGTGGGCTGACAGGCTCACCACAAAGAAATCCATTGGAATGTCACCTTTCCAGCTGGTTTATGGTACAGAAGCAGTTTTTCCTACAAGCCTTGGAGTTCCAGTAATCAAACTTGTCCAAGAGATCCAATCAGAGGAAGACAACATGATAAGGAGAATAAATGAAACAATCTATCTGCAGCAGACAAGAGAGCAGGTTTATAACAGAGCTGTCAGAGTTCAGGAAAGCATAAAAAGGCAGTTTGATAAAAGAGCCAAAGCTTCAGATTTCAAGATTGGTGACAAGGTTCTGAGATGGGATTCAAGAAGAGAGGACAAAGGCAAACATGGAAAATTCGACAGCTTGTGGCAAGGTCCATTTGTCATCCAGGCCACTGTGGGTCCTAATACATTCTTCTTACAAGAGCTTGATGGTACAGAGCTGTTTGGGGGTCCTGTCAATGGCAGGATGCTCAAACAGTATTTCTGCTAATTTTTCATTTCCAGTTCCATTTCCATTGTACATACCATTGCAGTTTTTCTTTAAAGAAAAGAGAAAATGTTCCTAAAATAGAGAAGGTAGAGGTTCAGACATGCTCAAAACATGGACCTCTGAAAAGTGCAAAGGATTGGCTCTAATATGATCAAAACCTGAGCTAAAGAAAGAAAAGATAGCTAGTCCTAACACGCTCAAAATCGGGACTAGCAAAGAAAAAGGGAAATCAGCTCTGACATGCCTAAAACCAGAGCTGAAATGAACAAAGGAAGTGACTCTAATTTTCTCAAAACCTGAGTCACAAGAAGAGAAGGATGTTTCAAAACTGCTGATTTCATGCCTTCACAGTTTTGTTTTCAGTTTTCCACAAGTATTCACTCCAGCAAGTCAGACAGTCTAATCCTGGCTTGGCTGTTTTTCAATTTCCTGTTTTAGAATGTAGGAGAAGAAATCTGTTGGACAGTTTAATCCCAACATATGTTAGATTAGGTAGAGAAGCATATGAGGCCAACTGTCTAATCTGGTCTCATGGAGTAATAAGGGTAGATTTAGAGTAGGTTTGATTTCTGTTTGAAAATAAAATGTAAAGGGTCTGCTAGCTCAAATGCACCCTGAAAGAAGAAAAATGCTAGGATTGTAGTGTGGGTAGGTAGCCTTTGATTGGGAAAGATGTTTCTGCTGATGTATCATATTCATATTGTGGCGGCTGATTAAAGAAAGGGATGTGCCAAGCAGCAGGCAACTGGCCTACTCCAAAGTTCATTTCTGGTTTCTTGCCTCCTTCAAAGAAGAAGCCATCCCCATGTGGAGCCACTGTTATCCCCCCTATGAAATTCTTGACAAGCAAGTGGGGGCTATGAAATTTTGGAGACCTTCAAGGAATGCGTCTCCCCTGAAGACACACCATCCTTGAAGTCTCTCTGTACTTTGCGTTATACAAGTCCCCTCTGCCGATCCCCATCTAAAGCCTCATTGGTTATAAAATACTGCTCCTAAAAGACCAACATTGCCCCTCATACTCCTGCAAAACACCACTTTTTTACCTCCTTTCCCCTTTGACAAAGTCCCTCTTTTCCCCTTTTTTATTTTCCCTACTAACCCCCTAAATCCCCTCTAAAAATCCCACGCCTTTTGTTTTCCCAAATTCCCACCTTTGCCCCCAATCGTTACCCTCCCTAGGCCTTGAAATGTATTAAAACGGGTCAAAAACCCACTTTCCGACCATATGATAGGCCTAAGCCCCTTCTTCCCTAGCCCCAACCACTTCCCCCACACATGCCCATGCGCTGGAACCAAGCGCTTAAGTCCCCAGCGCTAATCGCAATCGGAAGATCGGTGAGAGGTCAAGTTCCTGTATAACATTGAAAACCTCCGATGCTATTATTTTAACACATAAAGTCCCGCTACATGTTTTACACCGTCGATCTGCTGTTCTGATCCGACGGTGGGGCGCTAATCGCAACCCCAGTCCGATCGCAATCGCAACTCACAGTGGTGTCGCCCCGATTGAGACCTCCCGATTACATCTCGACCGTCCATCCTCCCCGCTGATCCGACGGTCATCGCAAACTCCTTGCCAATCGAAATCGCAAAGCTCATGCGCGCTCCTCTGATTGATCGCATCCCCTTTTCCGCACTCCCCGATCGCGATTGCTCCAATCAGTTCTCGACCGTCCATTCCCCCCGCCGATCTGACGGTCATCGCAACTCCTCACCTAATCGCAATCAGAAATTCCATTACGTTACCCCTTTGTCCCGCTGCGATTGCGATCCCCCGACTACTCTCTCCACCGTTGATTCTCCCTGTAGATTGGACGGTCCAGCACCAGTCGTACCCTCCGCCCGATCGCTAATCACAAGTCCTAACTCCCGATACCCGATTACATCCCGACCGTCCATCCTCCACGCTGATCCGACGGCCATCGCAACTCCCTGCCGAATGCAATCGGAGGTCATTCCCTCCGATCCCCTGATTAAATCTCTGCCGTCTGTTTCCCGTGCGAATCCAACGGCTATCGCAAACCCCGCCCAATCGCAATCGCAGGTTTCAATCGCAGTCACTTCTTGATTCATTGTGATCGTAGGTTGTTCCGATTAGATCGTGGTCATTGATCCTCCCTTGGATCCGATGGTCAAGTTCTAATTGCCCTCCGCCTCCGTCGGGTCCCACTTCTTACATTCATTTCATTGCATTTCTTTGCATTTCCATACATTTTCTCCAAAGTCTAATGTTTCGTTATGTTTGTTAGGTCAGCCCGCAGGTTAATCTCCGCCGTCGATCTTCGTCTCCAGGCTAGGATCTAATGGTCTGCGCTGCATATCACCACCAAACCCTATTATTCGCATATTTCACCACTTCACTGCATTTTCACCGTTATTTCACATAATATCATTGTTTCCGCCGCCGCTGCACCACCATATGTTTCACCCTCCGCTCCACCAGTCTTCATTCGCATCGATTTTCCTCACACAGTTGTGAGTTCTCCAAAGAGTACAAAGGTTGAAGCACTACCATAATTGCGCGGTATGGAGGCAACAGCAAGTTTCCCACTGACAGGGGTAAAGGAGTTAATGAATGGCAAGTGTTATACATCAGCAGAGTGGTTTTCTCCATCAAAGGACAGATTTAAAATCTGCAGAACCTCTCCGGTGCCATTAAAGCTCAGAATGCATGAACAAAGACCGTACGGAGACATCATAGGGCTCGAGGCAGTAAATAGAAGACTTTCGCGCCTTCTCAAGGATTTTAGGAAGCAGAGCACTAGTTGAAGACCCCGAGGATCGACCAAAAGGTCCCGAACGCGAGCAAAAGGTAACGTCGGGATTTATTAATCAGCAGAATGTCTTCGTCATCGAGTACAGGGCGTCCACACAGCTTTTATTATGCAGGATGCCCCTAAAGGAACGTACACCCTAACGACAGTTCGAGACCAGCAGAACATTTATATAGCAGACTTCTTAGTAGTTCATTTTCTTTTTGTTTATGCACCACAAAGTACAGCAGATCACCGCAGCCGAAATATGTCAAAGACATATCCAGGGAAGATCATTCTTTCATTAAAAGAGATGACAGGAATTAAATACTCAGCATTCAAACTGAATGGGCTTCGGCCCTGCATTCATTTTTATGTTTAATGTTACATTTAGTGTTCACCTACCCCCCCAGTCTATCTTCTGTTCATCCTCTGCTATAAAACACAGAAAGGAAAATTGTTGTTGTTGTTGATGAGATATCAGTGAAACGCAAGCATTTTCCTCTCGAGACAAGTTATCTGTGTAATATTGTAAGATAGGCTGAGATTCGATGTATTCAGACTGAATGTTCAAGCTATGGGCTATGATGTACCTGATTGGTGTTGTTTTCAATATGACAAGCGTGTTTCTTTGGATCCTGATCTAAAGCAGCTGGTGATGTTTTCTTATTTCTGTGTTTGATTTCATTTCATTCCATTTCTACTAGCTCGCATCAGAATTTTGGCATAAGATTTACCCTTGATAGGTACCTTATGTTGCTGCTCTCCCCGCCCTTAATGTTTTCTGCTTATATGTGTATCTGAATGTTGATTTCGATTGATTTAACCAGTGCAGTGGATGGTATTGCCTACTCTCTGATGTATGAATTAATGAAGTCTATATTTAGATGTTCTTGCTAAGATTTAGTTGGGTGTGTTGAGAACACTGGGAGGTCTAGAATCCCATATCTGCCTCACTAGGATCTTTCCACCTTAATTAGGCCTTTCCAGGATCTCTTGTGTTGCCTTCGATTCTGTCCAAGCAGGCCTGGAGTTAAATGACCTCCGGCCTTATCTATAGACAGAGCTGAATGGTCCTTCCCCTTCACTCATTTTCAATCCTTAATGTCCCATCCCACCAATCATTCTTTAAGATCCAAATGCTCTAGATGACTAGCCCAACTGAAATCTTGCACATTGATTACATATAAATCCTTCCTTGACTCCATAGCCCAATGGCTTTGATGTTCTCTGAGTTATCTGTCTCTGCCTAAGTTTCCTCTTTGCTCATCCTTGTCTTATATTGGACCTTCTTTTCCTGATTCCCAACAACCAAACATAAACAATCAAACCAGCAACCCCGAGCCTACAACTAGCCTAAAATCATAACATATGAGCTTCAAAGACATAAACCTTTGACTACCATAGAGAGATCCCTCTCTGGACCTAGGAGGGCTAGATCCTAAGGTCCGAAAGTGGTTCTATGTTGTCTCATCTTTTGGTCTTGTCAACCTGGCCAAAACATGGGAACCCCAACAGTTGTCTCACCATTATTTGCAAAAGTAGTAATAGCTTTAGCCCACTTCGTAAAGTAGTCTACTACTACAATAATGTACTTATGACCTTTAGCCAAAGGCGAGTTACAAGTAGTATAATCAATACCCCACTTTGTGAATAGACCGAAAATGATGACAGGAAAGAGCGGAGCTAGATGAGAACGCATCTTCCGAGTATAGACTTGACAAGGATGACACTTTTTGACTGCCTCAACACAATATTTAAAAATCGAGGGCCAAAAGTATCTTGCACACAATTTTTTTTGGGTTGTAGCAAGCCCAGATAAATGACCACCACAAGATCCACTTGGAAATCACTCAGCAAAACCTCATCTTCTTTGAGAGTTAACCAGCATCTAAGGATCAAATCGACCCTGTGACGATATAGAGTGTCATTGGTAATCAGATAATTTTTAGCTAAGTGACGCAACTTTCGATGCTCATCTTTCGAAAAATCTAAGGGAAACTTCTGTTGAGATTCAACAAGATGATGATCCTAGTGAAAATTAAGCACCTTCACTAGGTGGGTCCCATAGGCTATTTTTAGGTGTATGTCTATTTTTAGAATGGTGAGCATATTTTAAAATCAGCAGGAGACTAATTCTAGATGGTTGAGCAAATTCTATTTTTAGATGCATGGGCGAAGTCTATTTATAGATCGCATGTCTAAAAATAGAATGCATGTCGATTATTATTAGCCCTTAATAATAATCAAAAAATAAATAATAATCTATTCTCTTGGAGCACTAGATTTCAGTTAACTGAAGTGGAAAACCAGTTGATTGAAGGAATTACGCATTCCAAGGTTGGTTGGTGCGACATGCATAGTGGACTTCGTTGTAACTGAGTGTGACAAAGTTGTAACATAGTTGGAAGAGTAGTTATGTGAGTTGTTATTTAGTTTAACTCAGTTAAGTGAGTTAAACGTAGTTGTGCTAGTTGTAACTCATGATACACTAGTGAGATATCAGTGAATTAATTATTTAATTAATTCACAAGCAGTGTCTCGCATGCAACTGATGAAATACAATTGTTAACTACTTGCATGTTAGATCCGGTGGACAGATAGGTCAAAGGGTCTGGTTGATTAACAATTGTGAATATAGTGATGCATTCCATGCATCCACATACGCATTGGAGATGCCAATGAGGATTGCACAGTCAAGGAAAGGAAAGATCGAATTCATTATGGGATGTTCATCAGCAGGGATTGCGCAATGTAGAGGCAGGCTGTCAGGAGGCAGTAAATTGGTGCATGTTTGAACCAATTTTTGTATGAAAGTGTGAGATGATTGTATATTGTACTAAGAGCTCTATGAGCAGAGCTTTTTATGAGATCGTTTCATGATCCATGATATACATAATATATGATAGTTGTGGCTTTTAGCTTTAAGCTTTCTCGATAAAAACATCTTGTTATGTGTGATTGATTTTTCTTATGTGTTTTCAATTGGTGATTAAATTTCTACAAATAATTAAGTAGAAGGATTATGTATTTAACAGTGGCATAATTGTTAGATCAGGAGAGTCTGGTAATACATCACAGTATCGTTTACATTTCTACAACTTAACAATCTGGAGATAAACAATGAGATCTACATACCAAGTATCCTATGAAGAATTGAGGAGAATATGTTCATTAGGGAATGAATCTTCATAAACAATCTCTCCTCCACAAGGAAAATCATTAATTAACTCCAAAAATACCAAATAATTCTTGGATTTGGCAGACAGGAATTCGAGATGGAAAGCTCTTGCAAAATTGACAATCCATTGATTGTATTTTCCCCCAATCACTCGCCTATTGAGAAAAAATTTAAATGGATTAACTGCCACCAAAAAATAAGTTTTGCAAATAAGGGTATAATTCCTGAGCCACTGGACAGCATGGACAACTGCCAGAGCTAGTTTCTCAATTGGAGAATACCGCAGTTCAGGACCCACCAAGCCTCGACTAAGGTAATATACAACATGCTCACAAAGAGCATCATCTTCCTGAACGAGAACCATACCAATGGTAGATTTTGTTGCAGTGAGATACAAGAGGAAATATCTGCTATAATCAAGTGGACTTAGTAATGGAGTGGAGGTCAATGTCTTTTTCAAGGCATCGAACGAGCGTTGAGCAAATTCATCCCAGAAAAAATAGAACTCCTTTCTTTAACAACCTCATAAATCCCTTTGTAATCTCTGCATAATTCACGATAAATCTCCGTAATAAATTGGGTTTGCCTTGTAGACTTTGAAGTTGATGGATTGAATACGGGGGAGGCAATTAAAGTATTTCCTTAACCTTAAAGGGATCTACCTGAATCCCTTCTGTAGACACGATGAATCCCAGCAACCGGCTGCATGTGACAGCGAAAACACACTTATTAGGGTTCACCCAAATTTTATAATAATGACATTGTTCAAAAAATTGATGACGGTATGAGGGATGATCAATTCTCTTTCGAGAACAAGAAGAGAAATCATCCAAATATGTAATATTCCAAATTTTTCCTTCAATAAATTGGAATATTATTTTTTTTCAATTTCACTTATGAGTTGAATAAGTGGGTGAGGAGGCTCAAAAAAAATAAAAACATGGATGAAAACCCTCTTATTATGAAAGGGAATTAGCAATGGAACTAGATTTCACACCCTCATGTGTGAAAGGAGACATTTTCAAAGGGGCTCGGTCAAGTTGACCAAGTCAAACACCGCAGAGGTATGAGGTGGAGAGCATCTTGTGGGAAAATGCAAAGAAAGAGGAGGGAAGATTCCTTGAAGGAGGAAACCCTAAAGAGTGGGACCCATGGAGAGGGAGCTCTCATGTGTTTAAAAGGAGGGTAAGGTAGCCATTGTTTCTCAAGCATATGATTGTTGATTTCTTGTCTGCTTAGACTATTTGCAGTCCCAACTATTTAGCTGAGTTGCTGTGCTACTTAGCACAAGGATTTCCTGTTTAGGAATCCTTATCCTTACTTGAGAAGCCTCTTGAAGGAGTTTTATTGATTTTCCTCAAATCTGAGGTTGAGGCATAACATCCTCCTCCAGTACAACGTTATTTCTGTAGCAGAGTAATGTTGTGTTGCAGGGTGTTGCAGTGAGGGATCACAACACCTCTTCCATCACTTTTTTTTTAAAGGAGGATTCTCTCTTTCCTTTGTGAGATCAATTTGGAAGCCATTGGAGCTTATTGCAGATCTTGGCATTGGCCCAACTCATTCCCTCACCACTACAGCGTAGTTCTCTTTAGTAACTGTGTTATTTTCATTGAACATTTGCTGTGGGGTTTTTCATTGTTGATTGGAGGGTAATATCCCTAGTGATAGGATCATACTTTCACCTGAGAGATCCATTGGATGATATTCAGCCATCAGTTTCAGCATATTTAGCTATCTCCATCCATTTCCAGTTTCTGAGTTGCAGCTGCTACCCAACAACTCCAACATTTTTTCCATTTTGTATATTTTAGCCAATCCTTCTAAGGATTGATGTATTATTTCTTTTAGGGGTTAGAGCCTTTCTCCCCGACTTTATATGAGCCATACATTTCCATATCTTTATACTGATATTATTTTTGTAGCAGTGCCTCCTATAAACTACGCAGTCATAGCCATCGCTTTTCACATGTAGCAGTCTTTCTTCATTTCCTTGTACATGTATTGTTGAGGCTTGCATTGCCTTGCTTGAGTGGATGTTTCCTCAAGGAATTGTGTTCTCTTTGCTGCTATAAAAAATTCATTGGCTATTCAAATATTCATGAGTTCATGATTGTAAAATAACGTTGTTACTCCACTTCTTGTTCAAGAATTGTTTGCAGTCCCTTCATCAGGAATTTTCTGAAGACAACTAGGTGTGGGAGACCTGTTTAACCCACCTAGAGGGGTTTATTTTGAGCCACCTCTTGGATTTCAGTCTTAGATGCATTGATCTAAGGGATCTAGGTTTTAGTTTCAAATCCTGTGTTGGGAAAAATACTGAGAGGGGGGGGTGAATCAGTATTTAGGACTTACTCAGCAATTTTTACTTTTTCTTACTTCAAAACACATACGCGACTTTCCTGAAGCCAACTCGCGTATACACGCGGATATACTTAATAAAACATGCGTATGTCCAGCAATCTTATTATGCAGATAATTCTTCATTTATATCATTCCATCATTCATTCATTATATGTTCAATAAACAGTAAGCATGTGCAGTAATAACAGAATAAACCATCACACATAAGCAACACACATGAACACCAGGATTTTAGGTGGAAACCCAAGTCGGGAGAAAACCACCGTTGTCGTTGTCTCAGCCTTCAATATTTTATTATAGAGAAAACATCTTACAACCATGTACTGGCGCAGACTCATACCAGCATGCAGGCACCCACCTGCAGAAGGCTACAACCTTCTCTCGTTTACCAACCTCTCCTGGAAGGGAGCTACAACCCCCTGCTCTCGTTTACTAGCCTCTCTTGGAAGGGAGCTACGACCCCCTGCTCTCGTTTACCAACCTCACCTGGAAGGGAGCTACAACCCCCTGACTGAAGGCTACAACCCTCAATATCACCATGGACCACGTTTCATCAATATTCAAACCGGATCCAATAGCTTCCACACAACATACCTTGCAGGCCACCAGATTTATTTATTTTCTTCAGATGTGCATCCTTAATTCAACAATTTGTTACCCATTCCAAACATATATACTTCAGATTGAAGTATTCATTCACAACCCTTATACGTTCTTCATGATTGAACCAGGAATTAATAATCATCTGATCTAAAGATCTTGATCAATCATCATATTCACAGGTGCACCATAGATTCGGATATATCAGAGCTTATCCATACAGATATCTCTAAAAGAGATTCGTTTATTATCGACCCTTTTTTACGCACACACTTCTTCATGATTCTCATCACCTTATATAGTTTTCACTTTTAATAAAACTTTGGGTAAAAACCATGAATCGCTAATGGTATTCTTGGATGGGGTTAAAATAGATAATCCAGCGTATTAAAAATTGAGCCAATCCAAATTGAAAACCCAACCTTCATTCTTCCATGCACGAATCGTCCCAAAGGTAGTCTTTTATCTCCGCCATATAATATTATTTCAATTCAGGGGCTTCCTTCATACTTCATAACAAAATGTTCGAATTGTATAACTATAACCCCTCTGTGGGTCCTTGCAGAGGCACCAAAAGGTTGATGTTGACTTGGCATGCAGTGCCCCCGTAGCAATTCTCCACCGTTGATCTACGGTCAGCGCTTGATTTCCTGGTCAACTGCGGGGGCACCCCCTCCAGTTATTTTAAAACTTTACACTGCCCCCGTAACATTACTTTTAATCAAATTTCAATGAACTTTTAACCCGGACTTCAATCTTCAAACAAACTAGATTTCATTCTTTGACCCTAGGCCCACATCACAGTCGGAAATTTGTGATGTGCGATATGTAATGGCGCGATCAAACAAAAGTGCGCAAATTTAATATTTGAGATTTTTTATGGGATTGCATCGCAAATTGGTGATCAAACATGTGGTGGAACACTTGAATGTGCGATATTGCGATAATCGCATATCGCAACAATCAACAAACTCTGGCTTGGGCGGAGGGTGATTTTGCGACATTGCGATGTTGCGATGGTGCGACGGCATGACGATCACACATCGCAAATATCCACATCAACAAGACATTTACACTTCAAAACTTGCGATCTTACGATTTGTGCTAAGGTGGTGGGGACCACTTGTCCTTTCCTTTTCAGAAACTTAAAGGACCTCCGCTGTTTTTAATCAATTTCCTTCATACTTGGTTTTTGAGGGCTTAAACGCCCGAAATGACTATTTTTAAATAAACTCTACTCCTCCATAGTCTGGAACTACAAATGTCTTCATTCCACTGTAAAACGGTGTTGCCCATCATTTTTAAATGTGTGTTGCTGTTCACCGAAAACTCTGCTGCGTCTTTGTATTCTTTTCTCCCATTCTGTCTCTGCTCCTTCTATTATTCTTCTGTTCTTCTCTGCTGACCTTTGCCAATTCCTTTGCCTTCAACTTCATCAAGTAGGTTTCCATCAAGGACAACACTCTGCATCATATTGCCAACAATCTCCCCCTTTGGACTTGATGGCAACCACGATGGTGTTTGACCACCACAACAGATAGATACATTAAGTATAATGATATTCTCCCCTATTCAAACACCATGTCACTCTCCCCCTTTGACATCAAGGGCAAAGGGTGGATCAAAACCAACACAAGGTTTTTTTCTCCTCATGTAGATAGAAGAGCGTTGTAGATCTGATGTGCACTGAAGTTACCATGCTCCCCCTGAGTTCATGCTGAATCTTCAAACATATTTTTTCAATGAAGTACATGACTCTATGACCTTCCTATCACCAAGGACTCATACTTACATCAAAGATCCAACCAAGTGGATCTACATATTTGACTCAAATACCCAACCAAGAGGGTTTACACATTTGATCAAGTCCTTACATGACTGAATATTACAATTTTACATCATAGCTCTCAACATGACCTTTTCATCAAATTACAAATATGACTTTTTATGACCAGTACCAGAGAGACCTCAATTTCAGAATCATCATAATGCCAACAATGCATTATGCTCAGCAAGGCTAATGCTCTCCCTGAAAATGTGCTTCCAAGCATCCCTTCCATATGACCAAGGCTCCTCCTTAGCTTGTGCAACCTGAAACTCTTTCAACAGCAAGTTATCAACTACAATCTCTGCATGATCTGTCCTTATCTCTGAATCATAATACTTCCATCTCATCCCATGTGTGCAAGCAAAGAAAACAGGGCTCATCCATAATCTCATCTCAAGAAACAATGTTTCATTTTAGCAGCATGAGTATAACTAGATAAAATGTCAACAGTACAATCATTAGCAGTTGGATTGATGCTTCCCCTGAACTTGTGTTCCTGATCTTTAGTTGTCATACTAATTTTCTTATCATAAATGCATATGCGGCTGTCTCCACTGTAACTCGCGTGTATACCCAACTTTACTTTATTAAACCCGCATATGGAAAGTGAAATACTGAAAATTTCACACTCCTTCTTCTCCCCCTGAATTTGTACCACATGTACCTGTCTTCTTCACAACAGATGCACTGTCAGAAATAAACATAACCAGAATTACCAAATCAACCATGAGAATCATCATACATTGCTCCCCCTGTGATGATACATTATTAATCTCTATGATGTATCTCACTTCAGTCCTGCAGTCATTATGAGAAGTAAGCTTTAAAAGCGGATGACTGCAGTAGGGTCAATATTCCCTACGTTTCTAACCGGTCCTCCTTCTTTTTCCAGCTTTTCTTGAACTTTCTTATCATGTGCTGGAAATTGTCCAATTTCTCAGATTTGTTCATCTTGCATTCTTTTTCCACATGTCCATACCTGTTACAAGCATAACATCTTATGTGACCAGAAAAGTAAGCATAAGGATCATACTTTGTTCTTCTATTCTCTCTTCTATTGCAATCAGCTGCTTTATGACCAAACTTGCTGCATGAAAAACAATATCCCTTAAAGAAACCAGAGTACCTTTTTGTATAGAATCTGTTTGATTGTGACTGAAACAATCTACTTCTGCAATTTGCTGCATCATGCCCATAATTATGACATTTAAAGCATTCAACATTATTGAATAATTTCCTTTGAGTGTTCATGATTGTCGGTTGACTTCTTGTTTCTTTCAACTCTTCAGGTTTTTCATTGACATCCTTTGAGTCTTTAGCACTTCCTTGTGAACTAGATTCTCCTTTAACAGTTTCATGAAAACCAAGACCAAGTTTAATAGCAGGAGATCTTTGATTACTAAGAATATTGTCCAGAATCTTAGTACTATCTTGAAACCTCAAGAGTTTATCCTTTTCTTATAATTTACCTTTGAGAATGTTTACCTCAACCTCCAATTTTTGGCATTGCTTCATCATGCTTTCTTCAACCCTTTTTCCTTCTTCCATTTGATCATTCAATTTTAAAATTTCTTCCTTCAACCAATTTTCTTGTTCTTCACATGTTTGTAATAGCTCTTCATTCTTCTTATTTGATTTTTCCATATCTTTTTTGAGAGAGATGATTTATGCTTCAAGTCCTTCCTTTTCAAATGATGGGGGTTCTTCATTCTTCTTATTTGATTTTTCCAGATCTTCTTTGAGAGAGATGATTTCTACTTCAAGTCTTTCACTTTGATTGGTTACATGAACATACAACTTTTGATACTTGTCTACCTGTCCATTCAGTATTTCTTTCTGTTCATTTATTCTAGAGATCATATCTTTGTAGATATATTCTCTCTTATGAAATTGATTCCAATCATTACTTTCATCCTTGATCTTGAGATTTGCTTCAAGACTTATACTGTTACTTTCACTATCTTCACCATTGCATGTACAAGAAGATGAATCACAAGAACAACAATCAATACCTGTTTCCTCTTCTTCATTTTCTGCTGTGCATGTTTTCTGAGGTATCTTCTTTCTTTGAGTAGCCTTCTTCTTTTGCTTCTTTGCCATGAGCACTAGCAGATCTTGGTCAGCATCTTCTTCATCCTCATTTGACAGTTCATCATTATCTTCATTTGCATAATATCTCTTTCCCTTTTCAAATTGTTTCCCTTTGAATCTTCTAGTACCTGGTTGGAGTCTCCTTACAAAATTTGCTTCTTCTTCTTCTGATATATAACTTGATTCCTTGACAACTTCATTTTCTTTCCCTTTTGCACACGCCTTAAAAGAAACTTCTTTGATTTGAGAGGGACCTCCTTGTCTCATTTCATAAGCAGTCAGAATACCATGTAGTTGAACAATAGTAAGAGTTTGCAGATCTTGCCTTTCTTCAATAGCTGACACTTTTGACTCAAATTTTGAAGTTAAAGATCTTAAGACTTTTTCCACGAGAGTAGTATCAGTTATGGTTTCACCCAAACTTCTCATACGATTTACAATATCATCTAGACGTAAAAAGAAACTGGCAATACTCTCATAACTATGCATCCTTAAATTTTCATATTCAATTCGAAGAGTTTGGAGTTTTGCACTTTTTACCTTTGTATCTCCTTCATATCTCAGAATGATTTTGTCCCATATTTATTTTGCTGAATTTAGCTGCATCACTTTAGAAAATTCTGGTTCAGACATGCTTCCTAATAAGACATTGATGACTTTGGCATTGATTTCATATTTCTTCCTTTCTGCTGCATCAATAGGAATACTTGCCGGATACTGATAACCTCCTTCCACGATTGCCCATACTTCTGCACCAAGACTTTGCAGATATGCTTTTGTTCATATCTTCCAGAATAACAGATTATTTCCATTGAATAGAGGTGGCCTTATAGACATTACCCCTTCATGACTTCCCATTTCGACGGATCTCCTTCAAGCGATCAAGCTTCTGCAGAAGGACCTGCTCTGATACCAATTGTTGGGAAAAATACTGAGAGGGGGGGTGAATCAGTATTTAGGGCATACTCAAGACTTTTTACTTTTTCTTACTTGAAAACACATACGTGACTTTCATGTAGCCAACTCGCGTATACACATGGATATACTTAATAAAACATGCGTATGTCCAGCAATCTTATTATGCAGATAATTCTTCACTTATATCATTCCATCATTCATTCATTAGATGTTCAATAAACAGTAAGCATGAGCAGTAATAACATAATAAACCATCACACATAAGCAACACACATGAACACCAGGATTTTAGGTGGAAACCCAAGTCGGGAGAAAACCACCGCTGCCGTTGTCTCAGCCTTCAATATTTTATTATAGAGAAAACATCTTACAACCATGTACTGGCGCGGACTCATACCAGCACGCAGGCACCCACCTGCAGAAGGCTACAACCTTCTCTCATTTACCAGCCTCTCCTGGAAGGGAGCTACAACCCCCTGCTCTCATTTACCAGCCTCTCTTGGAAGGGAGCTATGACCCCCTGCTCTCGTTTACTAGCCTCACCTGGAAGGGAGCTACAACCCCCTGACTAAAGGCTACAACACTCAGTATCACCATGGACCACGTTTCATTAATATTCAAACTGGATCCAATAGCTTCCACACAACATACCTTGCAAGCCACCAGATTTATTTATTTTCTTCAGAGGTACATCCTTAATTCAGCAATCTGTTACCGATTCCAAACAGATATACTTCAGAGTGAAGTATTCATTCACAACCCTTATACGTTCTTCATGATTGAACTGGGAATTAATCATCATCTGATCTAAAGATCTTGATCAATCATCATATTCACAGGTGCACCATAGATTCGGATATATCAGAGCTTATCCATACAGATATCTCTAAAAGAGATTCGTTTATTATTGACCCTTTTTTACGCACACACTTCTTCATGATTCTCATCACCTTATATAGTTTTCACTTTTAATAAAACTTTGGGTAAAAACCACGAATCGCTAATGGTATTCTTGGATGGGGTTAAAATAGATAATCCAGTGTATTAAAAATCGAGCCAATCAAAATTGAAACCCCAACCTTCGTTCTTCCATGCACGAATCGTCCCAAAGGTAGTCGTTTATCTCCGCCATATAATATTATTTCAATTTGGGGGCTTCCTTCATATTTCATAACAAAATGTTCGAATTGTATAACTATAACCCCTCTGTGGGTCCCTGCGGAGGCACCAAAAGGTTGATGTTGACTTGGCATGCAGTGCCCCCGTAGCAATTCTCCACCGTTGATCTACGGTCAGCGCTTGATTTCCTGGTCAACTGCAGGGGCACCCCCTCCAATTAATTTAAAACTTTACACTGCCCCCGTAACATTACTTTTAATCAAATTTCAATGAACTTTTAACCCAAACTTCAATCTTCAAACAAATTGGATTTCATTCTTTGACCCTGGGCCCACATCGCAGTCGGAAATTTACGATGTGTGATATGCAATGGCGCGATCAAACAAAAGTGCGCAAAGTTAATATTTGTGATTTGCGATGGGATTGCATCGCAAATTTGTGATCAAACATGTGGCGGAACACTTGAATGTGTGATATTGCGATAATCGCATATCGCAACAATCAACAAACTCTGGCTTGGGTGGAGGGTGATTTTGCGACATTACGATTGTGCGATGGTGCGATGGCGCGAGGATCACACATCGCAAATATCCACATCAACAAGACATTTATACTTCAAAACTTGCGATCTTGCGATTTGCGCTAAGGTGGTGGGGACCACTTGTCCTTTCCTTTTCAGAAACTTAAAGGAGCTCCGCTATTTTTAATCAATTTCCTTCATACTTGGTTGTTGAGGGCTTAAACGCCCGAAATGACTATTTTTAAATAAACTCTTCTCCTCCGTAGTCTGGAACTACAAATGTCTTCATTCCACTATAAAACGGCGCTGCCCATCCTTTTTGAATGCGTGTTGCTGTTCACCAAAAACTCTGTTGCGTCTTTGTATTCTTTTCTCCCATTTTGTCTCTGCTCCCAAACACTTATCATATAATGACATACATGGTTAACTATGTAACAAGAAACATTTTTCCTTGTCCTTTTCTGAAGCAGTAGTTTGGGAAACTGCGTTGTCACTATTGGGAAAGTTGTTGGTACCTTCTTGCACCACATGAAACCTTCATAATTTTCATCATTTTGTTGCTGATCATGATTTCATTTGCTGATATGGATCTGATTTGTATTGAGAGCATGATTGGGAGGTTGACACATGAGTTGGATGTGTCCTTGAAGGGAGAGAATTTCCCTATTTTCTACACTACATGTTCTAATGGGAGCATGAGAGGAGATATGGCCACCACAACCACCTATTTGTTTTCTTCTAAGTTGGGCCATGAGTTTGATAGCCATCCATTGTATAGCCATGGGAAATTATTTGATCATGTATTGTTGACACATTCAGCCATTTACTATTCATTAGTAGATGTGATGGTTTTTGTATGTTACTTGCCATAATATTTTATGAAGTTGTAGTGGATGAGACTGCATTGTGTCCTTTTGAGACATTGTTTGTATCATCTATCATCATTTAAAAATTTTATAAAACTTCTCATTAGGATGTTCTATGATGATCATGTCCTATTCATCATGGGTGAAATATTTTGGGCCAGCTTATTCTTCAATGTTGGAAGAGGAATCTTTGGAGGATTGTTCTTCACTTTGCCATTTGAGGGAAATACTTTTGTAGCCTAGGATCAGCATACACTCTACACTTATCATAAGTGGAGAGAAGAATAGCATGGGGTAGGCTATGATTCTTACCATATTTAGATTTTCATCCCACCTTCATTTCCGGAGCTTGAGGTGGAAGGAGATTGCCATGAGTTGCCATGTTGGGAGGTGACTCATTTTGTTTGGATGATTGCTTGGGGAAGATGTTTTCCCAATACTTTTCAGTTTCCATGCCTTGGGAGATAACTACTCGGTTCTATCATTTCAGTTGCTTGAGGACAAGCAACATTTGGGAGGGGAGGACTGTAATATTCCAAAAATTTCCTTCAATAAATTGGAATATTAAATTTTGTCAATTTCACTTATGAGTTGAATAAGTGGGTGAGGAGGCCCAAACAAAATAAAAACATGGATTAAAACCCTCTTAGTATGAAATGAAATCAGCAAGGGAACTATATTTCATACCCTCATGTGTGAAAGGAGACAGTTTCAAAGGGGTTGGGTCAAGTTGACCAAGTCAAACAGTGCAGAGATATGAGGTGGAGAGCATCTTGTGGGATAGCACAGAGAAAGAGGAGGGAAGATTCACTGAATGAGGAAACCCTAAAGAGTGGGACCCATGGATAGGGAGCTCTCATGTGTTTAAAAGGAGGGCAAGGCAGCCATTTTTTCTCATGCATATGATTATTGATTTCTTGTCTGCTTAGACTATTTACAGTCCTAGCTATTTAGCTGAGTTGCTATGATGCTTCGCACAAGGATTTCCTGTTTAGGAATCCTTCTCCTTACTTGAGAAGCCTCTTGAAGGAGTTGTACTAATTTTCCTCACATCCAGGCTTCAGGCCAAGCATCCTCCTCCAGTACAACGTTATTTCTGCAGCAGAATAATGTTGTGTTGCAAGGTGTTGCAGTGAGGGATCACAACACCTCTTACATCACTTGTTTTTTAGAGGAGGAGTCTCTCTTTCCTTTGTGAGATTAGTTTGGAAGCCATTGGAGCTTATTTTAGATCTTGGCATTGGGCCAACTCATTCCCTTGCCCCTAAAGTGCAGTTTTCTTCAGTAACTGCATTATTTTCATTGAGCATTTGCTGTGGGGTTTTTCATTGTTGATTGGAGGGTAAAATCTTCAGTGATAGGATCAGCCTTTCACCTAAGAGATCCATTGGATGAGATTCAGCCATCAGTTGTAGCATCTTCAGCTATCTCCACCCATTTCCAGTTTCTGAGTTGCAGCTGCTACCTAGCAACTCCGACATTTTTTCCATTTTGTATATTTCAGCCAATACTTCTAAGGATTGATTTATTATTGCTTTCAAGGGTTAGAGCCTTACTCCCCCACTTTATTTGAGCCATACATTGCCATATATTTGTATTGATATTATTTCTGTAGCAGTGCCTCTTATAAACTGCGCAGTCATAGCCATGGATTTTCACATGTAGAAGTATTTGTTCATTTCCTTGTACATGTATTGTTGAGGCTTGCATTGCCTTGCTTGAGTGGATGTTTCCTCAAGGAATTGTACTCTCTTTGCTACTATAGCAAAATTTTTTGGCTAGTCAGATCTTCATGAGTTCATGATTGTAAAATAAATCTGTTAATCCACTTCTTGTTCAAGAATTGTTTGCAGTCTCTTCATCAAGCATTTTCTGAAGACAACTAGGTGTGGGAGACCTGTTTAACCCACCTAGAGGGATTTATTTTGAGCCACCTCTTGGATTTCAGTCTTAGATGCATTTATCAAAGGGATCCAAGTCCTGGTTTCAAATCCTATAGCATCCATTCCTAGAAAATGCATTTTCTAGTCATGCCTTGTTAACAGTTCCCATTTTGGGATATTACAAAATATGCCTCGATAATATGCTTGATGTCGTGGAAGGTGTTATACTCCTATATTTTTACAGCATCACCAAATGACTGCCTATTCCTTATATATTTCATGCTGAAAACAACATTCCATCACTATCGTTTATTTTCAGAAATGAAAGGAGATCCTAGGTGATAAAGAGGTCCAATAAGTCCATCTACCATTTGATTCAATTAAAAGAGGAAAGTTTTTCTGATTAAGTGTGATGGAAATCCAAATCTCATTTCCTTCATTATTTTTTATTTACCCTCTCAATTACTTTTCATTTTACCTTTTTCTGACGCTCCCATGCTATGAAATCCCATTTTTAACCCTAAACCTCATTCTCATTACTAATTTCCCTTCCCCTCTACTCATTCCCCTCTTTTCAATAAAAACAATGTAAAACCCACTTTTACATTGTTTTTAAAATAATATTGACCCCTAGTCCCTCGTTAATAAACCCCGTTTTGTTAAAACCCGACCCCTGTTATGTTAAAACCCAACTCATTTTTATATATTAAAGCCGCCATTTTAAACCTTATTCCCCACTTTTTATTTCTTTTACTCCTCCTCTTTGTTATATCCCTGGGCCCCTACTATGTTAAAAACCCTATTTTTATTATATTAAACCCCTCCACTTTGTTTAAAACCCAACCCCACCTATCAAACCGACCCATACTCAATCCACCGCCCGACCACTATCTAATCTCCATCGTCTGATCCGACAGCCCCCAACCCTTTTCGCACCCACAACTACCCGTTGTTTTAGAACCAGCGGGGGGTTGCGAAATGGGTGGTTTTTCAAACCCCTCATCTGCCACGTGTCACCCCCACGCTTCATCGCATCCCCTCGAACTAAACCACCAACCCACCTATCACCGCGTAATAAAACCACAAACCTCCTCCTCGCATATAATGAAACCATCCATTGTGTGAATTTAAACTCGCTTGCCTCACGCCGCGCTATGCGATAAACCACCATTGATTTCCATCCCAGCAAACCTGCATTTTGTTAACAATTTTTTTGATTTTTTTAAGTGATAGACATACTAGAAGGTGGCATAAACAGCTTGCGATGCTAGTTCTGAAAAATTATTTAAATCCAAACTCTCTAGATTTCAAGTTAAAAAGCCTTATGCACCAGAAAATTATGAGAAAAAGGATAAATAAAAGAAGCAATGGAGCAGAAAGAGAGACAATAATGATTATCAAGGATCATACGTTTACTCCAACAACAACAAAGTTTATTCAGAAAAGAATAAATTACAATGACAAAAAGGTCGATAAAAAGAAAATAGATAAAAGATACAGATAAAGAAAGGTTGAAGATTAAAAAACAAATCAGAGAACAAATCAACGAGGAAGATAGAGCCAGATGTCAAGGCCAATTAGCATTTCCTTTTCTCATCCATGTTGACCACCTCCAGCTTAATTTTGATTTAATAAAAGCTACCATAGTTAATATTACAGTCAGAGATATTTTAGCATCAGTTCAGAAGTTATTATAAAGGTTAATTTTGCACGCAGTTGGTCAAAGATATTTTAAAGTTAGCTCGGGAGTTAATTTGAATGGTATTACTACAATAGGTTTGTCAAATATAATTTTGGCCTAGGCCTTGCATGGTCACAATTGCCAAAATTTCATTTACTCTGTAGTAAATGCAATATGTCACCCTAGATTAGGGAAACCACCTCAGTTGCAGTTAAATACTGCATGTATTTTCATTATCAGTGTTGGTTGGTTGGTTGGACTTTGTTTAGAATCTGAGTTGCAAAGATTATTGTATTGGAGCACTACAAGTGTTTTTTAGCTGGACATCAATAATACAAGAACTTTCACGAGATCCTTGAGCGGTGTTAATGGTGATTTTATCCCTTTTATGTTAATGTTTTCCCTTTTTTTTCCATACTATACATCAATTTCTCTGATAGAAAAATAGAAATTTTAGATTAAGATATGCTGCATGAGCACCTTAAATCTATTTGTTAGTGTTATCTTAATGTTTTCCTCTGAAAGTATAACTAAAGAATTCTTAAGTGCTCTTTATTATTACTGGACTGTTGTCTTGAGGTTTTCTTTGTGAAGTATAGCTAAAGAATTCTTAAATTCTCTTTAGTTTTACCAAACTGTTATCTTAAGGCTCTCTAATGTTTATTTAAAGAATTCTTAACTACTCTTTAATTTCACTGAACTGTTATCTTGAATTTTTTTCTCTAAAGACCTGAATGTAGAATTTAGAGACTGTCCACTCTACATTTATGTTGAAGTATAGTTAAATAATTTTTAACTTCTCTTTAGCTTTATTAAATTCACTACCATCTCATATTCATCTTCCCACAGAGATCCATTTGATATAGTTAGCTTGCCCTGTGGAAACCCTTGAAAAGTTGATGTACAACTCAACCCTTTTATGACTTCATAGCCCAATGGATTAATATTTCTCACAGTCTATCTATCCAACCAAAAAAAAAATCAAACAAACCATCCCAATATTTATAAGTAGCCTAAAATCAGAAAATATAATCATAAAGCTAAATCAGTTAATCATAAATACAGAGAGAGCCCTCTCTGAGCCGAGGAAGGCTAGGTCCTGGACTCCCAAGTGGTTTTATGTTGTTCTTTGCTATTTTTTCTTGCCAATCTTACAAATTACAAGGAACTAATATAATGGCGACCATACTGGGGATTATTGAGAAAACGTAATATTATCAAAAGTAAAATAAAAACCCAGTAAAAATACTGTGTGAATTAAGTATTTTTTCACAAATTGGTGTGTTATTCAGCTATTATAAAATTTTCAACCTCTCTGAGCCTTGGGTCTAAATTCTAGCTTCTAAAAGAATATGTGCCAGATCCCATCCTGACCCAAACCCTCCTACAATAGTTGACAATCCAGAGAAAATCCTAAGGAAAACTCCTAGATCTAAGAGTTCAATTGTTAGCAAGCCTATGCACAAGGCAAGTTCCCTACCTGAAAACCTTAAAAACTTGCAGGATATCCAATTTGACTCACACTTTGAACAAAGCTTGTTCAGGACTAAATCCCAAAATTGGATAACCCAGAAAGTTTTTGACCCATCCATCTTACAGTAGAGTCTTATTGCAGAAGCCTCTACCCCCACTCCTACTAACTTTCAGCTTCTCCAACACTTTGACTCCCTTCAAGGAAGGGTAACTCAGCTCACTTCAACTATTGATGATGCTTACCTTCAACGGTCTGTAGAAATATATACACTTACTACAGTAGTAGTTGGTCCAAGTATATATGCTGCCCCTATCATTTCCTTGAACTTTACTCACCAAAGTCCTCAAACCCCCATTCATACACCCATTGTTCCCCTTCCTTCATTCAACGTGTAATATTCCCAAATGGGAAAAGAAGGAATATAGTGCATGAATATAAAAATAGCAGCAAGTATCAACACATTACATGTGAGAAAAACGATATATCCATGGTATTATGTATAACAACAATAAATAAGTACGATAAATTGGGGCTCTAACCCCTCAAGAGAGGCAAAAGAAGCCTCCAATGCCAAAATGCACCCAAAACATGTAATACACTACTACACAAATTACTGAACCAAGCACAACACAATTTTAGTGGCTAATACTATAGTTGGGACATATAAATAAATGGATCTAAAAATATCATGCTCATACAAGGCCAAAAATGGAGATCTATGCTCCCATACACTTTTCCAAGACAACCCAAGAAGGGTTTCTGGAAATACACCAAATATGAATGGTGGATCTAAAGCCTTAGAGCTGAAGATGCATTGCAACTGAAGCACATAAAAGGAGGTGGTTGAATCTGATGTGGGTCTGAAATAACTCATCCAAAGAACTTTCTCAATGAAGGGTTGATCCCTTCAAAGGAAAGCAAACACTCCAAATGGAGCATTGAACTTGCCCCTGCAACAGCTCACTAAAATAACACAGATCTGGACGGGAACTATGTTGTAGGGGATAAAATCAACTTGGCCTCATTCCAAATATGTCAAATAATCCTAAGGGGCTCCTTTACTAGCCTCCCAATGGATGGAAACCTTCCTCCACTACAAAAATAGCTCATAAAATACCCAAAAAGATCTTCCATTGCTACACCTTGCAACTCAGTACATCTCTCAACAGAAATTGTGTTGTACCACAAGACTGAAGCTTGGTTTGAAACTTGAATGTGGAAATGTAGTGCAAAGCTCATCCAAGACGAATCTTAAGGATAGAGGTGGGATTCCTGATCAGGAACACCCAGTGCTAAACAACAAATGCAATCTTAGCTAAACAGTCAAAGAAAGCTTATATGTCTAAACAGACCATATAATCAAAAACATAACATATCATAACATGAATAATATGGCTTCCATCCTCTTCCTTTTATAAGAAATATGCTTCCAAACCCTAAGCCACATCCATTAATGACACTACTTCCATGCAATGCGTCTTCATCTAAAACTGTGTTGTCCCTCATTGAATGCCACTCCTCCATAATAGTTGTTGATTTGGTAAAAATTGACCCATACCACATGCTCTAGCCCCTGTTCACCCCTTAGGCTGTTTTATTAAGCTAAAAAGATGATCCAGTTTAATATGAGAAGTGGTTTTATTCTTAATAAAGAGATTTATGGGTCTCCCTACCCACTTATTCATCAAACAAGAAAGCAAAATTAGGTTTTAATATTCCAATTAGTTGCATTATAATTTACAAATATTACAATCCTCCCCTCCCAAATGTTTCTTGTCCTCGAGAAACTGAAAGGATAGATCTGAAAAACATAGGGAGCCTTCATCCCCATGTGAAGCTCCATCCTCCAAGCTATCATCCATATAAAATGAATCACCCTCTAGAATGGTAATTCATAGAAAAACTCCTCCCATGTGAGAGCATCCTCCCAAAGACATAATTCAATCATATGGCTCCCTCCATGAAGAAAAAAGTGATGTAATTTAGCAGCCATATAATGTCCCATGCTCCCCTTGAAGCATGAAGAAGTGTGGGAAGTTTCATTCCCAATTGACACATCCAGCCAATGTTTCATTCCTCCAATCATGTACCCAACAAAAATAAGAACATCATCAACATATGGGATCACAATCAAAGTCATGCTAGCTGCCATGTGTAGTAAAGGAGAAGGAAAATTATCCCTCAAGTGAAACCAACGCATTTTTACTCCTAACTGCATCATAATATGACATGATGAGTGGTTTCCCAACCACTTGTTTGCTGCCCCAATCTCCTCACAAGCTTGGAGAAGGTGTATGGTGTATGGTGCAAGTTGAGCATACCCTGCATAAGATATCATCTCCCTAAGATCTCCTAGGGAGTAGCCATCATCAATGGTTCTTATGGCCTCAAGTAGACCATGAAGTCTAGAAGGAAAATTGCCCCTTCTTGGAGCAATGCCTTGCACATGTATGTTAAGGAAATGCAAATACATATTAAATGAATCATGATGTCCAAAAATACAATCTTCACCATGTACTTGGTTCAAGCCAGTAAGGTGGCTCATAGATGGGCCTCCTCTCACTCCCAATGATAAAGGAAGTGGTTTTGATAACTCTACCAAAGATTCATGTCTCTCCTCATCCTCCAAATAATCCATGCATCTCCTCATATGATGGTGCATCTCCTCTTTGAAGCCTTCCCAAATGAATCCCTCCAGGATAGTATGGTATTCTCTTATGAAACCAGTGGGTTTGGAGAGCAACCCTTCATATGCTTCATCTAGTAGCTTCTGCTTGAGCTTAGAGGCTCTAGTCAAGAAAAATCTACTCTGAAAATAGATGAACCCATCTACCACCGCATATCTCCCATCAGATAGTTGGTGATCAAGCACTCTAGATGAAAAGAGATCCTTAGAGTATTCCACTAGTAGTTGGGATATCCAATAAGGGTCAATACTCAATAATGACAACACTATTTATCTATCTTGTGAAGCTCCTATCATGTTTCTACTCTCTTCTTTGTCATCTCCTATGCCAAAGTCATACACTGGGATGTTGCAATATTTCCCTTGTTGCTCCTTTCTCAATGCAATATCTGAGCTGATAGTCGGTAATGATGTTGGGAGAATGTCTCCCTTCTCCTTGAGTCCACCCAAGACTCTCAGCGTTGTACAATGACCTCCCGTTTTTCCCACTCCTCTTGGATTTATGAGTGGTGCAACATGTTGAGAGAACTCTTAAATCCTCTTCCAATCAGGGGGTCTCCCTGGTGGAATTCCTCCATGTAATGAAACATCAATGCCTAGAGCAAGTTGTATATGTGAGTAGACTGATTTGTCCCTGCCCTCACTGCACAAGTCATCCTCCTACTTCTATGCATAAACCTCCTGAAAAGGATGGGTGTATATGTTCTTAATCATTTGGTGTTGGTTTTCCTTGTCATCTTTTGCTACCTTCTGCAAGATCTCACAGTCTAAGGTGCCTTTATCAAATGTAATCAACCCATTCACACCCAACATCTCATAGGTGTGAAAAGTCTTGATCACAAAGGAATGATCTATCATAGTGTGTGTCCCCAAGACTATATTCAATGTTGTAACACACTTCCTCCATTGTTTTGTCTCATTTACTATCAACATAGACGCATGTTTCTCATGATCTTCATATGTAAGATCATTTGGAACTTCCTGCAAAGAGACAAGAGCTCCTCTAGTTTAAGAAATTTCTTCATCTCCATCTCCAAATAGAGCTAGATCTTCCCCTACTATTACAGCACTGGAGGCTATCCCCAACTCTTCCTCTTCCTTCTCCTCATCATGGGAGAATACCTCATCATTAAGAGATCCTTTGGCTTGATCCCCTCTTGAAGGAGGAATCCTCATGTCTTTTTCTTGAGAAGAAAGTTCTTACTGAAGTGGGGCTTTTGCCCTAGGTAAAGCATGTTGTAGATATTTAACCCCCTCAACAATGTTCTAAAATGGAGTTGGTTTCATGGATCCTCCCAACTCATGCAAAGGTTCTAATTTCTTGAGCTTGGTTTGCTCTCCCAAGGAAGTTTCAAATTGTTTCAAATCAAATTTTTTCACTAACCTCCTATTGAAATTTGCATAAGTAGATATATTTACATTATTCAAGGAAGAAGATTCAAATAACCACCAAGAAAAAGCCTTACCTTCAAGATGCAGCGCTGCTACTCTAATGGCTTCTTCTTCTGAAACTTGATGCAGCTGGAAATATGTGTCTAGCTTCTTTACCCAAGCCTTGGATGTGCTCTTGGGTGACCCATCAAAAGTAGGTAGAAATAATCTACCCAAAGTGTGATGCATGCACCCTCTTCTTCTATTGTGATTACTGGGTCTTCTCTCTTCTTTGAGTTGACAAAATCCTTGGAAGTTTAGATGCTCCTTGAATCTTCTAGACTAAGATTCATATTCTTTGAGATAATCACCAAGAGTCTCCTCCTTTTGTGTTTCTCCTTCTTCTTCTTCTCTTTCCAAGAATGTAGGCATGGTACCACATTGTAGATTTGATTGTGTGGCTAAATTCTCACACACATAATATGAAGAACTGGTGCTTTCTTCATGTACAAATCTTCTTGAGGGATCTTCATGTCTTTCCCTCCTCATTCCCTTGATTTCTCTTTTAATCTCATGCACAGTTTGGAGAAGAAGTTTTGAAAACTTCTTTCCTTCCATTTCTAAAAATAATGGAGACTTCCCTTTCTCTCTTCTGTAATTCTTCTATTTTCTGTGAGAATCTTCTTCTTCTTCTGATAACATAGATGCAATGTCTTCACAGGCTGAGCCAAGATTATGCTCTGATACCACTGTAATATTCCCAAATGGGAAAAGTAGAAATATAGTGCATGAATATAAAAATAGCAGCAAGTATCAACACATTACATGCATCCATGGTATTATGTATAACATCAATAAATAAGTACAATATCTTGGGGATCCAACCCCTCAAGATAGGCAAAAGAAGCCTCCAATGAAAAAATGCACCCAAAAAATGTAATACACTGCTACACAAATTATTAAAGCAAGCACAATGTTGTTTTAGTGCCTAATACTACAGCTAGGATATATAAATAAATGGATCTGAAAACTATCATGCTCATACAAGGCCAAAAATGGAGATCTATGCTCCCATACACTTTTCCAAGACAACCCAGGAAGGGTTTCTGGAAATACACCAAATATGAATGGTGGATCTAAACCCCTAGAGTTAAAGATGCACTAAAACTGAAGAAAATAAAAGGAGGTGGCTGAATCTGATATGGATCTGAAAGAACTCTCTAAATGAGGAGTTGATCCCTTCAATGGAAAGCAAACACTCCAAATGGAGCATTGAACTTGCCCCTACAACAGCTCACTAAAATAACGCAGATATGGACTAGAACTGCACTGTAGGGGGTAAAATCAACTTGACCTGATGCCAAATATGTCAAATAAGCCTAAGGGGCTCCTTTACTGGCCTCCCAATGGATGAAAACCTTCCTCCACTGCAAAACTAGCTCAGAAAACACCCAGCAATATCTTCCACTATTGTACCCTGCAACTCAGCACATCTCTCAATAGAAACAACACTGTACCACAAGACTAAAGCTTGGTCTAAAACCTGAATGTGGAAATGTAGTTCAAAGCTCTTCCAAGAGGCCTCTCAAGGATAGAGGTGGGATTCCCAATCAGGAACACCAGGTGCTAAACAGCACTTGCAATCTTAGCTAAACAGTCAAAGAAAGCTTATATGTCTAAACAGATCATATAATCAAAAACATAACATATCATAACATGAATAATAAGGCTTCCATACTCTTCCGTTTATAAGAAATTAGCTTCCAAACCCTAAGCCCCATCCATTAATGACACTACTTCCATGCAATGTGTCTCCATCTAAAACTGCGTTGTCCCTCATTAAATGCCACTCCTCCATGAGAGTGTTGTTGATTTGGTCAAATTTGACCCATTCCACATGCTCTAGCCCTTGTTCACACCTCAGGGTGCTTTATTAAGCTAAAAATATGGTCCACTTTCACATGAGAAGTGGTTTTATTCTTAGTAAGGAGATTTATGGGTCTCCCTACCCACTTATTCATCAAACAAGAAAGCAAAATTAGATTTTAATATTCCAATTAGCTGCATGCTAATTTAGGAATATTACACAACCCCCCACTTGTTAACCCCCCTTGGGTTCCCCAACCACCAGCCATGGCAGCATGGTATGCCCCATTAGTCTTACCATTGCATTTAGTGCCTCTACCACAGGACTATTAGTCCCTAATCCCCCTATTTGATGAAATTAGTTCTACAACTGCTCAACAACATGTGGATAGAATGGATGACTATTTTGATCGACAAGAGATAGATGATGAAAATATTAAGTTAAGAATGTTTTCTCAAAGCTTAGGAGGAGAAGAAAGAAAGTGGTTTAAAGGCCTGGCCCCTAATAGTATACATGGCCTCCCTGCTTTGCACCAACTGTTCCTAAATAAATGGGAATTCAATAAAAATCCTCTCCAAGTCTTATTAGAATATGAAAACATCAAGAGAAATGTTGGAGAGACTGTCTAAGATTACTGCACTAGGTTCAACAGTGTATATAATGCCTTCCCTCCTCACATGAAACCCCCACAAGGTTTAGCCTTAATGATATTTCCATATGGTTTCGACCCAGAGATGGCTTATCAGCTAAGAGAGAGAGAGACCCTCTTACATTAGAAGACATGCAGAGGGGTGCAGTAAGCGTGGAAGAAAATCTAATTGCTAAAAGTGCTAGAATGAAAAATGAAAAGAGAGTCACATATAGGGGAGAGGCTATAGCCTCAACATCTTATACTAAGATTGATAACCTCATTAGAACCATGGAGAGGATGATGGAGAGAATCAACCTAAATGAGAGAGTTTTCCCTAGATAAAACCCAGCATCTCCTTAGAATATAAACCATAACCAAAATAAGGTAGAGGGAAAAGAGAGGACCTGACCAGCAAATCAGGCCTCCTTTTCAGGAAAACTATGTTGATGAGGATGAGGGGGTGATTGAAGAACTAGAAGAAATTCAAATTAATCTAATGGGAGTAAATGATGAGGATATTGTTTTCCTCACCGAGGAAGAGCAAGGCATATTTTCCCCAACTCAAATTGAAGAGGAATGCAAAGAATCCGAGGATTATAAACAAGGATTAGAAAATGTTATCATGGAGGTGCATAAACAATATGACCTCAGAAGCAATAAATCCCAGGACATTCCCAAGAGAAAGAATTCTGAAAATTCTGCGAGAAAGGCCCCTGAAACTGATCCTAAAAAGACATCAGAAAGTTCAAATAAAATGGTTAAATATTCTGATAAAAAGAAAAACAGTCTACAAAGCAGCACTTGTAAATCAACTAAAATCCCTAACAAAACTAATCCATTTGATATCCCTAATGCAAATCAACAATCTGAAGTTGCTACAAAAATAATGTCTGATAAAACTAATTCAAATCTGCCAAAAACACAAACAACATTTAGGATTGAGAATGAAATTTCCAAGATAAAGATTTCCATACCTCTCATTGAATTGGTGGGCCGAGACAATTATAGATCCGAAGTTTTGAAAGCACTAAACACGAGAGAAAATGTTGATACTGTAAATTTGAATGAACCTGAGCTTTTGTTTGGTCCTGAAGTAGAAGGTAAATTCCAAGAGGGAGGTGTCCCCCCATTTTATGTCAGTTTGAATATTCATGATAAAATCCTCCATAATGCCACGTTAGATTCAGGAGCATCTCATAACCTCATGCCAAAGGTAATTGTGGAGAAACTGGGCCTTGAGATAACTAGACCATATAAAGACCTGTACTTTTTTTACTCTAGCAGAGCTAAATGTCTAGGCCTAATTAAATATCTTTGTGTTACCTTAGCACAGATGCCATCCAAAAGTCTAGTAATGGATATTGTAGTGGCTGGCATTCCCCTTAAATATGGCATGCTTCTATCCTGCTCATCGGTAGCCAAGCTTCAAGACACCCTCCAAATGGATATGACCTATGCTACCATACTAGTCTTTAGCCAACCAAGAATATTGTATAGGAAAACTCATATGAAATAAATGGTGAGTTGTCAAGAAAATCCTGATAACTCCCCTCTCTATTCTGTCCACTCAGACCTTGATTCAATTATCCTTTACAATGATGAAAACATTAATGAACAAGTAGCAGTTAATGAACAAATAGCTGAAAAAGAAGAAGAAAAGGAAGAAAAGTGAGACCAAATAGAAAATAAACAACACAAGTCTAAACCTAAACCTCTGTGGAGCATGATTTTTGATGGTTCTTGTGGCAAAACTGGATCAGGAGTACGTGTTTGGGTACACAACACTAAGAACAACCATGCAAAGGGTCACTCTTACAAACCAAACTTTTAGTGCATAAATAATATAGCAGAATATGAGGCACTCCTTCTAGGGTTGCAATTGTTGAAGAAATTAGAAGCCAAAAGGATCTCAGTCCATGGGGATTATAAGCTAGTCATTAGGAAAATTAAGGGAGAATATGCAGCTAAGCACCCTAGATTAAGAGCATACACGAATGCTTTCCTTGACCTCCTAAAAACATTTGAAGAATATGGCCTTACCTCTATCCCAAGAAATAAAAATATCATTGCCAATGGATTAGCATTTGCAGCTAGCACTTGTCAACTAGCTCATCCTAACAAACAATACATAGTACAAGTTAAATACTGACTAGTAGTCCTTGATAATATGAGATATTGGCAAGTTTTGGAAAGTGACCAACAGATTGAAGATTTCATGCAATCCAAAAATGAGTTTGAAATTCCAAATTCAGACTTAGATCATGAAGAGGACTTCTCTATTGAGGAAAAAATATACAAATAAGAGTCCCCTCATGATGTTGATATATATTTGTTAACAAAGAAATACCCACATAGAACAAAAATGTGTGAAGATCCAAAAAAAGAAGAATTTGAAGTGCTACAGTTCAAAGACAATACCCTCCCAAGAGGACTTGTCCCTCTTGAAGAAATTTTTTATTTTAATGATGATGCTAGAAAGCCAAAAATGGAATCCACTGAAGCAAATATAGAGGAGTTAAATTTGGGCATTGAACAAGACCCCAAGATGGTAAAGCTATCAAAGACACTGCCACCACCTATAAAGCATAAATATATTGAGTTATTCAAAGAATTCATTGATGTGTTTTCCTAGAGTTATGAAGACTTGAAGTCCTATGATACTAATATCATCCAGCACAAAATTCCATGCAAAGAGAGCTAGAAGCCATTTAAACAGAAACTACGCAGAATAAATCCTGTCCAAATACCACTGGTTGAGAAAGAGATCAAGAAAATGTATTATGATGGATTAATAGTCCCACTCAGGTACTCAGAATGGGTTTCAAATCTTGTATCTATGAGGAAGAAGACAAAAGAGATTAGACCCTACATTGACTTCAAAAATCTAAATAAAGCATCCCTGAAGGACAACTACCCTTTACCAAATACAGACCACATATTGCAAAGGGTAGTAGACTCCAAAAGGATCTCTTTGTTTGATGTTTTTTAGGGTACAATCAGCTGCTGGTTCATCCAGATGATCAAACAAAACAAATTTCACTACATCTTGGGGCACCTTTATGTATGTAAAAATGCCTTTCGGATTAATGAACGTTGGAGCCACTTTTCAAAGAGCAATGGATATTTCTTTCTCAGAAGAAATATGTTTCTTCATTGTGATATATCTTGATGATATCACAGTATATTCAAAAATTGATGAAGAACATCTAGCTCATTTGAGAAAGGCCTTTGAGAAACACAGAAAGTACGGTCTATCTCTAAATCCCAATAAATCCTTATTTGGCCTTCAAGAAAGAAAGCTCCTAGGACACATCCTATCTGAAGAAGGGATCAAGATTGACCCAAATAGGATTGAGGGAATATTGCAAATCAACCACCCAAGAAATATCAAAGAGCTACAATATTTCATTGGAAAGATAAATTTTTTAAGAAGGTTTATACCAAACCTTGCAGAACTCCTGAGGAACATCACCAACATGCTCAAAAGAGAGTCAGGAGTTAACTGGACCAAGGAACCAAAGCAGTATTTTGACCTAGTGAAGCAAGCACTTACCGAAGCACTGGTTCTGATCAGCCCTAACTTCACCAAAGATTTGTTTAATTTTCCTTTCCATCATAACACACAGTTGTTGTTGTATTACTACAGAAAAATACAAAGGGACAGGAGCATCCCTTAGCATTCTTCAGCCAAGCTTTAAGAGATGCACCTTTGAATTATAATATTGTGGAAAAGAAATATTTTGCCTTAATCAAAGCACTAAAAGATTTCAGAGTCTACATTCTGCATTCACACGTAATTGTGTTTGTGCCCCATACAGTGGTTAAAGACATACTAATACAAGGTCCTGATGGAAAAAGAAGAAAATAGATTGTTGTCATCTTGGAATATTATCTAGAAATCAAACCCACCAAATTAATCAAAGGACAAGGACTCGTGAAACTAATGGATGAAACAAATTTTCAAGCACTAGACATCAATATGATTTACTCACTAGATGAACAAGAGGAGATGGCGACTCCACCTATTCTAGAAGCATTCCTAAATTCTCCCCGGTACGCAAATATACAATATGTACTTTTTAATTTAAATGCTCCTCCCGGTTTGTCCAAAAAAAAGGCCAGATTTTTGAAATTAAAAGCTGAAAATTTCTACATTCTGGAAAATGTTTTATATTGGAAAAATTCTGGTGGTGTATTGCTTAAATTTTTTCCTAAAGAAAATGCAGAAAGGATTATGCATGAATTTCATGAAGGGGATTGTGAAGGCCACCTCTATTGGAAAACCACTATTAATAAGATCCTTACGGCTGGTTTCTATTTGCCTACCCTCTTCCAAGACATCCACAAAATGGTAGTTACTTGTCATAAATACCAATTTTTTTAGGGAAAAATAAAGTTGTTTCCTTTTCCATTGCAACCAATCTCTGTTGAGGCTCCTTTTCAACAATGAGGTCTAGATTTCATTGGAGAAATCCACCCTTCCTCCTCTTCCCAACATAAATGGATCCTTACTGCAACTGAATATTTTACCAAGTGGATAGAAGCCATTCCTTCCAGGACTACCACTGACTCAATAATTATTAAATTCCTTGAAACCAACATTCTGTCTAGATTTGGTTGTCCTAGGAAAATCATTACTGATAACACCGCTACCTTTAAATCCAAGAAAGTGGTGGATTTTTGCCACAAATATCACATTAATTTGGGACACTCCATAGCTTATTACCCTCAAGGTAATGGGTTAGTTGAATCCTCAAATAAGATTTTGGTAAACATCATTACGAAGTTACTGGATGAAAATAAGAAATCATGGCACAAAAAATTGGTACATGCACTATGGGAAGATAGGCTAAAAAATAAGAAGTCAATCAATATGTCACCCTATCAGCTAGTCTATGGAATGGATGAAGTCTTCCCAAAAACTCTGGGAGTGTCAGTAATGAAGCTCATTCAATAAGTACAGTCTGAAGAGAATGATATACAGAGAAGAATAAGCTAAACCATTCAGCTGCACCAATCCAGATAGGGAGTATAAAACAGAACATAGTCGGTACATGAAAATATCAAGAAAAACTTTGACAAAAGGACCAAAGAAAATGATTTTAACATTGGAGACACAGTGCTAAAATGGTATTCAAGAAGAGAGGACAAAGGAAAGCATGGAAAGTTTGATAATCTATGGAAAGGTCCTTACATCATTCATTCTGCAAGGGGTAATAATGCATTCTTCTTACAAGAAATGGATGGAACAGAGTTGCTTGGAGGTCCTATCAATGGCAGGATGTTAAAGCATTATTTCAGTTGAAAAATATCTATTTGAATTTTCTTCATTGTATAGAACATTGCCTGAACAATATTTCAAACAGAATAGTGGACCAGGTTGAGGCCTGAAGTAAAGCCCATAAGCCTAGTATGATAAAACAAAAATAAAGAAAGGAAAAGAAGAAAAGAGGGTATGTAAAAAAGGAAAAATTAAACCCCATACAAAAAATGAATGTTTATGAAAGTGTTGCAAATCAAAATGCCATTGCTTTTAAGAAGGCATTCTTTAATCATACAGTCTAAACATGATTTTACATTTTTTTATTTTTTGTTGATAAGTTAGAAAATGAAGGTTTTCCAAACTGTTTAAACTTGGCTTATCAGTAGGTAGGTATAAAATGACATTGGTTCAAAAGCCTAATCTGAACCAATAGGAGAAATAAGGGATAGGTGGTAAGTAAGAGGATCAAAAGAAAAAATGGTGTCAAGGTTTGCAAGTCTTAATGAACCCCAAAAGGAAGAAAATTTATTTGAATCATAGGTTGGGTAGGTATGTATGCAAAAGAGCTCTTAATACTTCAGCATGTTTCAAAAAAATTCAAATTTCAGGTTGTCTATTCAGGCTCAAGATCAAGTGTGTTTCAGAACTTAGTTTGTAGTACGCATAGATTTCAATTTTTGAAGGTCACAGTCGTAAAATTTGTAGCAGATTAGAATTACAGAGTGGAAATCAGTCAAATAAATCAGGCTACTTGTATACAAAGTTCTTGACACCTCCTAAAGGAGTTTCCCTCCCCAATTGGAGCCACTATTAGACTCCTGTATTTTTACAGCATCACCAGATGACTGCCTATTCCTTATATTTTTCATGTTGAAAATAACATTCCATGACTATCATTTATTTTTAGAAAATAAAGGAGATCTTGGGTGACAAAGATGTCAAATAAATCCATCTACCATTTGATTCAGTTAAAAGAGGAAATTATTTCTGATTAAGTGTGATGGAAAGCCAAATCTCATTGCCTTCAATATTTTTCATTTACCCTCTCCATTACTTTTCATTTTACCTTTTTATGACGCTCCCCTTCTCTAAAATCCCATTTTTAACCCTAAACTCCATTCCCATTACTAATATCCCTTCCCCTCTACTCATTCCCCTCTTTTCATTAAAAATAATGCAAAACCCACTTTTACATTATTTTTTAAATAATATTGATCCCGGTTCCCACGTTGATAAATACCGGTTTGTTAAAAACTAACCTCTGTTATGTTAAAACTCGACTCATTTTTATATATTGAATTTGTCGCTTTAAACCTTTTTCCCCACTTTTTATTTTCTTTTACCCCTCCACTTTGTTATATCCCTAGGCCCCTACTATGTTAAAAACCTCGTTTTTATTATATTAAACCACTCCACTTCGTTTCAAACCTGACCCCACCTATCAAACCGACCCGCACTCAATCCACCACCTGACCACTGTCCGATCTCCATCGTTTGATCCGACGGCTCCCAACCCTTTTTGCACCCACAAATGCCCGTTGTTTTAGAACCTCTGGGGGGTTGCGAAATGGGCAGTTTTTCAAACCCCCCATCTGCCACGCGTCGCCCCCATTCTTCATCGCATCCCCTCGAACTAAACCACCAAAATTCCTATCACCGCACGATAAAACCACAAACTGCATCCTCGCATATAATGAAGCAATCCATTGTGTGAAGTTAAACCCACTTGCTTCACCCTATGCGATGTGATAAACCACCATTTCTCGCCATCCTTGCAGACTTGTGTTTTGTTAATAATTGCTTTGATTTTTGCAGGTGATCGACATACCAGAAGGTGGGATAAACAGCTTGCGATGCTAGTTACGACAAATTTTTTAAATCCAGACTCTCTAGATTTCAAGTTAAAAAGCCTTATTCACCATAAGATTATGAGAGAAAGGATAAATAAAATTAGCAATGGAGCAGAAAGAGATACAGTAATGATTATCAAGGATCATATGTCTACTCCAGCAACAACAAAGTTTATACAGAAAAGAATAAATTACAGTGACAAAAAAGGCGATAAAAAGAAAACAGATAAAAGATACAGATAAAGACAGGTTAAATATTAAAAAAAAAATCAGAGAGAAAATCAATGAGGAAGACAGAGCCAGATGTCAAGGCCAATCAGCATTTGCCTTTTCTCATCCATGTTGGCCACCTCTAGCTTAATTTTGATTTAATAAAATCTACCATAATTAATATTACAGTCATAGATATTTTAGCATCAGTTCATTTTATTATAAAATTTAATTTTGCAGGCATTTGGTCAAAGATATTTTAAAGTTAGCTCAGCAGATAATTTGAAAGTTATTACTATAGTAAGTTTGTCAGAGATATTTTTGGCCTGGTCCTTCCATTGTCACAATTGTCAAAATTTCATTTACTCTGTAGTAAATTTAGTCTGTCACCCTAGATTAGGGCAACCACCTCAGTTGCAGTTAAATACTGCATGTATTTTCATTATCAGTGTTGGTTGGTTGGTTGGACTTTGTTTAGACTCTGAGTTGCAAAGATTATTATATTGGAGCACTGCAAGTGTTTTTGAGCTAGACATCAATAATACAAGCACTTTCATAGGATCCTTGAGCTATGTTAATGGTGATGCTATCCCTTTTATGTTAATGTTTTCCCTTTGTTTTTCCATACTGTACATCAATCACTTTGATAGAAAAATATAAATTTTGGATTAAGCTATGTTGCATGAGCACCTTAAATATGTCTGTTAGTGTTATCTTAATATTTGCCTCTGAAAGTATAACTAAAGTATTCTTAAATGCTCTTTAGTATTACTGGACTGTTTTCTTGAGGTTTTCTTTGCGAAGTATAGCTAAATAATTCTTAAATTCTCTTTAGTTTTACCAAACTGTTATCTTAAGGCTTTCTCTGATGTTTAGTTAAAGAATTCTTAACTACTCTTTAATTTCACTAAACTGTTATCTTGAATGTTTTTCTCTAAAGACCTTAATGTAGAATTCAGAGACTATCTTCTCTGCATTTATGTTGAAGTATATTTAAATAATTCTTAACTGCTCTTTGGCTTTACTGAATTCACTACCATCTCATATTCATCTTGCCACAGAGATCCATTTGATATAGTTAGCGTTCCCTGTGAAAACCCTTGAAAAGTTGATGTACAACTCAACCCTTTTATGACTCCATAGCCCAATGGATTAAGCTTTCCCACAATCTATCTATCCAACCAAACAAACAACCCCAATCTTTATACCTAGCCTAAAATCAGAAAATATAATCATAAAGCTAAATCAGTTAATCATAAATACAAAGAGAGCCCTCTCTGAGCCCAGGAAGGCTAGGTCCTGGACTCCCAAGTGGTTTGAGGTTGTTCTTTGCTATTTGTTCTTGCCAATATTACAAATTACATGGAGGTAACAGAAGGCATAGGACATAGCCCACAGAAAGGTAGCTCCAGCATTTTTAAGGCCAAAAGGCATATTTTTGTAAGAAAAGGTGCCTGAGGGGAAAATAAAAGTAGTATTATGCTAGTATTTAGGACAGATAGTGATCTGGTTATATCCCGAGAAACTGTCCATGAAGGAGAAAATTCCATTCCCTACACACACACATCAATAATCTGATCTATAAATGGTGTGGGGTAATTATCTTTAGGAAATTCCTTATTCAAATCCCTGAAGTCGATGCAAACTTGGATAGTTCCTTGTTTCTTTTCTAGAGGAACTGGATTTCAAACCCACTCAGTTAATGGAACGGGGTATATGAAACCTGCCTTTAGCATTATCCCAACCTTGTCTTTGATAGTTGCAGCCTTCCTAGGGTTGACCGGATGAAGCTTCTGCCGAATTGGTTTAGCATTTTTGTAGGTCTTCATCTTATGCTAGAAAATAGATGGATCTATACCATGCATTTACTCATAATACAAAGCAAACACATCTCGAAATTCTCAAAATATATCGATGTAAGTATGAATCTCTTCAGGGGAAAACTCAGCTACAATGAAGACATTCTCAATAATGTTGGGATCTATGGAGATGTTCATCGGGGTGGTAGCATAAATGATAGCCATGTTCCCTTCAGAAAATACATGTGTTGGTGCTAAGGGGTTCAAGACTGGGTGAACAGGATCAGAAGACTGAATGCTAGACAAACTTGTTTCAAATTCTTTCAAATCTAGTAGAAAATAGGACCGATGATGCAAATCATCCCACAGTTTCTATACACTAGTAATTTCTTCAAGGATGCCATCTTTAGATGGAAGAATGGTATCAAGGCAATCCTAAGTAGAAGATGAACTAAGAGTCCAAGCCGGAGCCACATCTCCATCCAATTCCTCCGGTGAAAGAGAAACGGGAATGGAGTCTATATATTCAACAATATATTGATAATAAATATCAGCTGCAGACATACGAAACGCCATTCCACCCATTTTACCTTCCTCTAATGTGGAGGTAGGAGAAGGCAAGGTCCAAGGGTCTGAAAAATAATGAGTTTGAAAGAACTCTCTTCGAGCAGGAACCCTGGAGGATGAAATAAGATGAATATGAACCGAAGCAGGTAGAAGATAAAAAGTAACCATCAAGGATGTATAAATTCCAACACCCAAATTCTCAACATGTTACTTGGCATCATTAACCAAGGGTAGATTCTAGTCAGCAGATGCATTTGGAAGTACATGAGAATAGTCCATCTGATCAACAATGAGAATTCTCCCTTCGTGAGGGAAACATAAAATGTGAAATAATGAGGAATAAATAGCATCCATCTCATAAATCTAGTTTTTCCCCAACAGAAGGTTGTAGTCTAGATTTTCATCAACTATATCAACCTCGATATTGACAGTTTTACCCCAACGCATATGGGTAAATATGGAACAATTCCATGTGGCCTATGAGAATGACCATCAAGCGCAGTCAGAAGAGTAGTAGAAGGGAAAACTGAAGGAGATCCAATAGCCTTTCAACATGAGATAGACATCACACACATGGAATCGCCCTCATCAACCACTATTCGAAAGATATTGATCTTCCAATATGTAGAATTAATCTAAAAATCCATATGATGAGGAAGTCTCTTTCTGAAATTTGACATGTCCAATGTGATCATAACAGAATTTTTTGGATCAACAACCCCAATGGTAGTGAGAAATGCACTCCTTTGTCTAGGAAACAACTGGAGTACCTCTAACACAGATATGACAGAAGGACTTTGAGCCAGATCTTCTACAATTGAGTAGATTTGGGTAGCCTTGGCATTAGGATTGATCATCATACACTTCATAGACCCTTTCGTCATCTGAGGTATAGGCTCAACTATAGGCCTCTCAATATGGAGCGGCTTAGCATTATTAGGAGCACCTTTAGCTTTTGAATACTCAGCTTCACCATAATCATGAGATCTTGTAGCGATATCTGCGTGAGCACTCATCATGTATATGTTTGATGAATTTTTCCCTTCTTGGTTGCCCCTAGAGGGAGCTCTAGTATTTTCATTCGCGTGAGCAAGCAATGGCTACCATTGGGGAAAAGGGTTTGTTAGTAGAGCCTAGGAGCTATAAGAACCTTGCTAAGCTAACAAACATTGAGCATCCTGAATTTTAGGGTAGAGGTGAGTAAGATGGTGTTCAATGCATAAATTGCATGGAAACTTAACATTATTTTTGTTATCCCTCTTACCCTCTCCAACATGATCATTGGATCTGTTCGCATTCCTCTTCCCATCCTTTTCTTTCTTCTTATTATTCCCTCCTTTCTTCTTCCCATCATATTATTTATTTCCTTTGGGGTTAGAAGTTTGAATCACATTAAAATTCAAGGGCTGAGAAGGATTTGACATTGAAGGCATAGCCTGACCAGAAGGAGCAGATTGTATAGACAACTGCTACAATTGATTTACAGGTTAGCCGTACCACTATCGATCGTACCGATAAGTCCGTCACCATGAGGGCCAGGCTTCATTTTGGCTAAATCTAGCTTAGAGGGAGCAGCATACAACAAAATTTTATTAAGGACCCCCAACTGAGAATAGATCATTTTTAGCTGTTGAGCCCTAAAAATAGTCTGTTCCTCAAAAAATACCCTTGAAAGGGATACACCATTTCATATTTATGGCTACAGATATTTCAAAAACCATTCGAGAAGGAACTCATTCATAATTTGGGCTTTGATGAGCCTCTTCCTTCTCCTCCATTCCTGAATATGATCAGAAATGTGAGTTGATTTGTCTTGCTGGAAATTGGCCAAGATATCAGTCCTGACATCATAACAGACTGAAAACTAAAAATGGTTTAAGAAAATAGTAGCCAACTCACCAAAAGTAGCAAAATTTCCTCGTATTGTCTCAATATACCATTTTTTTGAGTTCCTAGTTAGGGTTCGTTGAAATAAACTCAACCTAATCGAATCATCGATAAGGGAGTTCGATGAACACCATAAGTGGAAAGTGGTGACATGGTCTGCCGGATCCTCACCAGTATTCCCTTCAAACTTTGGGATGTATGAGGGCAGTTTAGTGGGTACTGAAGGCCAACCCAGACTATACCAAATAGGATCATTCATCAATTTTGATAGATCTGGAAAGTTTAAAGTTGCCAGGAAAGGTAAACACGAAGGAGTCTGGGAATTCCATCCCCCATAGGAATGATTCCCAACATTTTGAAAGGAATAGCCTGGACTTATTAAGGCACCAGGTTTCCAGATATTTTTGGTAGAAAATGCTGAGACTTAAGACAAAACTTGTGAGCCAACATACAGAGGAGGAACCCCTCCCATTGTAGGATTACTATAGACAGGGATATTCCCTCCAATCGAAGTGTTAAAAGAGGAAGAAACCCCTTGCTAAGGGTTCCAAGCATTGGCGAATGGAGAAAATCCCTGAGAAGCACCTACCAAAGGGAAAGGAACATTCCCTTGCTGACCAGAGAAAAACTGACTCCCAACTCCTAACCCTGTAAAAGAAGGATTCCATCTCGAAAAAGAATTAGAGCTTTGACCTCCGATGAAAGGATTGAATCCTTGATTTTTAGAGGTGAAAGGAAAAGATCCTAAGGAAGGGTTCGAATGAGGAATATGCCCACTTCCAAAGGGGCAACCCTAGAATGAAGCCGATCCACTAGCCATAGGAGGCATAGGTGTGGAGACAGCTGAAGAAGCCGTAAAGGAGATAGAAGGAATCGCACTAGAAGGAATTCCAAAAGAAAAGGGTCCATATTGAGAAGCATATTCTTGGGTGCTTCCACTCGTAGACGGAATAGAAGTAGAGCCAAATATAGCAGCAATAGAAGTGATTTTAGAAATGGAAATAGTACCTCCTCCTTCAATTGAAAGAGGAGTATGTACACTTGTAGTGCTCATAGCCAAAGCTTTGTTCCCAGTTGTGGCCATCGAAAGAAAGGGATATGAAGGATAGGGGCTAGCCATTCTCTGAGAATTAGGCCCAATGTAAAAAATTACATCTAGAAAACTGGCAGGAAGAGGAGATGAAGGAGTACTAGGAGGTTGAGGAGCCTCTTCTAATTCAACTTGATACACTTTCGTAGACTCTAGAGATGAGTGGAGCACTCCTCTCTAAACTGACACTAACACAGGACCACTCACAGAAACAACAACCCTAGACGGAGGATCACTCTTCGTTTTGTTCGAAACCACAGGATAAAAATCACCCACCGAATTACTCCTACGCCTTCTTGAAGAAGGCTCGGCACTTGCAGAAGAAATCCCACGAATCCTCCTCGATCAACGAGGCAATCATTCAACCACTTATGAGATTAATTAGACTCAAAAAATATAAGAAGCTAGAAAATCTAGGAGAAAAGAGCACACTCTATAAAAATTCACTAAGATACAGTCAATCAAGTGGCCTTCAGGTATTTCTGCTCCAGGTGCTTAAGACCAGACCCAAAAATACAAGAAAGTGAATAAGAGGACCTTCCGAAAATATTCTGGGTTAATTATGCCCCAGACCTACTAGCGAAGGTAACAGAAATAGTTACGCTGACCTCTTGACAACAACCTTTGCTGATGAAATTCCCCAAGCTTCACAAGGGCACCCTCCAGAAGTACTGATGAAAGTGATGCAACGTCTGCCTCAGGTACCATGGGTATTCCCCCCCCCCCCCCCGTAGTTAACTATGTGGTCCCTAGGAGAGGCAACTAAGGGCACCAATCTGTATCGGCAGTCGGGCGAAATGGTCTTAGGTCAATATTCAACAAATAGGAGAGGAGGTATCTCTCTTCTCTTCATTCACTCTCCCTGGCGCTTAACTCTCTGGAGGTAGAGCTTTCCCAGTCTACTTAATGGAATTGGATTTCACTCATTAATCAAATTTATATGTTTGACAGTTTTGAGCAGCCTTGGAGAGCTAACTCTCCACTCACCTATTAGAAGGCCCTATGACCTAGCTAGTTGGTGTATGATTAATGAAAATACAAAAAATTCTAATTCATTTTAATTAGAGCGCTTGATTTAAAATGGTTGTTAATTAAGTTAAAGGTAGATAGTGGTGAAACTGATGGTGTTTTTCGATGCAAAAGAAATCAATGAAAACCTACTACATGCAAATGAAATATTTTTCTTTCGATGAAAAGAGATTTCTAAATGGGTTCTATGAAATTAAATAAACAAAAACTTGTTTTTTCTTTTTAGTTATCACTCTTCACATACTTCAGAAAACTATCAAAAATACTAAATTTCTTCAGTGCATCTAATGCAAAAACTACCAATGATATGAAAATTCTAGGACTACTCACTAAGGAAGAAAAAAGTGTTTCTAAGGCGAATCAGTTCAATCACTTTTGATAGACAAGCAAGGCAAGTCCCAACAAGAACTCATTTCCATACAAAATTCCAAAATACACTTGATATAAAAGAGAGAGAAATCTAGACAAAGACACCTTTCAAGATCAAGCAAATGAATCAAAAATGAAAAACTAACAAACTGCTTCAAAATGGATGAAAACTGCAAAAAGGAAACCAGAGCAAAAGCAACGGAAAACAAAAAAAAAAATTGTCTTTCCAATTTTAAGGAAAACAAGAAATTTTCAAAAAGACAAACACAAAACTACTCAAGGACCAAAATAAAGAAAATGAGCCAGAAAAAGACTTCAAAAATGCACAAGCCAACTATGCTACTTTCTTAGTGGGACTCAAACAAGAAAAATGAAGCAATAGACCAAAGAAAATGATTCAGAATAGTATCACACACTTCCAGCAAACAAAAACTCAAAAAAACAAGAAAAGGTCACTTCAAGATTCACCAGAAGGCTAGTCCCAAGAAAGCAAGAAAAGGTCCAAAGAATCCAAAGAGGAAAAAACCAAAAGCGAAGAAATTCATAAGGCAAACACAAGAAAACAAGAAGAGGCTCACTATTCTGAATGATCAAAATAGCCAAGAACTCCACAAAGAGGTCTTGGAGCTACAGCTGCATTTGAGACTTCACAAAACAGGAAAAACCATAAAATGACTATGTCATCACAAGAAAAAGAGAGGAACTGACATATAGCCACAAGAATCATAGTCTAGACACCTAAAAGGTTCCACAAGAGTGGCCAACCATAGACAGGAAAGACTTACAGGGCCTTAAAATTTAGATTTTCAAAATTTATTGGGCATACGCGGGTTCGTTGTGTGCAACACGTGTGTATACACAACTATAACCAAAGAAGCACACGTATACGTGGGTTCTTTTGGAGAGAACATAAATAAGTGGGTACAAATGAAGTAGCATATATAAACTGAAATAAGAAGAAAAAAAACTCAGGCCTGATCAGAAGATCAGGGTTTCTGCTTGGCTGGGGAAAAGACCTACTAGACTGCAAATGTGATTAAACTGTCAGGGAACCCACTAGACATATTAAAAAACCCACACTAGGAATTACACAGATGTAATCCCTAGTGGAGTCGCCAGTTCTGTTACAGGAAAAGCTACCCTAAGGCCTTGGGTTGAGAGACCTAACAGAGTGGATGGAATGTCATCACAAGAAGGACTCTAATTACCAATTTTTATGCTTTAAACTAGAAGGTGAGGATTGTGGACCTTACCTGTTTATCCTTCGTTTGAAGTAGATCTCATAGGGTGCAAACCCCTACTACTCCTCATGCTTTGGAACTTGAAAATTAGTCAAGAAAAAGCACAAAAACTAGTTGCACAACATATATGTCCTAGATGTTAGCATATTAGCATACATAATCTCATAAACATAACATGAAATAAACTATTCAAGATTATTAAGCATGTATAAGAGACACATAACACATGAACATCAGGAATTGGATGGCACTTCTTTTATTGATAACATGTACAGAAAATAGTGGATAAATCACCTGAGATTCGCCATGGCCTTGAGCAAAACCATGCTCCGGATTCATCGAGCCTAACCTCACGAAGCTTCTTCCATAAATGGTGCAAAAAGAATGTCACATAGAATTAGGGTGATCATCACAAAGAAACAAGGGTTTCCTAAAACCTGGGAAGTGCAGTAGCCATAAGGGATATAGCAGACTTGATCGGGGCTATAACATGCTATAATATCAATAATATTCTCTCTCTCCTCCCTTAGGTCATTCCCTTGAGGTGTACTTAAAATTCCTCAAATTAATTTTTTCAGTTGGGGAACAGTTAGGCAACGGGCTGGGGTAGTCAAGTTACAGGAAAAATTGTAAACCTCGCCTAAATAATAGGGAAATTATATATGTTTTAATATTTTAAATAGCATACGTGGGTCAGCTATGGATGGACCCACGTGTGCATGCGGAAAAAACTGGGCAGAGTCGCGTATGGATTTTAAAATAATATTTTTTGAGAAATATGAGTAAGTCTGAATGGAAGGGATGCCCAAGGCCAATGCATAATTCATCAAGTATATAGAAGTGATAAATGATGCTATAACACTCGCCTGGAAAAGTGAGGACGATCGCACTGAGGGTTCCTTGATCTCCTCAAGAGTGGTAGAGTTCCAATATTGAGTGTGAAAATGAGCTCTGGGGGCATCGATTAAATATATTTGAGTGAATTATGGTTTATGACACGCATGCAAAAACATCAAGGGAAAAGCGACACTTGGAAAAAGTTTCCAAAAATAGCAAGTGTTCCTCCTTCAAGTTACTAAATTCATATCCCTACTTTTTAGGGATGTTTTTTTCTTTTTCTGCTTTTTCAGGAAACTACCATGCACACTGTCGGGAAATATTGTGCAATTCTCGGGAATTGGACAACTTTTTAGCTCAGTGCACTGCGTAGTTTCTAAGCTCAGTGATGGACTACGTAGTTTTTTGGATTTTTTTCGGGCTTCCATCCATGACTGAATAGTTTATGGGCTCAAGCCAGAGCTTCCAGTCATGACTACACAATTCCAATCATCAAGGTCAAGCTTTCCCTCATGGATTGCACAATTTGTGGAGGAAAACCTAGAGCTGCTACAAGAGCAAGTTAGGATTTTATCTTGTGAATTAGAAATGTGAGCTAATTGCAAAATCAAGTGAACACAAGCACAAATGATAGATAATTTTTAATCAAATCATGAATACTTTATATCAGTGCAAGATAACCTCCTATGAGTAGAAGGTTAGGCTCCAAAATATAAGTATAGGAAAATTTTTGGAGGGTGGTTGTAGCCACTATAACATGCCTATAACAAGATATGTAGAGGATGAATGGACCCGATGGTGTTACTTCATGAAGATATATGTCATAATGTATAGGAGTTCACCAAAAAAATTAGGACGATGGCAATAATATTGGTTAAAAAACCTAGATATACTCCTCAAGTATATGGGGTGTCTACACAACCATTTGCAGAAGCAAGTTATGCAATTCAAACCGATAATGGTGGATAAGGATTTTCTACAAGCATTGTACCTAGAAAACAAAATCCAATAGAAATGAAAATCAAGTGGGTCAAAGTAGAAGGAACATCAAGAAGCTTCCACAGAAGGGAAGAAAAAATGGAAAGGTGGAAGGACAAAAGGACAATGTCCACAACACACCAGTGCAAATATCTGATAAAATAATATAACATTGATGGTCATACATAGGAGAAATGTTTGAAACTACATATAAAACTCATCATTCATAACTCGAAGAAGCAGGGGAAGAAGAAAAATCTCATTGCCACATATTTGAGAATTTAGGTGAAAAGAAACTTGGATGTGGATGAAAATATTTTCTGCACATCAATGTAGAGGGGGGTAAATCTGAGTAGCGTTCAACAACAGGAAGATAAGGAGATTGCAAAATTCTTCCATATAAATATACATGTCATGAAGACAAAAAGTAATGCTATTTTCAACTCAAGATCATAGGTTAATCTTATTACAGAAGAAGTAGTCAACAAATTGGGATTGGAAATTTGTGATCATCCAAGCCCATATCCATTGGGATCGGTAAATAAGGATGTGGAAATAAAAGTAACAAAAAATTGTAAAATAATATTTGGTATTAGTGTTGATTTTATTGACGAAGTAGAATTGGATGTGGTTCCACTTGATGTGTGCGGAGTTATCCTTAGGAGTCTTTATATTTACATGCATGATGTAATATTTATGCGACGAACTAACCAATACTGCTTCATCAAGGAAATAAAATCATTCACCATCAAAAAAGACAAGGACATGTCTAAATTTTTTTTATATGTTCCAACCAAGCCAATAAATTGATTAGTTCTAGCAAGAAGTATGTTTGTTATTTTGAAGAGAAAATTGGTCTATAGAAGAGTCAACGAGAGAAAAGTAAACCATGGAAGAGTTTTTACAAGAATACAAAGGTGTGTTCTAGGGGCCTGAAGGGCTACCATCTGATGGGTCCCATCAATAGGTATATCTTGAAGCTCATTATGCTATCCTCCAGCCTTAAAACTATCCTTTTCTCACATTAATTCATATTTCTGGTTATAATATTCTTAGTAAGAAGAGTAAAGGGTGTTTTTCATAGTGTGTGGCCTAATTTTATTAAATTGTAGGAAAATGAAGCATTTTTTAGGCATTCACTATGCAGGGGCTTGTTCGAGACAACCAAGAGAGAATCTAGGTGGGTGGGGGGGGGCTTGTCCACTTCCTTAACTCTCTAACTCGGCTTGAGATCACATAATCCTCACTCACAAGCTCAAATTCACTGACAGCCGAGTAACTCCAAGTGCATGTGAAGTTTAAGGAGGACCAAATCCATGATTCTTGAGATCAAGGAGGGAATCACTCCTATTTTCAAGGGAGCTTTTATAAACTACCTTTTTGTATAAATAAACCAGATGATAGGCTCATTAGGATTCAAAAATTTTATTCAGCTAAGAGTATCTACTAAGCCTAGTGCTTGAAATTGTTATTCTTAGCTTTCATGTGATGTATGAGACTACTATTTTCTACCAATGAGAATTTTTTCATTGATCTACATATGAGCTAGTATTAGAGGGTTGAAACCCTTGGGTTTGGGCTCAACCTAGAGGCTTTAGTCCCTCTTATGTATTTCTGTCTTGTTCTTATTTCAAATAATTTCATGTGTGTCTCTTGTTTCAATAGGTTTTAAGCTATAAAAAATTGTGATTGTAGGCTTCCCTATCACCTCTCTTGTGGGAAGAGTCATTGGAAATATTTACAATCTCAATCCAAAAAAAATTGTTTATGATTTCTTGGAAACATATAGATGCTAGTTATCCTATTTTTCATGTTAATATCTACAAATTAGAATTTATTTCAATGATCATATTAGTGTTGGGAATATAATATATTTTAGTCAAATTCAACTCATATTTTCCATGATAGCTTATCTCACTGTGTTATTGGTCATTTGATGCATGTAACTGGCTAGTTGCAGGGTTGTGTTTATCTGCAAGGGTGGGCACATCTTTCTATATCCACTTGGACCTTTCCATCTTCCCCCTTTACACCTCACACTACTCACTAACTATGTTTCCACAGTCATTCTAAAGGTAATTAGAGGACACTATGGGCATCCACCTTGGTGCAAGATAGACCTTCAAGAGGTCCTAGGCTTGGACAGGAGGCTTCCCCAACCTTGATTCACTCCCTCCTACCTTCATCCATCATCTCCTACCATCAAGACACTATTACTACCCTAAAAAGGCTCTCAGAACCCCTCCTGTAGAAAAACAGGCCCTCCTGTAGCAGGTATGTAGCATTGTTTTCCTTAACCTATTTCGCTCCACACTTCAACCTTAGCTTATTTAAGATGAATAATGACCCCCAACTTGTGATTGTATGATTAATATAAGTTCTTAGACCACTCCAACCTCCTCTTTTCCTCACTTCAAAATAGAGTTATAATTAGTGTTTTTATTCATAAGCATGCTAAAAGTTAGATTATTGATTTTCAATCAAATATAAAGGAGATCAATGATACATGCAAGTAGGTTACTGATTTGATTAAATGTGAAAAATAGAGTAGATTTAATTCTACAAGTAGACTAGCCCTTTCCCTTTCATGCAATGTTATTTAGCATTTGCATTTGAAGTCTTGGCATTTTCACTTTCATAGTTATAATCAAGTTCAATTATGCGTTAATAATAATTTTTTACTATAGTTAAGTTAGAGGAATGGTCTCTAAAAACCTTGGTATTATGTCATGAATGAGGGTGACATGAGTAGAACCTAACCTACTAAGCATACAACACTTTCACCTCTAATTTTGTATGAACCCCAGGTTGATAATTTAAGTTGAGGAGCCCTTGGGAGTTGCAACACTCTTGGTGCAATACTAGGGCTCACCACTTTTTGGCATCATTTTCGGGGAGGTGTCTAAGTAGGTGTTGTTTTTTCTTAAGAATTTTTTTTTTATGTTTTCCATTAGTCTTATTGATTTGAATAAGTGAAAGATTAAAAAAAATAAATAAATAAAAAACTTTCATGCATCATAGGAGTAAGAATAACCAGTGAAAATTCTTACCAAAACCCCCATGCCCTCAAGCAGCCAACCTTAATTCTTCTTTGGTGGTTGTGAACTTCCCTCTCTAACTACCAGGGAGTTAGAAGACCCTTTAGGTGAGCAACCTGAAATTTTTGAAGAACATATTAGGGAAGAAGAAGAACCCACATTACCTACCCAAACCATGGCTGAAAACAGGAAAAATGATATTTTCCCCATCATAGAAACCAATGGAGAGGCTAGATTGAAGAATATAAGCCCCACTGCCCTTCCACATTTCCATGGCTTCTCCTTTAAATATCTCGACACCTTCATGTTTTATTTTTTGTGGTCTGTAGGACTATGACTGTGCCTCAGATGAGTAGAATTTGAAGTTGTTTCCTTCTACCCTTAAATATGTAGTCGTGTGTTGCTTTATGGGTTTACCTAGAGGAAAAATCACTACCTAGGCCCAATTGCAGCAAGCCTTCATTGAAAAATACCGATACTACTGTAGGTCCAAAGAAACAAAGGAGGAAATTTTTAGGATGACTCTTGGACCTGATGAATCCCTAGAGGACTATGAGGAAATATTTCAACTCAGTTATAGGAGGGCCAACTATACCCTTGATCCTGAATCACTCAAGCTAGTTCTTCTCCGAGGGGTAAGGGAAGATGTGATGAAAATCCTCAACATTTTATCTGGAGGAGATATATATCAATTACCTTATGATGACATGAAGAATATATTCAAGAATCACTCTAGAGTTACAAGGAAAAATGGTGGGTTTATCCAAAGCTTGGTCATTTCCTTTTCATATAAAACATCCATCAAGAATGAGATAGGGAATATGTTGGATGATTTTAAGAGTGAAATGTTTCATACCTTTTCCCTACAATTGGATACTATGCAGATCAAAATAAAGAAAGAGGAAGTATAAATGGCACTAGATATTTTCTTCCCTAGATGTACTAAAAGACATCCTAGGAATGAATACCCACTAAATTTCATAGAAGTATGCCTAGCCTTTGAAGAGAATCATTCAACATAAAAATTTCCCTCTCTTCCAGACCTAAAGGATGTATACCAAGGAGGAGCATAGAGTGGAGAAGAACAATTTTGCTTCATTAACCAAAGGATACCCCCAGGACCTCAGCCGTATCAACAAGGTCTTCAAGGTGCACATTATCCTCAATCCAAATCAAAATTCACCCTTCTAACCTTGCTACTCTTCCACTCATTCATCATGGTCCACATCTCCTCCTTGGCATTATGCTCCTCCATATTTTCCTCAGCTTGTCAATAATCCATTTTAGCAATATCCACCATAATATTCCCAATGGGGCAACCCCTCACAAGGGTGGAGGCCTCAAAAAAACCACCCTCTTGCTTTACTCCCTACACCTCAACCTCAACCATAACTAGGTCATCCTACCTGACCCAAGAAACCTCAAATTCCTTCTCAACCCAATCTAAATCTGAACAATAAGAAGGTAGAATAGGTATATGGTGGATAGATATCCTATCTTTCTTATGTTGTGGAAATCCAAGAGATCAACCTTTGGTATGGGAGGGTTCTCCCATATAGTCACCCACCTTCTCCACCTGAAGAGCTTGGAGAAGAGAAGGAAGAGAGTGCTCCTCAAGTCAATAAACCTCCCTTTCCTGAAAGGTTGTTCAACGCTATCCATCACACCCTAGAAGAGGTTGAACTTCTAGGAGAATTAAATAATTTGTGTGTCAAGATACCCCTTCTGTAGGCCATTAAATATGTTCACATCTACAACAAAATTATTAAGGAAAAATTCTTCAAAATTCTTGGGAGAAGAAGAAGAGATACCCCCACCATTAATGTTGTTGGAAAAATATCTAATTTGATGCTTGGGAGGGTGATATTCCCAAAGTACCTAGACCCTGGTATTCTAGTAGTGGATGTTCACATCGATGGCATTATGGTCCCTAATACCCTGATTTAACTTGGGGCTGCAATCAATGTGATGACTACCGAAACCATGTTGAAGCTTAATCTCCAAGGAGCTTTGAGAAACACCACCACAATGCTACAACTTTCATAAATATCCAAAGTATTTCCTGAGGGAATTATTGAGGATATCATAGCTTCCATTGACTCCTGGGAGCACCCTACTGAGTTCCTGGTCCTCTTGCCAAAAACAAAGTTTAATGGTTATCCTCTCATCTTAGCAAGACCTTGGTTGGACATTGTTGATGCTTACATTAGTTATAGGGCTGGGAACATGACTATAAAGAATGGTCATTTAACAAAAAAAATTGTGTTTTATCCTCCTCCTCAACCATCTATTAAACATGACTTACCAATATGGTTAGAGGATGAAATTTATCACAAAACCCCTTATCTAGTCTGCACTCTAGATATTGTTATAGGATGGGGGCAACTAGATGAAGATGACTTTATTGACCATATATTACAGAATTAGCCTCCCACTCCCATACAACTTGATGAATTGCTGAAAGAATCCGAGAGTAGTCCATGGACTAAATTGTGCTATGTTGACTCTAGCCTAAAACATGTAAGTATTTTAGAGTTTGGCCCATCCATAACTCTAAAGGTCAACCCCTCTCTCTAGGCCAAACAGGTAGAAAATTTATGCAATGTACTAAGGAAACACCTAGATGTTTTTTCTTGGGATTATAAGGAAAAGAAAGGGTTGAATCCCTCAGTTTGTACTCATCATATTTACATAAAATAGGGATGCAAGCCTGCGTGTCAACCCCAGAGAAGGATGAACCAAGCTCTCAAGGATATTGTGAAAAAATAATTACAAAAACTACTAGATGGATGTTTCATATACCGCATTTCAGATATTGAGTGGGTGTCGCCTCTTTTTTTAGTCCCTAAGAAGAATGGGAGGTGGAGTATGTGTCTTGGTTACTAGTAACTTAAAAAGGCTACAAAGAAAGACCATTTTCCTTTGTCCTCCATTGACCAATTCGTAGATGGACTTGCAGGAAAGAAATTCTTCTCCTTCCTAGATGGATTTAGTGGATACAACCATATTCAGATCAGCCCTAAAGACCAAGACAAGACCACATTTACATGTCCTTGGGGTACCTTTGCCTATAGAGTTCTTCCATTCGTTCTATGTAATGCCCCTGCAACCTTTTAGAGGGAAGTTTTAAGTTTATTTGTTGAACATTTTCATGACTCTGTTGAGATATACATGGATGATTTCACTCCTTATGGGTGTGACTTCCAAGATTATCTCTTGAATCTGTGAAAATTCTTGAAGAAATGTATTTCAATGAATGTTTCATTGAGCCTTGAGAAATGTGATTTTTTGACGAATGCAGGGATTGTCCTTGGCCATTCCATATCCAAGGAAAGGATACAAATTGACCCAATTAATATTTCCATCATCAAAAGGGTCCCTATCCCTCAAAAACAAAGAGATTTCAGGAGTTTCCTTGGATTAGATGGGTATTATAGAAGGTTCATTAAATATTTTAGTAAATTGGCCTCACCCTTTTTTGGACTATTGGTTAAAGATTCATATTTTTGTTGGAAAAAAAACTATCACTTTTGAAGTACTGAAAGAAAATATGATGACTTCACCCATTCTTAAGGGTCCCAACTAGGAATTCGCTTTCCATATACACACAAATGCCTCATATATATTTGTAGGGGCTTCCTTAGGAAAAGTAGAAGAAAATTTTCCTTATGTTATCTATTTCATCACTAAGAACCTTTCCAAAGGTGAGTTGAATTATATTGTTACTGAAAAGGGACTCTTAGTTATGGTGCATTAATTGAAAAATTTTAGGTATTAGATCGATGGTTATCAAACTTTGGTTCACATTGATCATGCATCCATTAAGTATTTAATGAATAATCCTAATGTCATTGCTAGGATAATTATATGGTTGTTATTATTGCAGCAATTTGATTTGACTATTGTTGATAAAATAGGGAAAGAGGATGTGGTTGCATATTTCTTGGCAAGACTAACCTTACCTACAGGAACAAAAGAAATTATAGATGATGAGCTTCTTGATGAACATATCTTCACCATCTCAGTTCTTTCTCATTGGTTTGTTGATATAACCAACTATTTGGTTGCTTGGAGGTTCCCTCCTAACCTATTCTTCAAGGAGAAATAATTTTTTCTAGGAAGAGTGCCCCATTCACTTGGATTGGAGGAAATATGTTTAGATTGGGGCCAAATCAGATCCTGAGAAGGTGTCTAGAGGAAGAAGAGTTATTTGAAATTCTCTCAACATGCCATGATGGACCTTGTGGGAGCCACTTTTTTGCTAAGAGGACAACCTTCAAATTTTTACAATCAGGTTACTATTGCCCACTTTACATTAGGATGCAAGGAGGTACACCACAAGGTGTGACCAGTGCCAAAGGATGGGTAAGCCAACACCCAAGGATGAAATTCACTTACAACCTCAAGTGACTCTAGAGTTATTTGAAAATTAGGGCATGTATTTTATTGAACCTATTGACCCCCCATCATGATACAAAAGGTATATCATTGTGTGCACTAATTACTTGAGAAAAATGGTTGAAACAAAAGCAGTAAAGGAAGAAATTGAGTAGAAGATGGTTGAATTTCTAAGGGAGAGCATCTTCTACAAATTTGGTTTTCCAAGGGAATTAGTCACTAATAAAGGAGCATAATTTACATCAAGTTTGATTGAATATCTTATGAAGCAGCACCACATCAAGCACAAGACATCTACTTACTATCACCCTCAAGAAAATGGGCAAGTGGAAGCCACGAATAGAGCATTGGAGAAAACTCTTACCAAATTTGTTAGCAGCAGTAGAAAATATTGGGCAAATAGAATTGTGGAATCCACTTAGGCCTACAACACCACTTGGAATACCACCACTGGATTCACTCCATTTGAGCTAGTATATGGGAACAAATCCCTGTTGTATATTTAATTTTAGTATAATACCTTGAGGAATGAAGCTCAGTTAGAATTGGATCTCACTACAACACAAGGAAAGTCTACTCCAACTCAATGATCTAGATGAATTCATAATGCAAGATCTCATGCACATTATCACTTCGTAATTTCAAGGCTGAAGAAAAAACCACAGAGGTAACATCAAAACCGCTTTTATGTCTAGAAGCTAGCCCTCCTAAACTCAGAGAGGGATCTCTCTGTGAGATTTAGCTTTGTTCGTTGGAAATTTTAGGCTAGTTAATGGGATCAGAGTTTGGTTTTTGAATTGCTTTGGTTGGAACATCAAGGGAAGGCCATTGGGAAATGGAGTCAAAAGAGATTAAGATGATCAAATGCAGAAATAATCAAGCTTAAGTGCAACACAGCAAGGAATACATACTAGTGGATATTTTAGATTTAAAATGGCATGGAACAAAATAAAAAATAAGATTCAGTTAAAACTAAATAGAAATTGATAATTATTTAGTTCAACTTCAGAAGAAATCATTAAAATTACTTACAGCCAGAACCAGGGTGTATATTGCAACAAATCCTATTTTTCATTGTTTCTGTAAGATAATTAAGATTTAATAAAGTACAGTAATGGAAACAAAGAAATAACACATAAACGATGAGAAGCACTTCACCACATAGATATGGCACATGAATCCTGAAACAACTTATATTGTATTACTGAAAAAGGTCACTTGAACTCAATGAACAACTTTACAATGAATGGTAGCCTTTCTCATTACAAATTCCAACATCTATTACTTCAAATGATTAAGTATTTATACAAATTCTTCACTAAATATCTTAAAATTGTGTTACATAAATAGAACTGAAAGATAGGACATTCAAAACTAATGAATCTACTTGGAAATATTTTTTTGGATTGTTGGTGACAAAGAAGAGAAATTCAAATTTGATAGCAACTCTTATTGGATAAGGTGGCCTCCAAGTCACTAACTGTCTTTGAAATTTTTCCTCCCGAAATTATGAAAAATAGGGTTTCGTTATCCCTTCGAATATCTCAATCCGAGATAGATGTGTAAAAATTAAAAGATGTTATTATATATTAATATTTTTTTGAGATAAACGTCTCTAATTTTCCAAAAATACTGGTCTGGATGTTCACAATATGCTCTGCAAAAAGATGTCTAAAACATGATTTTTGCACAGTCAGTAAAATAGGTTATGAATATGTGAACGTATATCTCATTTTGTAACACCTATGTGAAATATGAAGTATTTTATTGTACTTTGGCATCTTAGGAACACAAACCTTCTCCAGTTTCTCAGGAATCATCTCTGATTGGCCACAATTAGTTTGTCAAAAGGATGTCTAAACAAGACATTTCTGGAAAATGTACCTTCAAAGATTATTCCAAATTTCCCAAAACATGATGGTTGTATAAAAACGGAGAGAATTTTTTGTAAATAAGGATGTTAGAAAAAAAAATCTCTTTTATTTTTTTGAAAATTAATTTCCACCTGTGCACAAACTATTTTTGAAAACACTGACTAAAAAGGGAAAAATTCAGGAAAATATGTCTGCAAAGATTCATTTGAATCTCTCAAACCATAATTTATTTTATAAAACTGAGAGAGGTTTTTGTATAAAAGGATGTTATAAACAAAAATGTATTTTATTTTTTGAAAAAACATTTTCAGTTTTTTTTAAAACATGTTTGAAATTACTATGATGTATAGGGAAAAAACATAGTTTTAACTGACCATGAAACGAACATATGATGTGGAGGTAGGAGGTGACATGGAGGTGAGAAATGATGTGTGAGCGCGAAAATAAGGTGCAGGAATGGAACGGTAAGTGAGAGAGGGGTTAGTATGGAGGAGATATGTGTTAGTAGGGGAGTGGAGGTGGAGCGAAAGTGGAGAGTGACATAACCGGGAGTGCAGATAATGGCAAAAGCGACGAAAACCACTTTCAGATGGGGGTAGGAGTGGTATATGGTATTGAGAGTTGGGTGGGTGCGAAATAACGTGAAGGTGACATGTAATTTTGGCTTGGGGTGAGTGAAACAACCTTTTCAGACCCCCCTTCCACCGATAAACCTAGGATGGGCAGGGGGGCCAAAAAGCCTTGTCGGTCACTGATCTGATGAGGAGTGAACCGAGTCATCGGTTGGAGAGTTAGGTTTAACAATATACGATAAATGACTTTTATCATTCGCCAAAATTTTAAAATAGGTTCAATACTTAGGCTAAAAATAATTTTCCTTCTAAACTTTGGATAAGGGCGCAAATCTTATCATTCTTCTTAAACTTAGGATAAAACCCTTTGATGGGACTAAACTTATGATGAGAGCCCCAATAATGTAAAATCACCCTTTGAATCCTTTTTGGAAATAATTTGTAGGATGAAATATTATTTACAACATCTCAAATATAATAATCATCACGTATAATCAAGTGACCCTTATAAAAATTATAGGACCCTAACACTTCATACTGAGGTAATCCAGCTACAAATAAATACTTTACATGATAAGCACATTAGAGAAATGAATTTTCAAGAACGATATTGGGCCCTATTGTATGGCTCCATATTCAAGGATTTCAAGTGAAAGTTAATGAAAATATGGTTGGGTCCCTATCTAATATAAAAGTGTCATGAAAATGGGTTTGTCAAAATCAGAACAATTGATGCAGAATGGATTCCCTTACTTTTCAATGGTCATAGGTTGAAGTTGTACAAGAAACCTATTTCTAAGGAATATTTTTTCAGTTCATTCAGTAGAGAGTTAAATGTGATTGGGAGGCTCATAGCCCTCAGTCCACCAAATTTCTATAAAAAAAGAAAAAAATAATATGAGGGCCTAGATGAAAACCTCCATGAGGCATTTGAGGCCAACTCCTGAGTTGAAAAAATCTATGAAGTAACCTAGGAGTAAAAGAGATAAGAAAGAAAAAATAAAATATCCTTAAGTGAAAACCTCCTCTGAGGTGCATAGGGTAGGTATGCAGGTTGAAAACCTTTGCAGAGGCATCCTGCTTGTCTTAAAAAAGAGAGAGAGAGAGAGAAAAAGAGAAACACGGGGAAGGAGTTTTTACACCACTTATGCTAAATTTTTTTTGCATGAATCCAAAAATTTGATAGAATCATGGCTATAGGGCAGCATCCAAAAGTGTATTCCTCCATTTTTCTAACCACACATCTCATTTCCAAACTCTCCGCTCACATACCTACCTCTCTCCATCATCTAGCTAACAAAAGAATCACACTTTGCCTCCTCGCTGTAATGCTACAGGAGGAGCCCGAAATGCTATAGGAGGGAGATCCGATGGGAAAAAGTGACCATAAGGTAATGTTTAGAGTGGTCCTCCAATATCAAATCCATCACCCATCCACTCCATCTCGCCAAAATTTGATCAAAACTTCCACTCTGTCATGCATCTAAAAAAACACAAAAAAATCCTTGTTTTCCATTTTTCCTATCACCCACACCACTTCCTCCTGATCCTAATCATGTCCTCATACCTTTCATCACTTTCCTTCAATATGACATGCAAAATGAAGTATTGAAAAGGGGATTAAATGACTATTACAGGAAGGAGACTCCTCCTGTAACACCTTGTACAGCCACAACATAACATCCCAAAATTCATTTTTCCACCCACAAGGATCATCATCAATCCATTTCTAAAATAGATAAGAGGCACATCATCCTTTGGACACACTCCATCCACTATAGTAGCAACATCTTGGACATAGGAAAGGCACCTGCACACACAACAAAGTTATAAGTCAAAATATCATCAAGTTATGAATACTTGAATAGGAAAAATAAAAGGAAATCAACTCCCTCAAGATCACGATGTTATGAGGCCCAACTCTAGCATGAAACCATCTCCAGCAATTTGATTTACAGGTATTCCCAGGTATGACAACCCTCACATATTCCCTATGGAAATAATGCTAAAATGTGTTAATGGCTGATAAATTAATTTTAATAGGTTGGAGGTGGCCAGTGAACTTGGCCACCCTCAATTAGTAAAATAAAGTTCTTATTAGTTACACATGTGACATGGAAATGTCAACTCAAGTGAGGTGGTGATTACGAGGAGTGAGGTGATGATCACAAGGAGTAGGGTAATGATTACAAGGAGTGGGGACAACAGTTCAAAAAATGAAACCCATGCATGAGCCATGTCACCAAAGCGTCTGAGGCTTTATCACAAAGGGAATATTAAGTCGACTCCATTTGCCCCATCGATCATTTCTAAAAAAAATAGCTAGAGGAAGAAATAGTTATTTATATCAGACTGCATAGGGCACCACCGAGCTGCTTCGAACTCTATTTGTAGGTGCTACCGGAGGAGCTACAGGAGGGTCTGAACTGCTACAAGAGAAACATGGGATGATATTGGAGAAGAAAGAGGAGCTATAGGAAGGAGAACCACCTTAAAACATATGAAAAAGGCCTCCAGGAGCATCAAGATACTGATCCACAACCAAACTTAGAATCCTACTACAAATTTGTTTTGGGAAGTAGGCTTATACCTGAGAAATTTGCAGTCCCACTCCTCTATGAGTTGGAGATAGAGAGAGGAATAACACATAGATGGATGAAAATTTCCAAATCCAAAAATGTAGAATATGTGGGCCTCATGTAGGAGGAATTCAAAAAATTTGAAAGGAATAAAGTGACTTAAGACTAATGGAGTCAATTATGAGGGAGCAGCTACAAGAAAAAAAATCAAGGTTAAGAAAACAACTGAAAGAGACACAACTTGACACTATGGCAAAGCTCTCTATGGAAGCCATACAATGAAGGAAACCACCCAAATCCTATGCTCATTTCCTTAAGGAACAATGGTTGCAATTCCAAATAAAGACACTATCATAGTATGGGTATTCTCCTTTTCAATACTATAGGTAGTTTATTGAGTTTTGAAAACACGCAAGTATGGAATATAGGGAAAAACTAGTTGAGTTTCATATGCATAATCTCATTCTAATGGATTTGAATTTCTGGGACCCAAATTCAAGATTCAAAGACGTGCAACTCATGGCATTAGCATGAGTTGGAAAGAGCGAAAAGGTGAAAAGGATGATGAAAAAGAAGAAAAGGAGCCCCTATATATCAAAGCAAAGCTAGTAAGCCCCAAGGCTATCATCAAAAATTACAACCTCGTCTCCTTTGATTATGATTTATCACCTATGTATATAAAAATCCAAGAGAAATCCATTCTAAGTTTTGAGGAAACTTTTATAATTTTAGGAACATAAATTCTACAAGCTTGTTAGAGAAAGTGGCATGTCTTACCCCACAATCTATGAATCAAAGAGTATCATGCTTCTTAAAGGCTAAGGAATGCCTTGGAAAGAGCCCCATTGTATAAAATAATCATGCAGAGACTGAATATCAAATGGATAGGACTCAAACTCAATCCACCCTCAGTGTTAGGCTTACAATAAGGAAGAAACCAAGGAAAGGATCAAGAGGTATGGAAAAAGATAGAGAAAATGCAGGTTTTTATCCAACAGAAGGCACACCATATGAGGTGCCTTGGGATGTTAAAAAGGCCACCAGGGCCATGAATGAGATTCATATGGATGACTAAGTTTCTTAGAGGATGATAAACACCTTCAACAGGGGAGTGATGATGGGTCCCATCAATAGGTATATCTTGAAGTTCATTATGTTATCCTCCAACATTAAAGCTATCCTTTTCTCACATTAATTCACTTTTTTGTTATCATATTCTTAATAAGAAGAATAAAAGGTGATTTTCATTGTGTGTGGCCTAATGTGTTTAAATTTTAGGAAAAATAATTATTTTTTAGGCATTTAATATGTAGGGGCTTGATGGAGACAACTAGGATAGATTCTAGGGGAGGCTTATCCACCTCCTTAACTCTCTAACTCAGGTTGAGATCACAAAATCGTCACTCACAAGATAGAATTCACTAATAGCCAAGTAACTACAATTACATGTGAAGTTCAAGGAGGAATATATCCACAATTCTCGAGATCAAGGAAGGGATCACTCATATTTTCAAGGGAGATGCTACAAAACTACCTTTTTGTATAAATAAACCAGCTAAAAGGATCATTAGGATTCAAATTTTTTACTCTTCTTAGAGTATTTATTGAGCCTAGTGCTTGAAATTTTTATTCTTAACTTCCGTGTGATGTATGAGACTAGTATTTTATGCTAATGAGAAGTTTGACAATGATCTACATTTGAACTAGTTTTAGAGGGATGAAACCCTTGGGTTTGGGCCCAACCCATAGGCTTTAGTCCCTCTTCTGCATTTCTATCTTGTTCTTATTTCAAATCACTTCATGGCTTTCTCTTATTTCATTGGGTGTTAAGTTATAAAATCTTGTCATTTCAGTGTTCCCTATCACCTCTCTTGTGGGAATAGTGATTGGAAAGATTTACAATCTCAGTCCAAAAACATTTGTTTATGTTTTCTTGGAAATAGATAGATTCTAGTTATCATTTTGTTCCATGCTTATACTTTTCAACTTAGGATTTAGTTCAGTGATCAAAGCAGTTTTGTAGAATATAATAGATTTTACTCAAATTCAACTCATCTTTTCCATGCTATCTTATCTCACTATGTTATTAGTTATTTGATGCATGTAATTGGCTAGTTACAGGTTGTGTTGATCTACATGGCTGGGCACATATTTCCATCTCCACTTGGACCTTTCCATCTTCTCCCTTTACACCTTACACTACTCCAAAAATCTGTTTGCACAGTCATTCCATTAAGGCAATTAGAGGACACCGTGGGCATCCACCTTGGTTGAACATAGACCTTCGAGAGGTCCTAGGATTGGGTAGGATGCTTACCCAAAATTAATTAACTCCCTCCTACCTTCATCTATCCTATCCTACCATCAAGACACCATTATTACCCTCAAAATTCTTTTGGAACCCCTCCTGTAGCAATGCAGGGTCTCTTGTAGCAATACAAGACCTCTTGTAGCAGCTCCTGCAACAGGTCTATAGCACTGTTTTTGTCAACCTGTTTCACTCCAGACTTCGACCTTATCTTATTTAAGATGAATAATGACCCCTAAATTTTTATTTGATGATTAAGAGAAGCCCTTATACCACTCTAACCTCCTATTTTCCTCAATGTAAAATAGAGTTAGAATTAGTGTTTTTATTCACAAGCATGCTAAAAGTTGATTCTTGATTTTCAATCAAATTTAAATTAGATAAATGATACATGCAAGTAGCTTACTAATTTGATTAAATGTGCAAAATAGAGTAGCTTTACTTCTGTAGATAGACTAGACCTTCCTCTTTCATGCAATGTTAATTAGCATCTACATTTGAATGAATGACATTTTCACTTTCATAGTTAGAATCAGGTTCAATTATGCTTTCATCATAATTTTTCACTACAGTTAAGTTGGAGGAATGGTCTCTAAACACCTTGATATGATGTCATGAATAAGGGTTACATGAGTAGAACCTAACCTATTGTGCATGTAGAACCATCACCTCTAAGTTTTTACAAACCCTGGGTTGATAACTTAAGTTGAGGAGCCCTTGGGAGTTGCAACACTCTTGGTTAAATACCAAGGCTCACCACAATATAAGAGGGAAGTGAAGCACAAAATCTAGTTGTTTCCAAACTCTCTATTAACAAAAATTTTGTTATGTATGTAGCTCATTATAGAGGCACATGAGATAAAGAATAAATTGCAGTAGTTATTGGAACCAGATGTTATTCAACCAAGTACCTCACCATGTGGGTCACCTATTATGTAAAAATTATACAAACATATGTATATCAATGGATTCAATCCGATCAAGCAATGTACTAAAGCTAGATACTGAATCCTTCTACAAATCAATTGCGGAAAATAAACACGATCACCAATCATAACAAGTAATGAAAGAATCAAATCAAATGACAATGCAGATAATTTCCTGAGGAAATATTGCTACTCAAAACCCCTCTATCCTATATTTTATATTCACCATGGAATAATGAAACAAATACAATACACTCTTCTCACAAGAATCTCTTGCACTCTCACAATTGTATCACACTGTCTTGGACAAAATCGACCGACACTTAGCCAATTATCAACCTCTAAATAGCTTGATTTGCTTGCACAATTCATGTGGAATGAAATCCCTATTCTTTAGGAATTTCAGCCTTCCAAAACTGCGGAAGGATCATGGGAAATCCAATGGATGTTTGGTTTCATGCGGGAAACCTACTAATAACACAACTGATAGTTAACATCCCTTTAACCTTTGTCTCAACTGGGTCTACACTGGAACTGACATGTATGCAAATATTAATAGTAAATCATCAGTTGCATGGAAGATCACTGATTGTGAATTAAATAATATTTAATTATGTAGATCTCTCACTAGTGCAACAAACAGTTACAACTAGTTCAACTGACTTTAACTCACCTAACTGAGTTAATCGATTACTCATGCATTAAACTAATGCACCAACTGCAATTTGAAATCCATAACTAATAGAATTATTATGCATGCCCCACCAACCACCCTCAACTCGAAATACATTGACTAACTGATCTTATCACACTCAATTAGCTATTACAAGTGATTATGAGATAAGATTACATTTTATTGTACAATTTAATTAAGGGAAAATTAAATTAGACATTGCATAAATTTAATTAATTAAATTGGGATTCACACTAATGTATCGGTAGGACCTGTGGTCCCACACTAGTGTGTGAGCTACAATTTCTTGTTTGACTTTCAACGCTCCCTCTCAACAAGAAAGGGATTATATTCCACCTTGATCCTACCTCTATGGTATTCGAATTTGCTCCTAGTGAGCGCCTTTGTCAGAATATCTGCATCCTGATCTTCTGTGGGAATGTACTGAAGTAACATAATGTACCTTTGAACACAATCTCTGAGATGGTGATACCGGATGTCTATGTTCTTCGAACTATCATGGAATACCTGATTAACCAAGAGTTTAATGCAACTCTGGTTATCACAATGTATTACCGTCAGATCCATCTGAAAACCAAACATACCAACCAAGATATTTCTCATCTAGATGGCCTCACATGTAGCCTAACTTGCTTCCATGTACTTTGCTGCCATGTATTTTGCTTCGGCTAAACTGAGTGCCACAGATCACTGCTTCTTGTTGTACCAAGAAACTGTTGTCAATCCTATGTTGAAGATCCATCCTGATGTGCTCTTTCTCTCTGATTGACTGCCTACCCAATCTACATCCATGAAGCCGTGAAGCTTCACTCCCTTTGTTCATCTGTACCATAATCCATACTCTGTAGTGCCCCTGATATACCTCAATACATGCTTCACCACCTTCCAAAAGAGCTTGGTCGGCTTAACCATAGCTTGACTCGGTTGGTTAACTGTGTTGATCAGCGGTTGTCATTGATGTCAACCCAAGCAACACCAGGGGCCAACCCAATACTGAATGGGAAGTTTGACCTACAAAATTAATATATTCTGGGTCAATAATTATTTTGATGGTTTCTACTTGTCGAGATGTTTCCATTGATATATGGCACGTCATGTAATTCTTCACGGTTTGAGAGATACTCATGTTTGAAGTTTGTACCCTAGTTAGTGGGCTAAAACACCATGGGGTTGGGGCATGGGTCATTGAGAAGTCATAATTAATATTTTTTAATCTCCTAATATCCCTCCCACATTCACTTGTTGAAGCCCCTCTCAACTTAAGCATTCATATATATTGTGATCTTCATTTCCTCCTTAGGTAAGGGATTCGGCCATCTGAAACAAGTCATCGTGGAATTTTCACTCTAATTTTTTTTTCTACGAAGGCTCAGAAGCTAAAATATTTATGAGGCAAAGCTGAAATCCTGAGGAAGCAGCAGTAGAAATTTCAGATCAAGTTGCGCAATATTTTTGGAGATATGATCTTTGGAAGTAAGGGTTTTTGCAGGCTCCTGAAATTCATCTCAAAGAAGTGACCTTGGTAAATTCGTCGTAACTCACTCTCTGAGTATCGGATTGGAATGCCGTAAAAAGTGATGGATAGTTCACAGTCTATAATTTTCTCTCTATCAATTTTAGAGACAAATGAAGAAACAGTGACATGTGGCACGTCATACAAGTGCGCTCTGCTGAAACAGTCCATAATTAGGGCAATGTGAGAAATTGGGTATAACTCTCTCTTGAAGAATCCAAATTGGGTCAGACCTATGGCATTGGAAAGAAGAATTAGAGGAATACTACAGGACCAAAAATCAGATATTGAGGATCTGAAATAACAGATATGCACCAGATTCAATATCGAGCTCCTAGAAGGCAAGAAAAAGCTAGATCATGTGTTGTCAAGGATTGCAAAGGACCAGACTTTCTACGGCATAAAAGCAAAGAAAGGTGTAGCAGAGAGTAGCATGACAAGATCAGCAACCAAGGTGCATAACAGCAGCAAGAAGTTCATCTTATGAAGTCTCCAAGTGGGCAGCACTGCATACAATCATTGTAAAGGTATTATTATACTTAGTCATTGTAAATACATTATTGTAAAAATTGTACTAGTGTCTATACGCCAAGGTTAGAGGCGATGGTTGTGTCAAAGTTGAGGTTATGGTCTAGTATATCTTCTTCTTCTACATCATTCTATATCATTGTAAAGTGGACCATTTTCCGTGGTACGAGAGTCCATTCTTCTTTTATTCTTCTATAGGGTGGTAGGGTGGTGCTAGGGTGAGTTGTAGCTCATTGGGTGTTGGGGCATCCATTCAGTGACTACTAAAGAATCTCGGGCGTTGGAGCATCCATCCAGTGGGAGCTGGAGAAGAATGCTTTTCTAGATTCTAGGAAGTTGGAGCTTTATTTTCAATTGGAGTTGAAAATAATTATTAGAAAAGCATTAGGTGGTTTTTGTCCCGGAGTAGGCTTCCACCTTAAAAATTGTGTGCATTGTGTTCCTCTTGTTTGCAGCTATCATTGTACAAACACTGATAATAATTGAAGATTAACTAATACTCTAATTGAAAGAAATATTGATTCACCCCCCCTCTCAATATTTCCAACAATTGGTATCAGAGCTTGGTTCCTTCAATAGCAGTTTAACAACTGGAAGGAGGTCATGGAGCATACCAAGAATGGTGTACCTCTATTCAATGAAAATAATTATGCACTTTGGAAAGGAAGAATGGAGGTATATCTCTTGGCGCAAGGTTACAAAGTATGGGACACTGTTCAAAATGGATTTACATCAACCACGAATGAACAAGGTAAGAAGAATTTGGTAGATGATGCAAAAGCAAAGAATATTATTATCAGTGGAATTATTTAATCTGCTTATCATAAGGTGTTGGGTTGCAAAACAGGAAAAAATTTATGGGACAAGCTTGAGAATATATATGCAGGTGACTCAAATTTCAAAGAAGCAAAGCTTCAAATCTATAGAGAAAAATTTGAGCAACTCAAAATGAAAGAAGATTGCAACATTGTTGCATACTTTCAATACGTTGATGAAATAACCAATACTCTAGAAGGATTGGGAGAGATAGTTGATGAGAAGACTATTATACGGAAGATTCTTAGAACGTTACCAGGGAGATTCAACCCAAAGGTATCGGTCTTAGAATACAGTGCAAATCTGGACAAACTCAGCAAAGAGGAATTACATGGAGCTCTCATAGCATATGAAATGAGACTTGATGAAGAAGAGGGTACTTCGCATCTAGAAACTACATTCGTTGCATCTAAGAAAACCAATAAGGATAAAAAACCTTCAATTGAAAATACATGCACTTGCAAGTGTGAAGAAAAGGGAGATGATGAAGAAGGTCTTTCAGATGAAGAATATGCTTACTTCACGAGAAAACTACAAATTGGTAAGGGACAATTCAAAGGTAAACTTCCATTGATATCTTTCAGCTATAATGAGGTTGGGCATTTTGCAAAAAAATGTCCAAAAAAAAGTAATGGCAACTCAAAGAGAAAGAAAGGCTTTAATAAATTCAACAAGCAAGGATCCAAAAGGAACTTTCTCTCTAAAGAAGATAGCTCATCATCCGATGAAGACAATGATAGTGAAGAAGAAGCCAATGAGAGAGTATTGTTTATGGCCAAGCACAATAAACCCAAGCACAATAAGCAAGAGGTATCAAACAACAAAGAAGAAGGATGGACCATAGATGAATTTTATGAGGAAGTAATCAAGCTTATAAAAGATCTCAAGGCGGAGAAGATCCGTTCCAAAACTCTTGAAGAAAAAGTTCAAGGTCTCAAAAATGAAGTTGAAGAACAGAAATGCATTGAAGAGTCACTTCAAAAGAATTTGGAAGAAAGTAACCAAGAAAGGGAAGAATTAGAAGCCCAAGTAGTCTCGCTGCGTGAGGAAGTGAAGAAAGGAAAAACTATCCAAAACTATGCCAACAGCTTAAGGGCATTGGAAGAACTCATCAACAATCAACGATCTTACAATGACAAAACTGGCATCAGTTACAAAGAAGAAGAAGCGGGACCTTCTATAACAAAATACAATGAACCTATGAGATCTGACATGCATGAAGACTTCATTGGACAAGATTCGCAAGAAAAACCTTGGAATACATTTCCTCGACGAAAATTTCTATCCAGGTACCAGCATATTTTTTATGGCTACTGTTATTCATGTGGAAAATTTGTTCATAAAGCTGTAGAATGTCGCACGTACCCTAGGAAAGAATATAATTCCAGGAGATCTATCAAATATGAACCTTCCAGGGCTCAGCGAAATATCAATAGATTTTAACATTTAAGAAATAATATTGAATGTTACAAATGTCGAAACTTTGGACACATAGCCAAAGACTACAGACTTGAAAATCCTCCAGAAAAATCTTCGAAGCCACAGAATGAACGAACATGGAAGAAGAAGAAGAATGATAATTGTGCTCTCGCTCTCAAGGCTCAAAAGAACAAAGATGTGAGGTATGTTGATAGCGGTTGCTCAATGCATATGACTGGAGATAGAAATAAATTTGTATCTCTGAAAGAGAAGAAGGATGGAACCGTGTCCTTTGGAAATGATGGATCTTCAAATGTTATAGGATCAGGTACTGTCACTCTCGGAAGCAAAGATTCTCTAGCCAATAATGTTCTACTAGTTGAAAACATGAATCACAATCTGCTCAGTGTTGGAAAAATGTGTGATCAAGGACACACAATACTATTCAACTCCACGAAATGTGAAATCAGGAAAGGCGTGTATGGTGAAATTATGGCTACAGCAAGTCGAGCTCCAAACGACATGTATGTTCTGGATGAAGCAATTAAAGCATGTCTAATAGCTAAAGAGGATGATACAATAATTGGTAGCAATGATGATCGACTAAGTAAGAATTTTTCTATAAAGGTACAAAGTGATTTCGAGATGTCTTTACTTGGTTGCAAATTGAGCATAGACGACTCATCTAAGGATGTGGATCAAAGGTTGTACAGATCTATGATTAGTAGTCTTCTATATGTAACAACCTCCCGACCAGATGTTATGCAAGCAGTTGGACAAGTAGCAAGATTCCAAGCAGCACCAAAAGAATCACATATCAAATATTCGCCAGCATTGGAATATCTTCGCCAAAAGCTTGGGATTCTCCCAAGTTCTCATTAGATTTTCCTTTTTCAAAATATAAAGGTGGAGTGGAAGTGTGTACAGGTCTGCAGGACGGTTGTGTGTCAGCGCGAGTGGAAGTGTGTACAGGTCCGCAAGATGGTTTTGTTTCAGGGGGGGTTACCCTTTGCCATTGATTTCAAAGGGGGAGAGAATGTTGTAGGAAGAGGTGTCATGATCGCAGGGGGAGTACTTGTGTTGCCATCAATGCCAAAGGGGGAGATTGTTGATTAGCGGTTGTCATTGATGTCAACCCAAGCAACACCAGGGGATAACCCAATATTTAATGGGAAGTTTGACCTACAAAATTAATATATTCTGGGTCAATAATGATTTTTATGGTTTCTACTTTTCGATATGTTTCCATTGATATATGGCACGCCATGTAATTCTTCACGGTTTGAGAGATATTCATGTCTGAAGTTTGTACCCCAGTTAGTGGGCTAAAATCCCTTGGGATTGGGGCATGGGTCATTGAAAAGTCATAATTAATATATTTTAAGCTCCTAAGATCCATCCCACATTCACTTGTTGAAGCCCCTCTCAACTTAAGCATTCATATAGATTGTGATCTTCATTTCCTCCTTAGGTAAGGGATTCGGCCATCTGAAACAGGTCATCGTGGAATTTTCGCTCTAATTTTTTTTCTACGAAGGCTCAAAAGATGAAATTTTTATGAGGTGAAGCCAAAATCTTGAGGAAGCTGCAGTAAAAATTTCAGATAAATTTGCGCAATATTTTGGAGATATGATTTGTGGAAATAAGGGTTTTTGCAGGCTCCTGAAATTCATCTCAAAGAAGTGACCTTGGTAAATTCATCATAACTCCCTCTCTGAGTATCGTATTGGAATGCCGTAAAAAGTGGCAAATATTGCATAGTCTTTACTTTGTGATCTATCAATTTCAGAGACAAATGAAGAAACAGTGACATGTGGCACGCCATACAAGTGCACTCTGCTGAAACAGTCCATAATTAGGGAAATGTGAGAAATTGGGTATAACTCTCTCTTGAAGAATCCAAATTGGGTTAGCCCTATGGCATTGGAAAGAAGACTCATAGGAATACTACAAGACTGAAAATCAGATATTGAGGATCTGAAATAACAGAGATACACCAGATTCAATATCGAGCTCCTAGAAGGCAAGAAAAAGCTAGATCATGTGTTGTCAAGGATTGCAAAGGACCAGACTTTCTACGGCATAAAAGCAAAGAAAGGTGTAGCAGAGAGTAGCATGACAATATCAGCAACCAAGGTGCATAATAGTAGCAAGAAGTTCATCATATGAAGTCTTCAAGTGGGCAGCACTGCATACAATCATTGTAAAGGTATCATTGTACTTAGTCATTGTAAATACATTATTGTAAAAATTGTACTAGTGTCTATCTGCCAAGGGTTGAAGAGGTAGTGGTTGTGTCAAAGTTGGGGTTATGGTCTAGTATATCTTCTTCTTCTACATCATTCTATATCATTGTAAAGTGGACCATTTTCTCTGGTACGAGAGTCCATTCTTCTTTTATTCTTCTATAGGGTGGTAGGGTGGTGCTAGGGTGAGTTGTAGCTCATTGGGTGTTGGTGCATCCGTTCAGTGACTACTGAAGAATCTTGGGCGTTGGAGCGTCCATCCAGTGGGAGCTGGAGAAGAATGGTTTTCTAGATTCTAGGATGTTGGAGCTTTGTTTTCAATTGGAGTTGAAAATAATTATTAGAAAAGCATTAGGTGCTTTTTTTCTCGGAGTGGGTTTCCACCTTAAAAATTGTGTGCATTTTTGTTCCTATTGTTTGCTACTATCATTGTACAAACACTGATAATAATTGAATATTAACTAATGCTCTAATTGAAAGAAATACTGATTCAGCCCCCCTCTCAGTATTTCCAACAAACTGCGTAGCAAATGTCTGATCTGAGGTTCACAAAGTACATCAGTGAACCCACTAGCTACCTGTAGACAGTAGCATCCACTACTTCTCCTAAAGTAGCATCCTCTTTCCTCCAATTTGCTAGAAGAGGAGTATCCATGGGTTTACAGCTCTACATGTGAAACTTACCCAGAATCTCTTTGGCATACTTGCCTTGAGAAACAATTATCTCACCATCCCGCTTCCATATTTCCAAACCAAGGAAATAGTGAAGGATTCCCATGTCCTTAATTTCGAACACCCTTGCAAGATCCTCCTTGCAAGAAGTTATTAGTTGCTCATCACTTGTCAAAATTATATCATCAACATAGAGTACGATAATAAATAGCTTACTATCAACTACAATCTTGTATAGGTTCGCATCAACTTCACTTTTGGTGAAGCCCAACATGGTGAAATAGTTTTCAATCTGAGTGTACCAAGCACGAGGTGCTTGCTTCAGCCCATATAGTGCTCTCTTGAGTCGTCACACATACGACTCACTTTCAAATAACTCAAAACCTTCTAGCTGCTCTATGTACATTTCTTCCTCAATAATTCCATTGAGAAACAGAGTTTTCACATCCATCTGATGAATGCGCCACCCCATCTGCGTTGAGAGTGCAAGGATATATATAATGGAAGAGTACCTTGTGAATTGTGTGAAAGTCTCCTCATAGTCAATCCCCTCAACTTGTGAGAATCCCTGGGCAACAAATCTATCCTTGTACTTCTCCACACTCCCATCCGCTACTTGCTTCACCTTATAGATCCATCTAGATCCAAACACTGATTTTTCGACTGGTCTTGGGACAACTTACCATGCATTGTTCTTAACGATGGATTCATACTCTTCTACCATAGCATCAACCCAAATTGGTTACTACACTGCTTCCTCAAATGAAGATGGTTCTGTCACAATACACTTTCTCATAAGAGCCATGTATCCAGTAAACTTGTCTGGAGACTGTCTCTGTCGGTGCAGTTAAATAGCGGCTCCTACATTCTCTACTACATCAAGTCTCAATCTATCAGATTCTATGGTGCGCCTTCTGTTAGCTCCCTGAATTCAGCAAGATTGGCAAAGTCCGACAGCAGGGAGAACACCGTTTCAACCACTTTGGGATTCTAGGATCTAGCCCTCCTGAATCCGGAGAGGGATCTCTCCAATAAGTGGAAAGATGGATTTGTCTTTGAAGTTTTGTGTAATGATATTAGGCTAGTTATTAAGGCCAAGGGCTTTGTTTTTTTTTTGGATGGTTGAGCATGAATATTATTTGAGTGGAAAATTCTAAATGCAAATAGTTTCAAAGGTGTGAAGTTGCACGCAATCAGAACAAGCTTTGGCCAAAAAGATAGATAATTGTAGGTTTTAGTCCATTGGGCTATGGAGTCATAATAGGGTTTAATTGAAACAACAAGGGGCAAGAGTGGTCCATGGGGCAAGTCATCTATGTCTAAGGATCTCTTTAAAGTTTGATTTATGGAATGAAATGATACAACAAGAAGGGGAATTAAAAAAATGAAGAAAAAAGAGCAGCCCAAGATCTGGTAAGTACTTTGAAACTAGCCAGCTTTTGACATACACTTAAGACAGACATGAAAGTAAACTAGGATCTGGTAAGTACTTCGAAACTAGCCAGCCTTTGATACACTTTCAATAGAAAACATATAAAAACAAAGGGAAACTTGAAGGCAACTGTTGGAGAAGAAACTAGCGGGCCGGGCTCACCACAAATCCTCTCCTAGCTCTGCTCTACTTGGTAACTTTCAAGACAAACACAAAGATAACAAAGAATGGCCTAAGATCTGGTAAGTGTTTCAACACTAGCCAGCTTTCAACACATTCCAAGGGAAACATTCAGACAGTCTTTGGGGATAAAACTAGGACTAGGGCACACCATATCTTCCTTAGTTCATCTCTACTTAACATATACTGAAAATAACATTTAAGAATAACAATTAGCTAAGGCAATAGGACGAGGGAACGCCAGCATTCCTATGCTTAGAACTGAATTAAATCATTCCCAAATAACACAAATTGGAAGGAAACATGTAGATAAAGATTTCCAGTCAGAGAAGTATACTGATATACAATAGGTCCTAACTCTATGCATGCTGTTCTTTATAAGAGAAGATGAACACAGTGAAAACAAAAATAAAACAACAATTCACAATAAGAAATAACATCACCGTCGACATAGACCAGGATCCCATAAATCAGCTTGTATTGATGCTCCAAACCAGTTACAGCTTTAAGTCCAGTGCTTTAGTTTAGCAATCATCTACACTTCCTAGACTAACTTATCTATCACAAGCAGAGCTCCAAGAGCCAGTGAACACTATTTACAGGTAGAAGTCTCAAGCTCAATTACATTTCAAAGTTTAGCAACCAACTCAACCAACCCCTCTCTCATCTTCTCCAATAGTATTTATAGAAGAATGAGGAGGTGAGATCTGATTAAAGATCTCTAAAGATAATTAATACAAACTTAATGACTTCTCGGCCTTTGGGGGGCTCGATGAAGAAGCTTACATGTGTACTGTCTGTATTAATTTTTTACATTTAAGATTAGGCTCGATGGGAGCCCTTATTGAATTGCAAGCTTTGTTTCGAGGATGTAATAACTTCTTGCTAATATTTTTTGCATTAAGTTTCCTTAGCGATTTTAAATCTTTGGCTTAATTTCGAGGTAAATATCTTCGTTTGATCAATAACTTCGGCCTACTGTTTGAATGCTTTGAGGCACGAGGTGGCTTTGTGGTAGTACACGAGAGGAATCAATTGGCCTCTAATGTGGCGGTGGAGGCTTTTCTACACAATGAATCTTTATGATTTTTCTTTAATTACGATTTAATTTGGGGGATTAAGGAAGCACTTTGATAATCAGTACTTAGCCGTAATCCCCAAATTGTCTTCGATCTTCTGTTTCTACCGTGGCAGGTCTTCGACACTGATACTCTTTAATTTGATCAAATAATATTGTGTCTTGTTGATGTGCAGGCCGCGTAGGGCTCATATGGCATCAATGCCTCATGAAACATTGACGAGACGTGGAATTTGAGCCCTGCGAATGGTTTCCTTTGATGAATCAAAGGCATGGGAATCGTCATTCCCAGCCTTTAGCTTTTTCTTTAATATGATGGAAAACCATCAAAACCCTGCAAAATACGAAAAATATTTATAAAATCCTGCGTTTTGTGGGTAAATTGCTTCAGAGGGCGTGGGGAGAGAGCGTGGTTGTTGGATGGCATCATCCAATGGTGAAGATCAACTAAGAGAAGGTTAAAAGGAGAGCAAAGGGAAGAATAAGATGGAACCATCGATCGTGCAATGATCAACGATGGTGATTGGTTTTGATTTAACAGTGTGAAGGAGCCACACTGTTTGAAAAATAAGAGATATGTGAAGAAAATAGAGTTAAAACCTTTATCTTGGAAGAAATATGATCAAAATAACGGCGGGGGTTCGGGGTGAACGTGGGCCATCGGATGAGACCGGCCCACGAGATGGAAGGTGGAGATCACGTGTTAAAACCATCTTGGTGGAAGACGGAGGGCGATGAAACCATGAGGGAAAAATCTAGGTCCGTCCGATTTGGACACGTGGACGGTCCAGATCCAATCGGAGGATCGCAATCGACGAGGGAAAAACAAATGTTAAAAACACACCCGATGAAAAGATCCGATGTGATCAAATGTAGACCATCAATCTTCAGATTAGATCGACAGTGGAAGATGCATCGGGAGATCGCAATCTATAGGCACCAGGCGCGGGCTTAAACCTTTGTATTTTGCCGATGCGATGGAGGAAGGCCAATGCGATGGTGTGATCGGGTCATCGCAATCAGAGGTTTCAAAGAGGCGCTATCAAAAGAAACCTTGAAGAAGTTTCCGATGCAATGGTCAGGGAAAACGCGCTGACCGTTGATGTGTTGAAAGGATCAACGGTGGAAAATGGTTTAAAAATGATGAATGGGCGGAACCCTTTGTAACATAGAAAAAATGGATTTTTCGTGAAATACAAAGGAAAAAGCATCTGGAAGGGCTTATTAATAAGGTTAAGCACCCGATTGCGGGGCTTTGGGTTTTGCGAAGAAGTAAAGGGATCGGGGCTTATATTCAATGGAGCCAATCGGCATCGGAGGTTCTCGCTTTAAACAAAGAAACGCGCCCATCAAAATTTCCGATGCGATAAGCGCCTTCGGGCCTTAAAACTTGGTTCCAGGGTGTGGGCATATGTGGGGAAGTCGTTTTGGATTTTAGCCGAAAGGGGCCTAAACCCATAGTCAAAATACTTCTTTTTTAATGATATTTTCAAGATGTTTAGATGGATTTGGGGGTTTCGGCAGAGTTTAAAAAGGAGTTTTAAACTCTGTAAAGAGGATTTTATGAAGGGAAAAGGGGAAAAAAATGGAAAATAGAGGAATTTCATGGGAATCAAAGGGGAGAAAATGAAGGTTAGTTTTTAGTGGAGGAAGGGGAAAAATGATGATTTTGCAGCAGTCTTTTCTCATGAAATCAACAGAATTTCTGAGTATAAAAAGGAACAACAGTGAACATTTGGACAGAGGCATGAGGCCTTCAAGAGTCTTCAAGAGATAAAAAATTTTAGCAATAAAACTTGTTTCTTGAAGGCTCCAAAAATGATTTAGCCAGCATTTGATATAACAAATTTTATAGCTGGCTAACAGTGGCTCCACTTGGGGATGGTGCCTTCTTGAAGGCATCAAGAACTTCAGACTTGCATTCTCTGGGAGGCTGATCAGTGCCTCATCCATTGGGTTGCCTTTCTTTCTTTGGATGATCTTCTTTTGCTCTTGAAAACATATTAGCAGCCATAAAAACAATGGATCTTTCATCAACAAGCTTTTCTACCTACCCAATCCTACTGATCTAACATTTTTTCTTCATTAGAGTGCACTTGGATTGGAAAACTCTTTTCACAACATTTTATTCTTTTAACAGCAGGAAGTCTAATCTATTTCTAATCCTTATTTCTCCATGGACTCAGTTTAAATAGTTGAGTCCACGTGATTCTCTACCTAATCTACCATCTGTTGGGATTAAACTGTCCAACAGATTTTATTCACTACCTTCTAAAACAAAAATTTAAAAGCATACAAGTCAAGATTGAACAATCTAACCTGATGCTAATCTATGGCATAAAAAATAATCTACACATAGATATTATTTTGCAGAAAATTAAATCAAAATGGAAGGCTTAAGATCTGAAATTTCAAAGCACTTCCTTCATCTTTTTTACAGCTTTGTTTTAACTTTTGTTTGAGTTGTTCTTTCTTTGATCAACTAGTTCAAATTTTGAGCTGATTAGAACCAGATTTACCTCTGTTTTGACTCAGAATTTAAAATATATTGGAGTCAATTCTTGCTAGGAAACTTAGGTTCAGGTTTTGAGCTTGTTTGAACCTTTAATTTCTAGCCTAATCTACCTACTGATAAGCCAAGATTAAACAGTTTGGCAAATTGAATTCACTATCCTATTAGCAGTAAATTTAAAAGCTAATTAGTCAAGATTAGGCAGTTTGACTAACTAGAAGTGTGATTTCAGGAGTGGCATTTAAGCTTGCACACTTTCAGGATTGTTTCTCTTTTTTGGTATGGGGTTGTACCATTATTGTTTTTACAATCATCCCTCTTTTCTTTCTTTCACTGTTTTTGTATTTTTGATTTTCTAACTTTGAATGCAATGGTGGATGAAATATTTATAATGGAAAAAAAAGATAAAAAGGCTTCAAAACACGGCATGGATTAAGAGAAGTAATGCTTAAGCATCCTGCCATTGACAGGACCCCCAAACAATTCTGCTCCATTCAACTCTTGCAGGAAATAGGCATTACTACCAGCAGCTGAATGGATAGAGTAAGGGCCAAGCCATAAGTTGTCAAATTTCCCATGCTTTCCCTTGTCTTCCCTCCTTGATTCCCACTTTAAAACTTTGACCCCAATTTTGAAATTTCTAGCCTTTGTTCTTCTGTCAAAAAGCCTTTTGATCTTTGATACCTTTGTAATACTTTGTGATAAACCTCCTCTACTAGTTTCTTGAAGATGAATCGTTTGATTGATCCTTCTATTCATGTCATTATCTTAGGTTTGCAACTCTTGAATCAACTTCTTTTCTTGGCACACCAAGGTTGGTTGGAAAGATTGCATCGTGCCATACACAAGTTGGTAGGGTGACATTCCAATAGATTTCTTGATGTCAATCTGTGTTAAGTACGTACCTGACTTTGTCGTCGCAAGACTTCTATTTTTCCTCCAACGAGTTTCTTGATTATGTTCACCAAACTCTTGTTTGAGGATTTTGAAAGTCCATTACCTTGAGGGTAATAGTACGTGGAATTCCCCCAACGTTGTTCGATATACGTGACGGAAATTCAACCATTTTATTTGATCCAAATGTTGCTACATTATCGGTGATGATCTTGGTAGAACTGACCAAAGCTAGAGTGAATATTATTCTCCACTGAACGTTTCATTCCACGGGAATCATTGGCTTGCCTACAGGGATGGCTTCTATCCATTTAGTGAAGTAGTACGTGGCCAATGACAATCCCATCATCTTCGTAGAAGATGGTGGATGGATTTCTCCTATGAAGTCAAGTCCCCACTGTTGAAAAGGGGCTTCAACAGTGATTGGATGCAGAGGCAAGGGTAGTAGCTTCCTTTTGCCTTCGAAAAGTTGGCACTTATGGCAAGCTATGATCATCTTGTGCACATTATGAAAAAGAGTAGGCTAATAATAACCAGCCCTCAAAATTTTGTTGGTTGTTGTGTTCCAGTATAAGTGGCCTCCACACTCCCCTTCATGGAACTCGTGCTTAACCTTCTCTGCATTATACTTAGGCAAACATTTAAGCAATATACCACTTGCATTTTTCCAATAAAGACATTTATCTACAATGCAATAGTTTACAACTTTTAACTTTAGAAACCTTGCCTTTGTTTTTGTCAAACTAGGAGGTGTATTCAAATTAAGCAAAACATACCAAATATCAGTATACTTAGAGGAATTCATAAAATGTTCTTCAACAATGGGAGTTGAGATTTCCTCTGGTTCATCTACAGCATTAATCATATTAATATCAAGAACTTCAAAATTGGTTTCAGCCATCAACCTAGCTAGACCTTGGCCTTTGATAAGTTTAGTGGGTTTTATCTCTAAATCATATTCAAGGATAACAACAATCCACTTACCCCTCTTACCATCTGGGTCCTGTGTTAGAATGTCTTTCACAACTGAATTTGGGACAAAGGCAATGATGTGTGAATGAAGGATGTATACTCTGAAGTCTTTCAAAGCTTTAACCAAAGCAAAAGCTTGCTTCTCCATAATGTTATACTTCAGAGGGGCATCCCTCAATGCCTTGCTAAAGAATGCAATAGGCTGCTCTTTTCCTTGTGGATTTTTCCGTAAAAGGACAGCAGCTATGGTATGTTTTGATGCAAAAGAAAAAATATAAAAATCTTTTGAAAAATCAGGACTTATTAGAACCGGTGTTTTGGTTAACACTTGTTTCACCGGCTCAAAGGACTTCTTTTCTTCCAAGGTCCATTTTACCCCTTGCTCCTTCTTCAGCATGTTTGTAATGTTCCTGAGGAGCTCAGCCAAGTTGGGAATGAACCTTCTCAAGAAGTTAATCTCTCTAATGAAATATTGCAACTCCTTGATGTTTCGAGGATGAGAGATTTGCAATATGGCCTCAATCCTTTTTGGATCTATCTTAATACCCTCTTCTGAAATAATGTGCCGAAGAAGTTTACCTTCTTGGAGCCCAAATAGTGTTTTCTTAGGGTTTAAATATATCACAAACTTTCTGCATTTCTTGAAAACTTTTCTTAAGTGTTCTAAGCGCTCTTTATCTGACTTTGAAAACACAGTGACATCATCAAGGTAAATAATGATGAAGTAGCCTAATTCTTCTGAGAATGATATGTCCGTGGCTCGCTGAAAAGTTGCTCCAGCATTTATTAGACCAAAGGGCATTTTCACATACATGAAATTTCCCCAAGGTGTAGTAAACGTTGTCTTTAATCGATCATCAGGGTGGACTAAAATTTGATTGTACCCTGAAAAGCCATCAAGCAAAGAAATTCTTTTAGACCCTACCATCCTTGTAAAATATGATCCATCTTAGGTAAAGGGTAGTTGTCTTTTAATGAAGCTCTGTTTAAGTCTCTAAAGTCTATACAAAGTCTGATCTCTCCAGTTTTCTTCCTAACTGACACCAGATTAGACACCCACTCAGAATATCTAATAGGGACAATAATACCAGCTTCATACATTTTCTTGATTTCCTTCTCAACCAAAGGCAACTGAACAGGGTTAATTCTGCGCAGTTTCTGTTTGAATGGTTTTTGGTTTTCCTTGAGAGGGAATTTGTGTTGTATTATTTCAGTGTCATAGGATTTAAGATCTTCGTAACTCCACACAAAAACATCAGAAAAATTTTTAAACAACTCTATGTACTTGAGTTTAATATGAGCTGGTAAAGTCATAGACAGTTTGATCATCATAGGTTTCAGCTCATTGCCTATATTGCACTCTTCCACTTCAGTCTCTACAGGCTCCAGTTTAGGCTTCTTGGCCACGTCATTAAAATCAAACAACTCTTCTAAGGGGGCCAGACCCTTAGGCAAACTGTGATCTTGGGACTGCAGGGTTTCTAACTCCCCTGTTTCTAACTCTATAGTCACCTCTGTTTTTTTTTAAGTTTGTTGGATAGTAGATTTATATTAACAAGCTTAGGAGACGGTTCTTCTTCACCAAGAAAATTTTCTTCACTGCAGTCTGTTTCATAATCTAAGTCCAAACTGTGTAGTTCGAATTCATTTCTGAAATGCATGAAGTCTTCTATTTTTTTGTCCCCGTCGAACACCTGCCAATATTTTTCGTTGTCAGGAATGTCTGGTCTGAATTTTATCTGAGTTGTGCAGTATTTGGTGTCATATGGCATTAAGCATGTTCTAGCTGCGAAAGCTAGACTGTGGGCTGCATTATTTCTTTTTCTTGGGACAAAAATAATTTGGTACTCCACAAAACTTTTTAAAAGTTCCATGACATCATTTCAGTAGGCCCTAAGTCTGGGATGATTAGCATTGTACTCCCCATTGACTTGCCTAATGATTAACTCAGAATCCCCATGCACTTTAATTTTGTTGGCTCCTAACTTTTTCAACAAACATAAGCCTAAGAGAAGGGATTCATATTCCGCTATGTTGTTAGAACACTGAAAGTTTAATTTACAGGAAATGCTTTCTGTGTGGTTTTTTTCAGTGTTGCAGATCCAGACACCTGCACTAGCGTTAGTTCTAGTGCATGACCCGTCAAAATACACACTCCATAGAGGACTATTTTCAGTTCGTCCGTTTGGTGTTTGTCCTTTTCAACTAAAGCGCTTTCAGATGTTTCTTGAATATCAGCACTTACTTGAATTCGTTTTAATTCCTCTGGTTTCTCGTTAAGCTGAGGAATGCTTTCTTGACCATCAAGGTTAAAAATCGATGGACGTATGATTTTTAGTTCAATACCTGCGTTTGCTTCGATAAAGTTCAAGGGTTCAGCAAACTGTTTAGACGTTTCTATGGTGTTTACCTCCTCCTCTATATCGGCCATTAACTCTGTTAAAGTTACTTGTTCATCCAATATTTCATCATTAAGAAGAATAAATGATTCAAGGCCTGTGTTTACAGAATATAGGGGAGAGTTTTGCGGTCTGTCTTGACTAGTAACCATGTACTGCATATGGGACTCCCTGTAAAGTCTTCTGGTCTGATTGAAAACAGGGATGGTCACATAGGTCATGTCCATCTACATAGTCCCTTGTAACTTAGCCACCCAAGACCTAGATAATAAGATTCCATACTTTGGGGGAACATCAGCCACAAAAATATCGATGACTAAGCATTTGGCTGGAATCTGTGCTAAGTTAACGCAGAGGTCTTTGATTAATCCTAAACATTTTTCTCTGCTTGAGTCAAAGGAGTAAAGATCTTTATAAGGTCTGGTGATTTCTAGACCCAGGCTCTCCATCACAACTTTTGACATTAAATTGTGAGAGGTCCCTGAGTCATGCATAGCATTATGAAAAATCTTGTCATGAACATTTAAACTTACATAAAAGGGAGGAACCGGTCCCTCTTGATATCTACCTTCAATCTTAGGACCAAAAATTAGCTCTGGTTGGTCATCATTAAGATTGACTATGTCATTATTCTCTTCAATGTTTAAAGCCTTCAAAATTTGGGTCCTATATACATTCTGGGTAGCTAACTCAATCAAGGGGATAGAGATTTTAATTTTGGAAATTTCCTACTCTAGGCTGATAGGAATTTGACTCTTTGAAGAACTTGTCTCGGCCTTATTAGCTACCAGTCTATCAGCAACATCAGCTTGCTGACTTGTTCTATTTACATTTGACAAAATTGTTTTCATAGGAGTACTAGCTGAAGTGTTAGTACTCTTAAGGTCCGCACTCTGTTTTGTAACATTTTGAGTGTCTTTCTCTCTACCTTTATCAGAATTTACAGCTACTATTTTGTCCTTTTGTTTGACAACTTTAGGCTTGGTTGCAGTGTTGTTTTGTGAAGATTTGTTAGAGGTTTTATTGTTGGGAGTTTGTTGACTAGTTTTGCTTCTAAGGTCATATTCTCTTTGAGACTCTATGATGACATTTTCCATGTCTTGATAATAATTTTCATCATTATATCTTTTGTCATCATAAGGTGTATAAAGACCTTTTTTTCTATCATAATGAATCTCAAGGTCATCATTATCTACCCCCAGCATGTTGATCTCATCTTCCTCTGTTATTTCATCTATTTCCTCAACCTCACTTACATAGTTTTGATGAAAGGGAGGAGTGATCTGTTGATCATCTTCCCTAGGTCTATTTGGAGGTTGGTTCCTTCTAAAATTCTGATTTTGGTTCTGGTTTCTATTTTGAGGAGTAGTTTGGTTTTTCTTGTGCTCTCTTAATTATGCTCATCTATTTCATCATCTCCTCCATCATTATCTCCATCTTTGAGTTGGAATTAGAAGGTGTGGATTCCTCTCTAAAAGATACTCTCTTCTCATTTTTCATTCTTGCTCTTTTCTCCATTAAATTTACTTCCATAGCAAGAGCTCCTTTTTGCATATCTTCAAGAGTTGCAGGATCTCTTTCTCTTAGCTGATAGGCCATCTCAGGGTCAAAACCTTCAGGAAACTTGTTTAGAGCTGAGCCTTGTGGAGTTTTTAGATCTAGGGAAAGTGCATTATATACACTGTTAAATCTGGTACAATAAGCTTGTACACTTTCCCCAGTGTTTATTTGGAGGTTCTTGTAATCAGAAAGGACTTGGAGAGAATTCTTCTTTACTTCCCATTTGTTTAAGAATGTTTGATGGAAGGCTTGGAGATCATTGATACGATGGGGGGTTAAGCCTTTAAACCATTTTCTTACTTATCCCTCCAGACTCTGAGCAAATAATCTAAGCTTGACAGAATCATCATCAATTTAATTTCTGTCAAAGTAGTCATTCATCTTATCCACATGTTGAGATGCCATTGTAGCATTACTAGCATCATATAATGGAATTTTGGTCTGATAGTCCTGTGGAAGATTGACTAAGGGAACAGGAAGGACTAAGGGAGCATACCATGTTGCCATGATACGCGGTGGAGGTGGATTTACAAGAGGTGGATTAACAAAAGGTAAAGTGGGTTGAAGTGGAGTGGTTTGGACAGTGGATGTAGGGTGAAGAGATGTGGATGGACTAGGAATAGATTGCTGAGCTGATCTTGGATGAGAAACACCTAAATTGGAAAGGGAATGTAAATTAGGTGGTGTTGTTTCTCTATTACCAGGATGTTCACTTGTTTCAGGAGATGAAAGTGAAGACTTGGAATCTAGCTGAATTATATCATCAAATGACCTAGTTATAAAGGGATTTATTAAGTCAACTTGTGATTGTTGTAGAGCTAAAATATTTTCAGGAACTGAATTAGCTCTCAAGGGTGATCTGAAAACAGTTGATAATTTAATCCTAGGAGACTTCCTAAAGATACTTTTCGGGTTATCAACTATCTCTGGCGGGTTCGGGTCAGGATAGGCTCTAGTATGAATCTTTTTAGGAGCCACTGTGCTATGTTTTTCAGACCCAAATAAACCAGAAAAGTTCAACCAGGTATGACAGTCTTTAAAAGGTCAACTAATCTATTTACACAAATTTTAATCCTACAGTCCTCTAACTGAGTTTGAATGATGTTATAATAATAATGGTTCTTCCCAGTGGAGTCTTAAGGTCTATTGAAGATTGTGGAGTCGCCAAGTGGAAGTTTTTAGCTCTGTTGGAGGTAAAAGGTTTTATGGTCCACCACCATGTTTATTGGATTCCAATCTGAAATATTTTTGGGTTATCTGAGTTATTTTTCAGTTGTGTGGTTTCTAAGAGTGTCCTAGATCTATTTCACAACTTAGCTACAGTTATGAGACAAAGAGAGTCTACTCTTATGGCTAATCCAGCTGATTTTTCAAGGTTAGATAAAGACTTATGAGAATCCTAGGGTTTGCCTAGCTTGTCACTGATTCAAACAATTTTTACCATGATTACCATTACTTGGTAGTGCTTGAAAAGGCCGCTTTTTACTCACTGCACAATGTTTTTGAATTAAAGGTCTCTTGAGGTCTTAAAGGTACCTGGGCCGAAAAAATACTCAAAATTCCCTAGCGAAGTCGCCAAAAATGTTAGCTCCCTGTAATCAGCAAGATTGGCAAATTTCGACAACAGGGAGAACACCGTTTCACCCACTTTGGGATTCTAGGATCTAGCCCTCCTGAATCTAGAGAGGGATCTCTCCAATAAGTGCAAAGATGGATTTGTCTTTGAAGCTTTGTGTAATGATATTAGGCTAGTTATGAAGGCCGAGGGATTTGTTTTGTTTTTGGATGGTTGAGCATGAAAATTATTTGAGTGGAAAATTCTAAATGCAAAGAGTTTCAAAGGTGTGAAGTTGCAAGCAATCAGAACAAGCTTTGGCCAAAAAGATAGATAATTGTAGGTTTTAGTCCATTGGGCTATGGAGTCATAATAGGGTTTAATTGAAACAACAAGGGGCAAGAGTGGTCCATGGGTCAATTCATCTATGTCTAAGGATCTCTTTAAAGTTGATTTATGGAATGAAATGATACATTAAGAAGGGGAATTTAAACAGATGAAGAACAAAGAGTAGCCCAAGATCTAGTAAGTACTTTTAAACTAGTCAGCTTTTGACATACACTTAAGAAATATATGAAAGTAAACTAGGATCTGGTAAGTACTTTTAAACTAGCCAGTCTTTGATACACTTTCAATAGAAAACATTTTAAAACAAAGGGAAACTTGAAGGCAACTGTTGGAGAAGAAACTAGCGGGCTAGGCTCACCACAAATCCTCTCCTAGCTCTACTTTACTTGGTAACTTTCAAGACAAACACAAAGATAACAAAGAATGGTCTAAGATCTGGTAAGTACTTTCAAACTAGCCAGCTTTTAACACATTCAAAGGGAAACTTTCAGACAGTCTTTGGGGATAAAACTAGGACCAGGGCACACCATATCTTCCTTAGTTCATCTCTACTTAACATGAACTAAAAATAACATTCAGGAACAGCAATTAGCTAAGGCAATAGGACGAGGGAACGCCAACATTCCTATGCTTAGAACTGAATTAAATCATTCCTTAATAATACAAATTTGGAAGAAAACATTCATATAAATATTTTCAGTCAGAGAAGGGTACTGATATACAGTAAATCCTAACTCTATGCATGTTGTTCTTTATAAGAGAAGATGGAAAAAGTGAAAAAAAAAACAAAATAACAAGTTACAATGAGAAAAACATCGACATCGACATAGACCAGGATCCCATAAATCAGCCTGTATTGATGCTCCAAACCAGTTACAACTTTAAGTCCAATGCTTTAGTTTAGCAATCATCTACACTTCCCAGACTAACTAATCTATCACAAGCAGAGCTTCAAGAACCAGTGAACACTATTTACAATCAGAAGTTTCAAGCTCAAGTATATTTCAAAGTTCTGCAACCAACAATTTCTCATCTTCTACAAAAGTATTTATAGAAGAATGAGGAGGTGAGATCTGATAAAAGATCTCCCAGGGTAATTAATACATACTAATGACTTCTCGGCCTTTGAGGGGCTCGATGAAGAGGCTTACATACGTGTCCTCTGTATTAAATGTTTTACAATTAAGATTAAAGCTCGATGGGAGCTTTTATTGACTTTTAGGCTTGTTGAGGAGGTAAATCCCCTCTGCGGACAGAGGCGATCCCTACTAGCCCAGCAGGGGTCTAGCAACAAACAAACAATGCTATGACGCAAGCTCCTAGTTACGAAATGAAAGACTTGGGATAAGAGCCTACCTCGGATTCCAACGCTAGATCCGAAGAAGAAGATGCCCCCGTCCTTCAGCCCCGGCGGATCACAATCCTTCCACGATCTCCGGGTGGACGAACACTGCACACGAAGAGACGCAACAGTATACATGCATAGGAACCAGCATACGTAACTAAATATCGGTCGTAAAAGATATTACTCGCATTAACATGATTGCAAAAGGAGTGGAACCATAATCATAGTCATCTATTAAAGTGATAAACGAATAGAAGTTACAACCGAGTTCGACGTCGCGGCTCTCCTTCGTACGGGTCTCCGTTGTCCACGTCTCGCAAAGCTCGCCAAGGAAAGGAAACCTCTCCGGAGTCTCGTAACAATGATCTCCTTGCTTAATGGGCCTTAAGGGAAAGAAGGGATTCTTTACGAGCACAAAGGCACTTGGGAAATAGGGAGATGCAAAGCTTCAGACACTTTCAAGACTAGCTTGCCATGGATCTCGAGCAAGCTTATATAGATGGGGAAGGAGGGAGTTGGGATCCCTATTATTATGGGATTGGCCCTATCAACAAGGAAGGTTCCATAGAAGGTGGCAAAACTACTTCCCTTCCATAGAACTCCCGTGAGCCAAACCTCCCAACTCAAGATAGGCGAGTGGTTGTGAGTTTGTTTGAACTCAACTTCCGCCATCCATATATAAAAAACGGTCCCTAAAATGGGTGGCGCGATTGTCGCTCTATGACAGAAGCGCCGAGTGGCGCGACCTCTTGCGTGATTTCCCGAGTGGCGCGATGCTGAACCTGTCTACCCCGCGCCAATGCAAAAAGAGCTGTTTTTTCATGGATTTTGCAAGGAGATGTCTCAAGGGGAAATGAAGCTCATACTCGTGAGGGATGCAATGATGATGTTTTCAATGCATGGCAGGGTGTTCACAGGTCACATTATGGGTCCTCCATTGTGCGGGACGGGGAATGGTAGGGATCGGTGACAAATTACTCGTGTAGGACGATGCCCCCCTAAAGCATGAGGCCCGAGAGAGAGAGGGGTGAAATGCTTTACGAGAACATGTCCAGCGAAAGGCCCGCCGTCGGAAAACTCGCACGGACAGTATACAATCGATATCTCAAGTACATGATGTATATATATGGTATGGACGCGGCCATCCGAATGCAGTATGCTATAATCCGGATCCGAGTATGGGGCGCGGCCCATCCAACTAAGATCAAACAAATAGACTCGGTATGGTCGCAGCCATCCAATTATTGAGTCACGTACATAATGACAATAATCCACAATCGCGACTCGCATTACAACGAGACACAATCCAGGGGGTCTTGCGCTCCATCTCGACAAACAAGTACAAGTTCTAGCATGCGAATGTGTGAGTCGATGTCGAACATGCAAGAACATCATCCGATTACCGACCAATGATGGAAGCCGTTAAATGACGCTAGGGAGAAACCACCAATAATGACGATGGTTCTCAAGGTACTACGGGTACAATCCACGGCGTGCGAATAAATGAGCCGACGTCGAACACCCGCAGAATCATCCCGATCGGAGGCCAATAATGAAAACCTCCGTCGAATGCGACGAACACCGCCATTAAGGCATGCGAGGCTCCAAGGTACCATCGGAGTCTCTAGACCAACTTCCCGGATAATGAGTTGAAGTCGACAGGAAGTGACCTTGATCGAAGGTGGACCATAATGATTCCCACATCATCGACACGAGACGAGAGGAACATAATGTTTTGTTGTGAATCGGGGCCATATGAGAAACGAGAGGAAGGTTGATATTCGCAGAGCCAACTTCTCTTGAACATATAAATGGCACGACAATGGACTTGGCGATGATTTGACGTCAATCGGATCAAAGGTCATGGCGACGTAGGCGATGAACGGATGAGAGGTCAAAAGAGATTACCCAAACCCATGGAAGCAAAGTGAAGCAACGAGATGAGATGTCCCCAACCCGACACGAATGCGACAAGTGCCATGTTCAAGAGCGACATCTGCAACGACAACGACGATGGTTCCATTTTTTTCCCCCACCATTTTCCGGCGAGTACCCCCAATTATTTTTGATAACAAGCTTGAAGGGGATAGCATATGCCTGTGATATAAGTCCGCCCTTCCGGCGAATCCATCCTAGTGCATTTAACGAGTACTAGGAAGGAGAAACTCGGAGAACGTCATCGCGACGGAATCCAATGTCATCGTGGTTTAACGAGTCCGACAAAGGAAGAACTCGGCGTCTTTTCATGTTTAGAGAGTTTGAAAAAGACAGCGAAAAGAAAACTCCACGAGTCCCTTTTCGTAAATAATTCCCCGAATCCGAAAAGGTAGAAAACAATATCCCGGAAAACCTCCTAGTCGCGATAGGCTAGGGTATTCCTTTTTCGTAATCGATCCACCCTCGGCCCGAAAAAGGGTTAAACTTATACCGGGTGAATGTCGATTCGTGTCCATTTAACGAGATCGAAACGACAAGGGCCTCTGCGATCTTTTCATATTTAGAGAGTCGAGAAAAAGAGCCGAAAGATGACTCCGCAGTGACTTTTTCGTGTATTTACCGAGTCCGAAAAAGTATAAAATACAACTCGTTTCCACCTTCTAAGTCGCAAAAACTCTGTCCTTTGCACATACCCAACAAGCGTAAAATCCATTTTCGACATAATACATGCAAATATTTGACAAGAAATAACTTTAAAAACTCATTTTAACGTCGAAAAGTTATAAATATGTCCAATGGTAAAAAATGAAATTACTTTTTTACTATTTACCTTGTGGAGAGTAGCAAGTGGTCCATTTGGAGCGAAGTCTTCGATCGGCGATTGCGGCCGATCCGAGCAACCATTCGGCGTCTCGTCCGTGGCCGAGTAAGAGGCGCTCCTTTCTCTTTCTTTCCATGTATTTTTTAATGAATTTCCCTTAGAAATCAGCTCTGTAAGGGCACTCTTGAATTTTTAGGGCCGGCCCAAGTGGCGGCGACGGCATCGGACCGCGCGCCATCGAGCTCTTTTTATCAAAGGGCTCGCGCCACGTGGCGCGACCGTCGACTAAAACAAAGTCGGCGCCAACGGCGCAACCCAAATTTCCGCCTAAAAAAACCCTCTATTATATGCCAAATTCTTGAATTTTTAAGCTTACGGAAGATCTAATCAAGGGCTTTTGAACCATGTGAATGCGAGATAAACGATCAGTAATGGCAATTGAATGGAAGGAACGGGAACACGGAGATGAGGACGAAGAGGCCATGCAAAATGAGAATTGCATGAACGCTCTAAGGACCTGTGGCCTAAAGAAATTCTTCCTCACGCCATGCTTACGAGCTCGCCACCGAGCTCCTCCAATATTTGATCAACCTCTGGGATGAAAACGACCGGGTATTCGAATACGAGACCAGGGTGTTGGAATTGGAGGTCACCGACATTTACTTTATTACTCAGATTATCCCGCGAGGGGTCCAATCCCTACATGCGACCGGGGAAGCGGACCATCGGGGGAGAAGATGGAAGAAGTAATGGCGCGGGTGTGCCGTGGGGCACAAACAGAACGAGGGAGTAAGAAGGTGTACATCTCGACCATCCCCGACCTAGCACCGAGAGTCGTACTCCACACCATTACGCGGGCCGCCGGACCGCGAGCACCGCACGAGGCTTCAAAGGCTCAACTCTTACGGCCTCGAGATGCATGGGTCCCCGATCGTATGGTCAGGCAGCGCTGTCACCATTAACATGAAAAGGCGGCTCACAAAATGCAAAAAGGGCAAACTAAAGCGGTTTGGGTATGGTTCCATCTTGGTGTCGTTCATGTCGGAACGCATACCAACCTTCCGCACAAGAGGCCCCCGTGACGGAGTCGAGCACCACGAGAGCCGAGAATGGCTCGTCGGGCGCACCGATGCCCGCATGATCCGGAGGCGGGCAACGAGATGTCCGGGAAGCCCGAGTTCTTCGGATGGATACGGCGCCAAGCGATCGTTGTGGAAGAATTGGCCCTATGCGGGAACCGACTTTACGGGGGACCGGATCTCCCGCTACCGTAAGGAGACCATCGGGACGAAGAGCTGAGTAAGACCTCATATTTTTGATTTTATGTTTATATGATTTTTTATTAATACACGGTTGTCTTAACACAAATATACATGCATGCGGATGTAGGACACCGAGAGACCCGACGGGATGTCTCTATCTTCCGAGGATACTGACTCGCCCCACGAGATCCGGGGGGAAGGTGCGGAGGAGGGGACACTGGTTCGAACCTTGAGGGGATCGTTCATGGGATCCCGTACTATGCCCGACTCGTCGAGATGTACCACCCTTTGGAGTACCCAGGCGCCATACGGTGGGAGTCCCAAATCGGCTCCACCGAATCACGAGGCGGCTAGTGCGTGCGTAACGTGCTATCATGAGCACCATGCTAGATTAGTCTCTAGGATTTAGCCACACCTATTTTTTGAGAGACTTAGTGTCTCTGGGATGTATTAAGACACTTATGTATATTTTTTGAGTTTTATGTGACACACTTCTATGTAAACATTTCGATGCTATATATGCATATCTATTTTTCGGATGAGTCTTCTTTACATGTGATGATGATTTATAAATTGCGCAAATGTCTATCTAACACCAAATTTGCTACGTATCCTGCTAATGCATTCAAATGTCTCGGGTATATGATGATATGTAATATATTCAAAACTCCTTTCCGGTAATCGAATACGCAAATACAATCGTAAAATGGACTGAGTTTCTTCACACGAATAGTGCCCGTTAATTTCGCAACACTACAAGTCGTGAATCTGGGCACACGAGCAATTCACGGATACCAAGGTTTATTGCCTCGGTTAATAATTCCAACACGGCGCTATATTCCGCGATATTGTTCGTGGTACGCCCCTAAACAAACACCTTGTAGGTCGATCAACTCACCGACGAGGATCGTAGATTACCCAGGCTGCAGAAGACAGATTCTCGATGCTGCGGGAGGCACTGATCCCGCGAAACCAACAAATGGATGAGTAGACATCCGCACAACCGAGAAGACCCGATCAGCGAGAAAGACGTTTACAAAGCACACCACACCATGCACACAAATGACAATCACACACCTATGTACACACACACACCAAGAAATCATTTCGTGCGTAGTATTTCTTGAGGTACGACCCATTTGGTCGCGCCTAATGGAACTCCTTCGTAGTCTATAAGTTCATAGGCCCCATTTTTCAAAACACGTTTTACTATATAGGGACCAGTGCCACATGGGTTGGAGTTTACCGACACCAAGCTTATCATGTGCTCGATCATACAAGAGGACTAGGTCTCCTTCAATAAAAAGAACGGGGAGAAACGATTGATCAAAATGCGATTTGACCCTCTTCTTTTGTGCTTCGATGATCAAAGCGACTAGACGACGGGTTTCATCCAACCGTTCAAGATACGGAAAACGCTCTTCCTCGGGGAGAAGTGTCCCAAGTAAAGAGCTCCACGGCCTAACTTAAGCGAAGGAATTTCACATTCAACCGACAAAGTAGCTTCCGGACCGTACACCGCTGGAATGGTGTGAATCCGGTTGCACTTTTCGCGATGTTCGATACGCCTACATGAGCCGAGAACAGCTGGAGATGCCAACCTGATTTATGAATCCCAATCTGTTCGTTGAAGCATAGTGACCAAAACCTTGTTCATCGCTTCAACCCGACCGATTAACTTGAGGGTAGTATGGCGTTGAGTCTGTCGTGACGCGGAGCCCAACGCAGTGTCGGCTCCGCCATCATGTAATCACGGAAATGAGTACCGTGATCGGTGACGATAGCTTCGAGGGACCCCGAATCGTGCAATAACATGGTTGAATAAAAAAGAAGCGACCGTTCTTCCGTCGGCCAAAGATGTAGGCATCGCCTCGGCCCACTTAGTGAAGTAGTCGACGGCGACGATGATATACGCATGCCCCCGGCCGAGTGAGGGTTACACGTCATAAAATCTACGCCCCATTTCGCGAAAGGGCCGACGGTAATAACGGGATGCAAAGGCAACGGCGGCGCGCGCATCTTGCGCTGAAAAAATCCGGCACGGATGGCATTTTCTGGACTGCGGTGATGCAATCCTTGAATATAGACGGCCGTAAGCTAACCCGCCCTCGAATATTTTGGGCGGTGGCATATCCGGACATGTGTCCACCACGAGCGCCATCGTGGCGATCATTCAAGACTTTCTCGGCCCTCGTCCGAAGGTAAGGCATCGTCGGAGCATCGAATCTACTCCAAATACGATATAGGGTATCTCCCACTATGCGGTAGGGGTTGGGGACCCGGTGCCGAATCCGACGGCGTGCGCTTTATCCAACTCGGACCGGAATGTCGCGGTCCGAAGATACACTATGATGTCCCCGTACCAAGGATCACGAGTATCGATAAGAAACAACATTTCGTCGGAATATGATCTTCAGTGTGTTCGGGAAGAGAGTACGTAGGGAGCGAACATATCGAAATCCGCAAAGACCGGTGATTTAGTTGATTTGGCGGTGGTGAACTCCAAATCAAACTCCCTGCAGGATGACGATCCATTTGGAGTACTTGCCCCTGACAATTGTCCGGAAAGAATATATGTCATGGGGGTTGCGATACGAAACCACCGTGATCGTGCGCAAAAGGATGTAATGGCGGAAGCGGCCGTACGAGCGTGTACGGCTGCTAAGGCCAACTTCTCAACATGTGCATAACGCGTTTCCGGGTCGAGAAGGTTCCGAGAAAGGTAATAAACAACATGTTCATCACCGTTCTCGTCATCCCGCACCAAGACCATGGCGATGGTGCTTAATGCGGCGTGCTAGATACAAAGTAAAGTCGCGGTGGTAGTTCTGAGGACGAAGCAATGGAGCATTGACTAGCAATGTCTTCGACTTCTCAAAGGATTCTTGAGCGATTTCGTCCCCAATGAAAGGGAACATTCTCGCTTTAACAAACGAGTGAATCCTTTGGCCACCTCGGCGTAATTCGGGATGAAGCGCCTAAGAAAAAGTTCGCTTTCCCCGAGTACTCGCTAGCGATAAAGGGAGGAGGGTGACGGGAGATTTACAATGGCCTCAACCTTTAGAGGGTCGAGGCGAGTCCGAAATCTTTCGAGACTATAAAGCCTAAAAGACGGCCGAGTCGACGCGAGAAGACGCACTTATGAGGATTCGACCCCTAATATTGTAGCGTTCGCGAGCGAAGAAATATCCGCGAAGATGCTCCGGATGATCCTCTCGCTTACCCGAATGAGCGAGCAAGTCGTCCGGATAAGGGCTGGACAATATGGCGAATATCATGAAAAGCATATGACATAGCACGTTGAAAACGTGGCGCCGGCGTTCTTTAAGCCGAACGGGGAGTTTTTTTATATGCAAAAAGTGCCCCACGGACGGATGAATGTGGTCTTATGTTGATCCTCGAGTGCAATGTTAATCGGGTTGTAACACGAGAAACCGTCCATTAAGGGAGTAAATCTCACTTCGGGCGCAATCGTCGATAATCCGATCGATAAACGGAGTGGGATAATTGTCCCTAGGACGGGCGCGATTGATATCGCGATAATCTCACGTACTCGAATGGTACCCTGCTTTTTATCGAAACGGGGACGATATTGGACACCCATTCCGTAAGGGGGATAGGATAAATAAACCCCGCGTTCGAAGTTTTTCAACCTCTCGCCTGATAGCGGCGGCTTTCGAGGATGCATGGGGACGCGAGACGTTGGCGCACGGGTTTCGCACTGATAGGTTGGAATTTCGTGCACGACAATACTAGGATCAATTCCCCGGCATTTCCTCGTAGGACCATGCAAAGACATCTACTCGAACTCTTTGAAAAGTTCCGTATAGACTCCGAATCTCTTCGGGAGAACAGAGTCACACCCACATGAATGTTCTCAACAATCCCCGGTTTGACAGAGATGTTGATAGGAACCGTTTGAGTAATGTTACTCATATTGCCTTCCGAAAAGACCTCATGCGTCGAGATCGGTGTTTGAAGAGGAGGGGAAGGAACTCGAGTAGCATAGCGCTCGAGACAATCCGTCATTGCCCCCCAAGCTAGGCATAAACGAGGAACGATGATGCCCATCGCCCCAAGGTAGCTCCTCCGAGAGACATAGTTTCAGTATAGCCTCATCACGAGGGAAAAGTCTCTCTAAGAGGATCGGGACGAATCGCTGGCCAAGCCAGGGGGATTGTGAGTAGACGTCGAGAGCCATGCTCATCGGAGCATCGTCGAGGAGGTGGAGGGTCCGATGCGGCGACAATCTCCACGATAGCTCGATCTCACTCGGCGTCAAAGGCATGGACTCTCCAAACTCATATACTGCTCGGTGTAGGAACTCGACTAAGGGTCATCGGCCCTCGGACAACATGTTGACTTGAGCGGTATTCGGTGGCGGCGGGAAAATACCCATGAGGACCGGGTCTTTGAAAAAGACCCGAGTCCTATGTTGTCCGGGTGGATTCAGGATTTGATCCACATACGGCACGTTGTTCTCGAGCTCGAGGTAAAAAATGACAATCGAGTCTACTCGTAACAATCTTGCCCTCGTGAGGGAACTTGATGAATCGAAAAGACAGTGAGACGGCACGCAAAGCATGGCATGGGTCCACCGCGGCCAAGAAGTATGTTGTAGTTGAGTTTAGCGTCAACTACTTCTACTTCACGTTGACAGCTTTTTCCCCGTAATGTAATCGCCGGACTCTCGAGAACTCCCGGGGTTTAGATTCCCGGCCATCAAATGCCTCAAGGGCATTGGGAGATGATGATAAAGTTGGAGAACCGATGGCTCTCCAACAAGCGGAGGACATAACACAAAGTAGATGCACCCTCATCTACGACGGCTCTGTGAACATCCGTGCCGTTAATCCCGACTTGAATAATCAAAGCGATTTGATGTGGAAGCCGAGGAGTAAAATTCTCCGGATCGAAAGGTGAGAAGGCTCGAATCGGCGGGATCAATACCACCGATGGCGGACGACAAAGCCTTCCGTTGTGAAGGACAACTTTGAAGAACCTCAAGTGCGGACATGGCACATGGCGCTGGGCCAAATCCTCAACAATACCGTAATGTTGGGCGGCACGGGCGTTTGGATTATAAGAGGATCTCCGAAGAACACCCTTGGGAGGTGGCTTCTGCCAACGGGTTCGAGAGTCGGCTTCTCAATTTCCAATGAACCGTGAAGCGGATGCGGGAGGCGGTCCATCCGCCACCGCCTTCCCGGTGCCTCGCTGCCGATTATTGTAATCCTTTGGACCTCGTAGCGATAGTGATAGGTGCATTAGTCTTCATCATGAAAACTTGAGACCCAAACGGTGCGGATGATGAACCTTGTTCGACCATCCGGGTCCGCTGAGATGGAAATGGCTCCTTTAGAACAGCAGGAGTTCCCTTTGAGCTTTTAAGAAGTTGATCGACTTCAAATCGTCTTGGACAATCTTTAGTGTAATGGTCTCCTTCACGGATGAGGCAAGGAAATTTCGGCTTACGTTGTGAGCCATCCTCGGATCGAGACTTAGATTCCGGTTTTGGGGCATCGGATCTTGATTTGCCTTTGCCCTTCTTCTTCCCCTTGGAGGATTTGTCCGCGAGGATTGGCCTCGGACGGCATTTACCTCCGCGGTTTTACCGGAATCGGATGAGGCGGGATTAGCAGGTATTATGGGAAGAATTAGCCTTCGCACTCCCATTCGAAGACTTCTTCGAATTTTGAGAAACGGAACCAATGACACCATCCACGGAAGGGTGGGTTGGGTCTTTATGGCTCCGGGGCCGTGGTGCATCGAGCGAGGATGTCATAAAGCGTGCCGGATTGGGAATAAACCGGATCCAAGCATCGGGCACGCGCGATAGCTTGTTCCCTCCGTCACACACGCTCCCATCGCGATATCCCGAGCGATTTTGTTCCATAAAGGAGGTGGTGAACCCGGCTGAGTCGGGAATCCGACTCGGTGTGTGAAACTTGATCGGTCGACGACGAGCGCCGCCACTCGTGGATGTGATCCGAGATGTGAGTGGCCGAGTCTCGCCGGAGAAGACAGAGAGGTGCGTCCCGAGCCTCATACCGATCGAGTAGCCGGGAAATGCGTGAGGAAAGCCATAGCTAACGAGTTGAAATCTCGAAAAATACCACGGGACGGCTCTATGTACCACTTAGCGACAGACGTTAACGTACGCCGGAAAAAGACGTAAAGCGAGCGAATCGTCGGTCCAAGAGTTAGACGAACACCGGAGGTGATACGTCATCACATGCGCCCGGGGGTCTTCTCCGATTTGCCCTCAAACTTGGGACAGCTTCTCGTATCTTGGTCTGAGCCAGGGAGGGCCAATATGGATTATGAGCAATCGGATCATTGGTCAACTTTGAAACGTCCCAGGTAGATCTAGGCAGCCGGGAATGGCAATGGAGGGTTAATTCCCATGCCGGTCCCGAATAAGGGTCGCGACCCATGCTCCACGATGGTTGTGAATATCCCTGCCCCCCATGGGTTCGTCCCGTAGGGATTCGACCGTGAGGGGCATAATTAGACAGCCGGCATCGATTTGGTTGTTGGTAACCATTGTGTGGGGCACGATAACCGGGGGTTCGGGCCACGATTAGACGTCTGCCCCGTATAAGCGGCGTTTGGATTTGGGCTGGCGAGCATAGTTAGAACCGTGAGGAGGAGGAGGATACTGAGAGCCTCCCGAGTGGTTATAGTTCGGTTGAGACCGACCATGAGGATAATAACCACTGCGAGGATGAGTAGACCGCCGATAAGTGGAACCTCGCGAGCACGGTGTACGTAGGGCGCAGCTGATGATTTGGTCGCGGCATTGAGTGAGCAGTGTCGGTGAGCGAGATGAACGGAATGAGGGGGCTGGCTCGAATGAACAAAGTTGACCCGAATGAGGGGGCGCTCTCTGAATGAACAAAGGTTGGCTCCGAATGAGGGCGGCGGCGGTTGCAAGCGAGTCGCCCGGTTGTAAGTGAGCCCCGGTTGCACCGAATAAGTCGGTTGGCCCGGAGGCGGGACACCGGGTTGTACCGGATGACCCGCTTGGCACAGGGGGTGGAACGGAGACCGTGCTTGTTGAAACCGACTTTGACTCCGAGCGAACCATAAAGTGGTCCTTGCTCGATATGCAACGTTAGAGACAACAGGGATATCGCGGTTGCATCGGTAAGGAAGGCTCGGATTTGCCCCCGAGTCCATGGGTCGGTCCCCATTGATACCCCGGTTGAGGCTGAGCGAGTTGACCAGCGAGGGTTATAATATGGTCCTTGCGGATTATAGAATGGCCCTTGCGCCCGCAGAGTAGCCTTGATTGGGGGCAGTGGCTCGTGGGGTCGTACCGATAGCCGAGGTTGGCTCTGGGGTTGACCTTGGAAAGGTTGTGCTCGACAAGTTCACGAGCTCGGTTGTACGGCAAACCTTGAACATAAAGATAGGCCTCGGTGGAGCGAGGGAGACGCAAAATATCCCCATGCTCGTCAAGGGTCGACCCCGGAAAACCATACACGGGGAGTGCCGTCTCGTGCATAATGCGAAAAGAAAGACCGATAAGGATCTTGAGCTGTCCGGCTCCGCGTTGCGCTCGTTGTAAAAAGCAACCGATACTCCTCCCGGGGAGAGATATTCTCCGCATAGCGATAGCTAGATAAATGTCCTCTAGAGTTGGCCCAGGATCTAGAAGCAAATGTCGAGGCAACGACGAAGAGGCGACCACACAAACGAGTGGGTCGCACGGGAACGAAGTGACGGGCGTCGAAGGAGACACCCCGGGCGTAGTGGCGGGCGGCCTCGAAGCAGGAGATGATATTCCCATAGCAGGCGGCGCACTGAAATAATCGACCCGGCAGATCCGTGTCCCTATGGCAAAGAAGGACCACGCGACGATGTGGTAGCCAGCTCGTACTCGTCTCCCTCAAACAATCCCACGAGGGATGCGGCCCGGTAGTCATCGGACAGGAATTTCCTCACCGGAACTACTCATGGTTGATCTCGCCGTTAAATCACGCGAGAAGACGGCGAGGACTGGGAGGAAAAACAGCAGCAATAAACGGCGAACCCGATGTGCGAGAAAGGAAATCGGCTCCTAATCTCAATTCGGACGGAGGGTCCGAAAAGGGCCGGTGGAAGTCAGTCGGCTCTCCAAAGGGTTGCTCGGCGAGGACCGGTCCCCCGTCGGGGAACTCGGAAACAACGAGCTGCTTTGTGGTTCAACGAAGAGCTCGAAGCCTCCGAAGAATCGTCCCAGTGTAAGGACTACCGCAGATCGAGCGAGGGTTCCGCCACCGTGACAAAAGACCGAAGAAGAGAACACACACACACACGGCGTAGAAAATGAATTAAGACACACGATCAAACAGTCACAAGCAATATCTAAACGGGTGTGTTATCGTGGGAGATTGATTTTACCACATTGGAAAATAAACAAATCCTACCGTTTCATGTTTTAAGAGTCGAGAAACGATAAAAAGATGACTCTATCTCTTTCGAGTTGACACAAGCGTGAAAGGACAAGCGCTTGACGGTCTTTTTCAAGTTTAGTGAGTCGAGAAAAGACCAAATGACTCGCTCGAGAAAAAACCAGGCACAAAGGGTGTACCGTGATATCCGTGAAGCGCAATATACACCTTGGTTTCAAGAATGAAACAGAAATCGACCAAGGACTTTCCGTACGTGCGGGTAGTCTCCCCGAATGTCGTGTTCGGTGTATCACGGGTAAAAGGCGGCGGACTCGGCTTCCTATGGATAAAGGGATTGAAAAACCTATAGGGGTCTCCCTTTATATACGCGACGGTACGGGAGCGCTGAAGTCCGATACTTAGCTGCTGTCTAAAGCCAATAGGCGAACGATAGTCGCTAGGTTTAACGACACCGAACACGTCTCTAGCCTAGATCTTCTAAATATGTTGCGTTAAGTTCCAATGTTGCCTTAGGTTAATTGAATGAATTTTACAGCTTATCTTCAATTAAGTTTCAATTTCTGAGCCTTATCGTATGTAGTGTCTCCTAAATGCAAGCTATATGCCACGATGCAACATTTCGTTCAATGAAAACTAGTTAAATGAGAGTTGAGAGCTTTTATACAAACGAAATGAACGGAATACAAACAAGAATGTCTCTAATGCAACTAATGCAATTGCACACTTTTCATTCAAACACTAATCACTAGTAATACTGAAAAGATGACAATTTGCACTAATTAAAAACAAAAAGAGATTATATATTTTTTTTGATTTTCAATGTTTAATGGCTAATGTGCACTGAAAACAAAAGGAACAATTGGAGAAATGATAACTAAGAGAGCGAAGCAAGCAACATTCACTCAACAAAGCAAGCAACCAAATCTCTAAATCGACCCAAAGTCTCTCAAATCGAAGAAAGACTCGAAAACACCCAATGGACCGTGTGATCTGGGGTCCAAAGCAAGGGCAAACGAATTCGAATGAAAGAATGAACAATCACTCAAAAGACGCAACAAAACAATCAAAGACTGCTAAGAGGGCGTGGAGAATCAATCAACAAGTCGACGGGACAATCGAAGACACCAAAACTCCCAAGGAGGGCTCGATTCACTGTGCCACTAGATGCCCTAGGGCTCAAATCGTGAAACCGATAGATAGAGGCAAACAACCAAAGGATAGCGGTGAATTCCGAGTCAAACCAGACTCCAATACACTCCAAACAATCAGGGAAATCAGAAGAAAGTACGGTCAGCTCGAAAGCCAAAAATTGAAGAAACTCAAAAAAGTCACAGGGGGTGGCGCGGCACGCGGCCTTGAAACTAGCGCCGGAGGGCCGAGTGGCGCGAGACGGACAAATGCAACACGCGCCCCGAGTGGCGCGACCGCGTCGTGCAAAAAACCCGCGCCGATCGAGTTCTTCAATGAAAATTAAAAAACAAGCTAATGCGAAAAGAGACCAACACGAAGCTAAGCAAACCAAGAGGCTAAAATAATGAAAGAATCCAACCTGCAAGGTTCATCAAGCAAGGAGAAACAATCAAAGCGAACCAATCATAAATGGGACAAGGAAAACCGGACGATCCCCGACGGAGTCGCCAATTTGTTGAGGAGGTAAATCCCCTCTCATGACAGGAGGCGATCCCTACTAGCCCAGCAGGGGTCTAGCAACAAACAAACCAATGCTATGACGCAAGCTCCTAGTTACGAAATGAAAGACTTGGGATAAGAGCCTACCTGGATTCCAACGCTAGATCTGAAGAAGAAGATGCCCCCGTCCTTCGACCCTGGCAGATCACAATTCTTCCACGATCTCCGTGGACGAACACCTGCACACAGAAGAGACGAATAGATACATGCATAGGAACCAGCATACGTAACTAAATATCGGTCAGAAAAGATATTACTCGCATTAACATGATTGCAAAAGGAGTGGAACCATAATCATAGTCATCTATTAAAGTGATAAACGAATAGAAGTTACAACCGAGTTCTGACGTCGCAGCCTCCTTCGTACGGGTCTCCGGTTGTCCACGTCTCGCAAAGATCGCCAAGGAAAGGGAAACCTCTCCAGAGTCTCGTAACAATGATCTCCTTGCTTAATGGGCCTTAAGGGAAAGAAGGGATTCTTTACAGCACAAAGGCACTTGGGAATAGGGAGATGCAAAGCTTCAGCACTTCAAGACTAGCTTGCCATGGATCTGAGCAAGCTTTTATAGATGGGGAAGGAGGGAGTTGGGATCCCTATTATTATGGGATGGGCCCTATCAACAAGGAAGGTTCCATAGAAGGTGGCAAAACTACTTCCTTCCATAGAACTCCCGTAGCCAAACCTCCCAACTCAAGATAGGCAGTGGTTGTGAGTTTGTTTGAACTCAACTTCCGCCATCCATATATAAAAAACAGTCCCTAAAATGGGTGGCGCGATTGCTGCTCTATGACAGAGCGCCAAGTGGCGCGACCTCTTCACAGGATTTCCCTGAGTGGCGCGAGTACTGAACTGTCTACCCGCGCCAATGCAAAAAGAGCTGTTTTTCATGGATTTTGCAAGGAGATGTCTCAAGGGGAAATGAAGCTCATACTCAGAGGGATGCAATGATGATGTTTTCAATGCATGACAGTGTTCACAGGTCACATTATGGGTCCTCCATTGTGCGGGACGGGGAATGGTAGGGACGGTGACAAATTACTGTGTAACAACTGCCTTTAGGGGTTTCTTGGGGTTCTTCAAAGAAATTTCTAATTAAAAACTGCTCCTAGGTGTCCTTTTTCTCTTTTAATTGTTTTTCTATCAATATTTTCATGAGACCATGGTGATACAAATGTGGTTCTACGTCCCCCAAATGCTATATTTTTTGCATTAAGTTCCCTTAGCAGAATTAAATCTTTGGCTACGCTGAGGCAAATATCTTCGTTTGATCAATAACTTCGGCCTCTGTTTGAATGCTTTGAGGCACAGGTGGCTTTGTGGTAGCTGAGAGGAATCAATTGGCCTCTAATGAGGCGGTGGAGGCTTTTTTGCCTGTAGATCTTTATGATTTTCTTTAATTATGATTTAATTTGGAGGATTAGGCTTTTGATAATAAATCTTAGCCGTAATCCCCAAATTGTCTTTGATCTTCTGTTTCTGCCGTGGCAGGTCTTCGACACTGATACTCTTTAATTTGATCAAATAATATTGTGTCTTGTTGATGTGCAGGCCGCGCAGGGCTCATATGGCATCAATGCCTCATGAAACATTAACGATAGTGGAATTTGAGCCCTGCGAATTGTTTCCTTTGATGAATCAAAGGCATGGGAATCGTCATTCCCAGCCTTTGGCTTTTTCTTTAATATGATGGAAAACCATCAAAACCCTGCAAAATACGAACAATATTTATAAAATCTTGCGTTTTGTGGGTAAACTGCTTCAGAGGGCATGGGGAGAGAGCATGGTTGTTGGATGGCATCATCCAACGGTGAAGATCAGCTAAGAGAAGGTTAAAAGGAGAGTAGAGGGAAGAATAAGATGGAACCGTCGATCGCGCAATGATCAACGGTGGTGATTGGTTTTGATTTAACAGTGTGAAGGAGCCACACTGTTTGAAAAATAAGAGATATGTGAAGAAAATGGAGTTAAAACGTTTATTTTGGAAGAAATATGATGAAAATAAGGGTGGGGATTCGGGGTGAACATGGGCCGTCGGATGAGACCAGCTCACGAGATGGACGGTGGAGATCACGCGTTAAAACCCTCTTGGTGGAAGGCGGAGGGCAATGAAACCATGAGGGAAAAATCTGGGTCCGTCTGATCTGGACACGTGGACGGTCCAAATCCAATCGGAGGATCGTAATCGGCGGGGAAAAAAAAATGTTAAAAACGCACCCGATGAAAAGATCCGATGCGATCAAATGTAGATCGTCGATCTGCAGATTAGATCGACGGTGGAATATGCATCTGGAGATTGCAATCGGCGGGCACCAGGCGCAGGCTTAAACCTTTATATTTTTTCGATGCGATGGAGGAAGGCCGATGTGATGGTGCGATCGGGTCATCACAATCGGAGGTTTCGAAGAGGCGCAATCGGAAGAAACCTTGAAGAAGTTTCCAATGCAATGGTCGAGGAAAATGCGCTGACCGTTGATGTGTTTAAAGGATCAACGGTGGAAAATGGTTTAAAAACGATGAATGGGCGGAACCCTTTGTAACATAGAAAAATGGATTTTTCATGAAATACAAAGGAAAAAAGCATTGGGACGGGCTTATTAATAAGGTTAAGCGCCAGATTGCGGGTCTTTGGGTTTTGCGAAGAAGTAAAGGGATCGGGGCTTATATTCAATGGAGCCAATCGGCATCGGAGGTTCTCGCTTTAAACAAATAAACACGCCCATCAAAAGTTCCGATGCGATAAGCGCCTTCGAGCCTTAACACTTGGTTCCAGGGTGTGGGCATATGTGGGGAAGTGGTTTTGGATTTTAGCCCAAAGGGGCCTAAACCCATAGTCAAAATACTTGTTTTTTTATGATATTTTCAAGATGTTTAGATGGATTTGGGGGTTTCAGCAGAGTTTAAAAAGGAGTTTTAAACTCTGTAAAGAGGATTTTATGAAGGGAAAAGGGGAAACAAATGGAAAATAGAGGAATTTCATGGGAATCAAAGGGGAGCAAATGAAGGTTATTTTTGAGTGGAGGAAGGGGAAAAATGATGATTTTTCAGCAGTCTTTTCTCATGAAATCAACAGAATTTCTGAGTATAAAAAGGAACAATAGTGAACATTTGGACAGAGGCATGAGGCCTTCAAGAGTCTTCAAGAGATAACATTTTTTAGCAATAAAACTTGTTTCTTGAAGCTCCAAAAATGATTTAGCCAACATTTGATATAAAAAATTTTATAGCTGGCTAATACCTTCTACCATTTCTGGTGGATGGCTCTACATGAGTGTTTTCTTCCACTCCATGATCCTCTGCATGTGGCTTCTCCACATCTTGTGGTTCTCCATGATCCTCCACATGTGGCTTCTCCACATCTTGAGGTTCATTCTTTGGAACCAAGAGTTCCTCATCTGCATGAAAATCCAACTCCCTCTCAAGGGACAATCACATGGCTTTCCCCTCATCAAATTTTATATCATGTCTGACAAAATTCATCCTGTTGTTTGGAAAATACACTAGATAGTTGTGGGGAGTATGAGTGTATCCCACAAATATCCCAATATCAGTTGTTGGTTTGAGATTCTTCCTGGCGTCTTTGGTCACATGCACATAAATAGATGAGCCAAAAATATCAAAATATGAAATATCAGGTTTCTTACTAGTAAAAGCATCCTCTAGTGTACTCATGCCAAGTATCCGATGAGGACTATGGTTTTGCACAAATACTGTTGTGTTGCAAGCCTCCGCCCACAGATGTAATGGTAGGTGCTGATCATGCAACATCGCTTGTGTTGCACCCACAATTGGTTTATTATTTCTTTCTGTGACCCCATTCTGCTATGGTTTATGAGGCGCAATCAAATCTCTCTGAATTCCTTCTTTGCTACAAAAGTTCTTGAATTCATTGGAGATTTACTCACCACCATTTTCGCTCCTAATATCCTTTACATGCTTCCCTGTGTCTTTCTCCACCAATGCTTTGAACTCAAGAAATTTTGAGAACATATGATATTTCTTCTGCATGAAGTAGATCCAGCACTTTATAGAAAAATCATCAACAAAGATCACATATTACTTATGCGTTGTTTTCGAATCAGTAGAGAATGGTCCACACATGTTTAAGTGAACTCTCTTAAGGATTTCTGAAGCTCGGTTCTCCTTCTCATGAAAAGTGGCCTTTACATACTTCCCCATAGTACATCCCTTGCATGTGTCGAACTGCGCAAGAGTACCCTTGGGAAGACCCATATAAATCTGTTGCATGAACTTCAAGGCTCCATGGTGTAGATGGCCCAATCTCTTGTGCGATAACTCACCCTCATCCTAGCTCACCACTTTTTCAACCTTACCCATCAATATTGTCTAGCCATCTACATCAAATTTATAGAGATTCTTCACATGAATCCCAATCTTCTTGGCTTGTCTTGTTTCTTTGTGTCAAAGGAAATCTTTTCCTTCACTAAAAGCAACATCATAGCCTATATCTTCCAACATTGTGACTGAGACTAAATTTTTCTTCATGCTGGGTACATGCACTACATATTTTAATAAGAAGGGTTTACCTAAATGTCTCTGGAAGGTAACTGTACCAATCCCTATAGCACTGTACCGCCTGTCATCTCCCATTTCAATATGCATTTTGAGTTCCTTCTCCTCCAAGCTAGTATCCAAGCACCACACCAATCCCATTGCACTTGACACGATGCATGCAATGAGTGAGAAGTCAAGCTCAAATTGTGAGGCCAAAGCCTCACCAGCTACAAATCTTGAAGCTTTCTTGCTCTTCTTCTTTTGTGGACAATTAGTGTCATAATGTCCATGCTCGTGACAGTGAAAACACTTCACTCTGGACATGTTGAACTTCTTGCCATATTTTCCGGACTCATATTTGGAATGGAATTTCTTTCCTTTCCCCTTCCTCGCCTTGGAAGCTAAAGTACAATCTTCTTCATCATCATTATTAGATGAAGATCCATCCTTGGTATTCCTCCTAAATTATTCTTGCACCAAATCTAACCAAAGTCGTTCCCGATCTGGCAGCTTTTCCCTCCCATTGACAGAGTCCTCATAACTATGCCAACTCTTGGGAAGTCCTAGAAGAGCTAGGATCACCAATTCATCATTCGCAATAGTAATTCTGAAGCTCCCAAGCTCATCCCAACATTGGAAAAACTTTTTTAAATATTTCGAAATGGTGTCGCCTTTCTCCATTTTGATATTCCTTAGCTTGTCCTTCAGTGCCAATTTTCTATGACCACTAATTCTCTAAAACAATTCTGTCATAGATTTTCACATTGCATATGGTGTCTCTTTTCAAGGGAGACTTGAGACAATGTGGTCTCGTACTCCCTCTAGTAAGATCCTCCTCGCCTTTGTAACCTTCTTCTTCCAAGCATCAATATTTCCGACATCTGATACAGTGAGTTTGGGAACATCATTATCAATGAATTCTTTTAACCCATTGTCCTCTAGTACTGCCTCCATCATTTCTTTCCATGCAATATAATTGGAACTACCCTTGAGTGCATGCTCCAATCTCAAGCCATTGAAAGCCATTTCGATCTTGATTCACCTGTCACACCAAGAATACTTTTGCAAATTCGAATTCTATTCAGTCACAAACTCAAGTTCTCATCCACTATAGTGATTTCTTGTGCTCTGATACCATGTAGAAATTATACAAACATATGTATATCAATGGATTCAATACAATCAAGAAATGTACTAAATATAGATATTGAATCCTTCTACAAATCAATTGCGGAAAATAAAAACGATCGCCAATCACAACAAGTAATGAAAGAATCAAATCAAACCACAACAAAGATAATTTCCCGAGGAAAGCTTGCTCCTCAAAACCCCTCTATCTTCGATTGTATATTCACCATGTAATCATGAAACAATTACAATGCACTATTCTCACAAGAGTCTCATGCACTCTCACAATCGTCTCACATTGTCCCGGACAAAATCGACCAACACTTAGCCAATTCTCAGCCTCTAAACAACCTACCTTGCTTGCACAATTAATTTGGAATGTAATACCTATTCTTTAGGAATTTCAGCCTTCTAAAACTATGCAAGGATCGTGGGAAATCCAATGGATGTCTGGTTGCATGCGGGAAACCTACTAATCACACAATTGATAGTTAAAATCCCTTTAACCTTTTTCTCAAATAGGTCTCCACTGGAACTGACATGAATGTAGCTATTAATAGTAAATAATTAGTTGCATGGCAGATCACGGATTGTAAATTAAATAAGATTTAATTCACTTGATCTCTCACTAATGCAACAAACCGTTACAACTAGTTCAACTGACTTTAACTCACTTAACTGAGTTAATTGATTACACATGCATTAAACTAATGCACCAACTGCAATTCAAACTCCATAACTAATATAATTACTCTACATGCCTCACCAAGTACCCTCAACTCAAAATACATGAGCTAACTAAGTTTGTCATACTTAGTTAGCTATTACAAGTGATTATGAGATAAGATTAAATTTTATTGTCCAATTTAATTAAGGGAAAATTAAATTAGACACTACACCAATTTAATTAATTAAATTGGCCTTCACACTAATGTATCACTAGGACTTGTGGTCCCACACTAGTGTGTGTGCTGCAATTTCTTATTGGACTTTCAACAGATTATAAGTGTGCCTAATAAGAATGGGACTTGGCAGATTTGCATTGATTACATGGTGTTAAACAAAATTACACTCACATTAGAGGAAATTTTAGCCTAAAATTGTCTCCTAAGGAAAAATAATAAAATAATAGCTAAAATAATAAAATAATAGTTATAAATTTTGGAGGGAAAAGAATAATACTACTTTTTTAAATTGTATTTTTAACTTATCTCCTTATAGGTTTACTCAAATTTCAAGTGTAGACAATAGTTCGATGCAGAATTAAATTCCACATCCAACAACTACCCATTATGCATAATTAAAAGAAGACCCACTTTGATAAAAAATGCAGATACATTAAAACACATTTTTCAATGTATCTGCATTTTTGTATCAATGTCGGTCTTCTCAAAAGTATGTATAATGGGTACTTATTCGATGTGGAATTTAATTCTGCATCCAATGAGTGTATACACTTTAAATTTGAGTAAAACTATAAGGAGATAAGAAAAAACTATAATTAAAAAAGAGAGTAGTTTTTCTTCTTTTCACTCCAAAATATTTACATGTACCTCTTTCTAAATTTAAAGGATTTTGATTGGTTTACATATTATGACATGAAAATTTCATGGGAAATTTTAGGATGAAATTTCCTCTAATGATAATATGTACCCCCTTCTTAGGATCGATGATCTATCCTATAAGTTGCAGAAAAAAGAAAATTACTTCACCAAATTGGACTACAAATTAGGGTATGACTAGGTTCAAGTTAGAGAAAAAGATACCTGGAAGACTAGCTTCAAAACCACATAAGGTTGATATGAGTGGTTATTTATTCCATTTGGCCTATGCATTGCACTATCTATGTTCATGAGATTAATGAATGATATACTTTGTTGTTTTATAAATTCATTTATTATTTTTTGCTTGGTTGATATATTGGTATACAATTCTACCTGGGAGGAGCACGTATCACATTTAATGCAACTCATAGACACATTAAAGAAGCACCAACTACTGGAAAATATTAAGAAATGCGATTTTTCAAAACAAACTTTGGTGTAATTTGGATATGTGATAGGTGGAGGGGAGTTGGAGATCGACCCTACTAAGATGAGGCCATCATGAAGTTTTTGGTTCCTACCAATGTTTATGAGGATGGGAGTTTTGTTGGGGAAAAAAATACCCAAGGAAATTCAGAGCCTCATTTTTAGTAGTAATAGCACCATTCCATTCCATAACAATCAGTAGCAAGAGTTTCCAGTGGAGAAAGGTTTAGTAGAAGGACTTTGAGGAGTTTAAATAGAAAATAAGCCATGCACTGGTACTTGCAGTATAGAACTTGAAAGCAACCCTTTAAAGTGGAGATAGATGTGAGTGGCTATGCTATGTTACCAGTGTTGATGCAAGGAGGAAGGATTGTATGCTACCAATAATTCATGGGTTTGTTCTTAAATATCCTACCCAACGATAATGATCTCTATGATCTAATGTAAGCTAGGAAAATTGGAATCACATTTTGATGGTAAATTATATAGTAATCCACACATATCTATTCCCATTACAATACATGTAGGTCTAGAGTAAGTTACAATAGAGCAAGAATTACAAGTGGAAGGGGTTTTATACAATACTTTCGTTTAGTGATCAAGTACAAGGAGGGAGGCACACACAAGTTTGTAAAGATGATTTCAAGGCCACCCACATCAAAATAAAAACTTTGGAAACTCTAATTCACATGGAACCTTTACCCCATGATCCATACATAGGGGAATATACATAAGATAACGAATTCAAGGAAGTGGTTTAGCAGTTACAGAGTTAGAGTCATTTGCATGATGGTGATAGCACAATTGAGTATTAGCTTCAAAATGGGTTACTCTATAAGTTGGATGAATTATGTATTCCTAAAGGTGAGAAGCTATAGCTAATCAGATAGGCTCACACTTGTAAGGCTTTAGGGCATTTGGTGTAGGGAATACAGTGGCCAACTTGCATAGATATGTGTACTAGCCTAGAATGTAAGAATTTGTAGCTAAGTTCATAAGAGGATGTATGCTTTGTTGTACTAACAATCCTACTAACAGGAAATAGGGTCTATACCATCCCCTACCTATACCCACTTGTCTTTAGGAAAAAATTTCCATGGACTTTGTGGGAGGTTTACCAACAACTAGTAAGGGACATGAATACCTACTCATGGTAGTTGGAATGTTCAATAGGATGTACATTCTCATTCCTTGTAAAAGGATCATCAAAGGGGAATAAGAGGAAAACTTTTTCTTTGGATAAGTCTAGGTACACTTTGGAATACCAAGGAGCATCATTTTTGACATGGACACAATTTCTCACCGCATTTTGAACTACATTATGGGAGAAGATGAACTTGAAGTTGAAGAGGTATACAAAATTCAATCGATAGAAAATTGGGAAAATAATACTAGTCAGTAGGACTTTGGTACAACTTTTTTGGGGTCACAATTAGAAGCATACAAATATTGTTGATGAAAATATGGTATATATACAACACTCTTATAATTGAAAAATGAAAAATTATATTGGTAAGTACCCATTTGAAACTCGTTTTGGATATTTTCTACCTTCACCTTTAGATATTTCATATGGAAAATAAGGAGTGAGGGATAATATTATAGGGGATTCCTTAAAGGAAGAAAAAATTCTTGACAAAATTAGGCATATCCATCTATAGATATAGGAGACATTATAGAAGTTAGAAGAAAAATACAAGGCTAGGCATGATCGACACATGATAGAGAAGTCATTCATAGTAGGAGACAAAGTACGGTTGTAGTTGAACAAGGAGAGGATATATGATCCTGGTAAGAAAATTAAGGCTCTGTCATATGGTCCCTTTAAGAGTATAGGAAATGTGGTAGATAACACATATAGACTCAGACTACCCCATATATGTTCATTTACCCAATAATGAACGTAGAGAATCTAAAACTCTATGAGCCTTCCATGTTAGATCAAGAAGAGGAGAAAGTACTACCTTTTATAGAGGATTTAGTTTCAAATGGACAAGCAGAGTTGATAGAGGATACAACTTTTTAGAATAGGTCTAGAACTACAAGACAAGGTCAACATGATCTTTAGTAGATTGGGTTGAAAGGACAACTTCTAGGAAAGGCTAAAAGGTACTTCAGGTAAAAGGTAAAGGAAAACTATCCTCATCTCATTCAGTAAATATTTTGGGGACCAAAAGACTCTAAAAATGGGGAGGTGTGATCTATATTGAATCAATATATTATTTTTCATCCATCTCAATGCTTATCGAGTGGAAAATTGGGAGGAATAAACTTGAATGTCATTTTTACTAATGATCCCAATTTGGAAAATTTTGGGTAAAAAAATTCAAGATCCATGTTGAGATCTCAAATGACCACTTTTTTTGGTCTTGAACTTACTTTGAACCTAAATTCCACAATATACACATTAATTCCTTTCTAATGGTGCAATAATCTCTTCAATCAGATCTTGTATGAGAAATGTATTCACCCCAAAAGTTGACCTATTGAAATTGACCACCATAATTCGAGAGGATGTCATGTCGTCCCATGTTACTCATGGAACCAAAGCTAGCCACATGGGAACTATTAAGAAGAATATATAAGGGTCAGTTTTTAACTCATATTGAGGGTTGAATGGGACAAATTTAGCCCCTAGTTGGCTATCAAGCTATGTTATAACTAGGTCACTAGGAGGAAAATGGGTACCATTTTATTTAAGTGTATTTTTTTCAATAGATAAGTATATTAGTTGAGAGTGGATAGAGAAAGAGAGAGATAGAAAATGTAGATGGTTTGTGTTTTGTATCAAACCAAGGGCCATAGGTCTCACTCCTTTGTACTTGCATCCATTTCCTTTTAGGGGAAGAGAGAGCGGGGTAGCCTCACCTTCCATTGGGCTTTCTCCCAAAAGGGTTTCCTAGGTTATATATTCTATTATTGTGGTTTTGTGAATCATTGTTCTATTTTTTCCATATTTTTTGTATATACTATATTTTACATGCATGTAAAGTAAACAATAACTTTATCATTCCAAAATCTAGGGAAAATTTAACACTAATAGTATAGATCTTGAAGTTCAGTAAATTTTCTTTATTAGATTTGTTGTGATGAATTGTCCTGTGGATATTAATATCCATAACAATTTACAGGTCGTGAAAGGAGGGTTGACACATTGAGGGTTAACGTCACATCTTATGTGGTGAATCTCTACAAAATAATGTAATATCTTCCATGAAGGTATTTGTTTCCATGATAAACAATAGTTTTCCATGAATATTTTGATAGAATATCTAACCCTAAGTGATGAGGGATAAAGGCTTAAGAGCTATTGTGGTTGTAGATATAGATCAATATTGAGAATTTTTGAAATATTTGAAATAGAAAAGGGAAATCCATAAGAGAGTCATCAATTAACATTGATTTGAAACATTAGGTAGTGTAGGAAGGTATGTCATTGTATTTTCTTTCTGTTATACCTTATTCAATGTATGATTTTGAATTCTATGATATATTTTTCGACTAGTTATGGGGGAATACAGATAATAGGTGGGATGGAAGTGTTGACCTATGGTTGATTTTTAGCATGGGAAGGGAATTTATCCTAAGAAATGGGGTGCAAATCTAAGAATGCAGAGGGTGTTTTTGTTGTGTTAACTCGTGATGGGGTGGGGGAGCACTCTTCTTCAATTTCCCACCAATAAGTGTTGATGTGCATCAGAGGTGGGAATACATTGTTGTTAGTACTGAGATTATTGGTAGATATTGGGTGCATAATAATAGGATTGTAGTATGATTACATCAAATAAACATGAATTTGGGAAAGTGCTAATAGGAATGATTATATGACTTTTTAGAAAGAAATAAACAAATTCTATGTTATTAATAAACGTGATTATTGTAAAAAGGTATTGTTTGATAAAGATTAATTATTTCAATCTCTAATTTAATGTGAATGCATAAATTAACTAATCGAAATATTCTTTTGGTTGACATTACATGTGTGATATCCCACTTACATATGAATGAATAAGAAACATATGGTGCCTCATGAATAATGTTAATAATTCTTTATGGACTATCCAAAATATACATGTCCTTTGTCTTTGCACTGAGAGGAGCTTTAGAGCTCAATATAGTGGAGATGTCTATGTGTAACATAAGTGAGTATTTCAAAATATAATGTGAAATGTAAAACATAAAATGTATCATAATATAAGATGTAAAATGTAAGGCATACATCTACCAATTTGATCGGAAGAAATTGGTTTGTCTATAACATAAAATTAACATATTATTGTTGCTTTAATGCTTTTTTTTATTTAAATATTATTATTGGTATATCAATATTATTGATTATTATTATTCCAATTTATTATAACAATAATAATCTCCATTATATGTATTATTATATTACACCTTGCATATTATTGATTACACAGAGTGAGAATTCTTAATCGAAAGGATGGAGGGGGGAGAGAGAAAGAGGGAGGGAGGGAAAGAATGACAAGACTGAAGGGGGGAGAGAGAGAGAGAGAGGGAGAGACAGAAAGGAAGAGAGAGGGGAGGGTAGAGAGAGAGAAGGAGAGAGAGAGAGGGAGAGACTGATGGAGTTGGAGGGGGAGAGAGAGGGAGGGAAGAACAAATACATAGAGAGATAGATATGAAGAGATATAGGGAGTGACAAGGGAGAGATGGAGAGAGAGTGAGGGAGAGAGGTGAGAAGGAGTAAAGAGAGAGAGGAGGAAAGGAGAGGGAGAGGGAGGGAAGGGAAATAGAGAGAGAGGGAGACACATAGATGGAGGGGGGAGAGAGAGGTGGAGAGAGGTATGGAGATAGTGACAAGGTTAAAGGGAAGAGAGAGAGAGAGAGGGAGAGGGAGACAAAGGTAGGTGGAAGAGAAAGGGAGAGAGAGGAAGGAAGAGAGAGAGAGAGAGGAAGAGGAAGAGGGAATGAGAGAGATATATAGATAGGGTATGTGTATGATTAAGGGGTGAGATAGAGAAATAAAGAAGGATATATATATATATATATATATATATATATATATATATATATATATATATGGGCATTGTGGGTGGAAAAAAGCAACTCGATTGAGCTCTGTGTAACCGAAGGTTAGGGGCTCAATTGAGCCATTTTTTTTTAAATTTCTTGCCAGTACATCTTAGGCACATAAATAAAAATGGTGGCTCGACATTTTTTAACCATGTTAACAAATCGATATATGTTTTATTAAACCCTCGATCAAGATATTTAATTTTTTACCTTAAACACTCGATCAACCATTTTAAGCGTGCAATTGAGTTGTTGAGAGCCTTAAAGAATAGTGTTTTAGCTCCCCTTCTGCAATAGGCTAACAAACTTAAGGCATAATTTGTTCGTGAGTGGCATAGTTTATTATGTTGGATTCGTGAAACAATCCTCTATCCAATGGCATATGAATTTGATACTTTCGGATTCATATGATATTTTTCATATAATTTCTTTCAAACATAATTCTTGAAATTTTTTTGGATAGTTTCAAAGGGGCTGAATAAAAAATCAATAACATAAAATATACACACAAAAAAAAACAAAAAATACCATTATCTTTGTTTATGTGTCCTCTTTAAAAGGGAACTCTTTGTTTTTTAATTTATTTAAACAGTTGAAAAGTATTACGCGAACAAATGTGTCTATAAAATGCAATTGAAATATTACTTCACCAACTTCGAAAAATAATAAAAAATATAATTTTTCATAAAAATGTTAAAAGAAAAAATTTGTTATCTCTGTGTAGTTCATGCTCATATATATATATAAGACCAAGTTATGCTACGCAAACACACACATACCTCTTAAGATGTGCGAAAAATTGCAAGGAAAAACATTTCATTTAATGAAAATTTGAAAGATTATAGGACATAATTTTTTTTTGAAAAAAATATCATTAGGACAACAATATAATTCTCCACAAATTTTCTTGTTACTCCAAATCAAAATCCAGAATGCTTATATGAATTTTGAGGGCTTCAATTCGATAAAAGAGAAACAATTTGAAATTTCATCACCACATTTGGCCCAAAAGTCAACCCATATTCCATGCATTCACTCATATATATATATAGATATATATACGAGAGAGAGAGAGAGAGAGAGAGAGAGAGAGAGAGAGAGAGAGAGAGAGAGAGAGAGATTATTATATAATATTGAACGTTATTAACCATAGAGGAAGAGAAAGTAAGGCATTTACAGAAGGTAAAATAACTTGGATTTAGAAAGCCATGAATATTTTTGTTTTTTACTAAAATAGATGCATTGATTTCAGTGTAGATGTTTATTTCTGATTTGATGTAGCAAGATGTATGATGTACATTAATCTCAAAGTAATTAGATTAATAATTTGCATTTTTTTTTGTAAGTTGAACTATTTTATTAATTTCGAAAACATAAAGTTACATATGCTACAGGTTGGGTTGGTAATTTGCGCTTAACCAATCCCAGCCTTTGTTACACTGTTTCTGGGTTGGTAAGTTGTGCTTGACAAAGCTTAGAACCGAGCATTACATTATGCGCAATAACGCTGATGCATGTAAAAAATAGAAAGTAAATGATAACAAAAAAGCTCTGAGGGTGAACATGACAAAAAATACAGGAAAAATGTACAGTTGCACAAACGTTATTCATCATCTTCATCATTACTGTTGGGGTTCTCCTCTTCAATGGGACAGGTTGGAGCCCGCGCAACAGCAGCTTCCACATCGGCTATAGTATGCTTGGGAATTCTCGCAGAAGCATAGAGGATGGGGGAGTCCGGGTCTACGCCATCTAGAACCTGCGTCCAAATGCCATCGAAGTCCATGACCTAGATGTCCATGTCCTCATCATCCTTCTCTAGAGTCGTCAGAGGGACAAGAGTGCAATGCAGAGAGTGCATTTTGGGAGAGGAGGTGAACCACCTCGAGCCACGACCACCTCTTTGTGCAGCTTGCCTGGAGGATTCCGCGCGCTGCTTGGGATTAGGTCTATGGCTCGCAAAAGTGCTGGACGAGGAGCCATCAATTGACTCGAGGGGATTATCCTCTCCGCGATGATATCGACCCGGGAGAGCCCCTCTTTGACCTCCGTGGATAGTACGTTGGCGAAGTCTAGGAGCCATTACGCACTTGGGATGGGGTGAGCAGGTCAGGAGAAACATAAGCACACAAGGCCAAGGAAGGGAGACATGAATCACATTGGGGCTGAAGGGGTAGCAATATCTGGGGGCAGGTTCTCATGATGGAGATCGACAATCTGAAGGAATCTGTGTAGCTCCACGCTAGGACAGAGGCTTTGCAACTGATTGAAATTGGTGAGAAGCCAGAGCAGAGTGAGGGGAGCGAAAGGCAAAGGTAACAGGCTAAGTGAGGAAAGGGGAAGATAGCTTGGTGTTATAAAGGGGCAGGGATGAGATCTGTGAGGATGGCGATGAGTGGCCTTCACACAGATCTGCGTGTTATGCTTGAGCACCTGAGCAGGCGCGGGGGAGGAGGTATGGCTGTGATGTTGGTTAATCATGATGGACATTAATGGTGATAGAAGCGAGGTGATGTTCAGGGCCAGGTGACGTAGTGTCTGTCCTCTCGTCAACATCTCTGGTTCTGCAAGGATCGTGCGAGGGGCTAACGGTAATTGGTTCCGCAGCAGGTGAAGCTCTACATTGGAGATCTCCGTTATCCGGGTCGGGTGAGATGTGATTGTCACTCATGTCTAATCTGTCACCCACATCCGGGGTAATAATGTGCATTGATTTTAGTGTAAGAACATAAAGTTATTGACATTGTGCATTGATTTTCGTGTTACAATAATTCAACCATAAATAAAATACTTGGATCTCCATCTTCAATAAAATGTTCACGTACCTGAAATGTTTGCTTCTTGAAAATGTAAAATATTTGTAACTTACTACATTGTTATTTTTCCCATTTTCCATCATTCAACATTGTTAGTCACTTTGTATTCAAATGAGGCAATAGAAAACAACTATCATTGAAATTTACTTGGGGTTTAACCCTTCATGAGTCACAATGATTGACTTTGGAGAAAGCTATTATTAATATTGGAGAGAAAAAGAGACAAGGTATGACATTTACTACAATAGCTTGAGTTAAAGATTCGAATGATTTTTTATTTTAACTTCCATTTTCATATTATCGATATGAAAATATGGCAAGAATAACATGTGTGACAATAAGAACAATAGAAGAAAATAGTTTGAGATCGATCACAATGAAGACTATTTGTAATTACTACATTCTTATTATTCACATTTTCTATCATTCAACATTGTTATATTGTCACTTTGCATTCATATTTTTTCATCATTCAAGTTATTAATAATGTGTATCATCTCAACAAACTAATGTAACTGAAAGATGTTCAACACATTTTGTGTGACTGTGCATGACTGAGACTAGCCTAGATCCAGCTTAACCCTGAATCTATCAAGTGTTAAGAGGGATCAAATCTCTCGATGTGCAAACCTTTTCTCAAGTTTTGCACTAAAAAAAAAGTTTGCACCTTGAGAAATTTGATCCCTCTCGACGTTTCATAAATCTTAGATTAAAATGGATCTAGATTAGTTAAGTTAACAATTTCAATGTTTTTTCCTTGTTATAAAAACTAGTTTTATTTAATAATAATTAATATGTATTTTGTTTTATTTTATTTAAGACTTTTTAGCTAAAAGGTAAGCTAGAAGTTACTCAAAGCTATTACAACAATTTAAAAAAAAAAACTTAAATCTAATTAGATAAGATAACAAATATTATGCTTAATTAATAATGTGTATTATTTTCTCATTATACATATAATTTTCCCCTAACCAAAATTTCAATAAATAATATTTATTTTTTTTCTCTTCCAAAATCAAGAATATTCATAAATAGATTAAATAATATTCATTTTTTTCCCTTCCAAATTTACTATACATAAATAAAAATTCATTTCACATAAATAGATAAAATTTAATGACAAGTGCAAAATATTTTCCCTAACTCCAGTTAAAATTAAGATGAGGAACAAGATGGAAAACATTCAAAAATAAGGTTCTACTTTTAAAATTCACAAATAACACACACCAATAATTAATCTTTTCACCTATCAAAATTTCCATATATAATATTTATCATCTCCCCTCTGAAAAAGCAACTAAGAAGCATCTCAAAATGAACTTAATGGTTAAAGAATTTCAATAACACAAGCTATTTATGGTGGGTCCCATTGAGATTCCTTTTAGACAGACCATGACTTCATTTCTTGTAGTCTTTACGTAATATTTTCTCGCGCCGAGATATGAGAAACGAAATTTTCGCGAAGCTCGCTCCACAGAAAACACTAGTATAATTTTCACACCGACTTCTTTAAAGCTCAATATTAATGGAAGCTGGAAAATCTCAATGTCTTTTTATTTGAATTTTTCTGCAATCATTAATGGAATTTGATTATAGAATAGTGGTTGGAATTGTAATTTTTTTATTAATTTCATATTTTTTATTATAAATTTAATGTATTTAAAATTTGTATATTAAAATTGTGTAAATTTAATGATTGATATTTAACAAATTTTAAATATTTAATAGAATTTTAAATAAAATATTAATTTGTTTTTGTTTTTTTTTTAAAGTAGATAGATTATTTTTTAAGCCAAATAATTATAGTTGCAATTGGTGAATGACAATAAGTATTGCTAATAGAAAAAATCAAAATGGCTAAAGCTAACCCATAGTAACCAATAACCAATAGTAGGTGGTGAAGCTCCATAAAATAATGTAATAGCTTTTCACAAAGAGTTAGCAACCAAAATTCTTTCATCATTAATTTTTAAATATATCAGTGAACTTTGTGGTCTTTGCAAGTTATTGTAGAGGTGCCTCTCAAAATGATCATGATAGATTCTTTGAAATAATAATGTGAGGTGCCTCTCAAGATGATCACAATGGATTCTTTATAATAGTAATGTGGAGGTGTCTTTCGAGATCATCAAGATGGATTCAAGCTTGCATGTTTTCTTTGCTAAATATTTACTTAGTTTCATTAACATAGGCTGAAATAAAAATATACATTAACAATTGGACAATTAAGATTAAAAGTCTACATGAATACCTACTTATTGTAAGTAACACATGTTAATAGAATGATTTTTATTTTATATTTTATTTTGCTTTATTTTATTTTTATATTTATATATATATATATTTTTACATAGAATTACAATATAATAATATACAATTATAACAAAATAGTCAATTAATGATACTAATTAAATTAAATTTGTTATATATTATAATAATTTTTATTTATAGTTAAAATATTAATTTGAATATTCAAAGTAGCCGTTTCAATTTGTAATTAAATTATTAAATTAATGGAACCCCTCCTACATCTATTTATACTCAGCGATTGATCTGATCTCTCACCTAGTCCTGATGATGAACCACACTGGTTGGTTCGAAACTCGTCGACTTTGTTCATAATAATGTGATTATTACCAAAAGATTTCTTCATAATTTATTGATGGATCACAGAAGCCAAAAATCTATTAATACAAAAATATATATTAATAATTGGATAATTAAGATTAAAAGTCTACATGAAAATATGATGTTTTCACTATGAAGTAATATAATCTTTAATAAAATTGTAATTTATGTTGACTAAATTGCAATTTAGATGCATAAATAAATTCAATGCCCTAAAATTTTTTCAATAATTACAATTATTCTATTCAAATTTCCAAAAAAAAATTTATTAAAAAATATATAAAAAATACCAATAATATAACATTTACTGCACTCTATATCTCTTATCTTCATTGTCAATTCAAAAGCTATTTACATCATACTTACCCGTCATGTGATGAGCATGACATAGAATTGTGTAATGACCAAACAACTATGAGATGTCGCTATGTGGAGGTGGTTAGGTGTTACAAAAGTCAAGAATGCGTATAGAAAATAGGGTACCATTGGTACCAGGGAGACTAGAGTATCCCCATGTGAATGTGACACATCCTCTGAGCAAATATGGTGAAGGTACACGTTGGATAGTCACATCTTGTGCAAATCATTGAGACCTTGCACCGGGATAAGGTGGAGAGTCACCATGTAAAATTGGTATAAGTGAGAGTATGACTTTTATAGCGTATTGTGAAGACTAAAGGCATCCACACAAAGACAACTTAACTCCCAAGGATAGCGTAACAACTAAGGTTTCATTGTATCCACGCCTTAGAGTTTGGTCATCACTAACCTTCTCCATGCCCATGTCACATCTTTGAAAAAATAAAAAACTTGATAAGGTCGGGTAAAGGCGAAAAGCTTTCAATTAAATTTTCGAGTTCCTAAAGTTTACACGTTTTAATCACCTCACTTAAGAATGAGAATAAGACTTTTACATGCCTCGGCCCACACTTGACTTCTTTCACTAAAAGGCTTTTGATTATTTTGCTTGATATTTAATGCTAGTCCTCTACTGTCACGGAAGTCATGTCTTTCAATATATTTTTTTCAAAGGCATGTCTGTCAAATTTTAAGTCAAGACTCCAGAGTTGAAGTTAGGACTAAGGTCCCTACCTACGGATTAGAGACGTGTAAAAGCCAAACTATTCGGCGTCCTTTTTATTATCTTTAGCGATTCAATTTCTTGGGTGGTTACATTTATATTATTTTTACGTTTAGTTGGTTACTGTCGTCCACCCCACGCACTTTTCGTTTTCCACGTTTGTTGAGGAAGCCGAAGAGCAATTTCGGTAGTGGAGTTGTAGAATTTAAGTGGGAGAGTGCTGATGTGATGTTCCTCTTGTTCGTGAGATCTAAATTTTTTAAATAATTAGCCATATATGGCTTTACGTTTTAAGTGTTGTTTACTTTTTGAGTCTTGTTCTTTTTAAAGCCATTTTTTCGTAATTTGATATAAAATATTTACATTGAATTTTTCATTTATATTTATAAAATATTTTTAAATATATATATATATATAAATGATGAGTTAGCATGCATTAATATATAGTATTATAAAATATTTTTGAATATATATATATAAATGATGAGTGAGCATGCATTAATATATAGTATTGTTGATGAACTTTTCATTATTAACTTAACAACTGTATTAAAATAAAAATATAATTGCAAACCATTTTAAATAAGATTATTCTAAATTGAAATTAAATAAGAAACATTATCACCATAAATCACAATGGGTTAAACTATACTTAACATATGAATTCTTATTATTATAATTTCATACTATTAATTTTGTTATATTTTATATTATTTAACTTAAAATTTTATATTAATATTATTTTATTTTGTATTATTTAATTAACAATAAAGTAATAGTGTTTTTTATTTATATGTCAAATGCAAGTATTAGTATTAATTAATATTGATTTTAGTAGACTTTAATCATCATCATATTATTTGGAAAAAAATTACATAATTAATTAATAAATTCTATACACTAGAATAAATTTTATATACTAGAATTTTAGTTCAATTTATTAATGAAAACAAAACTTTATTGCATTAGGTTCACATTCCGAATTTCCAAGGAAAATACAAATATTTATGTTTTAAAAACAATGTTTATAATAAAGAAAAAATGAAAATTATATTAATGTGAAGATTAGCCAGTAATATTTCTTAATAAATAAGAGAAAATAGAAAAAATAATAATATTAAAAAATATTATTATTATTATTATTATTATTATTTCTTTTTCTTTTTCTGTGATAACATCCACCCAATATTTGTATTAGATAAACTTACTAGAAAAAATCACTAGTCCATTTTCGCTGGGATAGTCATCATCCTTCTTCTCTGTGTTCTTCTCCCAAGGTACCCATGTGAGGTGCCCATCTGATCTTGATAAGCAACTTAGACTTCTTAAGGATTTCTGCTCTACCATAGGTATGTCTGTTAACGCTCACAAAACAAAATTATGATTATCAAATCCAAGAAGGACACTTATGTTAATTTTATGTATGACAATAGTAACTTGGAGGAAGTGTCTTCTTACAAGTACCTAGGAATTGATATTCATCACAAGCTCAACTGGAACTATAGCATTCAGAAAAGGATTAATGGGGGGTGGAAAGCTTATTTTGGTCTTGAAAATAATTGTAAAATGACAAACCTCGTAATGTGGGATAGAAAGAAGTTCCTCTTTGAAACTTTAGTCACTCCTGTTATCTTATATGGATGTGAGGTTTGGGATTGCAACATCTCTAGAGAATCCTGGAGAAATATTGAGCAAATCTAGAAGCGTTTTATAACTTATAACCTTAAAATTAAAAGCAATACACCCTATCCTATTCTCCTTATAGAAGTGGGTCTTTCCCATATCGAGAGCCTAGCTATGACTAGGCTTCTGTTGTATAAGCACAAGCTCAATAGCATAGGAGACCATAGACTTCCTAAGCTAGCTTTAAATTCCATCCAAAACCACCTAAGGCTTAAATGAGGTTGGTATAAAGACACCAGGGCCTGGTTAAACCATTGGGAGATCGACGAGAATGTTGCATTGCAAAACATTAATAACATTAAAAAAATTGTTACTTCTAAGTTCAAAGAAAAAATGTGGTGTGAGAAAGATCTAGCAGCTAAAAGAAAATTAAGATACTATAAGGAGGTCATCAACCCCACCCTAGAAGATCAAAAGTATCTCTCTCTTTTAACTAGCTCAAAGAAGAAAATTAATATAGCCAAGATTAGAATGAACTCTCATGAGCTCCATAGTGAAACAGGTCGTTGGACTGTTCCTAAAACACCATGGATGGAAAGGATCTCCCATCTCTGTGAGAATATGAACATCGAGGATGAAAATCACTTCATCTTAGAGTGCCCCGAGTACAACCACATTAGAGTTCAATTTCATTATCTTTGTTGCAATATTGACCTTCCTAGCCTTTTAAGATGCCAAAATTATAGTGAGCTGGGGATGCTTCTCTCCAAGCTTTTTGAGCATAGAAATCAAATCTTAAATCAAACTAAATAACTCTTTTCTTTAGGTCTGATAGACCAAAAATTGGTCTGAGTGGAGGTTAACCACCATCATTATCATGAGTAAAGACAATAATTATTGAACTCACTCTCTAAATTATAATAAAATCATTTTTATTAAACAAAATTATATAAATATAATTTTAATTTTAATTTTTTTAATAAATAAATTTTTAACTAATTCAATTATCTAAATACCAATTATCAAAAGAAATTATAACATATATCAAATCAAATTAATTAAAATTTACAATTGTAAAATTGTTTTAACACTTTAATTTAATTATGGTTTATGCTTATAAATTTAAAGCCAAAATTTATTAAAAATATTATGAAGATTTGATTAAATATTAAAATGGAAATATTTAAAAGTAATATATTAATGTGTATTATTAAATAAATATTTGTTTAAAAAGTTATTTATATTATGATTTAAATAATTGTAAAATAAAACGTTTTTTAATTTTAATTTTATAAACCTAAAATGTTTTTTAATTTTAATTTTATAAATGATATATTAAATTTATTATTAGAATTGTTTTGAATTTATTATCATTTTTTAAGTGGAAAATTATTGTGATTATGTAAATTTATTATTTTGTGAAAAAAATCTTTTGGTAAAAATCACATCCAAATAAATTTGACTAAATCAAAGTCTTAGAAAAAGAAATAAAAAAATAAAAAAATAAAATAAAAACAAAAGTAAAAACAAAAATAAAAATAAAAATAAATAAATAAATAATATAAAAAATGATTAAAGATTATAATATGAAATAATATGAATATTATTTATTTTTTATTTAATTTTATTTATTTAATCTTCTAGAAAAATAAAAAATAAAAAATATTCATATTATTTCATATTATAATCTTTAATCATTTTTTTATATTATTTATTTATTTATTTATTTATTTATTTTTTTTGTTTTTATTTTTTTTTTTATTTCTTTTTCTATGACTTTGATTTAGTCAAACTAGCCGTTATCTTTCAACGGCTAGTTGGAGCTTCTTGTATCTATTTAATTGGGTTTCCTGATCAGATTTTTTATCAAGTCCTGATGATGAACCATACTGGCTGGTTTGAAACTGTCGACCAAATTTATTTGGATGTGATTTTTACCGAAAGATTTTTTTCACAATGTATGAAGCAATATTCCTAAAATTTATTATTGTTATTTAAAGAAAATTACATAATTTGTGATTCTTAGATGATTCAGAAAAAGACAGACTTTCACTCTTACTAGATACCTTTACCCTGTTTTCTTAACTCTTAACTAAACAAAAACAATTTTATAACATAATTGAAAGTAAACATTATATACCTAAATTTTATATAATGAAAAAAAATAGTGAATATATTATTTAAGATACCGCATTAGTATTTATTTACCTAAATCTTATATAATGAAAAAATAAAAGAATATAATGCATATAATATATTATTGAAGGTACCTATTCAAACTCTATAAAGTAAAATAATTAAAAATTATTAAAAAAAATTTAACCAAAACCAATTCTAATTTAGAAGCAATTTAAAATTTATTAAAAGATTTTGGTTAAATGGTGATAAACCAACTGTTATAACTATCACAAGTGACATAATTTATCTAGACATATTAATAAAGATGAAGTATAATATATATATTACCGAACTAAAAAATTCCAACCAAAATCATCTCTAATTTGGAAGCAATTTAAAATTTATCAAAGAACTTCCAACCAGATTTATCTCTAATTTGGAAGCAAGATCATCTCTAATTTGAAAGCAATTTAAAATTTATCAAAGAACTTCCAACCAAATTTATCTCTAATTTGGAAGCATGAAATTGTGCAGTGTTGAAAAGCATTTCAGAGAATATTGAATAGGAAGTTCTGGGAAATTGTGTGGCCTGACTTTTTGGTGATCCGACTCTTTCGAGTCTCTACTAAACTTTTCGTGGTCGCCCTCGTCATTTACCCGTCGAAACTTGGCCGGAGATTCTCGGCTTCTGAAACGATTGAGTGTCGTGCAAGCAAGGAACGGCCGGAACGGCGCCCGATTCATTAGAACTCACAGGATCTTTTCGATTCATATAGGCATCGGAGGCGCTGCCCATTTGGGTAAATAGAAAGCTCGAGCCACACAAAGTCTAAGTAGTAGTATACCATAGAGTGGGCTATATAAGTGATTTGCTGGCCGAGACCAGCCCCATTTCACAGGCAATTTCAATTTTCCCTTCTGTGGTTTCAATTTGATACAGGATGAACCCAGACAGTGGCGCTGATGGTCAATTGCCTCCTGAGGAGGCTGATCCCGGATTTCCTGAATATCCCAGCTTCGGCAGTGGTTCGAATTACACGCAACAAGCTTTCGGCGGTGACGGAGACCAGTACTCATATCCAGGCTTCAATAATAAGGATGACCACGGGGGGCGATATGCCATCAGCGGCAAAATCATGGTATCGGCCATAATAGTTCTGCTTCTTGTCGTTCTCTTCGTCTTTTTGCTGCACGTTTATGCCAGATGGTTTTGGAGGCAGTCCGCTAGATTGTCCAGGCGAAATCGACGGAGATCAGCTTCTACGCGGCGCCGCTTTTATTTTTCAGGTGAAGAACCGGCGAGGCTGCGGAATGTGGGGTTGGATTCTGCGGTATTAGAGATTCTGCCCATCTTTCTCTATAAATCACAGGATTTCACAGACGGGATGGAGTGCGCAGTATGTCTGTGCGAATTCGAGGAGGATGAGAAAGCCCGGCTTTTGCCCAATTGCAAACATAGTTTTCATGTTGAGTGTATTGACATGTGGTTTTGTTCGCATTCGACTTGCCCTGTTTGCAGAACCCGCGCCCAACCGGAACAGCCAGTTTTGGAGTCCATTAGAATAGAAGAGGTTTCGGCGACAATCTCAGGCCCAATTCCTTCGGGGATCCATGATAATCAGAATTCGGCGCAAGGGCAGACTGCAGTTTCTGGAGAAGAATGTAATGTGCAGAACCCAACAAATATATTTTCTTGGGATGGGCAGAAACAGAGGAATGCAGAGCATGATCAGGGAACCTCGGATGGAAGAAGAGCACTAATAATACCTCAGATTAGCATTGAAATACCCAAGAGGAGGCTCGATGGCTTATCGTGGTCCGGCGAAAGCCACCCTCTGTGTTCGCCAAATGGTTCGCAGTCGTCTTCCAAATCCCCTGTTACTCGCCTTCGTTCGCTTACGAGGATGTTGAGCAGAGACACAGAGAGAAAGGTTTTTCCGGCATCCGATAATTCGGCTGAATGCGATCCCGAAAATGATGGTCAGTAGAGTTTGGCAACCATATTCTATTGTGTACAGATATGTTACAGGGAAGATATAGTGCATAGTGAAGGTGACCCTAAAAATTTCTCTGTGATTTATACAGAAGAGATTTGATAGATTTATCAAGAAGAGATTTGATATACCATCATGAATCACTAAAATTTACATTTAGAGAGAAAAGAATTCATCAAAATTGAGGCCTAGGATCCTCTTTATTCTATTGTTGGAAAGAATTTGTACCAAAATAAATATAGAAACGTATTTTTCCGAACATTGCAAATAATACATCCTTTGTTTTTATGCTGTTTCATGACTTTCTTCTTTAATCAAATTTTTGCGCATAGATGTCTGCAACATTATGGCCATTCTTAACGTTACTCAATCTCTGTAAATACCATATTAATTAATCCAAACCAAGTTATGAAAGGGAACGAAGTGATCAATATTAACACTACTTTTTTGGTCATCGATTTGTTCTGAAACAACAGGGCTGGAATATCAGCTTGAACATATAATTTGAAAGGAAGTATGATTGTTTTTTAATTGAGGGTGTAGTAGATTCATATGTGTGCCAGCACATTGGTCTGATCCTTCATGTGGAATATATTGTTTGGCGATTTCTGGGTTTGGGTAGATTTCTGCAGTTCTGAATTAGGATTCTTAACAATTTAGATAAATGTTTTTCAGAATCATTTATCCAATATGGTTCATTTATAAATATGATTATGGTTCATTTATAGATATGATTCTCAGACTAAGAGGGAAAAAAATGATGAGGAAATAATTAAAATATATCATTACCAAGAAATAACCACGTTAAAAGCTAGCCATTCCAAACTAACCATTAAATTCTTAACATTTTTTCAACAATATTAGTTTCATAAATAATGTAACGTTGAAGCATTCTGTAACAGGATATACATATATTGATTTCGGTTTCTTTTAGGTATGTGAATCCATTGTTTATTATAAGCCTTCATAGATTTTGAGAACGGAAGGACACCTAGAAGCTGTGCGTTGTCTATCCAACTATTGGTACGAGATATGGCACACTACATGTGATTTGTTCATCAGCACTGCTTTTTGAATTTGGTAGTTTTTTTGGTATGGAGTTTTTCTGGAATTGTAATTGTAATATGCAGAAATCAAATATTTTGAAGATAGTCTGATTTTATTTACACATTTATCTTCTAATTTTATTTACACATTTAAAATGAAATAATTAGATTTCACTAATACATTTAAAAAAAAAAAATTACTTATACATTTAAAATATAATAAAAATAAAAATATTTTAACAATACAATTCATGTATTAATCTGGTCACATGATAGGTTTAGTACATGGATTGATCACACAGAGTTAACATATCATATATTCTCTTAGAAATTAAATTTATAACTCTAAAACCACAATCTTTAAATCTATATCGTAAACATTCACTTTAGTACATGGATTGGTCACATAGAGTTAACCTATGATACCCTCTTAAAAATTAAATTTATAACTTTAAAATCACAATTTTTAAACACATATCTTAAATATTCACTTTAAAATTACAATCTTTAAACTTATATTTTAAACCTTTACTATACACTTTGCATAATAGCTTTACATTTTGAAATATGTTTTTTTATAATCTTAATTTAATTCTCAATAATTATTAAGTGAATAATAGAGATTTAACTACCATGAAACATTCTAGAATATTCTTAGTAATATACCCATATCAAATGTTGAAATTTATCACCAAAGTATTTATATCATTTTTGATGTCATTGATTAATTAAGAAAAATGTCATATGAACAAGTATCATATAAAACAAGTATCATATAAAAAGAGAGTTATGGTTTTTGGGTATGTGGTAGTGATAACTCATGATATTGTAAGCAATCATATTTACAACTTAAAAATATGGATAATCCTGAGAATGTGGTTCAATGGTTACCTGGGAAGGTTTGGTCCCTAGAGTCTCGTGGTCCAATCTGGGGCACAACTATGTGAGCTGAATGACTCTCTCCATGGTCACTTATATATGGAGAGTAAAGTGATTTTCCATGGTTACTAATAATAATTTAAAATAAAGTTATAATTTAAAAAGGAGTTGTTTAAGAGGCAACAACGGAGTTGTCTATGCAATAGCCCTTGTCTACCAAGGCAACAAAAGAGTTCTACCCAATAGCCCTTGTCTACAGAGGCAACAAAGGAGTTGTCTACCGAGGCAACTCAATAGCCCTTGTCTATCAAGGCAACGCAATGGACTTTGAAGCTTGAACCCTGTAACTTAGATTTTCAAACATAAACTATTTTTAGTCTAGTAAATGTTAAAATTTCGTTTTATTTCTCCCTAATATATCAAGATAATGGCCAAATTTCCATAATCTGAAACTTACTTAGACTACATCATTTAAAAAAAATATAAATTTAGTACGCAATTTTTTTTTGAAGTTTGAAAAGGTGAAAAGTTTTCATCAGAACTTCACGATTCTTGAATTGTGCATCATCAACCATTTAAAACTCCAATTTCTAACCTAATTTCAGTCAATCTCAAACATAATTTTTTTCCCCGCAAAAACCAGAAAGTCGCGTCACGAGGATGCAAATAATTTACTTGACCAATACATCAAAATTCGGGCCATAGTTTTCGCACATAACTTGCAACTGTGTCTTTTTTTCGAATCTTGAAGTCTTGGAGCGCGTAATTAATATGTAAGTTCCTCGTTGAATCAAGAATTTTCGTTTAACCGGTTGATTGGGCACGCGTTCCCATCTTCAGATGACTTTTGAGTTTGGATTCGAGGAAACGTTGATTGGGCACGCGTTCACATTTTCAGATGACTTTTGAGTTTGGATTCGAGGAAACGACAGTACAGTTGGAGAAGTAGCTACTTTGCTTGAGGAAACAAGGGTCTGACAAGCGGCGGAAATTAAACAAATGATGGGGAAAGTTAACTATATGTGACTCAAGTCAAAGCAAATCCCTATCGGTGATTAGGCAGGTCTGACTATTTGCAATACGACGAAAGCCATAAACCAGGTTCATCTAACCCACCATGAAAATAACATTGGTTCTTAACAGTTTTTATGCGTCCCGATATGCACGCTATGTCGTACTCGTTGAATTTCTTCAAATTTTACTATTATTTTATGAAAGTGTTGAAAAGTTGAAAACTTTATTTCTTTATTTTAGAGCACAAATATGGATCTAGTTAAAGAATAAATGTACAAACTTGTCAAGTTGAAAAAGAAAAAACAATTATTATTGAGAATGAAATTGATTCATCAATATTAGTTTGAAAATCAATATATAAAGCAATTAAGTTAAGCTTAATTGTACATGTAATAACTATAAATAGCTAACGTTAATTGAAGCTAACTGTGTTTTATGTTCTGTTAATGTGCAATCCAGTTAACTAGCTAAAGACAAGGACACATTGTATGCAATATCTAGAGTTGAACTAAAGTTAATTAAGACTAACTCCGGTGCACGTACAACACTAAATTTAACTAGCTAAAGTCAACTACACATTTCATGCAATCTCTAAAGTTAAACTAAAGCTAATCTAAGTGCATGTACACCAGTCTTAAATTTATATTAACCTTTTCAAACTATCCATTAAATTGTCAACTTTCTTCAAGTTTCACATTTTAAAAGATACCATTTTAAATTTTTGATTTGATGCTTAGTATATTTTACTTAAAATAAATCTAAACTAATTTAAGTATTATTATATTTTAAAAAACATAATATTTTATCTAAATATAATATTTTTATTTTAAAATATATTTAATTCTTTTTTATAATAATTATCTTTTAAAAAATATTTAAATTATTATTTTTTCAATTATATGATAAATACTATTGATTCTAGGAAAAATAATTTTTTTATTATTCACAAAATATTAATCTAATCAAACATTCAAAAAATCAAATTCTATACCATCATTGAAAAAATTGATTATGGGAAAAAATTGATAGAATGCAGCGCAAAGCTCCTCAGGATATCAAAGTCTTGAATTCAATCGAAAAGGAAAGACGGGCTAACTTCACGTATTGAATTGAAAAAATTGGAAATAATTTAATTATGGACCTTTGTGATTTATATCCAAATATATCCCCGAAAAAAGTCAAATTCAATAGCATTCGGTTCATGGGCGAATATAAATGATGTCTTACATTTATTTATAACTGTTCAAAGGTGGTTGTTAATATGCCGTGCAAAGTGAACTTAGTTGTAATTAAATTCTCTGTTTTTCCTCATTCCTCTGTGCTGTGGTGCACCTAGGTCCTACTTGAAGGAGTTAGCAATCTTTTTGCTTTCAATTTTCTACATTATATTATATCCCAAGCCTGTTAGGTTTCTTGTCATTTTGCATTTCAAAGTGTGAGGAAGTCATTAAGCTTTTAATATTTTTTTTTTAAATCTGCTGTCCGCGTAGTTTCATTTGATGCCCTAAATCTTTACATCTTTGTCGTTGGCTGACTTTTAAGGTTTTTTTTTTGCATTTTTGTAGCTGTACAATTTGTGGAACCTTGTAATTTTGTGTTGGAATTTGTGGAATCTTGGAAATTTGTGTAGCTGTAGAAATTGTTGGAATCGCGTGTTAGTTGTATTTTGGAGTATTATAAAAATTTAAAAGATATTGGAATTGTGTGTTAGCTGTATTTTGGAGTATTATAAAATTTTAAAAGATAGAAAAGGAATCAATTGTTTAACAAATTTTAAAAAATTCTTGAATTTATAATTAAATTACACAAATATATTTTAGATTTCTTGTTGATATTTTCAGTGCTTTCACACTCAAATATATTTTTAAAATTCTTTTTAGATGCTTTCACTAGTTTCAGCTTCTGTTTCTGTAAAATCTTTTGAGCTTTAAGATAACTATTTTGGATTTCGAAATTTTTTCTTTTGGTTTAGGGTGAGCAGGTGGAGCAATTCCATGCCCTTATGACATAGATTATAAAAGTATGCAATGTAGTTTATGATAAAGAGGAAAAGCACAGACACCAATGATCACAATGTAGAAAACCATGGGGCATAGCTTGCCTTTCCCTTCATTAAATAGATTGTATAGTGTATGGAGAAATTTCCAGAATTATGTAGCATTATGAGATTCAAGAGATAACTAGAATTAACTAATTCAAAAAATATTACCTATCCAAAATTAGCTTGGAATCACAACTTATCCAAAATTGGTTTGGACTTACAACTAGGAATCACAACTTATCCAAAATTGGTTTTGACTTACAACTAAGTGTCCCACTATTTGTTCACTCTAATTACTATACTTTAACGCTCCCCCTTAATCTCAAGACGTACATTTAGTGACAATGCCTATGTGTTGTCTCTAAAACTAAAAAACAATTTTTCCTAATGGCTTGGTGAAGATATCTGCTAGCAGATCTCTAGATCCACGAAATTGAACAGATATATCCCCTTCTTTAACAAGCTCACAAATGAAATGACATTTGGTATGAATGTAGTTACTTTGGTGATGAAACACATGATTTTTACAAAGTGCAATAGGTAAATAATTATCACTGAAAATAGTAGTTGGGCTTTTTTTCCATTTAGGCACAAGAACACTTATCAACCTTAGTAACCAAACTATTTTTCATGTTGCTCTTGTTGCTGCTACATATTCTGCTTCTGTTGATGAAATAGAAACAATGGCTTGCTTCTTGGATTCCCATGAAATCAATCTTGTGCCTAAAGTGAAATGCATAACCTAAGGTACCCTATGGTTATCATTAATACTTCTTGCAAATAAATATCTATGAAACCAACAAGATTATTGTCCTTTGAATCAATGTACCAAATTTCATACAATATTATTCTTGAAATAACCATAAAATTGTTTTTCTTGTTTTCCAATGAGTTTATTTTGGTGACTCCATGAACTTGGATAGAAGAGTGACTGAATACATTATACCAAGACTTATTTTTGTGAGATATATTAGGCTTCCTACTAGTTGCTTATACAAAGTGGAATTGACTACGAGGTTGTTATCATGTTTTTTTAGCTTAAAGTTCCTTGGACAATTGGTATGCTTGCTGACTTGCATTCACTCATTTTGAATCTTGTCTAAATATCCTTTGCATACTTTCTTTGACAAAAGAAGATTCCCTTTTCAAATTGTTCAACTTTTATTCCAAAAATATTTCATGTAAGCAAGATTGGTCATCTCAAATTCCTTCTCCATGGCTATTTGAAAATATTCAAGTTGCAAATTTTATGTGTAAATCACGTCATCAAATAAATGCAAATAATTAAAATATTACCTTGCATATATGTTTTTGTATAGAGAGTGGGTTTATTATTGCTATGTTTGAATCCTTAGTTGAGCATATATGAATCAATTTTGTTATACCATGCTCTAGGGGCTTATTTTAAACCACAGAAAACAATTTTTAACCTACAATTTTTTTTTTCTTGATCCTTAATTTCATACCCTGTAGGTTGATCTACATAAACTTCTTCCTTCACGATCCAGTTACATAAATATTATTTGACATCCATTTGCTAAACTGACCAATGACTCTTTGTTGCTATTACCAATATTGTTATGATAGTATCAAATCTTGATACTGCAACAAAGGTTTCTTCATAATCCACTTTAGGTTGATGTGCAAAGTCTTTTGGTACCAATTTTGCTTTATGATTTTCAATTCCCCCTTTTCAATAAACTTGGTCTTATATACCCATTTGACTCCAATGTTTGTTTTTCCTTATGATAGATCTACAAGACACCATGTATTATTCCTCTATATGGATGCAATTTCTTCATTCATAGCTCCAACTTATTCTTTCTTTTCGATGACTTCTTCAAAACATGTTGGCTAGAAAGATAGTAAAATAAGGTATACTTGTTCATTATCTAGATGCTCGTAAATATCTCTAAAACTTGTTTCCTGTGGAATGGTGGATTTACATTCACTGCTTGAGGATATTGTGAACATTCTATCTTCCTCCGTTTGCATCTTCAATTAGAACTTGTAGGAACGACAATCTTTGTCTTGGTTTTTCTACTTATGTTGCATCAACTGGTTCAAATGCATGTGGATAAATTTGTTCCCTATTTGTCCCTTTATTTTGATCATTCCATGCTTGATATTTGAATAATTTAAGATCTATTGAAATAATTTTCTTCTCGGTGACATGATCATACAATTTACAAGCCTTGGATTCTTCACTATATCCAACAAATATGCATTTTTCACCTCTATCATCTAATTTTCTCCTCAATTCTTCTAGAACATGTGCATAGGTTACACAACCAATGATCCTATGACAACCCTTTATTAATTCCCCTATTGTAAATAATGTAATCATAATTGTTATAATTAACTAGCTAAGAGATTGGGACATTGATTTCATAGCTTGGGAAGGGAGATTTCTTAGGAAAAAACACAGAACCTTGTTTATTTAATTCCAGTATGGGAAGCTAGCCAATTTTCCTTAAATGGGATGACTGTGTTGAAAATACAGCAAGAAAGTCTCAATTTTGATTTTGCCTTAATTAAAATTGAGGAAATTCGAAATTTCACATTAGGAGACAACTTGGAGGAGTTAACTAAGGTAACATGGCTCTTGTCACCTAGTTAAGAACACTAAATTCGAGTTAATGAGCTCAATTTTAGTTTACTTGGGTTGATTCATAAAAAATGGGAGTCTAGCTCAGTTAATTCGAGTTAGGGGCACGAAGTTTAATTGTGTGCAATGAGTTCCTAGATTTTAGGAGCATAGGTTGAGTCATTTTCAGTTGTGGAAATTTAATTCAGTTAAATTGAGTTATGGTCAGCTAAACTAGTTCTAACTATTGGAGGAACTAGTGGAAGGTCAAGTTGTGCAGTGTAACTTCAATCACACTCAGTGATCATATAGATAAATAATTAACGAGCCTAAATTAGCTCATGCATGCAAAGAATTCGAGTTACCTAGTTGAGATGGAGATTTCAAGGAAATCCACTATCAGTTATAGCATATTCCAATGTGTATAGATGGTGCATTAAGTCAGAGGAAGGACCTAAATGAATTGCGCAATATAGATGAGGGAATTTCATATTTAATAGGGGCTAATTTCTCGTAGGAATAGCACAAGGAGTTAGGAGGTTGGGAAGGATTGAAATTGGCTAAGTATTGGCCAAGTTTAGTCATAGGTAGAAGATAGAAGATACAGTGCAGGTTGTGCCCAAGCTTGAGCAAGCATATTATATTCATCCATATTCTTTGATTAATGCAATATAAACAATAAGGGGTTTTGAGTAGTTTCTTCCCCCTAGATAAATCTCTGTGCATGTGTGATGTTTCTTATTGCATGTTAATGATTTGTGTTCTCAATCATGAATTTGCTTCCGCAGATCAGTAGAGTAGCTTCTAGTGTTGTGATTTAGTAAATTTCATAAGCATTTTAGAATCTACACATTAATTTGTACATGGTATCAGAGCTAGATTCATAATAAAGAAGATATTTTGAAGTTGTCATTGCAGGAGTTTCAAATGTGAAGATCAGTGTTGCAGTTTTTTTTTTTTTCAATACTAAGAAGATGGATTTTTATGGACTCGGGCTCAAGTATGCCTTGGAAAGCACCTCAAATTTTTTTGCATGGAAGGTTCGCATGGAGGCAATATTGGATGACAATGGGCAGCTAGAATAAATCAAGAGATACATAGCAAAACCCCAACCATCTGATGATGAGAATATTGCTAAGTGGAATAAGGATGTTGTTAAAGTGAGGAGAATCATATTGGAGGGAGTACATGATAATATTGTCTCGAATCTCCATGGAAAGGAGACTTTGTTCGCGATGTGTAAAAGAAAAATAGAATTTCTTGAGAATAATAGGGAGCACAAGAAGCTGGAACTCAAGGACAATATTTGAAACTGTATCAAGATGCAGAAGAATGACACAATTTCGTAGTACATGAGAAAATTTACACAGTGTCGTGATGAAATTTGCATGTTCGGTGTTAATGTAACTAAAGAAGACTTAATAGCTCTAGTCCTTTTGATCCTTCCCAAGAGTTGCCATAGTTATCAAGATTTTGTAAATGGTAGGGAGGAACTACCAAGTGTGGATCACTTATGGTCCGACCTGGTACAAGAGAAAATAAGGCGGAATACCAGATATGGGACCTTATTCAAAGGAGAGGAAGAGAAATTTGCATTAGTCAGTAAAGGAAGGAAGGTCAAAGGGAAAAAGTCCCAAGATGAGGCTAATTCCAGCCAAGAGGGAAAGAAGGAAGACTTGTCCAAAATCAAGTTCTTTCACTGTCATGAATTCGAGCATTATGCCACGAAGTGTCCACACAGAAAGGAAAGGAAGAAGGAGCATGCAGTAGCAGCAACAGGTGCAGATTTGACTTCACCATTTGAGCTTTATTTTACTCTCATTGCATGCATGACTAACATAGTGATGGGAAGTGTATGGTATCTCAACATTGGTGCCTCGTTCCATATGACGGGGAACAAATATTTTTGTAGTGATTTGGAGGAGAAATTTATCTAGATGAGCATTAAGATTGGAGAATACAGAAGGTATAAGGTGGCCGATATTGGTAGATTCACCTTCCAGAGGGAGTCAGGTTCCCCTATCAGTCTCAAGGATGTGATGTTTGTTCCGGGTCTAAATAAGAATTGCAATATTGGAAGACCGTGGTTACAATGTGATCTTCAACAAAGGAAAGTCATTCCTGAGACATATAGTAATGAGACGGGTGAAGAAAATTAGTGCTCGAGTTAAGAATCTATATGCACTTGAGGTAGAAGATGCATTGGAAGCCTTGAGGGGCAAGGCCGAGACTAGAGATATGGTAGTTGAGAGGGAGAATGTTAGACCTCTCAACATGCAACCCAAAAAGAAGCCTCATGAAGTTGTGGATCAACCAAAAATGGAGAAGAAAAGAAGAGGAAGAGTGGAGACACCCACTCAATAAAATACCTCTAGTGCAGGTTTTAACATTGTATAGAAATTACCTGCAAAGGAATTCTTATAACAAAAAATAAACAATGAAGACATCATAAAATATAAAACAAATATACACAGATATTTTCCACTAGATTCCAAAACTAGGAATACCAGATTGATTTTTCATTATGTTCCTTTCAATGTTACAAAAGATATATATACATGCTGAAGCATTCATAAACCTTGTAACACCCTCCTCCTAATTCTACCCAAGTAACCGGCCAACGGGGGTAAACATTTAATGTGAGGCTACTATGATATGATTCAACCTCCTAGATGACCTTAAAGAAGTGGAATCAATGGAAACACATTGAAAATACCTTCCACCTCAACAACAACACTCTCATGATCCATCCCAACCACTTAGGTATCACGCCCTTGGGTCCCACTGATTTTTTAACCCACTTAAGCTCTGGGCGCATGCACAAGCCTGCATGCCTATGTCTGGGAGTCTCTAGATATATGCACAAGCCTACATGCATGCGTCCAGGGACTATTTCCAGCAGACCTGTGCCAAAGTCTACGGGCTTTAAGGCACTTTTCAAGCCCAGAGTTCTGACCACTACCCAGAACTTGCTGTAACTTCTAGAATCCATTAAACACATGAGGAAATGACTAATAAAACAAAAAATAACCTCGAGACTAGGCCTAACCATCCCCAATCAGGACTAAAATTATGTCAAACACTTAGAATCAATGTAATATGTAGGCTTAAATAATAGATCTGGGCATAAGAGTCTCATAATTATATGAGAATTTCTAAGAAGCATTATTCACTTACATCATTAGTTGCAGTATCATCTATTAGTTCATTGATACATTGTTTATTCATTTAAAAATAAAAACATGAGGAGAGCCATATATCATCACTGTCATAATATATGCGTATCACTATCATAATAGCAACATAAATTCAAGGATACAAAAGCGATAGAATCCACCTATAAAATAGTACATTTTCTCATCAAATACCAAGAAAATGATCCTCTCATTAATGAATGTAAAAACCAACTAGAGCTACCACGTTCCACTCGACCATAGATTGGCTGAGCCAAATCTCTCTTCAGCCAATCACCCCCATTCCATATTCCAAGCATGAATTTGGGACTCAAAATGAAAGAACCAACCAAGGAATCCTGTGGCTAAACCACCTTATCCTCTTCAATAGAAATCAAACTAAAACATAATCCACGTTGGATCAATAGGAAAAAACAATGAACATGTCATAATAGTCCTTACCATGATCTCCAATCGATCACAAGGCCAAAAAAAGCATGGACAACACCGGATTTCTCCACCTATACCGTGTGGAAATTTCCTGTCTCCTAGTTTCTCAAGATTTACCACAATCCATAGTTCAATAGAGGGATTACTAGCCCTAAACCGAGACATAATCTACAAGCTTTACCATATATCCCAACTGGGAATTACTAGTCTCGAAGGAGAGAAAACCACCTCTAGGCTTTACCGTATATCCTGCCATTCACCAGTTGAGGATTCCTAGGCCCACCAAGGAAACACACTATTAGCCCCCTATAAATTTCTTGACAAGCAAACAGGGGGCTAATTTTTTTTATGAGCCTTCAAGGAATGCATTTCTCCTGAAAACACATAATCCTTGAAAGCCTCTTCATGCCCTCTGTCCTTTGATTAATTTCCACTGCTGTTTCCATCCACAAAGCCTCACTGATTGTAAAAAATGGTACTAAAAGAGGCCTTCATTTGCTCTGCTATTCCTGCAAAATTTCCCATTCTAACCCTCTACCCATTTCCAAAGTTTCCCTTTGATTCCTAAAATCCCTTCCTAAATCTCCTAAACCACCCATTTCCCCTTTAAAAACCAAGTGAGACCCTTTTGTTAGATGTTAATCCCTTTTTCCCTTCCCCTTGAAAGCCTAATGTTAGCCTTAAAACTCTGTTTCCAAGCAAAAAACCTATTTTCTAAACGTATTATAGGCTAGCACCTTTCGGCCAGCCCCATCGACCTTTTCCCCACATGACCGGGGTGCTAGAACCAAGCGCTAGCCCGGAAAGCGCCTATCATATTTGGATATAGGGAGCGCTATTAACCGTCGATCTGTACAGATCGGATGGTTGTCACAAACTCCATAAGCGTCCGTGGTCCCCCCCCATTCACCCCTCTGATCGCATATCAACCGTCGATCTGACCCACAGATCGACGACCCACATTCATTCGCCCCGGTGGTCCTCACAATCGCGCCCTGTTCAAAAACCGGTGGTTTCCATCGCACCACTTTTGGAGAGCGGGCTGTATTTTTTGTTTGGAAGCGATGCCATTCACTGGCTGACACGTGGCCCCGTGCACTATTGAAAAACCGCCCCCCATCGCGCATTAAAGTCCGCCCGTGAACCCAGCGCGATATGCATGTACACCGTCTGATCTGAAGCTGTCCATCCAACGGTGATCGTGCCATGAAGATGCTCGGGAGTTAGCCCAAGGCAAAGGGACCCCTGGCCCACCATCTATCGCCCTCCGATGCGTTCTCAACCGTCGATCTCCTCCTGATATCAGACAGTCTGGATTAACTGCATGTCCCGCCATTAACCGGGTCCTGCCACGTCACCATTCCACGTGTTTTCGTCGCATCTTCGTTCATTCCCTATATATTTCATTCAAAGGTCAATGTCCAATGTTTTCATTTAAATTTTTGCCGCAGTCCGCCAAATTTCACCAGACCATCCTCCATTGTTTCACTATGTTTTTCGCCATCACCCTGCACTGTTCCACCAATTCACCAGGCTACATTGCTATTGTCCCCGCTGCATCCACCCCCCATGCATGATTTTCATAATAGGTTTGTGTGTTTTGCAGGGTACCGACGGTAAACGACCGCCGTGGTTCACAGACACTATTACAGTGGCAAAGAACGCAGGGAAGACCTTCTGTAGAGATTGAAATTATGAAGAAAGGCCTGGGAAGGTGTTATGATATGACTTTCATTAAAGGAGCAGGGTTAAACTCTGTAAAACCTTTCCAAAGTCATTAAAGCGCAGATTTCATTGACAGAGACAGGAATGGAGTGGCAAGAAGTATCAGTGAAAAAGCAGAGAGTTTAAGGCTTGTAATTGAAGATTTTGAGCCTTAATTCAATGATTTAAAGGAAAAGTACCAGATCGAAGACCCCGTGGATCCCTCAAAAGGTCCAATGCACAGGAAAATGTATCATCAGGGTGTTTAAATCAATAGAATGTTTTCTCTTGAGAAAGGACATAGTACTCATATGATTTTAAGTTTACGTTGTGTCCATGAGAAGTTTTCCCCCTGACAACAGTCCTAACGCTATCAGATGCATTTGTTACCCAGTATGGCAGACTTGAAATCATTGATCTTTTTTTTTTCAGTTCACCAGAGCTTCACAGAAGTGCTACAACAAGTACATCAGAGTCATACCCGGAGTAAATGGCAGCCTGACGAAGACCAGTCTTTCATCCAAATAATACTGAAGACAAATGCCTAGAATTTAAAACAGAATGGGGCCTCGGCCCTCTTCCTCTTCTGAGTTTTAATGCTACATTTAGTTTTCATCTACCCCCTATGTCTCTCATTCAGCTATAAAATTCATGAAGGAACTCATTGTAAAGGTTGTCGATTGGATATCTGAGAATTGCAAGCTGTATTCTTTTGAGACATAGTTTCTGTGTAAAGTTGTAAGATAGGCTGAGGAAGATATTTTCAGGCTAAAATATCAAGCTGTTGGAAATGTTGTACATGACTGGTGTTGCTCTTTATTATGACAAGCACATTTCTTTGGATCCTAATTTAAAGCAGTGGTGATGTTTTTCTATCTCTGTTTTTGTTTTACCTTGTAGTTCATTTCATTTCATTTCTTCTGGCACGCATCAGAAATCTGGCATAGGATTTACGCTTGTTAGGTACCCTATGTTTATGCTCTCCCTGCCTTCAATGTTTTCTGCTGAATGTGTTATCTGAGGATAATTTCAACTAATTTAACCAGTGTAGTGGTCAAAACATATGCTGCTAGCTGATGTATGAATTAATGAAACTTTTATCAGATGTTCTTGTTGGGCTTTGATTGAATGAATTGGGATACTGGGAGTTTAGAACTTTGTCTCTATCTCACCAAGGTCCTTTTCAATTGATTAAACCTTTCTAAGTTCCCCTTAAGCTGGAGGCCGAAGCATTGAGAGTTCAAAGTCTCTCTCTGATCTCAGGTTTTCAACTTTGTGTCCTAAATCTTTAATGTTCCTTGTCTGAAGAGTTAACCTTTTAGGTTTTGGATCACAGGTGTCCAATGGCATGTCTTGTCCTTGGATCTGATTTCTAAAAGGTCATCTTGGAGGTTTCCTTGCTTTCACCCTCTCCCTTACCATTTCATGCCACACTATCATCTTTAAGATCCAATGCTTTAGATGACTAGCCCAACTAAAAGCCTGCATGTTGAATAGCAAGTAAACCCTTTCCTGACTCCATTGCCCAATGGTCTTGAATGTTCTCTGAAATATTTATCCTCTACCTAAAATCCTCTTTGCTCAGCCTTGTCTCATACTGAACCCTTTTTTCTTGATTCCCAACAACCACACAAAATCAAACAAACAAACCCTGAGCCTACAACTAGCCTAATATCTTCACTTTTGAGCTTCAAAGACATACAAACTTTGCTAATATAGAGAGATCCCTCTCTAGACCCAGGAGGGCTAGATCCTGAGGTCTAAAAGTGGTTTTGATGTTGTCTCATCTTTTGGTCTTGCCAATCTGGCCAAAACATGGGAACACCAACATAATGGCGACTCCGCTGGGGAACAATCTGAGAGTCTATAGCTGTAATACTAGTTTGTCTCCCATTTTCATCACCAACACACACTATCTGACTTCATTGCAACCCACAATCAGGTTCAGGGGTTACTAGGCGATGTGCTATATCATTTCAGAGATCCACTTCACTCAACTTTGAATCCATCCGAAAATCCAACTTAGCCAAAACACGAGAACTCCACCACACCATGGCTATCTAGAAATGGCAAGGCTAGGCTGAAAACCCTGTCACACCTATAAAAACCCATCCCATGACTGAAAATAACCACATGCAATACCATGCATTCCATATCTATCAAGGAAATCACACATGCAAGTCAATACCTACAAATATTCTTGTTGTAGCTGATTGATCCTGCTCTTCCTTGCTTGCTCCTTTCTTCCTCTTGCCTTCTTTTCCTTTCTTGATCTAATTCCAAAGTGCTCCAAGAAAAATCTAAGTGTCCAAGAGAGAGAGAGAGAGAGAATAATGAGAGATCTCCAAAACTAAACTGACAAAAAGTTGAGCCAGCAAAAGGTTGCCAACTGATCCTCAAAAACTGTTTTATTAATGAAGTCTATATTTTCTTCATTTTCCATTATTTTCCTTCATTTTCCTCCTCACATGCAACCTGTTACTGTTCACCTTCCTTTTCTCGTATTTTCCCTTATTTTCTTAAATAAATGTGCCAAATAATGTTTCTTTCCTTTCCAAAGCCTTTTCCATTTCATTTTCCAATTTCCTCTAGTCATAATAACCGAAATAAACACCCACTAGGATGTTTTGCCCAACATTCAGCTTGGAATAAGTGTCCCATCAATCTTGGTTATTATTTTTCCTTGATCAACTATTATTACATGAAATTTTAGCCCGGGTTTGTTACAAAACCCTCTCCCTTGGGGGAACACCGTCCTCTTTGTTCAGTAACACCTACCAAACCAACAAACCATTGAAAATAAAACATAGTGCCTATGGATATTTATAACACTACGCATTGAAGTATTTACAATGACATCCATATATACATCCACATTGTGTATGGAGATTTATAAATCTAGCTCGATACAATATTCACAATAATATACACATATGCACATTTGGTTAACTATAAAAAAAGGATACAATGCCCATATCAACAACAAGGGAATCCAGAGGCTCACACCTCCACCCTCAAAGTAGTACCAGGATTCACTTCCTTCCAAGGAAGTCTAGAATCCTCTGTTAGAGCCAACGTTGCATCCAATTTCAAACACTACAATCTTGCGCCACTTGTCCTCTCAATGAAACTTATTGACTCATTTTTCTAGGGCACACTCCCAATGTGCATATGATTCCATCCAGAGATGCTAATGACCAAAAAAAATCTGTCCCCGACCTTCCCTTCCTTGCTAAACATCACCTCAGGCAATCCAGTTACCCCTTCTGTGCAGTCACTCACTTACCAAGTTCCCCAACATCCCCTATCCTGGGTGATCCATCCCTTGGAAAGGATTCTTATCATCGAGAGTTACAAAAACCAAGGGATATAGTTGCCTCAAAATTGTAATACCGGTTATAGAATTCTCATGGAAATCAATGGAAACTAGTGGGTACCAGTGTCCCATATTGGCCTCGCTCCTGAAGTGCTTTACCAACATATTGGTTCATGTTTCAACTCCTTTGTTGCTACTACTAATTCTTGTAGTAGGTTTCAACCACCCAACCCAACATTTCATGCTTTACTGTACCAATTACAAAATTCCCATTAGAGTCACAATAAATTGAAATAAACTCAAATAATAGCTCATTGGTAGTTTTCCAACAAGGTACACTTGCGATCTTGTTCACTTCATGTCGTAACAAGGAAAGCTAGTTGTTTGATCAATCATCATGTATAAACATATCACATGTGGTTAACTCAAAACAGAACCATCATAAATCAAAATCATATATTACAAGTAATCATCATAAACCATAATCATAGATCTCATGTAATCATCATGAGTTATAATCATATATCACATGCATAATAAAGATGAAATAAAACACTGATACTTGTGATTCATTAGTCCTTACTTATTCATTTTTTCTTTTGTACACACATCGAATCAGTTGCCACACCTGACAAAAACCTAAGGCCTTTGCTTCTCTTCAATCATGTACACATACACCCAATGTACATCACAACATGTACACCCACATACATCATACAACACCATACAATACATGTACCTATACTCGAAATATCACAAAGACACCTACACCAAGCATATAAAACAACACATACACTTGCATTTAGGCATACAACACAACACAATACATATACATATACAGAGTATAACATAATGAATACACATGCCACAATAGCACAACTACACCATGTGCACACATAGTACCGCATGCCCGCAACACACCATGTACGACATGATTACATGCTTACAATACCACATGTATACCAGTACCATATGCACAAACACGTAGATAGTACCATCTATACACAACACTACCTGCGTGAATTGTGCACAACATCACATGTACACGACACCACTTGCGCAATGTGTACAAAACACCAAATGTACATCACACCACCTGTACAATGTGTACTCAATGCCACATGTACACAACACCACATGCACAACATGTACAAGATAACACATATACACAATGCCACATGCACGACATGTACACGATACCACCTACATACAACACCACATTTACAACATGTACACAACACCACATGCACAATCATGCACATCATCATGTGTACAACACACAAAAAATACAATATGTTCATAGCACTACATATACAGCATGTACATAGCACCATACGTACATATCCAACATGCACACAACACCATATGCACATAACAACACATATCGAACATGCGCACAATACAATATGTACACAACATCACATATCCAACATGTACATAACGTCATCTATACCTAGCACTACATATGAAATATACAGACAACACCATATATACAAAATGCATACAACATCATATGTACACAATACTACATATGAAACATTTACACATCACCATAGGCGCAATCAATGAATATATAACATGTGAAACATATACATAATAGTAGTACTGCACATCCATAAACCACACACTAAACCCACAAGAAAACTCGGTTCTAGTGTCTTTCCACTATCCATGATTATCCTAGCATGCCACAAATCACACTACTTTCAATTCTCTAATGTACCCCTCAAAATTACCTATCCATAACATAAACATAGGCATAGTATAAGCATATAACATTAAATCAGGTCCACATGATGATACTGACATCATAGAACTGTCAAGGATACTCTTCCACTTGATTCTTGATAGCCAGGAACCTCTTCATGACATTCACTTGCATAAGAAATCATTCATGATCCACAAGAATGATCCTTGACAACCCTCTTAGAAAGTGACATAGATACATACATATATAATCATTAGCATAAAAAAATCATCATCCTATAAGAGAACGACATACACACACACATATATACATTTAAACATTTATCATCAAACAACCATGATCCATGACGATCATATCAAACATGACATATGTACATACATACATGTATACATATATAAACTCCAGCATAATCATGATCACATCATAATTACTAGATAGAATAAGGTCAAGGTTAAGAGAACTTCTTTTATCTGTGCACATTATGCACAAATTTTATAGCAATTGTTCCCAACATATCCAAGACATCTAACATCTTATATCTATTCACTTTACCTATTATGACACTATCCATTTTCCCAATGGACTCAACCAATTCAACTGAATATCATATTCTTACCTTCCGTTGCACTTACTCATGCACCGAGATTCATTCATGTATTACATTACTTGTCATGTTCCATTCATCTCTTCCTCAGCTTCGCCAACTTTCCTTTTTTTCCCAACCAATTCCTAGATTCACAAACAAAAGGAAAGAACAAGAAACAACAAGATGAATACCATGAAAATCAATAACAATACTACACTACAAACAAAGTGGCAAGGCCTTAGAATGTACATAAACAAATTTTCAAATCAAGTGCATACAAATCATAAAATATTGGAAGCACAAGACTAGCAACAAACACCAGGACTCAATCCCCCATGCTTTCTCAATGCTTCCAAGGGAAAGCTCAACTTGAGCCTTGTCCAAGATTTCATGGCGGTATCTATTGCCATGCAATCCCCTACATAATACTGCCATAAAAACATATTTTTCAATGTATAATATAAACATACAATATATCGGTTACCTTACCTTGTTGTGCCAGGAACACTTCCTTATATCCGAACACATACATATACCATCTCTCAAGGGACTCCAATCTCTTGAAAAATCCAACCATAACTAGAAACCAACATGTATTCGAATAATGTCAAACAAAATCAAGGTTAAGAATACTTCCTATGTGCGCACTCATTCGTTTTGAATTTATGGTTTCCAAACATAGCCAAGGGAATTCTTACCCAATTCTTTTCTTTTAACATTTACCTTGTCGCAATCAAGTATTATTATGTATTTTCACATCACCCATATGTTAGTTATATAAACACATCAACTATTACCTTGTCATGCTAATACCAAGCATGTTGCCCTTCATCTGTTGACAAATGTTAATCACATGTTCCAAATATCAAGACATCATATCTATCAACTAAAATCAACCTCTACGAAGACTAACAATGATGTCATAATCGACTAATAGTCAAGATCATAATACTGCAACTATCACCTACTTGCACTCATGTACATATCAACTATCTCAACACATGTGTGCCAGTATGACCATCTTAAAACAAGATCATTTCTTCAAGCAATCTTATAAACACATATTCATATCATGTGATTAATCAAAGATTCAAACAAACTCTAAATGTACCATGTTCAATAAATCAGCTAGACGTCCTAATAGACACTAAACACTTAACACCAGATAGATGACATAATCGAAGAGTTTAGCACCAAGTACACAACATAAGAAAACTCATACTTTAATGTATCTCAAGGGAGGTTATCTTGTCTGCACAATCAATCTAGATTAGCATGATATAGATTCACAACACATCCACTTAAACATAAATAAGGTCATGATATCCATAACAATAACTAGCTAACACATTGACATCTTAGTCTCATAAACAATTGTCTTTCTTGAATAAAAATCACATATGCATAGTCAAACTAGAATAATATGCCATAATATCACAACATATTAACTCATACCTGAATTTCCTAACCATAACTATCTGCATAGGGTAATACAAATTAGCACGATACATATAACATCAATCTCTTAATTCCATAACCCTAATCATCAAGTTAAGTAACATATATCAAAAACATGTGAACATATAACATACTCATCAACAACGTATAACATAATCATCAAGTTCAACTAACATAAAACAACAAGAATATACCACCATGCATGACTATGGGACGAACGTACAAATGAACACACTCATTCACTAACATCTACCTTGCATGTAACCTAAAAAAAAATAAAATGACAAACATATATAACCATAATGCATATAACAATCCATTAACTAACATACCTGCATGGAAATCATACAATACCTGTATGACGATCCACTCTTACCCTAAAGTCTAGTGCTGCAACTTCACTTTGATGATCTGCATCTCCTGCTCTATCTTAGACAATACATTAGCATAATAACATACCAAAAACATCATGATGACATAATTTCAGACAACGACCTCACAATTCATTCCTAAAAATATATAGACACTGACATGCATAACAAATGCATAACCGACATGCACTCATGATGAACATATCCTAACATAAACATTATCAACTTCTACATGGGGACACATGCCAACAATGACCTATGCCATGCATATGTGACAAGAACATAGAACATACACATGAGGAACACACATGCAATCGACATGAATGCATGATCAAAACAATGCCCAAGGAGAGCACAACCACGCTCTGATCTCACTTTGTATTATCCTCCTCCCACATCTACCCAGGTAACCGAAAAATTAGGGTAAACATTCAATGAGAGACTACTATGATATGATTCAACCTCCTAGGTGACCTTAAGGAAGTGGAATCAATGAAAACACATCAAACATAACTTCCACATCAGCAACAACACTCCCAGGAGCAAAAAATCACTCAAGCATCCTGCCCCTGGGTCTCACTAAGTTTTTAACCCACCTAAGCTCTGGACACATGCACAAGCGTTCATGCCTACGTTTGGGAGGTTTTGGACACATGCAAAAGCCTACATGTCGGCATCCAGGGAATATTTCGAGTAGACTTGTGCGAGAGCCCATGAGATTTAAGGAACTTTTCAAGCCCATAATTTCGGCCACTACCCAAAACTTGTTGTAACTTTTGGAATCCATTAAACACATGAAGAAAAGACTAATAAAAAAAAAAACTTCAGGACTATGCCTGACCATCCCCAACTGGGACTGACATTCTTTCAAGCACTTGGGATCAATGAAATCTACAGGTTTAACTAACATATCTGAGCATAGGGGTCTTATACATATCTAAGAATCACTAGGAAGCACTGTTTCCTTACATCATTAGATGCAATATCATCTATTATTTCATAGATACATTGTTTATTCATTTACAAATAAAAACATGAGGAGAGCCATACATCATCACTATCATAATACATGCTTATAATTAGCATAATAACAACAAAAATTCAAGGATACAATGACCATAGAATCCGCATATAAACTAGTACATTTTCTCATCAAATACCAAGGAAATTAACCTCTCATTAATGAATGTAAAAACCAACCAGAGATGGGACTAACACATTCCACTCGACCATATATTGGATGAGCCAAATATATCTTTAGCCAATCACCCTTGTGCCATATTCCAAGCATGAATGTGGGACTCAACCGAAAGAACCAATAAGGGCATCCTGAGGTTAAACCACCTCACCCTCATCAATATAAATCAAGCTTTACCGTAATCCACACTAGATCACTAGTCCAAAACAATGAACATACCATAACAAGATTTACCATGATCTAAACCTGATCACTGGGCCAAACCAAGCATGGATGCCACTAAATTTATCCACCAAAACTGTGAGGAATTTTCCTGTCTCCTAGTCTCTTAAGATTTATTGCAATCCACAGTCTGATCCATGGATTACTAGGCCCTAAACCGAGACATACTCTCCAGGATTTACTGTATATCCCAACCCAGGATTCCTATGTCCGATGGAGAGAAAACCACCTCTAGGCTTACAGTATATCCCGCCATACACCAATCAAGGATTCCCAGACCCATCGAGGAAACACACTATCTGGATTTACTGCAACCCATAATCTGGTTTAGGGGTTACTAGTCCATGCATTCTATCATTTTAGAGATCCACCTCACTCAACTTCAAATCCATCCAACAATCCATCTCAACCAAAATAGTAGAACTGCACTACACCATGGCTATCCATAAATGGAAAGGCTAGGCTGAAAACACTATCACACCTAGAAAAACCCATGCCATGATAGAAAAGAACCACATGCAATACCATGCATTCAAAATCTAGCAAGGAAATTACACATGCAAATCAATACCTGCAAATAATCCTACTGTAGCTACTTTATCCTGCTCTTCCTTTCTTGCTCCTCCCTTCCTCTTGCCTTCTTTTCCTTTCTTGATCCAATTCCAATGTGCTCTAAGTAAAATATAAGGTTCCAAGAGAGAGAGAGAGAGAGAGAGAGAGAGAGAGAGAGAGAGAGAGAGAGAACAATGAGAGAGCTCCAAATCTAAACTGACAAAAGGTTGAGTCAGAAAAATCTTTCCAACTGATCCTTACAATCCTTTTTACTAATGAGGCCTCTATTTTCTTCATTTTCCATTATTTTCTTTCATTTTACACCTCACATGCAACCTGTGACCTTTCACCTTCCTTTTCTCCTATTTTATTTTATTTTATCATAAATAAATGTGCCAAATAATGCGTCTTGCCTTTCCAAAGCGTTTTCCATTTCCTTTTCCAATTTACTCTAGCCATAATAACTAAAGTAAACACCCACTAGGATGTTTTTCCCAACACTCAACATGGAATAAATGTCCCATCAACCGTGGTTATTATTTTTCCTTTTTTGATTGTTATCACATGACATTTTTGCCTGGGTCTTTTACAGAACCTTCCCCCTTGGGGGAACACTGTCATTTGTGTTCAATGACACCTACAAACCAAAAAACCACTTAAAATAGAATATTCTTCCTATGGATATTTATAACACAACTCATTGTAGTATTACAATGAAATCCATATATACAACCATACTAGTTATGGAGCTTTATAAATCGAGATCAATACAATATTCATAGTATTATACACATATGCACATTTTCTCAACCAACCAATAAAATGATATGATGATTGTATCATGAGCAAGGGAATCCAGAGGCTCACACCTCTACCCTCAAAGTAGTACCGATATTCACTTCCTTCCCAGGAAGTCCAGAACCCACTATCAGAGACAAAGCTACATCCAATTTCCAACGCTACAATCCTACACCACTTCTCCTCTCATTGAACAATTAACAACTAATTTTTCGAGGGCACACTCCCAACGTGCATCTGATTCCATCTGGAAATGCTAATGATCAAAATAAATCCATCCCTAACCTCCTCTTCTCTACTACATATTCCATTGGGAAATCTAGTAACCCCTTCCATGCAGTCACTCACCTTCCAAGTTCCCCAACATCCCCTATCTTGGGCGATCCATCCCTTAGCAAGGCTTCCTCGCATCGAAATATACAAAACCAAGGCATGTACCTACCTCGAAACCATCATATAGGTCATAACATGATCATGGAAATAAATAGAAACTATTAGGTATTGATGTCCCACATTGGTTGTGCTCCTAAAGTGATTTACCAATATACTGCTGCTTGTTTCAATTCCTTTGTCACTGGTACTAATTCTTGCAGTTAGTTTCAACCACCCAATTGGGAAATTAATGCTTTCCTATACCAAGCACATAATTCCCATTAGAGTCAAAATAAATTTAAATAAACTCAAATCATACCTCACTGGTAGCTCGTCAACAAAGTACACTTGCAATCTTGTTCACTTCCTGTCACAAAAATTCAAACTAGTTGTTTGATCAATATTCATGTATAAACTTATCACATCCAATTAGCTCAAAATGAAACCATCGTAAATAAAAATCATATATTACAGGTAATCATCATAAACCATAATCGTAGATCTCATGTAATCATCATGAGTTAGAGTCATAGATCACATGCATAAGAAAGATGAAATAAAATAATGATACTTATCATTCATCGGTCCTTACTTCTCCCTTTGTTCTTTTGTACACACACCGAATCAGTTTCCACATCTGGAAAACCCCCAATTCCTTTGCTTTTGTTCAGTCGTGTACACATACACACAATGTACATCACAACATGTATACCCACATACGACATACAACACCATAAAACACATGTACCTATACCTGACATATCACAAATACACCTACAACAAACATACAAAAAAACACATACACCTGCATTAGGTGTACAACACAACAAAACACATATACATATACATAGTAAAACACAATGAATACAAATGTCACGATACTGTCATCACCAAATTGATCTTGATAGGCTGCTCATCAATCAACTTAATGTAACTCTTTCAAACCAATTTTAACTGAAGATTAGTCTCTTCAGTTTAAGAGGGATCTCTCAAAGGGGACTTATGTTTTTCAATGGAAATACTATTAGATGGCTAACTCTATGAAATGTGACTTGATTTTGATTGATTGCAGGTTGAAAAATGAAAGGCTTGCTACCATTGGGCTATGGGTTCAACATCATTAAACTCAATCACAATAATTCTTCTTATGGAAGCTGAGGAAAATAGAGGTTTCAATAAAATATGGTACATACACAAAACATAAGAAAAACACAACAATTTAACCTCTAAAGGAAGTCAAAGCATTTTACCATGAGTTCTGAGTAATTAGAGATAAAACACATTGCAAATGATTAAACATGAAAGATATAGAGCAAACAAAACATTTAACACCTCATTTGAATCCCAGGTCTGGAAATAAAATGTCAATGTATATTAATGAAGCTGAAAAAAATTACAGAGTAGTAATTTGGTGCAATATTCTCCAACCCTTTAATATTCGAAGTTCTATCTATAAATAGACTTCTTTACACTGTAAATGATCTGCCCAGTTGGCTAGATCCTCGAACTATAACTTTGACAACTAACATAACTGAAAACTACTTTCTTGGAACATAAAAGGACAACTAACCTTTAAAGACTCACATTCCTAATATGACTCTACTTCATATTTATTAAATTCAGTTTTTTTTAACAGTGAGATAGTTACATGATAAGGATCACATGCTCGAGAAACATTCACCATCACTAAGAAATTTAATCTGCCTCCTAAATTTAGAAAACATAGTCCTACTTTTTAGCAAAAGATAAAACCCCACTTTAATCTTGGTCTTGATTCTGAGCTGGATTAGTGACACTTATGTTGAGTATTGAAGCTATGATGGGATGGAACACTATCATGTTGGATGTTTCTAGGTGGCTGACTGATCTTCCATGTGTTGATTTAACCTCCAAAAATCCTTTAAAGCCTTTCGCCACAAAACAGAGTAGTTTAGGCAGTTTCTTAGCGTTATTTAGTAGCGAATAAAATTCTGTCTTTTCACCCATATTTATGTCACCTTTGCTGGTCAAAATTTTTTATTATGACAAAATATCTAAATATACCCAACCTCCCTCCTTAATTCTTCATAAAATTGATTTTAAAGAAAAAATAGCATCTTCAGAAATTTCATAGCGTTTCTTGGCCTTCAAGCCTTAAGCATGCTACGAAACTGCCTAATAAACTAGAATTTGCAGATTTTGTGATTTTTTTCAAAATTTGATCTTTTGAGCCAAAATTTAAGTCCTTTGCAAGCTATGAACCTAAACAAAAACGTCTCAGCTCAACTTTTCAGTCTTTGGGAGCTTCATCTTCATTCACAATAGGTTGACCTATAGGTTCTTCAACCACTTTCATTCTCATCCCTTTCTTCTCCAAATCCTCTTGAATCAAGTCCAATTGTTCCTGAAGGTCTTCCACTTGATCTTTTAATGATCTGTTTTCAGCTTGCAAGTGTAAGTTTATCTTCCTAGTATGTTTTACCACAAGTCTTAAAGGCTTACTACTTTTCAACAGTCTTTTGGCATTATCCATAGATTTTTAAACACTTGAGAGTTGGTTGTCCCATTTTTTCATCATCTGGTCAAATTCAACCTTTTCAGACCTATGCTTCTCTGCCTCTAACTTCAATTCAAGTATTTCTTCACTTGCTTCCTTCAGCTACTATTTGAGGAGTTCTATTTCTGATTTTTCAATTATCTTCTCTTATCCCTTTCTCTGCCTGATGACAACTTCTTCTTCTACTGCTATAGATAAGTCTACGATGCTCACTGGCTACATGTCTTCACTGAATTTCTCTGTCCTTTTTCTCTCCATGGCCTTCTTTGCAAACCTGGTCATTGGCTCCCTTGGCTGAAATATAAAACCAACATCTTCTCCTACAAAATCCAATTTCTTAACAGTCTTACCTTTCTTTAGTTTCCTTCCATTATCTTCAATGTCTTCTACTTACACTATTGGGGACTCCTCAATGTCTATTGCATGAAGAAAATCTTCTAGATTTTCTTTGGCCAATGTCTAAATTCTCGTTATCCTCTTACTGCCTTGTTTGCTAATATTCTTTTTCTATTTTGTAGGTGTTAGCTGAGGGATATCAATTTCTTGCAGAGGTTATGCTCCTATGTCCATTAGTTCTGTAGGGGACTTTCTTCTTTCTTCCTCAACCTCTTCTATTGCAGCTGGTGGTGTAGTAGTTCTAGGTTTTAAGATTTTCTTTGGAGTCACTACATCTATTTCATAACCACTCATAAAAAAAAATTATGTCCAATATCTATTTAACCTTTTCAAGTCTTCCAGCACTAACAATTTTATTAGACCATGGTGAAATAATGATGTCTCATCACCTTATGTCTTGAATTGAACTCTATCTGACATATTTCCCAAACTCTCGTATAAAAAGAAAGGTAAGTCAAGTGATTTCTTACCTAAAAAGTGCAGAAGGAGTCTGATATGGTAAGAGTAAACCATGTAGAATCTTCCCTCGCAGGTGAAATACTTTTGGATCACCAACAACAGCTTTGCATAATTTTCCTTCATATAACTCTTAGGGATGCCATAGGTCAAATCAACTCCTCTGTGCTCCTACTTGAGAAACTCCTCACAACCATGCATTGTAAAGTTTGTGCCTTTAAACCATTATTCACCACCTCTAGGGATTTATGTAGCTTGCGATATAATCTCTGGTGTTACTGTGAGATTCAAAATCCCAACCTTTGATGTTGTCCTTGTAAAATTGGTGGAAAAGTCCTTTGAAACCTATGCATGGAAACCTTGCAACTTCTGGTAGAATTGTAGGCAGCCCGTCCTCCTGAAAACTTCCATAGCAGTAGGGTATTCATTAAGAAGTTTCAAATACATGGGTTCATACCTGAGACAATGAACACCCTTGTTTGTTTTCTTTTTCGAAGCCATGGATGCTTTATAGTCTTCGCTGCCTTACTTGTTGGTGACACCTACAGAACTGAATTCGACAACCACCTGCCAGATGTGATAAAGCAACTCTCAAAGAATTGATTCACATGCAAGGATTACACAATAATATGACAAAGGGCAGGCTTGGGGTAACGTTTAAAAGGTTAATTGACAACTAGGATATTGATAATAGCACATACAACCATAGAAGATAAAAATTACAAAAAATATAGTTATGAATGTTTGAAAATCATCATAACAAACCTAAAAGACATTACCATCTATTTTCCTTATCATAAGCTGAAACCTCACACCGTTCTGACACATTTTGCTGAAAAAACCTAGTTTCGTAGCAAAGACAATTTGGCTGCTGATAGATTTGCTACGGAACTGTTAGGTAGTTTCATAGTGAAATCTGTTGATTTCGGTTGTAATTCGCTACGAAATTCTGAAAAACTGATAGGTGTAAACTTTTGTGATTAAATGCATGGGAATGACAAAATATATTATGTGAGGTTTATTACTGAAATGATATAGCTAGAGGTGAGCTTTAAACTTAAGGTAGACATCATCAAATGCAAAACAAATTCAGACATCTCATAACAATGACTTAGGGGACCACATCAATTTTGGTGAATGAACTACATTACCCTATCAATGAAATTTCTAAAACTTAATGAGTGATAATAGTGGCTCCACTGGGGATGGTGTGCCCCTGTGGTACAACAAAGAACTTGTAGTTCCAGTGCCATCCCTCTCTTGAAAATAAACTTCTAAAATTCGCTAAGCCTTCTTCAAACTCTTATGGCCTTCTCCTTGGGCTCAAGTTTGATGATCAGCCTGTCTTTGTTAGCAGAACAACATAATAAAACAAAATATATACAATGGAGTGAAAATTCAGTAAAATTTAAGAGGAGCAGTGCTTTAGAAACCTGCCATTGACAAGTCCTCTAGCACAAATTTGTCCATCCATCTCCTGAAGTAGACGAGTATTGTTGCCATGATATGTAGCTACTATAAATGGCCCCTTCCATATGTTTTCAAACTTTCCATGTTTCCCCGTTTCCTCAATTTTGGCTTCCCACTTTAAAACTACATCTTGAATCTGGAAATTTTCTTCTTTGAACTCTCTGTCAAATGTTTTCTTCACTCTGTTTTGTGACTGCTGATGGTTGTTGTATACCTCCTCCCTTTTTTCTTGTAGATCTATGAGCTCGTTTATCCTCCTCTAAATGGCATTAGGCTCTTCTTCAAATCCTTGCAACAGTTTCATTACAGGAACTCCCAAGGAGGTGGGAAAATTTGCTTCAGCTCCATACACTAATTCATAAGGTGAAGTACCAATGGATTGCTTTGTACATACCCTATTAGCCCAAAGAGCATACTTAAATTTCAGATGTCATGATCTCTTGTTTTCCTGTAGTACCTTTTTGATAATTCTCACAATGAGTTTATTAGAGGATTTTACAAGGCCATTACCCTGCGGGTAATAAGTTGTTGAGTGTCCAAGTGTTATATGATACTGATGACGAAATATAATTAAATTTTTGGATTTAAAATCTTGTTCATTATTAGTAATAATATTCATAGGACAACCAAAACTGGACAAAATATTGTTCTCTAAGAACTGAATGATGACTAAATCATTTGTCTGCCTTGTTGGGATTGCTTTGATCCATTTAGTGAAATCATCAGTGACTGTCAAGATCCAGCGATGCTGCCCTGAAGATGATGGGTGTATTTCACCAATAAAATCCAAACCCCATTGTTGAAAATGCGCCTCAACATATATTGGCATCAAAGGTAAAGGAATCCATTTTTTCTTACCATGAAAAATCTGACATTCATGGCAAGCAATGATCTTCTTGAAAACATCCTTGAAGATGGTGGGCCAGTAGTACCCTGATTTGAGAATTTTGTTTGCTGTAGCCTTCCAGTAGTGGTGTCCTCTACAATATCCCTTATGAAACTCTTCAATGACCCTTTCAACTTCCTCTTTCAGCAAAAAAATTAAAAGGATTCCACCAGTATCTTTCCAATACAAATTCTTATCTACAATGCAATATCTTAATGATTTCAGCTTTACAAACCTTGATTTTGATTTAGTCAAATCTGCAGGAGCTCTGTGATGATGCAAGACAAAGATAAAATCTTTGTACCATTCAGATAAAATGAACTTCTCTTCAATAGGAATCAACTCTTCATCTTCCTCTGACATCTCTGAAATTTCTGCAATAAGATTCATCTCAAGACAATCAAAATTGGATTGTGCCATCAACTTTGCTAACCCCTGCCCTTTCACCAAATTTTTAGTCCTGATTTCTATGTTATACTCCAACAAAGGAGCTATCCATTTCCCTCTCTTGCCATCAGGATCAACTTGTGTCAAAATGTCTTTAACCATAGTGTTAGGCACAAATGCAATGACATGAGAGTGAAAAATATAAATTATGAAGTCTTTAATATCTTTGATCAAAGCATATGCCTATTTTTATAAAATATTATACTTCAGATCTGAGTTAGCAAGATTTCTGCTAAAGAATGAAATTGGTTGTTCTGTACCTTGCTATCCTTTTTGTAGTAAAACTCCAGCTATGGTATTTTCAGATGCAAATGTGAAAACCAGAAATTCTCTTGAAAAATTTGGACTAATAAGCACTGGAGCTTGAGTGAGGGCTTTATTTATCTCTTTGAATGATTTCTTGGCTTCAACAGTCCATTTAATATCATCTCCTTTCTTCAACATCTTGGTAATGTCCTTGAAAATTTCAGCAAAGTTCGGGATGAACCTTCTAACAAAGTTTTATTTCCCAAAAAATGACTAAATTCCCCTCCCGTAACTTGGAAGTTCTATCTTTTGAATATCATTAAATCTGTTTGGATCAATATTTATCCCATCCTTTGATATAATATGTCCAAGAAATTTTCCAGAATTTAGAGCAAAAATACTTTTAGTGGGGTTAAGAGAGATACCAAATCTTCTACACTTATACAAAATTTTCTCCCATTGCTTCAAATGATCTTCCTCCCTTCTTGAAAATACAGTTATGTCATCTAAGTAGATCACAACTAACTTAACCTTCTCCTCAGCAAAGTCCATGTCCATTTCTCTCTGAAATGTCACTCCTACATTCATCAAACCAAAAGGCATCTTGGCATACACGAATGTTCCCCATGGTGTGGTAAAAGTAATATTCTCTTGATCTTCTAGGTGTACCAATATCTGATTGTATCTTGAAAATCCATCCAACATGGACATCCTTTGAGAGTCAACAATATTCGACAAAACCTTATCCATCTTGGGAAGAGGGTAGTTGTCTTTCAAGGAAGCTTTGTTCAAGTTTCTAAAATAAATATATATTCTGATCTCTCCACTCTTTTTTCTGACTGGTACCAGATTAGCAAGTCATTTTGAGAATTGATAGCAAAGAAACTACAGGTCGTGTACTTGTTACTACTTTTGATGGCACTCCAATCCAATCTTCAGAGAGAAAGTTATTGAACTTTTCCCACGATCACCTCTTTGAGATGAAATTCAGGAGCCTGAAAAAGCACTACCTTCCACAGATCATATCTCCAAAAATATTGCGAACCAAGCTCTGAAATATTTTGACAAATTTCCTCAGGATTTCAGCTTCGCACCATATGAATTTCAGATTCTGAACCTTCGTAGAAATTTTTTTATAGCGCAAATGCCACAATGACCTGTTTAGAAGCCTGAACAAATACCTGACTTCCACAGATCATATCTCCGCAATTATTGCGAACCAAACTCTGAAATTTTTATACAAGCTTCCTCAGGATTTTTTCTTCGCACCCTAAAAATTTCAGCTTCTGAAACTTCGTAGAAAAAAAGTTATAGCGAAAATTCCACGATGACCTGTTTGGAGCAACGAAACCCTAGAATCCAAAGCTCTGATACCAAATGTTGTGAAACCAGCTCCAAAAGAGAAGAAAAGAGATATCAAAGCCTTATAAATAAGCCACTTCAAGGGGGAAACCTCCAATACATTACATGAATGAACAATTCTTGGATGATACAATTTACAAAACCTCCTTTTCTATATATAGGAGTCCATGTGGCCATAATGTAATCCTAGTGGGCCACAATGTAATCCTAGCCGACCTAATAATAATTTAAGGGCACAATAATAACAAAATGGGGGTTACAAGGGTACAATAATAACAATAAGGGGTTTACACTAAAAATAATAAGGGGCTATACTAGTGATATAGGGACCTAACAAAATAACTTTTGCATCAAAAAGTTTCTTAATTTCCTTCTCAATTAGAGGCATGAGCAATGGGTTAATCCTTCTCAATTTATGTTTGAAGGGTTTCTCATTCTCTTTGATAGGAATAGTATGATGTATAATACTAGGATCATACTTTTTCATATCAGCATAACTCCATGCAAAAACATCAATGAACTTCTTCATCATCCCAATATATTTATGTCTTGTATCCATAGAAAGAAACTTGGAAATATTTATCATTTTAGGCGATGTTACTGTACCAAGATTACAAGTTTCTACCTCCTCATCATCAGCTTGTATCCTAGGAGATTTGAAAACATCATTTTGATCCAAATTTTTTTCAAGTGGAATAAGACCCTTGGGTATACAATTATTTTTCAGCTGCAAAACTTCAAAATTGACCTTAGTTTCAGCAAACATGTTTTGTTGATCCACCTGTGTGCTTTCAAATTCCTCTTTTAACTCTATGAAATTTCTGACTTGTTGGTCATCTTCAAACACTTTCCAATGGATGATATTATCTAGGATAGCAAGGCTATGCCAGACTTCAATTTCATACTTCTCAGCAGAATGTGTAGGAATGAAAAACAAACTTGCAGAAACAGCTAGAGCATCAGCCACTGAGTTTTGATCTCTAGTTTTCACAATAAATGCATATTCTTGAAACTTTTCAAGCATTTCCATAATCATATTTCTGTAGGCTCTCATCCGCACATCCTTAGTTTGATATACTCCTTCAAGTTGTTTGATTACCAACTCAGAATCTCGACATACTGATATCTTTTTAGCACCCAATCTTTTCAAAATTTCCAAACCCAAAAACAGAGACTCATCTTCAGCCATATTATTGGTAGACTCAAAGTTAAGTTTAAAGGAATAAAACTTACTCACATCATCAGGAGTAGTGATCCATATGCCTGCTCCATCCCCCTCTCTTCCAGCAGATCCATCAAAGTGTAGAAGCCACCATCCCTCTGCCTTCTCTTCTACAATTTCCTAATTTTCAAATTTCTTATTTTCAATTTGTTGAATTTGTGCTTTCCCTTCACTTTCTGCTTCATCAGTTAGCTCATTGAAAAGAATTTTTTATCCTAATTCAGTTTCAACATCATAAATGGGAAAATTTTGAGGTTTATCCTTGCTACTTACCATGTAGGCCATCCTACTCTCTATGTACAACCTTCTCTGCTCACCAAAAACAGGAATGGTGGCATATGTCAAGCCCATCTGCATGGTGCCTTTGATTTTTGTTGCCCAAGATCTGGATAAGAGCATGCCAAACTTGGGGGGAATATCTGCCACCACAATGTCCATTACCACTGTCTTGGCATACACTTATGTCAGGAAAACAACAACATCTTTGATCAGTCCTATCCATTGGACTCTTTTAGAGTCAAAATAAAATAGATCTCTGTATGGCCTAGTGATCTCCAAACCCATCCTCTCCATAATCACCTTAGGCATGAGGTTATGAGAAGCCCCCGAATACAACATGGAATTATGTAACGTCATGTCATAGATACTAAGGCTGACATAGAAAGGAGGTACTTCTTCATTCTTCTCATCTTCCTACCTTGGTCCTAAGTAGATGGTAGGATGGTCTTCTTATATATTAAGGATATCTGAAGCTCCTGGTTGAGAATTCAACATTTTCACAAGTTTTCTTCTGTACTCATTTACCTTGAGAATTTCTCCAAAGGGAATAGGAATCTTAATTTTAGAGATCTCATTCTCCAAAATGAAAACAAAAGTAATATTTTCATTTTCTTTGGAAGAGGGAGGAAGAGGTGGGTCCCTTTTAGACTCAATTGCGTTAGGAGCATCCTTCTTTGGCTGTGTTTTATTTGTAGTGATAGGAATATTTTTGTTTCTAATATTGTATGGCTTCTGCATCTCAAATATGGCATGATGATAACCCTTAAGATAATCAGATTTTCCCTCATCCTTATTCAAATCATGATTAGACTCATCATGCTCCTCTTTGGTCACAAACATCCTAGACATGTTTTCATCTAGGCAGTGGATAGTATATTCTTGAATCTCAGGCTTATTTTCTTCTTCATAAATAAAATTATGCTGAAAAGGAGGCCTCACTTGAGGGTCGGGCTGATTTATTTTTTCTCTTTGGCTTTATTGATTCTGAGGCCTTCTAAACTGTGGATTTTGGATTTGTGGATCATGTTGTGCATGAGGTGAAGAAGTGGTTCCAAGGGAAAGTCTATCCATGAGTTTCTCCATATTCTTCATCATAGAATCAATCTTATCATCTGAGGAGGAAGGCTTATCTTCTTCTTTTAGTTTTTTTTTACCCATAATAGACTTCTTAGCTACTGCCATGTTCACTTCTACCTTCACAGCATCATTCTGCATTTCTGCAAGAGAAGCAGATTCTCTTTCCCTAAGCAGAATGGAGAAATCATAATCAAATTCCTCTTCATAGCGTAATTGAGCAACTCCTGGGGGAGGTGTCAGATGAGTAAGTATAGAATTGTATACTTTTTTAAACCTCTTAGAGAAATCTTGGATAGATTCATCTAAGGCTATTTTTAAACTGTTGTATTCTGTCAAGGCCTACACTGGGATTGTTCTATTACCCCATTTTCTCAAAAAACTATCTTCAAACTGATTCCAATTCTGAAAGCTTGTTGGACCTAGGGCTTTCAACCATGGTCTGACCTCGCCAGTGAAACTTTGAGAAAATATTCTCATTTTAACATCTTCATGGTCTACTTCCTCTCTGTCAATGAAATCATTGAATTGATCTACATGTTCCTCAACTGTTATTTCTTCTTCACTCCCCCGGGTTTTAATTCTAGCTGAGTATTTACTTGGGAGGGCATTAAGAATAGATGGGAGGACAAGTGGGGCATATCTTGTTGGTGCAACAGGAGGAGGTGGAGGTGGAACAACTCCAGCCATAATGACATGGACTGTGGTATTTCTTGGAAAAACAGTAGGAGAAGATGAGCTATTAGGAGGTGGTGCAGTTGGTCTTTGCAATCCAAATACAAATGAGCTCCACTCAGGCAAAGGTATACCATATTTTCTTTTCAACAAGAATTCAAGTGGATCTAACTCTTTTAACTTTTCAAAAGACTCCCTCTCTAACAGCAGTTCTAATGTAACTGTTTCCCAGAATTCTTCTTTTTCTTTTTTGGATACTAGGGACGAGGTATCAATACCTAGTCTTTGCAGGTCTAGAATTATCTCAGAAAATTCATTTTCACTCCTAGACCTAAATAAAACTTCTTAAATTTTATCATCAAATTTCCTATCTTCAGGACTTCGAACAATTTCAGACGACAAATCTCTTGTATGTGATGGAATACCTGATTTTGAAAAATTGCTTTCAATGCCTCTGAGAATCCTCTCTGGATTATCCACAATGGTTGGTGGGTTAGGATCTAGATTTCTCCTTGTATTTCTTCTTCTCAAAGCCACCTTTAAGCATGAAAATTTGTAGTGGAGTCACCAAGGTAGTTTCTGCAGCCTCCAAAAATTCTGAGCTCCTGCTACCTCCAAGAGTTTAACTTCATTGTTTGCACAAAAACTTCGAGAAATATGTCTTCAATCTCCCGGTAGACGCACCAAAATGTTATCACCAAATTAATCATGATAGGCTACTCATCAATAAAATTAATGTAACTCTTTCAAACCTCTTTTAACTGAATATTAGCCTCTTCAGTTTTAGAGGGATCTCACAAAGGGGACTTATGATTTTCAATGGAAATACTATTAGATGGCTAAATCTATGAACTGTAACTTGATTTTGATTGATTGCAGGTTGAAAAATGAAAGACTTGCTACCATTGGGCTATGGGGTCAATATCAGTAAACTCAATGACAATAATTATTCTTATGGAAGTTTAGGCAAATAGAGGTTTCAATAAAAGATGGTACATACACACAACATAGGAAAAACACAGCAATTAAACTCTAAAGGAAGTCAGATCATGTTACCATGATTTATGAGTAATTAGAGATAAAAATCACTACAGATGATTAAACATGAAAGATATAGAGCAAAAAAAACATTGAACACCTCATTCGAATCCTAGGTCTAGAAGCAAAATACCACTATATATTACTAAAACTGAAAAAAAATTACAAAGTAGAAATTTGATACAATATTCTCCAAACCTTTGATATTCGATGTTCTGTCTATAAATAGAATTTATTACATTGCAAATGATCTTCCCAGCTCACTAGATCCTCGAACTATAACTTTGACACCTAACATAACTGAAAACTACTTTCTTGGAACATAAAAAGAAAGCTAACCTTTAAAGACTCACATTCCTAATAGGACTCTACTTCATATTTATTACATTCAATTTTTTTTTAACAGTGTGAAAATTACATGATAAGGATCACATGCTCAAGAAACATTCACCATCACTAAGACATTTAAAGTGCCTACTAAATTTAGGAAACATAGTCCTACTTTTCAGGAAAAGATAAAACCCCATTTTAATTTTGGTCTTCATGCTAAGCTGTATTAGTGACACATTTCGAGTATTGAATCTATGCTAGGATTTCCCACTATCATGTTGGATGTCTCCAGGTGGCTGAATGATCTTCTATGTGCTGTGTGAACCGCCAAAAATCCTTTAAAGTCCTTTCGCTACAAAACATAGCAGTTTAAGCAGTTTTGTAGCGTTATTTCATAGCGAATAGATTTCTATCTTTTCACCCATATTTCTGTCACCTTTACTGGTCAAAAACATTTACTATGACAAAATATCTAAATACAACCAACCTCCCTCCTTAATTCTTCATAAAATTGATTTTAAAGGCAAAAGAGCATCTTTAGAAATTTTGTAGTGTTTTTCAGCCTTCAAGCCTTGAGCACACTATGAAATTGCCTAATAAACCAAAATTTGCAGATTTTACAATTTTTTTCCAAATTTGATCCTCTGAGCCAAAATTTAAGTCCTTTGCAAGCTATGAACCTAAGCAAAAATGTCCCAGATCAACTCTTCAGTCTTTGGGAGCTTCATCTTTATTCACAATAGGTTGACCTATAGGTTCTTCAACCACTTTCATTCTCAGCCCTTTCTTCTCTAGCTCTTCTTGAATCAAGTCCAATTGTTCCTGAAGGTCTCCCACTTGATCTTTTAATGATCTTTTTTCAGTTTGCAAGTGTAAGTTTATCTTCCTAGTATGTTTGACCACAAGCCTTAAAGGCTTAGTCCTTTTCAGCTGTCTTTTGGCATTATCCATAGATTTTGAAACACTTGAGAGTTGACTATCCCATTTTTTCATCATCTGGTCAAATTCAGCCTTTTCAGACCTATGCTTCTCTGTCTCTAACTTGAATTCAAATATTTATTCACTTGCTTCCTTTAGATTTTCTTTGAGGAGTTATGTTTCTGATTTTTCAATTATATTCTCTTTTCCCTTTCTCTGCACGTTGACAACTTCTTCTACTACTAGAGATAAATATATGATGCTCACTGGCTTCATAAATTCACTGAGTTTCTCTGTCCTTTTTCTCTCCATGGCCTTCTTTTCAAACCTGGTCATTGAATTCCTTGGCTGAAATATAAAACCAACATCTTCTCCTACAAAATCCAATTTGTTAAAAGTCTTACCTGTCTTCAATTTCCTTCCATCATCTTCAATGTCTTCTGCTTGCACTGTTGGGGACTCCTCAATATATATTTCATGAAGGATATCTTCTAGATTTCCTTTGGCCAATGTCAGAATTCTGTTTATCCTCTTACTGCCTTGTTTTCTAATCTTCTTTTTCTGTTTTGTAGGTGCTAGCTGAGGGATATCAATTTCTTGCAGAGGTTTTGCTCCTATGTCCATTGGTTCTGCAGGGGACTATCTTCTTTATTCTTCAACCTCTTCTATTGCAGTTGGTGATGTAATAGTTCTAGGTTTTAAGATTTTATTTGGAGACACTACATCTATTTCATACCCACTCATAAACAAAAATGAATTCCAATGTCTGTTTAACCTTTTCAACTCTTCCAGAACTAATAGTTTTATCAAACCATGGTGAAATAATGGTGTCTCATTACCTTCTATCTTGACTCGAATTCTATATGACATATTTCCCAAACTCCTGTATAAAAAGAAAGGGAAGTCAAGTGATTTCTTACCTACAAAGTGCAGAAGGAGTCTGATATGGTAAGAGTAAACCATGTGGAATCTTCCCTCGTAGGTGAAATTATTTTGGATCACCAGCAACAGATTTGCATAATTTTCCTTCATATAACTCCTGCGGATTCCATGGGTCAAATCAACTCCTCTATGCTCCTGCTTGAGAAACTCCTCACAACCCTGCATTGTAAACTTTGTGCCTTTAAACCATTTTTCACCACCTCTAGCGATTTCTGTATCTTGTGATATACTCTTTGGTGTTACTGTGAGATTCAAAATCCCAAGATTTGATGTTGTCCCTATAAAATTGGTGGAAAATTCCTTTGAAAATTGTGCATGGAAACCCTGCAACTTCTCGTAGCCCGTCCTCCTAAAAAATTCCATAGTAGTAGGGTCTTCATTAAGAATTTTCAAATCCATGGGTTCATACATGAGAAAATCACCACCCTTGTTTGTTTTATTTTTTGAAGCCATGGATGCTTTATAATCTTCGCTACCTTGCTTGTTGGTGACACATGCAGAACTAAATTCGACAACCGCCTACTTGGTGTGATGAAGAAACTCTCCATGAATCGAATCACATGCAAGGATTACAAAATAATATGACAAATGGTAGGCTTAGGATAGCGTTTAAAAGGTTAATTGACAACTAGTATTTTGATAATAGCACATATGAACATAAAATATAATCATTACAAAATATACGGCTATGAATGTTTGAAAATCATCATAACGAACCTAAACGACCTTACCATCTAATTTCCTTATCATAAGTTGACATATCACACTGCTATGACACACTTTTTTGAAAAAACACTGTTTCGTAGCGAAGATAGTTTGGCTATTTACAGATTCGCTAAAAAACTATTAGGTAGTTTCATAGCAAAATTTGGTGATTTTGTTTGAAATTCGCTACAAAATTCTGAAAAACTGACAGGTGTAAAATTTTGTGATTAAATACATGGGAATGGAAACTTATATGATGTGAGGTTGATTTGAAAGAAATTATATGGCTAGAGTGAGCTTTAAACTTAAGGTATACATCATCACATGCAAAAAATATTCAGACATCTCATAAAAATGACTTAGGAGACCACATCAATTTTGGTGAATGACCTGCATGACCTTATCAATGTGTTGTGCTATACAACACCCCCCATTTATTTTAATAAATGGGGACACTTTAGATATAAATAGGAAAATTATTTCTATCTTTAAAACAAAAAAACTTTAGGAAATAAAGTCTTTTTTGAGTTTTCCTCTTAATTCCTTAGTGCGCATCGCAAACCACATAAATTACAACCAAAAAAGACTTGAAAACCATTAAGTCATATAGGTTGCGAAATGCGCTAAGCCTTTTTTTCGAAGTTATGTTTAAACCTTGCAAACGATTCAATTATTGTTATATTTTATTTATCGCATCACACCTCATTTAAAACGGTCAACTGATAAAGCAATTCGGCATAAGTTGCAATTATGCAAACCCGATGAGCTAAAAAATTAATAAATATGAAGCTATAAAGTCCCATAAATCATGACCGTTTGATTTCTTGAATGCAAAATTCACAATTCGCACAACTTAACCAAAAGCAAATTCATTTACCGCATAAGAATTACGATGTGCGATTTGCGCAGATCACGTTTCGAAGAATTTATGGGTAAAAATCATAAATGGTAAAAGTTATAAGTTGCGATATGCGACCTAATGGCATTTAATTACTCAAGCACTCGAAATGACTTATGTCGAAACAAAACGAAATCTGAGATCTAATGACTTAAGTTGATTGATAGCTATTTTGTGTGAAGGTGTAAGAGATTTTATTTTGAAATTATTATAGATGATTAATATCATATTTTATAGATTCATATCTATTTTTTAATGTTTGAAATAAAATAGCGACTGATTTTTCTCTGTTTCATGTATTTTTAATGATTGCTCTGTTTGCTTACAAACAAGAAACTAAATAACAGAACAAAGAAAATAGAGACGAACATGAAAGACAAAGAGATTGCTCAAACAACATCTACTGAAGATTCAAACATGTCTCCCATATTTTTAGACACCAGCTGCAACAAGGAATGTGGTAGTTTTTCATGGGAAGCAATGTATGAATTTTTCGAAAATGAAAATCCAATAGTGATAGATAAAGTTGCTTCAGCAGAATTATCTATTTCCTCAGACCCAACTGATTTTGACGTTGCATGTTCATTCGTCCACAAGGTAGCCGCAAGGCCAAAATTTATCCCTTACATAGATATGGTTAAGTGGGAAACTAACCACTTAAACATAAAAGACAGAACTTTTAAAGATTCGATAAGCGAGAATATTAGTTCTTTCAGGGCATATGATTTAAAAGAAATGTACCACATACCAAACCCACAAAAAAACTATGAAAAAACCTTTGTCTAAGGCTTTAGAGAAAACAATCCAGATCTAATAAAATTTATAAAAGAATGGAAGGAAGACTAGGGAAAGTTGAAGTGAGATAAACTCGGTACGTACTCAATTGCCCAACTTCCTTACCCTTATTGTTATAATGCTGGTATGTTGCGTAGATTGTTTGCCAAACCCTATACCACTAGGTTTTTAGTACATTGGGTTCCATTGATTGATGCAATCATAAATTCCTTAATTCTGAATTGGGAAAATATCCTATCTGATAGTTTAGCCAAACACATCACATAATATAGGAATAAAAGGAGTGTTTCATCTAGAGAAATACCACCCTTTTATATGTCTGCCTATGTCATGGACGCAATCTGCTTTTCTTCTAGTTTTCCTACCATGGGATGGAAACGGACTACCCAAGACCTTACCCCAATCCAAATTTACCACAGAGCCCTTTGGGATTCAGAATTCCATATGCATTTTTATAAAATTTGTCATGGAGTTATGTTGCCTATGCACCAGATGATATTAAATAAAAAACCCCTAGGGTTTCCGAAGAGGCTACTGAAGATATTCTTTATGTGGCTAGGTGGTTTGCAGAGGAGAATTTTACATATGTCAGAGTATTCGGGAGTTATGCTTCTCCCCATGTCCTACCATATTATGTTCATGATAAGTTACTTGCAAGAGAGTTAGCCTACTAGCTTGTTAATGGTATTACTAAACAACTGAAAGATCCTAAGAAGGTCATTTGGCCTAATTTCCCTTTACAGTGTGGTACTTTTGCACATTTTGATATTGGCCATACATAGAAGGAAGTTTCAAAGATTAATCTATTGAATTTGGTAGTAATGCCAAAGAGGCTATATGACCCAAATGATGTAATTAAAATTACACCACTGAGCTCAAAATGAAGCCTTTTTTAAATGAAATAGATGGATTTGATGATCTCTTCCAAGGCATGGAAAATTTTTCAGATATAATTAAGTTTGCATCCAGTCAACTTAACCAAGATGATTTGGAAGCCTTCCAAAAATACAGAAACAAGAGACAGGAGAAATTTCCTCCCAACTTGTTAACTATTGAAGATGTCAACAGACCTACTCCAAGTATTAACCTGGATAATGAAGTAAAAGACATGTCTGAGGACGAATCAAGTCAATTAGAGCATCAATCTCACAATTCGGATGATTCTGAAAATGAATCTGAATCTAGAAAGGATAGCCCAGAAAAGATAATTGATCAGGTAATTCAAGAGATAGAAATTCAAGAGAAAAGAGAAAATAATGGAACAGAGTCAACTTCTCAGGAATTTCAGGACAATCATAACACACTTGATCAGTCAAAAAGGTCACAAACAAATAATTTTAGTAGTGAATGGGATGATTTTGCTGAAGCAATAAAAAATCTTAAAGCCAATCCCAATGCCGATATAGTTACTAGTTTTCAGACACCTGAACATTCCTAGAAGATAGTGGAAACTGTTAATCCACTAAAACAAGTTCTAGAGATTCACGATGGAGAGATCATACTGGCCTACCCTACAAAACAAATAGTTTTACAAATTGAATAAATTCCTTCATTGGGAATCTTCTACAGTCCTAGTTATAAGGTTGTAGTGAAGAGAAATTAAAGGAGAAGAACTTATGAAACAATCTCAAACCTCACAGATGAATCTGTTGACATTTTTTGGAAGGATTCCTTAGCCGACCCTACTAAAAATTTACTAAATTATCATAGTATGCAGGGGAATATGCTACTCGTACTGTTGATAAAGCTACTGAAGTTAAAATGTTGCTGAAGCAAAATGAAGACAGAATACAAGAACTAGAGAAATTGTTAGTTGAAGAAAAATTCAACTCCAGTGAGCAAATGAAATCAAAGATAGCCCAATTTCAAAAATATTTCAAGAGTCTTAAATTGCAACATCGAGCAGAAATCAATGAGAAACTAGCACAACTGGAAGCAACAACAACCAGGTTACAAAGCCAACCGCAATTTGAGCAATTCATAAAAGAATAAGTGGATGTAAATGATAAGTTAAAGAAACAACATGAATTATTTTGATAATAAGCTTCTATTATTGACTCTTATTATAAGTCAAATGATATACTGATCCAACAAGTAGCTACCAAAAAAATTGAATGTGAGAAGCTCGAAAATAAAATCAACGAACATATTCAATGGAAAACATCAGACTCAGGAAAGGAAACTAATCTACCCCAGATAGACAAGTTTCATAAGGAGATCCTATTCAAATATTGGAAAGCACAAATCAAGCAGGCAGACAAAGCAACAACGAAAACACCAAAATTATCAAAGTAAATTATTGAGTCTGTATGTGAACAACTGGTGAAAGTAGAACTGATCAAAGAGTACACATCTGAAGTGTTCTGAGAAGTAAAACAACTAGAAACAAAGTGGAAGCAAAAGGTAGACACACAGGATGAAATAATTAAAAAGGTAAATAATTTTGATCAAGAAAATTATTGGAATTCCTGATAAAACCTTATCATCAATACCAGATCCTATAGTTTTTAAAAGTTTCAACCCAAAGATCGCAGCCAGTAATTTCAAACGCAGTATTCAAGGGACATGTCAGATCAAGAATTTCGTAGCCAGTTTAGCTCAAGTCTATGCTAGATATTTGTCAACTTCGTGACCAAATCCAAAAGAAAGGGCAGAATTCATAAATCATATTGCTACTTTATTTTCCTAGATTGTAGTTTAAGTTAGCCTTACGAGGATGGTTGTTTGAAACCTCCTATATATTTTTGTAATAATCTATTTTAGAATATAGTTAGTTTAGTATTTAAACCCCTCTCATGCATTTAGAAAAGGGTCCAGAAATTTGTCAAATTTTTTTGCAAAGAATGCACTATTGTAAGTTTGTGAATTCTTTGATGAATTAATGGAACACATATGTTATCTTTTGTCTATTAAAGCTGTTTAACTGATGTTGCACCACTGTACTCTTTAAATTTCTTGAAAGTGAAGAGAAGCAGATCAATTACTGTCTGTTTACATGAGTAGAACTTCGTACATATGGTACTTCTATTCACTTGTATTAAGTCTTACTTTATAGATTGGCAATCATCTTTTTATTGCATTATATATTTGAAATGTTATTATAGATGAAAGTTAGATGCACTTGTGTTCTAATATTTTTCTATGATTTCTTATTAAATATATAATCACACATATGAATGCAATATATTTTACACAATTTTTCTAGTCAAAATACTTTGTTAGAAGAATCATCTTACATAATTTTCATCTCTTTCAACTGTTAAATGATCTATATTACTAATAGTTGAAAGATATCTCTTTAGATCACATAAAGGAAGAAACACCCCTGGTATATAGTAGAATAAATAGTTTAGATAGATGCATATGATAGATTAAAATCATTCTCCATTTTCATGTTGTATAATCAAAACACACCCTCAAAATCATCCTTACTGGGAAACTGGTCCCATTATCCCTAGTCGAAGCCACTACACCAAATGGAAAAGGAGCTGCTTTAAGGTCTGAACTTGGTGGTTTTCCCCCATGTTTTGGTAGTGGAATTTTGAGGTCTCAACATTCTGGCACTAGAAGGAGGACCTTGTGAATGGAAAAAAGATATGATCAATATAAACGTCTATCTAATAGTCTCTCTCCCTTTAGATCCCCATCAAATTCCAGAAAATTATCTAGATCCTCATCTTTAAATTCTGAAGTTGATCATCCTTCTCGTAAGTCGCCTAGTGACACTCAACCCATACTGTCTTCTGATTCCTATCAATATTCCCTAGAAGTTTAGTCTTTTATAGAAAAGTTAGAGAGAGTATCCATTTTTTTTTTAAATCCTGAATCTTCTCAAATATCAGATATCAGTATTACATATTCTTTACAACCTTGAAGAATATTAACTCAATTAGAAAGTCAAAAGATATGAATTCTTCCTTTTGAATTTCTCATTGATAGTACTTGAAAGAAACTAAAGAGGACTCAATAAGAGTCAATCGCTAGTGAGATATTATCCCATTCACCTCTAATACCTCTGCTCACTTCCACAACTTCCATTCCAATAATCAATGTTACTTTGACTAGTTCCAGTACTCAAACTACTATCCCTACAACTAGTCCTAGCACTCAACCTTCCTCTTATTCAACTCAAACTCCACCCAACCAAACTATTCAAAATCAAATGGTAGGCAATCCATGGAATAATCTAGGGGCCGTAAATATGCCCGCTCCTCTTCATGCTCTACCAAAATCACCTGAAATATGGTTACCTAAATTTAACCTTGATGATGGTCTTTCAGCAGAAGAACACATTCACAATTTTATGTTAGCTGTCAATCTGAATGGAGTAGTTGAAGAGGATTGTGTTGTAAGATTAGTTCCATCTACCCTAATAGGATTTGTAGGATCCTGGTATTTTTCACTGCCTGCCCACTGTATAGCTAGCTGGAATATGTTCGAAGAAAAATTTATAGCTAAGTTTGGGGATGACATGACCAGTGCTACGCTCATCAATGATTTTTCAAATCTAAAAGCTAAATCAGGTGAGAATATAAAAGATTCAATTCAAGAATTAATAAATTACTCAATAAAATGCCTGCCACAGTAGTTCCTAGTGCAGAAGTTCAAATTGAGTGGTATATTTCATCTCTTCCATCTAAGATAACTATTTTTGTTGATCGAGAAAAAATGGAAACACTTGCAGAAAACATGAAAGAATCTCTATCTGTATAAAAATGCATAACTGATCTTGAGAAAAAGAATTCTCAAGAAGATAAAGAAAAAGAAGGTTTCTTTCAAAGATGATTCTAAAAAGAAAATGCCAAAAGATCCTTTTGACGTAGAAGGTCTTCAAAAAGTTTTGAAGACTTTGAAAAACAAGATGGCAGATATAAAGAAACAAGTCGCTGAAAATGCTGGCTCAAAAAAGACTTTCAAAAACTTTAAAAAAGGACTGTCCTCTAATACTCAACCTCCAAATATCATATCTAATGCTGAATCTGATCAAGATACAGAGGTAGAGAAAACAGATGAAGAAGAAGATGACGAAGAAGAAGAAGTTGAACTAAATGGAATGTGGTATTTCATCCTACCAAATGAAGAGAAATATGAAGCTTTACCTATGAGAACAAGGAGAAAAAGGACTATTGAAGCAATGCAACCAAATCAAGAGCAAAAGATTTCAACTCCTGCTAAAGATAAATCAGTGAGAAAAAAGTCTACTTCAAAGGCTACACAAACAAGTCTCGTTACTTCAGATATTGCACCTGCATCTAAGTCAATGGTAGTCTCAGACACCATTGAGTATAATGTAGTTGAAGATATGAAGAAAACCAGGGCAAACATTTCAATTCACGGGCGTACTAAATTGAAGTAGTAACAAAAAATATTACTTAGAGACTTAAATGTGGTTCCTGCTTCAAAATTACTTGCTCCAGTGATAGTACAAGCTGCTAATGAAATGGATAATCCACCTTCCCTTTCAACTAAAATAGATGCTATAGACTTGATTATGATAGGTGACCGATCCATCTCTCATACTCCTCCATTTCTCTTAACCTATGAGATCTATAACAAAAAAATTCATAGCTTTTTAATAGACTCAGGGGCTTCCTCTAATATAATGATGAAATTAGTTTGTGCTAAGTTGAACATAACTCCTCAGAGTTCCCACATTCATATAATACAACTTGATAGAATGAGAGTAAAGGTGGTAGGAGAAATAAATTATGTTTCCATCAGATTGTCATCAAATCCCAAGGTTACTCATATAATTAATATACTGGTAGTTGATATTCCTAAGTTTTATGGTTTAGTTTTAAGCTTATATTGGTCTAAAAGCTTCATGGTTATTTTGCAATACACTGGTCGCATATGTGGCTACCATATAATGGAAAGCCAAATCAAATTTGAATAGACCGTGAAAAGTTCATGAAGCATACAGTCACCGATCTTGAAGAAGTTAATGAGCTAGTAGAATTCAGTAACAAAATTATTGGAAACTACTCAGTAGAGTCATTTTTGGGAAATTTGAAACCATCACCTTTCTTTGATAATGCATTTGTTTCTTAGATTGATATTTTTTCCCAGCCAAATAATTCCAAATTTATAATCTTTGCAGATAGAACAATAGTTAATTCTTTATTTTGGACTCTTTATTTTGACGGTTCTAAATCTAAAGATGGTGCAAGTGCAGGTTGTATTTTAATAAACTCAGAAGGAGAAAAAACCATGTTAGCATGCAGACTAGAATTCAATTGTACAAACAATATAGCTGAATATGAAGCATTAATTCAAGGTTTGTAGAAAGCCATTGATCTTAATATAAACTATCTGAAGGTTCTAGGAGATTCAAAAATCATCGTTAGATAGGTAAGAGATACCATTCATTGTAATTCTTGACATTTAAAGCATTACCAATCATTAGTCCAAAAATTAACTATTCATTTGTTAGCCTTCAACATTTCTTCTGTACCTAGAATGCAGAATGCTAGTGCAGATCTATTGACTAATTTAGCATCAAAATTAATCCCATCCCAAGGGTTTAGTCTCGATAGATTTTTTATTGAATTGATTTTTAGACCATCTATTCCCGATAATGTTAGAAATTGGAGAGTATTCAATAATGATTTAGATATCATAGATTTCTTAACATCTTAAGGATCTTATGATAGTCAAATTTTGGATGAAAATGAACATGAAATTTAGATTAAGAAAGAACAAGATGAAAATCCTATTCCTAAATCTATTGTTAAGTTAGAAGAACTATATGATCTTAAAGATAGGTTTAAAAGAGTTACTAACTAAAAAACACAAATCTCTACCTTGAGGTTTGAGTTAGTAAATCTAGGAATTGACGAAAAACCTCAAAATGTCAATCTAGGTCTTGGTCTATCTTCCGAAGAAATATTATCATTTATCAGATTGTTTAGAATGTACAAACGTGTCTTTGCTTGGGATTACACTGATCTTAAAACATATGACACTTCTGTTATTCAACACACAATTCCTATGATCTCAGAAGAGAAACCTATACAACAGAAATTGAGGAAGATTCATCAAAATCTGGAAAATAAAATCAAAACATAACTGAACAAACTCCTGAAGGAAAAAATCATATTTCCAGTGAGGCATTCTAAATGGGTATCACCATTCGAAAGAATGGTGATATTAGAATTTGCATTGATTTTAGGAATTTAAACAAAGCTTGTTAGAAGGACAACTTTCCATTACCAACCATGGAACAAGAACTGTAGACAATAGTTGGTTCTGAACTTATGTCCTTTCTAGATGGATTCTCAATATATAACCAAATTCTCATACATCTAAATGACAGATTGAAAACTACGTTCAGGACTAAATGGGGAACTTATGCCTATCAAAATATGCCATTTGGATTAATTAATGCAGGTTCCACGTCTCAGAGAGTTATGGACATAGCTTTTAGGGGGCTCATAAATAAAACAATAGCTATTTATTTATATGACATTACAGTATTTTCTTAACAAATAACCAATCATGTGAATTACCTAAAACAAGTCTTCGAGCGATGCAAAAGGTATGGCATCTCATTAAATCCAAATAGATCATTTTTTGCATTAGATGAAGGAAAAATTTTAGGATTCATTGTGTCAAAAAGAGGTATCTATATTGATCCTGAAAGAATTGAAGATATCAAAAGAATTCCTTTCCCTCATAACAAGAAAAATATGCAGTCATTTATGGGACAAATTAATTCTGTTAAAAGGTTTGTCTCTGACTTTTCACAAATAGTTTTACCACTACAGAACATGATCAAGAAAAACAAAATCTTTAAATGGGGACATAATGAAAGAGAAGCATTTAATTTGATTAAACAATCAATTATCAACGGTCCATTCTTGACTACCCCCAATTTTCTTAATCCTTTTACTTTATACACATTTTCATCAGATACATCATACATTACTGTTTTAACACAACTTAATGATCAACAAATTGAAGCACCAATATCATTTTTCAGTTCCAATTTTCAAGGTGCGGAACTAAATTACCCATTATCAAAAGGTAAGCATTTGTTTTATTTAAGGCTATAAATAATTTCAAGCCTTTTCTCCTAAAAAGTCACACCAAAATCATAGTTCCATTCTCTGCAGTAAGACAACTATGAAAGTGAAGAGAGTTAGGAGAGAAAATGGCTAACTGGGTTACCGCGTTACAAGAATATGATGTAGAAATTAGACCCCCTAAAATTGTTAGAGGTCAATATTTTTTCAGAATGCTTGTAGGAACATCCCATCTACCATCAGAAGAAGATTCAGGTAACAATGTGCAAATATCAGACGTAAGTCTCAATACACTGATCTCATATTTTATTTAAAGAATGGTTATGCTCCAAATCAACTCAGTTACAAAACAAAATGGGCTTTGAGATTAAAGGCCAAGAAATATGAATTAATCAATTATTTATTGTTTAGGAGAAATTTTGATTATGTACTATTAATATACTTAGAAAAATCTGAAGCAGAGAAAGTCTTGCAGGAACTCCATGATGGACCAGCTGGAGGAAATTTTGGAGGAAATATGATAGCACAAAAAATCCAGCATGCAGGTTAATATTGGTCTACACTTTTCAAATATGCTCATGAATATGCAAGAAAATGCAAGGTGTGTCAAAGTGCATCTCGAAGACAAAATAATTTAGCCTTCCCATTACAGCCAGTCAATATCGAACAACCATTTGAACAATGGGGATTAGACATAATCAGTGAGATTGTTCCTAATTCTTCCAAACAACATAGATATATTCTCATAGCTACATATTACTTTAATAAATTGGTGGAAGAAAATCCATTAAAGGTAGCCAAATCTGATAATATCATTGATTTCATCGACCAACATATCATAACTATTTTTGGCTTACCTACCGATTTAATTTTTGATAATGCATATTGCTTCTCAGGGACTGATATGATGGAATTTTTTATTAAAAGAGGTTTTAAACTTAAGTATTCTACAAATTATTACCCGCAAGGAAATGGTTTAGCAGAATCTACAAACAATAACTTGATTAGAATAATCAAAATAACTGTTGATCAAAATCAATGAAATTGGCATAAGTCATTAATATTTTCTCTTTGGGCAGATCGGATAACTCAAAAAGCTTCTATTGGCACTTCTCCATTCAATCTTGTCGATGGAAAATAATTTGTACTTCCTACCAATGTAGTTATTCCCTCTCTTTCCTTAGTACAATTTATTGATGAATCTCCTTCTTATTCTTCTTTACAACTTAGACAATGTCCAATTCTTAAGTTAGAGTAAGAAAGAGAAGAAGCTAAACACACTCATGCACATCATCAACATATAGTAAAAGCCTCATTTGATTCAACTTTTGTTACTCCAATTTTTTTTCAAATTAGTGATCTGGTATTGAAATGGGGCAAAGCGCATGAGGAAAAAGGTAAACACATGAAGTTTTAAAAACTCTGGCTAGGTCCATTTCAAATAATTGAAGAAATAGGCCCATCAACATTCTTATTGCAAGATGTATTAGGAAAAAGATATTCTTTTCCTGTTAATGGGAAGATTTTGAAAAAATACTTTTCATAGGAGGTAACCCCTTCTATTCCTTGTATACTAGTGTCTTTTTCTTTCCATTTAGAAAAATAAAATTTGTTTAGTATAAATTTTTGGCTTTTCAAATAAAATCTCACATGATCCTTTTTGATTTATCGCTAATAAAAATAAGAAGTATTAAGGAAACAATTGAAAGATTTGAAAGACAAATAAATTTTATTTTCACTGAAAGATGCAATTTCACTAAAATGATTTATTCTTTAATGAACTCTCATCCTTATATAGCATGATTATTCTGTTATCAGTCAAGAAAATAATCTTTAACATAGTAAAGACTATTTTACAGATTAGCAATCTAAACTCAACATTATCGTCCAGAATCCTCAAAAGGACCAATGACTCACCCCATCAGGGAAAACTTATTAATTTTTGAAATAAATTCAAAAAATATTATAACTAGAAAAGCTTAAAAGATAATAAATATCATCATGAGCTTGTTTTCCATGTTCATAGGGAAATAGTTGAACTGAAATTACCAATACTGCGTACCAAACAAGGTAATGACTTGAGATTATATCAAGAGGACAAAGGGTCTCATCAAGAGCCAAATTGATCAGTTTAATTACAACTAGTGAATGGCATTGTTATCATTTGCTCACCAAGCCAAGGCAATGGCTTTTAAGTAAATAAAAATATGATATGAAAAGAAAAGTTTCAAAAATTAGAATTGTTTTTTGGAAATTGTAAGAAACACTAGATGGGATAATGAATCATTGTTGGGTAAAAGGTAACCCTGCCAAAAGCGTAAATTGCTTATTGGAATAGAGGCTCTACCTATGATAAAAGAGTAAATATTTATAAAGCTGATCTGTGAGAGCTACTTGATTTATCTCTTTGAATTGATTACAGATTGATATAGATTTTCATACTGATATCTTTAAAAGAGGTATTCTTATGAATTATAATCAAGAGAAATTTCATTTCTTAGTAAGATATTATTTATTTGAAATTCGTTCCTACAACTATTTTTATTTCAAAAAAGTTTTAGAAATTTCAAAAAATTAGTCAGAGATAGCTGGTTCTCCCAAGTGAATCGCCAATTGTTGTGCTATACAACACCCACACTTTAGATATAATTAGGAAATTTATTTTTATTTTTAAAACAAAAAAACTTTAGGAAATAAATTTTTCTTTGAGTTTTCCGCTTTATTCCTTAATGCACATCGCAAACCACATAACTTACAAAAAAAAAAAACTTGAAAACCATTAAGTCATGCAGGCTGTGAAATGCGCTAAGCCTTTTTCCGAAGTTATGTTTAAAACTTAAAAATGTTTCAATTATCGTTATATTTTCTTTATCACATCGCACCTCATTTAAAATGGTCAACTGATAAAGAAATTCACATTAAGTCGCGATTATGTGGACACAACGAGTTAACAAAGTAATAAATATAAAACTCTAAAGTCCCATAAAGCGCAATTTCTTGACTGCTTGAATGCGCAATTTGCATTTCACACAACTTAACCAAAAGAAAATTCGTTTACCACATAAGAATTGTGATGTGCGATTTGCCCAGATCATATTTCATAGAATTTATGGGTAAACATAAAAAACGGTAAAATTTATAAGTTGCGATGTGCGAAATAATGACATTTAATTACTCAAGCATGTGAAATGACTTATATCGAATCAAAATTAAATCCAAGATCTAACGACTTAAGTTGATTGATAAATATTTCGTTCGAAGGTGTAAGAGATTTGATTTTGAAATGATTATCGATGATTAATATCATATTTTATAGATTAATATCTATTTTTGCATGTTTGAAATAAATTAGCAATGGATTTGTCACTGTTCCATGTATTTTCAATGATTTCTTTGTTTGCTTAAAAACATGAGAATAAATAACAAAACGAAGAAAATAGAGACAAATAGGAAAGACAAAGGGATTGCTCAAACACTATCTACTAAAGATTCAAACATGTCTCCCTTATTTCCAGACACCACCTACAACAAGGAATGCGGTAGTTTGTCATGGGAAGCTATGTATCAGTTTTTCAAAAATAAAAATTCAATAGTGATAGATAAAGTTGCTTCAGTAGAATTATCTGTTTCCTCAGACTTGACTGATTTTTATGTTGCATCTTCATTTGTCCACAAGGTAGCCACAAGGCCAAAAGTTATCCCTTACATAGATATGGTTAAGTGGGAAATTACCACTTAAAAATAAAAGACATAACTTTTAAAGATTCAAGAATTGATAATATTAGTTCTTTCAGAGCATATGATTTAAAAGCAATGTACCACTTACTAGACCCACAACAAAACTACAACAAATCATTTGTCCAAGGCTTTAGAGCAAACAATCCAGATCTAACGAAAGTTATAAATGAATGGAAGGAAGACTAGGGAAAGATGAACCGAGATAAACTTGGTACATACTCATTTGCCCAAATTCCTTACCCTTATTGTTATGTTGCCGGTATGTTGTGTAGATTGTTTTCCAAACCTGATATGACTAGGTTTTCAATAGATTGGGTTCCATTGATTGACACAATCGTCAATTCCTTAATTATGAATTGGGAAAATATCTTATCTGACAGTTTAGCCAAACACATCACAGAATATAGGAATAAAAGGAGTGTTTCATCTAGAGAAATACCTCCCTTTTATATGTCTACCTATGTCATGGATGCAATCTACTTTTCTTCTAGTTTTCCTACCATGGGATGGAAATAGACTACCCAAGACCCTACCCCAATCCACATTTAACACATAGCTCTTTGGGATTCAAACTTCCATCTGCATTTTTATAAAATATTTCATGGATTCATGTTTCCTATGCACCAGATGATATTCAATAAAAAATATCCTAGGGTTTCCGAAGAGGCTAGTGTAGTTATTCTTTCTGTGGCTAGGTGGTTTGCAGAGGAGAATTTTACATATGTCAAAGTTTTTAGGAGTTATTCCTCTCCCCACGTCCTACCATATTATGTTCCTGATAAGTTACTTGCAAGAGAGATATCCTACTAGCTTGTTAATGGTATTACTAAACAATTGAAAGATGCTAAGAAGGTCGTTTGGCGTAATTTCCCTTTAGAGTGCGATACTTTTTCACTTTTTGATATTGGCCATACCTACAAGGAAGTTTCAAAGATTAATCTATTGAATTTGGCAGTAATGCCAAAGAGGCTTCTTGAACCAAATGATGTAATTAAAAATTACACCACTGAGCTCAAAATGAATTATTTTGTAAAGGAAATAGATGGATTTGATGATCTCTTCCAAGGCATGGCAAATTTTTAAGATATAATTAAGTTTTCATCCAGTCAACTTAACCAAGATTATTTGGAAGCCTTCCAAATATATAGAAACAAGAGACTATATAAATTTCCTCTCAATTTTTAAATTATTGAAGATGTCAATAGACCTACTCTAAATATTAGCTTGGATAATGAAGAACAATACATGTCTGAGGATGAATGAGGTCAATCAGAGCATCAATCTCACAACTTGGATCATTTTGAAAATGAATCCGAATCAAGAAAGGATAGCCCAGAAAAGATAATTGATCAGGTAAACCAAGAGATAGAGATGCAAGGGAAAAGAGGAAATAATGGAACAAAGTCAACTTCTCAGGAAGTTCAACACAGTCATAACACACTTGATCAGTCAAAAAATTCACAAACAAATAAGTTGAGTAGTGAATGGGATGAGTTTGCCGAAGCAATAAAAAATATTAAAGACAATCTGAATGTTTATCTAATTACTAGTTTTCACACACTTGAACATTCCCAAAAGATAGTGGAAACTATTAATCCACTACAACAAGTTCCAGAGATTCATGATCGAGAGATCATACTGGCCTACCATATAGAATAAATAGTTTTACAAATTGAAGAAATTCCTACACTGGACATCTTGTACAGTCATAGTTATAAGGCTGTAGTCAAGAGAAATAAAAGGAGAAGAACTGATGAAACAGTCTCAAACCTCACAGATGAATCCGTTGAATTTTTGTGGAGGGATTCCTTAGCTGACCCTATTAAACATTTAACTAAATTTTCACAGTATGCACGTGCACATGCTACTATTACTGTTGATAAAGCTACTAAAGTTAAAATGTTGTTGAAGCAAAAGGAAGGCAGAATACAAGAACTAGAGAGACTGTTAATTGAAGAAAAATCCAACTCCAGTGATCAAATGAAATCAAAGATAGCCCAATTTCAAAAACATTTCGAGAGTCTTAAATTGCAGCATCAAGAAGAAATCAATGAGAAATAAGCACAACTAGAAGAAGCAACAACCAGGTTACAAAGCCAACTGCAATTAGAGCAATTCATAAAAGAAGAAGTGGATGTAAATGATAAGTTAAAGCAACAACAGGAATTATTTTTCCAACAAGCTTTTATTATTGACTCTTATTGTGACTCAAATGACATACTGATACAACAAGTAGCTATCCAAAAACTTGAATGTGAGAAGCTCAAAAATAAAATCAATGAATATATTCAATGGAAAGCATCAGACTCAGGAAAGGAAACTAATCTACCCCAAATAGATAAGTTTCATAAGGGGGTGAAAATGTGAAGTTGGGTTACAATTTTTGCCCTTTTTCAGAAAAAACTTTCATTTTTTTTTAGTTCTTCAACTTTCTGCAAGCTAAAACAATTTTTCTGTTTAGAATTTCATTTTGCGATAAAAATAAAAGTTGTTAGAAATTTTTTTAGCTTTCTATTACTTATTTTTTGGAATTTTTTTATACACATTTGTTATGTCAAATTATCATTTATTTGAGTGTGTGTTTTTTAACAATCAACGGATTCATAAGAAGTCATGTTAATACTCAATGTTGTATTCTTTGAAAATTTGTGTTTTTGAGAAACAAAATGTGTTACAACAATCGAGACAGAGTCTACTTCGGTTTAGTCATATTTACAAAGCCAATGGATGCATATCATAATTACTATAATTTTTTGAAAGGTCCCATATGAAAAACTGTATATTTTGAATATGTTTCGCGACGCAAGAAATTTCTTAACATATAAGTTATAAAATAAAAATCTAAAAGCTACCCATTAGAGACAACGGACCAATGTAATGTACGATAATTTTTTCAATTTTTTTTACAATGTATTTTGGAAGATACAAAATTTTTATTTCACTGAATCACAATGACCTTCAGAAATTGTTTGCATCCATTTTATTTCAAAATTAATTAAAATTAGTAAATATTTATGAAATTCCATGAAAGTTATATTTCCTAAAAGTAGATTCAATTCTGAAAATGATTGTCTTGGTTATGACACTTAATTCATAATGTTTCATGGAGTTTAGTCAGTCCAAAGTTGTAGAAACATATTCAGGGCTTGGCTCTGCGTAACTAGTGATGCGTTAGTTCAGCCAAACTCTTAAACAAAGTTCGGCCAAACTATTTTTTGCGCCGACGGCACGTTAAATCAAACAAAAAAGTAGTTCGGCCAAACTATTTATTAAAATTTCGGTCGAACTTTTACTTAAATTTTCGTCGGCCGGAAAGTACCGTCGAGCCCCTCCAAAAAAACATTTCGCGGTAATACAATTTGCCACGAAACCATTCATTATTTTCGCATATTTTCGCACTTTTGGTTTGATTTTACAAAAGTCTTGATCTGATTTTGCAAAGAATTGTTTTCACTTTAAGGAATTTTCTTGGAAGTACATTCAAAGGACTTCAAAGGACTTTTCTTTGAGACACATTATTTTTGTACATTTGATCTGATTTTGCAAGGAATTTTTTTGGGTTTAAAGAATTTTCTTGGAGGTACATTCAAAAGACATTTCTTGGAGGTATGTGATACAGTTTTTTGGGCTTTTTTTTTTTAAAGTATGTATTTGGGATTAATTTTGAAAGGACATTTTTTGGTTTTGGGTTGAAGTAAATATTTTATAATGATTTTTTAAAATGAGTTTTTGTGTTACTTTTTAAATGAAATTTTTTTGTAAGACTTAGAAGGAAATATTTTGAACTTCGTTTCATTTTTATAAGACATTTTTTTCTTGAATTTATAAAAGTAAGTGTTTTGGATTGGAGTATGTATTTTTTGCAAAAAATTTAAAATGAGTTTTTTTAAAATTAAATATTTTGTGATGTTTCTTTTAATTGAGTTTTTGTCTAAATTTTTGAAGGAAATTTTTTTGAACTTCATATTCTATTATCATGGGAAATCGAAGAAATTGTATGAGAAAATATGATTGAAAAAGAGACCCTGAGGAACGTAGAGAAGAGACGAGATAATCTCGCAAAAGAAAGATAGAAGCACTCTCAAATATTGAAGGGGAAAACCAACCTCAACTAGAAGTTGAAACATGTATGTAAATGTAAATATTATGATTTTGATATATTTAAAATTTTCCTAGTCTAAAATGTGAAGCTTAGTTTTTATTTGATGAACTAATTTGAAAAATATTTTCCAATGTAAACAGAGAGAGATATTCCTCAAAACATTGATGATGAGATACAAAATTTTGAAAGAGAAAGTGAAAGAGAAATTGAACCAATGATTGAAGATCGTGAAAATGATGAAATAAATTCAAGTGAAGAAATTGAATCACAAGGTATATATATATATATTTGTTGAACACATGCACGTATTATTGAAATTATACATATATTTATTAATTTAGTTATTTATTGAATATGTAAACTTATGTACTATTCATTCGAATATGTACAAATGAAATCAATGTCGATGACGAGATGTTAGAAAATGTTGACACACACACATATGGAGATAAAATGCTGACCATTATATACGATATCATGTTAACCACATTTTTTAGAAGTATTTCATAAAGGAAAATGTGATAGTTCAAGCCCAAATGTTGAAAGGTCTCCTATCATTAAGGAAATTAAAAGAAGCTACGACTTTATTGGGTATTCGAAAATCAACCAAAGATAAAAAAAAATGAAGGAAAATGTGATACAAAATACAAATAGTGCTATAAATTCAATGAAAAGATCTAGACAGAAAAATGTTTCAGTTGTGTGTAGAGCTATACATATGGCAGTGGTTTCATCAAGTACTAAAGAGAATCTCTTGGTAAAATCTATGGCACGAGTATTAGGAACCTCACGAAAAACTTTGCACAAACATCGGAAATTTCAGTTGCAAATAGATGTAAATGATGAACTTGCTTGTTGGAGAGCTATTTGTAGGCAACCATATAACGATAGAATTGGAGAAAATGTTAAGAAAATAATATATGAATATTGGAAGAAAAATTCGCGTGTTTCACTAACTGCAAGGCATGATACGAAGAAGAATAGCACGAAATTAGTACGAAGAACATGAAAGACATTTCTTGGAAACCACTCAAATAGAGTTGTTCAACAAGTTCAAAGAAGAGAATTGTGAAATTCATGTTTCAATCAATGCTTTTGTTCAACAAAAACCATGGTATGTAAAACCTATCACCGTACGCGACACTTGTTGTTGCCGTTATCATGTGGAATTTGAGTTATATTATGACACATTCCTTGATTTTGGTAGAAAATTTTGGAAGGATTCACCTCCTCCTTCCACTATCCATGATTTCATATCTCAAATTCTATGTGAAAGAGAAAGCGATGAACTATTTTATGAAAAGAAATGTGTTGGTGGTAAAAAATGCGATGATTGTGGAAATTTGACTAAATTTCAAAACAAATATCGTACTGATATAAATGATCAATCATTGTCTAACATGAAAGTGAAATGGAAGAGATATGAATATATCCATACATCGATTCAAGGTGAAAATAGTGTTAAAAAAAATGAATTACGAGAAGAAGAAATTTTTTTGATAGAATTTTTGAGAAAGTTTGAGGCAGAAATTTACAAATACAGCAAGAATTCCCATAGAGCTTGATGGAACGACTTGCAATTCAAAAAATCTCGTGAATTTTTTCCACCAGGGACCATTTTGTCAGTAATTGATTTTGCAGAAAACTACACATTTTTTCCACAAAAAGAAATTCAGAGTGAATACTATCATTATGACCAAGTCTCCATGCTCATCCATATTCTATATAGACATGCTGAACAAAACATCGATCATATAGAAAGCACCAGTGAAAATCGACATATTGTTAAAGAATATCACTTTTATATCAATGATGATTGTACACATGATACATATTTTGTACAACATTGTTTTGGAAAAAATTATGATTCCTTGAAAAATCGTGGAATAACATTCAATAAACATTGGATATGGTCAAACAGATGTGCAAGACAATTCAAATCTGCACGATCATTTTTTTGGTTGTGTTATCTTCATAAGAAAACCTGCATTAAACATTGTTGGAATTTCTTTGAGACTGGCCATGGAAAAGGAGAACATGACAGTGCAGGGGCATGCATAAAACGAGCACTTTGAAGATATAAAATGAACCCATATGCAAGCCGAATTGTGGATGTGAAAGAAGTTGTTCAATGGTGCATCGCTGGTCTAAGCCATGAGACTAACCGACCAAGGGAAGTGCGAAGGTACATTCAATTTAATTTTTATTGAATATCTAATTAAATAAACAGTGTACATTTATCACAACGATTATCTTTGATCGTATTTTGATATCATATTTACATTCTTCTTTAAATTTTCCATATAAAGTTTTTTTGGAATATTGGGATCAAAGACATAGATAGATCAATTGGAAATGACGTTGAAACAATAAAAGGGACTCGAAAATTTCGTTCAATTAAAACAAAGTCATCCAGAAATGTGTTTGCATTGGATAAAACAAAATATTATTGTTTTTGTCCTGTTTGCATAGACAACACAAAATCCAATGACGTTTGTGAAACCAAAATGTATGTAAAAGATTGGAAACATACAGAGCTAAATACGAAGGGAAAAATGTCCATTGCAGTGTTTGAAGAAATGCAATCAGAGGAGACTACAATATCATCTGATGGTGATCGAGTTTCTGATATTTTTAGAGAAGGTAACATTTGAATTGCTTTCTAATGATAAAGATCTAGAAATAAATTTGAATATGTATAATTTCGTCAAGTTTGTTTTATTGTACAGGAGATGTTTTTGCTGTAATTGTACCTACTGACAAAGATGAAAATGTGAAGTATTATTTGATGCATTGCACTGAATGAAAAATGAAATTATTAGAAGACTATAATGATCACGGATTTCCATATGAAAGAGGATCTATTATACTGAAAAGTTATTTTTTCAGACAAACTAATCAAAGTGGGAATTTTATTTACTTTGAAGACTATGAACCTGATTTCATAAGTTGTCAATATAGTCACTTGGTGTGTGCAGCACGCATAAAGTTGATCGAGGTTCAATCAAAGAAAAAACCGAATATTAAGAAATGGAAAATGTCAAAATCCGATCAAGAACAGATTATTGAAGATGGAATTCCATTGGAATTTTTTTGATTGAACTGCCCAACAATTTATTCTCTTTGGATTATATGTTCTAGAACTTCTAGTACTCAATTAAAAATTGAGCTGCCTTGTTATGTTATTTGTGCAAGTGTTTACACATGTACAAATTGTTTTGGTACATGCACACTCTAGTATCAACTGAAAGTAGCTTTTTTATACATGCATTGATGAAAAATGTTGCATACTTATTGGATATATATGTATATGTTCTAGAATGAAATTAATTGTTCAAGTAGTTTTACTATGTGCATTGATGAAAAATGTCTCACGTACTCAATATATATGTTCTAGAATGAAATTAACTAAAAGTAGTTTTTCTATGTGCATTGATGAAAAATGTTGCATGTACTAGATATATACATGAACTCAATGAACGCAGTTTTTCTTGTGGGATTTTTTGGTAAAAAGTATCCACAATGTAAATAAATTATTCACAGTATAATTTTGTACGAAGATTCCTTTTAGACAAGAGACTCGGAGCACTTCTTCGACTTTTGGTGGGATTTGACCCACATCTCTATTCCTAATTGAAAATCTAGTACAAAATTTGTCTGTCCAATGGTCGAATATGTTCTATGTGCATTAATGAAAAATTTACATACTACATACTATTGTTTGAGTGATTTTTTTTTTTAAACTTACCAAATTTACTTCAACCATGTCTAAAACTTGAATTTTAAAAACTTTTTGATTATATAAAAAAAAATTACTTCACATGTCATGCCAATTGTAGTTCAACTATCCAATAAAAACATTAACCATTTAACATTATATCACATGCTAAATGTTGATTAAAATGGTATCCAAAACTTAGTTTTAAATTTTTTTTTATTATATCACAACATTACTTGACATGCCATCCAATTGCAGTTCAACTATCCAATAAAAACATTTAACATTGTATCACATGTGTCACATGTAGATTGAAACCATCCAAAACTTAAGTTTTAAAAACTTTTTGACTATATATCGTGCAACATTACTTCACATGCCATGCCAATTATAGTTCAACTATACAATAAAAACATTTAACATTATATGACATGTGACAAATGTAGATTGAAACCATCCAAAACTTAAGTTTTAAAATTTTTTTGATTATATATTATGCAACATTACTTCACATGCCATGCCAATTATAGTTCAACTATCCAATAAAAACATTTAACATTATATCACATGCCAAATGCAGATTGAAACCATCCAAAATTATAGATCACAACACTACTTCACATGCACGTATTACTTCACATGCCATGCCAATTGTAGTTCTTGACTATCCAATAAAAACATTAAACATTTAACATTAAATATCACATGCCAAATGTAGATTGAAACCATCCAAAAATTGAGTTTTAAAAACTTTTTGATATATATCATGTAACATTACTTCACATGCCATGCTAATTATAGTTCAACTATCCAATAAAAACATTAAACATTTAACATTAAATATCACATGCCAAATGTAGATTGAAACCATCCAAATCTTAACTTTTAATTTAACAAAAAATTATAGATCACAACATTACTTCACATGCCAAATGTAATTCAAGCATCCAAAACTTAAATGTTAAAAACAAAACAAATTATAACACATCATTACATAACATGCCAAAATGTAGTTCAGAAGCAAAACATTAATTTATGGATGACAACATTACTAGTAGTTCAATTATCCAAAACTTAAAAGTTTTAAAAACCAAACAAATTATATATGTCCAAACAAATTATATTAACACGGCAATAAAATATGTCCAAAAATTGTAGATCTCACAAGTATCAAGTATTAAGTTATATATATATATATATATGACAATGCATCTAGATAATATATAAAAAAGTAAATTTAAGACTATCTAAATCTTGAAATCAAATCTACAAATCACGTCCATCAAATAGAGATGGATGTAATGTCTTTCCTATCAGGCTCTCAATCCACGCATTATCATGCGAAGCATGGGAAACCTTTACACAATGCACATGTACAAACATTAAAATTTGATGTTTTAAAAATGAGTGAGAATATATATAGAACTTCATGTAAATATATATATATATATATATATATATATATATATATATATATATATATAATTCATGCAATACCTCATGAGGTTCCCTCTCCATTTGTTCACCACGGGTATATGTCCAAAAATTGTACATGCCTGCATGAATTATATATATATATATAATTCATGCAATACCTCATGAGGTTCCCTCTCCATTTGTCACCTCACACACACACATATATTTAAAAGTGAAAAATTGAATACTTCTGCAGGTGAATTTGGGACATCTCCTAAGAGAGGCTCCAAATGAAAATCTCCAAGAACCTAAAATTCAAAAAATTTAAAATAACTCAAGATATAGATATATATATCTCAATTTTTAATGGAACTTTTTGAGGTGGAATATATATATATAACTTAAACATAAATTTTAAAAGTGAAAAATTGTCCATACTTGTTGTGGATGTGGCACATCTCCTAAGGAAGTAGAAGGTACATCTCCCAAGGAAGAATAAGGTACCACCATCCCAAAAACATCGGACGGAATCGAAATCTGTTAAAACATTTTATCATTATATATACATACATGTACATGTGTGCACAATTATTTATTTTAAAAATATCACTTAAAAAACACTAACATTTGCCAACATATCTTGATGGTGAGACGCATCTGCATTGTTTGAACCAGAGGTCCCGAACGTGATATTAACATTTTCGCCATTCATCATGAGTGACAACTGCAAATGGTGTTTTAACATATAATGATATATTTTTGTTAGATTAATGTACATAAAAATAAATGTATACATGTACATACACATGTATTTATTACAAATTGTATACATGTATGTGTTAAAATAATTTAACCCTAAGGTCATTAACACATACCGTTCCTGTGCCCTCTTCGTCATGAAGAATTAGGTCTTGAAAACCATTGTGACAATTCTTTGCATATATTCAAAGATATTCAACATTCATGCTGTCAATCTCTTCATATTTACAATACACAAAATTGGCACGTGCTCTTTGTCGATTTAGACAAACATCGACTCCACCCAATCCACTGTAAACATTGTCAATCATGACATCCCTTGCTTCTCGACTTATTTGAGAAGTCGCATCCATCTCTGACCGCAGAGTTTCGAACCGAAAAGGTCGACTGACCAATGGCGGCTTAGGGCAAGGCAACTCCATATCTCACTTAGCATCCTTATGGTCATACAATCGACCTTTCCCCGGACCAAAAAATTTTGACGGAAGGTCATCGTAGTTGGGTTTCATTTTAAAAAAAAATTCTGTATAAAACAATTGTGCAAAATAAACAGGAACCTCGTCGTTCCATGGGCACCTTCCATAGGCCGCAAGGTGCCTATCATACAAATAGTGAGCTATATCTAGGTGCTTGAAATATTGCACCTTCAACATTTTTCTTTTTGGCCCTTCCTTAAAATTAAGCATTGACTTCACCATAGCTTTTGTAACTCTTTGTTTTACGTCCTCCCATTTATTGGGACCCATTATAGTTTCTTTTCTCTTTCTCATCACTTCTACAAATGTATTAGTTGTTGGCCCAAGAGTTTTGTACACATTTACTATTTTTCCCAATGAAAGTGTAACTATTTTGAGCCTTTATCGACTCTAAGTAGGTAGAGTCAAAGCCACGAAATCTCTCCGTAATTTTGCATGAAGTTGTTGACACCTTTGTAAGGTGCATTGCGCCATGTTTATTTCCCATGGTATATCAGAAATGTCGGTCGGATAAGTTGTGGTGGGTAGACAACCTTCTTTTTGAATGTAGTGTTCTGCCCTGCGTCTATTTTGACCAATATTTGGAACATTTTCAGCCTCTGCATCAATATATATAAAATTTTGTATATTAGAAAAAACACATGTAAAACAATTTGTACAAATTCAATGAAAACAATATTGAAATTGATGGCAACCTCGATGTGGTTAGTTAGCATCTTCTCCACCCTGAAACTACTGAGAAACAGACCCAGAACGACCCTGCTGAGAACTAGCACCACCAGTTGAACCAACACCACTTTCCATTGATTGGCCTTCGGGAGAATAAATATCACCCCCTTCACGCAACCTACTACCACTTATTGATGGCCTTCTAAGGGGATTTGAACCACCATCAACCTCTCGAGAGGAGGGAGAAGCTTCATAAAAAAATACAAATTTATAATCAATTGAAAAATACATGCATACATATAAATACACGTGTACATATTCATTGATTAAATTGTGTTAAAACCATACCACAACTGGGTGAAACATGGGCATCCATGGATGGAGTAGAGACTCTTCTCTTCTTATTAGCTCCTAAAAAATAAAAAATGAAACTTATTAACAGCTAATTTAACTCACAAAGTTGATAAAAAATCAATTCCATATGTACACACATGTATGGAGATTTAAGATTATATTTAAATTTACCATGAACAAATCTCGATCCCGATCCCTAATCCTCCCCTCTCATAGAGATATGGGATTCTGTTGATCTTCGTCGTTCATCCTCCATGATATATATATATCTATGGTGGACATTTACAATTAATTTTTTAAATAACTAATTTAAATTAAATTCAAGATAAAGTTCAAAAAATTAATTTGTTTAATTTAGTGTAAACAAATTATGTAAAACACAACTGTAGGGGCATTTAGATCTATTCCAGAGATTGACTGTAAGGGAATTTACTAGATATGTCACCTTTCATAAAACATGAGATCCAAAGGCTACTTGGCGCTTTACAGACTCTGCCTATAGAACTACCATGGATATGAAAATGAAAAACTTCTAATTAGATCTATTCTAATGATTGAATGTAGGGGCATTTACTAGATTAGGTTTTAAAACTTATATATTTTTTGTATCAAATCACTTTTAGTTTTAATGGGAAAATTTTATGTCTAATTTGTGTTTTACATGTTGAATATAAAAAGTTTTTTCTCTCTCATTGTTTGAGAACATGAATATGAAAATGAAAAACTATATACTTCGTTAAAAAATATGTTTTATATCAAATTTCTTTTTGTTTCTAAATACTATATACATGTTGACTGTAGGGTGCATTTACTAGATATGTCACCTTTCATAAAAGATGAGATCCAGAGGCTACCTGGCCCTTTATAGACTCTTCCTATAGAACTACCATGGATATAAAAATAAAAAACTTCTAATTAGATCTATTCTAAAGATTGAATGTAGGGGCATTTACTAGGTTAGGTTTTCAAACCTATATATGTTTTGTAGCAAATCACTTTTGGTTTCAATGGGAAACTTTTATGGCTAATTTGTGTTTTACATGTTGAATATAAAAGGTTTTATCTCTCTCATTGTTTGAGAACATGGATATGAAAATGAAAAACTATATAATTGGTTAAAAACTATGTTTTGTATCAAATTACTTTTTGTTTCTAAATACTATATACATGTTGACTGTAGGAGCATTTAGATCTATTCCAGAGATCGACTGTAGGGGATTTTACTAGATATGTCACCTTTCATAAAAGATGAGATCCAGAGGCTACCTGGCCCTTTACAGACTCTGCCTATAGAACTACCATGGATATGAAAATGAAAAACTTCTAATTAGATCTATTCTAAAGATTGAATGTAGGGGCATTTACTAGATTATGTTTTCAAAGCTATATGTTTAGTATCAAATCACTTTTGGTTTCAATGGGAAACTTTTATGGCTAATTTGTGTTTTACATGTTGAATATAAATTTTTTTCTCTCTCTCATTGTTTGAGAACATGGATATGAAAATGAAAAACTATATACTTGGTTAAAAACTATGTTTTGTATCAAATTAATTTTTGTTTCTAAATACTATATACATGTTGAGTGTAGGGACATTTAGATCTATTCTAAATATTGATTGTAGGGGAATTTAGTAGATATGTCACCTTTCATAAAACATGAGATCCAAAGGCTACCTGGCCCTTTACAGACTCTTCCTATAGAACTACCATGGATATGAAAATGAAAAACATCTAATTAGATCTATTCTAAAGATTGAATGTAGGGGCATTTACTAGATTAGGTTTTCAAACCTATACATGTTTTGTATCAAATCACTTTTGGTTTCAATAGGAAAATTTTATGGCTAATTTGTGTTTTACATGTTGAATATAAAAGGAGTTTTCTCTCTCATTGTTTGAGACCATGGATATGAAAATGAAAAACTATATACTTGGTTAAAAACTAGATATGTCACCTTTCATAAAAGATGAGATCCAGAGGCTACCTGGCCCTTTACAGACTCTACCTATAGAACTACCATGGATATGAAAATGAAAAACTTCTAATTAGATATATTCTAAAGATTGAATGTAGGGGCATTTACTAGATTAGATTTTAAAACCTATATGTTTTGTATCAAATCACTTTTTGGTTTCAATGGAAAACTTTTATGGCTAATTTGTGTTTTACATGTTGAATATAAAAGGTTTTTTCTCTCTCATTGTTTGAGAACATGGATATGAAAATGAAAAACTATATACTTGGTTAAAAACTATGTTTTTTATCAAATTACTTTTTGTTTCTAAATACTATATACATGTTGACTGTAGGGGCATTTAGATCTATTCCAGAGATTGACTGTAGGGGCATTTACTAGATATGTCACCTTTCATAAAAGATGAGATCTAGAGGCTACCTCTAGCCCTTTACAGACTCTGCCTATAGAACTACCATGGATATGAAAATGAAAAACTTCTAATTAGATCTATTCTAAATATTGAATGTAGGGGCATTTACTAGATTAGGTTTTCAAACCTATATGTTTTGTATCAAATCACTTTTGGTTTCAATGGGAAACTTTTATGGCTAATTTGTGTTTTACATGTTGAATATAATTTTTTTTTCTCTCTCATTGTTTGAGAACATGGATATGAAAATGAAAAACTATGTACTTGGTTAAAAACTATTATTTGTATCAAATTAATTTTTGTTTCTAAATACTATATACATGTTGATTGTAGGGGAATTTAGATCTATTCCAGAGATTGACTGTAGGGGAATTTACTAGATATGTCATATTTCATAAAAGATGAGATCCAAAGGCTACCTGGCCTTTTACAGACTTTGCCTATAGAACTACCATGGATATGAAAATGAAAAACTTCTAATTAGATCTATTCTAAAGATTGAATGTAGGGGCATTTACTAGATTAGGTTTTAAAAACTATATGTTTTGTATCAAATCACTTTTGGTTTCAATGGGAAACTTTTATGGCTAATTTGTGTTTTACATGTTGAATATAAAAGGTTTTTTCTCTCTCATTGTTTGAGACCATGGATATGAAAATGAAAAACTTCTATTTAGATCTAGATTCTCTAGATCTATGGCTAATTTGTGTTTTACATACATTGACTCTTAGGTTAAAACCTATGTTAAAACCTATGTTTTGTATCAAATCACTTATGGTTTCAATGGGAAAATTCTATGGCTAATTTGTGTTTTACATGAAAATGAAAAACTTCTATTTAAAACTATTCCAGAGATTGATGGTAGGGGCATTTACTCTTAGTTTAAAACCTATGTTTTGTATCAAATCACTTTTGGTTTCAATGGGAAACTTTTATGGCTAATTTGTGTTTTACATGTTGAATATAAAAGGTTTTTTTTCTCTCTCATTGTTTGAGACCATGGATATGAAAATGAAAAACTTCTATTTAGATCTATTCTAGAGATATGGCTAATTTGTGTTTTACATAAATTGAATATAAAATGTTTTTTCTCTCATTGTTTGAGACCATGGATATGAAAATGAAAAACTTCTATATGTAGGGGCATTTACTCTTAGGTTAAAACCTATGTTTTGTATCAAATCACTTATGGTTTCAATGGGAAACTTTTATGGCTAATTTGTGTTTTACATGTTGAAGATAAAAGGTTTTTTTCTCTCTCTCATTGTTAGAGACCATGGATATGAAAATGAAAAACTTCCATTTAGATCTATTCTAGAGATGTGGCTAATTTGTGTTTTACATACATTGAATATAAAATGTTTTTTCTCTCATTGTTTGAGACCATGGATATGAAAATGAAAAACTTCTATATTTAAAACTATTCCAGATGTGGCTAATTTGTGTTTTACATACATTGAATATAAAAGGTTTTTTCTCTCATTGTTTGAGACCATGGATATGAATATGAAAAAATTATATGTTTAAACCTTTTCTAGAGATTGATTGACTGTAAGGGCATTTACTCTTAGGTTAAAACCTATGTTTTGTATCAAATCACTTTTGGTTTCAATGGGAAAATTTTATGGCTAATTTGTGTTTTACATGTTGAATATAAAAGGTTTTTTTCTCTCTCATTGTTTGAGACCATGGATATGAAAATGAAAAACTTAAATATTTTAAACTATTCCAGAGATTGATTGACTGTAGGGGCATTTACTCTTAGGTTAAAACCTATGTTTTGTATCAAATCACTTTTGGTTTCAATGGGAAACTTTTATGGCTAATTTGTGTTTTACATGTTGAATATAAAAGGTTTTTTTCTCTCTTATTATTTGAGACCATGGATATGAAAATGAAAAAATTCTATATTTAAAACTTTTCCAGAGATTGATTGGCTGTAGGGGCATTTACTCTTAGGTTAAAACCTATGTTTTGTATAAAATCACTTTTGGTTTCAATGGGAAACTTTTATGGCTAATATGTGTTTTACATGTGGAATATAAAAGGTTTTTTTTCTCTAATTTTTTGAGACCATGGATATGAAAATGAAAAAATTCTATTTAGATCTATTCCAGAGATTGATTGTAGGGGAATTTACTGGATATGTCACCTTTCATAAAAGATGAGATCCAAAGGCTACCTGGCCCTTTACAAACTCTGCCTATAGAACTATCAAATCACTTTTGGTTTCAATGGTTTGTTTATTGGCTAATCTGTTTTTATCAAATCAATTGGATGCAAGTTATGTGCAGATGATGGATGATGAATGAGGTGATGTTGATCATAACCTTTACATCTATATGATAGGAAGCTTGATATACATAACAAGGTTTAGACTAGATATAATTTTGGAATTTATACTAGTTGGAATATTTCAAAATAATAGTCTTCTATTACCAACAAATAGATATTAAGATACAAGTGAAAGAGACTACAAACAATGGACTATAGTACCCAAAAGGTGAGAAATTTACATTGGCAACATAGAGAGATTCAACTAGGCTTGTGTGGATGACATGAAAAGTACAAGTGGACAATGTATAATTCTACTTAGAAGAGTCTTTGGTTGCATGGTTAAGCAAGAAAGAGTCATTAATTTCTCTATCTAGAGTAGAAGTGGAATACATAGTAGTTACTTCTTTTAAATGAATATGGAATGAATCTAAAAATGAATATGGAATGAATCATTGTACATTATGATAAATCTTGTATTTAATGACATTTGATATATGAATAATATAGAATGAATCATTGTACATTATGAAGAGTCATGAGATCCACATTTCCGTCATACTATTTGCAAGTTCTATATGAAGATATGTACTCTAATAACTAATTAGTTATGGTTTCAATGGGAAACTTTTATGGCTAATTTGTGTTTTACATATTGAATATAATTTTTTTTTCTCTCTCATTGTTTGAGACCATGGATATGAAAATGAAAAACTTCTATTTAGATCTATTCCAGAGATTGACTGTAGGGGCATTTACTGGATATGTCACCTTTCATAAAATATGAGATCCAAAGGCTACCTGGCCCTTTACAAACTATGCCTATAGAACTATCAAATAAATTTTGGTTTCAATGGTTTGTTTATTGGCTAATGTGTTTTTATCAAATCAATTGGATCTGCAAGTTATGTGCAGATGATGGATGATGAATGAGGTGATGTTGATCATAACCTTTACATCTATATGATAGGAAGCTTGATATACATAACAAGGTTTAGACTAGATATAATTTTGGAATTTACATTAGTTGTAAATTTCAATATAATATAGTCATCTATTACCAATAGACATATATTAAGATACAAGTGAAAGAGACTACAAAAAATGGACTATAGTACCCAAAAGGTGAGAAATTTACATTGAACACATAGAGAGATTCAACTAGGCTTGTGTGGATGACATGAAAAGTACAAGTGGACAATGTATAATTCTACTTAGAAGAGTCTTTGGTTGCATGTTTAAGCAAGAAAGAGTCATTACTTGGACAATGTATAATTCTACTTAGAAGAGTCTTTGGTTGCATGGTTAAGCAAGAAAGAGTCATTACTTTCTCTATCTAGAGTAGAAGTGGAATACATAGTAGTTACTTCTTTTAAATGAATACGAAATGAATCTAAATATGAATATGGAATGAATCATTGTACATTACGATGAATCTCGTATTTAATGAAATTTGATCTATGAATAATATGGAATGAATCATTGTACATTATGAAGAGTCATGAGATCCACATTTACACCCCACTATTTGCAAGTTCTATATGAAGATATGTATTCTAATAAATAATCAGTTCTGATATGTGTGTAAATATGAAAACGGTTCTATGATATAAGGGCAAAAAAGGGATCAATATAAATTTACAACTTTCAAGTTTCGAGTTTTGAGCTTCTAAAATAACTGAAATTTACAAGTTTCAAGTTTCGAGTTTCTAATATATAGATTCTATAATCTATTTGATAAATTGGGCACATGATCTTGATTGCATACTACAAGTCTCTAACACATATTGTAACCTATGAACTGTAACCACTTGTTGCATACCAAAATGCAAACTTAAATGAATTTTAAGTTATGGACAGAACTGTAACCACTTTTTGCCTAAGAACTGTAACCACTTGTTGCATAACCTAAGAACTGTAACCACTTGTTGCATAACCAAACTGCAAACTGAATACTGCAAATTTTGGACAGATGTTTTATGAATTTATTGATCCAGAAGGTGAAGAGGCCAAAGGTAGGATCAATTTTTCATAAAGGTTATTTCAATTTATACCATCCTATTTCCTTTTTTGATAGGTCACAGGTTCTTCGACCACAGAGATTGATTCCTTACAGGCTCTGGTGGTAGGAAGATGTTCTGTTATATTTCGGAGTTTTTCTTGCAAATGATGAGATTCCTGTAGGGAGCACCGGTTTATACATGGATGTCTTGGACCACACAACGATGGCTTCAATGCTTTCTGGTAGGTCACAGGTGTTTTCGGCCACAGTGAATGACACCCTTCAGGTTTTGGTGTGACGAATTCAACGCTGGAAGGCTACTGGCAGAGTAAATTTTACGAGGCCAGGATGATATTTTGTCCTAGTATACTACTGTTTTTTATTTTCCAGAAGAACTAGAGTATTTGAAATTTTATGTATCTTATGTTTTTATGGGCGGACTTTTAGGACTGTTCCAGTTTCGGATAGAAAAAAGGCTTGAAATGAACTGCAAGTTTTTGTATTAGTTATAAGGTTTTTATGGAGATTTTTCATTTTGAACTAGAAATAATATATTCCAGAGTTTTTCTTCTTGAAAAACCTAAGAACTGTAACCACTTGTTAAATACCAAACTACAAATTTATTTTTTTTGTAAAATTTGGTAGTGATTTATATACAGTGATCTTGGATTCTCATATCACTTATATTCTGAGTGATATTCCAGTGATGCAAGTTTGACAGTGATCTAAGGTGAAAGTTAAGTGATAAAATAACTTATAACGTACAACAATAGAAGGATATGAGCTGCTTACCTAGTGGTTTGCTTAACATCGCCGCAGATGATTAGTAACAGAGCAGCAGCAGCACCAGAGAAATTCGACAAACTATAAGCAACACAACAAAAAAAACGTTAATTATATCAGAAAATATAATTTATGATAATAATCAAACAATTCACTACAGAAAACCATAACAATTACCTGGTGGTTCGCTTAACGTCACCGCAGATCATCAGCAATAGAGCGGAAGCAGTGCTATAGCAATTCAACGAACCCGAAGAAAGACCTGTGGAGCAAAAGAGAAGAAGAAACAAAGCAGCGCTAGAGTAGCAATTCAACAAACGCGAAGCAATAGAGTAGTAGATACAAATACGTGCGAAGCAACAGAGCAACATATATAAATACGTGCGAAGGAACAAAGTAGCAGATATAAAGCCGCGTGAAAAGAAAAAACTTCACGGGCGATATATTTATAAGTAATAGTTGGGCTGAACTATTTTAAACGTTCGCCCGAACTTTTGTTGCTGGTTTTCCCATCTCGGGAAAAAATTATGTTTGCCCAAGCCATCAGTGTGCCGTCAAACTAAACGATAGAACGAGTTCGGCCAAACTTTCTCATAAAGTTCGGCCGAACTATCTAATAGTTTGGCTGAACTTTATAAAAAGTTTGGCCGAACTATTGTCGAAAAACTTTTTCCACCCCTGATTCTCACAAAAGTGTAACCCAACTTCACATTTTCACCCAAGGAGATCCTATTCAAAGATTGGAAAGCACAAATCAAGCATGTAGAGAAAGAAACAATGAAAACATCAAAATTATCAAAGGAAATTATTGAATCTGTATGTGAACAACTAGTGAAAGCAAAACTTTTCAAAGAGTACACGTCTGAAGTGTTCTCAGAAGTAAAACAACTAGAAACACAGTGGAAGAAAAAGGCAGAAACACAGGATGAAATTATTAAAAAGGTAAATAAGTTTGATCAAGAAAATTATTGGAATTTTCTGATCAAACCTTATCATCAATACCAGGTTCTAGAGTCTTTAACAAATTCAACCCTAAGATCGCAACCAGTACTTTCAAACACAGTATTGAAGAGATAGGTCAAATCGAGAATCTCACAGAAAGCTCAGCTCACGCCTATGCTAGATATTTGTCAACTTCATGACCAAATCCAAAAGAAAGGGCAAAATTCATAAATCATATTGTTACTTTATTTTCCTAGATTGTAGTTTATGTTAGCCTTACAAGGATGGTTGTTTGAAACCTCCTCTATATTTTTGTAATAATCTATTTTAGAACATAGTTAGTTTAGTATTTAAACCCCTCTCATGCATTTAGAGAAGGGTCCAGAAATGTGTCAAAAACATTTGCAAAGAATGCACTATTATAAGTTTGTGAATGATTTGATGAATTAATGGAACACATCTGTGATCTTTTGACAATTAAAGTTGTTTAACTAATGTTTCACTACTGTACTCTTTAAATTGCTTGAAAGTGAAGAGGAACAAATCAATTACTGTCAGTTTACATGAGTATAACTTCATACACATGGTACTTCCACTCACTTGTATTAAGTCCTACTTTATAGATTGACAATCATCTTTTTAATGCATTATATATATTTGAAACATTATTATAGATGAATGTTACATGCACTTCTGCTCTAATATTTGTCAGTGATTTCTTATTAAATATATAGTCACACATATTAATGCGATATATTTTTCACAATTCTTCTAGTCAAACTACTTTGTTAGAAGAATCATCTTACATAATTTTCATCTCTTTCAACTGTTAAATGATCTATATTATTCATAGTTTAAAGATATCTCTTTAGATCGCATAAAGGAAGAAACACCCCAGGTGTATAATATAATACATATTTTAGATATTTGCATATGATATATTAAAATAATTCTCCATTTTCATGTTGTATAATCAAAACACACCCTCAAAATCATCCTTATTGGGAAATTGGTCCCATTATCCCCAATCGGAGCCACTACACCAAGCAGAAAAGGAGCTACTTTAAGGTTAGGACCGGGTGGTTTTCCCACATTTTTTAGTAGCGAAATTCAGAGGCCTCAACACAATGAAAGTTTTAAAACTTAATGAGTGATAAAAAATACAACGACTACACCATGCACATACATAGTACCTCATGCTCACAACATAGCATGTATGAGATGTACACAATACCACATGTATACAGTACCATATACACAACATGTACACAGTACCACATGTACATAATAATACCTAAACGATGTGTGCACAACATCACAATCACACGAAACTGTAGACGACACGACTTGCACAATGTATAAACAACACCAAATGTACACCACACCACATGTACAATGTGTACTCAATACCGCATGTACACAACACCACATGCACGACATGTACACGACACCACATGTACACAACGCCACATGCATGCCATGTACACAACACCAACTACATACAACTCCACATGTAAAACATGTACACAACACCACATGCACACATCACCACATGCACAATCAGGCACACAATACCATATGTACAAAATACACACAATACCATATGTTCATAACATTAAATACAAAACATGTACATAGCACCATACATACACAACACCGCATATCCAACTTGTGCACAACACCATATGCACACAACAACACATATCAAACATGCACACAATACGATAAGTACAAAACACCACATATCCAACATTTACATAACACCATCTATACCTATAACTGCATATGAAATATACGTGCACAACACCATATATACAACATGCATACAACATCATATGTACACAATACTACATATTCAACATTTACACATCACCATAGGTACAATCACTGAATATAAAATATGTGAAACATATACACAACAACAATACTGCACATCCATAGAACACACACTGACCCCACAAGAAAAATATCTTCCAGTGTCTTTCCACTATCCATGCTTATCCTAGCATGCCACAGATCCCACTACTTTCACTTCTCTGATGTACACCTCAACATTACCTATCCATAACATAAACATAGGAATAGTACAAACATATAACATTAAAGCATATCCACATGATACTAACCTCATAGACCTGTCAAGGTTACTTTGCCACTTGATTCCTCATAGCCAAAAATCTCTTCATTCCATTCACTTGCATAATCAATCATTCTTGGTCCACAAGAATGATCCCTGACAACCCTGTCAAACAGTGACATAGATACACATAAACATACATACATACATACATACATACATACATAATCACTAGTATAAAACAATCATCATCCTGTCAGACAACGACATACGTACACACATATATACATATAAAAATTTAGCATCAAACAATCATGATCCATGATGACCCTGTCAGCCACAACATACATATATACAAATATAATCACCAACATAATCATGATCACATCATAACTACTAGATATAATAAGGTCAAGGTTAAGAGAAATTCCTTTATCTATGCACGATATGCACAATGTTGCAAACAACAATTCCCAACATAGCCAAGGTATATAACAACTTAGATCCATTCACTTTACCTACTCTGCTACTATCCATTTACCAAATGGACTTAACCAATCCAATTGAATATCATATTATTATCTTCCACTGCACTTACTCATGCACCAAGCTTCATCTTTGTCTTACATTGCCTGTCAGTTTCCATTCATCTCTTCCTGAGCTTCACCAACTTTCATATTTCCCCAACCAATTCCCATCCTCTCAATCCTCTCAAAACAAAGGCAAGAACAATAAACAACAAGTTGAAAACCATGAAATAAATAACAATATGGCACCACAAACAAAGTGGCAAGGAATTGCACTGTACCTGAACAAAGGTGAAAATCAAGCACAAACAAATCATAAAAGGCTAAAAGCATGAGACTAAAAAAAAACACCATGACTCAATCCCCCATGGACTGATCCAGGTAAATTCATGATATCCTTTTAACCAATACCTTTTACTTCAGCTGATGTGTTAGAATTACATTTAATCAAAGTGTTAATGAACATAAATGAACATTGACATAATTTAAAGAAGAGGAACATAACAAGCATTAGCAACAAGATATTGATAAAAAAGTTCATCCATAAGGTACTACATCTCCGGGCCTCAGTGTCAAGATGGTGTATGGAACTACAATATGCTGTAAATAGTGATGAGGTACATGGATGGTATTTTCTCTATCATACAAGGAAAATGCCCTCATGCAGAAGTGGCTAGACCTCTCCATGAGATGTTCCACTATAGGAACTCTCATTCACAAAAAGGACTCCTATCAATATGATAATAACTCACACACAATGACTATGCGTATCTTGCTAGGACGGAAACAAAGTGATCTCAATCAAACATAAATGTGACAATGAGTATCCCACCAACATGGCAACAAAGGGATCTCAAACATAATACAAATCCATGATAGAAATTACATTTCACATCAAGAACAAAAACAAGATCCCACATCAAACATGAACAAGGATCTATACAACACAATGCATCAAAGAGATAAGGAAGTACATGATCACACTGCATATACCTCACATCTTGAAGCTATTTGAAGAAAATGATGATAAACTATTGGATTTGGTTGTACCATAAATCTCGTGGCATAAAATATCTTGAAAATGACTGCCCACACATGAATATCGACACCTGCAACTCCAATTTGAAAAGTAGCCAAAAAATATAAGGCTCAGATGGAAAATCTGACTGCACCACTGAACTTGTGTCGCCGAGAGGTGTAGGATCGATTGTCAATTTGGTGAATTCTGACACTGTCTAAATCTGGGCCTTAGGGAATCTTTTAGATTCCTCCTAGATTACTCAAATATGATGCTCCACAAGGAATCTAGAAATCCACAACTCAAAACATGAATCTGATCTCACCCTTGAGATCCTTGCGAAATTTTGAGAAGAATGAGTGTAAGGTTGACCTCGTTCTAACACCAAGGAAATTCAACCTCCCAAGTATCGAAAATATTCCCTCAATATTCCTAAATATTCTCCTCCACAGGGAATCTGAAAAACCACTACTCAACTATAAAATCTTGGCACACCATCGCGCTCCCTGCGAAATTCTGGATAAAATGCATATAAAGTTTAATACATTCTAACACGGGAAAATTTTACCTCCTTGGAATCAAAATATTCTCTTGGCATCAAAAAAGTTTCCCTCGAACTGCGTGCACCATCCTAGCTTGAATTTTGTGTCCTTATGCTGTCTGACCTACCTTCTCTTTGCTCACGAATCCCTTGGCCTCCCTATGCCCTCATCTCTCATGTATTTTCCTTCATTCTGCATGGTTTCCTTGAACCATTTGAATGACATTTTATAACAAACTATGAGGATGAATAAGACAAAGTGTGAGTTTGGTACATTGGTTGGCATAATCATATTAAGATAGTTGTTGTTGGGAGGTTTTGAGTTCAAATCCCATTGAGTCCAAATATTTTTTAAAAACCCAATTTTAGTTTTGATATAGTTTTTTCAAACTAAATAATATATGGAATTAGTATCTCCATATTGTAACGACTCCCAAAAACAAAAATGGAGGTTTTGTTTAATATGGAATTTAATCATATTTAATACGATTTTTGTTACATAACAATTTACCATATTTAAATTGATTTTGATTTTTTAATAACTATATTTAATATATAGTTATTTTTTTAATGTTTTTTTTGTTTTTATGTGGGAAATTAAATATCATTTTGTTTTGTCTTTTCTGCAGGGGCAAGGGCTAATGATGGAGCACCATGTGTCATCAATTGAGGGGCTTCCATATGGGTCCCACGTGCTCATTGGGATGCCATGTGGCACACCATGGCACCCACGTTCCCTTCCTTAAAAAAAATTCAAACTGCTCTAACTCTCTCATACGAGCTCGAATTGATGCACCGTTCACACAGTTGCGATTAGGGCAAACACGAACTTCAATCTGAAGTGCGTTTGTTACCTTCATGTCACTTTGAGTTTTGAGCCTTTTTCCAAGCCACTGGTGTCTAAAGATTCACCTGGATCAAATATCCCCATTGAAGAGATTTTGGTCCTCCAAACGCATCAACTTCTATCCATCATCAACTGCATGCAAATTTATTTGAAAGGCACATTACCACATGACTCCTTCACCTGACGTACTTCGGAATCAGAATGTAATGAAAACACCTACAACTACAACGAAAATGTCTGAAAATACCCATCCCTTGAAGACTCCTTCACCTCTGTCCTTCGGAATCGGAATGTAATAACCTACATTTACCTAAAGCTGGAACACAAATATGACCAATTATGAGCCAAACATTTCCATACTTGCCACGAGTTTACATGCTCAGTGGTCAAGTTTACATCAAATGGAAATCACACCCTAGCTATCATTACAAGACCAAAAACATCATCGTCACATTTCAAAGTGATGGAAAACACATCATCACTTTTACATAAAATAAATGCATCAGATGACTTATAAAACAAGGGAAAAATATCATTGTTTCTCAACAAGCAATGGAAAACACATCATCACTTTTACAATTTAACATGCAAAAAATGCTTTACAAACACACCAATGACAAGTTAACTTATATAGAAAACAATCTAGAAAAGCCATCTCTCACTTATTAAAGTGAATGGTCATCTCCCTGTGGCACATTTTCTTGTCGAACAAATTTTTCAACTGGTTCATGCACCGACACTTCGTCCTTAAAGTGCTGCTCTCGATGGAGCCTCAAACATGGGGATCTTTGATGACCACTTTGGTTGTGCTGACTGAAAAATTTCTTCTTCCTCTAGACCTGCTTAACCAGTTCCTTTTTGTGTTATAGAGAAGGCTTCACATGCCTCATCATCCTTTCTGCTACCATTCTTTTCCAACGCTCAACAAACACATGGTTATGTAAACCACAAAATGACAAGTTTTTTGATGCCATGATTTACGACCATGATTATCAACATTCTTATAATAAAAATGCACTCGAGAATATTAAGACTTGTTATACCTTGATTGGTGGTCTTTGGTGCGATCATGGTGATTAGAGCTTCTCTCAGCTCTTTCATTGCAACATGAACTGCCATGGGATGACGATGAAGTGCTCCCATCAATCCTCTTCCTTGGTTGGTTCAACAATGTATATTTTCCTTTGATGTCCTTTGAAAATCCTCCTTCACTTATCCCAAACTTTCATATTGAGGTCTCTGCACAACCTCCAATGGCTGGGTTATGCCTTGGCTACGAATGCCAAGTCCTCCTCCTTTGAACCCCATCTTGGTGAGGAGTCTTGTTGGAACAGGGTCTCCTACAAAGCTACAAATCCGGTCCATTTTGTATATTTTTTATTATATTTAGTCTAACGCAGGGGTTTTGGGGTGGGTCAAAGCCCCTAATGCATTGTAAGCAGGTCAAGGGTAGACCAAGAGTCTGCAAACCATGATTTGTGGAACATTGGATGCGTAGGCCAAAGTAGTATAAATAGTTGAACCTTTTTGAGTCGATAGGTAGAGAATGAATTAGAGATTGATGCGAAGTATGAATTGTTAGATCCAGGTTGGGTTTTTTTGGGTTAGGACTCCTACTGGCTGTGTGCACGAAGATCCTCTGTCCTGCTATGTGCGGACCCTGCTAGCTGTGTTCGTAGGTGGTATTCGAGGAATGTAAGATGATTTTGATAATTAATATATGCGAAATATTACTGACACATATGATTTTTTTTGGATCTTCTCTGTTACGATTGATGCGAACTAAGATTGTCTGATTAAGCTGCGAACTTGTCTGGTTTATATCTGTGGTATGAAAGTATCTGCATTTAGTATATTACTGTGATATGACTGTTGTTGCACTAACTGATTTCATCTCTGTTAATGAATGTGAACTATCTGTGTGAAAATATTGGTTGCGATTATGTTTTTTTATGGTTGTAATTGGTGATACACATGTGGATGCGAACCTGCTATAGTAGATCTGATAAGAACTATAGTCAGGTTATGTTCTGGAACCCTGCAGATCATCCTTTTATGTAGATTTGATAATTGTGGGCCTGCGTTATTACCTACTCTCTCTCAGAGTGCAGAAACCTAGTTCCAGCACCCTCCCATATTGCTTCGGGTGAGACTTTGACTTGCGCAAGCGGGTCACTGCCAAAAGGGCCAGTTGTATAGGGGTTTGTTGGAAAATCTTCACCTCCAAACTTAGGTCATGACCCCTCGAGCCAGAAAATGGTTCTGTTGCCGGGACCAGGATCATTTTGAGGGAGAGTTTTGGCAATGCCAAGGCTAGCTGGAAGTAATGCACATGGAGATCCATAATCTGCAAAAAAGAATGAGGAGCGGAGGCTAGCCCTGACAGGTGGTGCATACGATGCAGGGTGAATGGCCACACCAAGGATAAATGTACGCTATTAGCATAATACATGCAGGTTGGAGGACCTAGCCCACTGCACCCTAGAGAAGCTGTGGGGCCAAATAGGCCGACACTATGGTGTGACGAATGTTGCGTTGAAGGGTTGCACGAAACCAACCACTACCCTCACCTTGCTTCTTGTATTCCGAAGGTTAAGAAGCAATGGTGCAGGTTTTGTAGGTCTGTGGGGCATGATGAGCAGAATTTCTGGACTTATGATCTGCTAATAGACCGAGGAAACATCTATAGGGTACAGACAGATCCTTCGTCACCAAGGACCCCCTTCGGTATCGGGGGATCCCCCCTTGAGGGTGGGGGAGGGGGTTGAGGCAGAAGTGAAGTTAGGGGAAGAGGCCAACTAATATGTTATAACTACGGGGAGATAGGTCACTTTTCAAGGGACTTCTCAAACCCTACAAGGCAATCCTACAACTGTTACAGGCAGCTAGACCACGTGATTGAGGACTGCCCGATTTTGATGGCTAAGGTGCAAGAGAAACAACAGAAACCTACGTAGAATGTGCAAAGGGTTACGATGGAGCCTCGGAACGAGGGATTAGGTATTAATATCATAAACCGTAGCGGCCTAGCCACCGGGGGGCAGAAGAAAAACCTGCGGTTGAGCCTTTGATCAGGAAAGCGGTCATCAAATCAGGGGGCCTGGACCTACAAAAGGAAAGAAAAAACTTTATCGCAACTCAACAGGACTTGATAGAAGCATCTACTTCGCAGTTCCCTGTGGCCTCCAAAGAATGAGAGGGGATATGACCATTCTTACAAGCATGCATGAAATTTCTGCGTAACCAGTAGGCCATTGAAAACCTCCAGGCTCTATTAAACAACTACGCAGAAAAAACCAACCCACCCCTGGAAGTTAAGGATGTAAACAAAATGTACAAGTACAAGAAACACACTAGTAGGGAAATGCGGCTCATAGAAAAAATTAGGGATTACGAAATGGAGCATGTTATTTTGGATCTAGGGTCAGACGCGAACGTGCTGCCCAAGCAAACTTGGTAGCACATGGGGGAACCTAAGTTAGAATGGTCCACTATCCAGCTACACATGGCCAATCAGCAAAATATCATACCTTTAGGATGGTTATCACAGGTCGTAGTGGATATCGTAGGAGTTAAGGTCCAGGCTGACTTTGAAGTCATTCATATTGTGGAAGATGCGGAACCTTACCTTGCGCTTCTAGGGTTGGACTGGGCCATTGAAATGGTCGGTATTCTCAACTTAAAGAAGAGAAGCATGGTATTTGAGAATGGAGGGATGTGAGTGATAGTTCTTTTAGACCCCGCAGAAGGAGAAAGGTATATAGAGACAGTGCGCATAGACAAGGAGGTAGATCACATATACAAGTTAACTACGTAGGATGAAGATTGGATCAACCCTACGGCTGATAGTATGCTCTGCTGGGAAAAGGATAATGACTATTTTTTTTACTTTGATGGAGAACTGGAAAATTGGCAAAACTGGTTGCACAACATATCCACGCTACGATATCTCAGAATTACAATGGATTTCCAATGTATATCCTTAGAGGTAAGATATCTGCCCTACATTGATGGTTCTGGTAGCATTAAGGACTTTTTGTGAGCATTTGAAGCTGAAGTTCCAAAGGAACGAAGGTTATGGGTCCTCACTCTCGCCCTATACGCAACACCTGCGAAGTGGTGGGATGATCGTAAGGCAGCATTCCAGGAATGGGGGGCATGTTGGACTATGTTACTCCTGCGCTTTGACCCTCGGGTTCACTTATGTAGGGAACAACCCAGACTGGTAATCTGAAGCTGCGCAGACTTGCAAAAGATAACTACTGCTGGCGGGAAAGGGTGCATGAATGATAGGTGCATCTCCTATGGAAACTCTCTCAAGATGGTGGATACTAGGGAAGCTATGGATCTAGAAGCACCTACAGCTATGAAACCACTGCGCTTGCTCCTCCACTTTGCAGGCTACTACAGAAAAACTAGGCAGAAGTATGCCTTGATCACAGTGCATCTGAAAGAGCTGCTTCGCAAGGCCATTTCCGTTCGCAGGGATGCTCAGTGTTGAGGGAGTGTCAAACTAGTAAAGGAAACAATAAGCCCACTCAGAACACAGATGGAACATTGGCTAGAACACCATGCACACAGGAGACCTGCTGAACACACAGGCACGCTTAGAGCGCGGGTGTGTGTTGAGGACACCAGAGCTGCGAAAACTAGCCATTGGGACAGTCAAATCAAGTAAAATGAAAAATATACCATTGAATGGAGTGTGCAACTGGCATTTAATGAAGCGATTGCAGGAGATTTTTTACTATTTACATGATGGTAAGTTCCAAGTGCAGCTTGACCAACCAATGACCGCTCGCGTTAGCTATAAAAGGGTTGAACATACCAGACAAGGGTTTTGTATCAGTTGTATAGCTTGCACTTGGCCTATCTTACCATGATGATTTGGTGCTGCAAGACGCTCTGTGTTTATAATGTATTCTTCATGTTTGAGCAGCCTACCCCCTCGGACAGTAGCATCCCAGAGTTTGTTTTCTGTGCCGAGATGACGTCTACAAACTTTGTTTTCTATGCCAAGATGATGGCTACAAACCCTACTGAGCCTTCTGAACCAGTGACCTCGGTAGAACAAGGGACTGAGGAAGTGGTGGAAATTGAGTCTAAGGTGGAAGCGATTCTCTCCACGCCGAGCCCAACCATGAGGAAAGGAAAAGAAAAGGTGCAGAGCTCTAGAAAGCTCATGAAGCCCATGAAATGGGCTGCAGGAAAGTTACAAACTTCCCCACAAAATGAAAAATCCCTGTAGGCAGTTGAGGAGGAAGCACAACCTGTTGAGCCAATTCACTAGTTACCTCCCTTTGTTCGACCGCGCAGGACATCGATGTGCACGCCGAAGAATATTGATGGCATGGTCACTTACCTGCAGATGCCACTGACCCCAGGCTAGGTCCCCATCATTGGTGAACCTTCTGGGAAGCTTCATGAGGTCAATTTTGATGATCACGACCTAGCCAAATTCGAAACATTTCTTGAACTAGCACCTGTGTTGTACCTCAACGCGATTCATGATGAAAATGGAGTTACAGTCATCCCCTAGTGCTAGGTGCATGGGATGGCTAGGTGGGGCTCTTGAACTTACTCAAGATGCCCCATTTTGGTCATTACAATATTACGGATCAGTTTGCACGGTAGCTGCTCGCCCTAATTCATGAAGGCTACATGTGGATCCGGGACATGACTCCTATTGATGCTGTGCTGATTCATAGGATTACCGGTCTCTCGATGAATGAACCAAGCCCTCTGGAGAAAGTGGGTAAGAAATACAAAGCCGAGACTGCTGAATTTGTGCGCCAAAAATACAAGGTGGAACAGAATACCCGAGGATTTATCATTAAATCCATCAATGATCCTGCTACACAGCTGGGCACGATGTTACTAGCTTGCAAGTTGATGCGAAAATGCCAAGTCGCCATCGTCCCTGCCTATGTGATCTAGCTAGCAGGCCAATGTGGGAAGGGGGTCTATTTCAACTGGGCTCAATACTTATGTGATGAATTTTTGGCCAACGTCCGAGAATCCTAGGACTTAAGGCGCACCTTTTTTTACTCGTGGTTGCTGTTCCTCATAGCATTGGTTGCCTAGGAAGCTCCTATGGAGTCTGTCCTTCTTGAGCTTACCTCGGATATGTGTGTAGGAGCCCGTTATGCACACTTGTGGGAATCCAAGGATGCACAACGCATAAACGACAACCAAGTCTTCTAGGTTCTCTTCTAGAGCAGCGTGGTAGATGCAATCAACTCTCGACCACACTTATCACCCATAGTCTACAACAGGTACAAGCGCATCATGACCTTTTAGGTGGCCATGCACAACATGCAAATTTAGATCTGAAAGGAGAAATCTTGGACTTCGCTCCCCTATATGGTCATGGATGAAGAAATTGACAGTGTTATTGCACTCTGGCCCCTGCAGTGGAATATTGGCTTCAAGACCAGGGCATAAGGCCCTAAAGATGCCAACACAACACAAGTAATTCCCCCTATCACTATTAATGATACTGGAGGCTCCAGCAAAAGTACCGAGAAGGACACAGAACCAGCTGCAAAGAAAGATGTGCAGTGGAAGCAGACTGATGAGAAGGACACCAAAGAAGCCACACAGAAAGATTCGCGGCCCAACCTAGGGACAGAAGGAGAGGATGTAGGAGGAACTGCATCCCCTCACGGAACGAAGCGAACATGCAAGCCTGCCAAAGGACCCTAGAAGAAGCACCGCGCTCAGCGGACAAAACATGATGAAACTGTCACCTTGACCGATGGTGACGTTGAACATACTGTTGATGCAGTCTCTCTAGCCATGTAGGATCGATGGGAATCCCTTGAAGAATAGTAGAAGGCTGTGCTCACCACATGACAGGCCGAGCTCCACAAGCTGCAACTAAAGACAGACACACTGGACACCAATGTGACTTTGGTACAGACTCCACAAACCACCAGCAGTGCTATGCTCACCATGATAGAAAGCCGCCTCTGCCCTTGCCTGGCACTTCCTGTATGGTCAGTCTGCCTGACTTGAGCACGCAGGTCCATAATTTTCGGGAGGTGCAACTAGACTTAGCTAGAGTGCCCCGAGTTACTTTGCAGGGGCTCGACACGGGTATATTTTAGGAGATTGAGCACCGGGACCTACAGATTCACCAAAAACTAGGCATGGCTGAGAAAATGATCATTGAAAGAAACACCGCAGTTACCCTTGCCACCACGCAGGAGAAGGAGCTCGAAAGCTTCATTCCCCAGCTCTGTACAGAAGTTCCAGTAGAGATTCCGGCTACCGCTACACCCTAGGCAAAGGTTGAGGGGTTGGTCGTCGCATTGAAGTCTTATTGAACAGAGGTTGCAGAGGTTAAGTCATTGATGGGGTAGTAGATTGCCGATCTGCAGGCTAAATTGCAGCTCGAAATGCCTCCGCAGGTGCAGGCCTAGCGATCTGCGCTGGTCAGCACAGCTATGAACATCATCACAGCGCAGATCGTGTATGGTGCTCAACTACTGGAAACTTCCATGCAGCTATGGATCAAGGTCCAATGTGATCCACTCCTACGTGAAATAAACCATGCCCTACAACAAAAAGAGGAGACGTTTGATACGTTGGAAGCCATCCTGCCCATGTTGGTTCCTACCTAGCATTTGGCACAACTACGAACTAGCCAAGACCTCCAAGTTGAGATAGAAGAGTTTCGATAGAAGCAAAAGGCCCTCAATGGCTGCCTGAAGCCTTGGGTTGCTGACACCCTTAAACTGTTGAAAGATGTTGATATAACTGTGAAGAAGCTCAACCAGACTTTGGAAAGTGTCACTGCTGTGACGGAAGGCCTGATTTCACTGAAATTGGTCGAAATCACCTATAATTCTGCTGGCCAAAGTGAAGCCATGCTGCCTCCATTTGCTGAAGTGCTCAAACTTTTGCAAATGCAGGTGGAGACCCCACCATTTCAATGACTCAAGATGAGTCACAAGATTGTGTTGGGGGACTGTTGGAACAGGGTCTCCTACAAAGCTACGAATCTGGTCCATTTTGTATATTTTTTATTATATTTCGTTTAACGTAGGGGTTTTGGGGTGGGTCAAAGCCCCTAATGCATTGTAAGTGGGTCAAGGGTATACCAAGAGTCTGCAAACCATGGTTTACGGACCATTGGATGCGTAGCCTAAAGTAGTATAAATAGTTGAACCTTTTTGAGTCGATAGGTAGAGAATGAATAGAGATTGATGTGAAGTATGAATTGCTAAATCCGAGTTTGTTTTTTTGGGTTAGGACTCCTACTAGCTGTGTGCATGGAGATCCTCTGTCCTGCTATGTGAGGACCCTGCTGGCTATGTGTGCAGCTGGTATTCGGGGAATGTAAGAAGATTTTGATAATTAATATATGTGAAGTATTACTGACACATATGATGTCGTTTGGATCCACTCTGTTATGATTTATGTGAACTAAGATTGTTTGATTAAGCTGCGAACTTGTCTATTTTATATCTGTGGTATGAAAGTATCTACATTTAGTATATTACTGTGATATGAATATTGTTGCACTTACTGATTTCATCTCTATTAATGAATGTGAACTATCTATGTGACAATATTGGCTGCGATTGTGCTGTTTTATGGTTGTAATTGATGATACACACATGGATGTGAACCTGCTACAGTACATCTGATAAGAACTCTAGTTAGGTTACATTCTGGAACCCTACAAATCGTCCTTCTATGTAGATCTCATAATTATGGGCCTGTGTTATTACCTACTCTCTCTCAGGGTGCAGAAACCTGGTTCCAACACCCTCCCATACTGCTTCAGGTGAGACTTTGACCTGCGCAAGTGGGTCACCGCTGAAAGGGATAGTATTATACGGGTTTGTTGGCAAACCTTCACCTCTGAACCTGGGTCAGGACCCCTCAAGCCAACAAGTCTCATGCTGGTTTCTGTAATGGGTATCTCCACACTTCCAACATAAATGATATCATGTGAATAAACTTAAGAGAAATAAACATTTTTTACCTCAGCTGTCGATTTTGAAACAAGTGAAGAAGGCTTCTCTAAGCCTTCGTTGTGCTTCACTTCTTCCAAGGCCTTTGTCACGGCTTGTAGCTGAAGTTGCAATCACTGCTTCTCCTCCTTATCTTCCTGTAGGAGTTCCTTCAATGCATCATTATCTACTTGAATACTTTCTTTGTTGCGCTTCAATTACTGCAATGCCTCTATCGTGGCTTGCAACTGAAGCTGCAATCGATGTTTTTCCTCCTTCTCCTCTTGTAGAAGCGCTTTCAACTCAGCGTTATCTGCTACTTATTTCTCATAAGCTTCATACAACATGTCTGCTTTCTCAGACACTCTGAGCATGGTCTCCTACATGTCTTTGACATCCTCCATTTCTCAACTCAGAGAACGTTCAATGGTTCACGCTTGCAATCTAAATCAGCAGAAGATTACTCTGATACCACTTGATACAGGTAAATTCATGATACCCTTTTAACCAAGACCTTTTACTTCGGCTGATGTGTTAGAATTACTTTTAATCAAAGTGTTAATGAACAAAAATGAACTTTTTCATGCTGTAAAGAAGAGGAACATAACAAGCATTAGCAACAATAAATTTAAAATAGAGTTCGTCTAGGAGGGACTATGTCTCTAGGCCTTGGTGTCAAGATGGTGTACTCTGCTGCATTAAGTGCTATAAATAGTGATGAGGTACATGGATGGTATTTTCTCTGTCACACAAGGAAAATTCCCTCATGCAGGAGTGGCTAGAGCTCTCCACAAGATGTTCCATTATAGGAATTCTCATTCACAAAAAGGACTCTTATTAGTATGAAAATAAATCACACATAATGATTATGAGTATCCCTCCAACATGGAAACGAAGGGATCTCAATCAAACATACATGTGACAATGAGTATCCCGCCAACATGGTAGCAAAGGGATCTCAAACATAATACAAATCCATGATAGAAATTACATCTCACATCAAGAACAAAAACAAGATCTCACATCAAAAATCAACAGGGATCTATACAAGACAATGCATCAAAGAGACAAAGAAGTACATGATCACACTACATGTACCTCACATCTTGAAGGTATTTGAAGAAAAGGATGATAAAATGTAGGATCTAGCTATACCATCAATCTCAGGGCATCTAATATCCTGAAAACAACTACTCACACATGAATGCTGACACCTACAACTCCACTTTGAAAAGTAGCCGAAAAATGGAAGAATGAGATGGAAAATTTGACTGCACCAATGAGCTTGTGTCGCTGAGAGGTGTAGGATCGACTGTCAATTTGTTGAATTTTGACACTGTCGAAATCTGGGCCTTAGGGAATCTTTTAGATTCCCCCTAGATTCCCCAAAGATGTTGTTCCACAAGTAATCTAGAAATCTGCAACTCAAAATAGGAATATGATCTCACCATTGAGATCCTTTCTAAATTCTGGGAAGAATGAGTATAAGGTTGACCTCATTCTGACACCGACGAATTTCAGCCTCTAAAGAATCTGAAAGATTCCCTCAAGATTCCTAAAGATTGTTTTCCATAGGGAATCTACAAAACTGTTAGTCAAATGGAAAATTTGAGTACACCATCATGCTCCCTATGAAATTCTGGTTAAAATGCATATAAAATTTAATACATTCTTACAGTATAGGAAAATTTTACCTCCTTGGAATCATAAGATTCTCTTGGAACAAAAAAATTCCCTCAAACTGCATGCACCATCCTGCCTCAAACTTTGTGTCCATCTGTTGTCCGACCTACCTTCTCTTTTCTCATGACTCCACTGGCCTCCCTGTGGCCTCATCTCTCATGTATTCTCCATCATTCTCCATGGTTTCCTTGAACCATTTGAATGACATTTTATAACAAAGTGTGAGGATGAATAAGACAAAGTGTGAGGTCGGCACACTAGTTGGCATAATCATTTTAAAATAGTTATTTATGGGAGGTTTTGAGTTCAAATCCTATTGAGTCCAAATATTGTTTTAAAACCCAATTTTAGTTTTAATATAGTTTTTTCAAACTATATAATATAATTCGTATCTCCATAATGTAATGACTCCCAAAAACAAAAATGGAGGTTTGTTTAATATGGAATTTAACCATATTTAATATGATTTTTGTTAAATATCAATTTACCATATTTAAATTGATTTTGGTTGTTAAATAAATATATTTATTATATAGTTATCTTTTTAATGTTTTTTTTTTTTTGGTGTGGGAAATTAAATATCATTTTGTTTTGTCTTTTCTGCAAGGGCAAGGGCTGATGCTGGAGCACCATGTGTCATCAGATGAGGGGCTTCCATGTGGGTCCCATGTGCTCACTGGGATGTCATGTGGCACACTGTGGGCCCCCATGTCCACTGCCTTAAAAAAACTTCAAATTGCTCCAACTCCCTCATACGAGCTCAGATTGACGCACTGTTCGCATCGCTGCGATCAGGGCGACGATCTCTTCAATATGAAGCTAAGTTTTCCACCTTCCTGTCATTTTGAGTTTAGATCCTTTTTCGAAGCCACTAGTGTCTGAAGATCCACCTAGATTATGGATTCCCAATGCTTCCAAGGGAAATCTCAATTTGAGCCTTATCCAAGATTTCATGGCAACCTCTTTTTCCATGCAATCCCATGCATCATACTACCATAAACACATAATTATTAGTGTATAATATAAACATACAATATATCAGATAACTTACCTTGTTGTTCTAGGCACACTTCCTTGTATCTGAACACATACATATATAATCTCTCAAGGGAATCCAATCATTTAACGAATCCAACCATAACTAGAAACCAACACATATCCACATGATTTCAGAAAAAATCAAGGTTAAGAAGAATTCCTATGTGAAAAATGCTCATTCGTTTTGAATTTAGGGTTTCCAAACATAGCAAAAATAATTCTTACCCGATTCTTTTCTTTTACCATTTACCTTGTTTCAATCAAGTATTACTATGTAGTATTACATCACCCATTTGTTAGCTATATAAACACGTCAACTATTACCTTGTCATGCTAATACCAAGCATGTTTCCCTGCAAATGTTCACACATGTCAATCAAATGTTCCACATATTAAAAAATCATATCTATCAACTGAAATTAGCCTCTACGAAGACTAAAAGTCATGTCATAATCAACTAATACTCAAGATCATAATACTACAACTATCACCTACTTGCACTCAAGTACATATCAACTATATCAACACATGTGTGTTACTATGACCATCTTAAAAAAATATCATTTCCTCATGCTATCTTATAAATACATAATCATATCATGTGATTAATCAAACATTCAAACAAACTATAAATGTACCATGTTAGTTAAATCAACTAGAAATCATAATAGACACAAAATACTAAAAACCATATAGATTACATAATCAAAGAGTTAAGCACCAAGTACATGACATAAGAAAACTTATACCTTAATGTATCTCATGGGAAGTTACTTTGTTTTCACAATAATTATAGATTAGCATGATATATCTTCGCAACACATCCACTCAAACATAAATAAGGTCATGATATCTATAGCAATAACTAGCTAACATGTTCACATCCTAGGTTCATAAAAAATTGTCTTTCTTGCATAACAATCACATATGCAAAGTCATTCTAGATTAGTATGCCATAATATCACAACATATTAACTCATATCTGAATGTCATAACAACAACCAACTACATAGGCCAATCCAAATTAGCACTATACATATAACATCAATTTTTTAATGTCATAAGCATAATCATCAAGTTAACTAACATATAACAAAAACAAGTCAACATATAACATACTCATCAAAAACGTATAGCATAATCATCAAGTTCAACTAAAATACAACAACAACAAGTTACTACCATGCATGACTATCTGACGAACGTACATATGACCACACTGATTCACTAAAATCTACCTTGCATATAACCTTACCAAAAATAAAATGAAAAGCATGTATATAACCCTAATGGATATAAAAATACATTAACTAACATACCTACATGCCAATAAAACAATACTTGTATGATGATTTGCTTTTACCCCAAAGTATAGTGCTACAACTTCACTTTGATGATCTGCATCTCCTGCTCTATCTCAGCCAACACATTAGAATCATAACTGTTAGAAAATTAAATATTACAGAGAAATGAAACACATAAAATATGCGGAAAACACAAGCACACAAAACACATAAAACCAAAGAGACACAGACATACGTGGTTCACTCAGTTTGGGCTACGTCCACCCCAAAAAAACCAGTCCTTCCTTTCTATTATCTAGCAAAATGAAGAGACACAACCTACAACAGATCCGCTGTAATATCTTCTGTTCTCTCTCATAGTCTTCCTATCTATTTATCGCTGCTAGAATACACATACAATACATAGCCGCAACACAATACCCTCATACAAGCGGGGGGTTGCCTTCTAGGGAAAAAAACCCTAAACTAAACATAACTTCTACCATCAGATCATCTGCCTAATGAACAACCCAGATTGACTAGAAATTACTATACTTTTACAAGGAAATTTTACATTTGTTTTTAGCTTCGGGGGCACTGCCCCCGAAACCCCTCGCTAGGGGGGGGCTCCATAAAGTCATAGCCTGCCCCCCCCCTTGACCCCCAGTAACGTTTAATTTCGGGTGGCATTGTTACTCCATTAAGGTACAGGGGTCCAACATTGTGATACAAAATAAACAAGATAATCAGGCTCCACACCCAACAATCTCCCACTTGGAGACTAATTGTAGCAACTCCACCGCTGCTTCATTTTCTGGAAAATGACTCCTCTTTGGACCTAGTTGTTTCTCATCTTCATCGTCATCCTTGAAGACCAATTGAAACTGAGCATGTTCTCAGTTTCTCCCTGGTTACAACTTTTGTTAGCATATCTGCAGGATTCTGGATAGTGTGTATCTTTTCCATCTTCAACTGTCCATCTTCCAATACTAACCATATGAAATGGTACTTGAGTTGTATGTGTTTAGTCCTGGAATGAAATGCTGAGTTATTTTCAAGATGAATGGCACTTTGGCTATCACTGTATAACGTGCCCATATCATGCTTCTTACCCAATTCATCCCTAAACACTTGTAACCAAATCATTTCTTTACTAGCCTCTGTAGCAGCAACATACTCTGCTTCTGTTGTTGAAAGTGCAACAACAGTTTGGATTTTTGAAATCCAACTGACGGCTGTTCCACCTACAGTAAATACATATCTTGTAGTGCTCCTCCTATTATCTCTGTCACCTGCCATATCTGCATCAACATATCCCTGTAGAGCAATGTTTGAACCACCAAAGCATAATGCTTGATTTGTGGTACCTCTCAAATATTTGAGAATCCATTTCACTGCCATCCAATGTTCTTTTCCTGGATTGTTCATGTACCTACTTACAACTCCCACTGCATGTGAAATATCAGGCCTTGTGCAGACCATTGCATACATTAAGCTTCCAACTGCTGATGCATATGGAACTTTAGACATACAATCCATTTCTTCTTAGGTCTTGGGGCACATCTCCTTACTAAGTTTGAAATGGCTAGCAAAAGGTGTACTAACTGGTTTTCCATTCCGAATATTAAATATTTTCAACACCATTTGTATCTACTCATTTTGAGACAGTGTTAATTTGCGATTTTTCTTGTCTCTACTTATTCTCATACCAAGGATTTGTTTTGCAACTCCCAAATCCTTCATTGCAAATGAATTTGCCAATTTTCTTTTCAGCACATTTATTTCCTTCATGTTAGACCCTGTAACAAGCATGTCATCTACATACAATAACAATATAATATAACTGCCATCATTTTTCTTTTTCATATAAACACAATGATCAGAGTGACATCTATTATAACCTTGTTCAGACATAAACTCATCAAATTTTAGATACCATTGCCTTGTGTTGGGCACCAAATCTGGCTACCTTTTTGACCATTTTTATCATCCTTTTTGATTCTTTTGTGTTTAATTACCTACATTTGCTATGCTAAAATTATGAGGTAAATACCCTTAAATTGTCCAATTGGAATATTTTAATTAATGAAGTAAAGTCACAGAGTCTTACCTATTTGCGGCACTAAGATATGTGCTTGATTGCAGTTTGGAGAACAGGAACCCTCGCTCCAGTGGCTTGCAATAGATTTGGTAATGTTCAACTACAGGGAGATCGCATAGCTGGATTCACGATTCCTTGGGCCTATTCTTGGCCCTTGTTCTATCCTGGACATCTGATGTTCGTGATGTTCCAACTGATGCGTATTTCTGAATGCGTGATTAACACATTCCAGGGAGATCTGTTATTCTCTCGATTTGTGTATAAAATGGACATTGTTCTTGTAAATGGGTGTTTCGGAAAGGACATTGTAATCACATCTTACAGATTAATAAAGTACTTCAGGTTTTTCTGTTCTAAGTGTTTTCGTGACTAATGCAGCCTTGATCAGAGAGCTGGGCCCGCTCTTCTGATCAGGTGCTGCATTTGCATGTGTGTGAATTGTTTCTTTGTTATGGTTGCTATTATTATACTGTTAAAAATATTTTGAAGTTCAGTATTTGATTTAATCTCACAGCAATGTTTTGAACCTTGATTATAAACCCTGGGTTGAGACGGATTATGTGTTTGTTCCTGCATATACCTTGCATGTTTCCTTGAAAGGATACGCTCTTGGATTGATAAAATTAATGTTGAATTAGGGTGGATAAATCATTCTTACCTGGACACCAACATTTTGGCACTGTTGCCGGGGAGGCTAACAAGTTGCAAGCAATGATTCGAACCAACCAGAGGGTCAATCTATCGTCCTAGGGAGAGATCAAGCTTTCTCACTCTGCTTTAGGTCCTGAGCATAGGTTTTGATTCTGGTTTGTTTATTTTTGTTTATGTTTTGGATTTAGGACCATCTTCTTGTCCTAGCGAGGGAGGAGTCTTTTGCCGCCCTGCTCCAGGCCCTAAGTGGAGTTATTTGTTTTTAAATTTAATGTGTTTTCTTGTGGGGAACCCTTATCTTTTCCCTAGGGAGGGAGGAGTCTTTTGACACCCGGCTTTAGATCTGGGAGTATTAGGTCTTCTTGTGGATTGTGCTATTTTGGTTCTTGTCCTAGGAAGGGAGGAGTTCTTTAACGCCCTGCTCTAGGCCTGAAACGTTAGCTTTTTGTTCTGTTGTCTTTCTTTTATTTTTGCGAACACTTTTATCTTGGGGAAGGAATGGTATTTTGATGCCTTAATCCAAGATTTGAGCATTGTAGGTTCATACACAGACCTTCCATCATATCAATTTTTGTATGAAAAAGGAACAAAATAAGAGGGGCAGAGTGAGAGCCCCAAAAAGGGGAAGGCCAGATTTGGGAAGAAAAGCTTATATTCAGCACATTATAGAAAAGGCGAAGTCAAAAGCATCTTCTCACACAGTTGCAAGGCTAGGGGCTAGGAGAGTGAAGTTCGAGGGACAGTTAGTGGATCAACCAGTGCAGGCCATGGTATCCCTTGGTGATTTGGTACCATAGGGTCCTCCAGCAGCGAAAGAAATAATCAGTGGTAGACCAGACTGAGAAGATCTTGTGCTGGTGATAGTAGAGGAAGAAATCGTAAGTAGAACATCGACGAAGTCAGACTTCTCTAGTAAGGGAAGGGAAGTTGTAGTCGAGGGATTGAACCATCAGGACATAGGAAGAAGAAACGAGGGGATATTAGTATCGCCAAGAGATCAGGGAAGTGCCACTAAAGCAACTCGCGTCCCAGTAGCAAGGAGTCCCTGGCCATCCTCCAAAGAGCCTGTTGAAATCCCCAATGATTATTGGAAGATATTTATGGCTCCCACAACCTCCACTATTGAATTTCCCATTGGGAATCTGGGAGCTGGCGCGCCTACAAAGCCTATCCCATTGGCAGCCTTACCGAACTTCCATGGGTTTGTTTCAGAGGATCCTGACACATTTCTATTTGAGTTCGGCATAGTGTGCCGAGGGTATGGTTACACGACAGATGCCCAGAAGTTAAATATTTTTCCTTCTACACTAAAAGGGACGGCTCTGTGGTGGCTTATGGGCCTTGGAGGAAAGTCCATTTCCACATGGAATGATATGTAAACAACTTTTCTGGAAAATTACCAGGATTACTGCAAATCTCGGAACGTCAAGGAGGAGATTTTCAAGTTCACACAAAAATAAGATGAAAGTTTGGAAGATTGTGTGGAGAGGTTAAGTACCTCTTACAAAGGTTAGGTCATTCTAATCTAGATAAGGAAATTTTGTAGGTTATCCTCCTTCGATCCTTTTGAGAGGACTCAATGAAACTATTGAATATTGTGGGAAAGGGAGACATCTCCAAGGAAACCTTTGAAGGTATCTGTGATTTGTGTATCCAGTGCTCGAGAGGGTTTGCAAGAAACAGATCAGGGATCCGTTCAGTAAAAGGATCCGACAGGGGTGTTACGATAGCAGAAATCGGGAACCTGCTAGACAACTTAAGGATAGATATTCTCAGTACCCTGTCAACAAAAATGGACACTTTTCAAGTAAAGCAGAAGCAGCTGGAACTGGATAGGATGATGGAAATATTTTTCCCAAAGTGCAAGGAGAATCATCTGGAAATGGAATGCCCATTAAAGTCCATAGAAAAATGTGATATCTGTGAGCTGAATCATGTAACAAGCTCATGCCCTTCCTTGCCGGGCTTGAAAGCGTTGTTTCAAGGAGCAGGGGAGGACACAGAGAAATTGTACCTTATGGGTGCCAGGAAACCATGGCAACTTCGACCACCGATGGGAAATCAAGGTATGTACCCAGATCCATCTTAGTATTTCAATAACTACAACATGAATCCTCAAACCATGCCTTGTACCCCTATGTGGCCACAATACCAGTACCCACTGTGGCAGCAATGAAACCCTCAAGCTAGTATAAGCTCACCACTGGCTCCAACTTGGTGAGGACCATATTTAGGGCAGTTTCCTCAACATATGCCACAATAGCAACTCTAATTACCCTAGAATGTGTCTCCTGGTAATCAGCCTGTCCATCCTCAACTTCCAATGTAGCCTAATCCTAATGCCAATAATAAAAGATCCTATCAAGCTGATGTTCTTAACCTGCCTTCGTATAGTATCGCTACTGTAGAAATGTATGAAATGAATTTATGATCAGGTTGGACAGTCAATGTCCAAACCCCTCTGGTTATTATTGAACAACTTGATAATGAAGAAAGAGAGGCAAAACCGACCAGTAGAGAGCCAAAACAAACTATTAAAAACCAGATGCCTCCTGCAAAACAACATCAATATGAACCACCGTACCCAGAGAGATTGATTATGAATAAACCAAGCCCACAAGCTGAATTTGATTTAATAGGAGAATTGCAGAATTTATTTGTTAAAATTCCCTTGTTACAAGCTATGAAGGATGTACCAATATATGCAAATACTCTTAGGGAATATTGCTCAAAGAAACCTGTGAAGAAAACTAAGGACCCCCTCACTATACATGTTGTGGGAAAATTATCGGACTTCATGATGGGAAAATCAATACCAGTGAAATATGGAGATCTGGGGAACCCAGTTTTGACAATAAAAATTAATGGGCTAGAGATTCCAAATGTATTGGTAGACTTGGGCGCTGCCATCAATGTCATCACTACTGAAATCATGCATACATTAGGCCTTCAAAATTTGAAGCATACACCTCCAGTGTTGGAATTGGCATATCGATCTACAGTTAAACCTATAGGGAAGTTGGAGGATGTGACAATTTCAGCAGATGCATGGCATTACCCTATAGATTTCCTGGTATTGCATACACAATCTTCAGTGGGTGGTCACCCCTTGATTTTGGGTAGGCCATGGTTGGCTACTGCAGACGCTTATATTGGGTGTCGTTCAGGAAATATGGTTATCTCTAATGGGCATAACACCAAGAAATTGGTACTATACCCACCTGCAGAACTAGATGCACCTAAAAATTCATCAGGTGGCAAGAAGGTTGTATCTATGATAGAGGTCGAAGATGAAGAAATGAGACCGTCCTTACTATCGGGCAGGCCCTCCAGTTGAAGATGGAATCAAAAGATGATGTGATTACTTCCTTCATGAACGATCCTTGTTCCGTTTCAAATTCAAATCAACAGGTCTTAAGATCCATCCTAAGTTGTGAAACTCAAGAAGATATTGAAACAACGGAAGAATTAGAGGAAGATGTTGATGCACCTCATGAAAGTGTTCAAGTGGAGATAGAACCGGGGAAAACTTTGAATATTAATCCAGATTTTACAGAATCCCAGAAGAAGAAGCTGGTAGATGTTCTTCAGAATCATAAGGGAGCTTTCACGTGGGATTATTAAGACATGAAGGGGATCCCTGCCATATTATGCACCCATCACATATATATCAAGGAAGATTGTAGTCCTGTAAGACAACCTCAGAGAATGATGAATCCTACATTGAAAAACATTGTGAAAGAAGAGCTTCAAATATTATTGGATGTGGGTTTTATCTACCCTATCTCAGACAACCAATGGGTCTCTCCATTGGTAATGGTCCCTAAGAAGAATGGTAAATGGCGGATCTGTGTGGATTATCGAGAGTTAAATAAGGCAACGCAGAAGGAACATTTTCCTCTGCCATTTATTGATCAAGTTTTAGACACATTGGCTGGTTCTGGATGGGTTTAGTGGATATAATCAAATCAAGATCTCTCCTAAGGACCAAGACAAGACCACCTTCACATGCCCTTGGGGAACATTCACACACCGGGTCCTTCCTTTTGGCCTGTGTAATGCCCCTGCAACATTCCAGAGGGAAATTCTGGGAATTCTCTCTGACCTGATAGATGATGGTGTTGAAATTTATATGGATGACTTCACTCCATATGGGGACTCATTCTTAGAGGGGCTCAAAAATTTAGAAAAATTTCTTGAAAGATGTATACAAGTGCGTGTCTCCCTAAGTATAGTAAAATTCCACATGATGACGGAAAAAGGAATTGTTCTGGGAAATTTTCTTTCGGCTGAAGGAATCAAGATGGAACCAGTGAAAATAAAGGTAATTCTACATTTTCTAACACTTAAAACACCTACACAGGTACGTAGTTTCATTGGCTATGCTGGTTATTATAGGAATTTCATAGAAAATTTTGCAAAATTAGCACACCCACTATTTCAATCACTGACAAAAGACTCAGAATTTGTGTGGTTAGATGACTGTGATATAGCCTTCATAAGAATTAAAGAATTAGTCTGCAGTGCCCCGATTCTTAGAGGACCAAACTGGTTGTTACCTTTCGACATTCATACGGATGCTTCCCAAAAAGCAATTGGTGCAGTATTGGGACAGCAAGAGGATAAAGTGCCTTATGCAGTCTACTATGTTAGTAAGAATTTGGATCTTGCTAAATTAAACTACACAGTGACTGAGAAAGAGTTCCTTTCTGTCGTTTACGCCATCAACAAGTTTCGGCATTATAGGGTATTCTACTTTTGGGTATTCTACTTTTGTGCACACTGATCATGCAGCCAACAGGTATTTAATGAACAAACCTGTTACCCCTGGTCGTGTTACAAGATGGTTGTTACTACTACAAGAATTTGATATTACTATAGTAAATAAACCAGGGAAAGATAATGTGGTTGCAGATTTCTTATCTAGGATAGAACATGATGGTAAGAATATACCAGTTGAAGATAATTTCCCAGATGAGCATATTTTTGCATTTTCTGCTAACACTCTGTGGTATGCAGATATTGCTAATTATCTTGCTATAGGTGAGGTGCCTCGGCACTTTTCCTATAAGGAGAAAAGGAAGATCATTCACCAGAGTACCCGATACTCATGGATGGTAGGATATCTCTTCCATATAGGGATTGACCAACAGATTCGGCGTTGTGTGGAAAAGGATGATATTTATGAGATCTTAAAGGCTACACATGATGGACCCTGTGGAGGGAATTTTGTAGACAAAAGGACAGGTCATAAATTGCTGTAGATGGGATATTATTGGCCCTCCATCTTTTGTGATGCTTGGGATTATATTCGAAAGTGTGATAGCTGTCAGTGGATGGGACAACCTGGGAGAGCAAATGAAATGCCTCTTCAACCCCAGATAGTCCTTGAACCATTTGAGAAATGGGCCATCGATTTCGTTGGACCCTTTAGCCCACCTTCTCATCAGAAAGCCTACATCCTAGCTTGTACCGATTATGCAACTAAATGGGTGGAAGCTAGAGTAGTCATGAGAGAAACAGAGAAAGTAGCGACAGACTTCCTTTTTGAAGAAATATTTGCTCGGTACGGGACTCCTACAGAATTTGTATCAGATGGAGGATTATAGTTCACATCCCATATGATAGATAAAGTGATGTAGAAATATGGGGTCAAACATAGAGTAACAACCCCCTATCATCCACAGACGAATGGGCAAGTAGAGAGTACAAAAAGGTATTGGAAAATCTCTTGACAAATACAGTAGCAAGTCATCTCCGGGATTGGGTACAAAAACTCCCAGAAGATTTACGGGCCTATAGAACAACATGGTGGAATACAATGAGGTTTTCTCCATTTGAATTAGTTTATGGGAAATCCCCCTTGTTTCCTGTAGAATTTGAAATTAGCACACTCAGAATAGCTCTGAAAGTAGGCTTAGATCTATTAGAAGCACAGAAATAACAACTGGAACAGCTGAATGAGTTAGATGAGATTCGATCAGTAGCTGTCCAGAGAACTACTGATGTTCAACAGCAGAGAATCAAATGGCATGATAAATTCATCAAAACTAAGGTGTTTCATGAAGGGGATTGGGCATTATTGTATGACTCCCGATTTAAGGATTTCAAAGGCAAGCTTCGCACTTGCTGGATGGGACCATATCAAGTGAATGCAGTTTTTGATAATGGAATGGTTAGGTTAATTACAATTGATGAGAATCAGACCACATTTGTGGTGAATGGACACCATCTAAAATTATACCATCGTCTAGCCTCTAAAGATGCCTTTGTCAAAACCCTTTCATATTTAGTTGATCTAATGGTTATTGCAATAGAGGACACTCTCACTCTTCCTTGAAAAAAAAAAAAATGAATGATGATAATATGTGGCTATTACTTGTTTGTATTTTGCAGGAATAATAAAGAAATATGGCCAGGAGGGAAGTAACATTTGGTGTGTTACTCCATCAGTGCTGCTATAGAGATATTTTGTTTCACTAATATTGTTACTCTGCAACTGTTGTTACTCCGAAGTTGCTGCTACACTGCAGATGCTATTACTCTGAAGTTGCTGCTACACTGTCGATGTTGTTACTCCAAAGTTGCTGCTACACTAGTGATGCTGTTACTCCAAAGTTGCTACTACACTGCCGATGTTGTTACTCCGAAGTTGCTGCTACATTGTCGATGCTGTTACTCCGAAGTTGCTGCTACACTACCGATGCTATTACTCCGAAGTTGCTGATACACTGTCGATACTGTTACTCTGAAGTTGCTGCTACACTGCTGATGCTGTTACTCTGAAGTTGCTGTTACACCGCCGATGCTGTTACTCCGAAATTGCTGTTACTCCGCAACTGCTGTTACTCCGCAACTGCTGTTACTCTGCAACTGTTGTTACTCTGCAACTGCTGTTACTCCATAGCTGCCGTTACTCCGTCGCTGCTATTTTTCCATAGCTGCTATTACTCACTGTTGCCGTTACTCACTGTTTATGTTATTTACTGATATGCTAATACTACGACAAATATTTATGCTGCTACTCCACTTTAAGGTAAGTCCACATGTGCGTCTCTGTTGATTTTATGGATTTAATTAAATATTCCAAAAGGATGGTCAAACGTGCCGATGAAGGTCGTCATTTAGTTAGGGGGAGGGAACCGTCATAATGAATGATGGCGTACTTCGTAAAGGTACTTATGACACACGATTCCCACCTAACCAAATTTAATGATTTCAAGTACCCTATAATCATATCGTATGAGTTGGAATGCGTACTTGTACACACAAAAGTCATATCAGTCATCTCCAACATTCCACATTAAATCCTGAGAATATCTAATAGTAGTACCATAATCTGTCATTACTCCCAAGCATACTAGTACTATTTATCCATTATATCCGAAAATGGCCATGACGTTATTTCAGTTGCTAACATTTTGGAGCCCTGTCACTCCCCCCTGCCAGCTAACTGTAGCCGTCGTGCTGACTCCGCCTCTACAGCAATGGGTCATCGATCTGTGCGACATGAACTTGATGATTCAATGAGAATCTAGATTAATCGGGAGGTATGGAAAGTATTTGAAAATGCAGGTTGGGATTTTTATTTTGATAGGCTGAACGGATGGGATGAAGAAATCACGATGGAATTCGCATTGAATTTGGAAGAAAGAGTTTCTCGGGTTTGTGGAATCGAAATTCCAGTGACAGAAGAAACCATCGCGGAAGTCAGTGGATTGCCAAAAGGCAGAGAATGTTGGTTTTCAAGGAGAACACCCCTCCCGGAACTCCCTGAAACATTTCTGCAAGTCGGAGAAAGTATTGCGGAGAAGGGTTGGGGATACAACAGAAATTAATTACCTCATCCATGGGGAGGAGTTGCAGAGGTTGTTATAAATTATATGACATGTGAAGGAAGATATTCTACTATCTTCAAATATCACCTCCGCATAATGGCTCGTCTGCAATTTCCACAAGCAGAGGATTTTCAATGAATGCGCCCTATTTTATGTTAAGGAGCCTTCATTTGATGGAAAATTCGGCTCGGGGGGCGTGACAGGTGTTGGCAGGCCTCTCTCACCATGGGCTGGTCGAGTTGATAGTAATGAACGCCATTCAGAAGATCCTGATTTTGTGGGAACTGTTTCGGAATTCCACAGAGGAGAAAATAGAAGCTACTGTGGCTGCTAGGGTAGAAGAACCTAAAGCCATGTAGGAGGATGAAAAGAAGGATGAAGCCATGCAGGGAAATGCAGAGGATGATGATTAAATTGATCAGGAGGAGCCTGAAGAGATGGAAATGGAGACTGAAGAGCATGAAGAAGAGACGGTTCCCCAAGAGCAAGCTAAACTCGTGGAATCAATGGAAGTTGCAGAGATATCCACTGGCACTACGGTCAAGGCTGTTACACAAGAACCATCCCCGTTTTCGGAGTCAGTTGAGAAAATAGATAGTGTGATGGGCATGGAGGTAAAATCACAGCAAATGAAAGAGGGAAAATTGGTCGACATTGTGATCGAGGCCACTTTACAGGGATCTCCTGTCAACATGGAACCGATGGAGGAGGGTAATCCGATTGAAAAAGAAGTCGTGACCACTCTGACTAGAGAAACCATAAAGGAAATGATGGGAGAACTAAGGTGTGAGGCTGACACGACCCCATAAGAACCAGCATTGACCTCAGGGAAAAATGCAGAGGATTTGTTACAGTTTCCCATCTTTCTTCCTAGGGGAGCAAGGGTAACTCGTTCCGCACAGCAAAGAGAGGAAGAAGATTTTTCCATTCCTATGGCTTCGAATTTAAAACGAAGGCCATGACTGGAAGAGGCCCCAACAGAAATATCAGCAGGGGAGCATCTTACCGGGTCACCACTGGTCGCGGAGAATGTACAGGATGAGAGAATGGCCATTGGTGAAGAGGAGGGACCAAGCGGAGCGGTCCCGATGAATGAACCAATGGAGCACGTAGGCGTGAAAAGAGTGAAGAAAGAAATAATAGAGGAAGAACAGGTAGAGGAGGTTGGACTGACCGTTGGCGTTGTTAGCCCCCCTATGCAAGAAATAATAGAAGAAGAACAGGCGGAGGAGTTTGGACCAACTATTGGCTCGACAGAGGCAGTCCCGAGGGATTTACCTCCAGCTGCCGAGGCAGAAGAAACATAGGTCAAGCAAGAAGAGGCAGAGCTACGTGGACAACAAAGAATTCCCATCAAACATAGATACCAACAGCAGTTTAAGGAAGTAATGCGGCTCAAAATGGAAGTAAGGGATTTGAGAAGGAAAGTGCACAGGATGCAGAAACAAATAAACAAGTACAAGCGGCGAGCCAGGAAATTAAATTCGTCAGGGTTGAATTAGGAACTGAAATAGACCCGATTGAACAACTGTTCGAAGCTAGAGAGTATGCCTTAACGGCCGAATTACAGACGTGGAAGTCTACTGCGGCCCAGTATAAGAATGATATCAAAAGAACTCAGGAGAGAGCCTCCACAACCATCTTCAGATATGTGGAGCGGATAGACATTATGAGAATAAGTGTTACACAATAATTTGTCACCGTCCCTGCCATTCCCCATCTCGCACATTGGAGGGCCTTTCCCATGACCTGTGAGCAGTGGCATAACCTGAAACCACTTTCATGGCATCCCCCTTGACAAGGAAAATCATTCCTCTGAAGAAAGTTTCCTTGGAAAAACCATAAAAAATGATCTTTTGGCCTTGGCGCGACTAGCCAGTTTAGCCCTTATGCCAATGGGGTAAAATCCACCAAAGAGGTTGCACCAACTAGTGCTCTGTCCCAGTTTATTTCCCATGCCAAGCTTAATAAATACTTTTTTTTAAAAATAAATGGTGCAAGTTTGATTCCAACATTCTCCTAAACGAGTCTCTAAAATGAGTTGGGAGGTTTGGCTCTGGATCTCCATGTATGGGAGGTGGTTTTCCACCTATCATGGAAGCTTCCTTGAGGATAGGGCCAATCCCACAATTGTAGGGATCCCAACTCCCCTTCCACCATCTATATAAGCTTTCCATTTTCCTAAGCAAGCTAGTGGTCATAGAAGCAAGAGCTGAAACTGTAGCAAGGAGACTATCGCCAGACAGCCTTTGAGAGCCAAGCTGAAGAGAGAGAGATTTGTCCCATTTCCGAAAATATTCATTGAGACATGCTCTACTGTCAGCCCCACCGAAGGAAGATCAAGTTTCAGAGCTTTGGGTTGTATCTTTCCTTTATTATTTTAATCATAAGCAACTTTGACTATGGTTCTATTCATGTGTCTATTTATTTATGCAATTAATTACATCCTCTCTGACTGATGTATGGTTACAGACTTTAGATTTTGCATTGTATATCATTGTATCCTTTGCATGTGTGCAGGTGTTCAGATGTGTCGAGTGGAAGAATTGTGATCTGCCAAACAAGGGACGAGAAGCATCATATTTTCTTCAACAACCGCTGTGTAGGATTTGAGGTAGGCAATTCGTTATGATTTTGTCGTTTTGTAAATAGAGACCTATGTCACTACGTGACTGATTGTTGCTAGACGCGATCTGGGCTAGTAGGGATCACCTCTGTCTGCAGAGGGGATTTACCTCTCCAACAAACTGGCGACTTCGCTGGGGAGTCAATTGGAGTTAGTATTTCCTCTTTTGGTTGTTTTTGGCTTTTTATTGATTTATTTTCTCTTCTAGTTCACCTCCTTTGTTCTTAAACCCCTGTTCGGCCCCAGAGGATCAGATATGACCTCTGCTTTTCCAGAATTTTCATCTTTTCATGGTTGGCTTGATTGGCACGGTTTCCACTTTGATAGTCACACCCATTGGTGCAGGTTGCCAGTTCATCACCCACGCCATCCCCTGTCTGGCGATGATTACAGCTAGACAGTCATGCCATTTCCTGTAGGTGCTAGGGTTTTCCCTTGTTCGAGAGTTTTTTGGGTCAATACTTTTTCTTCTGGGTTATTTTTAGATTTTGCTTGAAGTGGTGAATCTGGTCTTGGTTGGGAGAAATTCTTTGTTTTTTCATTTTCAGGCATTAGTGCTTGTTGTTAGTTAGCAACCCGCACCAATTAGCCATTGGTGCAAGTTGTCAGCGAGCAAGTTGCGCCAGTTGGCACTAGTTTCACCCACCAAAGTCGTGCCAATTTCAGGGTGTGTGAAAATTGAGGTTTTTTTCCTAAATCCTTCACCAGTGTGCCTTTCCCTTCCGGGCTTTTCTCTATATGAGCATAGATTGCATTTCTCATTGTTCAGCTAAAATGTCTTCTTTCCATGATTGCTTGATGTAAAAGGCATTGAATGCCTTGTTTTGAACTCATGCTTTGGAAGTCCTTTTTGTGCTTGACCTCATATGTCTTGTAGCCTTTTGATGAATTTTTCGTTACAAAGTGTTTAAAACAACGATTTCATTCTTAGTGTTTTCTTACATCTCTTTTGCATTCATCCTCCATTAAGGAGATTTGCGTTCATTTAGTTTTCGTCTCAAAGTTTTCTTTTCGTAAAATGCATTAGATCACATTGCATTGAAAAGTATTTTTGAGATTTATCATTGAACTTAGATCACATTGTTTAATGATTGAAAGCTAGAAATCACATTGAGTGCATTCTCTTTCATTAAAAGCATGCATTAAGTAGATTCTCATTTCATCGAAAAATGCATTGAGTGCATTCTTATCATTTGAAAATAAAAAGGAAATTGTGCATAGATTACAATTGCATAGTTTTCAAAAAAGAGGATTTTGCATAGAGTACATTGCATAATTCGCATCGTTGAATGTTTTAGACTACTTTTGGATAGTGAAAGTCATCTAGTTTGGAAAAATTTCGTTTGCAGTTTTGTTGTTTGTTGCATCATTGTTTGAAGCTCTTCACTTAACTAGATAGCATTCATCGAATTGAAAGATTTCTTTCGTCATATAGCTGCATATAGGAGATTGTCAGATGACATTTGGGAGGGCCTTGAAACTGAGACATAATTGAAGATCAACCATAAAATTTATTGAATTAACCTAAGGAAGCATTGAAACCTAACGAAACATTTTTAGAGGTCTAGGCTAGTGACGTGTTCCAGCGTCGTTAAACCTAGTAGCTGTTGTTCGCCATCTGGCTTCAGACAGCGCTAGTACGGACTTGTGCTCCCCATACCATCGAGTATATAACGGGAGACCCCACTAGGTTGCAATCCTGTTATCCATAGGAAGCCGAGTCTGCCGCCTTGTAACCGTGATACACCGAACACAGCATTCGGGGAGACTACCTGTACGTACGGAAATTCCTTGGTCATTTCTATTTCATTTGATCACCAAGGTGTATATTTCAGTTCACGGATATCTGGTACACCCTTTTTCCCATATTACTAGAGCAGTCATTTTGATCTTTACTGACTCCTTAAACTTGAAAAGATCATCAAGCGCTTGTCCTTTCATGCTTGTTTCCAATCTGAAAGTGATAGAGTCACCTTTTTCTTGTTTCTCGACTCTTAAAAGATGAAACAACAGAGTCTGGTTTCAATGTTCTAAAAACTAACTACCCATGAAATATTCCTGGTTAAAGTTAGTTTCCATAAGGTGCTATTCTAAAGTTGTTTATAATGGCGACTTTTCCGAAGTTCACCAACCAAGGAATCCCCTCTGAAGGGAATCTTGGTCCTTTTCCTCCTTTTGGAAATGTTGGCGCTCCTTATATGGCAACGTTTTCCCTTCCTGGGTTAACTGTTGGGTTGCCTGTTTGGTTATTTTCAACCTCGATGGTCCCGAATGCCTCGATCTTTGTTCAACCGTCTCCTCCACCTAAACAACATCATGTTGATTCTAAAGTGGACCTCTCCCCTTCTTCACCCATTTCTTCATCCTCCTCTTCTTCTTCGCCTAGTGAAAGTCTAGATTCTAGTACCCAGGTGGCTAAGACGAAGAAGAAGAAGAGCAAGAAGAAGAAGTCTGAGAAGAGAGAGGCTAAGGCTGCAACTACTGCTTCTAAAACATCTCCTCTTGATAAACCTTCCAACCCTCTGCGGAAAGTTAAGTTCCCTTACATGTTGTGCCAAGGAAACCATCTTCTTTGAGATTGCCCTGGAATTCCCAAGGTGCTCGAAGTATGGTCCAACAATTGTCCGTCGTTGCCTTTGGCTTACGAGAGTCAGGTTTGGGGCACATCTTCAACTAGTGCTAGTAAAGCTCCTAGGAAATAGGGCAAGAATACCAATCCATGTAAGTTATGTGAAGGGCACCATGCCATTCACCTTTATCCGTATATGGATGAAGCCAAGAGAGTTTTCGACAACTCGACTATTTCTACACCGTGCCTTCTAGTTGGTTACAAACATCTTTCTTTGAGTCCTTCACCATTTGATTTAACGATTGGTCAAGGGTCATCCTTGGTCGATCCTGCTCCCCCGGAAATTCAAATTCAGGAATCTGTTCCCGACCAACCATTGATCGTGGGATCGGTTGAACTGGCCCCATCTGTGGTGCACCAGGTATTTTCCGTTGAGAGTGGATCTCACACCCCTCATGTTCTTCTTATTTCTTCAGATTCTTCGGACTTGGAGAAATATTCTCCTGTCCCTACACCCCAAGAAGCAGCTCCTCCGCCTCCCATGATGGAGGTCTCGGAAGATACCCTTCCCAACTCCGTGATGGAGGTTGTGGAGGATTCTCCTTGTTCTCCTGTAACACCAGGGGAAGACCATCTCGGTTCGATGGTAGCCCCTCCGAGTAGTTTGGTTGCTTCCTTTTATTGGAGTTGATTTGGCGGATACCGCCTTCCGTCTTACGTGCCTTTTGAGATCACGGTACAAACCTTTGATCTGGTCGTACCCAGAAATATTATAGATGAAGGTGTGTCTGTTAGTATTTTATCCTCAACTACTTGGCAAGCATTTGGTTCCCCTCTGCTTGTGCCTGTTACGCAGAATCTGTTGGCATTTAACAGAGGAACTAGTAAACTGTTAGGGATCCTTCCGAAGTTGCCTTACTTTGGGAGGGAAAAATGTCCATATGGACGTGATGGTTGTTCCTAGCCCCTTGGACTTTAATCTACTCTTGGGCCACGATTATACTTATTCCATGGGAGTGCTTGTCTCCTCCCTCTTTCGTGTGATGTGTTTTTCGCACCAAGGTCAGATTGTGACCATCGATCAACTTGCATTCTTTGGTCCTAATATGGCAGCTAGTTCACCATCATCTCTGCTAGATCTTTATCCGCTGGTTATTTCATCCCCGCTGCATGTTAATTATGTGGCTACCTATCCCTTGCCCACATTCAGTGATAGTGCTGTTGTGCATCAGGTGCAGAACTCTTGGAAGCCATGACTTCCTATTCATCATGATGAGTTGTCCATTCGGAGCACAGTTCGTTTTCTTGTGTCGAGCTCCTTATAAAATGAAACAAGTTGGTCAGAGCACAGTTCGTTTTCTTGTGTCAAGCTCCTTAAAAAATGAAACAATCTGGTTAGAGCAGAGTTCGTTTTCTTGTGTCAAGCTCATTAAAAAATGAAACAAGGTGTTCGGAGCATGGTTCATCTGCTTGTGTCAAGCTCCTTAAAAAATGAAACAAGGTCGTTGGAGTAGAGTTCATTTTATCGTGTGAAGCTCCTTAAAAAATGAAACAAGGTCGTTGGAGTAGAGTTCGTTTTCTCGTGTGAAGCTCCTTAAAAAATTAAACAAGGTTTTCTGAGGATAACTCTTTTAATGTGTCAACCTCATTAAAACAATGAAACACTTTCCTGTTAAATTTGAGTCTTTGATAAGATCTCGTAAAATACCAGTTGAGTCCTTCTCTTGATCTCGTAACTTGAACCTTCACTCCATTTTCCTTTCATATGGATTGAAGCTTGGGGGGCATGTACCTCGAATTGAGTCACCATGCTGGGGGCATGCTTACTTTTTCAAGTAGAGTTTGTTTCCGTTTCAAGCTTTTGTAAAAATGAAACCAGTTTCAAGCATAGTTTATCTTTGTTTCAATCTTGTGTAAAAATGAAACCAAATTCAAGCAAAGTTTCTTGATTTCAAGCTTGTGTAAAAATGAAACCATTCTCATTTTACCTCTTGTGATTGCCATTTTATCAGCCTATTTTTGCAAGATGAGCCTTGGTTTTCTCACTCCATCATCATTATCTGCTTGGCCGATCACTTGCCTTCACTTGGTTGTTTTACCCGTTCCTGAGGAACCGATGTGATGAGTGGTCTTGTTAGCCAGCCTCTTAACCTTTACTTGTTCTAAGCAGTTCCACCATTACCGAAACCAGTTGCTACCCTTTATACCACTCGTTCCTCTAGGAGGAGTTAACTTTCAACTCTTTTCTGACTCTCTAAAATTGAAAATATTTCCGAGTCTCTTGTCGTTTTTAGCTCGTTAAATTGGTTACGAAGCGAAATCTATCCAATATACGTTTACCCATTTTTTAGGCTGGAATAGATTATTTACGAAAAAGGAATACCCTAGCCTATCGCGACTAGGAGTTTTTCTCAGACACAGTTTTCTACCTTTTCAGATTTGAGGAACTATCTATGAAAAGGGACTGTTGGAGTTTACTTTTCCGTTGTCTTTTCAAACTCTCTAAACATGAAAAGACACTGAGTTCTTCCTTTGTCAGGCTCCTTAAAAACATATGACATCGGATTCTGTCGTAATGACGTTACTCGAGTTCCTCCTTCCTAGGGCTCGTTAAATGTACTAGGTTGGATTTTTCTGAAGGAAAAAATTATATGACAAGCATATGGTATCCTCTTCAAGTTTGTGTAAAAATAAAGAGGTACTCGCCAGAAATGGTGGGGAAAAATGAAACCAGTATCATCGTCGTGTCGACAGTATGTCGCTCTTGAACATGGCACTTGTCTACATTCGTGTCAGGTTGGAGACATCTCATCTCATTTATTGCTTGCCTCCATGGGTTTGGATTATCATTTTTGACCTCTCATTTTCTCTTTGCCTCATCACCATGACCTTAGATCTTTTGATGTCAAATACTTCCAAATCCAGTGTCGTGCCACCGATATGTTCAAGAGAAGTTGACCTCTGCATTTTTCAACCCTCCTATGATTCTCATCTGATCCTGATTCAAAAACATTATGTTCCTCTGTCTCGTGTCGATGATGTGGGAAACATTATGGCCCACCTTCAATCAAGGTCACTTCCTATCGACTTCAACTATTTATCTAGGAAGCTGATCTAGAGACTCCCTTCAGGTACCTTAGAGCTTGCATGCCTCAATGGTAGGTTCTTTGCATTCGACACAAGGTTTTCATCATTGGCCTTCGATCAAATGATTCTGCGGGTGTTCGATGCTAGCTCACTATTCACATTTCATAGATTGTACCTCTAGTACCTTGAGGGCCATCGTCATTATTGGTGGTTCCTCTCATGTATGTTAACGACTTTCATCATTGGCTGGTAATTAGATGATGTTCTTGCATGTTCGACTTCAGATCAAACATTCACATGCTAGGACTTGTACTCTGTGTGGGTCGAGATGGAGCGCAAGACCCTGGGTTTTGTTTGATGGAATCCAGGCTGTGGATTTTTTGGATTATCATGATTGGATGGTTGCGACCATACCTGAGTCTGCTTATTGGTCCTTTCTAGATGGCTGCGTCCATACCTTGGATCCTGATTATTGTATACTCTATTATGGATGGCTGCACCCATACCACATATCATGTATTTGAGATATCAGTTGTACTTTTCTACGTAGGTTTTTCGACGGCAGTGTTTTCAGTTGGGCACGTTCTTATAAAGCATTTCAACCCTCTCTCTCTCTCTCGGGCCTCATGCTTTAGGGGGCATCTGTTACACAATAATTTGTCACCGTCCCTGCCATTCCCCATCTCGCACATTGGAGGGCCTTTCCCATGACCTGTGAGTAGTGACATAACCTGAAACCACTTTCATGGAATCCCCCTTGACAAGGACAATCATTCCCCTGAAGAAATTTTCCTTGGAAAAACCCTAAAAACTGATCTTTTGGCCTTGGCGCGACTAGCCAATTTAGCCCTCATGCCAATGGGGGAAATCCACCAAAGAGGGCACGCCAACTGGTGCTCTGTCCCATTGTATTTCCCGCACCAAGCTTAATAAAGATTTTTTTTTTTTAAATAAATGGCGGAAGTTTGATTTCAACAAACTCCTGAACGAGTCTCTAAAATAAGTTGGGAGGTTTGGCTCCGGATCTCCATGTATGAGAGGTGGTTTTCCACCTATCATGGAAGCTTCCTTGAGGATAGGGCCAATCCCACAATTGTAGGGATCCCAACTCCCCTTCCACCATCTATATAAGCTTTCCATTTTCCTTAGCAAGATAGTGGTCATAGAATCAAGAGCTGAAACTGTATCAAGGAGACTATCGCCAGACAGCCTTTGAGAGCCAAGCCAAAGAGAGAGAGAGATTTGTCTCATTTCTGAAAAGCTTAGTTGAGACGTGCTCCACTGTCAGCCCCGCCGAAGGAAAATCAAGCGTCAGAGCTTTGGGTTGTATCTTTCCTTTGTTATTTTAATGATAAGCGACTTTGATTATGGTTCTATTCATGTGTCTATTTATTTATGCAATTAATTACATCCTCTCTGACTAATGTATGGTTACAGACTTTAGATTTTACATTGTATATCATTGTATCCTTTGCATGTGTGAATGTGTTCAGATGCATCGAGTGGAAGAATCGTGATTTTCCAAGCGAGGGACGGGAAGCGTCATCCTTTCTTCAATGACCACTGTGTAGGATTTGAGGTAGGCAATTCATTATGATGTTGTCATTTTGTAACTAGAGACCTACGTCACTGCGTGACTGATTGTTTCTAGACCTGATATGGGCTAGTAGGGATCGCCTCTGTCTGCAGAGGGGATTTACCTCTCCAAAAATAAGGCATGCTAAGTAGCATCTCAATATGGAGCAGCTGGAAAAGCAAGTGGCCGAACTGAAAGATGATAAGGAACAGATGTTCAACTTGGTGCAAGAGGTGATGGCATATCATCCCTTTGCTTCTTGTTATTCTTTATTTTTGCATGAAAATTTTCTTTTATTCTGCATGGAGAGCATAAAAAACAAAGTTAGTTATGAAATAGAGGATGGTGTACAATTCCTCCGAATCATGAAGAATCATGATGTGCCAACTCAACATATGATGTGTGAGTTTTACCTACATGGGTATCTGTTATGTCTGGACAGATATTTTAATCCAGTCCCTTATGTAGGGGACATCCATCTGAGGGCCCTCACCTATTATGCTTTCAATAAAATCCATTGGTAGAAGGCTTGTAACACTTTTGAGTCTAATCAAGGTACAAGGCCATTTATAGTAAGAGGAGAACATGAGAGGTCAGATACAATGTACAATAAACACCATAACTTTTTGAAATTTGAGGAGAACAGAGAAAGAATGCCGAGGACACAAAGGTGCTGCCTCGACCTTTATGTCAATCAATTAACTGTTGTTCAAAAAGAGGCCCTTGATTGTTGTCAGAGAAGGTGGATGATGTCACCGACAGCTGTCCGGAACAGAGAGCCTTTTGGGGCACCCAACTTTGCCCGAGTACTCGCTAGAGTACCCAGATATGTGGCATGTGTTCAAACATGTGGGATCTGGTGGATGAGGCTTTGGTTTCAGTATCTTGTTATTTGGTTTCCTGTAGAAGTTTACACCCCAGCATACAATGTTCTAGCAGATTGGTGGAAGGAAGTTCTCCTTTTAGATGGATTTAAAGTTACGGGGACAAAGATGGCTTTAGAGTATGATCTTGTCGGGCTTCATGAAGCTCACAGTTTGCAGAACCTAGACCTATGGAGGTGGCGGACTGCATGAGGGCATGCAGAAGGCTAGTTGGGGGGAGATGTTGGGCACCAAATCTAGCTACCTTTCTGACCATTTTTATCATCCTTTTTGATCCTTTTGTGTTTAATTACCTACATTTGCTATGCTAAAATTATGAGGTAAATACCCATAACTTTTCCAACTGGAATATTTTAATTAATGAAGTAAAGTCACAGAGTCTTACCTATTTGTGACACTAAGATATATGCTTGACTGTAGTTTGGAGAACAGGAACCCTCGCTCCAGCGACTTGCAACAGATTTGGTAACAGTCAGCTATAGGGAGATCGCGCAGCTGGAGTCACGATTCCTTGGGCCTATTCTTGGCCCTTGTTCTATCCTAGACATCTGGTGTTCGTGCTGTTCCAACTAATGCGTATTTCTAAATGCGCGATTACCACATTCCAGGGAGATCTGTTATTCTCCCAATTTGTGTATAAAATGGACATTGTTCTTGTAAATGGGGGTTTCAGAAAGGAAATTGTAATCACATCTTACAAATTAATAAATTACTTCTAGTTTTTCTATTCTAAGCATTTTCGTGACTAACACAACCTTGATCAGAGAGCTAGGCCCGATCTTTTGATCAGGTGCTGCATCTGCGTGTGTGTGAATTGTTTCTTTGTTATGGTTGCTGTTATTATTCTTTACTGTTAATATTTTTTTGAAGTTCAGTATTTGATTTAATCTCATGGAAATGTTTTGAACCTTGATTATAAACCCTTGGTTGAGACAGATTTTGTGTTTGTTCCTGCATATACCTTGTGCATTGCCTTGAAAGGATACACTCCCGGATTGATAAAATTAATGTCGAATTAGGGTGGATAAATCATTCATATCTGGACACCAACACCTTGGAGCCTATTTTAAGCCATACAAGCTCTTCTTTAACCTGCACACTAATTTTTCTTTCCCTTTTACCTCATATCATTCTGCTTGCTACATATAGATCTCTTCCTCCAAATCTCCATGGAGAAATGCTATATTTACATCCAACTGTTCAAGATGTAAATATTCCACTTCTACAAGACTTAAAATAGTTCTGATTGAAGTCATCTTAACAAAAGGAGAAAATATTTCATCAAAATCAATACCTTTCTTTTGTGCAAACCCCTTCACCACAAGTCTAGCTTTGTACCTCTGTTTTCCTCCATCTTCTTCCTTCAACCTGTAAACCAATTTATTCTGCAACATAGTTTTACCTGCAGGAAACCTGACTAATTCCCAAGTCTGGTTATGCATTAAGGAGTCCATCTCTTCTTCCATGGCTAGCTCCCACTTCTTCCTGCTTTCAACCTGCATTGCTTCTTAACATTCAGGTTCACTAGAATCATTTAACAATAAATAATATAATGAAGGAGAGAATCGTTCAGGGGGTCTACTTATCCTGGTAGATCTTCTAACACCACTTTCAGGTGTTTGAGGTGCCTGTTGTTGTTGTGGTGGTTGATATTATTGTGGCTCTTGATTATTATTATTTTCAGGCACCTTTACCTTTTCTGTGATCTCATCAAGAACTATGCATTCTTTGTTTTCTTTTTCCTGTTTCTTTTCCTGCAATTGATTCTTATACAATACCTTTTCATTGAATATTACATCTATGCTCCTAATGATTTTTTGATTTTCATAATCATATAAGTGATAACCAACATCATTAACACCATATCCAATAAAGGTACATTTCTTTGATTTTGTCTCAAGCTTGGTTCTATTTTCTTTATTAATATGGACAAAGGCCTTACAACCAAAAGGCTTAAAAAAAGAGTAGTTTACCTTTTTACCTATCAATGCTTCCTCTAGAATACCACCATCCATGGAACTTGAAGGCCCTCTATTTATTAGATAAACATCAATATCTACAACATCTACCCAAAATTGTAAAGGAAATCTTGCATGCAATCTCATGCACCTTGCACGCTCCATGATTGTTTTGTTCATCCGTTTTGAAACACCATTTTCTTGTGGTGTTCTTGGAACTGTCTTCTCTCTGTGAATTCCATGCTCTGAAAAGTACCTATCAAACTCTTTGCTGCAATATTCACCTCCATTGTCTGATCTGAGAAACTTCAATTTCTTTCCTGTCTCAATCTCAACCAAAGCTTTCCATTTCTTGAAAGTATCAAATACATTAGATTTATTTTGAATAAAATAAATCCAAGTTTTTCTAGTTGCATCATTAATAAAAGTAACATAATAACGAGATCCACCAAGAGGTGATACCTGAGCAGGTCCCCATACATCTGTATGCACAAGCTCTAATTTTTCACTCTTCTTTTCTTTCCCAACTCTGATAAATCTGACTCTCTTCTTTTTTCCATAAATGCAATTCTCACAGAAATCCAAATCAACATTCTTCAAACTTGGCAACAAATTTCTTGAGTGAAGAATCTTCATCCCCTTCTCACTCATGTGTCCGAGCCTATGATGCCATAATGCTACATCTTCTCCTTTGGAAGTTAAAGCATTAACATAGTTAGAAATACCATTGCATAAATACAATGTACCAACCTTTTCTCCTTTTGCTATTACCAGGGCTCCTTTGGTGACCTTCCACGTTTTATCTATGAAATTTGTCACACAACCTTCACCGCCTAACTGCCCTGTTGAAGTCAGATTTTTCTTCAGATCCGGAACATGCCTTACCTCCTTTAATAGCCATTGGTTTCCATTCTGTTGTTTTAAAAGAACCTTACCCATTCCAACAATTTTACAGGGTTTATCATCACCCAAATGAACTTGTCCAAAATCTCCTTGAACATAGTCATGAAAATATTTCTTATCAAGTGTGGCATGGAATGAAGCCCCCGAATCTACAACCCAAGAATCAGTAACATTTTCGAAAGAAAGAATCAAAGCATCTTGTAACACATCACCTGTCACATTTGCTTCATGATTGTTTTCTTGCTGTGTGTCTCCTTCTTTTCCCTTCCGAGATCTACAGTCTTTCTTTAGGTGTCCTTTCTTTCCGCATTTCTAGCACACTATCCCCGATCTGGACTTGGATCTGCCTTTCCTTGATTTACTGCGATATCCCGAGCTCTTTCCTCTTTCCATTCTTCTTCCCCTAGACTTTGCACTCAAAGCATTACCTGATGTCTCACCGGAGCTTTTCCGTCGCATTTCCTCGCTAAGGATAGCACCAACAACATCATCAAACTTTAAAGTACTAGATCCAAAGACAGAGTTACTAATGGCCATAACTAAACCATTCCAGCTTTCTGGTAATGAGCACAAGAATAACAGAGCTCTAACTTCATCATCAAAGTTTACCCCTACAAAACTTAACTGACTGGTAACTGTATTAAATTCATTTAAATGGTCTGCAACAGATCCACCTTTCGACATCTTCATATTAAATAGTCGTTTCATAAGAAATACCTTGTTTGAGGCTGAGGGTTTTTCATATAGTTTCGCCAACTCCTTAATCAAACCCTCTATTGTTGTTTCCTTTGAAATATTGAAGGCTACTGATGCCACAAGGCACAACCGTACTGTTCCGAGTTCCTTTCTATCAAGAATCTCCCATTCTGCGTCTGTCATAGTCGTCGGCTTCTTTGTTTTTTTGCTCAATGGTAGGTATAATTCTTTCTGATACAGATAATCTTCCATCTGCATCTTCCATAGTGGGAAGTTTTGGTCGTTAAATTTCTCGACCCTAAACTTACCATCTTCCGCCATTTCTCCCACTCGAACCAGGAACCCTTCTTTCCTACGAGTTTATTAGCCAAATAGACCTTCGACTTTGATACCAATTGTTATAAAATTAAATATTACAGAGCAATGAAACACATAAAATATGCGGAAAACACATGTACACAAAACACATAAAACCAAAGAGACACAGATATACATGGTTCACCCAGTTTGGGCTACGTCCACCCCGAACAACCAGCCCTTCCTTTCTATTATCCAACAAAATGAAGAGAGACAACCTATAGCAAATCCATTGTAATATCCTTTGTTCTCTCTCACAGTCTCCCTATATATTTCTCGCTCCTAGAATACACATACAATACATAGCCGCAATACAATACCCTCATACAAGCGAGGGGTTCCCTTCTAGGGAAAAAAACCCTAAACTAAACATAACTTCTACCGTTAGATCATCTGCCTAATGAAAAACCCAGATTGACTAGAAATTACTGTACCTTTACAAGGAAATTTTACATCTGTTTTTAGCTTTAGGGGTGCTGCCCCCGAAACCCCCCACCAGGGGGGGGCTCCATAAAGTCGTAGCCACCCCCCCTGGACCCCCCACGTAGTGTTTAATTTCGGGCGGTGTTGCCACCCCCATCAAGGTATAGGGGTCCAGTGCTGTGATACGAAATAAACAAGATAATCAGGCTCCACACCCAACAATAACATGCCAAAAACATCATTATGACCTAATTGCATACAATGACCTCAAAATGCATTCTTAACAACATATATACACTGACATGCATAAAAAATTCATATAGCTAACATGCACACATGATGAATACATCTTAACATAGACATTATCAACTTCTACATGGCGACACGACAACAAAAATGACCAACGCCATGCATATATGAAAAACACATAAAACATAAGCATTAGGAACACATATGGAGGCAGAATGAATGCATTATCAATACACCACCCAAGGAGAGCTCAACCACACTTTGATACCACTCTATAACAACCTCCTCTTGCATCTACCCAAGTAACTAACCAACCGGGGTAAACTTGCTGGTGAGCCTTGGTATTGAACCAAGAGTGCAGCGACTCCCAGAGGCTACTAAAATTTACTTTATCAGCCCGGGGTTCATACAAACTTGGAGGTGACAGTGCTATATGCACAACATATGATTTCTACTCATGCCATCCTCTTCTTAGTTCTATAATGAGGTGTTATTGCTAGGGTTACTTCTAGAAAAGGAATTTTGTCACACTTTTGAATGAAATATAAGACTAGGAATACATCATGACAATTTTCCTATCAACTGGAAAGAAACTACTCTAGGTCATAATGAATCATCTAGCCATCTACAAGAAAGAGAAGTCCACACATAGGCTAATGCAAGAAAGGAAATTAAACTTAGTGCAATTAATAATTTAAATTGGAGAAAGGGAAACTAATCTAGGCACACATGTTGAACCAAATGACTAATTTAATTCTATTTAATTTATTCTTAACTAGTGTGCTTAAAAATGCATCTATCAATGAGCTAATTATACTTCTAAATGAATCTATTTTGCAGCAAGAGAAGGAGGCTTTAAGGTGACCTAAGAGGGTCCTTGACTCAAGGTTTAAGAGTTGAAGGTGTATTTGAGGTTGTGAGAGGATTATATAAGGTGAAAGAGAGGTTTTGGGATGAAGAAGTGAGTGGTTGGCACTATTACAAGATTTCCTGTAGTGCTACAGGATGTCCTGAAATGCTACAGGAAACAGATCGAGGGTAGTTTGAGGCCATAAAGGGTGAAGAAAGTGGTAGGAGAGGTGTAGTGAAGGTGGATATAGGCGGATTAAGGGTAGCTAACCCCTTGGTAAAGCTCATAACTGTTCACAAAGCCTGTCTTGTGCCCCCAAGTTGGCTCTCGGTGATGTAGGGGAAATTTCCAAAAACAGGGCTAGATGTGACTTGGATGGAAGTTGGTTGATGAAGGGTGGAGAATGAAGCTAATGGTATTGGGGAATTCCTCCTCTATTTCTCTACTCATACCTTCAAGGAAACTACCTGTTCATGCATTCATCATTGACAAGTCTATCATAAAAATGGTGGAAAAGATGAGTTGAACTTAAATAAACCTACCTATGTAATTCAAACAATGATCTACCTCTACATCTATAACATGTCCATGATAACCAAAGTAACCTATCTAAATTTTCCAAGATATTAGAAAATAAAAGAAATTCTGGGTCTGTGTTGAAGACCTACCCTCCTCAAGCTACAATGGAATAGGTGAGAGAAGGAGGATTTGATACACAATTTTGAGATTTTATATGCTACTGAACATGAAATGGAAAGGGTTTAACTAATGTAGCATGAAATTAAAAGAGATTAATTACTACAACATGAAATGGAAACATAAGTACATAAGCGACACTCATGCTAATGGATTGGGCCCTAAGCCACAAGCTCAACTCCCTGAAACTAACTCAGTGGAGAAAAAAACACATACTCATTTTATTTCATAACCAGTCTTGTACATAACATATGAAAGTTACAAATGTCTATTAAAAGAGCTAAGTGTTCTCTATATACTTCCAAATATCCAATCAAAGTGAGCTCTTTCTCTTACCTATTTATCCTAAAGGGTAGCTACCAACAATTCCCTAAAACGTAGGTGATTTTTCTGCTTGGAACTCGAGAGAAGTGGAACTTGGATCTCCTTGATCTTCCACTTTCTTGGATGCCTTTGATTTCAAGATCTTGGAGGAGAATCTCAAACATATATTGGATGCCTTTAGGAGTTAAGGATGTGGTCAACCCTCCTACAATCACTCCTTGTTGTCTACTCTGAGCCCTGATTGTGCAATCTTCCTAAAACATGGCATATTCTCTTGATTTTCCTGCATTTAAACCACATTAGGCCTTTGAATCATGAAAACCCTTAATACACCATATACACTTAGAAAAATATGACAATAATTAAATTAAATATGAGAAAGAGATAATAATTAGGTTAAAAAGTTGGTAGTTAACCCATTAAAATTACCTAATGATGGTGCTCATCATCACCCCCATACCAAATGGTTTCTCATCCTCTAAGCAACTTAGTACTCTTTATTAAATTCTTATAGTTCCCTTGTGACCTCTCTTACATCCCAAGGAATCATGGAAGGAGTTCCCTTAGGGGGGTAGAATACTGTATTCTTTTCTTCCTCCTCCCCTTATTTGTTCTCATCAGCTTGGTATTTTACTTCACCCAGTCCCAATATCAAAGGTGGACTGAGTTTTAATCCAAGCTTATGGATCTTCATTGTCTACATGGCCCTCTTGTACAAAGGTGCCTTTTCTAAGGCAGCTCTCAATCTCTCTGGAGTATGATACTCCATTTTTCTTAGGCTAAGAGGGAGGTCATTCCATATTCTCTGACTTTCCATCACACAATCATCTCCCAATAGTCTAGAAATGTTATCATAGTGTGCAATTTCATGTGCTTGGGTGTTGAGGTATTTATTTGCAAGGTTGATGTCATTTTCTATCATTAGGTGATTGTTTATGACCCCTCTAGGGCTGAATAGCTCCATCCTAATATGGAGAGGTTCTTTTCCTTCTCTTCTCATCACCTTTTTGACCTCCTCTTCCATGGCCTCTTCGTTGTTCATCCAAGAGGTTAGGGCAATCAGTTTCATATCCCCCAACCTAGAGTTATGGTCCCAAATTTTTAGATCACTCAAGATAATATTATGCATATACTATTCTTCCAATTTGGCCTTATCTTCTATGTTGTATTGGTTGCAAAAATCAATAAATTACCTATAATTTTAGAAAGCTAATGACCCATATGAGGCTAGTGTTCTGATATGATATTACAGCCATTGTTCCTTCACGTATATGGCATAGGAGTTGGAGGGATTCTTGTGTTGTATTGCCTCCATGCATAGATCTGCCATGGTGGAAATATTCTTGCCCTTCTACTGCAATTGGCCATTTAATCTTGCATTCTCTGCTTGTGCCTCTTGTAGCTAGTCCTTTGACACTCCCTAAGTCTTACATCATCCAAATGTCTCCCTATCTTAGTGAGTTTCTCCTCCATGATCCATACATCTTGAAAACTCTTAGTTTTGGAAATTTGCATCCAGTTGTGTGTGTGTGCTCTCTTTTTCTGTAGCTCATAAAATAGGGGAACTGTGAGCTTTTGAGTGATCATTCTTCTTCCTTCAATGAATGTGTAATAGGAGCTCTAGTTTGGAACTGTTGTTATGTATTTTGGGACAATTTTTGGAGAGGCAAGCCCCTCCTTTGGTTCCTCCTCTTTCTTTCCTTTGGCATCCTTCCCCTCAATTTCTATCTCTTTTCATTACCTTGAGTCTCCTACCCTTCCATGGTTGCCTTATCTTCTTTCCCCATGACTTTATTCTCTCCTTGTGACACATTTTTTATTTCCTATAGCATGGTATGAGTTTCCTGTAGAAAGCTCTATTTTTCCTATAGAAAATGCTCTTTTTCTTGCTACCCCTCATTTTCTTCATCTTGAAGGTCTGTGGGGGTTGGTACTTGTTCGGGGTATGATAGCCTTGAATATATTATTCTTATATAGGTCAAATGCGTCTTCGTAGGTGAAGTTACCTTTTGAATATTTCCCTCCTCTAGGCCCATTTCATCTTTCTTATTGGATTATTCTTCAATTGTGATTGAGATCTTAGTTGGAGTTTTAGGTCTCCCTTATTTCACCCTAGAACTATTCCTGGTCCTGAAGTACATGGGGGTCTGTCTTTTTCTCTTTACCTTCACATGGGTACTTAGAGTGGCTAAGGTGGCAACCAATTCCTTTTCTATGGTCCTTGGTGAAAGGCTAGTTTTTTGAGGAGATATATCAGTGCTAAGGTTGGGGTATAATGTCTCCCCCTCTTCTGTCTTTCCTTCATTTTATTATTCTTTGTCTTCCTTATCCTTTTAATATTATTTTCCTTTTTCATCTTTATTTTCCTCCTATTATTTTCCTTCATCTACTCTTATATTGTCTATGGGTTCTGCCTCTGTTTCCATTTCCTCTTCTTCCTCTTCTTCCACTTCTTCCTCTTTCTCCTCTTCTTCCTTCTTCCTTTAAGTCTCTTCCTCTTATTCTTTGATACCATTTTCTCCAAGGCTAGATGTAGGGGTTTTCCCAGGACATATATCCTATTTCAAAATGAATTCTTCTCTATCCATGTCTATGAAGTTGGACCAAAGTATAGGGATTTCGAGTCTGTGGAGAGAATCTACCATTATGAGTTTAATGAGACCATGGTGAGCTAATTGTTGATACTTTCTCTCCCTTACCTTCTGGGTCATATCTCTGATTGACTGCAGGAGGAAGTATGGGATATTTAGTGTGAGATATAGTTGAAAATATGATTTTAATTTGAGCTCATGCAATAGTCTAAAGTGGTATCCATAGACCACACTTAGTATTCCCTCACGTGAAATATATTTCACGATGTGATATTCTACTTCATCCCATGGGTAAGGGAAACTTTACCTTATTACCCCATTCTTATCCTCAATGTATTCTTCATTAGGCAAGAAGTATTCTTAGAGGCCGTTCTAGAGACTCTATCCTCTCTATTCCACTTAACTCCTAGAGGCAAGGTTTAGGGTAATAGAAAACCCTCTAACCATTATGGTGGCGCTACCATCCACCTGGGAGTGCAAGGCTACTACAATTTCTCGATCCACTTCATCAGAAAATCCTTTGAGGAGCTCAAATAACCCCAAAAATTGGTCATTTCTAAAGATGTCAACCATAGGAGGGTGTAGTCTAAATCTTTTAATGTCTGTGGGCTCCCTTTTGTTAAAGCCTCCCCCCATCTTGTGACTGTGTTAGAGAGATGGTTTTATGGCTTGTGTCCCAAACCAATGGTGATATGTGACCCCAAAGGCTTAAAATTAACACAAAATGAGATATTCTTACCCCTACTTCTCTCAACAAACTTAAATTTCCAAATTTTGGCTTGACTGTGTGTACGTTTCCATGAAAATTTTTATAACTTGGTGGGGTGATGTCCACTTACCTCTGCAACTATGATTTTTTTCTCACTTGGAGGATGGTGTTGGGGTGTCAATACACTCAAAGGGTGGATTTCATGGCACTTTATGGCTTTGTGAAACCTTCCTATAGCACCAACAGACTTTCCCGCAACATGAGCTATTTATTTATTTTTCTCAGTGAGCAACTTATGTTTATGCATGAGCTGCTTATTGATTTTGTTTGTTGATTATTTTGGAGGTGTTTCATGGAGATCCACAGGTGATGATACTGGGGTAGATTCCCTTTCAGAGTCCTCTAGTGATCATCTAGAGCCATCTCCATCAGCTACCTCCTCCTTATTTGACTTGTTGGTTGCATGTATAGAATTGCTACGAGAAATGATAATCTTCCTGTAGCAATCCCTTTATTACAGTTTTTGAGGGTCACTGAGCCGATGAATGAAGATAAGTAGTGTAGGGATGATAGGTATGAATTTAGGAAGTGAATGGAGTGCTGGAGTGGAGGAGGATATTATAAGAGAGGCCCTGTGTGAAGATTTAGCTAAACTGTCTCACAATGGCGGTATAGAGTGTTTAATGATTGAATATTTATGCATGGAGTCGAGTGATGGTAAGGAGTGGTAGGTATAGGAAAATTTTTTTTTTTCATGTCTTATTGAGGGTTAGGTTTCCTTGGGTGAGCTTGTTCCTTCTCAGATGACTTTCACATAGCATTACAGGGTTTCTTGTAGCACTACAGGAAATCCTGTAGCCTAGGACATCCTATAGCACTTTAGAGAGTAAGAAAAGCATGGATTTTTTGCTCAATTGGAGGGAGAAATGGATGGATGGATGCATACTAGATTGGTCATGGAGTGGATAGGTAGATGGAGAGAAGGAGAGAAAGGATGTTGTTTCATTTTTTCCAAATTGTCCTTGATCAACAACCTGTAAAACATAAACACGTTAGTGCATAGGTGTTGTTTCATCCCTTTATATTTTTTCCTCTTTTTTTTGAAGACAGGTGGGTTTCCTCAGCCAAGGTTTTCAACCCATAGGCTTTCCCTGGGTGTTGCAAAGAGGTTTTCACCCAAGGATATTTTATTTATCTATTTTTTCTTATCTTTTTTTCTTTGCTCTAGGATCACCTCATGAAGGTTTTCAACCTCAGAGTTGGCCTTGGATATATCAAAAAGGTTTTAACCCATGCCTCTTTATTTTTCTTTTCTTTTTTCTTTCTCTAGGAAGGTGAGGGGCTGGAAACAATGGAGCTTCCAATGAAATTCACCTCCCTATTTAATGAATTGATAAAATTAGCCTTAGAAAGGGGATTCTTTTACATTTTTAGCCTGTAACCATTGAAAAGTAGAGGGATCCCCTCCTCATCCATGGTTTTTATCTGAACAAACCCATTGTAATGGAGTTTTTCCACTCGATTAGGTCCTAGCCACTTGGTCATTAGTTTTCATTTGAAGTCTTTGAATTCAGAGTCATAGAGTATTTCCCAATCTCCTTCTTGAAATGTCTTTTTTTTTATGTGCTTGTCAAGCCAAACTTTCCTATGCAGCTAGATTACTTCTATATGAAGCCAGGCTTGCATTATGAATTCATCTAGCTCTGTTACAAACCCCAATCCATTAAACCTGGATTAGAATATAAATGTAGTTCCCTTGACCATATGTACAAAATACCATGGAAAAAAAACTATCATGGCCAAAACCATGTGCAAAACCCATGCACAAAACCATAAGTAGGTCTTCCCACCTATTATAGGGTCAAAAAATTTTACTAGGGCCATTTCCCCAGACCCTGTGCAAGGGGGATAACGCCCCCCTGTGAACCCCAAGATAAGTGGGGATGTCTCCCCCCTGTGACCCCCCTATTGTGCCCAATAGAACAAAAAAGGGGGATTGTCGTATCCCTTGTGCCCCCCCCCACATACGACTAGTAGTGGAAAATATATAGCACACACCTAACATTCTCCCGCCCATTGTTTTCTTCTCCACACACTGGGGGGTCAGAGGAGAGCTTAGTCATTGGTCTAGATCTATAATGCCCATTAATTATCTACACCAAGAAAATTTCTTAGTGCTTAGATATTGTTCCAATGCATCTACAACATTATTCAAAGTGTCCACCTTTACCAAAAACACCTTTTTTCCCTCAACCATATCCCTCACAAACTGATAGTGAAAATCTATGTGCTTTGTCTTTGAATGATAAACATGGTTCTTTTCCAATAAAATTGGACTTTGGCTGTCATAGTATATCCTTATAACTCATTGTATCAACCCTATACTTGAACACAATCTCTGCAACCAAACTTCTTCCTTGCTTGTATGAGTGTCTAACATATATTCAACCCATGTAGTTGAAATAGCTACTAGAAACTGTCTTTTTCTCATCGAAATGACTTCTCCTCCAAATATATTAAACACATACCCACTTTTAGATATTCTCTGATCTAGATCTCCAACACATTCTGCATCAACAAAGCCATGGATTTCCAAAAGTCTCTCCAATCATGGTCTTCCTTGGTAGTATAGACCATAATCAATAATGCCACTAAATACCTAAAAATCTGCTTTACTGTTGTCCAATGCTCCTTATCAGGTTTTTACATGAACCTACTCAATACTCCCACTACATGTTCAATGTTTGTTCTAGTACATACCATTGCATACATCATTATACTAAATGCACTTGCGTATGGAACACCAGACATGTCCTCTTCCTCTTCTTGTGTCTTGGGACACTATTAAACAGATAAATTTACACCTACATGAATAGGAAACTTCATCGGTTTACTATCCTGCATATTAAGCCTCTGCAATATTGTCTCTAAATACTTACTCTGGTTTAACCATAGCTTCCTCTTTTCCCAATCTCTTTTAATTTCCATGCCCAAAATATAGTTTTCAACACCAAGATACTTCAAGTCAAATTTAGAGGACAATTGGGTCTTCAAATCCTGGATAATTTCTTTTTCATTTCCAATCACTAACATGTCATCCACATACAAGACCAAATAAATAAAAGGATCACCAATTAATTTAAAACACACATAGTGATCTTCTTTGCTTCTTGTGAAGCCAAGTTCCCATATATGTGTTTAAAATTTCTGATACCACGTCCTTAGTGTTTGTTTTAACCCATACAAGGAATTTTTTAATCTCCATACCAGTTTTTTCTTACCCTTCACCTCAAATCCTTCAGGTTGCTTCATGTAGATCCCTTCTTCCAGATCCCCGTGAAGAAATTTTGTCTTCACATCCACCTATTCTACCTCAAAATAAATAGAAACTACAACAAATAAAATTAGTATAATAGAAGCTATCTTGGAAACATGAGAAAAAATGTCACCAAAATCAATTCTTGGCACTTGGGAATAACATTTTTCTACCAAGAAAGCTTTATATTTCTCCACCTTGCCTTCTACATTTGTCTTCTTCATAAACAACCATTTGCTTCCAATGGGTTTCCTTCCACCCAGAAACTCCACCAGATCCCTAGCCTCATTTATATCCAAAGATTCCATTTCATCAATCATGGCCTCCTTCCAGAGTTTTCCATCATATGAATCTATTGCCTCCCTGATAGTTCTGGGATCATCATCAATAATAGATAAAGAAAAATTTGAATAGAAATAATATAGACTACACCTTTCTGGCTTTCTTCTCTCTCAATCTGATCTTCTCAAAGATGGAGTTTGTGGCTCTTCCTCTTATGATTCCTTTTATGCTATAGAGTCTAATTCTTCGTCAGATCAATCTCTATCTTCTCATGTTTCTTTGGTAGGAATTCATGTTTAATATCATTTTTCACCACTCTAGACACCACATCTCAGTTGTACACAACCTTCCTTTGATGAAGAATAATCCGGATTTTCCACAGTATCAGAGAATAACCTTCCTTGTTTATGGGTTCCAAATATTATGACCTTTTAAACCATCCTTATACCCAATAAAGTTGCAACTTTCAGATTTACTATCCAACTTGGTTCTTTTCTCCTTTGGAACACCACAACCAAATAACCTCAGATGTGAAAGAGAGGATATCGTACCAATCCATACCTCATGTGGAGTATTATCCTCCAAAATGATGATATATTAACTAGGTAACATGCAGTATCCACGGCCTCTTCCTACAATTCCTGTCCTAACATGACACCACTGAGCATGCTTGTTTCCTTTTCCATCAATGTCGTGTTCATTCTTTCTGCAACCCCATTTTTTTGAGGTATGTATGGAGTAGTCTTCTATCATGCTATACCACACTTCTTACAGAACTCTTCAAATTCCTTCTTGTAGAATTGTCCACTATTATTACATATTTTTCCTCAACACCTTTATCTTCTTCTCTATCTAGTTTTCCACCAGAGCCTTAAATTATTTAAACCTGTCAAAGATTTTAGAGTTCTTCTTAAGGAAATATATCCATTTATTCCTTGACAATTCATCTATAAATGATACACAGTACACATATTTACCCAGTGATGGAACCAACACAGGTCCAAACACATCACTGTGCACAAAGTCTAATCTGTTTCACCCTCTTAGCACCAAATGGGAAACTGACTCGATTATGTTTCCCGTATATACAATGTTCAAAGAAATCGAAATCTATAGAGAAATTAGACATACCTTTTACCATAACATTACGATGAATTATTCAAAGGCCCTTTCCAATATATTTAAGGCTTTGATGTTGTAGCATGGTATTTTCTCTAGAGACCACAAGGTTTTTTGCTCGACTTTCAGGAACCAGAAACTTATTGCACCCATCAATACAAATGCTACCCAAAAGCTTGTACAGAGTTCAAATCTGAACTCCCTGCAACAATACCAGTGCTCCCTGAACCATCTTGTAGGTATCCTTCTCGAACATTGTTTTTACACCCGCATTATCCATCTTTCTTACAAAAATCATATTTTTGGCCAATGCAGGAATATGCACAATAGCAAGAAGTGTTATGATCCTTCCACCTTGTAGCTTCAACTTGAATTTTTTGCGTCCAATGATTCTAGCCTTTCTATCATCCCATAATAATACATCAAATCCATCAAATTTCTCATACTTGCAGAACCACTCCCTGTGGAGAGTGAAGTGAAAGGATGCACCTAATTCAATCAAAAATGCCTCATGATCTACATGTGTACTTGAAGAAGAAGCTAAGTACACATCCCCATGTTCATGTTAGGTGGTTTTTTCCTCTTAGAAGGAGCATCATCAGATCCCTTTCATTTCTTAGGAGCTTTAGATCTATAATATTTTTTGAGGCGCCCTTCCTTTCCACATTTCCAACACACCCTTACATGTTTTCCTGGAGATTTAGATCTCCCTCTAGATTTGGATCTCCCACTTGAGAACTTATTTTTGTTTTTGTTCTGGGACAGTCCTTGTACAAACAAGGAATATCCGTTCTAGCCTTCCACAATTTTTCCATCTCATATCCTCTGACAGCAAGGATGAGACTATTTCATCAAAATTCAAGGTAGTTGTATTGCTACCTATTGTGACAACTAGAATATCCCATGAATTTGGTAGAGAATACAACAAATTGATGGAATTATCTTCATCTTAAATTTTAATATCAAAAGAAAAAATTGACTTACTAGAGTATTAAAGGTGTTCATATGCTCTGTCACTGAGTCTCCATCCTTCATCCCCATGCTATACAACTTTTTCAATAGGAATAGTTTTGTTCACCAGAGACTTAGATTGGTATAACGTCCCTAACTTTTCCCACAAAGTCTTCACCATAGCTTCCCCTGATAAATTCAAAAATATTGAATTTGAGATACAAAACTGTATTATGCTCTTTTATTTTTGATACAACTTTACCCAGTATTCATCTAACATTGTCATTGGTTTAGTGCCTGGATCTACCATGATCCACTCATCTTTATCCAACAAAAAATCCTCCATCTTGAGCTTCCATAACTTAAAAATATGATCATTAAATTTCTGGATATTTATCTTTCCACTCCGCGCCATATTCTTTCACTACAAGAATCGATCTCACAGATCTCCCAGTGAACAGTGTCTACCACAGGCTCGATCAAAACCCCTCAGTAGAAAATGCACCCCCTTGAAGTTGAAAACACTCTAAGACCAAATGTAGGTTTTAAAATAGTACATAAATTACATGCAAATTAATTATTATAACCGAAAATAAACAATAGTGACATCGTAAAACATAAACAAAAATACATAGAGATTTTCCCCTCGATGCTAAAAACGAGACTACTAGAATGATTTATCATTATGTTCCTTTCAATGTTACAATACATATAAATACAGGCTGAAGCATTCATAAAACCAAATCCATTAACCATGGATCAGAATATAACTGTAGTTCCCTTGAATAGATATGCAAAATATCATGGATAGAAAAACTTCATGCCCAAAACCATGTGAAAAAACCATGCAAAAAAAAAAAGGGAGGTCACACACTTATTATAATGTCCAAAAAAATTTCTCGAGACGTTGAACCAGACCCCAAGCATGGGGGATACCACTCCCTTGCAAACCCCGCAACAAAGGGGGCCTTCTTCCCTACCTGCGACCCCCCTGCGCGTGGGACTAGTCGTGGAAAGAATATAACACACACCCAACATCTAGCAAGGGGATAATTAGAGCCAAGTGGGAAGAGGGAGAACATGCAAATATACCACTAGGAGTGAGGTGGGGTGATGTAGATCAATAGACCAAGAGTTGCAGAAATTTTGGTAGGGTCCATTGAGGTTTTATCCACATGGGTCATGACCTTTCTACAGGGGCCTGTATTTAGTAGTGGGAGACTCAGTGTTAGTTAGATACTGAGGAGTGCATAGGAGTGTTAGGAATAGAGCAGGAGGCTCAATAGTAGAGTAAAAAAGAACACATTTTTTCCCAATAGACATTTGTAGACACTGTTGGTTCAGTTTCTCTTTTTGGATGCTTCTCAGTTGTATATGTTGTAGTAGCAGCAACAATAGTGAGAGGTGTTGCATGTAGTTCATTCCACAAGTGCAGGATAGAGGTGGTTGATAATCCCTTTCTTCCTAAGAGGGAGTGCTGAAAATGTAGCAAGAAAGTCTCAATTTTGATTTTTCCTTAATTAAAATTGAGGAAATTAAAAATTACACATCAGGAGCAGATTGAAGGAGTTAATTGAGGTGAAATTTCTCTTTTCACTCAGGTGAATAACACTGCAATCAAGTTAATGAGTTCAATTTTAGTTTACTTGATTTTATTCCTAAAAAATAGGAGTCTAGCTTAGTTAATTCGAGCTAGGGGCATGAATTTTAGTTGTGCAGTGGGTTCCTAAATTTTAGGAGCCTAGGTTGATTTAATTTCAACTATAGCAATTCAATTCATTTAAATTGAGTTAAGGTTAGTTAAACTAGTTGTAACTATTGGAGGAAATAGTGGAAGGTCAAGTTGTGGAGTGTAACTTCAATCACACTCAATGATCATACATATAACTAATCAATCAACCTGAATTAGCTCATGCATGCAAAAAATTCAAGTTACCTAGTTGATATGGAGATTTGAAGGCAATATACTATCAGTTGTAGGATATTCCAATGTGTACAGATGGTGCATGCAATCATGGGAAGGACCTAAATGAATTGCACAATCCAGATGAGGAAATTTCATATTTAAAAGGGGCCAAGTTCTTGGAGGAATAACACTAGGAATTAGGAGGTTGGGAAGGCCTAAAATTGGCGAAGTATTGGCCAAGTTCAGTCAGTCAGGCAGAGAATAGAAGATAAAAGTGTAGGTTGTGCTCAAGCTCAAGAAATCATATTGTATTCATCCAAATTATTTGATTAATACAATACATATAGTAAGGGGTTTTGAGTAATTTCTTTCCCCTACATAAATATAGTGCATATGCGATTTTTATTCTTTCATGTTAATGATTTGTGTTCTCGATCATGAATTTTATTTCACAAATCAGTAGAGTAGCTTCTAGTCTTATGATTTAGTAATTTTCATGAGTAGTTTATAATATGCACATTAATTTATATAGACTATGCATTGATTCAATTAGAGGAAGAGAGGACGAGAGTTATATCTCCCTTGGGAAAGACCACAAGAGAAAGAGGAAAATATTAATGAGTGGGCTACACTGGAAGAGGTGGCGTAACAACATTCCCACAACCAAACTTGATGGAAATAGAACCACTGGCCAAAGACTGGATATTGGTGAGGAATAAAACATGATGTAAAATTCAAAATGAATTAGTGGAAACAATGGTAAGAGGAGTTGGGAAAGAGTTAAAAGAAAAATGAAAGAGTTTTTAATGGAAAGGGGAAAGAGGGGAGTAAGGGAGAAAACATTACACCATTGCTTAGAATGTAGAAGAAAAAAAAATACCTTTTAGTTTAGAATGGGAAGAGATGGCTGGGGAATTTATCAAGTGAAGGGAACAAGTCTCTGAATTCCTTATTTTGGCTGAAGGGTGGAGGCATTGTAGTCTTTGGATTCCCTTGGAAAAACTGGTGGGTGGAGGACATGCTCTTTAGAATCCTAGTAAAGGGGTGCCTTGGTGTCTTCCTTTACTTGTTTTCTAGTGTATTCCGAGTTAGTTTTGAGCTCCCAATTTAGTGTAGAGCCACTGAGGTCAATTATCAAATTGATTATATGGTGGGTGGATGTAGAGTAGCCTCTAGATTCCCTCTTTCAGCTTAATGCCTTCATTAGCTGGTTGGTGGGTATGGTGTAGACTCTAGATTCCCTATTTTAGATTGATTTCTTATTAGTTTGTGGGTGGAGATGGTCTAGTCTATAGATTCTCTGTTTTAGTTGGCACCATCAGCTATATCCCTAGAGCACCCTTCCTCACACTTTGAAACTTGGCTTGCAGGTGATTGGTGCAAGAAAGACTATAGTGCAGGCCAATCTAAGGTTGGGTGGAGAGTTGAAGTCCCAATTCTAGTTTCTATAATTCTGCATGAGATAAGTGCTCAATTATATTATTGCGCATTTGAATGTGTTTCTTGCTTTGGTTCAATGCTTATACTATTCCTAAGGAATTTAATTCCTTGTATGAATATGGAATAATACTTTTCATCTAATTTCTAAGGAATGGTTGATTTCATATATTTTCTTTATGAGCTTGAATTTAATTAGTATCAAGTCCTAAGCATTATGTGCATCTCTATGTTAATAAGAGCCTGTAGTCAGTCTAAATTTCATAAGTATAATAGAGATGGATAAATGTTTTTTAATAACTAAATTCTTGCATTGAAATAACTTTCATAACAAGTATTTATCTATATTGTAACACCGAGGAAAAAGAGGTTAGGCTAAGTGTTGTAAAACCTAAGAGTGATAGTGTGAGAACCAAATATAACCTTAGGAGGGATAGTCATATCAAATGAATGTCACATGTGGTAAAATTATATGCATATATGCCTCGACACATAGGAATTAAAGCCCAGGAGGAACATTGTAAGGCTCAGGATGAGTGTTGCAGTCCAGGCTGAGTATCGTAAAGATGAAGAATCATAATGTTAACACCAAATATAGGCTTAGGAGGGATAGTCTTCTAGAATGAATGTCACAAGTAGTAAATTTGTACGCATATATGCCTCAACATGTAAGCATTAAAGATAAAGGGTGTATGTTTTAACCCTATACATAAATTACTTGGAAATGAATTCTTAAAAAAAAATATATATCCAATGGCGAGAACATAAAACAAATATAGGAATTAGAGAAATTTTGAGGTCTAAAACAACCCTCCTATGAAAAATGTACAACCAAAATAAATTTTATAAGAACCAATATGATTTAAGATGATGATGTCAACCATCGGGGATGATTCACCATTTTTGGAGTAAAAAAGTAAAAAGATTAAAAAATAATAAAATAATAAAATAACCTTTTCAACTCATATTCTCAACTTATCTCCCTAAGCTTTTACTCAAATTTTGAGCGGACGTACTCATTGGATGAAAAATTTAATTCGTCATCCAAGGAGTACCTATGTTGCATACTTTCTATGGAGCCTGCTACACGAAAAATAAGAAATACAAGAAAAAAACTTGATTGCATTAATGTTTTTCATTTATTTATGATTTTTCTTGTAGCACGGTCCATAGAAATTATGCAACATGGGTTCTCCTTGGATGAGGAAGAGAATTCTACATCCAACGAATGTTTCTGCTCGAAATTTCAGTAAACCCGTAGGGAGATAAGTTAAAAATACTATCTGAAAAATAGTTTTTTCTTTTTTCCTTCTAAAATTTGATGATGTAATCTAATATTGTTTTAATATTTCCACTATTATTATATAATTTCCTTAGGATATGCATTTTAGACCTCAAAATTCTCCTAATGGGATATTTTCCCTTGATCCCAAAACATAGACTACTAGATTAATTTTTCATTATATTCCTTTCAATGTTACAATACATATATATACATGTTGAAGCATTCATAAACCCCAATCAACTAACCATGAATTAGAACATAACCGTAGTTCCCTTGACAGGATCTAAAAAATAGCATGTGGATAAAACAATCATACCCAAAACAATGTGCAAAACACATGCACAAAACCATGGGTAGGTCCTCCCACTATTTTTGGGTATGCCCCCCATCCTTGGGTCCACATTAAAAAAAATTCTCGGGGAACTACCCCAGACCCTATGTAGGGAGGATGCCACCCTGTGAAAAACCATCGACAGGGGGGGTTACCGCTAAATGAACAATTCTTGGATGATACAAATGAGAATACCTTCTTGGTATATGCAAGAGTCCAAAGTGTCACAATATAATCAGTGCCTAATTTTGACACCAAATATAGGCTTAGGAGGGATAGTCTTGTTGAATGAATGTCACAGGTAGTAAATTTGTACGCATATATGCCTCAACATGTAAGCATTAAAGCTCAAGGGTGTATGTTTTAATCCTATACATAAATTATCTGGAAACAAATTCCTCAAACAAAAAATATACAATGGTGAGAAGATAAAACAAATATACACATTAGAGAAATTTTGAGGTCTAAAACGACCCTCCTAAGAAAAATGTACAACCAAAATAAATTTAATAATAACCAATATGATCTAAGATAATGATGTGAACCATGGGGGATGATTCACCATTTTTGGAGTAAAAAAGTAAACAATATTAAAAAATAATAAAATAATAAAATAACCTTTTCAACTCATATTCTCAACTTATCTCCCTAAGGTTTTACTCCAATTTTTAGTGGGAGTACTCATTGGATGAAAAATTTAATTCATCATCCACAGAGTACTTATGTTGCATACTTTCTATGGACCCTACTACACGAAAAGTAAGAAATACAAGAAAAAACTTGATTGTAATAATGTTTTTCATGTATTTTTGATTTTTTGTGTACCACGGTCCATCAAAAATATGCAACATGGGTATTCTTTGGATGAGGAATCGAATTCTACATCCAACGAGTGATTTGCTTGAAATTTGAGTAAACCCATAGGGAGATAAGTTAAAAATACTAGTTGAAAAAAATGTTTTTTATTTTTTCCTTCTAAAATTTGATGAAGTAATCTAATATTATTTTAATATTTCCACTATTATTATACAATTTCCTTAGGAGGTCCATTTTATACCTCAAAATTCTCCTAATGGGAGATTTTCTCTAGATCCGAAAACCTAGACTACGAGATTGATTTTTCATTATATTCCTTTCAATGTTACAATACATATATATACATGTCAAAGCATTCATAAACCCCACACAAATAACCATGGATTAGAACATAACCGTAGTTACCTTGATAGGATATACAAAATAGCATGGGAATAAAACCATTATACCCAAAACGATGTGCAAAACACATGCACAAAACCATGGGTAGGTCATCCCACTATTTTTGGGTATGATCCTCATCCTTGGGTCCGCATTAAAAAAATTCTCAGGGCACTACCCCAAACCCTGTGTAGGGGGGATACCACCCCACGCAAAACCCTCAACAGGGGGGCCTGTCACCTCCCCTGTGACCCCCCCTTGTTGCACCTCACACAACATACAATGCATGCAATTAACTATGGAAAGAATATAACACAAACCCAACAAGGACAAACAACCTAAGTGACTAAGTGTCACAATTTTCCCTTAATACATACATACACACATACATATGTTATGTAAAGAGATCGAAAAAAAAGAAAATATATAAAAATGACATGAAAAAAAGCCTCTTCAAGGGGAAACCTATTTTTATATCACATAAATGAACAATGCTTGGGTGATACAAATGAAAATACCTCCTTGCTATATGCAAGAGTCCAAAGTGCCACAATATAATCAAGGCCTACATAACAATAATAATGTAAGGGCTCAAAAATAAAAATAGTGGGCTTCTTTGGGGCAGAATAATAACAATATAGGGGCTACATGGAGTACACAAATAAAAAAATGGGGGCAACACTAGTATTATAGGGACCTAACATGCCCCTCTCCTTCAAAAAAGTGTTTTCTTCAACTCTTGAGTAGTTATAGATGCTTCTGTATATAATTATCATCCTCCCATGTGGAAGCTTCAGTGGGTAAGTTCATCCACTTAATGAGGTACTTTGAAATTGATTGATTTCATAACTTCGAGGTTCATATTTCCGTGACTACTTCAGGCTCCAATATGATTTTTCATTCGTTGTCAAGTTCTGGAAAAATTGTTTTGTTGATGGTGTTGGAAATTTCCAACATATAGGGGATCCCCCTATATGAGGTCCCAATTATACCTCACATATTTTTGTGTAGGAGTTCCATCCAGAAATATAGCCTCACTACCAATAACTTAGAGATTTTCCTCGGATTAATTAGTCAGCATGAGAGAGTAACACACATCTTCTTTTAAATGAGAAAGAGAGAATAATTAGGTCTATGAATGGAAGGAATCCTAACCGTTACAAATCTTCCCTAGTTACCCATGATATTCCTTCTAGTAGTGAAGTTGCACTGCTGAGGAACCAGGCTCTAATACCACTTGTTGGAATCTAGGTTACTACTAAGAGGGGAGGTGAATTTTTTTGCCAAATGACAAATATACAAATTCAAAATTTTTTTTCCAATATATTAAATGATAATGGTATCAATACTACAAAAACTTCAACATTTTGGCCTACACTCAAACTTTGGAGCCTCCTTTTGATAACGTGAACTATTTTTTTGGGTTATTGGACTGACCTAATACTTGTGTTTTTAAGTTTTCAAGTCCCTTTCTAAAGGAATCGCAACTGTAGTATTTTGTGAAGGGAAGTGTTCTTATGAAAGTAAGATTTGGCACACCTTTAAGAGGTCACTCCAATGTACTCTCTTGCATTAATAGATCCTATCTATCATGGGGACATGCATTGGACTCATTCCTATGGTATTGAACACTTTCTCTTCACAGTTGACTCTTGCATTGTAAGGTATATCTTGAGCGTGAAACTTGGAGGAAAGTGTTGCATTAATGTCATTTTAATGAATTATTGTTTAATTTGGGTATTGAGTGTTTTATTGTCATGAGGTTTATCATTTATGAGTCCATTATCATGTTAAAGTCTTGTTATGTTCTCATTCTTACCTTCATACCACACCGATCCCACACTTATTCATTTTCAGAGTTCTCACTTTTATCTCAACTTGCTAAATCATTGAGAAACCTTTCAACCTCCTAGAACTGCACACTGCAAAATGCTAAGCCCTAGTTAAGAACCTTCTACCTCTTAGAACTGTGCACTACACAGTTCAGAGTTGACATGTAAACCCACAAAAAATGAGTCTTTAATAATTGTTCACGCTATCAATAAGTTTAGAAATTACATCATTGGGTGTGAGACCTTTAATCACATAAATAATCCTTCTATTATATATATTATGAAAAAACCAATCATTAATGGCAGGATTACTATATGTATTTTACTATTTCGAGAATTTGATATCACCATGTTAGAGAGGCCAAGGAAACAAAACATAGTTGTTGATTACATTTCTAGGTTGCAAAATGTTAATACTAATAATATTGTAGTAGATAAGTTTTTTGATGAATATATTTTTACAATATCTATTAAAACTCCTAGATTTGCAGATATTTCTAATTATTTGGTTATAGGGAAATTTCCTCCTCAAATATCAACAAAAGAAAGATAAAGAGTCATCAAATCTAGTGCACCATATTCTTGTATAAAAGGATAAATATACCAAATAGGATATGATATGATCATTAGAAGATGCACCTGAGAAGATGAACTACCTAAGATACTTACAGAATGTCATGTTGAACCTTGTGGAGGACATTTTACGACATACAAAATGCATATAAAGTAATTCTTTTGGGATATTATTAGCCTTCCATTTTCAAGGATGCGAAGGTATATGTCAAAATATGTGATATCTTTCAAAGGATGGGGATATCTATCCAATTATATGAGATTCCTTTATAGCCACATGTAATAATAAACGCACGAAAAATAATCTAAAATTTGTTCGTTTGATAATCATCTATATACAATATATATATATATATATATATATATATATATATATATATATATATATATATATATATATATATATATATATATATATATATATATATATATATATATATATATATATATATATATATATATATATATATATATATATATACATACTTTTTTGCAATGATTATGATACTAAATGGGTAGAGGATAAGCCATTGAACTTTTCTATTGAAAATGTTGTTGTTACACTTCATTTTGAGGATATTTTCACTCGTTTTGGTGTACCAAGAGAAATTGTGAAAAATTAGGGTGCATAATTTAAATCCAAGCTAGTGTAGAAGATCATGGAGATGTATAATATTAGGCATAAAAAATCCATTACATATAATCCATATGCTAATGGACAAGTGGAATCCATAAAAAATTTCTTGAAGCCATACTGACCAATACTGTGCATCTATATAGAAGAGATTGAGAAGAAAAACTTCCATAAGCACTCTAGGAATATCTAACAACATGGAGGAATATCATAGAATGTACTCCTTATGAGCTCATCTATGGCAAGGTATTTTTACTTCTTAATGTATTCCAAGTTGAAACCTATAAGACAAAAACAAAATTGGGGCTATATCTTTCTAAATCTCCAAAACAAAGATTGACATAGTTGAATGGATTGGAAAAGATTAGACAAGATGCCATTAAAAGGAAAAACATAATACAAAAACAAAGGAAAAGATAGCATAACAAGTTTATCAATATCAAAAATTTCAAGCCATGTGATAGGGCCATTCTCTTTCATTCGAAATTTAAATATTTTCAAGGGGAATTTCGAACACATTGGTTAGGTTCCTATGAGATAGAAATTATTTTCGATAGTGGAGTAGTAAGGGTCAAGACCATTCATGAAGAGGGGGTCACTTTTATTGTTGATGGGAATATATTAAAGCTCTATCACAAGCCCTTAAAAAGAAAATAATTTGTTCAAATTCAGAAAGAAAATTCTGATTTGAAATTGGTAGGAAAAAGGGATTCTTCTCCTCTACTACCAAAGGAAATTTCATTTATTTTCTATATAATAATAATAATAATAATAATAATAATAATAATGATAATAATAATAATAATAAATGCATAGTTATGAAAAATAGTATTGTTGGCCTACATTATGCAGAAAATGCTAGTTGAAAACCAACTTCTTTTGGAAACTTGGATTTTCCCTTTATCCTTTCCTCTTTGCAAATAAATTTTTGGTTCAAAGTAGTTAGTTTGGAGAATTTTTTTCTATTTTAAATAAGAATAATCAATATCATCAACATTCATCAACAATATCACACTTAGCGCAAGAAGTATTTTGAAGAATTGAAATAAAATCTCTGAAGATGCATAACATTCCTTAGCTAGTTGGAAATTTTGTAGCTAATTCGTGAGAAAAATATTTTGATTTGCAAGAAAATAAGCGAGGTAATTCAAGAAGGTAACATTATGGATATTCAAGAATTTGTTTTTGAAGTTTACACTATATATATTTTTAGTTAGTGGACTAATTATAATATTTAAAAGGCTCATGCATTTTAATGATGGAACAATCAATATCATTTCCTAATATTATATCTCATCATATCCTAACAAGTATCCTTATCATATTAAAAAAAAATGAAATTTTGAATCTGATGTCGCAAAAAAGTTTCGTATCAAGAAAATTAATGAGCAATTATGACTTTGAAGGAATAATTCCTATCATAACATCAACACCAAAAACTATAATTTACCTTAAAAACCATTATCAATCACTAAGTTTCATTAAACCATATATTTTATTCCACTGATTCCTTTGATATACTGTCAAATACGCAATTTGATGGTGAGACCTACTTCATAACAATGGAATTCATTATCTGACGTGAACCTATGGGTGAAAAATTCTAAGTTTCCTACCTTAAAGTAAGAAAAATATTGTAGAAAGTGGGCTAGTTAAGGTTCTTTGAAAAATTTGAGGGCTATGAGATTGAAGTGACATGGGAATTTGCATGAGGATTTAATGGGGTCAAAGTGTATATTAGAGACATAAAATTGAATCTTAATGAATAGTTTGTGGAAAAAGAAACATAACTCCTCAGAAATGGTGAAAGTTAGTTTAAAAATTGAAGGCTAAAATATGAAACATTGAAGTATTTCTTGGAAAATCTAGGTATGGAAATATTTCCATTTAAAAAGGGAATTTTAGTTTTTTCATTGAAATCAAAATGGCATATCTATTGGCCATTCTGAAAAAAATTCCTTCCCTCTGAGGGAAGATATGGAACCTTGTTGTTTTACCGTGCTTGACTACTAATGATATTTGTAAAAGGGAAGGAATTAAACTTGCAATATTATTTAATATAGAGTTTACAGAAAATGGAATTTAATATTCAAATGGATTCAAGAAACATAGATAGGGCTTTGTATCATCAAAGTCTAGTTAAGATACTTGTAGAGGTTGGAGGCTAATAATGATATTTCTAAGGATTTCCTAGTAAGAAATAACTTTTTTGATAGTTTACATGAAGAAAAGGTAAAAAATATAAGAAGAAGCTAAAGAAGGGTTTCCTGAAACCAAAACTATGGGCAAGAAATTAAAGGAAATGAAGTTGTTGATGATGTAATGGAGACAAAGTTCCATAAAATTGAATATGTGGAGAAATATATTCTACCTAAAGAACTAGAAACTCAAGAAAAATACTCTACATATAGACCTAGAAAGAAACAAGGTGATCAAGAGTAAAAGAAAACAAACCAAAGTATGCCAGAAGAAAGAAAACCAATAAAACATAAGAAGGGACACCAAAGAAATACATTTATAAACATCAGAAGCAGGGGAAAAAAATAAAAAACATACAAAGAATATAGGAACATGAGCATAAGGGGAGAAAGTTTAAAATGATTATGAGAAGCATAACTAGAAAAACTAGTCCAAGTTCACCTAAGACTATAGATATTGAAGAGAGAGAAGTACCACCATGATCTTCTACAAGAAAGAGTCGAGAATTAGATGTTGTCCAACAATAGGCATATGAACAATCTGATTCATTAGAGAAGGGAGCACAATAATAAGAGGTAAAATCTCCTTTCGAACCAAATTTGTATGGTAATATTCTACCTTTTGATAATCCTAAATGCAGAAGAAAATATTCCTCTTCCTACATAACCAAAAATCATTAGATTGCTGAAGGAGGAAATATTTGAACTAGAATTGTTGAATAATCATATTAAATATGAAAATTAGTTGGTCAAGGCACAAAATGAGACAATCATCATACACATGTTACTAGTACAAAAATAATCAGAAGCTAAAGAAAACAAACAAACTACTTCGACAAAGAATCAAATAATTACAAGCTAAGTTACTAATAAGGAAACCAATATTGTTAGTGAATGTGAAGAGGAAAGGAGCGTGGACTAATTTGGATATCTCAAGGTCCAATATTCACAAGGATTTATCCAAGAAAACCTTGTGATTTTTATTTTTTTCAACCAAAGGTGCACGAGGACATGTAAAACCCTAAGTGTGGGGGAATGTCAAGGCTCCAAAATTGCCTTATTTTTGATAGTTTAATTCTTATATTTCACTCATTTTACCACTTATCTTCATATAACTATACCTTCATTTTGAGATAAAAGCCATCAAAGCCATACAACTATGATAATAATATAAAATTCCATTAAATGTCTCAAATCTATATGTTTTTCTTTATGAAATGTATTTGATTAGACATAAGCTACCGAATATTGCATATTTTGTATCTCCACTAACATTTTGTAGCTAATTCGATAGTTCTGTAGGATTCCATATGCTATAAATCACCCGAATCATATCAAAAGTTTCTAAAGGTTGTTGATATCATGATCCACCTATCAGTGATAGGTGGAAGTCAATAGATCAATCACAATGTTAAAGTAAAACTCTCGGTCAAAGAAATGAATAACACACCTTTAAAAGGAATAATATCAAGCGAGTAATATTCATACCAAGTGAGCTAGATTTACGAATGAGATCTATTGATTCTAAGAAGGAACCATGGATCAAAGATTGATTATGTGTTCATTTAATTACTCACTACTTTGATAGACAAATGAAGTGGATCGTGGGTTTTCAGGATTGGCTCAAGTGATAGCCGTATTCATGGTTAAAGTTACTAGGATGTTTTTCGATTTTGAGGGCTTCATGGCTGACTTGGGTGGAACAAAAGAGAGAATGGGCTAGGATTTTGGATTTTCAAAGCAAATGAGATTATTAGAAGAAAAATAATGCTAAAAAATGGCCGATTTTGTAATCCAGTTATGGTTAGTGTTTGCCATATGTTCTTTCAACCGTGTTTTGAAGGGGCGACTAGTTTGGCCTATGTAAGATTTACCACATGAGCAGGGGATCTCATAGACTCCAAGCTGATAAAGGTAATGCATCTGTGGTCATGAAATCCTTTGATTACCATCGTAAGATGATAGATCTTCTTTCCTCCTACTCCTTCCTTCCCTTAAGTAAAACCCCCTACAATCCATTTCTATCAAAGTCACCAAGGCCATAAAATCCTCTTCCCTTGACCCTGCCACCCAAAAGAACCTCATCCCCCTTAACCCCATTACCCCCAGAATTTATAGTCAACCTAAAATTCATAAACTTGATATTCCAAGCCTATCGTTAGTGCTATAGGAGGCCCCACCAATGCCCTCTCCAAATACCTTGCCAAGAAGCTCCACCCTCATTATGGTCTTTCTTCCTCCTTCATCAAAGACTCCGTTGATTTCATCAAACACAACCATACCTTGAAGCTTGATAAAAATGACATCATGGTTAGCTTTGATGTTGTTTCATTATTTACCAAGATTCCTGTCCTTGAAGTCATTGACCTGATTTACAAGCTTGTTGATCCTAACACCCTATACCTTTTCAAATTCTGTCTTTCCACCACCTTATTCACCTATGATGGGGTTTTCTATGAGAAAACTAGGGGCATGTCTATGGGCTCATTTATTTCCCCTATTGTCGCTAACATTTTCATGGAATAATTTGAAACCAAAGCCCTTGAAACCTTCCACCTCAAGCCAAAATTTTGGTAGTGTTTCTTTGATGACACTTTCGTCATATGGTCCCATGGTATTCCAACTCTCCGAAAATTCCTCTCTCATCTCAATAGCATATCTCCACACATCCAGTTCACTATGGAACTTGAAGAGAACTAATCCCTCCTTTTTCTTGACGTCCTTATCTCTCACCTCTCTTATGGATCCCTTTCCCACCAGGTCTATCGAAAAAATATGCATACAAACATGTACCTTCATGCTAGCTCCCACCATCATCCAGCTCATAAAGCAGTTGTCCTCAAAACCCTTGTCTCCCAGGCTCTTCATATTTCCTCCTCCCAATACCTTCCTAAAGAAAATCCCCATCTCACCAAAGCCCTTAAATCTAATGGATAATCTTCCTCCCATATTAATAAGGCTTTCCATTCTTGCATTCACCCCAGGCCTAAAACCAAGCCCTCTTCCCCTCCCTTAGATAAATTAACCCTTCCTCCATTCAAGGGGTTACCGATAATATTTCATGAATCCTTTATAGAAAGAACATTAAAACATTCTTTAAGCCCCAAAGAACTCTCAGCCAACTCTTAAAAACAACCAAGGACAATATTGATCCTACGTTTCGACCCGGAGTCTATGAGATCCCCTGCTCCCGTGGTAAATATTACATAAGACAAACTAGCTGCCCCTTCAAAACCCGATTGAAAGAACATATGGTGGAGACTAACTAGAAACATATTAAAAAATTGGCCATTGCTGAGAATTATTTTTCTTCCAAGCATCTCATATGCTTTGAAAAATCCAAAATCCTAGCCCATGCTCCTTTTCATTCCACCCAAGTCATCCCTGAAGCCCTAAAAATCGAAAAACATCCTAATAAATTTAACCGTGAAGATGGTTATCACTTGATCCAATCCTGGAAACCCGCAATCCACTTCCTAACTTTTAAATTCCCTTCCTCCAATCAAAATTATGTCCCTCCCTAACCCAATTTAATATTAAATTATCGACCTCCTCATTCTCCTTTCTTTAATTTTTCTTCTATCTAATCAACAAATTTTATCCTATTTTAGAAATTATATCTTATTCCACTTATCAATAATTTCGAATTTAATTACTTTTTATTAATATTCCTAATTTTTTTTTAAATTTAACTATCATCTTTTACCTTGATCACTAATCCCTAATTCTTCTTATTTGGTGTTAGTTTTCCAATTATTTAAATTAAATATCTCAACCCCACCTGTTATTGTATCTCTAAATTAAATTTTATTCAAATTAATAAATTTAAACCTTATATCTATCTTTCTATTCATTTTAATTTAACTTTTAACTTTCGCCTTTATGAATATTCCCAATAAATCTACTTTCTTCACATATGGAATTTGTTATTTATATCAAATTTAATAATAAAAATTCTTACCCCCTCCAATCCTCTAATCAAATAATTTATCCTATTGGAGATATTAAATCTTATTATTCATTTTATCTATCTTAAATTTAACTCTTATGTTTGTGATTAAGCCCAATAATCCTAATTTATTCACATAGGTATTTAGGCTTTTTATCCAATTAATTATTCATTCTTCTCTAAACAAATCCTGATAATCCTAATTTCTTCATACATGGAATTATCCATTTAATTATTCATTTTATCATCCTACTCTTACAGCCAGATTATGATTTCTTTAACCTTGTTTTGACTTCCCTTAAACTACCTCTGATTTATTATATTAATTAACATAAAATTCCGTAATAGATATCTCTTTTTAAGGAATTAGTTATATAAAAATTATAATTAATTCCAATTCCAATTTAATTTATTTTCCTCTCTAACGACTATTTTTGGTTTCCTTCCCATCTTCATTGAAATTCTTAACCTGAAACTTTCCTATTTAAACCGTCAAGGTCTGTTCTCCTCCTACCAGTGGCTAAGATTTCTCCTCCTAAATATGGGTGAAATTTTCACCCGAAACATTGGGCTCTTCAATCATTCTACATATGATTCGAGAAATTCTCAACTACATTATGTATCTGACTATGGAAACATTCGTGTCATGATTTTCAGGTACTTGTTTTTGTCTTCCATTCATAGGTCAAGCACTTGAGTAAAATTGAAAAACAACCAAAAATATTTATTTTCTTCTTGATTTGATTAGAATTATTTAGTGATAATTATTAGTCATGCATGGTTCTAATCTGGAATGCACACATTAGTAATCTCAACTTGCTTTGATAAATCCAATCTCATTTCAGTAATTTTCTTATTGTTCTAGAATAGAATTCCTTTATCTTTCACAGTATAAAGTTCGTTACTTTCTTAGAAATATAATTTTTCCTACTTTCCTAGTGTTATCTCTAAATTGGTACTAATGGGCTTCTCCACCAAACAACTTAGAGTAACTCTTTCAAACTAGCTTTTGATTGAGGATTACCCTCTTTAGCCTGAGAGGGCTCTCTCAACTTAGCTTATGAGTTGTTCAATTAGGATTCAATTAGATGACTAACTCTATGATATGGAATTTAATGTGTTTTATTGCAGGTGAAATATGAGTAGGGTTCACTACCATTGGGCTTATGGAGTCAATGTGAGGAAATCCAATGAAAATGGCTCTCCTTATGGTAGCTGAGGCTTATAATGTTTCAATGAAAGGAAAATACAAACATAGAAGATATTAAATAGCTGAATATTCAAAGGAAGTCAGAGCATGAAGAACATGAATTCTAAGTATTTCAACCTCAAGATATTGGAAAAAAAACTATTAAGGGACATAAGACATAAGCTCATTGAAACATTCAAAGAATCTCAAGTGAAGAAGAAAACACAGTCACTGTATATTACTGATGATGAAAAATTTACAATAGTGATAGTGTCAAAATAACATTCTCCAACCCTTTCTCTTTCGAAGTTATACCTATTAATAGGCTTTTTTTCATTGCATTAGATCTTCCCATATGGACGGATCATCGAACCATCAACTTTGATACCTATCTTAACCATCAACTTTGATACCTATCTGAACCATAAACTATATTCCTAGAACTGAAACAAACACATAATAACTTTAGACTTACAAGCCTATTAGGACTCTACCATCCATTTATTACATTCACTTATCTATAGAATTGGATAATTACATCGATGATAACCAAGTGCTCAAGTGGCACTAACCATAACCTAGACATAAATATACCCACTAGATTTAGGAACTGATCACCCTACTTTTAAGGAGAAGATAACCATGACATTAAATCACTGTCTTTATGGTGAGATGGAAAAATGACATCTTTGTTAAGGAGAAAATCCCTGTTGGAGTGTCCCACTGATAACTTTTAATGCCTCCACGTGGTTGGTGGACCTTCAATACACTTTCAAAAAAAAAAAATACAACAAAAAGCTCCTCGCTGCAAAAACATAGTGAAATATGCAGTTTCGTAGTGTAGTTTGGTAGCAAATCCATTTCAGCCATTTAGGTCAAGCTTTAGCCTCCAATTTTGATTGGTATATTTTTTTTAGATAAAATAAGCTAAATACAACTCTTATCCTCCTTTGATTTCCAGCCAAATTGAGTTTTTTTTCAAAAATTAACCTACTGGGATTTTGTAGCGAAATATGGCCTTCAAGCATGTGCTTCACTGTGAAATTGCTTAATTCGCAGAAAAACATAGAATTTCCCTTTCTCCTCACAATTTTACTTTCAGAACTGGAAATGATGCTCCTTTAATGTTGCAAAATTGTCAAAAATATTTATACCAACTCTTCAAACTTTGGGAACTGTATCTTTGGCAATAGAAGGCTACATCTCACTTATCACTTTGATTTTCAACCCTCTTTTATTCAATTCTTCATGAATCATTTCCATTTTATCCTCTAATTCTTTAAATTTTCCCTTGAGATTCTTCCTTTTAGACTGTAACCACATGTTTCTCTTTCTGGTGTGTTTCATTACTCTCCACAAAGGAAGTGTTCTTTTGAACAATTTTTTGGAATTTGTTAGTGATTTATCATATTGGTTTAGCTGATAATTTACTTTTTATTCAAAATATTCCATTAAATTTATGTCTAACTTGGACTCATGTAGTTCTAATTTGACTTCAATGACCTCTTGTCTAGCCTCTCTTAACTTTTCTTGAAATACCTGCACTTCAGTCTTTTCCACCATCTTCTATTTTCCTTTCCTTTGCACAAAAAAATATTCCATTGTTGGAGGCAAGTCTATGATGTCTTCTGTGATAGGATGCTTTCCTTTGTCAACATATTTTTCCTTATTGTTTTCAATGACACCCTTTCCAAGTTGTAGCCTAGTAACTAGTTTCCTTGGCTGGAATATGAAACCTGCATCTTCTCCTGCAAAATCTAAATTTTTAACAGTTCCTTTCTGTTTATTATTTTTGTCACCTTCAATGTCTTTAGCCCTGATAATTGGAGTCTCTTCAATATCTATTTCTTGGAGGATGTCTTCAAGATTTCCCTTTCCAATGGTTTGACTTCTAGTTATCCTCTTGCTACCATGCTTACTAATATTCTATTTGTTGTTTGTAGGTGAAGGCTATGGGATATATGCCTCTGGTATTGGTTCTATTTCAACATCCATTGACTCGCAGATAGGCTCTACGTATTCTTCTTTTACACCTTCTATCACAGGTTGAGATGAGGTAGTTTTGGTCTTTGAATTATTCTTAGGTGTTACCGAGTCAACTTCATACCCACTGAGGAAAAGGAAATATGCCCAATCTCTGTTTAATTTCTTCAATTCTTACATCACTAAGAGTTTAATCAAACCATGGTGAAAGAAAGATGTCTCACTGCCTTCAACCCTATCTTGAACCTTATCAGACATCTTCCCTAAGCTCCTAAAAAAAAGAAAGGAAGATCAAGGGGTTGCTTACTAGTGAAATGTGAAAGGAGCCTGAAATAGTACAGGTAAACCATATGAAATCTCCCCTCACAAGCAAATTACTGTTGGATCAAAAAAAATTGTTCAGAATAATTTTCCTTCATATAAATCCTTCTAATCCCGGATGCCATGTCAGCTCCAATGTGTTCTGGTTTGAAAAATTCCTCAGAGCTCTTCATTTTGAATTTAGTGGCTTTGAACCACTCTTCACTCTCTCTTGGTATCTCTGTGGCCTGAGAAATGGTATCAGGTTACACTGTAAAATTTAGAAACCCCACCTTTGAGGCTATATCTGTAAAGTTCACTACAAAATCCTTTGATATTTGAGCTTGAAATCCTTTAATCTTTCGATAGAATTTCAAACATTTGAAATTTCTGAATGCATCCATGAAATAAGGGTCATTATTTAATAATTTTAGTTCCATGGGCTTGTATCTCACACAAGAGCCTCCCTTGTTCACCTTCTTAGTTATAGCCGTTCTCCTATAACAATGCTTCCTCCCTAACTGTGACACCTGCAGAGAAAAACACTACACAACAAGTTGCTTTCAGTGGGAGTCAGCTCTTCAAAGATTATACTTGACTACTCCATGCAAGGCTTTAAACAAAAAATGACAGAGAGATGTTTTGAGATGAATTAAAAAATGCAATTTGAAAGTTGGGAGAATGATGCCAAATGTGGGAATAAAAGGTATTGATGAAGTTAATCACGATCTTTCATGCTTGGGCGATCATGATAACTAATTGGGTGACCTCACCTTTACCCCTGATCATCAGAATTTTGACAACTCATTGACCTCTATTTTTTTGCAGAAAAACACGATTCCACAACGAAGACAATTATTAACCTAGCATATTCGCTATGAAATTTCCAAGTAATTCCGTAGCGAAATATTCAATTCTGTAGTTGCATTCGCTACCAAACAATGAAAAAACAGACAAGTGACATTTGTTTGATTTGAGACCATGCATGTGAAACCTAAGTGGAATTCGGTGGAATTAACTGACATGACATTAATAATGGGGGGTTTTAGACTTAGGTAAGGTTTATTTCATGAAATTTTTCGTCAATTTCATGAACCAACCTATTTAGACAAAATGAAACCTAGGCGAGTGAGGTGAGTAACCCTCTCAATTTTTTTTTGAAAATTTATGTGTGATACCACCTAGTAATATAATTTACTACTTTCCAAGAATTAAACTTTATTTCTATTTACACTATAGTTTCCAATTGAATTCTCATAAAGTACAGTTTATGATTTCCATAGCATAAATTGGTTTTACAGTTCATTAGACTACAATTTAGCAAGAGAAATTTAAATGGCATAACCAATTTATATGTTGAAGTTAGATTTGTATGTGCAAATGGAATCACCAAAAACTCATAATGACCTTCATTTTCTTTAAATGATGCTTGGGGAATATCACCTTACCTTATTATGATTTAATGATATCTAGAATGGAGATCCATCTTAGTAAAGGTAAATTATCTATGCAATTAAACTAATAATTCAATAGTGATAGGAATAGGAAATTTGTCTTTAATTGTCATTTTGTTGAGCTATTTCTAATCTAGAAACATAAGCCATGAAATATGATTTTTGATAACAATCACTATTAATGAAGAGAAATCACTCTGGCTAGGTTAAATGATGCTAGACTCTAACATTTCGTAAACCATGTGATCAATCTCACCCTTTTGGGAATATGGATACCGGTAAGGCCTAATGTTAAGTGGTACACTACTAGGTTAGAAATGAATAACATGGTCATGATCTCAAGCATTGGAAATACCCTTAGGCATCTCTACAAATAACTTGGAATGATGTTTTATAACTTTTTAGTGATCCATTGGAGAAAAGGATATATATATTTAAACATTTAATGAACACAATTATGCAATTACACCTTTTTTTCAATTTAAAAATAAATAAGCTCATGCTATTAGAGCTTATCACTTTACTAGGTTTCCCTTGGATACCTCTAAGCCTAATTTCCATTCCTTTTGAGGAAAATATTTTGAAAATATATCGAAAATTAAGGGCCATTAATCCAAGTGATTGTAACCATTGTACCCCTAAAATAAAAATTACACTTACCCTTTAGATTAATAAAATGGGATTATCCAACAAATACTCCTCCATATTCACTTAATAATATGACACTTCCCTGAATTTGTTTTACTTGCATTTGCAATCATTATTTGAAATTTTGGTGTTAAATACAAATAAATTAATATTTTTTGTTAATTTGTAATTGATGAAGCTATTAGCACTTGAATCAATTAATAATTACATTTTTTTTTATATATCCTTCTATCTTGATGGTTTTTGGAGTACTAACACCAACTAATGAATATAAGATATTGTTAGATTAATATCTTCTTGATCTAGATATTGTGATGGTTCCTCTCATTGATATTCTTCATCTTTATGATCCATGTATAATACTTTATTCTCATTGTATTTAAGTCCCTTATTTTACTTGTCATCATAATTTAAGCATTGTACCTTTTCTTTTCGTTCATCCATTTTCTGAAGTGTCAACATTGTCAATTTAGGAGAGGAACATGATTTTATTTATAGTTATTAGTGGTCCTTTTCCGGTGCCCATATTTTTACTTCAACTTTTATGGCTAGACTGGAATCATGCTCTAGAGATATAGGTTGAAAGAGACACACCTCGCGTTGGATGATTTCCTTTAAATTTACCATAAATAGGTCTAAAACATTATCCTCTAAAATACTCTTTACCATGAGACAGAAATTTTAAAATTCCTAATCGTGATCTGTAATTTAAAATTTTTTGTGAAATATTTACTAAGTGAATAAATAATGTATTATTCTTAATATCCCAATAATGTGTTAATCAATTCCTTCTAAAATTGGACCAAGATATAACAAAATCCTTTTTCCTCTTTCAAATCGATTTAGAAGATAGATATTGATCATGTTCTAAAAACATGGCTTCAATATTTATCTTTTGTAAGTCTTCCACTTGGTGTAGATCATATTATTTCTCCAACTAGAATATCCATGTTATTGGATCATTACTATCAAAATTCCTTATATTTCTCTTCAGAATGTAGTAGTTCCTTAGTGTTGACTTGAAGGAGCGATGATGAGGATCTTGGAGTAAAAAATAATAATTATGTTTTTTTGATTCAATATTTGTGCTCTCCAATTGTTGTAAAATATTTCCCATGGGTGATTGATATACAACACAAAATTTCTCTTTATTTTCATGATTTCCTTGGATTTTAATATCCCTTTTAGGAAGAATCTCCAAGAGATGTTTTTCCATGGTACTCATGGATTGTTGTATTTATTACTTGTTTCCATTCATCTTTTTTTCCACTTCATCCATAATTTTCCTTTTAATATTTTCTTGAAAGAATGAAAAAGCCATATTTTTCAATGAAATATCATCCATTTCATTGAATTTCCTCTGCAATTGTGAGAACCTAAATTCTAGGTCTTCAATTTCTTCATGAGTCTTGGATGATACTTCATGAGGTTTAATTGGTGTATTAGCATTTCTTTTAGGCCTGTTGGAAATTAATAATCTTACTCCTTTTTATCACAAATTTTAGTCACAAAAACAGTGATCTTCTAATCAATAGATATGTCACTTGTAATTTACATACATTTAAAACCTTAATTAGGAGAATATCTAAATGGATGAAATTTTTCTTCACATATCTCTCATATTTGTGCCCCTTTGACTCCATTATTTTGTTTTATAATACCTTGATATGTCTTCTCTAAAATTACATAGGTCTAACCATACTTTGATGTTCCAAGTGAGAGTTATTGTAACCTTAACAAAGCTTGTTTATTTTTGGCCTCTTCCTAAGAGAAAAGTTGTATAGTGTATTAGGTTTCCATTTACTCAAATATAAGCTTGAAATTTTAACCTAAGATACTTCAATATATCTCCTTATATCTTTAAAAGTTTTATAGTTTAAGACATCATATAAAAAACATTATAGGAAAAAATTCAAGATCAATTGTTTGAAACTATTTTCAGGACCCTTCACAATCCTTAACTACCAATATAGGGTATAAATCTAAAAAAATAACAACCAATAGTCTAATTTTTTTACCAGATGGGAGATAAATGCCAAAAATAGCTCCAAAAATAGAAGAAAAGAGAGATCAATGCCTTAGAAATAAACCACTTCGAGGGGGAAACCTCCTTTACATTACATAAATGAAAATTTTTTGCATGATTCAAATGAAGAAACCTCCTTTCTATATATATGAGTCCATGAGGTCACAATATAATCCTATCCGACCTAACATAATAATGTAAGGGCATAATATGGGGGTTGCAGGGGTACAACAATAACAATAAGGGGGCTACAGTAGCAACAATAAGGGACTACACTAGTAATATAGGGACTTACCATGCTCCTCTCCTTGAAAAAAGTGTTGTCCTTCTATATAAAATTATCATCCTCCCATGTAGAATCTTCTGTGGGTAAGTTCTTCCACTTGCTGAGATACTCTGAAATTGATCAATTTCGTAGTTGTCGAGTTCTTGTTTCCGTGACTGCTTCAGGTTTCAATATGATTTTTCCTTCCTCATCAAGTTCCGGCGATATTGTTTAAACTGGAATTTTTTCACCTATAACCTTACTTAAGCATGGAACCTGGAAAATTGGATGCACTCTCGAGGAACCAAGAAGCTCCAATTTGTATGCCATAGTACTAATCTTTTGCAACACCTTGTAAGGACCATAGTACTTTGGCGATGATTTATTATCCTTCCTAGCTTGCTTGAGGGGAATGTTTTTGTATGGTTGTAGATGTAAAAATACCCAGAATCCTACATCAAAACTTCTCTCACTGCGATGTTGACCTTCCTGTTGTTTCATATGATTTTGTGCCAAATTTAGGTTATTCTTTAAGAGTTGGAGAACTTGTTGTTGATGCACAATGTGATCTTCCACTGCTTGAACCTTATAATTTTCTCTTAAATATGATGTGATGGACGGTGGATGATATCGATAAAGTGGCATAAATGGGGTCATTTTTGTTGTAGTATGGAAGGAAGTGTTATACCACCATTCAGATAGAGGTAACCACTTGACCCATTGTGTTTGTTTATCAGATACAAAAAAACGAAGATATCCTTCCAAACATTTGTTCACTATCTCATTTTGACCATCGGATTGAGGATGATAAGATGAGCTATGAGCTAGTTGAGTACCCAAACAAGAAAATAATTCCATCCAAAATTTTCCAGTAAAAATGGGATCTCTGACGCTTACAATAATCTTTGGGTTTCCATGTAGATTTTGAATTGTTTCCATAAATGCATTAGCAACTGTACTTGATTTAAATGGATGAGATAATGCATAAAAGTGTGCATACTTGGTAAGTCTATCAACTAACACCATGACGACACTCTTTCCTTCGGACATAGGTAAACCTATGATAAAATCCATGGAAATCTCCTCCCAATGTTTACTTGGAATGAATAAATCTTGTAGAAGACTCGTCATCTTAATTACCTCAACTTTATTTTGCTCGCAAGCCAAACATTCTGCCATAAACTTTTGAGTATCATATTTAAGGCCATCCCAAAAAAAATCTTTCTTTACCCTGTGGTAAGTTTTTAAAAATCCTGAGTGTTCTGCTAAAGGAGAAGTGTGAAATAGGGAATAATTTTTCCAACTAAATGTATCAAATGTAATAGGATCTTGTTGAAACTTTTGAATGAGTGTCCACAATTCTTCATCCTTCTTCCATTCATCCCTTGCTTCGGTTATCCAATCTAGTTGGATAATAGAAATGGCACAAAGCAATGCTTCTTCTTATTCATCCTTTCTTGGTAGTGCATATACAACAACATTTAGCCTATGTTTTCTGTATATGATTTCAAAGTCATAACCCAACATATTTGTAACCCATTTTTGCTGCTCTTCTGAAGATAGTCTTTGTTCCAAAAATTTTTTAAGACTTTCAAGGTCAGTTTTTACCTTGAACTGTCTTCCCATTAGGTAAGGTCGCCATTTCTTTAGTGCATGTATTGCCAAAATTTCCTTCTCATAAATATATTTATTTAAATACTTTCCTTTGATTGGACGACTTTCAAAAGAAATGGGTCCTCCTTCTTGCATTAAAACGTCACCAATTCCATTTCCCGAGGCATCACATTCCACAATAAAGATTTTTGGGAAGTTTGGCATAGTTAAGACCAGTGCTAGGCACATTTCCTCTTTAAGATGTTCAAAGGCATTATTTTCTTCAGTAGTCCATGAAAATGCATCTTTCTTCAATAATGTTGTTAGAGGTGCTGCCATTCTTCCATAATTATAAACAAACTTGTGATAATACCCTATTAACCCGAGAAATCCTCGCAACTGCTTTATGGTTGTGGGAAGTTTCCATTCTTTAATGGATTTAATTTTTTTAGGGTCTACCTTAACACCCTCGTGAGATATAGTACGATCCAAATATTCCACCTCTTGTACTCCAAAGAAACATTTGGAGGTTTTTGCATATAATTAGTTCTCCTCCAATAGTTTGAGCACCTTGTCAACATGTTCAACATGCTCCTTCCAAGACATACTGTAGATTAATATATCATAAAAAAATACTAACAAAAATTTTCTAAAGAAGGGTTTGAAAATGGAATTCATGAACCCTTGAAATGTAGAAACTGCATTGGTAAGGCCAAAAGGCATGACAAAAAATTCATAATGACCCTCATGAGGTCAAATTGTTGTTTTCAGAATATCTTCAGTCTTCATTCTAATTTGATGATATCTTGATCAAAGATCCAACTTGGTAAAGTAAATTTCTCCATGTAATTCATCCAATAATTCATCAATCACAAGAATGGGAATTTTATATTTAATAGTGAGCTTATTGAGCTCCCTATAGTCTAGACACATGCACCATAATCCATCCTTCCTTTGCACCTATACTACTGGAGTAGAGAAATAACTTTGACTAGGATGAATTTTACCAACCTCTAACATTTCTGCAATCATACGTTCAATTTTGTTGTTTTGGACATAGGGATATATGTAAGGCCTAATGTTCGGAGGAACACTTACTGGAATGAAATGAATAACATGATCATGATCACGAATAGGTGGGAGTCCTTTGGGAGTTTCAAACACCTTGGAATGATTGTCCAAGACTTTTTGGAGATCTGGAGAAATAAATTATTTTGATGTTGGAACTTCTAGTGAGCATAATTGTGCAATTATGCCTTGTTGTTATTTATTTAGAAGCATTGTCATGAAATTAGAGCTTATTATCTTTCCCGACTTCCTTGAGATTCCCCATAGTTCAACTTCCTTTTCTTCTGAAAAAAAATTTCAGGAAAAGTTCTTGAAAATTAAAAGCTACCATACCCAAAGATTGTAACCATTTTACTCCTAGTACAACATCAACACCTCCCATTGGAATGGAAAGCATTGGAATATTCAATACATATTCCCCCATGGTTAGCTTGATATTATGGCATTTTCCAAAGCAATTTATAGTTCTTCCATTTTCAACCATCACTTGACATTCTGGTGCTAGGTATAGGAAGCAATTCAATTCCTTGACTACCTTACAATGAATAAAATTATGGGTAATACCCAAATCAATCAATGATATTACCTTTTTATTCTTGATATGTCCTTCTATCTTGAGAGTTGGAGGAGTGGTAATTCCTCCTAATGCACTACACGATATGGTCAGAATCATTTATTATTTCTCTTCGGTTGGTTCCCAGTGTATATCCTCTTCTTTTGAACTTTCTTGTTCATTTTATTCCTCCTCTTCACAATATATGTAAAATAATTTATTCTCAAAAAACTTATGACCTTTAGTGTATTTTATATCACAACTGTAGAAAATCCCTTTTTCTATTTTTCTTCCAATTTTTGTGGTGTAAAATTTCTAGGTTGTGGAAGTCTAGGAGTAGAAACACTTCCATATTTATAGATGTGAGTGGTAGGCTTCCTTATTTCCATAATTTTACATTCAGATTTTCTTTCCAACCTGAATGCCTTCTCCAATGAATCAGGTTCACAAAGGCGAACCTCATGTTGGATGTTATCCTTTAAATTCCCTATGAAGACATCAATCCTGTGTTCCTCTAGAATATCAATTACCCTTATATTAAATTTTTGCACGTCCTCAATTTTCTCCACCACTAAACCCTTTTGTTTGAGATTTATCAATTGGCTAAAGGTGTTTCTCTTTGTATCCTCATAATGTGCCATGATTTCCTTCATAAAAATTTACCAAGTGACAATATTTTTACAGTAGAAAATCAATCGATACCATACAAATATATTTTTTTCTAAATATAAAGTTCCAATGCGTACATTTTGTGTTTTTTTCACATTATTGAGAGCAAAATATTGCTCCAAATGTAGTATCCATGTTACGGGATCCTTGCCATCAAAATTCCTCATATCGATCTTTGGAATATGGTGGGTCTTACCTCCAACATTTGATTTTATTCTACTATCTTTTCACCATTAGGAATCATTTCTTGTATCAACTTTTTCAAACCTTCCTTCAAACCTTCCATGTCTTCTTTTAGATCATTCTTCATGTCTTCCATGTTGTCTTTTATTTTTTCATCAATCTTAGCTTCCATGTCATCCATCTTAGCTTCCATGCCATCGATCTTAGCTTCCATGCTATTATTCATACCATCCATTCCTTTCTTCAAACCATCCATTTTAGCTTCCATGCCTTTCTTCAAAACTTCCATTTCATTTTTTGTTTCTCATTGTGAGAGAGAAATTTGGTGCACTTGCTAATGTAATTTTGATATATCATGTTGCATTTCTTCATATTCATGAGTCATAGTAGAGTATTCTGAGGGCTTAATGGGTGTCAAATTATTTTTAATGGGAATTTTAGAACTCGATACTCATATCTATGCTTCAATACGCCCTTGGAATCCCTTCAAAGTGATTTTTCAAACAAGACTTATGCAATTTCAAAAAAATATACACCTATTTCTTGCTTTTGAGGAGCTCAATATTGAAACTGAATTATCTCTGTGATTTAAGATATTCAATATCTGAAATTAGGTCCTTTAGTATCCCTATGAATCTTCTTTCGAATGCCATAGGTCTAACTTGATTTGGATGCTTCAAGACAAAGTTATGCACAATCTCCCATAATGACCTAATTATAGAATAGTTCAATAGAGTGAACTTGTACGTCATGCCACATGTCATTGTTTGGTCCTTAGGCTCTACAATTGGTCTACATGAAACTACAATCCATTTGATTTCAACTGATTTTTACAGAATTCCAATCCGATGCTCAGAGACAAAGTTATGGTGATTTTCCTAAGGTCTCCTCTTTTAGATGAAATTCAGGAGCCTGCAAAAACCCTAACTTCCGTAGATCATATCTCTGAAAATGTTGCGAACCAATATTTGAAATTTTTACATGAATTTCCTTCAGATTTCTTCTTCATGTGATAAAAATTTGAACTTCTGAAACGTCGTAGAAACAAATTTATAGTGAAAATTCCATGATGACCTGTTTGGAGCAGAGAAACCCTAGAATCCAAAGCTATGATACCAAATGTTATGAAACCAGCGCCAAAAATAGAAGAATAGAGAGATCAACACGTTATAAATAAGCCATTTCGAGGGGGAAGCCTCCTTTCCATTACATAAATTAACAATTCTGGATGATTCAAATGACAAAACCTCCTTTCTATATATAGGAGCCCATGGGGTCACAATATAATCCTAGCCGACCTAAAAATAATAATGTAAGGGCACAGTCATAACAATATGGAGGTTACAGGGGTAAAAAAATACCAATAAGGGGGCTACACTAACAATAATAAGGGATTACACTAGTAATATAGGGACTTAACATTTGTCAAGGAGTTGTAGTTGGCGAGGAAGAGTTTTGTAGCTAACAAAAATGACAAATGAAAGAGAAGAAAAGGAAAATCTAACTATCCTAATCCTAAACAACAAATTATTTACAAAGAATCAAACTAATTAGTTCTATAAGGTTTTGGCCTTAAAGAATTGTATAGTCTCATCTACATCTAATTATACATTAAATAAAATAAATTGAAAAGAGTTACCTTTATGTAAGGACAACTACAAAAAATATAGCCTTCCTATTAATGAATCACATATTCTAACATAAAAATGATTATTTAAATGAGGTAATGAACCTTTAAATATTAGTTGTTGTTATGTGATTTAATAGTTGCATTGAATATTCATGTTATAACATATAAACCTTAATCAATCATATATAAATATGTGATTAGATTATATTGTGTAAGATTTCATAAACAACAATTAAACATTGTTAAAACCAACACATTGATTGACCTTAATAGATTTTGAAATCACAGCTTTCAAGTTGCATGAAAAATGACTTTACCACTAGACCACATATACAACTTCTGTAATTAACCATTTTATTTTGTAGTTTATTTGTTGCATATATATTTATTTTATGAAATTAGAAATATAACCAATTATACAAGATATGTAATTAAACATTCATTGAATAAGACTTCTTTTAACAACTATTAAACGCTAAACATGTTGTAGCGAATTAACGCTTATTAAAAAATAAACAAAACAAGTTAAAAAGAATTAAATAAAAAAATCATAAAGACTAACTAAAGTACATGTTAAACAAACATGAATTTAGAATATTAATTCACATATTATTTACAGGGTTAGGTTTAGTATGCAAAAGAATAAAAAAAGGTGAAAAGCGTAAAAAATTACATAACATGGAAAGAAAAGCACACATATTACAAAGGTTTATGACAATAAAATAAGAAGTTAAAAAATTTATCGAAAGGATACTTAAGTTGAACTTTGAAAATTATTGAGAAAACGAAACCCCAAATTCCAAAAACCATTGGAGGGAGATTTGACTAGGAAGGATTTTTTATTTTTTATTTTTTGCATTTTCTCATCTAGGTACATTTATGTAGGGTGGGATATGCATGAAAATGGGAAGGTGATGCACAATCATATTAAAGTTTTGAGTAGTGACCAAGAATATCACATCATGCACAACACTCACAAGGTTAATACGAACTTAATGATATAACAAAGAAGAAAATGAAATGATAGATCTTAACCTTTGCCCAAATATAAACCAGTGTTGCTATGCATTCAAATTCCAGGTGAAAATTTAAAGAGGATATTTGCAAACTGAGAATGACATCACACAACAAAATGTTAGTTGGATGAAGAAGGAAACTAAGAATAAAAGAAATAAAACCTTACTACTAGTTTTCCTCACTCACAATGGAAAGCATGTGCTTATGCAAAAGAGGCAATCCCTTGTTCAATGTTGTTTGTTTCTTCTTATAGATCTCCTCAGGTTGATTTATGGCTTTCATATTCTTCAATTGGCCGTCGATGAAATTTTGGTTGTTGTAACCATTTTTTTCATTTAGAAACTACTCAAAAATTATTTTAATTTTCACTTGTGTCAGGCTCATAACTCAATGTAATTGTTTAATACATATTTATAGGATTCAAATTTAACTTTATTTGATTCCTCGTTATTACAAAAAATATGTATATGAATATAAAAACCCCTAGTTGATTTACTGTGTAAATAAAAAAATAAGACAAAGGTCATGAGACACATTTTCCAAATTGAATGTTGGGTAAAACAGAGTGATTTGTATAACTAGTGATTGATTAATGGCTATGGAAATTGGTAAAGGAACTGGCAAGGAAAAGTCGCATTGATTGGCATTTATTTATGAAAATAAAGGAAAATAGGAGAAAAGGGAGATGAAAGTTCACAAATTTTCATCAGAGAAAAATTAAATAAAAAATGAAGGAAAATTAAGCAAATAGAGGCCTCAATGGTAAACATGATTTTGAGGATAAGATCACAACCTTTTTTCATTTTTAGCTTGAACCTCTCTCTCTCTATCATACTCCTGTAAAATTATATTTTTCTTGGATCACTTGGGCATACAATGGAATTGGAGAAAGAAGGTAAAGGAAAGTGAGAAAGCACAAGGGAGCAAGTGGATCAATAACTACAACTGGATTAATTTGCAAGTAACATGTTGCATATGTGATTCCATTTCTTATTCATCAATGCATAATATATGCAAGTGATTACCTGATTATGGTTTTCATTGATATGGAGGATTTCCTGGATCGATAATGGTTTTAGTCTAGCCTTGCTATTTCCTAGATAGCCATGGTGTTGTGGTCTTTTCCACTTGTTTATTTTCTAATTAGTGCTTGTAATTCATTACGGTGGGTTGGAGAAAATGCACTAGAAGCCCTAAAAAAACTTGGGTTGAGTTACTAGTCCTAGATCGCAGGCTGGACAAATTTTTTAAGCCCTTGATGGGTTGAGCTACAAGTCATGGAGCCAGATTGGACAAACACTTTAGAGCCTTGGAATGTTGTGGGTTGATTTAGTAGTTCCTGGAGCCTTGGAAATCTTGGGTAGAGACTAATATGGTTGGTGTTTGTGATGTATGACTTTGAGGTGGAATGAATGGTTTAGGGTTGTGGTGGTTTGGCCTCTAGAAGCCCTAGTTTTCTTGTGTTTAGTTTATTCCATGAGATCCCACATTCACGTTTGGAATATGGTGCAGTTTGATTGGCTGAAACATACATTTTTTCATCCCAATCCATGGTCAGGTGGTATGTGGAATTCCCCAAATTTGTTGGCATTTTCATATGTTAATGAGAGATATTATTCTATTAATATTCATGTATTTTTTTCCGGAGTATGTTGGCAATATTATGGCTAGGTTTCCATGGTTTATATGCTGGTTATTTTCTAGTTATATGTTGTTTATATAATGTGTACCATATATGGCTCTTGTCATGAATTTTTTAGCTATTGATTAGTTGATTAATGTATGGAATCATGAGTGTTATTACAACTATGACGAAAGTGCATATGTCCTTCTCGATGATTCTCAGATTAATCTCAGACTTAGGTGATGAGATATGCATTCATGACCAGTAGCTTACATGCTTTACATGTGTTTGATGAAATTAATGTCATGTTATAGGAAATATAGGTCAAGTTATACCCTAAAATTTATATGTCTAGCATTTTTTTCATGTCATTATTTGTTCTGATAAGTTACAAGAAGTTCTGAGAAGTGGTCTAGAGGCTAACCTGGAATCTAGGCTCTCAGGGCCACATAATCCTAACTGGAAAAAGTGGATTGCAACCACATGGATGCAGTGTTGTGCATGCGGTTGGAGGCTTCCAACCACATGGAGGCCTTGTTGTGGGTGTAGTTGAGGGACAAGTGTAGATAATGACAGTTCTAACTTAGGGTTTAACCACCTGGGGTGGTTTCTTAGCCTCTGAGTGTCTTGTAGCCGCTCGTGGGATATTGTGAGTTTCCATTTTGTCATCAGTAGTTGATCCCACTTCCTTAAATGGATTTAGGAGGTCAAGCAATGTCCTAGTATCTATTCCTTTCATATTTACCTTGGGAGGGTAGTGAAAATGGGTAAATGTGAGAAGGGTAGTTACATATTTGTATCAAATATCTCAGTTTCAAACACTTGGATTGGATGGGTGAAATGTGTTTGTCATGCGTGAATTTTAGTTGTGTTCATTTTGTATGCATTATGATGGTCATTATTGCAGTTGTTTCATCATGTATAGGTTGATTATGTTGATATTGATATGAATGATATGTTGATTTCATTATCTATACATATGTTGTGCTAATCTGGATTGACTACATATATGAGATAACCTCCCCTGAACTTCACTAAGGTATGTTGATTATGTTTATATTTGGTTTATCTTACATGGTATGTTTGCAAGACGTAGAGGATAAAAGATGATAAGAAAAATGGTTTACTAGAGTTCATGTGAATCTCCCTACAGATCATATGAAAAGCATGGTGATGAGTATTCCCCTCACATAGTAAATACATTGAGAATTTTGAAAGTAGAGATTGTAATTTTTAAGCTAGATTCTGACAGGATCATTCAGTCACAGGAAAGACTTGCCGGAGCACAGGAAAAGCAAGTAGAGTTTAATGTATTTTTCTTCAGAGTCGATAATATTTATAGAGATAATGACCCCTTAGGATCAATCATGGATAGGATGAAGGTAGCAATGGGGAACATGGAAACAAGTCTCACTATGGATACAATTTTGATAGGGATGATATAGTTAGAGATGGAAGGTTCTTGGATACACTAGACATGACAAATAATGACCATGGGTTCTATTCTAGTTCTGGTTCATAGAGACACAATTTTCATCATCATCACCATCTGTATAGGAGGAGTGAGAAGAAGTATTTTCCAGAGGAATTCAAGAAATGAAAGCCTCCTACTTTCATGGAGAAATTAAGAATTCAAAAGATGTAGAAGCTTGGTTCATTAGGATGAATAATTTCTTAAAATAACAGAATTACTCAAAGAATATGAGAGACATGATAACTACTTTCAGTCTTAAAGGAAAAGTAAACATTTGGTGAGAATATGGGAAGAATGTCATAGGAATTCAGGAAGATGATTTGACTTGGAGTGAGTTCAAGAGAATTTTTAAGAAGAAGTATCTATCTGAAAGATATAATGATGATAGGACAGAGGGGTTCTATGAGATGAATATGAAATCTATGACTAATGAGGAGTATACTAGCAGATTCTTTGATTTATTGAGGTATGTGCCTTATCTGAAGGAGGAGAAAGCCAAGATTCAGAAATTTATCAATGGGTTGATAGTATCATTCAAAGACATGATTGAACTTGATGAGCCTAGATCGATGGAGGAAGTCATATGAAAGTTGAAGCACTATAATGAGAAATCAAAGTGTAATAATAAGTTTAAGTAGTATTGGAAAGTGGTGATGCTAAAAAATGACCTCTTCAACATGTAAGGGATACCACCCAGTTAGAAGCCCAACTAAGCTCTTATCAGTTTGATGTAGTGGTTCCAACTAGATCAATTGGGGAAAATTACCCTCTCTCTCTACCTGTTGGCTTATAATATATCTATTATTTACCAATAGAAATATAGAAACCAGATCTTCCCTCTTAATGCGCACGTGCAAGTAAAAAGATCCTTAATATGACTTTATGGCTCTTCCAAGCCAAAAATAAGGTCTTTCCATATGAGGGGACTTCTATAATGAAAAATTTAAATCTAAACATAGATTTACTCTAAGATGGAAGAAAAAGTAATCCTATCTCGAATTGAAAAATGATATAGCCTTCTCTGAATTGGAGAACTGATGGAGTAACTAACTAGGGGAAAATGATTTTTTATATTATTGAATTCATTATATATTATCCATTAATTTAAGTAGTCCATTAAATTAATGAAAAATAAAGAAAAATGGTAATGTATTTAAACAATAAATAGTTACTTCCCAATACATTGCTATCTCAATGAACTTATATTAATTCTATTTTTTTTTGTCCCTCAGAGATAGCTCCTACATAAATTCAATAGCCTAAAACAATTGATATGACAATAATGCTCAATATCAAAATGCCATACACTATTTAGAACAGAAAATTAAAATAAATTATAGAAACTATCGTAGAAAAGTGATTAATTTGCATCCTATACAATAGTGCACATGAAATGAAAATTAATTAAAAGCATACCAAAATCTCATTACAAGTCTTGAAGTCCATGATAAGCTTCAACTCCTTGGATAAATTGCTAACAATAGTGCCAAATAAGATTCTCTTTTAGGGCTCAAAATTCTTTTCCTCTCCATAATTCAACTCACAATACACTACATTAGTGCAAATGCACAACAGGAAAAATCACAGAGTTTTCCCATAAACTTAGATATAAAGTATTCCCCTCACCTAAAGATATAATCCATTAACACAATAGTGCTTTCAGAGCCTCTATTAGTAGAAAAGATGAACCATGTACTCATTCTCTATCCTACTATTTAATTACAAAAATGAAAAATAAAAATGGATAACTGTTGAAGTTGCTGCCGCGAATCCTGCATTTCATTCCTTCCTGGTCCCTTGTCATTGATCCAAATATATTGTGCTTAACCCCATTCAATGGATCTCCAGCCGCAAACCAACAAAAAATAAATAAAATTGCAAATAAAAATAAGAATTACAAAATATGGGGAACATAAACTTCCCAAATAAAAATTCAATTAAATAAATAAATAAAAAGAAATCAGAGCTTCTCATTAATCCTTGTAAAGATCTTTCTAAAAAAGGAAGATAAAATTGAATGGATCTACAATCAACAAAATATTTAGGAGAATGAAAATGCGAAATACCAAACTCAGAAAATTAGTTTTGATTGCAAATTCGGTGCTTAAGTTTTTGCTAAATTTTAGGCTTAGTTAATGACCAAATCTAGTCATATAACTAGTTTAGAAATTTTTTGCATGATTTTATATTTCTAACGAGCCATCTCGGGTCTCATTTGGCCAAGTAGAACTAAACTTATGAGCCTCCAAAGTTTAGGGTCAAAATTGTTACAATTCTAGAAAATTGCACGTCTCAGCTAAAATTAGGCAATTTTAATTAAAAATCTTTATCGTAATTAACTGTATAATTAAAATTATGAATTTAATTATATATTCAATTTTAATTAAAATTATTAAATTAATTAATTAAAATTATGTTCTAATTACAAATTATAATAATATAATTTGTAATTAAAATCAAACATGGGAATACGTGTCATGGTATTAATGGTTATTGGTGCATGTAATGGATCATAGTGGCTTTTGGGACCTCATAAAGAGTATTAAAAGTAAACATGGGAGGATGGCTTTATTATATGATTAATGGGAGGCACGAGGTCCTTTTGGGCACCAGAGGAAGTAGGAGTTTTAAGGGTCTTTAAAATGGAGCTCCGAAATGAGATGATTCAAATGTGAGGAGGGGAATGAAATAAATATTAGACAGAACAAAAAAGTATGATATCAGGGAATAAATATTTCACGAGAAAGGTTCTTGGGAGACTTTAAAAATTAAGTTACAAATTGTATGTTCTACGAAAAGAGGTGTTGTGACATAAGGTGAGGGAAGAGGGGGGAGAGATATTAAGGATTCAGGATTTCGGAAGGAGGGGAATTTAATAGGTGAATTGAAATTAAGTTTTGAAAATGGAAAGCTCTAAAGTGAGGAGAGGGAGTGAGGAATGATGAGGTGGGGAGGAGATGGGGGCCACATGGAGTGGGTCCCTCCCTCCATAAATAACAACCACTTTCTATGTTAAATGAAATAAAAATATCTAAAGTGATCTTATAATAAAAGTATCATTATTAAAAAATTACGACCACTCTGTAATTTTTTGGGATTTCGGATCCCCTAATTTATTTTAAATTGAGATTTGAAATAGTCTTCTGAAATCGAAAAAAACCAAAATTTTAATTGTTCTACAATTTGGTTGTGGAAATTTTGTAGGACCGTTAGAAAATAGAATAATAAGTAACAATAATTAATAATAAATAATAATAAATTAATAAAAAAAATATTAACAATTAATAACTAATTAATTTACAAAGATTAAAATAATATACATTTTGTACATTTTTCAAGCCCAGGCGGTAAAAATTATCGAACATCAAATGAGCACCATTTGCAAACCGTGCATCCAAATGAAATGAAACCAAAACCGATGGAAATCTAGTGAAAAAAAAAATATAATGAAGCAATCAGAAGGAAAATCTAAAGAAAATGAAAATTTTACAAATTTGTCCGACACTTAACCAAATGAAAATATTAAAAGGTGATCTAGCCATACTTTATGAAAAGGGTCCCCATTATTATTATAAATATAATAAATTAAAATGGGGGTGTTGTGCTTTCACCATAACATCCACGACACATGGAGCGGAGCCAATTATCTATGGTTAAAAGATGATGAACTTCACTTTACCCAAAGGATAAAATGATGATTTACAATAAGTCTTAAAACACTGAATCATTTCCAATGGCTCCCACATTAGTGAATTAAGTAATATAGGTTAAAGAAGATAAGTACTCAAACAAGAATGAGTCCAAAATCATGAATCCAAATTTTGGGGAATATTTATTTTATGATTACCTTGTATGAGAAATAGAAGAAGGTACATATAGGAGTTTTTATATAAAGCATATATCCATCATTATGAATGGTCTCTAGAATTTTTTTGTTGCCGGGGGGCCTGGTCAGTACCCTGATAAAATTGTCTTTAATGCCATACAAACATTTCCCAGCTCCCAGCGGGCGTCCATAGCCTTGGCGAGTTTACTTCTACTTCCCATACTTCTTGTTTTGATCACCATTTTGATAAGCACATTTGCGAGCTAAGTTTACTACTTACCTGCGTGAAAGGGGTGGGATGTTAAAAAAATATATATGCTAATGGAAATAATACTTATATAATCTTGAATCTGTATCTTTCCCCGTGGCTAAAAATCCAAATGATTTTAATAAAGTGGAGGGCTGGGAGGGATCCATTGAGTTAAAATCAGGTCAATTCTTTCCTTCTAAAGATGAACTATATCACTTATAAAGGATACATGTTCCTCCATGAAAAATACTTAAGGAAAGATAGATTTAGAATTCCATAAACATATACCTTAGATGTAAATGACATCCATTGAAATAGACAGAGTACAAATTTCCCATGTATGCCAACAATTATTTGGTATGGAAAATATATTTTACATAAATCTGATAGGTATCACCAAAACCAAACCATAAAAATATAGAAAAGGGAAAATAAATCCCAACTAAACAAATGAAAGAAATCAACAAACTCCAAAAATATCGAATGTGAAAAGGAAAAATGAAAGAAAAGTCCAAATTAAAGGGACAAACCCAACAAGACTAATTACAAAGATGTCTCAACAAAAGAGTAAAATAAAACAAACATGTGTGTGTTCCTCTTGTGTTGATATTTTAGTAAATTCTATCTTGTAGAGTTATAAACGATTAGGCTTTCAAACTATAAGGTGAATAAAATTCGTGAGGTGAAATTCAACCAAATGATAAGTCTTTGCCCGCTGCAATTTTTTCTAGTTTCAATACAAAGCATGCATGAGAATATCTTAACCATTAAAAACTATGATTGAAAAGTAAACTAAGGTTTCAAGGACTCCCCATTTTAGCTAATTTGATGAACATCGTTACCGATCTTCCAAAACTCGAAAGGAAACAACAAGGAGAATGGATTCGAACTCTGAGCTGATATGAGTCTTAAAAATTATTGAAGTCCCACAAAATATAGTTTTATATAAACAAATAATAAAAATAAAGCTGAAACATAAATGTAAAGAAGTAGAAAAAGGATGAAAATGGGCATATGAAACTTACCATTTGAAGAATTTCGTTAAAATTTTAACTGAGAAATATTCTTTTCTCCAACAAAATAAAACCCACTCTTTTGATTTGAATTAAAAGCATGAAGAAGTGGCTTTCAATGCATGTTTCATTGGACCAAAATAATAACTTATTAAAGCTAAAATAAAACAAATAGTTAAGCTAGGAAAATATTGTCTCATGCTCAAGGAATCATAAGTAAACCCAATCCATTAGAAATGAGAATGAAGATGTGCTTCTCAATGAATTGAAGTGGGAACTATTCTCTTTGTTTTTTCATATTTCATATCCACTCCATGGTTTTCATAAACTCTCGAAAATCAAGACCAAGTCCCAATCTATGTGACGCATATGTGTAGATGGAAAGGAATTGAATTTTTTATTCTAAATATGGAGTGATATATCAAAAATTAAAATAGAAGAGAATTCAAACATGAATTTACCATGATACATTACCTTTGCATGTTCCAATTTTGCTTATCAAATGGCTACATGACCATAGTGGCTGCTTAAGTGTGCCATTGAAAATAGACGAGGATGCACACTAAAAATTATTGGGATGATGAGATGAGAATCCAATAGTAAGAAAAAGACCAAAATGTAAGCGAGCCACATGTGATGAAATTTTCATTAGTGAGGAATATTTTCAAGAAGAGTAAAAATAGGCGCAACTATAAATTTAAAGATGTATGTAAAATGAAGTCACAATGACAAGATCCATGTGCACACCCTGAAGAATGGATTTCCCTGAAGTCACTCGGTTACCTCAAGAAATGAATGCTTGGAATTTGGACTAAATTATCATTAAAAACACATCCAAGTTCTTGAATACAATGATTAAATAGAAGTCATGATTAATATAAAAAGATAATCAAAGAGGACTTCATGTAAGTATAGTGATGGGTCGAACTGTCTAATAATGAAATAGTTAACTAAAAGCCTCTGAGATCGCTTTAAAACCACATGAAGGGTGCCAAGAAAGATATTTGGATAAATATCTCAACAATAATTTAAATTAACTTATGAAATTAAAAAAATTTGATATGTCAAGGTTTTGAAATGAAAATAGGTGAAAAGGAAATCTCAGGAAGAAATTTAGATTGATTTATGATAGCAAATCGATATCTTGAGGTTCCGAGGTCCCAAGAAAATCAAAGTAAATTAAATGTGAACCATTTATCCTTTGGAGACCAATAAAATCACATTTAAATCAATTAAGTGAAATGATGGGAATCCACGTGAATATTTCCACATCAGATTTTAGGATGGAAATATTAGAGAGTATTTTAAAATTAACTTACAATATTTCCATCCTCCGATACGGAAATATCCAAAGTATGTTCTTCCAAAGGAAATATATCTAATAAACAATGCTTCCGAAATTAAAAAAAAAAATCCTCAACAGAAAAAAATCCAATAAACAAAGCCTTTTCTATTAAAATATTTTCAACGGAATTCATTTTCAAAGGTTTAATTAAATCTCTCTTACGATATCAGAAGTCTCGATATATAAATATTTTTTGTAAGGTCTTCTCGTAAATTATTTAAATAGAGTTATGATAAAAAATTAAGCTTGATATTACTAATTGATAGAAACATAATAATGGAAACTCAGATACAATAATAATTTAATATAAATTTATGAGATTTCGAGATTGATGAATTCAGGCGGAGAAATAAAATAGGCCACGTGGATCTCACTGGAGATTTAATAACTTATTTTAAAACGCTTCCAATGAAATGTGTTTATGATTTTTTGTGGTATTAATTTCTCAGATGATAAATATAGGAAAATAGCGTAATATACTTATGATATAATACAAACCCTGTTATGAAACAAACTCATAAAATAGAAGAAAATATAGATCATCGACTTAAAAACTATTCTCTTTTTTTTTTTTTCTCTGAATAAGTCTAATTATATTTATATAACATAAAAGTACAAAACTACCACAGCTTCAGCTGAGTGAGCCTGAAAGCTGGGCTTGATAGTGGAAACATGCATGGTTCTGGACTACCCTCGAAGGGGAAACCAGTCCCTTTGAAGCTTGTCTTACCGCCCTCACAGGGGAAACCAACGTTGAGTTTAGATAATCTAACCATATAGACAAAAATTGACCTATGAAGATAACATTCTACTCTTTCAACAAAGGAGATCTAAACAGAAATACCAAAAACAACCCATTAGACCTGGGCTTCATAACCATGTTATAGCGTAGGTTGTCGTGGTTACTTGTCATTAGCAGGAGATGGAGGTTCCTCCTCAATGCGACATCTGTATTCGTTGCTGCTACCATCTTCGTCTTCAGCGGTTGCACAAGTGGCTTTGCCAGTAGCCTCCTTCACCTATTCCTGATGCTTATTAGCCTTTTCCATCTCCAGCGGCTCCCTTGTATCCTTAACAACATCTTTGTCTGGAGGGGACTGAGGAGTGGGAGCAGTAGGGGGGTTGAAGCCAACAACTTCCTCCCGAAGGGTGACAATGATGTAGGCGGTTATTACAAGCCTATCCATAGTGCATTCAAATCGAAATTCAGCTCTTTGGGAGGTTTGGTGGAGGGGAATTTGAGCAGACAGAATGGAGACAGGGGAAACAAAGGTTTGGGAGACCGGTTGCGAAGGAGACATATCATGGTAAGGCTGGGAACCCTGGGTAGAATGCGCTTGCCCAACAAGGCTGGCTCTTCCTCTTTGGCTCCTAGTTTTCGAATAATGGCTACGAGAGAAATTCTCAGAGGAGGAATCAATGATGTGGGAAGACCGGGAGTGAGTAGCTCGGCCCCTGCTACTGCCTTGACGGCTTCTCATCCTATGTCGGAGCCGAGGCATATTAGCAGTGGAGCACAGGCTATGGGGACTAAGATGCAGACAAGAATGACACTAAGTAGATAAGAAAGGCATGGCAAGCTGAGCACAGGGCCGAGACTTCGTGCAGAAAAGCGCAATCTGAGTGAAGTAAAAATCCGACAGAGATTTAATGCAACAGAGTAGCAAACAGCGTCTCCCTGTGTGCATTCGAGCACTTGGATCGGAACAAGCAGGAGGACAGGAGCTACTCTACGGAGCAAGAGACTTGCAAACAAGGTGGGCATGAATCAGGTTGGCCACATTTAATGAGGAGTAAATGCCTCTGTGGGTGGCCATATGGCCACCCCACACGGCCGCCATTGGGATCCTCTGTGGGACGTATGTCCCATCCATATCAATAAGCATATGCATCCGGAAAAAAACTATCCTCTTTGTGGGGGGAACCTAATATACATTACATCAATGAAAAATTATTAGATGATTCAATCGGAAAGACCTACTTTATATATATATATATATATATATAGATATCAGTCTAAGGGGTCACAATATAATCAAAGTTGACTTAACAATAATAATGTAAGGGCACAAAAATAACAATAGTGGGCTTCTATGGGGAACAATAATAACAATATGCAAACTACATGGTTAAAAAAATAGCAATAATGGGGCTACATTGACAATAAAAATAAGGGGATACAATAATATTATAGATACCTAACATGTCCCTCTCCTTCAAAAAAGTGTTTTCCTAAAATTTTGAGTAGTTACAGATGCTTTTGTATAAACTTATCATCCTCCCATGTGGAACATTCAACTGGTAAGTTCTTCCACTTGATGAGATACTCTGAAAGTGATCGATTTCATAGCTATGGAGTTCTTGTTTCTATTCCTGCTTCAGGCTCCAATATTATTTTTTGTTCCTCGTCAATTTATGGAAATATTATTAGAACTGGGATCTTATAACCTATAACCTTTTTCAAGCATGAAACATGGAAAAAAGGGTGCACTCGGGAAGATGCAAGAAGCTCTAATTTGTATGCCATAATACCAATATTTTGGAACACCTTGTAAGGAGCATAATATTTTGGTGATAATTTACTATCCTTATCATATTTATTGAGGGAAATTTGTTTGTATGGTTGTAACCATAAAAATACCCAGTCGGCTATATCAAAACATCTTTCGCTATGATGTTGATATCCCTGTTGTTTCATTCGATTTTGTGCCAAAGTGAGGTTATCCTTTAATAGTTGGAGAAATTGTTGTCACTGCTCAATGTGATCTTCCACTGCTTAAACCTTAGAATTTCTCTTAAAGATGATGTGTTGGACAGTGGCTGATATCCATAAAGTGCTATAAATGGGGTCATTTTTTCTTATTGAGTATCTAGACAATAAAATAATATCGTCCAAAAATTTCCAGTGAAAATGGAATCTTTTTCACTTACAATTATCTTTGGGTTTCCATGTAGCTTTTGAATTTTTTCCATAAATGCAGAAGCAACTGTACTGGATTTAAATGGATGGGATAATGCACAAAAGTGTGCATACTTGGTAAGTATATCAACTACCACCATGATGATACTTTGTCCTTTGGACTTGGGTAAACCTGTGATAAAATCCATTGAAACCTCCTTCCAACATTGAATTGGAATGGATAAAGGATGTAACAGACTCATGGCCTTAATTGTACCAACTTTATTTTGTTGTCGAACCAAAAATTCTGCCACAAAATTTTGAATATAAGATTTAAGGACATCCCAAAAAAATTTCTTCTTAACCCTGTGGTAATTTTTTAAAAGTCCTGAGTGCCATCCTAAGGGATAGGTGTGCAATTCCAAAAGAATATTTTTTTTGAGTTGGGAATTGTTACAAATGTGTAAGCGATACTTGTACCATAATGAATATTTTTTCCAGCTAAATATATCATATGTATTGAGATCTTGCTTCAAATTTTGAATGAGTGTTGACACTTCTTCGTCATTCTTCCATTCTTCCCTTGCTTAATTTATCCAATCTAGTTGGATAATAGAAACGGCACAAGGAAATTCTTCCACATCCTCATCCTTTCTTGAGAGTGCTTACGCAATAACATTTTTCTTTCCCTTTTTGTAGATGATTTCAAACTCATAAGACAACATCTTTGTGACCCACTTTAGGTGCTCTTCTAAAGAAAATAATTTTTATAAAAGGTATTTAATACTCTCATGATCCATTTTTACCTTTAAGTGTATTCCCATTAGGTAGGGTTGCAATTAATTAAGTGCATGTAGTATTGACAACATTTCCTTCTCATAAATAGGTTTTTTAAACACTTTAATTTGATTGGAAGATTTTCAAAAGCAATGGGTCTTCCTTCTTTCATTAAAACAACACCAATTCCATTTCTTGAAGCATCGCATTCGAAAATAATGGTTTTTGTGAAGTCTAGTGTATCTAAGAACAATGGTTGGCATATTACCTCTTTAAGATGTTTAAAGGAATTAGTTGTTGTCACACTCAAAGAGAATGAACATTTCTTTATTAATGTTGTTATAGGTGATTCTATTTGCCCATAATTATTAACAAAATTGCAATAATACCTTGTCAACCAGATAAATCCTTGCAGATGCTTTATGGTTGTGGGGATTTTCAATTCCATAATGGCTTTAATTTTGTTAGGGTCTATTGTAAAACCCTCATGAAATATAATATGACCCCAATATTTGAGCTCATGTACTCCAAAGAAACATTTGGAGGTTTTTGCATATAATTGTTTCTCCTCCAATAGTTTGAGCACCCTCTCAGCATGTTGAACATGATATTTCCAATACTTGTTGTAGATTAGTATATCATCAAAAAATACTAACAAAAATTTTCGATGGAAGGGTTTGAAAATGGAATTCAACAAACCTTGAAATGTATAAGGTGCATTGGTAAAGCCAAAAGGAATGAACAGAAAATCATAATCACCCTCATGAGTTCTAAATTTTGTGTTGAGAATGTATTCATTCTTCATTCTTACTTGATGATATCTTGAACAAAGATCGAACTTGGTGAAGAAAATTTCTGCATGTAATTCATCCAATAATTCATAAATGACAGGAATGGAAAAATTGTCTTTAGTAGTGAGCTTGTTGATATCCCTATAATCTGGAAACATGCACCATGATCAATCCTTATTGTAAACCAATACTACTAGAGTAGATAAAGAACTTTGACTAGGTTTAATTATACTAGCCTCTATCATTTTTGCAACCATATATTCAATCTCAATATTTTGGGCAAAAGGATATTTTTAAGGCCTAACGTTTGGAGGAACAATTCCTGTAATCAAATAAATAGCATGATCATCATCACGAATAGGTGGGAGGAATTTGGGAGTCTCCAAAACCTTGGAATGATTATCCAAGACTTTATGGAGATATGGAGAAATAGATGATTTTGATTTTTGAACCTCTAGTGAGCATAATTGTGAAATTTCACCTCTTTGTTCTTTCTTCAGAATATTTGTCCTGAAATTAGAGTTGATTATATTTCCTTGTTTCCCTGCGATACCCCGTAATTTAACTTCATTTCCTTCCCAAAAAAATTCAAGAAAAGTTATTGAAAATTAAAAGCTATAGTCCCCAAAGATTGTAACCATTGGAATCCTAGTACAATATCAACACCACCCATTGGAATAGAAAGCATTGGACTATTGAATACATATTCCCCCATGGTTAGCTTGATATTATGGCAATTTTGAGAGAAATTTATAGTTCCTCCATTGGAAACCATCACTTGACACTTTAGTTCTGGATATATGAAGAAATTCAATTCCTTGGCTATCTTATAATGAATAAAATTATGGGTACTGCTCAAATTAATCAGCACTATTACCTTTTTGTTCTTGATATATATTTTTATATTGAGAGTTTGAGGACTGGTAATTCCTGTTAATGCATTACAAGATTTGTTCAAATTCATTTAGTATTTCTTTCGAGTTGCTTCTTGGTGTATATCCTCCTTTTTTGATGTTTCTTGTTCCTTTTCTTCCCCCTCTTCACAGTCTCTGTAAAATAATTTCTTCTCAGCACACTTATAATCTTTATTGTATTTTGTATCACAAATATAACAAATCTTGTTGGCTCTTTTTTTATCCAATTATTCTGGTGTCAACCTTGTAGGTTCTGGAAGGTTAGGAGCAACAAAACTTCCAAATTTATAGTTGTGACTGGTATAATTCCTTGTTTCCATAATTTTTCTTTCAATTTTTCTTTCCACACTAAATTCATTCTCAAATGAATCAGTTTCCCAAAGGTGAACCTCATGTTGGATGTTATCCTTTAAATTACCTATGAAGACATCAATCCTATGCTCCTCTAGAATATTTGTTACCCTTATATTCAATTTTTGGAAGTCCTAATTGTGCTCTTCAATTGAACCCTTCTGTTTGAGATTTATTATTTGGATAAAGAAGGTGTTTCTCTTTGTATCCTCATAATTTTCTATCATTCCCTCCATAAAAATTTACCAAGTGACAAGTTTTTTATGAGAATAAAGCCCTTTGATACATTAAAAAATGATTGAGTTCTAAATATAAATTTGCACTGTGTAACTTTGATGAGTGTTTCACATCATGGAGATCAAAATATTGCTCCATTTTTAGTATCCATGTTACCGTATCCTTGCCATCAAAATTCCTCATATCAATATTTGGAATGTGGTGGTTCTTAAAACCAAAATTGATGTATCTAAAATCACAATTCATATTCATATTTTCCTCATCATGATTTTCATGCATTACCTTGTCACCACCAGGAAGCATTTCTTGCAACAACTTTGTCAAACCTTCCTACAAATCTTCCTTGTCTACATTAAAACCAGCGATCTTAGCTTCTATGCCATCCATCTTAGCTTTCATGTCTAATTTTAAACCATCCATGTCACCTTCTAAACCATCTATGTCACCTCTTAAGCCATCCATGTCACCTTTTAGTTCATCATTGGTTTCTCTCTGTGAGAGAGAAATTTGTTGCACATGCTCCAATAATTTTGATATACCATGCTGCAATTCTTCCTTTTAATGCATCAAAGTAGATCTTTCTGAGGGCTTAATGGGTTTGGAATTATTTTCTTTGGGAGGAATTTTATAACCCAATAATGACAGATATGCTTCATTATTCCCTTGGAATCACTTCAAAAAGATATGAAAATTTAAAAAAATACACACCTGTTCCTTGCTTTTTAGGAGCTTGATATTGAAACTATTATATCTTTGCGATTTCAGATATCTAAGATCTGAAATTTCATCTTATTGTACCAGTCTCATGCTTATTTCTAACCTCACAATTCAGACCAATATTGGAGTCTTCATGAAAGAGTCATGCAGAATATCCCACGATGGCCTGATTATAGATTGGTTCGACAAAGAAAACTTGTACAGAGTGCCACATGTAACTGTTTCTACTTCGACCCTGAAATTCATACACAAGATAATATCATCCATGCAATTTCAACAAATTTTTACATAATTTAAATCCAATTATTGAACGAAACTTATGAGGATTTTCCCTAGGTCACCTGTTTGAGACTGAATTTTGGAGCCTTCAAAAACCATAAATTCTGTGGATGATATCTTTGGAAATATAGCTAATACAGATCTAAAATTTTTACAAGAAGTTCAACAAGATTTCAGCTCCACGTGGTAAAAATTTCATCTTCTTAAGCCTCGTAGAAGAAACCTCATAGCGAAAACTCCAAGATGAACTGTTTGAAGAAGTGATACCCTAGAATCCCAAGTTCTAATACCAAATGTTATGAAACCGGATCACAAAATAGAGGAACATATAGATCAACAACTTAAAAATGAGCCTTTTCAAGGGGAAAAACTCCTTTACATTAAATAAATAAAAAAATATTGGATGATTCAAACGACAAGACCTCCTTTCTATATATAGGAGCTTAATCGGTAACAATATAATTATATCCGACGTAATAATAATAATGTAAGGGCACAATAATAATAATAGTGGACTTCTATGGGGAACAACAATAAAAATATTGGGACTACATGGGTATAAAAATAAAAATAAGGGAGCTACACTAAGAATAAATATAAGGGGATACAATAATATAATAGGGACCTGACAAACCCAAAAATTTGATAAGCCTAAAGCTTTGAAGTCTTGAGGAAATGATTTCGGAAAATGAAAAGCAGAGGATTGGGATTCTAAGATCTACTAGTTAGAGGGTCTGAATTATCTCGAAAAAATGAAATGTGACTAAAGGAGATGTAGTATAAATGAGTGTAGTGCAAAGGTTAAACTCAACCTGGAAAATGTAAGATTCAAAATAAGCAAAGGTAAAATCAAATACATGAGATCTTGTTGCAATATTTTGCAATTTTCATTTTCTTATGTAATTTACTTAATTTAATATTTAAAATTCAAGAATTTGTAGGAAAATATGAATAAAAATGAGCTAAGAATTTTATTTCAACTGCATCAATGAGAGGTAGAATATGAATAATGACTCATTTTACAATTTTGCAAAGAAATAAAATATGTAGAGAAGCATTAATACAAAGTACAAAAATTCTAATGAGAAAGAAAACTTCCCTGAACATGTTTACAATATGGAAAGGGAGGACTGCTCTCTTTATTCTTCTACCTATATTATTAAAGGAGAAATAAATAAAAAACAACAAACTAACTAAACTAATACTACTCCTAAATGAATGGAAAGAAACATGACTAAGTATAGCCATAATTCCAATGTAACCATTAAAGCATTTTGTTTCTTGCATGTATTTACAGGTTACACTTAAAAAAAAAATCAATTATAATTAAACCAACATAAATAAATCTGAATGTAGTATGTACACTTATTGCTAACAAATTTATAAAAAACAACGTATTTACAGTCAATTTACTTACAAAAATTCTCTCTTGGAGAGATTCTTCCAACCAAATATCTATGGTATCATAAAAATATGGATGAGTATTCATTGGTGAAAGGAAGAAGTCAAATGGGAGATAGGTAAAACGACCATTATTTTTATGTACATAAGACAAACCGCTAGAAATCTTCTGTGAAAATGATGCTTCCAAACAACATTGAAATGAATCAGTGAAGTATGGATGGAGGTTGAGTGCTAATGTTATAAGATATTCAATTGGGTTAGATAGATGGTCATTTTGGATCAATGCACTCACAAGTGTGGATTCATGTTGAATATGCATTGTAGAAGGAAAATTAAGTTGATCAGACATGACCATCAAATGGAATTGGAAGATTAACAATTGTTGATGAACATAATATAAATGTTTAGATTCTTCTTCACATTATAGTAATGAACATTATGAATTTTCAATATTTAATTGTTCCATATGCCAGCAAATGAAATCTAAAAATTGAAAAATGAAAATAGAAAAAAAATATGAAATAAAATAAAATAGATGAAGGAAAAACAAATAAATCAACTCATAATTTACGCTATTGTTACAATTAATGTTACAACACAATTAGGACTGATTTGAAACAATTTCCTTCTCACACACATTAGCCAAAATCATATAATTAGAATCATTATCGACATCAACTTGTTAAAGAGGGAAATATTAAGAACTATGAATAGGAGTGATAACTTGATCCTCATAAGAATCATAAATTGGGATTGATTCTTGAATGTTGAAATCATGAAAATTATTAATTGTTTTAAAATGAGAATTAATTGGAACAAAAATTTCTGAATTATATTTTTCTTCATTCTCAAATATGATTTGAATTTTATCTCTAGGATTTAATGGAAACTAAGATAAATCAACGTCCTCAATGTCAAATTAATAATCATAAATGACTCCATGAAATTTACTAGAATTCTCTTCAATCTCATATGATGCATAAAAACAAGAAGTATTGAGCACATGTTCATCAATGTCAGAAGAATGATCAATAATTATTTCTCCACCTTGATATAAACTAATAGGTAATTCATTTATAACAACCTCTCTTTTTTTTTGAACAACATTAATGTAACGAGGGGAGGAATTACTATATAAAAAAATATCAAGATAGAGGGAAAAATGGGAGTTCAAAGAAATGAACTTGGAAATATCTTTGTTTGTAGACTCTTTTGCATTTTTTCCATTACAAATTTCAAATTCTTGATCATTCATTTGTCTACTTCAATTTTATTGAAGACTATTATTTGAATGCCATAACTTTTTTATTTGATCAACATGATCATATTTAGAAATTTTTGTAACAAATTGCACATTATTGTAACTTGCAATTTCTGATTGTGCTTGTTGATTTATTAACTAATTTTTTAAATTCATTTTAGTATGATTTTCATATTTTGTGGTAGCTAGTTCTTCAATTTTGTTGCTGGTATCTTCTTTTAGTTTATTATCAAAATATTTCAAGATATATGATTGTGATTTATTAACATGTGAGAGTGCATCAAAGTGATTATCACTTTTGGAGGAAGTGTGCACCAAATGAATAAATATATCATAACTAGCCAAGGAAACTTCATGAGGATTTGCATGCACCTCCATATGATAATTTCTTATCATTTCAATAGAGGTCAAAGAACATTGATCAAATCTTGCAATTATTTCATATGGATTAGGAATGCAAGGAAGACAACAAAAATATTCAAAACATTCCATCAATTCAATATCTGAATGTTTATATTCAAATTTGAATCTTAAGCAATTTAATCAAAATCTAACGGTAAAATCTATTAAAGATTAATTTTCAATCCTTCGTAAATCTTCAAGTTCATAGCATAACTGTTCATAATAATAATCATGAAATTCATAAAGGAGCTTTGTGATAAGTTGATCCCAATTGTGAATAGAGGCATTTGGAAGAGATTGAAAACATCTTTTGGATTTTCCTGATATTGTAAGAGTAAATATTATGCATAAAATACCTTCATCAATATCATGAAAAGTAGATTTTGCAAAATTTTGAAAAAAATGTAAGGCATTATCAAATGTAGAAGCGTTACTCTGATCGTTAAGTTTTACATTTGACAAGTGTCTTACTATTTCTGGTGGAATATTGGAAGATGGAGGTCCAAAGATACAAGTCCAAATGGGAATTTTGGGAGGAGCCATTAAGATTAAATTCAAACTCTAAAATGCAAAAACTCCAAAAGACAACAAGTCATCAGACCCTCCTTCTAGTGCCAAAAAAGTTGATGGTAAAAAATTACCTCTTCAATCTGTAAGGGAGACCACCCGATCAAAGCCCCAATTAATCTCCTATTCATTTGATGTAGTGGTTTTGACTAGTTCAATTGGGTACAGTTACCATCTCTCTATCCCTGCTGACTTATAATATATATGTAATTTACCAATAGAAACTGAAAGGGAGAAATCAAATTTTCCATCTTATTGTGCATGTGCAAGTTTATAGATCATTAAGCTAAATTTATGGCTCATCCAAGCCACAACTAATGTACGCCCCTATGAGGAGACTTGTATAATGAAAAATTTAAATCTAAATGCAAATTTACTACAAGTTGCAAGTAAAAGTAATCTTATCACGAATTGGAATAGGATAGACTTCTCTCAATTCGAGAGCAGATGGAATAACTATATATGGTAAATGGATTGTTTATATGATTGAATTAATTATATAATTTCCATTCATTAAAGTAGTCGTTCATTAAATTAATGAAAAAGAAGGAAAATGGGAATGTATTTAAAGAATAAATAGTTACTATCCAATACATTCCTATCTCAATGAACTCATATTAATTTTAATTATGTCATGTCTCTCAAATATAGCTCCTTCAAAATTTCAATAGCATAAAACAATTGATACAACAATAGTGCTCAATATCATAATACCATACACTATTTAGATCAAAAAATTAAAATCAACTATAGAAATTATGGTAACAAAATGATTAATTCACATCCCAGGAAATGGTGCACATGAAATGAAAATTAATTAAAATCATAACAAAATATCATTACAGAGTCTTTCAGTCCATGATTAGCTTTAGCTCCTTGGAGAAATTTATGACAATAGTGCCAAACAAGATTCTATTTCAAGGCTCAAAACGCTCTGTCTCTCCATAATTCAACTCACAATACACTACAATAGTGCAAATGCACAACAAATAAAATAAAAGAGTTTTCCCCTAACCTCATATATGAAGTATTACCCTCACCTATAACTATAATTCATTAATATAATAGTTCTTTTAGAGCCTCTAGTTACAGAGAAGAGGAATCATGTACTCATTCTCTAGTTGGCTATTTAATTACAAAAATGAAAACTAAAAATGGATAACTGTTAAAGTTGTTGCTGCCAATCTTGACATTTCTTCCTTGTTGGTCCCTTCTCATTTCTCCAAATTTGTTATGCTTAATCCCATTCAACAGATCTCCTTCCATAAAGCAATGAAAAATAAATTAAATTGCAAATCAAAATTAGAATTAAAAAATCTGTGGAAAACAAACTTATCCAATCAAAATTCAATTAAATAAATAAATAAAAAGAAATCAGAGCTTCTCATTAATCCTTTTAAAGATATTTTTTGAAATATAGGACATAATTGAATGGATCTTCATTCAATAGAAGGTTTAGGCAAAATGAAAATTCCAAAAACAAAACTCATAAAATTAGTTTTCATTGCAAATTCAGAGCTTAATTTTCTGCTAATTTTTAGGATTATTTAATCATGAAATTGGTCATGAAACCATTTCACAAATATTCTCCATGAATTTACCTTTCTGACGAGCTATCATAGGCCTCATTTATCCAAGTAAAACTCAACTTATGAGCCTCCAATGTTGAAGTGTCAAAACTGTTATAATTATGGAAAAATGTATGCATGGGCTAAAATTATGCAATTTTAATTAAAAATCTTAATCCTAATTAACTGTACAATTAAATTCTATTAATAATTAATTAATTACAATTATTAAAATAATTATATATACAATTTTATTTAAAATTGTATTATAATTACAAATTATTAAAATTAATTAAATAAAAATATAAAATAAATTAATTTAATATTAAAAAACAAACATGGGAACATGTGTCATGTTATTAGTGTCTATTTTTCCATGTAATGGGTAGTGGTATATTTTGGGATCTCATAAAGAGTCCCACAATTAGACATGGGAGGCATAAGGTGTTTTTAGGCTTCAAAGGAAGTAGGAGTTTCAGGGGTCTTTAAAATGGAGCTCTGAAATGAGATGAGTTGACTGTGAGGAGGGGCCTGAAATAAATGTAAGATGGAAGGATAAAAGAGGATATTGGAGAATGAAGATTAATGGAGGATGGTTTTCTAAAGACTTTAAAAATTAAGTTACGAAGCTTATGTTCTTCAAAAAGTGGTGTGCTGATGTAAGGTGAGGGAAGAGGGAGGAGAGATAAGGAGGATTCATGATTTCAGAAGGAGGAGAATTTTTGAGGTGAATTGAATTTAAGTTCCAAAAAGGGAAGGCTCTGAAATGAGGAGAGGGAGTGAGAAATGATGAGGTGGGGAGGATAGGAGGACCACGTGAAGTGGGTCGCTCCCTCCATAAACTACAACCACTTTTTATGTTAAATGAAATAGAAATAACTACAATCACTTAATAACAAAAGTATCAACATTAAAAACTACAACCACTTTGTAATTTTTAGGATTTCGGATATTGTAATTTCTTTTAAATTGGGATTTGATATAGACTTCTAAAATCCAAAAACAACACAATTCTAATTGTTCTAAAATTTGGTTGTGGTGATTTTGTAAAAATGTTAGCAAATAAAATAATAATTAATTCAAAATTAATAAAAATCAATATTTAAAAATAATTACTAATTAATTTACAAATATTAAAATAATATACATGTTGTACATTTTTCTATCCGAGGTGGTAAAAAATATCAAACTTCGGATGAGCGCCATTTGCAAACCGTGCATCCAAATGCAATGAAACAAGAACCAATGGAAAGGTAGTGAAACATTGAGTGCAATGAAGTAATCAGAAGGGAAATCTGATGAAAATTAAAATCTAGCAAATTTGTCAAAGACTTAACCAAATAAAAATATGAAAAGGTGATTTAGCCAAAGTTTACGAAAGTGGTCCCCTTTATTATTTTAGATATAATAAATAAAAAATGGGGGTATTGTGATTTCACTAGAAAATAAAGGTAGTGATAAGAATAAAGGAAAGTGGGTTAAGAAGAGACTCATAATCGCAGGTTACATATGATAAGGAGAATGCAACACTGCAAAAGAAATTTAATGTGGTTGATAGAGGATAGGGATTTTAGTTTGAGGAGAAGAACAAGGGTGATGGAAGGGAGCCTTTACATTGTTGGAATTGTGGAAAGGATCATCAAAAGAGATATTTTCCAGAACATCAAGGTAGTCGACTGCATATTTATATTGCTAAGAAGGAACAAACAGCTCAGGATATTGGACCAAGTATTCCTAAGATTTATGAAACATTGTATAATAGGTAGGTTGATGATCAGAAGGATAATATCAACATGGAAGCTAAGCTTTGTGATAAATCTGTTTCTATTTTAATTAACCCTCTATCTAACTATATTTGTATCAGTTCTCACTTGGTGTATAAGTTTGGTCTAAATAAATAAGTGCATGCAGAGTCTTTCTTAGTGTAGTTGGATATAGGTAATAAGAAAAGAGTTCATCATTGGATAAGATATTGTGCTTTTCAGTTGAAGAGTATGTCTACATCAGTGCATCTAAATGATATTCCGTTGGGATCATACATTATCCTATTCGGTATGGTTTGAATGTACATTCACAGGACTAAGGTAGATTGCTATGGTAAGGATATTGAGTGCTTGGATGATGATGGAGGAAAGATAATCTTGTAGGGTAAGAATAAGCCTACATAAGTGAGAATTGTTACAACTATGCAAGGACAAGTGTAGTAGTATGAAAATATGTGTATTTATTGCAATTCAAATTTCCAGTGATAAAATTAAGGATGCCAAGGATATTGAATTCCTGAATAGGTACCCAATTTTGCAGGAAATTCATGATGTATATATAGTATAGATATCAGAGTTACCACATCACAGGGAAGCATAATTTTCTATTGACTTGATGTTGGGAGAAAAACCAACATCAAAGGAACCTTATAGGATGAGCACTCGAGAATTAGTGGAGTTGAAGTTTTAATTGAAGTAAATGTTTGACAAGGGATAAATTAGGTCAAGTGTACCACCTTGGGCTGCACTAGTATTATTTGTGAAGAATAAGGATGGTACTCTCAGGTTATGTATTGATTACATGAAGTTGAACAAGGTGAGGATTAATAAAAAGTACTCTTTGGCACTGATTAATGACTTTTTTAACCAGTTGAAGGGAGAAACAATGTTCTCGAAGATAGACTTGAGATTAAGATATCATCAAGTATGCATGAAATAAGAGGACATATACAAGACTTCTTTTCGTGCTTGATATGGGCATTACATGTTTGTTGTGGTTCCTTTTGGTTTGACAAGTGAACCAACTACTTTCATGTTTTTGATGAATCATGTGGTGCATCCTTATGTAAACAAGTTTATGAATGCATTCATTGATGACATATTGATATATTCTAAGAATGAAGAAGAACGTGTAGAACATCTAGTATCAATGTTAAGACTCTTGAGTGACCATCAATTGTATGTGAAAATCGGTAAATGTATTTTATCTCATACAAAGGTTCATTACTTGGGGCATGTGGTTTACATTGAAGGTATAGTAGTGGACCAACAAAACATCAGATCTATCATGGAGTGGGAAACTCCTAGGAATGTGGATGAGGTTAGATAATTCATGGGACTAGGAGGTTATTATAAACAATTCATTAGAAAATTATCATAGATTTCCTATCCTATTACATATTTTTAGCGAAAAGGGGAGAAATTTAAATGGACAAAGGAATGTGCAACTAATTTTGAGCAGCTAATGCAATTTATTACAAATTCTCTGGTATTGTTGGTTGCAGTAGTGGTTTTTAGTTAACTCAACATTTATTTTGTCAATCTCAGATCATCAGATTCGAGGTGTAGTACTATATGTACCACAAATATTATGTATACCATATTTATCCTCACTATGTTAAATCAAAGCATGAACAAATTTCTCATCCTATGAACTTAAAACAATATTTCTAGGTGAAATTTCACTCCTTTAATCACTCTTATCTACAAAAAATAGGGAAACTTATAATAGAAAAAATTAAACTACCAATGAAATACAATCTAGACAAAACTCTTAGAGCCACAACCTCACTAGTAAAACAAAATAAATTTACTACAATTCACTTATACGCCTAAATTTGTGTTTCAACTCATCACATCCATTGATTCAAATTTTTCCTAAAAATAAATCACATCAATATTTAAACCATGCATAACCATATTATTGTTGATGCTTGTTTATGGAAATACCAATTAAATCCAATTAAAACCATTGTTTCAAGTTCTGATCAAACACTAATCAATCGTGCTAATAGCACACTTTCATAAAATAACTCACACTTACAACTATATTCTCATAAATCTTAGTAAATAAATGCATCACAAATTATTGAATGCAAAGTCCACAATCTTCTTCCCTTATCAATATGGTTCTAAATAATACTCCATTCCTCTTTATTGCCTACACATAGTGTGATGCCTGTACTAGAAAATGACCCTAGTACCAATCTTAACCCAAATCAATCAAATCCAGAATTGAAAGAACAGATCTTGAGCGAGAACACCTCTATTTGCTCCAAAAAATAGACAAAAAATGTTTCAACCTCTCTATGGATAATAATCACTCAAAACAGGGTCAATCCATGTCATAAGGGAGCATAAAAAATGGATACTGAAGGATTAAAATTTGAGTACATAGAATAGATTTATAGTGTGAATAAATTAGAGAGACTCAGAGTATTAGATCATTTGAATAAATTAATAAAATGAGACTAGGCCTATCACCACCAATTACCTTAGCTCAAAGTAACTCAAGTTATAGAGAATGGGTTATCACAACTAATAACAATGGAGCTACTATATGTAAAAGGAACCAATAATTTCCCAAATTAGAACTCTAAAACTTTCAAGAACAAAACCCAAGAAGATAATTAGATCAAGATCATTACTGAAAATCAGCGTGCGAGAACAATCACCCAGATCAATGAATATGTAACGAAATAGAACCATATCTAACATATTTTAGTTGAAATAAAAATCATTGTGCATGAACACAATATATCGATAACCTCTATAAACATTTAAAAGGAAATGAATGTGTGTTTCACTGAAAAAATAAGGATTCAAGTTGCAACTTGTATATTCACAAAGCTATTGCAAACATGGAAAAAAATCCTGAGAATGAAAGCATGGTGATAATAAATGATTAATAAATAAATCCACATCATTTTTAAAATGAAACTCACAACAATGTTTCAATCACAATGCACACACATAAATTTACATGTGATATATAACGAGTTTTGGAGTTGGGCTAGTGGGCCCTATCCAGACCAGGTCACACACTCATATTAAAGAGATAACTTACAGATACAAAGATTCAATCATGCATGTTGATATAAATAATAGATTAAGTGAAATCTTGACAAAAATTTGTATTAATTCAAACAATTTTTACATCATGAGTTTATAGAGTTGAGGAATGATAATTTCCAATGACATCTCCTTATCCTCACTAGTTTAGCCCAAAATCGAATTATACAATTTATACATATTTCTGAATACCAAAGAGGCACTATTGGCAGACTCATTAGAAACAACTGGATCTAAGATCTAGATTTTTTCAACATGAAATCAAATAACTTAGACTTAGACAATATAAAACTAGATTTGTTTGTAAAAGTTGACCATTGGATTCTTCATCCCTGCTTCCTCAGAATGTTACCATCGAAGGATGGAAACAATATTCCTACGATATATTATTGAACATCCTAACTGCCAGCTCATACTCTAAAATATTGGCTACCAACCGCAGTATAGGAAACCTCTTAGGCACATGTACTACATAAATTAGGGTTATTGGCTTATATAGATCACAAAAGTTTAGAAAAGCACACAAATTGAATCATTATAACATCAAACATAAATATGCCTACCTAGCTTTGTAAAATAAGATGTTTACAGTACTTCTTTTCAAAACCACATCAAAATGAAGGATAAACATCATAGGTTTAGACCAAAATTGAGTAAAATAGAGGTGGGTAAGCAAGGAAAATAACAAATTTTCAACACAAAATACTCCCCCAACCCTATCTCCTTATGTATCCTCATACACAATTGCCAACCTCTAGAAAAAACAAAATCTTGGAACTCCTTTCATCACTTGTTAATTTTGATGTTAATCTCCATGTCTCAGGCATGGGTTTCCTTCAGCTTTTTCCTTACTCTCTTACTCTTATCTTTCCAAGTAATTAGTTCTTCTTGTAGATGTTTATTATTCTCCTTGCAAGTCTTCAACAAATCCTCAAACTGTTTATTCTTTTCATTCAGTTCTGCTATATCCACATTCAATTTATCCACCGTGTTTTTCAAAGTTGAATTTTGCATTTTCAACCACCCATTCAAAACTTTCATTTCCCTCACTTCATTCTGAAAAAGGGAAATTTTCTTTTCATCTTTATGTTGTTTAAGCAGGGTTTTTAGAGGAACCTGATCTTTTGAATCTTCAATTGGCACATTCTCATGATCACAACCTAGTTTTGATGTGGCTACTGCAACATTCCTTTCAAGCTCATCGCCCACTCACAACTCCTTAGCATTGATTTTAATTTTCCTTCTGTCCTTCTTAACACTTGCCTGGACCTTAGTGCAAGAATCTGTGTCCATAGAAGATTCCAAAGTAATTTCACCATCTGTAATATTACAAATTAGGAAAATGCTACAACAGTGAGAATATCTCAAGATATTATAAAGTTGGAGACCCAGTAATATGCAAACACAATAATGGGGCAGCAGTTACACTCAACTTATAGAAATGTGAGAGAAATCCATAGCCATCTCATTAGATAATAGCAACAACAAATGAATACATGATCTTGAGGAAAAAGGTCACTCAATATAGGCAATACACAGCCTTAAGAGACAAGTACAATAAACATGATAAAACCTCTACTACACATGTATGCTCAAGCTATGACAGTGCATTTTTATAGAGAAACTTCATGCTACATATGTCAAATATAGTGATATATAAATATATGGCACAATACAACATTGGGAGTGAAGATCTCAGCTCCCAAAGGCTACCTCATGTCAATCCGAGAAGGATTGGCTATAAAATACAAAATGTGCAAAATGCCAAAGTTACTACGTAGGAGCTGCAACTCAAAAATAGAACTGGATGGAGAAGACTGAAGATGCTGCAACCAATGATAATATCTCCTCCAATGGATCTCTAAGATGAAAGTTTGATCCTCTCACCTAAGATCTCACCCTCCAAAGATATCTGCATGTTGGGAAAAATACTGAGAGGGGGGGTGAATCAGTATTTACTGCATAATCAAATCTTTTTACTTTTTCATTCCTTAAAACCCATACGCTACTTTCCTTCAGTAAACTAGCGTATATACGCGGATCCCCTTTATGAAACGCACGTATAGAGATCTAGATATGTCATTAAATATTTACTTAAACCATTCCATCATTTATTCATCAGATATTCAATAAACAGTAAACATGTACAGTAAGAACAGAATAAACCATCACACACAGCATCACACATGAACACCAGGATTTTTAGGTGGAAACCCAAGTCGGGAGAAAACCACCGCTGTAGTTGCTCAGCCTTCAATATTTTATTATAGAGAAAACATCTTACAACATATGTGATGGCGCAGACTTGACCAGCACGCAGGCACCCACCTGCGCTCGTTTACCAGCCTCTCCTGGAAGGGAGCTCCAACCCCCTGACTCGTTTACCAGCCTCTCCTGGAAGGGAGCTACGACCCCCGATCTCGTTTACCAGCCTCACCTGGAAGGGAGCTACCACCCCCTGACTGAAGGCTACAACCCTCAACACCACCTTGGACCACGTTTCATCAATTTTCACACTGGATCCAACAACTTCAATAGAACAACACTTGCAGGCCACGTTTCATCATATTTTCAGACTAGACCCTTTCCATACTTTTAAGCACAAACATACATCACCAACAGATACTTATCAACACAGATCAGATAGCAGAAACACAGCAGAACATATCAGATATTTCATACCCCTTGCTTAAGCAAACCCTAGTTTGCATACGCGCTTTCCGTTCACTGATGTCGCGTATATACGCGCTTCCGTTCACATAAACCAACGTATACCTATGTACATATTACAGAGCTCATTTCATTGCGCATACGCGCTACTATTCTTGGCGCTTGTGTATAAATGCTTCCTCCGCGGTGATAGCGTATAGATCTTCAATTATTACGAACAGCATACTTCTTCGGATACGGATAGTCGATTCAGTTACCCTTTCACTTGGGAATGAGATGTTCGCCTAGATGTTCGCCTCATCACAGATCTAGGCCTTCCATAAGCAGATCTAGTAGATACAAGTGCATTTCAGATCTAGATCCCCTTCTTCATCATTGGTGCATCATCCATTCAGATTTATCTTCAAGTGTAACCCTTTCCATTCAGATCTACTTCAGAGAGAAGTATTCATTCAAGCTCAGACATCTTGCACCCACTCTCATCATTTGCATAATGAATTTCATCTCTTTATATAGGTTTATCCTTTTTCAATACCATGCGCCCCCTTTTTCAATACCATGGGCCAAAACAATACCATGAGCCCAAAACTACCTGGACGGGGTCAATTAGGCGGATCATTACCCAATACAATGGGTCAATACCATGGTGGTTACCCTTGGTTTTGCACTATTTGAGCGCTTTTGCCCATACGCAACTTGGAACGTTCCTTTCCGCGTGCATACGCGACTTTCCCTAGGCCAATCCGCGTATACCAAGAGACATACTCTTTTTCATCATAGAATTAGCACATGCTGAATTCCTTTCTTCATTGCCTTCTGTTCACACTGTAGATACATCAGATTTAGTTCATCAAACCATATTCTATCAAGCACAGCTTCATCAAGTAAGTTGCCATCATCTTCATCAAGTGGGTTGCCATTCATGGACAACACTCATCATCATAGTGCTAACAAACATCATTTACCAAGTCCATTACGTCAAGAATAACTTCATCAAGTGGATTTCCATCAAGGACAACACATGTCAACAGTCGCATGCCTACATCTTCATTCAGTGGGTTGCCATCAAGGACAACATCCTACATCATATTTCCAACACTGCAAAGCCCCACTGCAAATGCTCCACTAAAATAATGCAGTCACTGGATGAAACTGTGATGTAGGGCTAGGGAATGAGTTTTCCTTGATGCCAAAGTCTGCAATAAGCCCTAGAATGCCTCCAATATAATCTCCCAAAGGGAAGAGAGACTCCTCCTTTGAAAATAACTGATGGAGATGATGTAGTGAACCCTCACTGCAACACCTAGCAACACAACATTATTCTACTGCAGAAATAATGCTTCCTTGATGGAGGATGCTTGGCCTCAAGCCTGAATGTGAGGAAAATCAGTGCAATCCGTCAAGAGGCCTCTCAATAAGGAGAATGAATCCTAAACAGGAATTCCTCCCGGCAACTCTTGCTAAACAACAAAGAATGCACAATTGTCTGAATAGCCAATGAGATGAATAATACAAGCATGAGAAACAATGGTTGCCTTGCCCTCCTTTTAAACAAGTGAAAGCCATTCTCCATGGATCCCAATCTTCTTAGTGTTTCCTCCACCAAATAACCCTCTCCCCATTCATACTGCGCTGCTTCTCTAAGTGTGCTCCACCTCTTGGCCCAGTGCTGTTGACTTGGTCAAAATTGACCTTGTCCACTTGCAAATAACCCTATTCACACATGAGGGTGTGAAAACCAGCTCCAATGATGATCCCCTTTCATAAAATGAGGGATTTTATTGAGATTTTAATTATGCATGGGTCTCCTTACCCATTTATTCTCCTCCCAGGTGAAATCAGTAAAAATTAATATTCCAAATTATTGTTGGAAAATTTTGGAATATTACACCATCCTAATTCGAAACCTAAGGACTGTGACGTACCACTTCTATTTCAGACATAGATTCGTGATCACATTATGTTTCTTTCAAAGGATTTTAACCAGTTGGAACATATTCATTTTCTAAAAATAAAGGGGAATTATATGCTCCTTCCCTTGCTTTAGTCATTATTCTAGTAAAAAACATGGATGCCAAAGATGGTTGAAACCTTACATTCTCAGACCCCTCCAATGTTTTATTATGTCTTCTCTTAATAGCACATTTACATACCTACATTAAAAACCCTCTTGAAGAATATTCTAGTAAATTGACATGTTGTCTTAAGCCATCAGTCTTGAATTGTACTAAAACTTGATACCAGTGAGACCCTTGTTGGCTTAATTCCCCAGAAACCAATATTTTGATTATTCCAACATGAGATAATATATTATCCTTCTTATTAACAAAAATCCTTCTAAATAAGGAAAGGTCAAAGTATGAATAGATTCAATATGTAGCAAGAGCTGAATATGATAAAGGAGAACAATTATGAACCGACCTTCACACGCCAGAAATTTTTGTAGGATAAGCAACAAACTTCTCCACTTCTTCATTAAAAATTTCACTTTAATCCTGTATCTCTAATGAACCATGTAATTTGGATCTATTATGAACCCATGCCATGCATTCATATTAAATTATCCATTATTGAACCAATTCTCCCCCTCATAGGGAAGATTGGTTACCTCAACCATAAATTGATCAGAAACATTAAATACTAAAGACTTGACTGTTGCCATTTTACAATTGAAATTTTCAGCAAACACCTATTGAACTTTCAAATCACACCCATCGATCATCTTGAGAAACAATAATCATCCCACTACCTTCAATATTTGGAAGCCACTTTTATATTTGGGAAACTTCTTAAATTCACTAATCGACCCTAGTTCAAATATCACCAACGTCATACCTTCCACTACATACTCCTACTTGAAAATTGTGCTATGTTGCTTCTCTCCATGACCTTATATTTCAATTCCTTCACTAATACTCCCATATACCAATTTTAGTAAGAGAAACATAATCACCCCTGGAAGCTTGCATGCATATATACATACATATACATACATATACATACATACATATATAAATATAAATATAAATATAAATATATATATATATATATATATATAATTTCCTCTACTCGTTACCATTTTCTTTTAATTCACTGAATTATTCCACATCCACCACCCATTGAACAAATTGGAAATGATGATGATCGTGTGAGCATTCAATCATAATAAAATCATGATCACGATAAATAAGTTTTTTAATCAAGGGTGATTACAAAGTGACAAGTCCAACTAGGATAATCATAACACAAATATCCAGGTCATAACGGATGACAGGAAATGATATCACCTATCCTTATCATTAGTTGGATATAATGCATGGGAAAAAAATTCAGCTTATTAAACTACCATGTATGATGGTGACAACAGGGATACCAAACCCGTGCTTCCCCATAATGACTGTGGCTTTTCATATTGGTAATTTTAAATATAAAGTCTAGAGCAGGTTAAATACATGTCAGGTGTTTTCTAATTTAGTGTGCTATTGAACTTTGTAGTATAGATAACCAATATAAGTAGCCAATAATTAATTAATTAACCATTTCATAATTCAAAAGCATAAACCAAAATATGACATGGACCAAGCAGGATAAAAAATTATAGAGATAAAACTAATAATATTGGCCAACAAGGTGCAAGATAAAAATTATTGCTTGTGGTCGCTGACTTCACTGTATAACATGCATGCACTGTCTAAGAAACCAATAAAACAATGATGATGAATCCATTCAAATTATTCAAAGCTACTTATTTTGAACTGCATTATGTCAATTTAGCTCTGGTAATGACTGTTTACTTCCAGGTGTTGCCCAAGATATTGGTTGAACATATAAAGTGTATATAAAAAGTAGATCCTATTAATTTTGAAATTAAGGAGAAACAAATAAGAGGGAATAGGAGGAATTTTCAGAACAGTAGGGTATCAATTTTAGGGAATAGAAAGAAGGGCATAAGTAGAAAAAATTTTCCCAAAAGGGGGAAAACTAGAATAGGGATAGGGAGAATAAATAATGGGTGGTGTATAAATAGGGAATATAGAGGGGAATGTAGGAATAGGGATAGGGGTTAATTTATCAAGCAATAATGGGAAAGAAAGAGGTGGGAAATGGAGTCAAGTATAGTTTTCATATTTCAAAATTATCGTTCCTCTAATTTTTTTAATGATGTGGCTTGCGGGTAGTAAATTAACTTCAACAAAAACTATTCATGTTGAAAACATGTAGATTTGGCAAGCTTTCTGCCCTGAAATGGTAAGGGAAATCTCTTGCTAGTTGACCTCTTCTACCACTAGAAATACCTATAGAGACCTGCTTCTTCTCAAGGATGGACAAAACGTGTATATCGATTTAGTAAATTTTCCCATTTTATTCAATAAAAAGGGAGTCTACCTATTAGTGACCTAGTTTTCAGGTAGCCTGCTACACAACTTCGATAACAAGCTACTTTTCACACTCATGCATTATTTTTTTTTCCTTTTATGATTTTTTATTATTTTTTTCTCTTTCATTGTCTACTTTTTTTTAATTGGAAGAGAGACATTAAATAAGTAATCACAGTAGGCTGGTGCTCTCCTTTACTTACCAATTTCATATCTAAGTGTTGTTGGACTTGCTGCATAAGATCTACCTTGGTGTTGGGTTGAAGACCTAACCAGAGTCGATGTTTGTTCACTAGGGAGATAGTACCATGTTCATCAATGGTATTTATCTCAACTTCCCCATTCTAGAAAAATCTAATCACCTCGTAAGGTCCTAACCAACGCATGTGGATATTTCCTTTAAAATTGTTGAACTTTGAGTCAAAGAGGAGCACCAAGTTTCCCAAAATAAATTTCTTTTTTTTGATAAACTTATCATGCCATTTACTATGATACTGTTGAATCAAACTAGGTTGTTATACAACATCCTTTTGATCTCATCCAACTTACTTAACTACAAAATATGTTATTGCTACTGCCTTTGAGCGATATAATCGCAACCATACTGTAGTCTTAAAAGTTTTAATTTCAAATTAAATTGGAAATAATACCTATTTCTCGTACACCAACTGAAAAGGTGTGTGGCCCATATTGTTTATCCATGTAGTTTTATATGCCTACATTGCTTCCAGTAGCCTACTTTCCCAATCCTTTTTATGGATATTTACTATTTTTAAGAGGATGGACTTAATCAATTTATTTTTGGACTCTACCTGGCCATTTTCTTGTAGGTGGGACGATGTATATTTCTTGTATTGAATCCTGTATCGATGTACAATTAATTTTTCTAGAATAGAAATAAATTTTGGTAGACCAAATCTAGTAAAAAAATTAGCAAATAAGAATTCTACAACAACGTTCTCAGTGGCTTAAGGATCAACCCTATCTTCTACCCTTTTTGACACAAAATACGTACAAACCAAGATATGTATTATGTTTAAAGATATTGGGGCTATAGGTCCAAAAAAAGTCAATTTCCTATTTTTCAAAGGGTTGTAACATGACTTGTTGGCACAAAGGAATCTCATGAAATTGACTAGATTGACCCATCCACTGACAACTATCGCAGTGCCTAACATAATGTTTGGCATCCTTAAAAAAGGAAGGTAAAAAGTAGTCAGCGCAGAGAAATTTATATGTCATTCTTTTGTCTGCGAAATGGCCCCCACAAGGCTCATCATGGGTGGATTTTCAAATTTCAAACACATTCTCCTCTCTCACGTCTCTAGATAATAATATCAGGACATGTGTAAAAGAGCTCCCGTTAGATCCGGGAGTATGCAGTAATATTCTGAATGATCCTTTGTCTTTACTTAGCATATAGATGTCGCGGTTTTTTTCTCGTGACAAGATAGTTTTCTATATCAACAAATGAAGGGGAGTTTGTTGAAGCTGAAAAAGGTGTTAATCAGTAAATTAATCATGTACAAGAATTAATTGAAAAATATTATTCAATCTAAAAATATAATTAGCTACCACATTTGACCTTTCTAGCCCATGAATTATAGTCACATTGAATTTCTAGCCTATGAATTTTTCTCATGAAATAATTTATGGCATAGTGATATGTGTGTATAATATTTTGTATCCTGTAATATAGTGTATGAACTTATTGATAGAAAAAAACATAGCTAGGAACTCTTTCTCTGTCACTATATAATTAAGATCGATAGGTGATAAGTTTTTACTAATGAAGTATATGCAATATGATTTTTATATTCCTCTTGTCCCAATGTTGCACCAATGGCAGTATCCATGGCATCCCACGAGATGTGGAATGGTTGGGACCAATTAGGTCCCCTTAGGACTAGTTCCTTTACTAATATCTCCTTCAAATTCTCAAAATCTTGTTGGAAAGCTTCGGTACAAGAGAAATCACTATTCTTGGCAAACAATTGAAAAAAGGGGTTCTTATTGGTCAACTTGGGCACCATTCCCAATGACCTGGTTAATTGGGCATCATCTCCAGGACCAATGATTAAGGGTCTATCATTCCCTATCATTTCAAGTTGCTACATGCCCTAAGACAAGAACAAAACAAATCAAGTAAGACTTTCATCAAGAAAAGGATTCCAATGTTTGAAGCTTACTATATAGCATATGAGAGCTCACCAATGAAGGCTCTAAGGGGCCTAAATGCGTTGCATATGCAGGTAACCTATTGTGAAACCAACTCCAGAAAAAGAAGAAAAGATATATCAACGCCTTAGAAATAAGCCACTTCGAGGGAACAACCTCCAATACATTACATGAATGAAAAATTCTTGGATGATACAATTTACAAAACCTCCTTTCTATATATAGGAGTCCATGGGGCCATAATGTAATCCTAGTGGGCCACAATGTAATCCTAGCCGACCTAACAATAATAATTTAAGGGCACAATAATAACAAAATGGGGGTTACAAGGGTGCAATAATAACAATAAGGGGTTTACACTAACAATAATAAGGGGCTATACTAGTGATATAGGGACCTAACATGCCCCTCTCCTTCAAAAAAAGTGTTGTCCTCAACACTTGAGTAGCTGCGGGTGCTTCTGTATAAAATTCTCATCCTCCCATGTAGAATCTTCAGTGGGTAAGTTCTTCCACTTGATGAGATACTCTGAAATTGATCGATTCCGTAGCTATCGAGTTCTTGTTTCCATGACCACTTCAGGTTCCAATATTAATTTTCCTTCCTCATCAAGTTCTGGCAATATTGTTTGAACTGGAAGATTTTCACCTATAACCTTCTTTAAGCATGAAACATGGAAAACTGGATGTACTCGCGAAGAAGCAGGAAGCTCCGATTTGTATGCCATAGTACCAATCTTTTGCAACACCTTGTAAGGACCATAGTACTTTGGTGATAATTTATTATCCTTCTTAGCTTGCTTGAGGGACATTTTTTTGTATGGTTGCAGCCGTAAAAATACCCAATCTCCTACATCAAAACTTCTCTCGCTGCGATGTTGATCTGCCTGTTGTTTCATTCGATTTTGTGCCAAATTCAGGTTATCCTTTAAGAGTTGGAGAACTTCTTGCTGATGCTCGATGTGATCTTCCACTTCTTGAACCTTCGAATTTTCCCTTAAAGATGATGTGATCGATGGTGGATGACATCCATAAAGTGCCATAAATGGGGTCATTTTTGCTGCAGTATGGAAGGAAGTGTTATACCACCATTCAGCGAGAGGTAACCACTTGACCCATTGTGTTTGTTTATCAGATACAAAACAACGAATATATCCTTCCAAATATTTATTTACTATCTCAGTTTGACCATCAGATTGAGGATGATAAGATGAGCTATGAGCTAATTGAGTACCCAAACAAGAAAATAACCCTGTCCAAAAATTTCCAGTAAAAATGGGATCTCTGTCGCTCACAATAACCCTTGGGCTTCCATGTAGCTTTTGAATTCTGTCCATAAATGTAGTAGCAACTGTACTTTCTTTAAATGGATGAGATAATGCACAAAAGTATGCATACTTGGTAAGTCTATCAACTACCACCATGATGACACTCTTTCCTTCGGACTTAGGTAAACCTGTGATAAAATCCATTGAAATCTCCTCCCAATGTTGACTTGGAATGGATAAAGGTTGTAGAAGACCCGGGGTCTTAATTTTCTCAACTTTATTCTCCTGTCAAACCAAACATTCCGCCACAAAATTTTGAATATAAGATTTAAGGCCATCCCAAAAAAATTATTTCTTCAACCTGTGGTAAGTTTTTAAAAATCTTAAGTGTCCTCCTAAATGAGAAGTGTGCAATTCCAAAAGAATATTTTGTTTTAGTTGGGAATTTTTACAAAGATATAAGCGATCTTTGTACCATAAGGAATCATTTTTCCAACTAAATGTATTATATGTACTAGGATATTGCTACAACTTTTGAATGAGTGTCCACACGTCTTCGTCCTTCTTCCATTCATCTCTTTCTTCGGTTATCCAATCTAGTTGGAGAATAGAAATAGCACAAAGCAATGCTTCCACCTCTTCATTATTTCTTGAGAGTGCATCTGCAACAACATTTAACTTCCATTTTTTGTATATTATTTTAAATTCATAACCCAACATCTTTGTGACCCATTTTTGCTGCTCTTCTCAAGCTAGTCTTTGTTCCAAAAAGTGTTTAAGACTATCATGATTAGTTTTAACCTTGAAGTGTCTTTCCATTAGGTAAGTTCTCCATTTATTTAGTGCATGCAATGTTGCTAACATTTCCTTCTCATAAATAGGTTTCTGTAAATACTTTCCTTTGATTGGACGACTTTCAAAAGCAATGGGTCTTCCTTCTTGCATTAAATCAGCACCAATTCCACTTACTGAGGCATCACATTCCACAATAAAGGCTTTTGTGAAGTCTGGCATAGCTAAGACTGGCGCTAGGCATATTGCCTCTTTAATATGTTCAAAGGCCTTCGTTGCTTTAGGATTCCATGAAAATGCATCTTTCTTCAATAATGTTGTTAGAGGTGCTACTATTCTCCCATAAGTTTTTAACAAACTTTCGATAATACCCTCTTAACTCGAGATATCCTCGCAACTGCTTTGTGGTTGTGGGGAATTTCCATTCCTTAATGGATTTAATTTTGTTAGGGTCTACCTTAACACCCTCATGAGATACAATATGACCCAGATATTCCACCTCTTGTACTCCAAAGAAACATTTGGATGTTTTTGCATAGAATCGTTTCTCCTGCAATAGTTTGAGCACCATGTCAACATGTTGAGCATGATCCTTCCAAGACCTGTTGTAGATTAATAGATCATCAAAAAATACTAGAAAATTTTTTCTAAGGAAGGGTTTGAAAATGGAATTCATCAACCCTTGAAATGTATAAGGTGCATTGGTAAGGCGAAAAGGCATGACCAAAAATTCATAATGATCCTCATGAGTTCAAAATGTTGTTTTCGGAATATCTTCAGTCTTCATTCTAATTTGATGATACCCTAAACGAAGATCCAATTTGGTAAAATAAATTTCTCCATGTAAGTCATCGAATAATTCATCAATCACAGGAATGGGAAATTTATCTTTAATGGTGAGCTTATTGAGCTCCCTATAATCCGGCATATGTGCCATGATCCATCCTTCTTGTGTACCAATACTACAGGAGCAGAGAAAGAACTTTGACTAGGTTGAATTATAACCGCCTCTAACATTTTTGCAATCATACGTTCAATTTTTCTCTTTTGGACATAAGGATATCTATAAGGCTTGATGTTTGGAGGAACACTTCCTGGAATCAAATGAATAGCATGATCATGATCACGAATATGTGGGAGTCCTTTTGGAGTTTCAAAAACCTTGGTATGATTGTCCAATACTTTTTAGAGCTCTGATACGAAATGTTGTGAAACCAACTCCAAAAAGAGAAGAAAAGAGATATCAACACCTTAGAAATAAGCCACTTCGAGGGGGCAACCTCCAATACATTACATTAATGAAAAATTCTTGGATGATTCAAATTAAAAAACCTAATTTCTATATATAGGAGTCCATGGAGCCACAATGTAATCCTAGTAGGGCCACAATGTAATCCTAGCCGACCTAAAAATAATAATTTAAGGGCACAATAATAGAAATATGGGGGTTACAAGGGTACAATAATAACAATAAGGGGGTTACACTAACAACACTAAGGGAATATACTATTAATATAGGGACCTAACATAGCCCCATGCATGGTTGATCTGCAAAGCACTTCCCGACATTCACAGGTGCGTTGGTCTCATTGGGAGTGAAATTCTTATTGTTCTAGAATATCCACTTGGCCAGTGCCTTCTAGAAGAGTTCACATGTGTCGAGCTTTGAATCCAAGTGTCCATTTGACATCTACATGATTGGGAACATGTCTTGCATATGATTAGAAAGTCATTGATTGCAAAACAAACCTACAGTTCATCTATAAATTGAGCACAAATATGAGTGCTTGAGAAGGAAGAATTTGAGTAGAGAGATGTTGGAGAATTTTCAATTGAGAGCTAGATTTGTGTAATAGCTGCTGGAGAGATTTATACTATGATGAGGCTTGGGGATGTTGCTGGAAGGTCACTTCAAATCAATCACTAGGTTGTAACCTCTCCTTATATCATTAATAAAGAGTACATCTTATTTTTCCCTATATGCATCTATATTGGCTTTTATTTTCCATATTGCAAGATCTTGGTTGATGTATATGGTTTATGCTTTAATAATTTAGCAAACTAACTTGAATAGAAATCTATATTATTGCATCTTTTGCTGTTTTAGTGTTCATTTTTGCAGGAAGCATTTCGCATACAAACCACTTGAATTTGAAGCTACAATGGAAGTGATAGAAGGAGCCATTTAGAAGCACTTGGATCACAAGTAACCTTATAATCCTCTTTGTGTGTTTGTTCTTAGTTAGGAGAAATAGTCATATAGTCTTTAATCTGTCGTTCTAGACTAGCACCTGTCTAGGGAAGCGTGATTTATTCGTAATTCACAATTCTGGCTCAACAAACTAGCAACTCTACTGGGGAGAATTTCTCTTAGTTCTAGGTGTTTAAACCTATGACTTGCTTTGTTTATGCACCCAGTAGTTGTTACTCATAAATATTAAACTTTTTCAAAGCCAAATTTGCAAAGAAAGTGAGTTAAACATTAGTATTTTTCGTTATACACTGTGCCCAACGCACCCTTGGTCAGGACACAGTGCTTTGCATAGCACTGTCTCCCTTTCAAGCCTGTGTTGCAGAGCAATGTCTCCCCTTTGTGACTGAGTTGACTCCTAAAAACACCCATATTCCCTTGAATTTTCCTTTGAAATTTTCTTCAGTTTGTTTTCTGTTATGTTTTGAAAGTTTTGATCCTCATATTGGCCAGTGACTCTATATACTTCTTCCTCCTTTGACTGAAAATTTGTTCAATGTTTGTTTAAAAAAGTTCTTCTTTATCATTGACAAGTTGATTTCAAAGTATTTTTTATGGTTGCATTAAGAATCATTTTCTTTTGAAATATGAAATTGTCGTAAAATCTTCATTTCTTTGATAGGAGAAATTGTTGTTGGAATCCTCATTTTTCCTTCAAAAGAGAAATTGTTGTTTGTATTTTTCATTTATCGAAAGTAAAAGGCATTTGAATTGTTGATTTAGTGCACTTAGTTTCTTTTATGCATTCATAACATTAAGGAACTGAAAATAAAACTTGCATTTGCATGTAGAATTGTGTGTGTTTTGCAAAAGGAACATTAGGAAATCTTCATTTAGTTTGTGCTCATTGATTTGTTTGCTCACATATTATTTGCTCTCTTCCCTTAGAAGCTAGGTTTTTCATTGAAGAAATTGAAAGTGAAAGATTGTTTATCATTCTTAGCTTTCATTTTAGGAATTTCATACACATCATTGCGGTGAATCTTTGAAAGGAAAATTGTTAAGCAAGATCAACATAAAATCAATCTCAATTTACCTAACAAAGCATTAGAACTATAACGATAACATTTAGAAGGTCTAGGGTAGAGATGTGTTCAGGCATCGTAAAGCATAGCAGTTCTCATTAACTTGTCTACGATACATTCTGAGTGTGATACCTCACTCCATGTACGTAAGTATATCGTAGCTCGTCCACGTACTTTTGGGTATATTGGGCGATTTTACAGTATGATTATTATAGAGGGGTGCTCTCACTATGCGGTTTCACATCCAACAACGCTAATACGAACTTGGGCCTCCACGTACCTTCGGGTATATTTGGGAGGAAAACTTTTAGGTGCTATCCATTCATAGTGAACTGAGTCGGCCACCTTGTAAATTGTGATACACTGAACAAAACATTCGGGGAGATTTCTTGCCCATACTTCTTGGTTCGCCAGGAGGTATTCTGCAGTTCACAGTTTCTTGGTAAACCCTTTTGCCTAGCATTACCCTTTTTTTTTATTCGTTTTTTGGTTAAAATAAATCAGTAATCATGGAAGAACAAAAGTATATCCCCCGTCGTTTGCGTATATTAGCTTTAAAACCACCTTTACCACCAGAAGTTACTTCTGGTAGGCGAAGGCAATCACGATCGTCTGAATCAAGTACTATTCGTACCTCTCGTGAAACATCATTTTCCAATAAACTAGAGGTAGCTCAAATTGTTTCTACACATCCTGATTCGTCTACTGTTGTCGAAACAGAGTCTTCACAGCTACCCGTGGTCACAATCCATCCAATCAATGAGACCATACCTCCTGGACCCGAAGTTTTTCAATCAAAAATTGATCCAGATCCTGTCTCTTCTTTTCCAGAATATTTGAATCTAGAAGTTGAACAACCGGAATTTGTTCCTACCTTGTTCATACCACAAATTTCTGTAGCCATTGAAACTCCTATATCAAACAGTTAACCATTTGAAATATATTTTGGGCCTGACAATGAAAAACTTCCACCTGGTTTAATTGCGATTGAAGAAATCCCACAAGACGATACACCTTTAACTCTAACCCATTTTGGGGGGGGACCTTTACCTGTACGAGTATTTTCCTCTATCGTTTCCATCTACTTTTGTTGATCCTCTTCCCATTCAATCTCCCATTGATTTTCAAGGGTATACATTTGGTCAAACAACCATGTATGAACCAACATCTTTGGTTGGGCCTACTATTCCAATTACGTCAACTCTTGCCCTCGCCACTCTGTTAATGTTCACAACTTCACGAGAGTCATATTTGCACGGTGGCCCTACGGTCCCAACAGGTTACAAATCATTATCTGGAACTTTCTCTTGTGTATCTTCAAGACCACAGTCTTTACCAATGTCATCATCCAGTATTTTACCTGGTAATCCTATCGTCAGTACTGAATGAATTGATTCATTATATACATCATTAGGGCAATATCAAGCTGGTCCTTCTAGGTCAATCCCTTTAAGTACCATCTCAACTGGACTCCTAGAATTTGGAGAAAATTATTTTCTGTCTTATTATTCTCCTCATGTTGGGCGGCAACCTTTGGTCACCCAATATGACAGTACTCAGTCGCTTTTTGGTCAGCCTAATGTTGAATTGAATTTTTGTCAATGGCAGCCCACTCTACTTATCCAACCAGAAATGGTTATCCATTCATATCAACCGGTTCAACTTGTTACACCCACTTCATTACCACTTTTTAATACATCCTTACCCCTGTTACAGAATCAAAATATTGTACATAAAACTTATCAAGAAGGTCCTTCAACTCAATATCATCAAATTTTGGGTCCATAGACTACAAATCCTTTGGTTAATTTGCAACAACCTGTATCAGGAATCATTTATTCACAAGCTGGTCTACCATTTTATGGGATGTCACAACCGCAACCTGGTTATACATATCAACTGAATCCAAGTTATCCTAATTTGGGTTATAACATTTGTGAATAGACCCCTTGGTAACTTCAGGTACAATTGCCTGAAACTTCATTTCAACAAGTAACATATCCAGTTTTTGGTCAACAAAATCCTCAAGCGTTTGGTACGCAAAACAACCCCTATCTGGGTTACCGGCAACAGATTCCTTATGCTGGTGCTCAAAGGCCTGTTGTTCAAGTAATTCCATCTTATCCTCGCTATGCTCAACCTGACCTTAATAGACAGTTTCCTTTTGCTGCAACTTTAGAATTATCAGATTTAAATCGGTTAACTGATGATCCTATGAAATATGCTCCTTGGTGGCCGATAATACCTCATATATTACCCTATGATATTCCTAAATTCAATGGAAACCCTGTAGAAGATCCATTGCCTCATGTCATGACTTATCATTTATGGTGTTCATCAAAATCCATAAATGATGATTCTGTTCGACTGTGTCTTTTCTAGTGTGTGCTCACAAGTCCAGCTACTAAATGGTACATTGAGTTACCTAGAGCTTCTTTTGACAATTTCACTACCCTAGCTACTGCATTTTTGAACCATTTCCAGTTACCTATTATATATGAAACTGGAATAGAACTCTTGACCAACTTCAAATAGACTAATGCTACTCACATCTATGATCATATTCATGAGTGGCATCGACGTCGACGAATGGTTAATAAATTTGTTCCAGATCAAATACTTGCTGAATGGTTCATTAAGTCCTTGTTACCATCTATAACTGAGGATGTGGCTAAGGGTGGCATCGTCACAGAAGAGCAAGTTATTGCTCGTGCCCAATACTTAGACTTGATTTATACTCAGTCTGGCACACTCTATGAAAAAATTCCTAATGCGTCGCGATCTAATTTCAATGTTCCTCCTCAAATAAAGGACTCTCATGCTAGAGATGGCTTGATAGGCACTGCAAACACACACAATGCTACTGCATCTGATCCTGCTCCTACTTCCAAAATTAATGCTGTGTCATTTGACAAAGGAAAAAGTGACAAGCAACTAGGAAGTAAGAAAAAGGGGAAATCAAAGAAAAAGCAAACTTCTAACCCACAAGAAATATCATATGATCAACTGTCAGGACCTCGGAAACCTTGTTATCCATGCATAGTCTGTAACGACGAACACGTTTTTAGGGATTGTCCTCACTGTGTTGAAGTCTCAAAAATTATCAAGACTTCCCATGCATCAGCTGTGTTGACAGACCCATTTCCAAATCCGGACACTAATTTGGTTGCTATAGATCCAACTCCTAGTTCCCAAGTGTTAATGTTATCCACCACAAAACCTTCAGAAGATATTTTGGTGTCAATGCGTAATAAATTTATGGTAGTCAGGCCACTGATCAACCTACTAGATCGACAACGAATCCTTCTACGGAATCAGTACCACTTACTGTTATTCCTAAATTGAAAATTAAGCCACCAAAGGGAGTAATTCATAAATCGACATATAATCCTCGAGCAATAGCTGCACAAAATTATAATATAGTTGAAGATTTCGCTCAATCCCCTTCAGCTATTTCTGCTCTTGAGGTATTACAAAATTGTCCCTCCCAGAAGCAGGCTCTATTGTTGGCCATTGGTGGAATTGATACAACTGATTCTAATCTCGTCGTATTTAATCATATGGGTTATGTGCCACAGCTACCAGCAAAATTAGCATTCTCTATACAAGTAAATGTTCTCAATCACCTTTTTCATCACACTATTATTGATGAGGGAGCATCTACATGTATTATGTCTTTAAATTGCTGGATGTCACTTGGCTCGCCACATTTATCACAATCATCAATGACGTTGAAGGCTTTTGATGGAAGAACATATAAACCTTGTGGTATTATCAATATCCTGCATGTTGAACTAGGGGGAAAATAGTGAATATTGATGTTGAGGTTGTTGACAGACCCCTTGACAATAATATTTTACTTGGAAGGCCATCGGTATATGCGATGATTGCAATTGTTTCTACATACTTTAGAATGTATTCCTTTCCATATAAAGGTACAATCAGAGTCATTAATCAACTATCCTTCTTTTCCTCCACTTCACACGTAACTATAAGCATTACGTTTGTTCACTTGCCCCAACTAGAAATTCAGAACATTGGTGTAGGAATATTAAAGGATTCCACTCTCATGGGAACCTTTGCATTATCGTCGCTTGCGATGTTGGCAAAAATTGAAAATATAGAGACTTGCTACATGATCTCTTCCACTTTATCTGGCTTAAGGAAGAGTACGAGTGACTCTGATATTTCTACGTTGGATGAATTTTTACCGTTGAGCCCTATTGAGCTAGCATAACAATCAATCTATCTGGCTTGGGCAGCAAATCCAAAATCAATGTCGCCAAGTGTTTGGGTTTATCATTCCTTAGATTTGGGTACTCCATCTGATCCATTTTCCTCAATGTTTTTTACAGATGAAAATATTTTGGAAGCTATGATGTCAGAAGGATAACCATGGGAAGATTATCATGATCATTCACATCTTCCTGATTATGAAGAAAATTATGTTAGTGAACCATATCACCCATCAATCAAAAATTTATTTTCGAATTCCTTACCAATTAATGCAATCGATTCCAAGAAAAATTTATCAAATATTGAAGAAACAATTTCTATCGATATTTCAACAAAACCTGGCGTTGTAGAAAATATTCATGTTGGTGTATCTTGTTCTCCATCAGAACTTGAATCATATTGCTCTCTATTTCATGAATTTCGTGATGTATTTGCTTGGTCTTACAAGGAAATTGTAGGCATAGATACTAGTATAGTTGAACACACTATTAATATGTATCCTAATGTCAAACCGGTGTACCAACAACTTCGTCCTATTCATCCAAAGAAATTCGCTGCCATCAAAGCAGAGGTTGAAATTTTTTTACGTTCTGGTTTCATTTACCCTATTCCGCTAACTGAGTGGGTTTCCAATATCGTTCTTGTTATGAAAAAATAAGGAACCATAAGAGTGTGTGTCAATTATCGGGATGTTAATCAGGCTTGTCCCAAATACAATTAACCTACTCCCTTTATTGACCAGATTATTGACGATTGTACTCGATCTTGATCAGCGGTTGTCATTGATGTCAACCCAAGCAATGCTAGGGGATAACCCAATATTGCATGGGAATTTTGACCTACCAAATTAATATATTCTAGGTCAATAAGGCTTTTTATGGTTTCTACTTGTCGAGATGTTTCCGTTGATATATGGCACACCATGTAATTCTTCACGGTTTGAGAGATATTCATGTTTGAAGTTTGTACCCCCAGTTAGTGGGCTAAAACCCCATGGGGTTGTGGCATGGGTCATTGAAAATTCATAATTAATTTTTTTTAAGATCCTAAAATCCCTCCCACGTTCACTTGTTGAAGCCTCTTTCAACCTAAGCATTTATATAAATTGTGATCCTCATATCCTCCTCATGTAAGGGATTTCGTTATTTCAAACACGTCATCGTGGCATTTTCGCTCTAACTGTTTTTCTACGAAGGTTCAAAAGCTGAAATTTTTATGAGGAAAATCCGAAATCCTGGGGAAGCTGTTGTGAAAATTTTAGATTAAGGTGTGCAATATTTTTAGAGATATGGTCTATGGAATTCAATGTTTTTCAGGCTCCTAAAATTAATCTCAAGGAAGTAACCTTGGAAAAATTGTCATAACTCTCTCTTCAAGAATCGGATTGGAATCCTGTAAAAAGTGGTAGATATTGCACAATCTGTAGTTTTTTCTCTATCAATTTTAGAGCTGAATGAAGAACCAGTGACACGTGGCACGCCGTACAAGTTCGCTCTCTGGAAATAGTCCATAATTAGAGAATTCTGAGAGATTGGGTATAAATATCACTTGAAGAACCCAAATTGGGTTAGACCTGTGGCATTGGAAAGACAAATTGGAGGACTACTATAGTACCAAAAATCAAATATTGGGGATCTGAAATAACAGAGATACATCAGATTCAATATCGAGCTACTAGAAGGCAAAGAAAAAGCTAGATCATGTGTTGTCAAGGGCTACAAAGGACCTGACTTTCTAGGGAAGCAAAGGAAAGCAAGGTGCAACAGAGGGTAGCATGATAAGAGTATCAACCAAGGTACATAACAACAACAAGAAGTTCTTCACATGAAGTCTTTAAGTGGGCAGCACTGCAGACAATCATTGTAAAGGTATCGTTGTACTAAGTCATTGTAAATACATTATTGTACAAATTGTACTAGTGTCTATCTGCCAAGAGTTGAAGAAGTAGTGTCAGGTTGTCTAGGATCATCATTAGGTGGTTGTGTCATAGTTGGGGCTATGTTCTAGTGTGTATTCGTCTTCTACATCATTCTATATCATTGTAAAGTGGATCATTTTCCCTGGTATGGGTGTCCGTTATTCTTTTACTCTTCTACAGGGTGGTAGGGTGGTGGTAGGGTGAGTTGTAGCTCATTGGGTGTTGGGGCATCTATTCAGTTGACTACTGAAGAATCTCGGGTGTTGGAGCATCCATCCAGTGGGAGCTGGAGAAGAATGCTTTTCTAGATTCTAGGAAGTTGGAGCTTTATTTTCAATTGCAGTTGAATATTAAAGAATTATTAGAAAAACATTAGGTGGTTTTTGTCCCGGAGTGGGTTTCCACCTTAAAAACTGTGTGCATTTGTTTTCCTCTTGTTTTCTGCTATCATTGTACAAAAACTGACAATAATTGAATATTAACTAATTCTCTAATTGAAAGGAATACTAATTCACCCCCCGCCTATCTTGGTATTTCCAAAAATTGGTATCAGAGCTTGGTTCCTTCAACAGAAGTTTAACAGTTGGAAGGAGATCATGGAGCATACCAAGAATGGTGTACCTCTGTTCAATGAAAATAATTATGCAATCTGGAAAGGAAGAATGGAGGTCTATCTCTTGGCACAAGGTTTTGAAGTATGGGACACTGTTCAAAATGGATTTACATCAACCATAGATGAACAAGGTAAGAAGAATTTGGTAAATGATGCAAAAGAAAAGAATATTATTATCAGTTGACTTATTGAATCTACTTATCATAAGGTGTTGGGTTGTAAAACCACCAAACATGTATGGTACAAGCTTGAGAATATATATGCAGGTGACTCAAATGTCAAAGAAGCAAAGCTGCAAATCTATAGAGAAAAATTTGAGCAACTCAGAATGAAAGAAGATTGCAACATTGCTACATACTTCCAATACGTTGATGAAATAACCAATACTTTGGAAGGATTGGGAGAGCCAGTTGATGAGAAGATAATTATATGAAAGATTCTTAGAGCGTTTCCAGGAAGATTCAAGCCAAAGGTATCGGCCTTAGAATATAGTGCAAATATGGACAAACTTAGGAAAGAGGAATTACATGGAGTTATCATAGCATATGAAATGATACTTGATGAAGAATAGGGTACTTCACATCTAGAAACTATGTTCGTTGCATCTAAGAAAAACAATAAGGATAAACAACCTTGGATTGAAAAGACATGCACCTGCGAGTGTGAAGAAAAGGCAGATGATGAAGAAGGTCGTTCAGATGAAGAATATGCTTACTTCACGAGAAAACTAAAAATTGGTAAGGGAAAATTCAAAGGTAAACTTCCATTGATATGTTTTGGCTGTGATGAGATTGGGAATTTCACAACAAAATGTCCAAACAAAAGTGATGGCAACTCAAAAGGAAAGAAAGGCTTTAAGAAATTCAACAAGCAAGGATCGAAAAGGAACTTTCTCTCTAAATAAGATAGCTCACCATCTGATGAAGACAATGACAGCGAAGAATAAGCCAATGATAGAGTATTGTTTATGGCCAAGCACAATAAACCCAATCACAATAAACAAGAGGTATCAAACAACAAAGAAGAAGGATTGACCATAGAAGAATTTTATAAGGAAGCAATCAAGCTTATAAAAGATCTCAAGGCAAAGAAGATCCGTTCCAACTCTCTTAAAGAACAAGTTCAAGGTCTCAAAATTGAAGTTGAAGAACACAAATGCATTGAAGAGTCACTTCAAAAGAAGTTGGAAGAAAGAAACAAGGAAAGGGAAGAATTAGAAGCTGAAGTAGTCTCGCTGCATGAGGAAGTGAAGAAAGGAAAAGCTATCCAAAACTATGCCAACAACTCAAGGGCATTGGAAGAACTCATCAACAATCAACGATCTTACAACGAAAAAACTGGCATTGGTTACAAAGAAGAAGAAGCAAGACCTTCTACAACAAAATAAAATGAACCTATGAGATTTTACATGCATGTAGACTTCATTGGATAAGATTCACAAGAATAGCCTTGGAAGACAATTCCTCGATGAAAATTTCCATTGAGGTACCAACATATTTTTTATGGCTACTATTATTCAAGTGGAAAATTTGGTCATAAAGTTGTAGAATGTTGCACGTACCCTAGGAACAAATACAATTCTAGGATATTTGTCAAATATGAACCTCCCAGGGCTCGGCGAAACATCAATAGATTTGAACATTTAATAAATAATATTGAATGTTACAAATGTCGAAACTTTGGACACATAGCCAAAGACTGCAAACTTGAAAATCCTCTAGAAGAATCTTCGAAGCCACAGAATGAACAAACATGGAAGAAGAAGAAGAAGACTGATAATTGTGCTCTCACTTTCAAGGCTCAAAACAATAAATATGTGTGGTATGTTGATAGCAATTTCTCAACGCATATGACTGGAGATAGAAATAAATGTGTATCTCTGAAAGAGAATAAGGATGGAACCGTGTCCTTTGTAAATGATGGATCTTGAAATGTTATAGGATAAGGTACTATCACTCTCGGAAGCAAATATTCTCTATCCAAGAATGTTTTATTGGTTGAAAACATGCATCACAATCTGCTCAGTGTTGGAAAAATGTGTGATCAAGGACACACAATACTATTCAACTCCACAAAATGTGAAATCGGGAAAGGCATGTATGGTGAAATTGTGGCTACAGCAAGTCGAGCTCCAAATGACATATATGTTCTAGATGAAGCAACTAAAGCATGTCTAATAGCTAAAGAGAATGATATATTTTTTGGTAGCAATGGTGATCGACTAAGTAAGAAGTTTGCTACAAAGGTGTAAAGTGATTTCGAGATTTCTTTACTTGGTGTGCTGAAATACTTCTTAGGGCTTCAAATATCTCAGCAAGAGAAAGGAATATTTATATGTCAAGCCAAGTACATCAAGGAAATTCTCAAGAAATTTAAAATGGAAGATTGCAAACCCATCCTTACTCCAATGGTAACATGTTGCAAATTGAGCATAGACGACTCATCTAAGGATGTGGATCAAAGGTTGTACAGATCTATGATTGGTAATCTTCTATATGTAAAAGCATACTGGCTATATGTTATGAAAGAAGTTGGACAAGTAGCAAGATTCCAAGCAGCACCAAAATAATCACATATTATTTCCATCAAAAGAATTATTTGATATCTAAAGGGAACAACAGAATATGGCTTGTGGTATCCCAAGGGTAATAATCTCATTATTCATTCTGTTACAGATGTAGATTGGGCAGGAAGTGTTGATGATCATGAGAGTACTCGTGAAGCATTGGAATACCTTCGCCAAAATCTTGGGATTCTCCCAAGTTCTCATTAGATTTTCCTTATTCAGAATATAAAGGGGGAGTGGAAGTGTGTACAGGTCCACAGGATGGTTTTGTTTCAGGGAGAGTTACCCTTTTCCATTGATGTCAAAGGGGGAGAGAATGTTGTAGGAAGAGTGTCATGATCGCATGGGGAGTACTTGTGTTGCCATCAATGCTAAAGAGGGAGATTCTTGAGCAGCGGTTGATGTCAACCCAAGTAGCACTAGGGGCTAACCTAGTATTGCATGGGAATTTTTACCTACCAAATTAATATATTCTAGGTCAATAAGGCTTTTTTATGGTTTTTACTTGTTGAGATGTTTCTGTTGATATATGGCACGCCATGTAATTCTTCACGATTTGAGAGATATTCATGTTTGAATATCTCTCAAATCAAACCCCAGTTAGCAGGCTAAAACCCCATGGGATTGTGGCATGGGAAATTGAAAAGCCATAATTAATATTTTTTAAGCTCCTACAATCCCTCCCACGTTCACTTGTTGAAGCCCCTCTCAACCTAAGCATTTATATAAATTGTGATCCTCATATGCTCCTCATGAAAGGGATTTCGTTATCTAAAACATGTCATCGCGGAAGTTGTGCTCTAAATTTTTTTCTACGAAGGTTTAGAAGCTGAAATCTGTATGAGGCAAATCCAAAATCCTAAGGAATCTGCTGTGTAAATTTCAGATCAAGGTGCACAATATTTTCAGAGATGTGATCTGTGGAAGTTTGTGTTTTTGCAGGCTCCTGAAATTCATCTCAACGAAGTGACCTTAGGAAAATCGTCATAACTCTCTCTCTGAGTATTAGATTAGAATTTTGTAAAAAGTGGAAGATATTTCATAGTCTTTATTGTTCACTATATCAATTTCAAAGCCAAATGAATAAAGAGTGACACATGGCATGCCGTACAATTTTTCTCTGCTGAAACAGTCCATAATTAGGGCATTGTGAGGGATTGGGTATAAATATCCCTTGAAAAATCCAAATTGGGTTAGACCTATGGCATTGGAAATATGACTCAGAGGAATACAATAGTACCAAAAATCAGATATTGGGGATATGAAATAATAGAGATACACCAGATTCAATATTGAGCTCCTAGAAGGCAAAGAAAAAGCTAGATCATGTGTTGTCAAAGGCTGCAAAGGACCAGACTTTCTAGGGAAGAAAAGCAAAGCAAGGTGCAGCAGAGGGTAGTGTTAGACTACTATACCAATAGGTGTCATTTTTCATGATTGTCTTAATTGAACTATGGAATATGTTCAAACCTTTTTCTTGAGCAAAGGTGTTCCATATTCTTGAAAAACCAAAAAATCAAAAAATTTAAAAAATGTAAAGAGGGTATACCCTAAAAGAAAAATCAAAGGGTAAGAAAAATAAAATGGTCAAAAAGTGAAAGAAATGAACCCCAAACAAAAAATAGACCAAGGAAAGTGTGCAAATCCAAATGCCACTACTATTTCATTTTTTGTAAATAAGTAATTGTGTGCAGCTTGTCAAACTTTTGCCACAATTTATGAAGAGTCAAACTGTATAAACTTGACTCATTCATGTTTCAATTTCATGTTTTAGAATAGAGAATAAATATCTGACCAAACATTTTAATCTTGGCAGATAAGTAGATAGGTAGATTTAATAAGAGGTGCTCAATAGTTTAATCTGAGCCCTTGGATGTAATAAGGGTAGAATAAGATAGATTGGCCATGTAAAAAGAAAAAGGTTGATAAGGGTTTGCAAGTCCAAATGCACCCTAATAAAAAAGAGAAAATGGTAGTGTCAAGTAGATAGGGTAGGTAGATGGTGTTGCAAAGTTTTATATGATGAATGATGGTGCTAAATATGTTTGATCTTTTACCTTCATCACAAGTACTGAAACAAGAAATGCACTGGAAAATTCAAAGAAAGCAAAGTCAAAATCATTAACCTCCCATATCACTTTTTCCCTAAAAAGTTTTACTAATTTCCCCAAGGTACAAAGGTATTTGAAGATTAAAGGGGCTCAAGGCATTTCCTTGAATTTTGGAGGGACCGGACCCTCGGCCTAATGATCAAAAAGACCTAAGTACTTGAGATCATTTGTCATTATAATCATTCACTATTTACCTTTTCCTAAGTAAAATCCTATTTTACTTAGGAAAATCATGTAAAGTTCCACAATAATTCCTCAGAATCACCTACTATTCTATGTTGAAGTGTTGAAGTTGATATAATGTGGTTTACTTCAGAAATATTCACTTTCTTAGATGTGCAAAGTATTTTGAGCTGTCCTTGTCCCTTTTTCATATTTACATTTAACTCTATTTACTAAATCCTTAGTGAAAATGCCTTATCCTAAGTATATAACTCCTTTTATATAAATATCCAAAAAATCCATTTTATTATAAAGTTTAACCAAAGTATTTATTTCCCAATTATTCATTAAAAACCCGCATTATGCGCCCTTTGGTTAAATATATCATTATATAATAGTCCCGCCCCTTATGGTAATTGAATTGATTTAATTTATTACCATATAATAAGAAATGTCAAAAAACATTTAAACATATAATTTTATATGTTTGAAAGAAAAATGAATAATGCCGAAGTTTTAATTTAAACTAAAAACTTCGGAAAAACCCCCATGCCACCGTGGCCCATCCACTTGGCATCCCACCCGACGCTTTAACCATAATCGAAACCCTGCCGCAACCCCAATTTTCATTAGACCATGGGATTAATTAATTATCAGAATTAATTGATAACCACTCCCTTCGCCTATCAAAAGCCTCCCGGGGTGATTAATTAAACAATAATCGTTTCAAAAACCCGACGGGCCCGCATATTAAACCCCCGTTTACTTCCCCGTCACCTTCCCGTCTTGTCAACCGTCCAATCTCCTGCTACGAGATCTACGTCTAACATTCATTCCGCTAGCCATCCAATACCCGAACGATAACCCGCGGGGGCACAGTGGTATTGGAATAGTACTCTGGCCACGTGTCACTCGCCCAATAGAATCGCTCCCTCCGCGCTCAATACCACCATTGCCCATAAGCGGTGCGGGAATTACCACTTACCACCCGACCCCTGCCACACGTCAGCCCATACTGAAGTGACGTCATTCCTCGAAAAAATAAAAATCCCTTTTTGACTTTGGAAATAAAACAAATTTTCGTGTTTTTTATGTCATTTTCATTATTTGAAAGCGACTGCGCCTTCCGCTACGAAATTCAAATTTTCACTGAAATCTACTGTTCTATCTGATTTCACTCCAGAATTCCACCGGACCAGTGTTGGAGCATCCTCTTGCCACCACTTGATACCTGTTAAATCCCAGTTTGCCTCCAAAAACAGGTATTTATTCTATTTGCGCTCTGAACTTCAGAAGAAACTCTGTGTTCCTTGTTTTTTCCGTTGGATTAGTGATTAAATCTTATCGCTAAGATCATTCCCTAAGGTTTAGAACTGTGAATTGTTGCCCCGAAACTGCAATTATGCCAATTTCCCTCATTAAAACTGAAATCGCGCCCGGTCTGAGAAGAAAACCCAGAAACTTCCATTTTGAATACACAAGAACCAAAATGGAAGCTCCGTAAGCCCTGAATATAACTCCATTGAATGCCCCTCACAGAGAGTTAGAATACTTAATATTAGTGGATAAAGACTTCCAAATTAAAGACTTGGTTTTCGATGAAAGTCCCCTTCGAAGTTATTGTCGCTGCAGAGACGATTATTCGAAAGGATTGGATGTCATTGGGTTGTAGGAATCCAATTTCCCGAGATATCTCATCCCCTCAGTCCGTATTTTCCCAGAAATTATCCACTACTGCCATTATAACTATGATCCAACTCAAAGAGCAGTAATGTCCCCTGACCAGAGTGTTCTTTTCCCCATTACTCTCCAAGCTATCAATACAATGCTACATTTTGAACCTGATCAAGAGCTAACTCCTTTGTCTATTGAAGAATTGCTTGAAAAATCTACTCGGTTGTCCCCTGAAGAGGTAATCAGAAGATCACATCCTTGGATAAACAATCTTAATACTAGTCATAAGATTTGTTTACTCCAAGATTGTTATCAAATCTATTCAAACAGAGGTTAGAAAGCATAACAGCTAAAGAGTATCAGTGGTTAAAGTGTATCAGGTAAAAGTCAGTGAGAGTTAAAATGAAGTTACAGAGCAGTCAAAGGTAAACAGTAAAAGTAAATACAGAAGGCAGTAAAATGGTAAAAAGAGATGAGAATACTTTCACCAATAGTGAGGTTTGTCTAAAGTGAAAGTAAAACAGTCAAAAGAGCAAGAAAGTAAAAAAGATGAAAAAACATAACAAGAAGGAACATTTTTGCAGAAATTGCATATTTTAGTCATAGTTTTGCAGAAACTATTGTGGTCACTCCAAGATGAATTTTACAAAACTGAAGGAGGTTTATGTTCTTAAGAGGGCCATCTACAAAAACCTCTCTCACTTTTCTAACAGCCATTATGGTTTTGGAAATATTAAACAATGTTGGAAAGCACTTTTTGCAGAAACATCCTGTTAAGTCATCATTTTGCAGAGAATATTGTGGAAAATTAGAAATACATTTTACAACACGGAAGGAGGTTTTTGTTCCTAATAGACCCATCTACAAAAACCTATCTCATTTTTTCCACAGTGATTTCAGGCTGAGAGATACATGCACATCTTTAGAGGCTATTTTTCAGACTCTGTAAAACTCTGTTTTACACATATGTTTGCAGAGCCTATTGCGCATAGCTGGAGAGAAAGTTTAGGAAAGTGAAAGAGGTTTATCTCACCAACATAGTTATATACAATAACCTCTTTCACTTTGTACATATCTATTACAGATTTAGAAATAGAAAGGTATCATTGGACCCCAAGTTTGCAGAATTGTTGGAGCAGAATTCACAAAAAAAGGAAGCAGTTAGTGACTTGGATGCCTCATCATCAGCTAAGAGTTGGATCAAATTAGAATTATCCTCTTTGTAATCACCTATCCATAAAAAATAGTGCCAAATAGATGAATTAGTTTGAGTGTTCTTTACTTAAGTTCTATTTATGTAAAATAGTTGGAGAGATTTGTGAACCAATTTTGATATTTTTTCAAGATATTTTAGTTTAGAATTTGTATAAATACTTCACTCTTGGAAGTATTTTGGTGTGAATTCTATTACTTTGCTGTGACATTAAAGTTTTTGGAATAAAATAATTTTGGAGAAATTTATTCGTGGCTTACTGGATGACAATTTGAAGCTCAGGACTTTTTGCAGGATTCATGTGTTGAACTGCAGTTCAATAAGTCTTTCTACCCTTTGTCTTAAGTTTTATATTAGTTTATAATATCATTATGTCCATTTATGAATAATTTACATAAATGATTGAATCAGAATTTACTTAATTGTACTCTGATTTCAGATGTGATTGTTCTTAATGTTTTCCTCTAAATTGGTTATAAGCACGAATTCTTAAATGCTTTTGCTTTGCTAATTTAAACATTCTTGATTACTATAATAAAGAATTCTTCATTGCTCTTTGTTTGTAGTCATATCATTTCTTTCTTTTGAACATGGTGAAAGATTCTTAGCTGCCTTTCATCCCTTCAAGATCATCCCATCCACTTTAAATTTTAAGGATTGTTCTCTGTCTAGCTATCTTGCCCTGTAAAGCCATCTTGTGTGTAGAATAGAAATCCAGTAAAGCCATCCTTTGAATCCATAGCCCAATGGACTGAAAACTTTCAACCTTGCCCTTATTTTGTGGATCCCACCATTTTCAAACAAACTCTTGGATCTATAACTAGCCTAAAACCTTCTAAGAACAAAGATAAATTATAAAGAGAGAGCCCTCTCTAGATGTAGATTGGCTAGATTTTGCATCTGAAGGTTGGTTTGTGGTTACCTCGGGTATACTTTCCTTTTCCACAACTTCAAGGAAAACCTGAGTGATAGCATAGTGGTGACCATACTGGGGAACTGAATCATTTTACTATTGTTTGATTTATAAGCTATAGACAGAGTCTGAAGATTAGCCAGGTAGCTTTTGAAATGCTTTTGCTCTGCAACTGTATAGTAAATAAATGCTGCTTCAGTCCATCTCTGGTTTAGCTTATAAACTGAACCTTAGTTTCAAACATTTAATCAGACTCTCTAGTTCAATAAATCTTTGAGAACATTTTAATTAAAAATCTTAAATTTCTTGAAGAGTTTGTAGAAGTTGTTTTGAAAATTCACAAAAAATTTGGTTTCCTGAAGAACTAACTTTTTCTTGAGAATTGTTTTACAGGTTCAGATCTGATCTATGATGGTGGACAGTGATCAGACACACAAAGGTTAAAATCATCCACCTGGCGACTCCAAATCCATTTCACAATCAAGACTCCACTGGAGGAATGAACCTGGAAGAACAATATGGAAAGATCAGGCTTTCAACTTAGATCTTAATCCAAGACATTATGTTCTTTCTCGTTAAGATTCAATATGTATTGTATTTTATATAAGGATCTAACTTGGTTGTATAGATAAAGTGGCTTTTCATTATGGCTGATTTTCAAGATGATCCAAGAATAAAACGAAGATATGCTCCCATGAGCAGAGATCACATACCTGGATTTCCACACAAACTACCGAAGGTTAATTGGGGTGAAAATCTGCCCATGTTTCAAGATGAGAATATTGATGATCCTTTACTACATCTCATTAAATTTCATATACACTCATCAAGATTGAAGGGTGATTGGCATGAGGATTGCCTCATGAAGATATTCATGGGAACCTTAGAAGGAAAAGCAAGGGAATGGTACGAAGCTCTCAAACCTGCAAGTTTTTTTTCTCTAAAAAATTTTCATAAGGTATTTTATGAGCATTACAAAGAAGATTTTTCATCTTTATCATTAGCTGAAAATTGTTGTGATCAAGCTGAAGATCTTATACATTACCTTAAAAATATTGATGAAGATTTTGGAAATTGGTCTCCTGAAGATTTATTAGAAGAAGTCCAAAACTTTCATTCTCAAGTTAAATGTCATAATAATCAAGAGGAGTTAAACAAAGATGAAATAAGTCAGGAGACAAATCAAGATCCACAAAACCCCTATGTATTAACAGATGATGTTTCATTTAATGTTTTGAATGAAGTTAAAGAAAATAATCAACCTCATGATCAATTTTTAGATAAGAGAAAAAACAACTGTCATTCCAATCTAATAATTCAGAGATTCCCACCCCCCCTCACCGAAGAAGAAATCAATTTTCTTCTAAACATGCAATCATCCTTAAAATATTTACATAATGAGGAAATTGTTTCTACTTCTTCTAATGTTGATGAATGTACAAAGTTTTTTATCCATGAAGGGACAGAAGAACAAGTTGATGCTCATGTTATTCTACCTTCGCAAAAAGGCCCATTACTTGATAGTACTCCTATTGAGAAAAATAATGACTTTCAAATAGAATGCTACCAATCTAATCAAGATGTATTGGGATTGTTGGAAGAGAAATATGCTGATCCAATGTTTATAATTGATGACATTCCTTATTCTGAAGATTTGCCTAAATATGATCAGTATGATGATAATTTTTATAATTTCACAAGACAATCACTAGCTATTTTGAGGGATGAGATATTAGAACTTCAGTTTGATGAGGATTTTCTAAGAGCTTTCTTTCTTATTTTGAAATCAAGAAAATATTCTCCTAAACTGAAAATATGTGTTCTCAAGATCATCTCTGGAAATTATGAAAATGAAATCAAACTTTTGCATTCTCAAATTCAGTCATACAATTTCCGAAATCCTAAAGAATTCTTTGAAAATCTTCCTTCTCCAAAGCAAGAGGAAATTGTACTATCTTTTGACTTGCATATTGAAGATGATTATTCTTTCAAACACAAGACTGAAGAAATAAGTTCATGGTCTAATATTCATAATTCAATTGAACAATTAGTAATTGAAGGCCTAGAAGTAAATAACATACATCATGCTTTTATTGATCCTATATCAGATTATATGGAGAATCTTTTAAGCCCAAATTTGCAAACATGTTTTCTCTATAAGGATCAAATACATCAAAAGTGGCCTTTACACATCATATCATTTATTATAAAGGCACATGATCATAACATACTTCCAATTTTGATCACAAGCAATCAAGTTATCCATTTATTTTTACATCTACTTGATTGGCTTCATTAGCATTTTTGTATTACCTGATTCAATAAGATTTTTAGTAGATTAGAGTAGGTAAATGAGTGTTAATAAGCTCAAAATTTTGAGCATTTTTTTTAATTTTTCAATTTTCAGCTAGTTTTTCATTAAGTTGGTTTGAAAATTTTTGTGTGTTGTTTTAGTTTTAGATCAGATTTCAGGTTGCAGAAAAATGACTATATTCAATTCAAGATTTTCAACCACAACAAATTCATGTTTGGGATTGGAACAAGGCAGAAAATTCCTAACTGGGCAACAAAGTTTTAAGTTTTGAGTGGATAGTAACTTACTGGAGTTGAAGCCCGAAGTGAAGGCCCTAAGCTTCAGAAGTTTTACTATCATATATACAATAAAGCTACCAGAAGAAGGAGATTACATGGTTTAGTTTGAAGACATTTTGAGGCAATTGATCTGCTGTTCTTGACTTTTCACAAGGAAAAGCCATCCCCAAGTGGAGCCAGTGTTAGACTCCTATACCAATAGGTGTCATTTTTCATGATTGTCTTGATTGAACTATGGAATATGTTCAAACCTTTTTCTTGTGCAAAGGTATTCCATATTCTTGAAAAATAAAAAAAAATTAAAAAATTTAAAAAATGTAAAGAGGGTATACCCTAAAAGGAAAATCAAAGGGTAAAAAGAATAAAAATGGCCAAAAAGTAAAAGAAATGAACCCCATCAAAAAGAAAGGCCAAGGAAAGTGTGCAATTCTAAATGCCACTACTTTTTACTCTGATGTAATAAAAAAATTGTGTGCAACTTGTATTTTATGCCACAATTCATGAATAGTCAAACTGTTTAAGCTTGGCTAGTTCATTTTTCAATTTCATGTTGTAGAATAGAGAATAAATATCTGACCAAACAGTTTAATCTTGGCAGATAAGTAGATAGGTAGAGTTAATAAAAGGTGCTCAACAGTTTAATCTGAGCCCTTGGATGTAATAAGGGTAGAATTAGATAGATTTGTCTTGTAAAAGAAAAATATTGAAAAGGGTTTGCAAGTCTAAATGCACCCTAATAAAGAAGAGAAAATGGTAGCGTAAAGTAGATAGGGTAGGTAGATGGTGTTGAAAAGTTTTATATGATGAATGATGGTGCTAAATATGTTAATCCTTTACTTTCATCATAAGTACTGAAGCAGAAAATACACTGGAAAATCACAGCAAGCAAAGTCAAAATCATTAACTTCCCACATCACTTTCCCCTTAAGTCTTACTAATTTCCCCCAAAGTGCTAAGGTATTTGCAGATCAAAGGGGCTCAAGGCATTTCCTTGACTTTTGGAGGGACTGGACCCTCGGCCTAATGATCAAAAAAACCTAAGTACTTGAAGTTATTTATCATTATAATCATTTACTTTTAACATTTTCCTAAGTAAAATCCAATTTTACTTAGGAAAATCATGCCATATTTCATAAAATGCCCTCAAAATTACTTGCTATGCTATGTTTAAGTGTTGAAATTAAGATGATATCATTTAATTCGGAAATCTTCACTTTCTTAGTTATAGTTAAGTGTTTTGAGTTTACCATGTCCCTTTGTCATATTGACTTCTGATTTATTTACTAAATCCCTAGTAAAAGACCCTTATCTTATAGTACTTAACTCCTTTTATCTAATATCCCAAAAACCCATCTATTAAGATTTTAACCAAAGTATTTATTTCCCCATGCATTTATAAAAACCCACATTATGTGCCCTTTGGTTAAATATATCATTATATAATAGTCCCGCCCCTTATGGTAATTTAATTGATTTAATTTATTACCATATAATAAGAAATATCGAAAAAACATTTAAACATATAATTTTATATGTTTGAAAGAAAAATGAATAATGCCAAAGTTTTAATTTAAACTAAAAACTTCGGAAAAACCCCCATGCCACCGTGGCCCATCCACTTCGCATCCCACCCGACGCTTTAACCATAATCGAAACCCTGTCGTAACCCCAATTTTAATTAGACCATGGGATTAATTAATTATCAGAATTAATTGATAACCACTCCCTCCACCTATCAAAAGCGTCCCGGGGTGATTAATTAAACAATAATCGTTTCAAAAACCTGACGGGACTGCATATTAAACCCCCGTTTACTTCCCCGTCACCTTCTCGTCTTGTCAACCGTCCGATCTCCCACTACGAGATCTACGGCTAACATTCATTCCGCTAGCCATCCAATACCCAAACGATAACCCGCGGGGGCACAGTGGTATTGGAATAGTACTCCGGCCACGTGTCACTCGCCGAATGGAATCGCTCCCTCCGCGCTCAATAACACCATTGCCCATAAGCGGTGCGGGAATTACCGCTTACCGCCCGACCCCTGCCACACGTCAGCCCGTACTGAAGTGACGTCATTCCTCGAAAAAATAAAAATCCCTTTTTGACTTTGGAAATAAAACAATTTTTCGTGTTTTTTATGTCATTTTCATTATTTGAAAGCGACTGCGCCTTCCGCTACGAAATTCAAATTTTCACTGAAATCTACTGTTCTATCTGATTTCACTCCAGAATTCCACCGGACCAGTGTTGGAGCATCCTCTTGCCACCACTTGATACCTGTTAAATCCCAGTTTGCCTCCAAAAACAGGTATTTATTCTATTTGCGCTCTGAACTTCAGAGGAAACTCTGTGTTCCTTGTTTTTTCCGCTGGATTAGTGATTAAATCTTATCGCTAAGATCATTCCCTAAGGTTTAGAACTGTGAATTGTTCCCCCGAAACTGCAATTGTGCCAATTTCCCTCATTAAAACTGAAATCGCGCCTGGTCTGAGAAGAAAACCCAGAAACTTCCATTTTGAATACACAAGAACCAAAATGGAAGCTCCGGAAGCCCTGAATATAACTCCATTGAATGCCCCTCACAGAGAGTTAGAATACTTAATATTAGTGGATAAAGACTTCCAAATTAAAGACTTGGTTTTTGATGAAAGTCCCCTTCGAAGTTATTGTCGCTGCAGAGACGATTATTTGAAAGGATTGGATGTCATTGGGTTGTAGGAATCCAATTTCCCGAGATATCTCATCCCCTCAGTCCGTATTTTCCCAGAAATTATCCACTACTGCCATTCTAACTATGATCCAACTCAGAGAGCAGTAATGTCCCCTGACCAGAGTGTTCTTTTACCCATTACTCCCCAAGCTATCAATAAAATGCTACATTTTGAACCTGATCAAGAGCTAACTCCTTTGTCTATGGAAAAATTGCTTGAAAAATCTACTCGGTTGTCCTCTGAAGAGGTAATCAGAAGATCACATCCTTGGATAAACAGTCTTAATACTAGTCATAAGATTTGTTTACTCCAATATTGTTATCAAATCTATTCAAACAGAGGTTAGAAAGCATAACAGCTAAAGAGTATCAGTGGTTAAAGTGTATCAGGTAAAAGTCAGTGACAGTTAAAATGAAGTTACAGAGCAGTCAAAGGTAAATAGTAAAAGTAAATACAGAAGGCAGTAAAATGGTAAAAAGAGATGAGAATACTTTCACCAATAGTGAGGTTTGTCTAAAGTGAAAGTAAAACAGTCAAAAGAGCTAGAAAGTAAAAAGATGAAAAAACATAACAAGAAGGAACATTTTTGCAGAAATTGCATATTTTAGTCATAGTTTTGCAGAAACTATTGTGATCAATCCAAGATTAATTTTACAAAAATGAAGGCGGTTTATGTTCTTAAGAGGGCCATCTACAAAAACCTCTCTCACTTTTCTAATAGCCATTATGGTTTTGGAAATATTAAACAATGTTGGAAAGAACTTTTTGCAGAAAACTCTTGTTAAGTCATCATTTTTCAGAGAATATTGTGGCCAATTAGAAATACATTTTACAAAACTGAAGGAGGTTTTTGTTCCTAAGAGACCCATATACAAAAACCTATCTCATTTTTTCCACAGTGATTTCAGGCTGAGAGATACATGCACATCTTTAGAGGCTATTTTTCAGACTCTGTAAAACTCTGTTTTACACATATTTTTGCAGAGCCTATTGCGCACAGCTGGAGAGAAATTTTAGGAAAGTGAAAGAGGTTTATCTCATAAAAACATTTATCTACAATAACCTCTTTTACTTTTTACATATATATTACGGATTGAGAAATAACAAGGTATCATTGGACCCCAAGTTTGCAGAATTGTTGGAGCAGAATTCACAAAAAAAGGAAGCAGTTAGTGACTTGGATGCCTCATCATCAGCTAAGAGTTGGATCAAATTCGAATTCTCCTCTTTTTCATCACCTATCCATACAAAATAGTGCCAAATAGATGAATTAGTTTGAGTGTCCTTTACTTAAGTTCTATTTATGTAAAATAGTTGGAGAGATTTGTGAACCAATTTTGATATTTGTTTCAAGATATTTTAGTTTAGAATTTGTATAAATACTCCACTCTTGGAAGCATTTGGTGTGGATTCTATTACTCTGCTGTAACATTGAGATTTTCGGAATAAAAGCATTTTGGAGAAATTTATTCGTGGCTTACTGGATGACGATTTGAAGTACAGGACTTTTTGCAGGATTCATGTGTTGGACTGCAGTTCAATAAGTCTTTCTACCTTTGTCTTAAGTTTTTATCAGTTTATAATATCATTATGTCCATTTCTGAATAATTTACATAAAGGATTGAATCAGAATTTACTTAATTGTACTCTGATTTCAGATGTGATTGTTCTTAATGTTTTCCTCTAAATTGGTTATAAGCGTGAATTCTTAAATGCTCTTGCTTTGCTAATTTAAACATTGTTGATTACCATAATAAAGAATTCTTCATTGCTCTTTGTTTGTAGTCATCTCATTTCTTTCTTTTGAACATGGTGAAAGATTCTTAGCTGCCTTTCATCCCTTCAAAATCATCCTATCCACTTTAAATTTTAAGGATTGTTCTCTGTCTGGCTATCTTGCCCTGCAAAGCCATCTTGTGTGTAGAATAGAAATCCAGTAAAGCCATCCTTTGACTCCATAGCCTGAAGGATCAATCCCAAACCCTTTGTTCAGTCGGATTCACCATTTTCAAACAAACCTTGGATCTATAACTACAAAAAACCCTTCTGAAGAAACAAAGATAAATTATAAAGAGAGAGCCTCTCCATTGTAGAGACTGCTAGATCTTTGATTCATAAGGTTGGTTTAGTGTTACCTGTACTTATTTTCCTGCCAACTTCAAGGAAAACCTGAGTGATAACAGGTAGCATGAAAAAAGCAGCAAACAAGGTACATAACAACAGCAAGAATTTCATCACATGAAGCCTTCAAGTGAGAAACAATGCATACAATCATTGTAAAGGTATCATTGTACTAAGTCATTGTAAATAAATTATTGTACAAATTGTACTAGTGTCTATCTACCACGAGTTGAAGAGGTAGTGACGGGTGGTCTAGGATCATCATTAGGTGGTTGTGTAATAGTTTTTGTTATGTTCTAGTGTGTCTTCTTCTTCTACATCATTCTATATCATTGTAAAGTGGGACATTTTCCCTGGTACGGGAGTCCATTCTTCTTTTATTCTTCTACAGGTTGGTAGGGTGGTGCTAGGGTGAGTTGTAGCTCATTGGGTGTTGGGGCATCCATTCAGTTGACTACTAAAGAATCTCGGGCATTGGAGAATCCATCCAGTGGGAGCTGGAGAAGAATGCTTTTCTAGATTCTAGGAAGTTGGAGTTTTATTTTCAATCGGAGTTGAATATTAAAGAATTATTAGAAAATAATTAGGTGGTTTTTGTCTCGGAGTGGGTTTCCACGTTAAAAACTATATGCATTTGTGTTCCTCTTGTTTTCTGCTATCATTTTACAAACATTGATAATAATTGTAGATTAACTAATGTTCTAATTGAAAGGAATACTAATTTACCCCCGCAACCCCCCCCCCCCCCCCTCCTCAGTATTTCCAACACTAGATGTGAATTTGTTTCGTTCAAGGATGGATTTTCTGGCTACAATCAAATCAATATCCACCCAAATGATCAACATAAGACATCATTCATTTGTCCCTAGGGCACATTCTCTTATAGGAAACTTCCATTTGGTTTAAAGAATGCTGGGGCAACTTTTCAGAGAGCAGTGGATTATGCTTTCAATGACATCAAGCACATTGTTCAACCATATCAAGATGATTTACTAGCACATTCATGAAATCGGACTAATCACTTGATGCATTTGAGAGCCATTTTATTACGCTTCTGACACTACAAAATATGCCTCAATCCACATAAATGTGTGTTTTGTGTTGGTTCAGGTTGATTTCTCATATTCGTAGTCTCAAAATAAGGAATTCGAATAGATCCATTGAAGGTACAGGGCATTCTTGATTTTCCTGCACCATCAAATTTACTTCAGATATAGAAACTTCAAGGAAAGGCTAACTTCCTAAGAAGGTTCATTCCAAACACTCCAAAATGGATAAAGGATTTTCTCGACTATTGAAAAAGGGGGTTCCCTTCCATTGGGACCAAGTTGCACAAGCTTATTTTGATGTTGTTAAGGATAATCTTGTCCAAGCGTCATTAATGTATCCTCCTAATTATCAAAATTATTATTTCTTATATATCGTCTTTGCTGAAACAACCATTTCTATGGTATTGGTCCAAGTAGAAGATGGAATTGAACATCCGATCTATTATTTGAGTCGTAATCTCAATGATACGGAATTTAAGTACTCGTACATGGAAGGAAAAGCTTGCCTTGGCAGCTGTTCAAGTTGTCCAAATATTTCTCCATTATATCCTATTTCGAAAAAAAACTATCATTTCAGATTACAACCCCATGACTTATATCTTATCACCTCAATTTCCGGGGGGAAAATATTCAAAATGGATTGTCATTTTGCAGGAATTTGATTTGGAAATCATCAAATTTAAGTCAAAGAAGTCTTGAGTTTTTCCTGAGCTTCTCTATGACCTTCCCTCTGATAGTATTGCTACTACGTTAGAACCATCTATTCCAGAGGAGTCTCTGTTTCTGATTGGATCATCTGATCCTTGGTATGGGGATTTCATCATTTATCTCCAAACTCAAACTTTTTGACCTGATACCTCTCACTGTGAACAATTACGTATTCGATACCAAGCCAAAGATTATCTGATCGTCGACGATACACTTTATTGTCGTGGTGTCGATACCATTTTAAAGAAGTGCCTCACTCATGAAAAGGCCAAAAAAGTGTTAAATGATTATCATGCTGGGGCTTGTGGTGGAAATTTATCTGGATATACTACCATGCAGAAGATACTCCACGCTAGTTACTTTTGGCCTACTATTTTTCGAGATTGTATCCTCGCAGTCAAAAGTTGTCATGCGTGATATATTTTTTATCGTAAGATCCGCAAACCGCCAACACTAATGCATCTTGTTGTCTCTGCGGGACCATTTATGAAATGGGGTATTGACTTCATGACCTGTAACCCTCCTTCATCTAGGGGACATGGTTATATTATTGTCATAGACGATTATTTTATCAAATGGGCCGAAGCAATGCCTACATTCAACAACACAAGACAAAAAACTGCATCGTTTTTCTTTAATCATATTATTGCATGGTTCGGGGTCCCAAATGCTATAGTTACAGATCATGGGAAGCATTTTCGTAACCACATGATGTCTAAATTGACTTCCAAGTTAGGTTTGTCACATGATAATTCTACTCCTTATTATCCACAATCAAATAGACAAGTTGAGGCTATTAACAAAACTCTTAAACGAATGCTTCAATGAATTGTAGGAGTTCGTAAAAGAAATTGGCATTTGATCTTGTACTCCGCCTTGTGGGCGTATCAAACCTTGACGAGAAACGCAACCGTATTTACTCCTTTTCAATTGGTGTATGGTATGGAAGCTATCTTACCAATCCAATGTGAAATATCATTGTTAAAAATCGTGATAGACTTGTTACCTGACACCTCAGAAGAAGAAGTGCATTTCCTTAACCTCATCCATCTTGATGAAACGTGTTGTGAAGCCCAATTGGCCAACGAAGCACATAAGAGACATATAAAGGCACAATACAACAAAAATGTCTAGCCTTGCATCTACTTAGAGGGCAACTTGGTCCTTCTTTATGATCAAGAAGATGATGTAATAGGTACAGGGAAATTCGAGCCATTATGGCATGTCCCCTATATTGTCAAAAGAGTTCTTGCCAAGGGTGCCTATGAGTTAGTTGATTAGGATGGAATTTCATTGGCACAACTTATAAATGGGTTGTATCTGAAACGTTACTATGCTTAATCATGAGCATAGAAATTTTTTGCATTATATTGTATATATGTTGTTGATTTGCATTCACTATCTTAATTTGTTTTTAGAATTTTCTTGACGTTAGTAATCCGCTTTACATTTTCATCGCAGATGTCTGAATCTTCAGAACCATTTGTTGGATATGCTAATGATGCTAGTCGTAGTACGCAGAATCTATCCTCTACAGCGTGGGCCATTTTCGCTCCCAATGGTGAGTTAGTGAGTTTTCAAGGGATTTGTATTGGTAGATCGACGAACAATATCGCTGAGTATAGCACGTTGATGGAACTTCTCTCTGATGCCATTTCCTTTCGTATTAACTGCATAATCATAAGGTTAGACTCACAACTCATGGTATTACAACTTGCTAGTGTTTATACTGTTAGAAATCCAACACTTCTTAGATTGTTCCTAAGAGTTCAAATTTTGGAAAGACATTTTGAGTTTATTCAATATCAACACATTTCCAAAAAATTTAACACATTGACTGATTTTAGCTTATCAAGTTTTAGATAAACATTTGTAACATATGTAAAGAAAACATTCACATCATTGAATATTATTACACAATAAACATGGGAAAAACTCTAAAAAAATATAGATAGATAGTTATATGTTTTTACAAATTTTGTGCCCAATACACATTGGTCATCTGACCTCAAAATGTATGCAAAATGTCACAAGTAAACTAGTAGTGCTCATGGTAACATGCTATAGATCTAGAAATCCTACGGAGCAACTGCATCCAACGGTTAGGAACTCCAATAGTGTGTCGCTGCAGTCGCATGGGTAACTCTTCGATCCGGCAATCCGGAATCCCGAAGGTCAACCCATGTATGTGTTGTTGAAGCTCATCTAGAGTCTTAGCCATATAAAGGCCCTGAAGGACTTCTCTCCTGATAGCCCTCTATACTGGCGCATCTACTTCGCGCTCTAGTTCCTCTACTGGTTGAACACGACCGATATTTGAATTACATCAAACATTTATTTTAGTCTTGGGAAAACATCAAAATAAAAAAAAATTGTATATACCTTAGGAAAATAAAAAAACATGGTCAAAAAATTCTTACCCATTGCACCCCATTGAGCGCCTTCTGGTAATACTAAATCTGGATCTCCTCGAAAGTTGACGCCTGTGTATACGTACTCATCGATGGCGACGATCTGTCGCCAGAACCAGGTGAATAATGCAGTAGAAAACAAAACGGTCGATTGGCTTGCATGCCGACCCATGAGTTCTACCCATCTCTGCATATGAGGATCTCTAGGACTAGTTATATCCAGTGTCACATGTTATGGCTGCATTAGTGGAATCTATTCCAAAGCGAAGGAGATAAGGATTGAACCATAACTAAAATTATTCTTCCTTCCTCCCTTTGCTTTGTTCAATTTTTCCTTTATCTGAGATAGAAGAGCTTCAGACCAATTGAAGATTGTTGACTCTAAACACTCTACCGTGTACTGCATATACGATCTATTCGCTACATGTAGTGTAACGGTGCCATCAAGTTTAGCGATCATGAAAAGGATAGTTCTCAAAGGAAAATCTCTGACATCTCAGATGTTTATTTTTCCATATTTTCCAAGTTCTACCCCTGGATAGCAGTACTACAGAATATAATCCCTCACTGTCTCTCCTGCAACAGTAGACCCTGAGAGTGAAATGGGAAAACCTCTCCTTGACAAACCTGTGAGAAAATATACATCCTCAACTGTTATGGGAATCACTTGGTTCTTAATATGAAATTCGTTTATCGCTGGATCCCATGCTCGAACTAAGAACTACAATAGTTATATTTGTTGCCTCATTCCCGACAATTTAAAGTACTTAAGCAGTCCACAATCTCTTATGGCTCTTACAGTACCCGGATCATTTAAGGAAATCATATCTTGTTCTTCATGTTCTCTTTCCCTCCATGTAATCATCATTGTAATCCGATGGAAACCTAAAATACAACCATAAGATCCATTAGATTCAATTCGTTGCAAAAAACTAGGCAAATTTTTCGGCATGACATGATAATCAAAAACTTGAACTGCGCCCAATGCACTCACTAGGTTGAGACAGTGCATTTCACATGCAAGTAACCTTCACTGTACCTACTATGCAATGCATGTTTCGACATTCAAGGGTGTGTTGCCCTCAATTTGGGAATAATTTACCCTAGGGGCCTTAAAACCCTAAAAATTTGCAGAAAATGGCAATGAAATGAATACCAAAAGAAATAGTAGGTTCATGGTACTAACTTGTATCAAACAACAATGAAATACATCCACAAAAATGACTGAAGTTCGGGGGAAAAATCAGGTTCAGAGCTCCAAAATGCAAATGGTAAAAATGAATAGTGAAACTACTTTTTATAGTCATTTAATTATTTGCAAGCTAAATGTATTGCTATGACTATAGTTTTATTATGTTTTTATCATGAAACAGGTATTTTTAATTCATTTGATGTTGTTCTAAACAGGAAATACAATTGATGAACAGATTAGTCGTGCATATTTATTCAAAGAATGACTTGACCACAAAGCATACTTTTCCTCCTTATTTTTCGAGCTTTGTTAAAAACGAAAAAGGATTTGAAGCACACTTTTATCTCTTTTTCGAGCTTCAATAACAACGAAAAAGGAACCCCTAGAGTCTTATTTCAGCTCTTTTCAAACTCTGATAATGTGAAAATATTGCCAATAACTTGTCTTTTCGAGCTTGTAAAAGTAAAATAATTGATATCTACTTAGTATAAGTTTAACCCTTTTCCAGACTGAGATAGATTATTTACGTAAAAGGAATACCTTGGTTAAACATGACCAAAGAGGTTCTCTCAGATATTATTTTACACTTTTTCGGGTCTGCGTGACAAATTTACGAAAAAGTACTTATGGAGTTTTCTTTCATCCTCTTTTTAAAACTCTATAAATATGAAAAAGGACAGGGCTATCCCTATCGTGAAGCTCATTAAAACATAAAAAAACAACGAGATTATCGATCATGGCAAGAATCGAGTTTCATTCATCGCTAGACTCATTAAATTATTAAATAGTGATACTTTATTCACAGAAGGGTTAAATTATAGATCAAGCAAATGTTATCCTCTTCAAGCTTGTTAAAAAATAAAGAGGTACTGGTCAAAAAATGACCGAGGAAAATTTGGGAAAAATGACCAAGAATTATTTATGGTAGCAAGTCGCTCTTGAACATGACACTTCTTTCACTCCATGTTCATGACTGTTTGGGTTGAGTAATCATCTTGACGATTCATTCACACCTATGGTTCATCATACCTTCACTTAGGTTTTGGGTCAATGCTGGCAACTCACAGTGTCACCGATATTTTCAAGAGAGGTCATCCAATGAATACTTCATCCTTATGCAATACTCATAAGCCTTCATTCTCATGACCGTCATCCCTGAAAATTGCTATATCAAATCATACCCTTGTCTTTGAAATTAGTAACTCTTGTTTTGCAATAAGGTGACTTCCTATCGACGAAAAATCAATATCCAGGAAGTTCACTTAGAAACACCAGATTCCAGTACCATGAGGCTTGTTATAGCATCGACAAGATTCTCGCTTCCAGACCTTTGACAGAAAGATTTTGTTTGGTGTTCGACATCAAATCATCTATTCACGGCTTACGAAATGTACTACAGTACCTTGAGGGCCATTAACATTAATGGTGGTTCTCTCGCATTTGTTAACAACTCACATCATTAGCTGGTAATCAAACGATGTCTTTCCATGTTCGACTACAAATCATATATTCACATGGCTAGACTTGTATCGGAATGATCGAGTGAACGAGATAAGAAAACCTGAATCTAGTTTAATCCATCCAAGATGTGATTTCAGGATTGTTGTACACATCATCTATACGGTGACTTTACATACATATTTTCATCCAAACATGGGCCTATATCTGGAGGCATGTATGCATATGGGTAACATTCCAATGAAGACAACTTTCTGAATTATGTACATGTTATTAATTTGTTTATGTGTTGAACATGTGAATGCCTACCCTCAGCAATTATGATCAAATAGGATATACAATGATGTAATGTATTGTAAGATTGATGCAGGTGACCACTCCGCTTCATCTCCAGCCCGTCACAGTGTAAAGAATCTCAATCAAAAGTTATTATTATTATTTTGACTTCATGCTTTAGAGGGGAATTTGTTATAGGTCAATTTGGGCACCATTCCCAATGACCTGGTTAACTTGGCATCATATCTAGGACCAATGATTAAGGGTCTATCATTCCTTATCATTTCAAGTTGCTACATGCCCTAAGACAGGAACAAGACAAACCAAGCAAGACTTTCATCAAGCAAAGGTTTCCAAGGTTTGAAGCTTACTATATAGCATATGAGAGCTCACCAACGCAGGCTCAAAGGGGCCTAAGTGTGTTGCATATGCAGGTAGCCCCAAGAAAGGCTACTCTGCAAAGCACTTCTCGACATTCACAGGTGCATTGGTCACATTGGGAGTGAAATTCTCATTGTTCCAGAATCTCCACTTGGCTAGTGCCTTCTAGAAGAGTTCACATGTGTCAAGTTCCGAATCCAAGTTTCCATTTGGCATCTACATGATTGGGAACATGTCTTGCCTATTATTGGAAAGTCATTGATTGCAAAACAACCTACAGTTCATCTATAAATTGAGCATAGATCTAAGTTCTTGAGAAGAAAGAATTTGAGTAGAGAAATGCTGGAGAATTTTCAATTGAGAGCTAGATTTGTGTAACAGCTGCTAGAGAGATTTATACTGTAATGAGGCTTGGGGACGTTGCTGGAAGGTTACTTCATATCAGTCACTAGGTTGTAACCTCTCCTTCTATCATTAATAAAGAGTACAACTTATTTTTCCCTATATGCATGTGTATTGGATTTGATTTTCCATATTGGAAGATCTTGGTTGATGTATATGGTTTATGCTTTACTGATTTAGCAAACTAACTTGAATAGAAATCTATATTATTGCATCTTATGCTATTTTAGTGTTCTTTCTTGCAGGAAGCATTTCACATACAAACCGATTGAATTTGAAGCTACAAAAAAAGTGACAGAAGGAGCCATTTAGAAGCTTTTGGATCACAAGTAACCTTATAATCCTCTCAGTGTGTCTATTCTTAGTTAGGAGAAATAGTCGTATAGTCTTTAATCTGTTGTTCTAGACTAGCACTTGTCTAGGGAAGCGTGATTTATCCGTAATTTACAATTCTAGCACAACAGGGGTAAACTATCCTAGAAAAATGTGTAATGAATCATCAGTAATAATCCGCATGACCCAGGAACCCTCTTACTTCCCTTTGTGTTTTTAGTACAAGAAGGTGTATGATAACATCTATCTTAGCTACATCTACCTGGATACCCTTGTCAAAAATAATATGGCCAAGGAACATCCTTTATTTAAACATAAATCTATATTTTTTGTCACTTAAAGCAAGGCAACCTCCTTGCATCTAACTAGCACCATCAAAAATTTTAGGGGCTAATATTCACAAGTGGGCTAATTTTCCATGATTTTTTCAAAAAAAAATTCACTAATTACCATCTCTTATAAAAATTATTGTCCCAAATTTTACAATATAAATTATTTCACCTTGAAAATCACCAACATTATATAGATAGTATATATAAAATCATTATAAATTTGAATATTTTGAAAAATACGTCAATAGAAGTTTTATAGTTTGCATATTCAGGACTAGGGAGATTCCCCAATGTTTTTAAACTTCAAGATGATTTTATGTCCTTAAAATTTTCCCTGTCTAGCACTTTCTCTAAATTCTAGACAACTTCACGAAAATAATTACCAAATAATGAAAAATCATAAATATAGACCTCTACAAACGTGAGGTCAGAAAAAATAGCCAAGTCATGCCTTTGAAAAGTAGCAAGAGCATTAAAAATTCTGAAAGAAAGAACTCAATAAGTGAATGTTCCCCATGGACAAGTAAAGGAAGTCTTGTACATATCATTGGGTGCAATATGTATCTAATTATAACCATTGAAGCCATCTAAAATCGATAATTACTTCTCACCTGCAAGGATATCGAGTACTATATCGATGAACAGAAGGGAAAAGTAATCCTTGAGAGTGGATTTATTTAATTAATGATAATTAATACAAATTTTCCATCTTGCATCTTTTTTCGTGACTACTGTGAATGGAGAGACCCACTGGCTATCAGATATAGGATAGATAAAACTGGCATATAATATTTTTTGAAGCTCTTCTTTAAGAAGATCTTGAAGTGCAAGGTTCATTCGCCTTTGGGGTTGTTGGATAGGTTGGGTATCCTCTTGAATATAAATATGATGCGTGGGTAAAAATGCGAAGCTAAGTTACACTTTTGTGAGAAACTCATTTGAAAATTTCATTTTCCCAATAGTTCTGCCAAAATTTTAGGAAGTTCGACTGAACTTTTAGAAATTCCAGCCCCGGTTTTGAAATTAATTCGGCTGAATTGTTTCTGCTGTTAAAATTGATGACATGGGTAAGCAAATTTTTTTCCAGACATAGGAGAACCAACAGCAAAAGTTCGATCAAACTATTAGTCCGGCTGGACTATTAGTTCGGCCAAACTTTTTGTTGTAATTTAGCCAAAACTTTTGTTATAAATATACCAGCCCCCTGAACGCAATATGTTTTCGTTCAATTTTTTACCATTGGAGAGCTTTGTTGCACTTTCTTGTTGTCTCTCTGTGTTTTTGAGATCCGTTTCACTTTCTCACTATGTTTTCGATTAGGGGACAGGAGCAGCGCATGCAAAGGTGTGAAGTTAAGGTAAATTTCTTATTTTTTTTGTTTATGGTTGTTTTTGTTTTTTAAATCTAATTTTCAATTTTTTGTGTTTGCAGGTTTTGTGTAGGTTCTTATTTGCATCCTTCGCGTACTCTTCTTGACCCGTGTCCTCATCGTCTGCTCTACCTACTTTGCATGTGCTTTCTCGCCATATCCTTGTCTACCTCCTTAGCGTGTGCTATCTATTTCTAGGTATGGATCTTATGAATTTATTCAAAATATTATTAGAGGTTGTAAATTTGTTATTTTTTTATGGTTGTTTTTTTTGTTTAAATCTAATTTTTAGTTTTCTATGTTTGCAGGTTTTGTGTAAGTTATGCTCTGCATCCTCATCGTGTTCTTCCTACTTTGCATCCTTTTCATCTTCTCTACCTTCTCGACATCCATTATCCCATTGTCTCCTCGTTTTCCTCCTCGATGTGTGTTGTCTATTTCCAGATATGGCTCTTATGGGCATTGTTGTTTTCAGCTGTGTGTGAATTTATTCCAAAAGAAATTGTTTTCTTGTTATTTTCTTATTCATGAAAACTAACACTTATAGTTTTTGTAAAGTAGGTAATTTTTTGTTGTTTTTAGCTGTGTGTGAATGTCTTCCAATAGAAAGTGTTTTCTTCTTGTTTTCTTATTTGTGAAACATAGCATCTATAGTTTTTGTAAAGTAGGTAAATTTATTCCCACTTTTTTCTTGCAGATTGGGAATCTCCTCATGCTTAAGAAAATTAATATCCATCTGTAACAAGTATATTTTGTCCTGTTTCTATTATAAAATAAATATCTAGTGGTGGCACGAGCACTTCATTTGGATCTATTACTGCCATTGGCTTTTGAACAACCTTGGCCTTTGCTACCTATTCCCATTTGTTGTATGTGTCTCTACTGCTTGCGCTGGTGCCTTCCGTGCCTTAGCCGCAGGTGTCATGGATTTGATATAAACAAAGGAAATTGATAGTGAAATGATAACTTCTTATTCCTTTGCCATTGAATCTGCACCTAAAGACTCTGTCACTAGGGCTCAATCAAAAGGATCTACTGCGGGTTATGTAACTGGCTGGTCCTAGTAGGTAATTTTCAAGATAAAGATAATAATCAACCGCATTAACAACATAAAAATTGGGATCAATATATAGAAATAGAATCTACCTCTGTCTATGCACTTGGATTTTCTTATCCTCATTTTATATCAGGAAGCACTTATATTTATCCTGCTTCCAGATTGTGACTATCCTCCTGCTTAAGAGAATTAATATCTGTCTCTATCTCCGCACTTGGCTTTTCTTATCCTCATTTTATATCAGCAAGCACATATATCTATCCTACTTCTAGATTGGGACTATCCACTTGCTTAATAGAATTAATATATGTCTGTAACAAGTATCTTTCCTCCTATTGCTGTTATAAAACAAAGATCTAGCTGTAGCATAAAGCCAATGTGAGAGGAGTAGAGATGCTTATCTGGGAGATCATGGGCTCTATATCAGGTTGTGGTTGTTGTTTATCCTCCGATAGGTATTGTTATTAAACAATAAGGATGCTACATTCTCCTAACTCATATATACCTCCACTCTATTCCTTCCTCTCTTACCCATTTTATAACAACAAGCACTTATATCTATCTTGCTTCCAGATTGGGACTATCCTCCTACTTAATAGAATTAATATATGTTTGTAACAAGTATCTTTCCTCTTGTTGATGTTATAAAGAAATTCATTTGGAGTAGCTCTCAAGTATATATCTAATTTTTATAATTTGTTTGTCTGTTTGTATCTACATAATTTTGTATCAGAAAATAATGATTTTTTTTTTTCAATTAAAGAAATGCATTTGAAGTAGCTTTCAAGTTATATAATTTCTATAATTTTTCTATCTATCTGTATTTACATAATTTTATATGAGAAAACAATGATTTTTTTTCAATTAAATAAATTAATTTGGAGTAGCTCTCAACTGTATGTATAATTTTTCTAATTTCTCTTTCTATCTGTCTTTACATAATTTTGTATCAGAAAACAATGATTTTTTTTTTCAATTAAAGAAATTCACTTGGAGTCATTTCTCCCATAAAATTTAAGGCATTTGCAATAAATGTTCATTTAATATATTTTGAAGAAAAATGTTGGTGCTTTTGGAAACAATGTATATGTCATTTCTCCCATTATCTTTAAGGAATTTGCTAGTGTTTTTGGGAACCATGTACATGTCATTTCTCCCATAAACTTTAATTTAATATATTTTTAAGGAAAATGCTAATGTTTTTTGAAACCACGCACATGTCTTTTCTCCCATAAAATTTAAGGCATTTTCTAGTGTTTTGGGGAACCATGTACGTGTCATTTCTATGTCATTTATCCCATAAACTTTAAGGAAAACATGTACATGTCATTTCTCCTATAAACTTTAAGACAAACCATCTACATGTCATTTCTCCCATAAACTTTAAGGAAAACAATGTACATGTCATTTATCCCATAAAATATAAGGCAAACAATGTGCATGTAATTTCTCCCATAAACTTTAAGGGAAACCATGTACATGCTATTTCTCCCATAAAATTTAAGGCAAACCATGTATATGTCATTTCTCCCATAAACTTTAAGGAAAAACATGTGCATGTCATTTATCCATAAACTATAAGGCATTTGCAATAAATTTTCATTTATTATATCTTAAAGTAAAATGCTAGTGTTTTTGGAAGCCATGTACATGCTATTTCTCCAATAAACTTTAAAGCATTTTCTAGTGTTTTTGGGAACCATGTACTTGTAATTTCTCCCATAATCTTAAAGTAAAACCATGTACATGTCATTTCTCCCATAAACTTTAAGGAAAACCATGTACATGCCATTTCTCCCATAAACTTTAATTTAATATATTTTTAAGGAAAATGCTAGTGTTTTTGGAAACCATTTACATGTCATTTTGCCCATAAACTTTAAGGAATTTGCTAGGGTTTTTGGGAACCATGGACTTGTCATTTCTACCATAAAATTTAAGTCAAACCATGTGTAATATCTCCAACTTACCCAAAACATTTTTTTTTCTTTTATACTAATTCTGCTATAAAACAATGATCTAACTTGCTATAATCATCATTTACTTTTGGTAACAAGAATGTTGTCCAAATGATGAATGTTTTGGTTTTAATTTTTCACAAGCTCATACTTTATATAGATTTGTATTTTCATGGCTTGTGATTTTATTGACTAGGCTGATTCATGAAAACAACCTATCCCAGAATTTTATGATAGCCATATGTGTCTCTTACAGAAGGAAGTTCTATTAATGGAATTTTGTTATACCTCTGTGACACCGCACATGTATTTGCTACCAAGAAATTCCCTTTTTTTATTTAAATTTCTCTTCCTTAAGACAATAGAATACCAAGTCCTATGCCTTTCATTCAAAATTATTGTTAAATTATAATTCTTAATTTACCATTCCCTCAATGGAATTTAAACTTTAACTATTTTATTTCATGAGTCATTATAGTATTAAGAATTAAAATACATTATACAAACCTATTTCATTATATTAAACCCTTAATAAATTTGAATCCCCATTCGAATTACCATAATTCATAGCTCATCATTACATATATTAAGCTCTTACCCTAACTAACGTGAGCATATAACCTTCTTTAAATTTAACGAACCCATACAACATGGGCTTAATAGGCTTATGAATCTTTATCCCACTCTTCTATTAACCTCATCAAGCTAATTTGAACTTCCCATTTGAAACACCACCTTCCATATATCACAAATTTAGCCTATTCCATATTTAATTTAATCCACATGGATATACAACCACCATGGGAATAGATAAATTTAATCGAAGGTTGATCAAGATATATATTCACCATATTAACAAGGTTAATATATTTTACATAATTTGTTATAAAGATAACGATATGTACCTCATTGCAATTCTTATTAATGCTAAGTTAATTGTTATTAATCCGCTTTCCATAGTATGGTTCTCATTACGATGCGATACTCCATTTAATGGATGTGTTAAATTCCTTGATGTACATGACTACCAACATATATTTCGATGGGATTTTCACCATACCATCCCCCCCTTGTTTCCAACACGCAATTAAGATTCGGTACTTTGGGATAGTCTAGTCACATGGGCTTCATAATGGTCTTATCATCCTTCCTTATGGCCTTGATGTTTTCAGAAACCCTAAGACTCATCATTTTCCCCAATTAATTTTCACTGTATTCATTTAGTCTCTATGTTTCTAGAGTTCTGCTAGCACAGAGGTAATTTTTTTATGAGCATTTGGAATGAATCGTTACAGACCTCTCTCACTATGGGTTCGTTTTAAGCTTTCTAACGTTTAAGTGTTCTACTTACCCTCACTGCTTATTCCAACATTTCTCAACTGAAATGGTAGCTTTGCTCACCCTTTTTTTTCTTGTTCTCTGATAATATAATTTATTTTAATTCAACTATTTAACCATGGTTTCTATGGTTTTTACAGAGTCCTCTTTTTTTCCTAGAGCAGAGGTTCAACCTCGTATTCCCTTCAGTGTTTTCCTCTCAAAACAACACGAAAAAAGAAATTCCTTTCTTGAACTCGTGATTCAAATTACTTGAATTCACACTTAGAACTTTAGCCAGACACTTCATAGTTCGATTTATTCATTGAATTTATTAGTAGTGAAAGACCTTGAATTCAATTTCAATTTTTGAAATGTCATTTTACGTTCTGGGAATTTTTGCTTATTTACTTTCCAAAGGAAATTTTGTATTTATTGACTATTCGTAGCTACCCTCTAAATGTATTTTCCAAAATCGTATGGGGCCAAGGAATTTCTACTAACCATTATGGACACCTTGTGCAAATTTAGAACATATCACTTTTCTTAATTTATTTTCTAAGTTATGAATTTATAAATTCCTCAGTGCATTCAAATTGGAAGTAGATTCCAATTCTGTTGGGTTTTATACAAATTTATTTTAATTTCTTATTTGGCTACAGAGATGGTAATTTCCCTCATACCCTTACAAATTCTCAAGAAGTTTATTGGTATATTGCTGAGGTTAATTAGTTTTTTAACACAGACAGAATTGTGTTTTCTGTTGATTCATTGTGATAAGTTTGTAAACAATTTCTTGTGATCTAGAAATTCGAATCTGGTTCGTTATTGTATTCCTCTTAGTCTAAATTAGATGAGTAACTGTGTTACCTCTTTACATAACGATGGGTAATATTGCATATAATTCATTTATATGTCTTTCATTTTTGTAGTCATTGTTATAGGTAGGTATTCCTTGATTTCATTTCGTCTTCCCTCTATTTTCCCTGTCTTTCAAGTAGACAAAATTGTGATAACTTTTCATTTATATAACACACCCACTACATACAAAGTTTAATTTTCAAACCATCTAAATTTCCTATGGCAAAAGACAATTTGACAACGTCGGTATAATACCACTCCTGAGTTTTAGTTATAGTTAATCTTCAAGTTTCTAATTATTTTAGTATTATTTATTAGTAATATAACTGTTGATGAACTCATTCATTTTAAATTTTAATTATGAAAATTTAATTCATTTAAAATTTTCATTATAGAATAACATGGGATTCTTCTTCCCAAATTGCCATATGCTACAACCATTCTGAACGATACTGATTGGTTGTCGGAATTCCTCTTCCTTTAGGTCAGTATACTGGTTATTCACTTTATCACATTAATTTATGCACATAGTAACTATGTTCTAATTCAACTACTGGTGTTTTACAATTTCTTTGTTTTAACTTCACATGAAAACATTTCAATCAGGAAATTAATTACACAGGTACTGTTACTCCATGTTCTTCTTTTAAGTTTTATTCTTTTCATTTTTATCAGAACAATCCTAACTCTTATCCTTTGATTTGTTTCAGGCTTTTTCTAACATGTTTTTCTTCAAGGATGAATCTTTATGATCAGCAGTTAAAGTACCTAATCATTTCTCCCTTCCTCTTTCTGGTTGGTCACCAGATCAATGGAAACTCTCCACTATTTAAGTCCACTTTGCAGAATCTGTCTTTATAACTTGTATATGATAATTGGACAATGACTCTGATGTAATTGAAAGTATTGTAGGTGTAATGAGGGATCCTTCAAGAGTAAATATTAACCTTCAAGTATTTCTTTTACATGTAATTACTCTTATCTTTACAATACTAATTTCTGAATTTAGTTCTAACTATTACTGTTAAAATTGTTGCATTTTTCACTTGCTGCCTCTACACACATTATTTCTTTTGTTATCACATCACATCTCAACTAATCTAACAATCACTCCCCTATTGTTTTAGGTCTTTCATTAGGGACATGGATACTCCCCTCCAATTACTCTATTTTCACTTCGTTTATTATCAAAATTGTATACAAATTTTGAGTAAAGTTTCCAATGAAAATGTAACCATTCATGTATATAATACACTTTATAATTTAATTTGGTAAGATTGTTGCCTCATTGTTGGGCCCAAATTGAGGTATATTTTCACCCTATAATTACTTCAAATTATGTCACAATTTTGGGAATTTTCCTTCATCTTAACAATAAATAAAGAAAATACTTACGAAAACTAGAGCGACTAGGCTAACGACGAAAGGAATGTTTTTATAACAGAAAATTGGCGTATTTTATCTCCGTATGTAGGAAGGAAAAGCAGCTGGACCGATAGTAAATGGAAGATAACTGACAGACACAAATGTATGGGATCTCGGTAACTCCCAGTAGCCAACAAAAGGTAGACAGACGAATTTGAGCTCAGGAACTCAAATAAAAACCATGCACAGTGGGCTATCATTTGGAAAATACTTTCTCATTTTGTGGAATCGCCTTTAAAAGGACCAAAGATGAACGAGAAAAGGAGTCGAAGAAGATTAGGAAATTCATTTTGTAATCAATGCGTCAGAACCAAATTGCTTAATTCTATTTCTGTAATATCAATGGATGTAATATAGAGTTTTTAAACAATTATATTTTGAAGTTTTCATCGCGTTAGAGCTTATGGTGGTCTAGGCCCAACCCCTGGAAGTTCCTTTCCAATTCCCATATTGTGTGTTAGTCATAGAATCAATTTCCAATTATCTGATGTGGTTGTAAAGTACTTTTCCATTCAATAAAGTTACAGTTCCTCTTTCTTCAGAGCTGTTAGCATTTGTGTTCTTTGAGTTATAATAATTGCATTTGTATTTTCTGGTTTATAATAATGCTTCATCACTAGTAGATGGTTCCAGTTTCTTCCAATGTCATTGCAATTGATTTACAGATCATAGAATAGTTGTTTTCGATGTTACTTGTCTTTGAGGATTGCATTATTCTTTCAGCACAGTGAAGCGTCCAATCATTGATTAATGTCAATTAGTTATTTTACAAAGAGAATTCAATTGCAAAATTATATAAGTAATTTTTGGACAATTCATTTAGATTACTTCAATTATATTGATTTTCAATTCATTTAGACTATTTTTCAATCCATTTATACCATTGTTCAATTGAATTACATTGTTGTTCAATCCTAAGCTAGACAGAAGAATTAACCAAACCATTCTTTGTGAAGTTGAATGAATTCAAAGGGTTAGCTAATCCCTTCTCATAAGCAGCATCAAGTAACTATCATTCAATCTCACTTGCATATATTGTGCCAACACTCTTGAAATAAGAAGACTTACCTCGGGTTGATAATTAAATGAGAAGCACTAGAGTTGTCTATAATAATCCACCTCTGTGACACCAACATTTTGGTGCCATTGCCAGGGAGAGTGTTAAGAGTGATATCCTTTATTCATATTTATCCATTGTTGTGAAGAATTGGGTATTGAAAACGAGAGGTAAGAACCTGTGTACCGGCAAGCAACATGCTTTCCCTCTAGCCCACTTCCCAGCAAGTCATACAAAGACCAGTAGAATAGGTGCTCTTATTTTATAACTAGTAAGAAAAGGATAGAAACAATCTAAAATCATTTGCAAACATCCTCACAATCCAAAGGATTGGTGATCCTTGGAAGAACAAAATATATAGACGAAATCATTAAGAAAGATGAATCCCAGGCATCTATAGGACCCAGAACTATTTCCATTCAAAGTCCTATCAAACTCCATCAAGTGGAAACCTCACCATCTGTAGCCTATGTTGAGATTCATGGTGAGACAGAAGGATCTGAGTGAAGCCTTAAGACTACCAATCATATAGGCACTGACCCTTCAAAAGAGGGAGGTTCTTGCAACTTATAGGAAGGGGAAGGAGAAACTAGTGGAGGAATTCACATAGAAATATCAGAGCCTAAGTCCCCTGAAAGAGTGGTCGAAACAGAAGTACTTAGGATCCTAGATTAGGGAAGTGTCGTAAAACCTCCACTGCATTCACCTCCCAGGCCCATTAGAATTACTCCTCTAGACCAAGAAATCCCTGAATATTTCTGGCACCTCTTTGACCAAATGGAAAATAATCAAAACCAGAATTAGATTCAGAAATCAACACTAGAATACCCTATTATTGATCATGCTGCAAACGCCCCTATGAAATCCATTCCCTTACACAAAATTCCCAACTTTCATGGATTGACCACAAAATACCCTGATGCATTCCTATTCAAATTCGATGTCCTATGGAAGGGATATGACTACACCACTGATCCTCAGAAACTAAAACTATTTCCCTCTACCTTAAAAGGAATAGTTCTATGCTGGTTCATGGGATTAGGTGGGGGAACTATTAATAACTGGGACCAAATGAAGAACATTTTCCTTACCAAATACCAAGACTATTGCCGAACCTGAGATCTAAAAGATGAAATCTTCAATATGTCCGCAGAAGACAATGAAACATTAGAAGATTACGTAGAAAAATTTCGATACAAATTACAAAGGTCTCCAGATACCACGTTATCCAAGGACATCTTAAAAGTCACAATGATTAAAGGGATGAAAGAAGAATGGGTGGAAACACTTAACATAATGGGAAAAGGAGATGTTTACCAGGAAGAATATTATGAGATTATTTCCCTATGCATTAGATTCTCTTGGGGTAGTGCGTACACTCATCCAAATGGGTGTGATTCTATAAAAAATATCTTAAGTAGTCAAATGGCAATGTAACTAGTGCAGAATTTGGCAATCTTTTGGAAGATTTCAAAACTAACATCTTGGGTACTTTGACAACGCAGCTTGACATTTTACAAGCCAAGAAGAAACAAGCTATCATAGAATAGAACTTGGCCATATTTTGCCCAAGATTTCGGAAGAAGCACAGCCAGAGGGAATATCCCTTAGACATGGTTCATACTTGTGACATATGCACTAAGGATCATACCACGGACCAATGTCCTTCACTTCCCAAGCTGAAAGAAGTCTACAAGGAAGTAGAGGAAGAGCCAGAACCAATTTATTTAATGAATCAAAGTCAGCATGGCAAGCATGACCAGGCATGCCACAAGACCTAGTCCAGTTCTTTTCTTCTCCACAGTTTAACCAACAAAACCCTGCAACAGCCTGGCAGACTCACAATCCTTTTTCTACTTGGCCAAACTAGTCATTTCCTATGCTGCCCTGGCCTATACAACCTTCATGACAAAATAATTGGTCGAAATTTCCTTGTTCTCCCCCTTATTGGCAGAATGTTCCATATCAAACCCCACTTCTCAAAACACTAATTGGAATTGGCAGCGACCCATGGGAATGACCAACCTACCAATGGGATCAGGGACCCAAAATCAACCTATGCTACCAGCACCATACCTAGTCCAGCACAACCCATAGCCTATCATATGCCCCTAATTGCCAGCTCAACCTAATCCTAATCCCAACAACAGACCGGTTCAACTAATTCAGATCATAGAAAATCCAAATTCCAACACCGAACAGAAATAGTCTAATGAACTAAGGCTAAGGTTAGGATGGAAGATCTTACCTATAGAAGCCACGACTCCACCTCAGTCCCGAATTGAAACCTTAATAGAACCTAGCCAAGAAAACATAATGGAAATGGATATAGGCAAAGATAAAGAAACAGTTGATCAACGAGGACCTGAAGAACTTAGGATGACTCTGCCTCCATTTCCTGAAAGAGTAACTCTGCCTAGACCAATAATCGCTCTAGATTTTGACATCCTGGGGAATTAAGAAACCTTTGTATCAAAATTCCTCTTCTCCAAGCTATCCAAGACATCCCCATCTATGCAAAGACAATTAAAGAAAACAAGTAAAGAAAACAAATTGTGCACCCACCGTTTGTGTGGTAGGAACGCTATCTGACTTGTTACTAGGTAGGGAACCACCCGTGAAATATGAAGACCTGGGAAATCCCATTGTAACTATAAAAATCTCTAGCCACTCATTTCTAAACACATTGGTGGACCTCGGGGTAGCCATTAACATCCTCACTACTGGGGCTTGTGAAAAAATGAGCATATTAGCTTTAGAACCTATGGCCGCACTACTATAACTGGCTAACAGGTCTGTTATCAGATTAGAAAGCATAGTGCAGGACATCATGGTCTTTGTGGATTGATGGGAATACCCAACTGATTTTTTAGTTATTAATCCAACGAATAGGATGGAAGGGCACCCATTGATTCTTGGGTGGCCTTGGCTGGCCACAGAAAATGCTTACATAGGCTGCTGAGCAGCTAGCATGACTATCACTAGAGGGGATTCCATAAAAAATATCATTATCTATCCGCCTACCAAACCAAGCCTACCCAATGTAAAAATTCACAAACATCCATGTACATAGTGGGAGAAAAACATTTGTCCACCTTTGATGCTAGTAGAAGCTATCAAATTCAAGGATCAAACTGAAGATGATGTAATCAATAACTTTATGAATCATTCACCCACGCCTGGAAATTTAAAATGCTAGATGTTGAAAACAATCCTTGAAAATGAAGATCAAGAGGATCCTGTGATAGACCTTGAGAATAAACATATTTCCACAACTGCTATACGTAACATCAGACCTATTGAGATCGAGCCAGGAAAGGTTATGAATATTAATGGAAATTTTGATGATGAAAAAAAAAAAAGCTCATAAAAATCCTTCGGAAGCATCAAGGGGAATTTGCTTGGGATTACCAAGACATGAAGGGTTTAGACCCAGAGATATGCACTCACCACATCTATACCGATAAGGAAGCACATCCCATTAGAGAACCTCAGTGAAGGCTAAACCCGCACTTAAAATATATTGTAAAAGAGGAGCTGCAAAAGCTATTAGACGTAAATTTCATTTATCCTATTTCAGAGAGCAAATGAGTCTCCCCTCTAGTAGTCGTCCCTAAAAATAATGGGAAATAGAGAATCTACGTAGATTATAGAGGATTGAATAAAGAAACTCAGAAAGACCATTTCCCCCTTCCTTCATTGACCAAGTCCTTGACACATTGGCAGGAAAACGGTTCTTTTCCTTCCTTGACGGGTTCAGTGGTTACAATCAAATCCAAATAGCTCACAAAGATTAGGATAAGACAAACTTTACCTACCCATTGGGTACTTTTCCTTATAGAGTTTTACCATTTGGATTATGTAATGCCCCAACAACATTTCAGAGAGCCATAATTGGCATTTTTTCTGACTTAATAAATGAAGGGTTTGAAATCTATATGGATGACTTCACACTGTATGGGGAGGACTTCGATCAAGCTTTAGAAATGCTAGGAAAGGTGTTGGAATGATGTATTTCTACTAGGCTATGTCTAAGCGATGTGAATGTCACATGATGATAACAAAGGGAGTGATCCTAGGTCACTACATTTCTGCAGTTGGAATACAGGTAGATCCGGCTAAGATAGAGGTAATCCTTCTATTAGCTACACCTCGTACACAGACGGAGGTACGCAGTTTTTTGGAGTATGCAGGGTATTACCGCAAATTTATAAAGAATTTCTCACAAATAGCTGCACCTTTGTATGCATTAACTGGAAATGTTGAATTTCATTGGACTGATAAATGTGACACGACTTTTGTAGATTTTAAGAAACTGGTTTCAACAACACCAATATTACGAGGACCTAACTGGAAACTACCTTTTCACAAATCTCTTCTGATGCGTCTGACACAGCAATAGGAGCAGTCCTTGGCCAAGAAGAAGATAGAAAACCTTATGCCATCTATTATATCGGTAAAAACCTCACTCCTACTGAACTAAATTATACTGTGACCGAGAAAAAATTCCTAGTTGTCATTTATGCTATTAATAAATTTATACACTATATAACTGATTATCAAGTACTCCTATATATTGACCAGTCTACTATTAGATATTTAGGCAATAAACCAATCACGAATGGGAGAATAAATCGTTGGTTTTTGTTTCTGTACGAATTCAATATAATAATCAAAGATCATCCAAGAAAGGAAAACATGGTCACAGACTTCCTGTCCAGGGTTACCAAGACAGACGACACACTAGCGATAGATGATCAGTTTCTTGATGAACATTTGTTTGCCGTAGCAGTAAAAACAACATGGTATGCAGACATTGCAAACTATTTGGCAGTAGGGAAGCTACCTAGACATTTAAAATCAAAAGAACAGAAACTAATTGTACAATGCAGCGCAAGGTTCTCCTAGATCGGTGGAAGGGTTGATATGCACATACACAGATGCATTAGAGAGGATGAAATCTATGGCATCTTATGAGCCTGTCACGATGAAACTTGTGGCGGCCATTTCTCAGAACGTAGAATGAGGCATAAAGTGTTGCAATTAGGCTATTATTGGCCTACAATTTTCAAAGACACAAAGAAATATGTCCAGGCCTGTGATAGCTACCAAAGAATGGGCCACCTAGGCCAAGCTGATCAAATGTCGCTACAACTAAAATTGGTGGTAGAACCTTTCGAATGATAGGCGCTGGACTTCGTTGGGCCATTCAACCCACCATCAAACCAGAAATTCCACATATTAGTTGCCACAGATTATGTAACCAAATGGGTAGAAGCAGTGGCCTTGTCAAAACCCACGGAGGAATCAGTGATTAAGTTTCTTTTTGAACTATTCATACGATACGGTTTTCCATGAGAAGTGATAACTGATGGAGGGGCACAATTCATGTGCAATAAAATTACAGCCACTCTAATAAATTGCCATATCACCCATAGAGTTAGGTCTCCTTACCACCCACAGGAAAATGGGGAAGTTGAAAGCACCAACAAAGTCCTGGAAGCAATCCTTACCAAAACTATATCAGCACACCACTGGGATTGGACCACTAAATTTCCAGAAGCCTTATGGGCTTATCGTACAATATGGTGAAACACCACTGGATACTCACCATATCAGCTAGTATTTGGGAGAGAACCTATCTTCCTTATTGAATTTGAAATCAAAACCCTGAGAATAGCCCAGGAAGTAGGATTGGAAATAACAGAAGCCCAAGCTAGAAGACTCCAACAAATAAATGAATTAAATGAAATATGACTGTTAGCCCTGCAACATACAATAATCATCCAACAAAAATGAGCTAAATGGCATGATAACCTTATCAAGAATAAGGTATTTTAAAAAGGAGATTGGGCCCTCCTCTATGACTCCAGATTCCAATATTTTCCAGGAAAACTACAAACAACGTGGCTTGGTCCATATGAGATTCAGGAAGTACACAAAAATGGCACACTCACCTTGACCACCATAAATGGGTCTGGTTCAACATTCTGAGTTAACAGACACAGAGTCTGCCTTTATCGCAAGCCTCTAACGAGAGAATATTTTTTCCAATAGGTATGAACGATCCCACCATCCAAGTTGTGGCACAAGGGGGTGACAATCTTGCAAAATCAAGTACATGAGAGGTTTGCTACCATAATTTGTAAATAATGTATATAAATGTCTTATTTTGTTGTACATTCTTCATACTTGAATTTCTTTTCCTTGTGAGTTGCGTTTTTTTTTTGTTCAATTCTTGAACAACTGCTGTTCAATCTTTGAACAATTGTTGTTCAATCGAATTGAACAACCATTTTTTTGCATTTTTTATTTTTGCTGTGCAATTCTTGAACAGTTCTTGTTCAATATTTGAATGGCTGTTGTTCAATCGAATTGAACAGTAGTTTTTTTCGTTTTGTTTTGTTGTTCAATCCTTGAATGTCTACTGCTCAGTTTTTGAACGACTGCTTTTCAAATGAATTGAACAGTCGCTTTTTTGCGTTTTTATTCTTTTTGTTGTTCAATCCTTGAATGGTTGTTGTTCAATATTTTAACAGCTACTATACAATCAAATTGAACAGTCGTTTTCTCTGTGTTTTTATTTTGCTATTCAATCCTTGAACAATTGTTGTTCAGTCTTTGAATGGTTGCTATTCAATCGAATTGAAAAAACGTTTTTGCGTTTTTATTATTTTTGTTGTTCAATCCTTGAATGGTTGTTTTTCAATCTTTGAACGGCTGCTTTACAGTCGAATTGAACAACCATTTTTCTGTATTTTTATTTTGTTGTTCAATCCTTGAACGACTTTGTTCAATCTTTGAACAGTTGTTGTTTAATCGAATTGAACAACCATTTTTTTTGCATTTTTATTTGTTTTTCAAATTGAATAACCTTGTTTTTTCATTCCATTATTACCTTTATCTAGCACCCCTACCCTAATCTACATCCGAGCTAGAAAAACATCTCTGAGTATGGAATGGAAAATGAAGAAGAGATGGAAATGGTAAAATTACCAATATGATGACTCCTTGGCACTATAATCCTTAATCAGGAAGCTGACATTGTGCATACATGAAATGAAAGGCTAATTCATCCCCAGTTAAAATATGTTATCATACAATACATAACCTTATGATGGTATATCTTTCTTCACTACTCGATTAATATTTCCTTCCAACATGAAGGAATGGGAATAATGGGTATTAATTGTATTGGCATTCTTTCACTTCTTTCACCATCCCTAACTCTTAAGGAGTTAATGATACTACCTTCATGTGTAAAAAACAACTATCATGTGTTCATGAAAATTTTTAAGAGGATAGGGGGTCTCATCATGAGCCAACCTACCATGATCATAAGGATTTAAAAAGTGACATGCCCACAATGGCTACCACACCAGGGTAATGACCTTCTCATCTGCTTGAAGGAGAGGAGGTCTCATCACGAGTCGGCCTTATCACTCTGTTACAATCCTAGTGAATGGCACTGTGACTATCTGGTTATCACACCAACACAGTGACCTCCTTATAAATCAATATGTTATGATTCAAAAATAAGTACTGCGCTTACATGAAAAATTTTAAAAGAGAGGATAGGGGGTCTCATTACGAGCCAGCCTATAATGTTCATAAGAGCTTAGCAAATGACATACCCACAATGGCCACCACACCAGGCTAATGACCTTCTTAACTACTTGAAGGACAAGAGATATCACCACGAGCCGACCTAATCACTTTGCTACAACTCTGGTGAGTGGCACTATGGTTATCTTGCTACCATACTAGCATGGTGATCTCTCCATAAAATTGGCAGAATAACTATTTTTACATAAGGATCTCGGTTCATTCTTTTGGGTTAAAATAGCATCCCTGTCGAGGCTATGAACGCATGCTCACAGCAGTGGCTCTGCTTATGGTATGAAAGTATGCTCCATCAATAGCTAATTTCTTTTATATACACCCTATCTTCCATTCTTCTTCCACAAGCTATTACTCGAATTAGTGATAATTATAATCTACCACATGAATAACTAACAGAGATATGCTTACATATTTGAACCTCGGGATGACAACACCAATCATTACTTGACTTAGTCTTGCTTCTTTCATAACTTTTCATTGAATAAGGACATCATATTGTAATAATGATTATACTATTCCCTCTCCCTTTTCTGTCACTTCTGCATAAGATGCAATTACGAAAAATTTCCAAAACTGACCTTTACACTGCATATGCTAGTAATTACTCAACTACATGAAGCTCGACCTGCTCCTTCATGTACAAGTCATCATTACCAAATATTGACATTCCCCTGCCTGCATTCATCATTGGCCAAATCTCTCCTGTACTTGAGGGCGTGGGTGCCCTTTCTTTGATGGAGGGGGTGTAATTGGTATTAAATTAGAAAGCATGTGAAATCTCTACACAGATACCGTTAAACACATCGATAAGACCAGAGGAACACTGAAATTAAGGCATGAAGTTACCTTCACAGAACCACAATTTCTCTTTTTCTTGCATACAATATTCAGTCGAAACAACAGAGACGAGGAAGAATACAACCAGAAGAAGAAAGCATATCAACTATGCGAGGAAATTCCCTTCGAAACGAGCTTGCAAACTTTCCAATTTTAGATGCAGCTAATGCCATCCTCCAGTAAGACGGCTAGATGACATAGGTACACTGATTATAGGGATTTGATACGGAAATTGCAATTGAGTTTCTGCAAAATCTGCAAGAAGGTCAAAACAAAATCAAAGGTCGAATTATACTAGTCAAAGAGGAAATTATTGCTAGAGTCTCCGGAATACCAGTAGAAGAAGAAAGATGGGTAGAGAAACATCTCCTCCTATGAAGGGCAGTAGCAGCATATCAGCATCTAGAGGAGCCGTTGGAATGAAAAGGGAGAGGGATTAACCCTAGCTCTCTACACCAGCCATGGAAGGAACTAACAACATTCATCCAAAAGTTCATTACATGTGACAGACGTCGGGATGTGGTAAAACCTCGACAGCTCAAAATTTTAGCGATACTTAACAAAAATATTTCAATTAATCTGTCTACTTTCTTGAATTCCATATTGCATGATACTGTTGTTCAATTAAGAAACGCCAAAAATCCCCAAGAAATAGTCAGTCACCATGGGTTAATTAAACTGGTCATCATTCATGACCTCGATAAGCAGTAGATAGCCTGGGACAATTTTGTTAACCCTGATGAATAGGAACTAGAAACAAACCCTGACAGAACCGAAATTGAGCCCCCCAGGGTAAATACACCAAGAAGAAAAAGGACCAGAACTACAACTTCAGAACCAAGGAGGAAAAAATGGTCCAAAACACTTCAAGGAACCTTGGACCGCATGGAGGAGGCAAACCATCCCATGCACCCTTGCAAGAATTCGAGGAGGAAACGACTTGAGTCCTAGGACAAATAAGGACAGACTACGAATCTAGAAACCCATCGGGAGCAGAATAGAAAGAGGAAATTTTAGATAATTTCATCACCCCTAGTAGTTCTGGTCATAGTGATGTCCTACCTGACCAAGAGGAACCACAAGACTATCGGGCTCTGTCCCCTCCTGAGAATTATGAGGTGTATAGTGAAGGGTAGACAGAGGAGAGAATGGAATCAGAAAATCAGTCAAGTGACACTATCCCTATGGAGTAAAGCACACACACAGAAACAGTCCCTTTGATGCCAGGAGGTAGCACTGCTCCACCCAGTTAGGACCCTCACACAGAAGTAAACTCTGAGGATCTAACAAGAAACACCATCACAGACAACCTTGAGGTTGGCAACACCATCCTTGAAAATGGGAATACCACTCCCCCACCACCTGCTGAAATCAGGACAGGTGAAAATTCAGATGAAAAGAAAATTAAGAAACTGAGCAAGGCCTATAGAAGATTAAAGAAATTGGCGAAATATCTAAGAAAAAAATTGAAGGAGGAAAGAAGGGCCTGGAAGCCAAAGAAGGAAACCACCATTGCATGAACTCAAACAAAATTAGTAAACACTGTTGAAGACAAGATGCAGATTAACTTAGCTAACATCATTGAGACTGGAATGCAAACTCAATTGGTAGCTACTATAGAATCTGAGGTGCAGACCAACTTAGCCGATACTACTGAAACTAGGATACAAACTGACCAAGCAAACACTACTGAGGCTGAAATTTAGACAAAACTAGCAAACACCATTGAAGCCTCTACACAAATTGAGCAGAAAGTTATAGAAGAGAAGGGGACCCAAACGGAGGAAGCCCCTACCTATGCCCATATGGTAGAGAAAGTTGTCAACCAAAAATTACGCAATGAACTGGTGCAAACACAACATGAACTAGCATAGTGTAGGAAGGAGGTAGTGCCAAAAAAATAATATCAAATGTTACTGAAGAAATTCACAGACCTCTCCTCCATAGAAGACGAAACATTTTCCTAGCTCAGAGGGGAACAGGAAAAGGTGAAAATGGCACAAGAATAGGTGGAGCAAACCAAGAAAAAAATCACAACAATTTTTTCTCTATATAATGATGCGCTATAATCCAGAGCTCCGGCAGCCAACTATGCCCTATTCTTAACAGAACGATATTTACTCCTGAAATTCAAGGCCATCAGGGTAGGAAAGTCCACAACTTTCAGAACTATAGAATAATTTTTCCATTGTTGTAATGATCAATATGAGAAGGTCCAACGCCTTCTATGTGAACTTTACATGCACAATTTATTTTTAGAAGAAGACACATACAACAACCCTAGTCCCTTTATAGGGGATGTTCAGCTCCAAGCCTTCCTCTCATTTGCTAAGAACCAGATTAGGTGGGCGAAGACCTATAACATCTTCCAAAAGAGGAAGCATGGCCTAGAATTGTGGGTCAGAGGGGAACCTACAAAACCCCTGCAATTGTCCATCGAGCACAAAAACTTCATGCGAAGGCGAGGTGTAAGGACTAGGCTGTGGCCCATCCATAAGGAAATCATAAAAAATGGACGAGAATACTTTGAGGACATTCGTGAAGCAGCCTTGGCAGCAGCTAAGCAAAGATGGATGGTCTCCTCAAACAATGTAAAGAATAGGGAGCCTTTTGGCTATAGGAAATTCAAGGCTGCTACCTCCATATTCCTCTCATACAATAGCCTGGTCTACAGCATGGGGCTTGCGTGGTTAGGATGTAGATACATAATCCCTCTCCTCTGGTATCTTCCCAAGGAATATAATCACAATTATGAATTACCATAAGGACATACAAGCGTTGCCTTTGAAATCATGAAACAAAAATAGGGTTTCAGAGCATACAAGGAAAATATCTACTCTACCTACTCCTTAACATAGTTGCATCTCAACCATCTGTTTGCATGAGGACATGCAATTAGGTAAGTAGGGGAGTATGTTGGGCCCAAATTGAGGTATGTGTTCACCCTATAATTACTTCAAATTATGTCACAATTTTGGGAATTCTCCTTCATATTAACAATAAATCAAGAAAAGACTTATGAAAACTAGAGCGATTAGGCTAATGACAAAAGGAATGTTTTTATAACAAAAAATTGATGTATTTTATCTCCGTATGTAGGGAGGCAAAGTAGTTGGACCGATAGTAAACGGAAGATAACCGACGGACGCAAACGTATCAGATCTTGGTAACTCCCAGTAGCTGGCAGAAGGAAGATAGATAAATTCGAGCTCAAGAACTCAAACGATAGCCACGTACAGCTAGATGTCATTTGGAAAATTCTTTCTCATTTTGTGGAATCGCCTTTAAAAGGATCAGGGAAGAACGAGAAAAGGAGTCGAAGAAGAATAGAAAATTCATTCTGTAATCAATGCATCAGAACCAAACTACCTAATTGTATTTCTTAACTATCCCTGGATGTAATATAGATTTTTTGAGCAATTATCTTTTGAAGTTTTCACTACGTTAGAGCTTCTGGTGGTCTAGGCCTAACCCCTGGAAGTTCCTCACCAATTCCCATACTGTGTTTAGTCACAAAATCAATGTCCAAGTATCTGATGCAGTTGTAAAGTACTTTCCATTCAATAAAGTTACAGTTCCTCTTTCTTCAAAGCTGTTAGCATCTATGTTATTTGAGTTAGAATAATCACATTTGTATTTTCTGGTTTATAATAATGCTTCATCACTAGTAGATGGTTGTGGTTTCTTCCAATGTTGTTGCAATTGATTTATAGATCATAGAATAGTTGTTTTCGATGTTACTTGTCCTTGTGGATTGCATTATTCTTTCAGCACAGTGAAGCATCCAATCATTGATTAATGTCAATTAGTTAGTTTACAAAGAGAATTCCATTGCAAAATGATATAAGTTATTGTTGTACAATTCATTTAGATTACTTCAATTAAACTGCTGTTCAATCCATTTAGACTGTTGTTCAATCCATTTAGACTATTTTTCAATTCAATTAGATTGTTGTTCAATCATATGCTAGACAGAAGAATTAACCAAACCATTCCTCGTTAAGTTGATTGAATTCAAAGGGTTAGCTAATCCCTTCTCATCAGCAGCATCGAGTAACTATCAGTCGATCTCACTGGAATATATTGTGCTGACACTCTTGAAATAAGAAGACTTACCTCGGGTTGATAATTACATGAGAAGCACTAGAGTTTTCTATAATAATCCACCTCTGTGACACCAACACTCATCACTCCTATGGAGATTGTTTATGGACAATTTCAATGTACATAAGTTTATTAACATAGAATTCCATCCTTTTTCTATACAGTTTCACTTATATACTGAGTCGTAGATGGTTAGACTATACAAGAATTTCAATATGACAGTTTTGCATTTTTTTATTTCTATTCTCAATCTAATTTAAATATTCCTCTAGAATAATTCAATAATATTTTTCAATTTATGCAATGTTTCTAAATTGTTCTATGCTTATAATTGCATTTTGATTGAGAATTTTCTACTATTTCTTTGCTGGAATATACAAAATGTCAACATAGTAGTAAATTTAAGATATTAAAATTTGGGAGCCAAACCATAGATTTAGACCCGAATAAGGTTTAGATATTCTATTGATTTATCCTAAATTTCTAAACAACCAATTTAGGAGCACAAAAATATTAAATATTTTCCTATATGGTTAATCTCTGTCAAATACATATGACACTATACGATACACATAACTTGTAAGACTTAAAGTAATTAAATTCAACTCATGAGCTATAATTTAATAACTCATCTACATTCCCTTATATACAAAACAACAACTTCACAAAATGTACATACCACTGTAATAAGGATTATTTTCCACTCAACCTTGATCTTATTCCACATCTCCCCCTAAGGAGAGACCAATTCTTCCTAAGTGTATACAACTCCCTGTCACACTAGGCCTAGCTTATTTAAGCTTGCTTTCCCTCAGCGTGTTTCCATAACTATGTCCAGTTATTTTGGGATGATATTTCCCTTAGCCTAGGCTTTACTTTTCTTTCTTCCAAAAAAGCTTTTTTAAAACTAGCTTTTTCACTTTCTATTTTTATTTTTACCTCTTCTCAGTAACTTCACACTTTATTGAGGCTTTTGTTAGATATTTTTCTCCCATTTAGTAGAATTCAATTTATTTTATTTTTCTCCAAGGCTTTTTGGTGAATTTTGGGAAAGTCTTAGGAATCTAGTCCAACCTCATGGATTTTGACTTCCTGGTCTCAATTTACTCTGTCTTTATAAAGTAATATAATTTTCACATTTATATATTAATTCCCACAATTAATATATAATTTCATAATTTTCCTCTTAGGTCCCCTTGACCTTTAGGTTTATTCTCTATTTATAGAATGATGAAAATAGGCATATTACACCATGTACATGTCATTTCTCCCATAAAATCTAAGAAAAACCATGTACATATGTCATTCCTCCCATAAATTTAAGGCAAACCATGTACATGTCATTTCTCCCATAAACTTTAGGGAAAACCATCTATATGTCATTTCTCCCATAAACTTTAAGGAAAACTATGTACATGTCATTTCTCCCAGAAAATTTAAGGAAAACCATGTACATGTCATTTCTCCCATAAAATTTAAGGCGAACCATATACATTCTATTTCTCACATAAACTTTAATTTAATATATTTTTAATAAAAATGCTAGTGTTTTTTGAAACCATATACATGACATTTCTCCAATAAACTTTAAGGCATTTGCAAGTGTTTTTGGGAACCATGTACATATAATTTCTATGAAAATTATCCCATAAAATTTAAGACAAACTTTAGGGAAAAACATGTACATATCATTTCTCCCATAAAATTTAAGAAAAACTTTAATTCAAACCATGTACATGTCATTTCTCCCATAAAATTTAAGGAAAACCATGTACATGTCATTTCTTCCATAAACTTTAAGGCAAACCATGTAAATGTCATTTGTCCCATAAATTTTAAGGCATTTGCAATAAATTTTAAACCATTTGCAATAAATGTTTATTTACTATATTTTTAAGGAAAATGATAGTGTTTTTGGAATCCATGTACATGCTATTTCTACCATAAACTTTAAGGCATTGGCCAGTGTTTTTGGGAACCATGTACATGTTGTTTCTCCCATAAACGTTAAGGAATTTTCTAGTGTTTTTGGGAACCATGTACATGTCATTTATCCCATAAACCTTAAGGAAAACCATGTACATGTCATTTCTACCATAAAATTTAAGGAAAACTTGAAGGAAAACCATGTACATGTGATTTCTCCCATAAAATTTAAGGAAAACCATGTACATCTCATTTCTCCCATAAAATTTAAGGCAAACCATGTACATTTCATTTCTCCCATAAATTTTAAGGAAAAAATTGTACATGTCATTTCTCCCATAAACATTAAGGCATTTGCAATAAATGTTCATTTAATATATTTTTAAGGAAAATGCTAGTGTTTTTGGAAACCATGTACATGCCATTACTCCCATAAACTTTAAGGAATTTTCTAGTGTTTTTGGGAACCATGTACATGTCATTTCTCCAATAAAATTTAAGACGAACCATGTAGATGTCATTTCTCCCATAAAATTTAAGGAAAACCATGTACATGTCATTTCTCACATAAACTTTATTTTAATATATTTTTAAGGAAAATTGGAGTGTTTTTGGAAACCATGTAAATTTCATTTATCCCATAAACTTCAAGGCAAACCATGTATATGTCATTTCTCCCATAAAATTTAAGGCAAATGATGTACATGTCATTTATCCCATAAAATTTAAGTAAAACCATGTACATGTCATTTCTTCCATAAACTTTAAGGAATTTGCAATAATTTTTCATTTAATATATTTTAAAGGAAAATGCTAGCATTTTTCGAAACCATGTACATGTCATTTCTTCCATAAAATTTAAGGCATTTGTTAGTGTTTTTGGGAACCATGTACATGTCATCTCTCCCATAAAATTTAATGCCAACCATATACTTTTCATTTCTCCCATAAACTTTAAGGAAAACCTTGTACATGTCATTTCTTCCATAAACTTTAATTTAAAATATTTTTAAGTAAAATGCTAAGTTTTTGGAAAACATGTACATGTCATTTCTCCCATAAAATTTAAGGAATTTTCTAGTGTTTTTGGGAACCATGGACATGTAATTTCTCACACGGAGTTTAAGGAAAACCATGTACATGTCATTTCTCCCATAAAATTTAAGGCAAACCATGTACATGTGTCATTTCTCCCATAAACTTTAAGGAAAAATTTAAAGAAAAATATGTACATGTCATTTCCCCCATAAAATTTAAGGCAAACCATGTACATATAATTTCTCCCATAAACTTTAAGGAGATCTATGTACATGTCATCTCTCCCATAAACTTCAAGGAAAACCATGTACATGTCATTTCTCCCTTAAAATTTAAGGTGTTTGTGAGTGTTTTTGGGAACCATGTACATGTCATTTCTATATCATTTCTCCCATAAAATTTAAGGCAAACTTTAAGGAAACCCATGTACATGTCATTTCTCCCATAAACTTTAAGGCAAACTTTAAGGAAGACCATGTACATGTCATTTCTCCCAAAAAATTTAAGGCAAACCATCTACATGTCATTTCTCCCATAAACTTTAAGGAATACTATGTACATGTCATTTATCCCATAAACTTTAAGGAAAACCATGTACATGTCATTTCTCCCATAAAATTTAAGGAAAACCATGTACATGTCATTTATCACATAAACTTTAATTTAATATATTTTTATGGAAAATGCTAGTGTTTTTTGAAACCATGTACATGTCATTTCTCCCATAAACTTTATGGCATTTGTGAAAGTTTTTGGGAACCATGTATCTGTCATTTCTACCATAAACTTTAAGGAATACCATGTACATGTCATTTCTTCCATGAACTTTAAGGCATTTGCTAGTGTTTTTGGGAATCATGTATATGTCATTTCTCCCATAGAATTTATGGCAAACCATGTACATCTCATTTCTCCAATAAAACTTAAGGAAAATAATGTACATGTAATTTCTCTTATAAACTTTAAGGCAAACCATATACATGTTATTTCTCCCTAAAAATTTAAGGTATTCTCAATAAAATTTAAGGAATTTGCAATAAATGTTCATTTAATATATTTTTTAAGGAAATGTTCATGTCATGTTCATTTCAACTTAGCAGCATATACAGTATTCAAACAACCGAGATCTACATGAAGGCTTTGTTGACATACAACATAAATATAGCTGCAATAAATAGGTAACCTCTTCATCAAGCTTCAGAAAACCCTGACTTCCATATGCGCTTTTACTGAAACAAACCCGTGTGTATACACACTTTTACTGTGATGAACTACCGTATAGATATGTAAATATTCATAACTGTAGAAAGTTTTAGATCAACAGAATTACTCAGATCATACCCTTGACTTTAGCTAACATGTTCGAGATCACAAAAATAAACATCTCACAAACAAATCAATAAAACACATAGTATTTTCGGGTCTAGAGATCTCAATCCATCATTGTATTGATGAGTGCATCATAATTTTAGATCTATCATTAAATTTTACCTATTCCACGCAGATATACATCAGAGTGAAGCATTCAATTAAAAACCATATACTTGAACAACTTGTTCTTATGATCTTCTTCTCCTTATATAGGTTTAGCCTTTCCCAATACCATGAGTCAAAACCACACAAGTGTCGATGGTATTCTTGGACAGAATAAAATAGACGAGACATCGCTCAATCCTTTGGGATAAAAATGTGGTAACGATCCCTGGTATCATAGTTTTAGAGAGCAAAAGGCATACATTGCTATGCTTGTTCTTTTCTGTGTGTATACATGAATTTTACTGCACTAACTCGCGTATAGAACCTTAACTATGAAAATTAACCATATTCTGCTATACCTTCTGCTAAATCGTAACCATATTCTTCTAGATCTTCTGCTAAACCACTGTGCTTCTCCAGAAGCCATATACTTCAACTTTTGCAAGTGAGTTTCCATCAAGGACAACATATCCAATCATAAGAATCATATTGCCAACAATCTCCTCCTTTGGACTTGATGGAAACCATGTTGGAGTTTGATCACCACAAAATGTAGATATAGAAGATATAAACATTACTCAAACACTAAATACTCTCCCACTTTAACATCAAGAGCAAAGGGCGGACAAATGCTCCCCCCAACATATGCTGAGGCTTCATATTTTCTATAGAATACCTGAATCTATAACTCAACTGAATATGACTTTTCCTATCACCAAGTACTCAAACTTACATCAAGGATCCAACCAAGTGGAATTACATATTGACTCAACTACCCAGCCAAGTGGGTTTGCATATTAACAAGTCCATACATGACTCAATATGACAATATTTACATCATAGGTCTCAACATGACCCTTATATCAAATTACATATATGAATTTTTATAACCAAGACGAAAGAATCTCAAAAGAGATATCATAATTTAGCAACCAACATAATTCCAACAATGTAGTATTCTCAGCAAGGCTAATGCTCCCCCTAAATTTGTGCATCCTAAACATCTTCAACAACCAATTCATCAAAGAATATTCATCACGCAGATAAATATCAAGGAAAGGAACTGCAAGATTAATATAATAATAGCATAATTTACCCATTTAGAGCCAAAAATATGACGTACATTGTTCTGAAAGATGACCCATATATTTTATGTCAGCAAAATCCATATGCTACTGTATAGATAGAAACTCGCATATATATGTGACTCGGATTCATGAAACATGTGTATTAGATTTAATATTCTAAAATCAAACATATTTTATAATAGAGGCAGAGAAAACTCCCATCTTCTGTCTGGGATATTCAAATGCTTCCCTGGGAAGAGGTTTAGTAAATATATGAACAACTTGTTCTTTGGAGGGAACATACTCCAATTTAACCATTTTCTCAAGCACTTGTTCTCGTAAAAAGTGATACTTGATAGGAATGTGATTGGTTTTGGAATGCATAACGATATTTTTTGAGATATTGATGGCACTTGTATTGTCACATAGGATGGAAATGGGAGGAGAAAATTTGATTTTAATATCTTGTAATGTCTGCATCATCCAAAGAAGTTGTGTGCAACATGATGTGGCAACCACATATTATACTTCTGCTATAGATAAGGCAATGGAACTTTCTTTCTTTTTGAACCAAGATACTAATCGGGGCCCCATATAGAATGCACCACCACTAGCCCTTTTTCGATCATCAACATTTCCGACCCATTCTGCATCTGTGTAAGCATGAAGAGCAAGATCAACATTCTTTGGATACAATATTCCTTGTAGATATTTGAATATTATTTTTACATCCTGAAGATGTGACTCCTTTGGATTGGCTTGGAATCACCCAAAAATCCCAATTGCATGCATAATATCTGGTCTAGTCCGAGTTAGATAGAGTAGACTGCCAATCATAGATCTATATTCTGGTTACTTTACCATGGGAGAATCATCATGAGAACTAAGGTTACATCTGGTCACCATTGGAGTTTTCATAGGTTTGTATTCGTCCATCCCATACTTCTTCATGATTTTCTTGTGAGAGAAATATGCCATATTTTTCTTGTTGCACTTGTAAGCCAAGAAAATATGCTAGTTCCCCAAGTAGTGACATTTCAAATTCTTTTTGCATAACAAAAGTAAATTTCTGACTCATGGATTATTCATTACTCCCAAAAATTATGTCATCAAGATACACAACAATAATTAACAGTTTATCATTCTCAAATTTTGTGTTTAAGTTAGTGTCAGCAGATATTTTTGTGAAACCTTTTTGTTGAAGATATTTTTCAAGACGATAGTACCATGATTGAGGAGCTTGTTTTAGACCATATAGAGCCTTTTTGAATTTGCAAACAAGTTTTTCATCATTTCCCAAAATGAATCCTTCTGGTTGTTCTATATAAACTTCCTCTTCTAGATCACCATTGAGGAGAGCAGATTTTACATCCATTTGATAAACTTTGAACTGTTGACAACTTGAAAAATCAAGAAACATTCTAATGGCTTCAAATATGGCTACAGGTGAAAGTGTTTCTTCAAAGTATATACCTTCTTGTTGAGCATACCCTTTAAAAACAATTCTACCTTTGTTTCTAATAACATATCCATTTTCATTTAACTTCTTTTTGAATATCCATTTTGTTCCAATAACATTTTTATCATGAGCTCTTGGAACCAATTCATAAGTGTTATTCTTTTAAATTTGATCAAGTTCTTCATTCATGGTCTAAATCCAAAATTCATATTTACTAGCTTGAGTTACATTATGTGGTTCGATGGTGGATAAGAATGATAGATAACTAGGAGATCCTATAAGAGTTCTTCTTATTTGGATACCTGATCCATTTTCTCCCAATATTTGAGATTTTGCATGATCCTTTTGAACATACTTGGATGGAGCCTTTTCTGATATATCTTCTTTTGGTGCTTCATTGGGTTCTCCTTATAAATTATTGTTATTTGATGAGGGAAAATATATATCATCATCATCTTAATTTGTTGTTATTTCCCTTTTGGGAGATGTGAGTGACTCATCAATTACAACATCAATACATTCAAAAATCTTCTGAAGTATTTTATTGTAGCATTTATATGCTTTAATTCTAGAAGACTAACCAAGAAATATTCCTTCATCTGCTTTAGGTTCAAACTTACCAATTTTTTCATCATTATTCTTGATAAAAAAATTTCTTCCAAAAACTCTAAAATGATTTACCATGGGAATATTACCATACCGTAGTTCATAAGGAGTTTTATCAATGTTTACATGAACATGAGCCTTGTTAAGAATATTTAAAATAGCATGCACTACTTCTCCCCAAAAGGTATTAGGAGTACCAGATTCATCAAGCATAACACAAGCCATTTTCTAAACTTCTCTATTCATTATTTCTACCATGCCATTTGGTTGTGGAGTTCTAACTACATAAAACTATTTTTTTATTCCATTTTTTTCACATAAATCGAATAATTCATCTGATATGTATTATCCTCCTCGGTCAGATCTAAGAAAATTTATTTTTAGATCTAATCAATTTTCAATGAAAACTTTGAAGATCTTAAAATTTTCAAATGCTTCATCTTTATGTTTCAATAAACCAATCCAAAACATTCTAGAAAATTAATCAATGAATAGGATATAGTATTGTTCTCCATGAATTTAATTTTTCCTTAAAGGACCACATAAATCAGTACGTATAAGTTCAAGAGGCTTAATTGTTGATCCTTCTTTGGAATTAAATTGCACCCTTGTTTACTTACCGAATTGGTATGATTTGCATATGGCACTTTCAGGTAGAGTGATGTTGGGTAAATCACGAACAACTTTGAGTCTGCTAGATTTTCTTATTTGAGAGAAGCTCAAATGTCTCAATCTTTTGTGCAATAACTAGTTTTCTATAGATTTACCTAGATATCATTTCTCTTGGCCACCTTTCAATATATACATATTTCTAGGTGTTCTTATTCCTTTTATTACAGTTATTCCTGTGTCAAGTTCAAGAACTACACACTCTTTTGAACTAAAGACAACTTCATTTCCTTGATCACACATTTGACTCACACTCAACAAGTTATGCTTTAATCCATCCACATACATAACATTGTTAGCTTTAACCTTTTATTTTATAAAAACGGGTCATTTACCCTTAATGATAGTAGGAGAGTCATTTCGAAAAGTAACATTCTTTTCCTTCTCTAATGCATTGTATGAAATAAGTTTATCTTTATCATCCATCATGTGTTTTGAGCATCAACTATTAATGTACGATTGATTTTATTCTCCTTCTACAAATAAAAGCTATGCCACAACTTTTGAACTGTAAGTCTTTCTTTCTCCATACCATGGAACTTGTGGGTATCTGTTCTTTTGGCTGAAGTTTTCTCATGCATTTAGATTCTTCATGTCCAAAGTTATTGAAAAATTAATATTCACTTTCGTTTTGAAGAGGATAAATTTGTTTATAAGTATTATTCTTTATTCCTGTCTTATTTCATTTCTTTCTTACTTCTCTAGTCATGATGGTTTTGTTTACAACACATTGAGAAATTTTATGACCAAAATTATGACATGAGAAACATTGTACATTAAACAAGAAATTTTTGTGATCATGGAACCTTCTATTGATGTTTACCTTTTGATTGATATTTATGTTATTGTTCATCCTTGAATTGAAGTGGTCATGCTTTACCTAGGCATTGTCTTTGTTCTTTTGATGAGTGATGAAGTGGAATTGGCTGGTTTTAGCTACATTTAGATTGATTATTACTGAAGACTAAGAAGATGCACCGATATATCCAAGACCTATATTTACAAGAGGAGAGCGTTGAACCTTGATAATTTCATCTAAGGTTTCAGATCATTTGGAAAATCTAAGATTCAAAATTTTCACTTTCTCAATTTCCTTTCATAGACTTACTATTTCACATTCTAATTTCTCATTGTGCTTCTCCTCTTCTATAAGTTGATACTTTAGAGTATCTATTGTTTTTTTTTTCTCTTCCAAACAAATTTTGAGTTGATTTATTTATTCAAGAAAATAATTTTCTTCTAAAGCATCCATAAAAGTATCTTTAACCTCACTAGAGTATTTTTCAAATGCCATGAGCAGTCTAATATCTTGATCAGATTCTCTTTCTTCACCATTTGATAGACCATCACTATATTCATGAGTATAATAACTTTTTATATTGATAAAACATTTCTTATTACCTTTTGCTAAATCCTTTCCTTTTTCATGACATTTAACAGCATAATGAACAACTCTTCCACAAGAAAATAATTTGAAAGGAAGCTTACCTCTGAACCTTCCAGTGCCAAGTTGAAGTTTCTTTACAAAATTTATCTCATATTATTATGAAACATACCCTGATTTCATTTGTTCTTCCTTGTCCTTGCCTTTTGCAGTGGCTCTAAAAGCAACTTCTCTTATTTCAAACGGACCACCTTTCCTCATTTCACATGAACTCAGAATCCCATGAAGTTGTGAAATAGTAAGAGTTTATGTATCATGCTATTCTTCAATGGCAGACACTTTTGACTCGAATTTAGGAGTGAGAGTTCTTAAGAAATTTTCTACTAGAGTGGTGTCACATATGACTTCACCTAGATTTCTCATATGATTTATGATCTCATCTAGACGTAAAAAGAAAATAGCAATAATTTCATCATTATGCATTCTGAGCTTTTCATACTGAATTATGAGAGTTTGGAGTTTAGCACTTTTTACCTTAGCATCACCTTCATAGCTCAGAATGATTTTCTCCCATATCTCCTTTGTTGTATTTAACTACATAGCTTTGAGAAATTATGGTTCAGTCAGACTCCCCAATAATGAATTGACAACCTTTGCATTGATTTCATCAGTGAAAATTTTAGGGGCTAATATTCACAGGTGGGCTAATTTTCCATGATTTTTCCAAAAAAAAGATTCGTCATTTTCCATTTTTTTTTTAAATTGATTCGCCCAAATTTTATAATATAAAATTATTTTAACCTAAAAATCGCCAAATTTATATATATATATATATATATATATATATATATATATATATATATATATATATATATATATATATACTAATATAAAATGATTAGAAAAATAAATAGTTTTACAAAAATAACATCAAGAATTTTGAAATTTTCATATTAGGGACTACTAAGATTCGCCAAGGTTTCTAAATTTTAAGATAAACTTCCATCCTTAAATTTTTCCCTGGGTTTCATAGTTCTTCCTTGCTGATATATTTGCTGGAACCATGGTTGGATATTCATAACTGCCTTCAACTATAGCCCAACATCTGCTCCAAGATATTGAAGATAGGCTCTTGTCCTTGTTTTCCAGAAGATTAAATTTTTTCTGTTGAAGAGTGGAGGCATGATAGATGATGTCCCATCTTGATTTCTGATCTTGGATGATCTTCCTTCTAGCGATTAAGCTTCTTCAGAAGGACCTGCTCTGCTACCAATTTTTGGGAAAAATACTGAGAGGGGGGGGGGGGTATGATTTAGTAATTTAAAGAATCACAATATTTTACTTTTCTTTTATTGATTTCTATACACGAATTTGATTAGCCTAGCTAGAGAATGTACACGGATATCATAACGGAAACTTGCATATACCCAAATAAATTTATTTTTTAGATAAATATTCAGAAACATTCTTTAACCCAGATCATCAGTTATGCATCAGATAGTTAGGAAGAAAAACATGTGTACTAATAACATAATAAATCATCACACAAGAGCATCACACCTGAACCCTGAGATTTAAGGTGGAAGCCCAAGTCGGGAGAAAATCACCACTACTGTTGTCTTTGTATTCAATATTTATTATATAGAAAAATACTTACAATTTTGTACTGATGCAGACTCATATCAGTACGCAGGCATCTACCTGCAAAAGGCTACAACCTTCTCTCATTCTCTAGCTACTACTGGAAGGGTGTTACAACCCATAAACAGAACACCAGCTTCGACTGGAAGGAATCTTCTACTTCCACACTGAAGGCTTCAACCCTCAGATCCACTGCATACCATGTTTCATAAATTTTCACACTGCATACAACATCTTCAACAAAACTCAATATATAGATCAACACCAATAGCCATAACCCAAACTTTAAACAGAACAATGATATCACTGTAACCATAACATAGTATTAAACCCAGACTTCTGAATCAACATGCATAATCAATTCCAAACTTGATCATTCATCACATTAAATGCATATGCTACTTCACTTTACTATAACCTACGTGTATACACGCTTCTTGCACACCAACCTGCATATAGATCTGTGTCTACTGAATTTTAAAAATTTTATCAGACCCAAAAAACAGATCTGAGGCATTTATTCATACTTTTTTAGATTTAAAGAACCCTTATTCAGTCAGCATCATCCATCATATTTAATCACTTAGTCATTGATCATATTTGTACATAAACAACTAGTAGCATATAAAGTATTAAAATAACCTAGATCTACATGAAGACTTCATTGAGAGACAACATAAATATAGCAGCAATAAACAGATAACCTCTTCATCAAGCTTCATAAAACCCTAACTTCCATACGCGCTTTTACTGAAACAAACCCATGTGTATACGTGCTTTTACTATGACGAACATGCATATAGATCTATAAATATTCAAAACTACAGAAAGTTTCAGATCAACAGACTTAATCAAATCATTACCTTCACTTCAGCCAACATGCACAAGATCAGAGATCTAAATATCTCACAAACAGATCGAGAAAATACACAGTCATTTCAGGTCTGGAGATCCTGATCCATCATTGTATTCATAGGTGCATCAAAATTTCAGATCTATCAATAAACTGTAACCCATTCCATGTAGATATACTTCATGGTGAAGTATTCAATTAAAACGTGTATACTTACACAACTTTCCCTTATGATATTCTTCTCCTTATATATGTTTAGCCTTTCCCAATACCATGAGCCAAAACCACACAAGTTTCCATGGTATTCTTGGACGGAATAAAATAGACGACACAATAATCAATCTTGTGGGCTAAAACCATCATAATGACACCCATTATCATAATTTTAGAGCGCAAAAGGCATACACTACTTTGCTCATTATTTTTCCATGTGTATACACGACTTTTCGTGCACTAACTCACGTATAGAACCTTAAATATGAACATTAAACATATTCTCCTATACCTTTTGCTAAACCATAACCATCTTCTGCTAGACCTTCTACTAACCACCGTTCTTCTCCAGAATCCATATACTTCATATTTTGCAAGTGATTTGTCATCAAAGGCAACATATGAAATCATAAGAATCATATTACCAACAACACATTACCCTGGTGGCCAATCAATAGGTGGTGGCCAATTGTGTGAGGGTGGTGGTATGCATTCCCCCGGTGGCCCATCAAGGGATGGTCATGTTAGTTATCAACCAACGGGTGGTGGCCAATTAATGGGTCATCATGTTGGTCCTCAATGATCTCAGGGTGGGCATGATGATGCCTAGCCATCTTGAGGTGAGCATCAATATGAATTTGATTTTTATTCCATTATTAATTTGTTTTAAATTATTTATATAATTTTTTAATGGTTAAAAAGAAAATATGTACCAATTTTTTCATATGTTTTTTTATTTATACATGTAATTTTATATATTGATGCAGATGGTGAAATTTTTTCTCGAAAACGAGGTAGGCCAGAATGTATTATTCAAGAAGAAGTTTGTACACCAACCACGACTTATCCTTATGATATCTCCAATTTAGCTTGGGAAACAAACATCCAAGAATACACATTACAAAGGTGTGAAAATATTTATTCAAAATTGAAGAAAGATCTTCTGTCTTTCAAACTCCCTGCTAAGAGCCAAGAAATTTTAGAAATAGTTATGCACTCTTAAGCAAACTTGTAGATGTCAAAAAAAATCTTAGGCCAACCATTGATACTTTTGTAGAAGTGATGAGGAAAAGAAAGGAAACAATGATGAGTCCCAATACATGGGAGGATGTTAAACATAGAGTTACAAAAGAAATGGAAAAATCTATGTTTAATTTTAAAGAAGGGTAGAAAAGAAATATGCTAAAGGTGTAATATTTCAAGCACCCTGATATAGCTTTCCATTTGTATGATAGGCACCTCCTTACCTATAGGAGACTACCATGCAATGACGAGGTTCCTCTTTATTTTGCAAAATTATTTTATGCAAAATTATTTTATAGAATGAAACCCAATTATAATGACCATCCCTCTGAATTTTTTGGTCTTGGTAATGGTCGATTATGTGACCGTAGGGGCACTAAGCGTGATGTTGAGTTGCCTTGCCCCGAGGCACCATTGGTAAGTCGACCTATTCGTGTGTAAACTTTGCAGTTAGAGATGGATGCCACTTCTCAAATTAGTGGAGAAGTAAGGATGCCATCGTAGACAATATTCAAAGTGGAATTGGTGGAATTGATGTTTTTCTGAATAAAAAAAGAGTACAAGAGAATTCACGTGCTAATTTTGTGTATCATACAAATGATGAGATAGACAACATGAATATTGAATAGCTTAGAACATATGAAAAACATTTTCGCAATCGTTGGGAGGAATTAATTATTCATGAGGAAGAGGGCATGGGATCAGTATGTGTTATGGTTAGGGTGAATACTTTAATGTACAATTTGTTATAAATTCATACACATTTTTATTTGTATATGTTAATCTAACAAAAATGTATCATATGTGAAAAATATTTTCAATTAACACAGTTGATGAATGAAGATTTTGATAATATCACAATTGAAGCTTCAGGTTCTCATAATCAAGATGGTTGTCACAATCAAGATGATATTTTGGAAAATTTTAGTGTTTTTTAAGTGTTCGTGATGTTGATTTACAATTATTAATCTATTATTATATTGGTATCATGATGACATAATTTTAAAATAAATAATTGTGTACACATGTATGTATATAATTAAATGTTAACGTATTATGATTTTTTCCAATGATTGCGCAATGGATCCACCCTCTTCTTCCCTGTTAGGAGATGTGCCAAATCCACTGTCACAAGTGTGAAATTTTTTTCACTTAAATATGTTTTTAGGTTTTAAATTGAAGTGAAAATTTCATTAAAATTTGAGATCTAGATCTTGAGTTATTTTACAGTTTTAAAATTTTTGAATTCTAGGTTGTTGGAGATGATTTTCGTTCGGAGCCACCCTATTCTTCCTTGTTAGGAGATGTTCCAAATCCACCGTCACAAGTATTCAATTTTTCACTTATGTTTTCAAGTTATAAATTGAAGCGAAAAATTCATTAAAAAATGAGATATAGATCTTGAGTTATTTTACAGTTTTAAAATTTTTGAATATTAGGTTTTTGGAGATAATTTTAATTCACAGCCAACATCTTATTCCTTGTTAGGACATGTGCCAAATCCACTGTCACAAGTATTCAATTTTTCACTTATGTTTAAGTTATAAATTGAAGTGAAATTTTAATTAAAAAATTAAATCTAGATCTTGAGTTATTTTATAGTTTTAAAATTTTTGAATTTTAGGTTTGTGTAGATTATTTCCATTCTCCAAAGACTCTAGTGATGGAGTGTATGATGGAGACATGAACATCCAAGAAATTTGAACAAGAAGTTGTCTAATTTTTTTTTTTAATATTATTGAAAATTAGTTTATGCATTTTCATTTGAAAATTTTCATATATATATATATATATATATATATATATATATATATATATATATACACACACACACACACACACACACACACACTTTTACATGTATATTGTACATTTTACCATGGAGGATGTATTGATGGATGACCAACACGAGACAATGGAGAGGGAACTACCTGAGGTATTTCATGATTTTTTCATGATTTTTTCATTTTTTTTAATGAAGTTATACATTCTTATTCAATTTTAAAACATTAAATTTTAATGTTTACACATTGTGTACAGGTTCCCCATTCTTCATATGGTAGCACAAGGAGGCTCACGACACTGCTGGAAAATACAATTCCTCCATCTCTATTTGATTGATGATGTACATGCAAAATTGTATTTGATAGATAGTCTTAAATTTACTTTTCTATATAGATAGTCTTATTTATGCTATCATATTTACTTTTCTATATACCTCAATACTTTTAACACTATACATTGTTATATATATTTACTTTTATTGTTTGTGACATAAATTTTGAACATATTTTACATTTTGGATATAGTTGAACTACATTTAATTTTATCAACAATCATTTTAAATTTTGGATAGTTGTTACATTTGGCATGTGATCACATGTTGTGATGTAATGTTTTGTTTTAAAAGTCAAGTTGTTTTGTTATTTGTTAAATATAAAATGAATCTAGATGGAAATTTCAAATTACAAAAAACATGTGGTACACCTTATACATTTGAACATGTCTAAATGTTATATAATTAGAATGTCTACTAAAGGTGATATTTAGGTACACTTTGCATGATCACATGTGTCATTTAAAAAATCATAGATGGTTTTAGATATTTAAGTTCATAAATATATGTAAAAATGATCGAAGTACATTTGAATATATGTAAAATTGATTGATGAACAATACATATCGATGTATATATAAAAACAGTAACACTATACATTGTTATATATATTTGATTTTATTGTTCATGACATAAATTTTGGACATATTTTACATTTTGGATAGTTGAACTACATTTACTTTTATCATTAATGATTTTTAATTTTGGATAGTTGTTACATTTGGCATATGATCACATGTTGTGATATAAAGTTTTTTTTTTTAAAACTCAAGTTGTTTTGTTATTTTTTAAATATAAAATGAATCTAGATGGAAATTTAAAATTACAAAACATGTGGTTCATGTTATGCATTCAAACATGTGTGAATGTTATATAATTAGGATGGCTATTAAAGGTGATATCTATGTAAATTTTTCATGATCATACATGTCATTTAAAACAATCATGGATGGTTTTACATATTTAAGTTCATGACTATATGTAAAAATGATTGATGAACAATACATATCGATGTATATATAAAAACAATAACACTATACATTGTTATATATATTTGATTTTATTGTTCATGATATAAATTTTGTACATATTTTACATTTTGGATAGTTGAACTAATTTTACTTTTATCAATAATGATTTTAAATTTTGGATAGTTGTTACATTTGGCATGTGATCACATGTTGTGATATAATGTTTTGTTTTTAAAACCCAAGTTGTTTTGTTGTTTGTTAAATATAAAATGAATCTAGATGGAAATTTAAAATTATAAAACACATGTGGTACATGTTATGCATTTGAACATGTGTGAATGTTATATAATTAGGATGTCTATTAAAGGATGTTATATAGTTAGGATGATCATACATGCCATTTAAAACAATCATAGATGGTTTTACATATTTAAGTTCATGAATATATGTAAAAAGGATCGAAGTACATTTGAATATATGTAAAAATTATTGAAGTAAAATACATATCGATGTATATACCTAAAAACATTCATAAAATACTAGGTGTTCATAGATATGTCAAACAATCATAATATTTTAAAATTTTATAAAAACATATAATCCAATACACAACATGTTTCATAAATGTACATAGAAAAATTACTATGGATGCCAGTTGAAAGTAAACTGGAAATTACAAAATACATACCACACACTTTGCATTCAAGAATGAATATTATAATTTGCTTAATATATGTCTAAAACAAAATCACAACTTAAAATTTGCATTATATCAACTATGCTAGATACACATGTACATTTTGCAATAATGACATTATGACATAAATTGTAACAGAGAATGTATGAAATCGTTTAAGACCAGATAATCTACGTGTATATGTGTACATGTGTATAAATTACTCGTCATCATGTACCAAAACAATGTACATGTGCAAACACTTGTACATATAACATAAAATTTACATATTATAATAATTGTAAAACTTAAGAATGCAAAAAAAAGGCTAACAATTTCTAGTTGAGTCCTGTAAGTTCTAAAAGACAGATCCAAGGAGAAGAAATTGTTGGGAAGTTAAATAAAAAAAATTCTAATGGAATGCCATCTTCAATGATTTTTTCATGATCAGATTTTGACATTTTCCATTTCTTAATTTTCAAATTTTTCGATGATCGAACTTATATCAACTCTATGTGTGTTGCACACACCAAGTTACTATATTGACAACTTATAACATCAGATTCATAGCCTTGAAAGTAAACAAAATCTTGACTTTGATGATTTTGTTGGAAAAAATAAAATTTCAGTATAATAGACCCTCTGTCATATATAAACCCGTTACCATCACAGTTTTCCAATAATTTCATCTTTTGTTCAGTGCAATCAATCAAATAATACTTCATATTTTCTACATTAGTAGTAGGTGCAACTACAACAAAATCATCTCCTGCACAATACAACTAACTTACATAAATTTAGATCATAATTAAAATGAAAAATTAACTTTAAAATTAACATGTGTACTTGATTTTATTATCTATTTCTAGATCTCAATCATTTGAAAGTAATTGAAATGTTACATTCTCTAACAAGATCAGAAACTTGATCAACTTCAGATCATACTATAGTATCCTATGGTTGCATTTCTTCAAAGTTTGCAATGAAAATTTTCCCCTTTGCATTTAGTTTTGTATGTTGCCAATATTTTATGTACATTTGGTTTTCACGGACATCATCGGATTCCATGTTGTCTATGCAAACATGACAAAAAAAATAAAAAATTATTTTATCAAATGAAAACACATTTTGCTACTGCTTTGTTTCAATTGAATGCAATTTTCAAGTCCCTTTTATTGTTTCAACATCATATCTAATCGATATATCTACATCTTGGACCCCAATATGCCAAAAAAACCTATATGTAAAATTAAAACATGAATATAAATATGTTATTCAAAATACCATCAAAGATAATCATTGTGATAAATAATGTTTAAAATTAGAAATCTAATAAAAAATAGATCATGTACATATTAAATTTCTACATCTATCTATCTATCTATCTATCTATCTATCTATCTATATATAGATATATACACACACATGTACCTTCGTACTTCCCTTGACCAGTTAGTCTCATGGCTTAGTGCACTGATGCACCATTGAATAATTTGTTCAGCTGGGACAAGTTGATTTTCACAGTGGTCTATTTGATATCTTCGAAGTGCTCATTTTATACATGCCCCTGCACCATCATGTTCTCCTTTTTCATGACCAATCTCAAAGAAACTCTAACAATGTTTAATTCAGGTTCTCATATGAAGATGACACAACCAAAAGAATGATCATTTAAATTTGAATTTACATGCGCATCCATCTAACCATATCCAATGTTCATTGAATTTTATTTCACGACTTTTCAAGGAGTCGTAAATATTTTAAAAACAATGTTGTACAAAATATGTATAATGTGTATGATCTTCACTGATATAAAAATGATATTCTTTAATAAAATTTTGATTTTCGCTGGTGCTTTATGTTAGGGTCCTATAATAATAGGGTTCATATTTTTGAATTGACTATGATAGTCTTGTAAATATGTATATACCTTGATTTATACAAGTTATTTTCCCATAATTTGAACAAATGAAAAATAATAAAAAATTAAAAGAGGGTAAAAGTCCTAAAAAAATGATCAAAGGACTTAGAAAAATAGACCCCAAAAGAAAAAGAGAAAAAAAAGACCTGAAAGTGAGCAAGTCAAAATTCCACTACAATTTACTTTTACTGCAAGAATAATGATTATGTGCAGATTATCAATAAATGCCATAATCAATGATTAGTTAAATGGTTTAATCTTACATTTTCATGCTTTGAATTTCATGTTTTAGATAGAGAATAAACATATGTCAAATAGTATAAACTTGAAAAATCATTAGTTAAGATCGAGAATAAATGAGGAGCTCAACAGTTTAATCTAAGCCCTCAGATGAAATAATGTTAGACTTAGATTTATGCTTTGAAAGAAAAATTGATTTAGGGTTGCAAGCCTAAATGCACCCATGAAAATGAGGTAAAAAATGTTACGAAAAAATATGGGTAGGTAGAAAGCAATTATGCAAGCATGCATGTAATAAAGCATCATCGGCAAAAATCACTAATTTCCTCTCCCCTACTAATATTCAATATTCTAAACTATCGATTAAAGAGGCTCCAAGAATTTCTCTGACTTCTGTTGGGACCAGACCCAAGATTCGATGACTGATTAGTTAAAAATATTGAATTCCTACATAAAACTCATATTCATCAGCATTTACCCTTCATACATAATCTGAATCCCTTTTTCCTAAGTAAAAACCCATTTTTACTTAGTAAAAGTGAAACTCTAAATAACTAATTCCATTCCCTTTCAAAAGTCATTCATAAAACCTCCAAAATGCATTTATCCTAAGTTAAAGTGTGGCAAAATACAACAAAGAGAAGTTATGCTTTATTTTTCACTTTACTTAAAGTTAAACATGTATTTTATTCATTAAAGACATTATCCCTTTTCATATTAACTTCTAATTTATATATTAACTCCCTAAACTATTCCCTCCTGTATAATATTAAATCCCTTTTATTTTAAATAATCCCACAAAAACCATTTATTTTACTTTAAACAAATGTTAAAATACCCCATGTGATTAAATAAAAACCCCGCCCGATATCCCATTGGTTTAAAACATATCAATAAAACAAATATCCCTCCCCCTATGGTTTTTCAAAAACTATCAAACATTGTAAAAACTATATAATAAAGACACGTGCCTGCATATGAATGGTTGAAAATTTTCATAATGTTTTAAATTAAACATATATTACATTACCCACCCTACCTATCTTATAACATAAGTTTTTTTAGACTTTAATACATGTCTATTAAGTTAAAAACTACCCCGTCGTATATAAAATACCCCGACCCCACTTTCCTATCCAATGCACCTTTCACCATTGATCTGGGTCGTTCACAGTCGAACCCCAAGATCCGACGGCTAAAACACTATATCACACATAAACTTGTGCGAAATTCCCCATTTCATTTCTACGCGAAATGGGTGGTATTGGGATTTTCTCCCTCCTCCACATGGTCCATTTTCATTGGATCGCATTTGTTTCCTCCAAAACCACTTACCACTAAAATGGCATGCAATAACCACTTGTTGTTTTGATCCTTTGAGCCTGAAAACCACCAGTTTCATGACTTGACCACCATTAGTTTCCAAAGCCCGTTAGCCCTAAATATTCCTAATAAACATTACAAATGCATTCATTTCCTCTCTTTCTTTGCATAAACTTTGCACAAGCCACCCTGATTGTAAAAAAGAGAATTTTTCTGCCATTTTTCTGCCAGAATACTACAAATTTCTGGCCTGAACCTATTTGAATACTGCCAAGAAGCTTTGCGAATCTCCAAAAATTGAAAAGACACCACAAAATCCTTTCAATCTGTTCAAAGGCCTCAGAAAATACTTCAAAAACCCTATAGCTACGCATAACAGGTTTTCTTTCAAAACCAAGCCTGTTTTAATTTGAAAAGACCTTTTTAAGAAAAATTCCCACTCAGAGCTTAAAATCACCATAGAACCCTATCAAAAAATTCCAAAAAGCAGACCAAACCCTGTCAAAATTTCCTAAAAATCCCTCTTTATGTTGCGCCCTATTTTAAAACACCAAATTGAGCCCAGAAACCTTCTAAAGTTATCCTAAGCCTCTGTGGCCAATCTTAAAAGATTCTTCAGTCCAATCAGTCACTGAAAAAAATCAGGAAACCATTGTTTCTTGTTTAAAAACCAGTAAAATTATGTGAAAACCTATTGAAGAATCCAAATTTGGAAGGAAAATCCCAAAGAAAGACCATTCTTTTCCTATTTTCATCCAAAAACCTCTGCTAGAATAAAATACTTCTGTAAACTATCTAAACTTGCAGAAGTAGCCAAAATGATTAAAAAACATAGTTCTAGCAATCCTGAAGGTTCCAAAGTGCCAAAATCAACTCCAGCCATGACTTCTAAGACTGCTATTATTGTAAATCCTTTGCAACCCCCTGTCATAGACATTAAGAACATTCCATTAGCTGATGTTGACTACAAGATAGCAAACCCAATTATTGAGTTTAATCTGTTATATATTCATAACTGGAGCTATGATATGTCCTTACATAATGAAGAAGAAATCCATATTTGGGAATCCCACTTGCCCAAATATGTTGTTCCAGTATTTCATCCATGTCAAGAGGTCATTAGGTTATGTCAACAGTAGTATGTGCTTGAACAGAGAGCCATAGTAAATGCCAACAAAGAAGTGATTTTCACCATTACTGTTGAATCCATTAACCAAATGCTACAACTCTAGCCTGATCCTCAAGGAGTCCCTTTATCCATAGAGGCCCTTACCAAGATGTATATTGGCCTTGATTTTCCCAAAAGATTCATGATTTTCGAAACATTTATGCCTTTACATGTAGAAATTCCTTAAATTAATCCTCCATATTCCACTTCAAGTTTTCCAGAGGGTTTAAGAAATGTAATTTCCATGCTTTCATTCATTCTAGGGTATTTTACTAATGAACACACAGATGAATCCATCTTGGGTTTCTTATCCACTTTTACCCCAGGACAACCTCCATCTGTAATCGTTGACTATGTTGGCTATATTGCAAACAATATTCATGATCAACTGATCAGTTTGCCTATTGAAGGAGTGTTCAGATACACATTCTTCCTCTTCCACATGTTCTTATATTTCTAGGCAGATAATTTTCCAATTACTCTTCAAAAGCTTGACATAGAGGGAAATCCTCTTTCAGTTACTTTCTGGACCTCTTTGATCAGAAAAGATTCCACAGAGTTCACATATGTAGAGTTTTTAGATTCATTCATCCATCCATTGATCAAGATGATAACAAATACAGAGCAACCAAGGATCAATGATGAAATGAAGAATATTTTATAGTTGTCAGAGTAAACCAAGACTGGTGATTGGTACTTATATGAAAAACATACTAAGATTAGAGTCTTTGGATCTAATTTGTTGCCTTACAAGTTACACAAACATGTATCAATGAGAATTTTTTCCTTGGAGTATATCAGGTAAATACTAAACTCTAATTCTATAAATTTCATGGCAGCAAAGAAGAAAACTTAGTTCAAATTGAAGAATCAAATAGGACCATTCATTTGCAATCATTGGGATGCAGAGAAAGAAGTAGTGAAGCAGCTATTGGAATACAGATTTGAAGAAATATTTCCTTGGAATTATGATCCACAAGGGATCCTAAATAAAATGAGGGTTAAATGTAATTTAACCCCCTTCATTCATGAGACAAAACCAGAGATAGAAAAATATGCAAATTAGACTAAGTGGACAGAGAATACTTTAATAGATGCAGTGAAGAAAAGTGATAGTAGTCACACTTTAGAGACTGCAAATCAGCTAGAAAAAGCCACTAAGAGAGTAAGAGAAGAAGGTGCCTATGTTGCTCAAACTACCTCTAAAACTAAACTCAAGTTAATATAGAACAAAATGCCTAAGTTAAATCCAGTGGGAAAAGAGAAGGTAACCATTGATGTTGAAGAAACTGATCCCCCAGATACCAACATAGATGTTGCCATTGTCATCATCAATGAGCCAGTTACTGAAAATCCGAATGAAGAATAAGTTGATACTGAAGATGCACAATTGATAGAAAGACAACAGAGCATGGAAGCCTCATCCTCATAGACAGTTCAGGAGAAAGATCCAGATATCAAAGAAAAGTACAAACAGATCAAGTTAAAGAATGAAGAGATCAAAAACAATATCTATTCTCAATATCTCAAGCAAACACCAAGTGTTCAAAATAGACTTTTGATTGCCTTTGATTATTCAAACCAAAATCTAATCATGTCAATGCTGCAGCCTACAGTGAAATCTCCAAAGATAGTGGCAGATTATAAGAAAATTGATGTAGAAATCCTAGCATAAAAAATTCACGCTCTTGATCAGATTGAATTCCATAGACAGAGTTTAGAAATGTTGTACTTTACTGTTACAACTAAAGCCATGAGTGCTCAGAAAATCTAGAACACCATCTCAAATATGAAAGATCAGATGAAATTGGAAAAAGAATCTTTGTATGCTAAAGATATCAGGATAAAATCTTTGGAAGAACTACTTTTGCAGGTGGGATATGACCCTGCTAATGTCAAAGCAGCAGAGCTTTTATTGAAGAAGAAAAATGAGGATATTGCAGCATTGAGGAAATAACTTAAAATGCCATCAAGTGAACATCCTCAAACCAAGGAAATAATAGAAGGACAAAAAGAGAATGATGACATGGTGAATTTAATATTTCAGCTTATAGCACAAATCAAAGAAGTGGAGATTCAAATGGACAAACACGTCCTGGAAAAAGAAACACAAAAAGTACCAGAAATTCCTACAGTTATTCCTGCAATCACTACAGTTGTGCCTTCAACTTTAACTGAAAATTTGGCACCCAAAGAATCACTACAGTTGTGCCAGTAACTTCATCCACAACATCAACTACAGAGTCAGCCACAACAACATTTCACCCTAGAGATGAAGCCAACAAATTAGTGAAAGCTATGGAAGAAATTTCTCTTAAGACAAGTGAGATTAACATGTTGAAACAAATCATCGAATATCTTGAAAATACGAACAGGTTGGCTCAAATAAATGCAAAAACACATGAGAAAAAGTCCATAAGACTAAATGAAGAATTGAATAAATTACAAAAGGACTTAACCTTGAATTAAAAAATTTCCTATGTGAAAAATCATTTGTGGAAGAAGATCATAGAAGCGATCAATGATGTATGGCCCTCAATTCAAGTGATTTTTGAACAAATATATTTACTCAAAGCAACATTAGAAGAGATTCAGAAGAATAATGAGGAACTGGATAATAAGCCATAAAAAGCAATAGAATTAATCAAGTTCCTTAACAATAATAATAGGAAAGAGCTAGAAGAACTTGAAATTACTGACAAGACTGAAATTATCCTTGAGATAAGGAAAGTTATCACCAAAAAGAACCTGATGAAGAAACTTGAGGAAAAATGTGAGAATATGAACACCACCATAACCAGGTTTATGGTCAAATTTGAAAATTTGAGGCAAACAAGTTTTCCTAATATTTTTTCCATCAATGAAAAATTAATGCCTCAGGAGGATTACAATAAAAATATTAGAGAATATGCCAAGGAGCAAGTTGAAAAATCAGGAGGTGGACAAGGCATTCCAACAAGCAAAGTCTTACTCAGAAGTTTTGAGGAGTTATTTTATTTACATCATGAAATAAAACACTTGTTTATCATTAAACCAAATTTTTCCAGGTACACAGAAGAATATGAAAACTTCAGGAAGCTGAAGAAAATAAAAATTCCAAGTGATGAAGTTTGGGAGTCATTAACAGATTTACTGTAAAAGGTAAGAAGGCAAAAAGATAACAGTGAAAACAGTTTGCTACAATTGCAGTTAAACAGATTTTTTTACAGCAGTAAAGATATTTTATAGAGTTTAAAGAGTATCAGAGGTTAAAGAGAATCAGTGAAAGAGTATCAGTTAAAGCAGATCAAATTTCAAAACAGACTTGAAATATCTAAAGCTAGCAAGGAAGACACCAAGGAAGCCAACTTCATCTTATCCTCAATTAGTTTTTTTTTTTTTTTGAATTAATAGGCCAGCTTGCTAATTTTTTGAGCAACTATCTCTGTTATTGTTGTAAAGATATTTTATTTCCCTTAGATAATTCTTAGAAGCATTTTAGGATATTTTGTAAACAGTTATGTATAAATACTTCATATTTAGAAGTATTATTGTGGAATAAATTGCTAAAGATTTCTATACTCATTTTTGTGGACTTGAAGGCTTTTTGAAGGATCAGATCAACTAGCATCATATTTCAAGATTCATGTAATGAGCTATCTGGAGTGAAGTATTTTCTAATTTTTATTGTTATATTTCTTTGTTACATGCAATCCATTATGTTTTCTAAATTTGAATGAATGAATAGGAGTATTACTTCAAGATTTGTTAAAAGCACCCTGTCTTTACTGTTTGTCATTTCTATGTTTTCTTCTGAATTCCAGAGTAGGGAACTTTTAATTTCTCTCTCTTTCGTTTGACCTCTGCCTACTACTTCCCTTTTCCAGATCAAAGAACCCTTCATTTCTCTTTATCTCGATCATATCATCTCACAAAAAGACTTTCCAAGATCTCTAAGCGTTATCTATCTTGCCCTCAAAACATTTGACTTTTTTACCTTGATCCTAGCTCTGTTTGCTTGACTTTTGACTCCTTAGCCTAATGGACAAATATATTTCCCACTATCCATCTCTTCAAGTGATTTTTCCCACCAAATCAATTAAAACCAAAACCAATTGCACATTCATAACTAGCCTAATATTTTATAAATCAAAACAAAGTTAAATTTTATAGAGAGAGCCCTCTTTGAACCCTAGGAAGGTTATATTCTAGAGTTTAAAAGTTGGTCTGTGGTTACCTCTAGCTTTCTTTACAAAAAATAAAAAACTAACAAATAAATAATTACTAGAGTGATAACACTTTATATATGATCAACATTTTGTTCAATGTGTCTATATGGCATATCGGCAATCATGGAGACTTGGTCAGAATGATAGTACTCACTCTGTATTTATTTTTGTGGAAAAAATTTGTAGTTATCTACAAAATAAACTATTGAAAAAATGGTCCCTGGTGGAAAAAATTCACGGAATTTTTGGAATTTCAAGTCCTACCATCAAACTCTATGGGAATGCTTGGTGAATTTATAAATTTCTTCCTCTACTTTCTAAAAAAATTTGTCACAAAAATTTATTCTTCTTGTAAATCAATTCTTTTATCACTTGTAGTACTACTTGAACCAATCCATGTATAAATATATACATATATCTTCCATTTAATTTTTATGTGAGACGATGATTGATCATTTATATCAGTATGATGTTTTTTTTGAAATAAAGTCAAATTTCCATAATCATCGCATTTTTTACCACCAACACATTTCTTTTGGTAAAATAATTCATGGATTTCTCTACCACATAGAATTTGTGATACGAAATCATGGATTATGGAAGGAGGAGGTGAAACTTTCCAAAATGTTTTACTAAAATTAAGGAATGTGTCATAATATCACTGAATTTCCACATGGTAACAACAAAAAAACGCGTCGCGTATAGTGATAGGTTTAACATACCATGGTTTTTTTTGCACAAAAGAACTTGTTGAAACATTAATTTCATGATTCTCTTCTTTGAACTTATTGAAAAACTATATATAAGTGGTGTCAAACAAATGTTTTGTATGTTCTTCGTATTGATTTCGTGCTATTATTCTTCACATCACATCCCTTGGTTTTGGTGAAACACATGAATTTTTCATCTAATATTCATATATTGTTTTTTTAACATCTTCTCCAAGTCTATATTTGTATGGTTGCCTACAAATAATTGTCCAACAAGTGAGTTTATAATTTACATCTATTTGCAATAGAAATTACCGATGTTTGTGCAAATTTTTTTGTGATGTTCCTAATGCTTGTGCCATAGATTTTACTAAGAAATTCTCTTTAGTACTTGATGAAACCACTGCCATTTGTATTTATCTATGTGCATTTGAATCACTCTTCTTACTAGATATTCCAATTAAATTTAGAGCACTATTTATATTTTGTATCACATTTTCCTTCATTTTTTTTATATTTTGTTTATTTTCAGATACCCAATAAAGTCATAGCTTCTTTTAATTTCTTTGATGTTAAGAGGCTTTTCAACATTTGGGCTTGATCTACCACATTTTCATATTTGAAGAATGTATCAATAATGTGCTTAACACGATATCGTATAACATAGTCAGATTTTTTTATCTCCATATGTGTTAGTGTCAACATTTTCTAATATCTCATCATCGATATTGATTTCACCTATACATATTAGAATTAAATGTACAAAATGATTTTACATATTCAATAAGTAATGTATAATTAAATATGTATAATTTTAATAATACACATTCAACAAATATATGCATACTTGGTGATTCAATTTCTTCACTTGAATTTCTTTCAACATTTTCAACATCCTCAATCATTGGTTCAATATCTCTTTCACATTCTCTTTCAAAATTTTCTAATCTCAACATACAATGTTTTGAGGAATATCTCTCTCTGTTTACATTGAAAAATATTTTTCAAATTAGTTCATAAAATAAAAATTAATTTTCACAATACACTAGTGAAATTTTAAATATCAAATTTATAATATTTACATTTACATACCTACTTCAACTTCTAGTTGAGGTTGATTTTCCCTTTCAATATTTGAGCACTATTCTCTCTTTTTTTGTGATATTATCTCCCATGTTCTCTATGTTCCTCAGGGTCTCTTGTTCGAGCATATTTTCTCTTGCAATTCCTTTTATTTCACATGATAATTAAGTATGAAGCTTAAAAAATTTCCTTCAAAATTTTGTAAAAAAACTCACTGTCAAAATTTAGACAAAAACTCAATTAAAAAAAGCACCACAAAATATTTAATTTAAAAAAAAACTCATTTTAAATTTTTTTCACAAAAAACACACTTCAACCCAAAACACTTACTTTCAAAATTCCGCCAAAAAAATGTCTTTTAAAAATTAAGTGAAGCTCACAATATTTCCTTCCAATGCTTGCAAAAGAAAAATCATTTAAAAAACTAGACAAAAAATCACTTTAAAAAATCATTATAAAATATTTACTTCAACCAAAACACTTACTCTAAAAAAATGCCACTGCAAAAAGTACCTAAAAAAATGTCACTTTAAAAAATACTTCCAAAAAATGTCCTTTGATAATTAAGCCCAAAAACCTCTAAAAAAATGTCAATTAAAAAAGACCTCCAAAAAATGTCCTTTGAAAATTAAGCCCAAAATACCTCTAAAAAAAAAATGTCAGTTTAAAAAATACCTCCAAAAAATGTCCTTTGAAAATTAAGCCCAAAAAAATTCCTTTGAAAATTAAGTAAAAAAAAAGTCCTTTGCAAATTTAGCCCAAATGAAGAAATGTCTGAAAATAATGATTCCATTTTCGGATTTTTATATAGTTGCGATTTTGTTTTTAGAGGCGCTTCATTGAATTTTTTGGCAGAAGTAATTTGCGAGCAGAAGTTTAGCCGAAATTGTATAAAAGGTTTGGCCGAAATGTTTTGTCGTTAAAACTAACGGGATGGAGCGGAAAAAAACAATTCGACCGAACTATTTCAAAAGTTCATCTGAACTAACATGTCTGTAACTACACAATAGATCGGCTCTGAACACATTTATTCAACATTGGAATGATTAAACTCCATCAAAATTTATGAATTAACTTTCGGAACCAAGATAAGCATTTTCATAATTCAATCTACTTTTAGGAAATATAACTTTTATTGAATTCCATAGATATTTACTAATTTTTATTAATTTCATAATAAAATGGGTGCAAAAAATTTCTAAAGGTCATTATGATTCAGTGAAATCAAAATTTTGTATCTTCCAAAATACACTATAAAATTTTTGAAAAAATTATCGTGCATTAAATTGGTCCGTCATCATTAATGGGTAGTTTTTAGATTTTTTGTTTATAACTAATATGTTGAAAATTTTCACGTGAGCCGAAACATATTCAAAATATGCAGTTTTGTCATATTGGATTAGTTCAAAAAATTCTAGTAATCATGATATGCATCAGTTGGTTTCGTAAATATAACGATACCAAAGTAGACTTTGTCTAGATTGTTGTAAGACATTTTTTTTCTAAAAAACACAAATTTTTTAAAGAATACACCAACGCGTTTCAACATGGATTTTTATGAATCCTTTGATTGTTAAAGAACACACACTCAAAGAAATGTTAACTTGACATATCAAATGTGAATAAAAAATTCCAAAAAATAAGTAATAGAAATCTAATAAATTTTCTGACAAGTTTTATTTTTATATTAAAATGAAAATTCCAAACAAAAAATTGTTTTGGCTTGCAGAAAGTTGGAGAAATTCTAAACATGATATTTTTTTCTCAAAAAGGGACAAAAAGTGTAGCCCAAATTCACATTTTCACTCAGGTACAAGTTTCAAGAGGGATGCCTCTCATGTCCTTGTAACTCCATGCAAATGCATCAAGATTATCTCACAACAATATCACAAGGTTCTGTTGTTGGGATAGGTCCAGGTCTATACTAATGTATAGATATTTTCCTGGAGTTACCTCAGCAAGAGTAGTGCCCGACTCATGAATCTATGTGGTGGCTACCATACTCTGTAGTGGTGAGGAGTATTTTGTATCACAATTTTCCTGGAAATCTGGGCTAAAAAGTTGATGAAGCAATCTAAAGTCCTACATAGTGTTGAGGTTACCAAAAAAGTACCAAATCACACTCTCCTCAGTATACTCAGTATATGGTGAATCATGGTAAGGGACCGAGTCTCCTCATCACTACTATCATAATCCAACCACAGGGTATCACGAAGCTCTTGGATCAATCTACTAGGTGGGTACAAGGTGACCTTATTCCAAGAATACCCATGGGAGATATAGATGTCACCAAAATGAAAACCTATATAGGAATCAACTCCAGCAAGCATGGTCATCCCAAAATGAAAGGGTGTCGCCAAATAGGATCCCTTGTTTGTAAAACAATAAAATATGTGGGGTAATCCCAAGAGTCAATTACAACAATCACATCATCTAAAAAACCATCTGGTTTTATTTTATATCTATCAATAAGTTCAAGCAAAGTGGGGGTAGGACGAATGTGAGTCAGTCAAATTTTCACCATATTTTTCCCAGTCATAAAATTAATAGTCGGTCCAAGGTCTATTAACACATTGGGAAGGACGTTGTCACATATCTGAACAAAGACGACTAGGTTTCTAGGATCAATATATTTCTCAACTTAATAACATCCTCGCATTAACTCAGTCTCTCTCCCAACAAAATGGATAGGGCAGGATTTAACTCTCTTAATTCCTAGCTTTCTAAGAAAACGTTTTTAGATTGTTTTAGTACATAAATGAATCTCTTTTATAACCAGCAGTAGAGGAACTTTTATCAAAATTCTTCTCAACCTAGAAGCTAGGTCAAACTAAGGGGTGGGGTCAACATTCTCCAAAACCAACCTTTCTGGAAAGGGAGACTGGTTTGAAGAATAGGGTAATGACTTTGAGTGCATGGGAACAAGATCTGAGGCAAAATAATTTTTTGAAATATTAGGAGTTTCCTCCTCAATTTTTTCTCAATTATTAGTGCAGGTAGTTTGTATTTTTATTTTTATTTTTTCTGAATGTATCACCCTTCCTAATCACAACTCGAAGTCATTGACCCCAATTTTCATGATTTGATAAGTGGGGAAAGGGAGTGTTCCAGTAGAATGAATCATTTCTACCACTTTATTATATGGGTTGGGAACAAGTTGTGCTAGAAACTGATATGAATGAAATGGTGTTCGCAATGGAAATATTGGTGGAATAATTTGCGTCTACTAAGGTAGAGAAGATGATAGTGCGGTTTGTGCCATACGATAAGGTGCATATCCTCTTCATCCCTGTTGCCAAGGACGAGGAGATTGTCTAAAATGAGAATGATACCCATGCTTCTAAGGTTGAGGATAGTTCATATTTTTAATATAATAATGTGACGCATTATTAAAATTAGGATAATATGGTGAAATGTCAGTAATCATCCTTGTACTTACTTGTGGCGACGATTTTCAAGCTCCCATAGCATGCAGTGGCTTAGGTATTGAATTCTCCTCTTCAAATGCTTCTTCCAACCAAGGTATAGATGACCATTCCTTGGTAATATGTGTACCTCCACATATCACACAATTATTAATAACCTTGACATCTACAAGACATTCACATAAAAGATGATTCTTTACACATTTTGGAAAATAAATGGATAATGATTTTTTTTCTTATGCTATTTTTTGTTGAAATTTTAAAGAATCTATTTATTTCATAATTTAAGTTTTCATATTATCAATTTTATTTTCCAAACTAATAATCATAGCATCTATAGATCCCAATATGTTGTTTCTATAATTTCTTCTAATTCCCTTACCATATCTAGATTGATTTCGGGAACAATTCCTAAAAAAGTCACAAATTTGGTCAAAATGAAGCTGAGTAATGTCTCCCTACCCTAAAAAATTCAAGTTTTTTGTGAAATAATAGAAAATTCTTCATAAAAATAAGGTTATGACAATGCCCAAATCAAATTTTTGTTTAGACCTCTGAAGGATATACAAAAATCTTTCCAAATAATCCTCCAAATTCTCATCATCATTCAGTGTAAGAGTAAAAATTTCATCTTGCATTTCTCTTGTCTTAAAATATTCCTGATATTTATTTAGAAAATTCCTCTTCATTTTCTCCCAATAAACGATAGTGATTCCTCCCAATTCCATAAACCAGCTTTAAAGCTAAGTCTTTAAGTGTTGCAGCGAAAAGTTTTAACTTCTGTGTATCTAATGAATGGTCATAGTTCCTACAAAGTATGTAGAATTCAAAAAGAAAAGAATCAGGATCTTCATGTACCTTACCATGGAAATTTGGAAGAACTGTAGGAAAAATATTTTTGATTTGACAATTGTATCAGGGTCCACAATTGGAAATCCAAAGGTGGATTTTTCTTCCACGGGCTAATTCTCACCAATCCCTTCACCATGAAAATCATTGTGATATGCCATCTTCCTTCCTCCAAACAAATTTCTCGTTATGGAATATGAAGGCAAATTATGTTTAAAATTTAAATTTTTAGTATGAAAAATATCCTTCTTCCATACCAATTCCCATGACACCCCGGGGCTTCTATCACTATAATCCATGTGTAAAGTACGATCCTAGTTGGTTTATGTCTATTTAGAGTTCTTGCCTGCAACAAAAGGCCCGCTGTGAGAAACTTTTTCTGATATATCAATGTTTCATCTACCCTTCTTGTTGAGATTCAAGAAGAAATTTTTGGCACCCATGATCCTAGTGACAATTAAGCACCTACACTAGGGTGGGGGCCACAGGCTCTTTTTAGGTGCATGTCTATTTTTATTATCCCTTAATTTTGATGAACATTAAACTATAATATATTCTAAATGTGGAGTTGAAATATTTAACAGAAGTGGAAAATAATTTAGCTAAGTGAATTTTGAGTTAGAGGTTGGTTGGTGGGACATGCAGAGTGATTCTACTTGTAACATAGTGATTCTATTTGTAACAGAGTTCTAAGTGCAGTGGTGCACGAGTTTGTGCAAGTTGTAAATAGTTTAACTCAGTTAAGTGAGTTAAACTCAGTTGTGCTAGTTGTAACTGAAGATACACTAGTGAGAGACCTAGTGAATTAAATATTAATTAATTCACAATCAATGATCTCACATGCAACTGAGGATTTAATAATATTAGTTGCATGCATGTCAGATCCAGTGGAGACCCAGTTGAGTTCTAGGTGAAAGGGAAGTTAACTATCAGTTGTGACATTATCTGCTTGCACACATGCAAGTAAACACGCATTGGATGTGCCCATGATACTTGCACAGTCAAGGCAGGTAGGATTGCATCAATTCATGCATTTCATTCAACATGGATTGCGCAGTGAAGGCAAGCTATCTTGAGACAGTAAATTGGCTAAGGGATTTTCCAATTTTTGTATGACAGTGTGAGATAATTAGCTGACATACTGAGGGTTCTTGTGAGAATATCTTTGTATGTAATTGTTTCATTATCCATGATATAATATAAAATAGAATATAGTGGGGTTTTTAGTTGTAATATTTCCCCGAGAAAGTATCTTTGTTGTGTGTGATTGATCTTTCTTCATGTTCATGTGATTAGCGATTGTGTTTTTAATTCTGCAAAAGATTTGTAGAAGCAATTCGATATTTAACTTTAGAAATTTTTTAGATCAAGTGAATCCTAGATACACATGCTTGTTTTATAATTTATACATGGTACCACAGCACAGGAAATTGCAGAAGTGAAGTAGAAGTTGAATTGGTGACTGGATAGAATTCAAATTTGCAAAAATGTTTTCTTGGTGCTACAGCTCATTCAAGATTGAAATGGATTTCAATGGCTTAAGGTTAGAGTATGCACTCGAGGGAAGATTGAACGACATTTATTGGAAGGAGAAGATGGAAGTATTACTCCAAGATGATGGCTTGAATGAATTCATTGAAAAATATGTTCCTTAGCCAGGTGCTACAGATGTTGCCAACCTTGATGCATGGAAAAATAAAGTGGTAAAGGTGAGGAGGATCATGTTGGAGAGAGTACGAGACCACATTGTCTGAAGCCTCCATGGGAAAGCCACACCATATGCTATGTGGAAGGCTTTGAATGACCTATTCCAAAGCAGTGGTGACCATAGGAAATTGGCACTCAAAGATAAATCTGGGAAGATCTATATGGAAAAGGGCGACACCATTCCAAAGTATCTCACAAAGTTTGTCCAATGTTGGGATCAAATGGGGAGTGTGGGAATAACATTAATTGATGATGATTTGGTGAGTTTGGCTCTCCTAAGACTTCCTAATAGTTGGCACAGTTATGAAGACTCTGTCAACAGACAGGAAAAATTACCGGATTGGGAATGACTGTGGTCGGATATGGTGCAGGAGGAATCTAGACAGAACACCAGAGATGGCTCTTCATCAATGCATGACGATGAGGAGGATTGTGCTTTGGATGCAAAGGCGAAGAATGGGAAAGGGAAGAAATTCCATTCTAAATCCGAGTCTAAAGGCAAGAAGAAGGACATGTCCAAGGTGAAGTGTTTTCATTGTCAAGAACATGGGCATTTTTCTACTAACTATCCACAAAAGAAGAAGAAAAATAAGGTTGCTAGATCTAGAGCTGGTGAGGCCCTCGCCTCGCAATTTGACCTTTACTTCTCCTTGATTTCATGCATGATGTCAAGTGCATTGGGATCAGTGTGGTATTTGGATAGTGGCGCTTCCTTTGACATGACAGGAGATAAGGAACTTTTCAGTGATTTGGAGGAGAAATGTCTCTAGATTCATATTGAGATGGGTGATGAAGGATGGTACAGTGCTACCAGGATTGGTACCATTACCTTTCAAAGGGATTCAGGTAAACCATTTCAATTAAAATATGTAATTCTTATACAAGGTCTGAAGAAAAATTTGGTCTCAATCGCAGTGTTGGAGGATAGAGGCTATCACGTTGTTTTTAGTAATAGAAAAGCTTTCATGTGACATAAAAAAATGGGTCAATCCAAGAGGATAGGGATTCGAGTTAAGAATATCTACAAGTTGGACGTAGATGGCTCCATTGCAATGATGGGCAAGGTAGAAAAAGTGGTGAGTCGTGATGAGGGAAAATTATGCCATAGGAAATTGGGCCATCTTCATCGCGGAGCATTGAAAGTCATGCAACAAATATCTACTAGACTTCCAATGGGAACACTTGCTCAATTAGATTAGTGCAAGGGTTGCACCATGGGGAAGTATGTAAAGTCCACCTTTCGTGAGAAGAACAAACAACCTTCAGGGATCCTTGAGAGAGTTCACAAAGACATGTGTGGACCATTCTCGGTTACTTCAAGAGAAAAATATAAGTATTATGTAATCTATGTTGATGAATTTTCTCATAAATGCTAGATGTTCTTCACGTAGAATAAATATCAAACATTCTCTAATTTTTGTGAGTTTAAGGCATTGGTTGAGACATCCTTGGGGAAGCAATTGAAGGCTCTTAGGAGAGATAATGGTGGACAATACATCTCTAACGAATTCAAGAACTTCTACAGAAAAGAAGGAATTCGAAGAGAACTCATAGCGCCTCATAACCCACAACATAATGGGATCGCAGAGAGGAATAAAATCATGATTGTGGGTGTAGCATGAGCGATGTTGCATGATTAGGGCCTACCAATGCATTTGTGGGCAGAATTATGCAATGTTGCAGTTTATGTGCAAAATTGTTGTCCTCATAGAGTACTTGGCATGAGTACACCTAAAGAGGCTTTCATTGGTAAGAAACCTGATGTTTCACACTTTAAGATTTTTGGCTCATCTGTTTATGTGCATGTGACCAAGGACACCAGGAAGAAGATGGAACTGACTATTGAAGTTGATATTTTGGCCGGGTACACAGAAACGCCCCATAATTATCGTGTGTATTTTCTAAACAACAGAATGACTGTTGTGCGACGGGATATAAAATTTGATGAGGGGAAAGCCACATGGTTGTCCCTTGAGAGGGAGCTGGAGTTGCATGCGAAGGAGGAAATGCTGGTTCCCAAAGATGAGTCTTAAGATGTGGATCAGCCACATGAGGAGGTTCATGGAGTGGATGAAATCACTCATGTAGAGCCATATATCAGAAATGGAAGAAGGTGAATCACGAAACTTGACAGGCTAAGATTTGATGTTGCATAGAATGTAGGAGGCCTTACTTCATAGCACAGATAGAGACAGTATCCTAACCAGTTTACTGGATACATGTTTCTCATGAGAAAGTTTATTATGACTAAACCATCTTCTTTTCAGGAAGCAGTGCAACAGCCTACTTGGGTTGATGCAATAGTGGAGGACTATGAATCCATTGTAAAAAAAAATGCATGGGAAATTTTCCCAAGATCGATCAACAAATCAGTGGTAGGTTCGAGATGGATCTATAAGGTAAAGCAAGCTGCTATTGGGAGTGTGGAGAAATACAAGGCCTGATTTTCGGCCCAGGGTTTCTCACAGATTGAGGGGATAGATTATGATGAGACCTTTGCACCTGTTGCAAGGTACTCTTCCATAAGGACCATCCTTGCACTCTCAACACAGATGGGTTGGCGCATTCATGAGATTGAAGTGAAAATTGTGTTTCGAAATGGGATCATTGAGGAAGAGCTGTAGATAGAGCATCCTGAAGGTTTCAAGATCTTTAACAGCGAGTCGCATATGTGCAGGCTCAAAAGAGCATTGTATGGGCTGAAGAAAGCACCCTGTGCTTGTTACACTCAGATAGATAGTTATTTCACTGGACTGGGCTTCACCAAATGTGAAGCAAATGAAAACCCTGTAACAGATTGTGGTTGAGGGTAAGCTATTGAACATTTTTCTTTATTTTGATGATATAATTTTGACTGGTGATGAGAATCAGATACACTCATGCAAGGGAGATCTTGCAAGGGGGTTAGAAATGAAGGATATTGACCACCTTCATTATTTCCTTGGATTGGAAATATTGCAGCCGGATGGTGAAGTTTTTGTGTCTCAAGGCAAGTATGAAAAGGAGATACTAGGTAGGTTTAAAATGGAGATCTTCAAACTCATGGATACTCCTCTTCCAATAAATTGGAGGAAAGAGTATGCTACTTCTAGACAAGTAGTGGATGTTATTGTCTATCATTAGTTAGTGGGTTCATGAATGTATCTAATGAACATGAGACCAAACATTTTCTATGCGGTTAACCAGCTGAGTCAAGATATGGTTAAGCGTACCAAGCTCTTTTGGAAGGTGGGGAAGCATGTCCAGAGATACCTGAGGGGAACATCAAAGTATTGTCTATGGTATAGACAAATGGATGGAGTGAAGTTGCATGGCTTCACGAATGCAGATTGGGTTGGAAGTCAACCAGACAGAAAGAGAACATCAGGGGGGATCTTTAGCATTGGATCTACAGTTTTTTCTTGGTATATCAAGACGCATAGATCCATGGAACTCAGTTCATTGGAAGAAGAATACATGGCAGAAATTCAAGTTCGATGTGAGGCTATCTAGATGAGAAAGATCTTGGTTTTTTTGTTTGGTTCTCAGATGGATCTGACAATGATTCATTATGATAATCAGAGTTGCATTAAAATCTTGATTAATCCTATGTTTCATGATAGTTCCAAGCATATATATATCCGGTACCATCATCTCAGAGATTGTGTGCAGAGGAAAATCATGTTGCTTTAGTACATTCCCATGCAGGATCAGGATGCAGATATTCTGACGAAGGTGCTCACTAGGAGAAAATTTGAATACCATAGAGATAGGATCAGGGTGAAGGATAATCCATTTCTTGTTGACAGGGAGTGTTGAGATTCAACAAAGAAATTTTCGGCACACATGATCCTAGTGAAAATTAAGCACCTACACTAGGGTGGGGCCCACTGACTATTTTTAGTTGCATGCCTATTTTTATTATCCCTTAATTTATATGGACATTAAACTATAATATATTATCAATGTGGACTTGAAATAGCTAAGTGAAGTGGAAAATAAGTTAGCTAAGTGAATTTCGAGCTAGAAGTTGGTTGCTGGGACATAAAGAGTAATTCTAGTTGTAACAGAGTTCGAAGTGCAGTGGTGCATGAGTTTGTGCAAGTTGTAAATAATTTAACTCAATTAAGTGAGTTAAACTGAGTTGTGTTAGTTGAAAATGAAGATACACTAGTGATAGATCTAGATAATTAAATATTAATTAATTCACAATCAGTGATCTCAAATGCAATTGAGGGTTTACTAATATTCACTGCATGCATGTTAGATCCAATGGAGACCCAGTTGAGTTCTAGGTGAAATGGAAGTTGACTATCATTTGTGACATTATCCACTTGCACACATGCAAGTAAACACACATTGGATGCACCCATGAAACTTGCGTAGTCAAGGCAGGCATGATTGCATAAATTTAGGGATTTCATTCAATAGGGATTGCGCTGTGACGACAGGGTATCTGGAGATAGTAAATTGTCTAAGGGATTTTCCAATTTTTGTATGACAGTGTGAGACAATTAGTTGATGTAATAAGGGCTCTTATGAAAAGAGTTTTGCATGTAATTGTTTCATGATCCATGATATAATATACAATAGAATATAGTGGGGTTTTTAGTTGTAAGCTTTCCCCAGAAAATTATCTGTGTTGTGTGTGATTGATCTTTCTTCATGGTCATGTGATTAGCAATTGTGTTTTTAATTCTGCAAAATATTTGTAGAAGTGATTCAGTATTTAACTTTAGAACATTGTTATATGAGGTGAAGCCAAGATATAGATGCTTGTTGTATAATTTCTACACTTATTTGGCTTCAAACCCCTACCCATCCTAGTCATTCCTCTCAAAAATAAAAATCAAATTAAAAAAACCAAGGGCTATAAAAACACTTGCTGGAAGAAAATCAATTCAATCCAAATTTAATGTTCCAGCTAAAAGAAAATGCACAACTAAAAAAACTTTGAAATTAATTAAACCTCCTATTAAACAACAAAAAAAGGCACACCTATTAAGAAATACCATATAAATTTACCTGTAGTGCTGAAAATATTACTAGAATATGTTAGGCGCCTCCCTGAAAATGGTTCCAAAATGATTTTTGCAATAACGGTTTGTATTTAAATCAACATTTATTTTTGTAATCCAATATCATTATCTTTGAGGTGTAGTACTATATATACCACAAATAATATGTATACCCTATTTCTCCTCACTATGTTAAATCAAGACATGAACAACTTTCTCACGCTATGAATTTAAAACAAGATTTATACTTGAAATTTCACTCACTTAATCAATCTTGTCTACAAAAAAATAGGGCAATTTTTATGAGCCTTTTTTATCCCATGGATCGTTGAGCCTTAGACCTCATGCTTGTTTGAATTTTTGTATACTTGGGACCTAATTTTGTCTAGTTTTACCCCTCGATGTAGGCATGGAAGCCTATGGGAGCATCCATAGCCTCCCAGATGCTCCTAACCCTTCCATATGGGAGTGTCCAGGGAACGTTCCACCCCTTTCTGTGCCAACGTCCAAGGATGACTTCTAGAGTGCCTTGGTCCCTAGGAGATTGGTTCAATTTGTCACTTATTTGAGCTGGCTAGGAATTATCAGTTAGAAGTTTCTATGACTTCTCATCATCTTGGGCATCTACATACTGGATCATTTTTGACAAACATACTAGTTTTGAAGAGACATCTTGAGTCTATGATGTTATCTTTACATTTGTGAGAGAGCTTGTGTAATCCTTTCCATTTGTATCTTTCTCTTCATGCTCATTTTCTTGATATAGTGGGGAAACTTTATCAGATCATGAAGAGGAATTTTTGAGGTGAAGGTATAAGCATTGTAATATTTTTCATGATTAATGGAAACACATGTTCCTTCCCTATATGAATTTGTATTCAACATGATATATGGTTGATTCTATTTCTTTTGATCTAATGATATTCTAAGGAATAACACCCGTTGTATTTTTTTTGTTGTGATTGTGTGTAGGAAAAAGAGATCAGGTGTAGACATGGTGCAACAAAAGGTCCACTGTGAGAAAAATTTTCTGATATATCAATGTTTCATCTACCCTTCTTGTTGAGATTCAACAAGAAATTTTTGGCACCCATGATCCTAGTGACGCTTCCTTTGACGTGATGGGAGATAAGGAACTTTAGATTGACTTGGAGGATAAATGTCTCTAGATTCATATTGAGATGGGTGATGATGGACGGTACAGTGCTACCACGATTGGTACCATTACCTTTCAGAGGGAGTGGAGGAAATCAATCATGTAGAGCCATACATCAGAAATGGCAGAAGGCGAATCACGGAAGTTGATAGGCTAAGACTTGATGTTGCACAGAATGTAGGAGGCCCTACTTCATAGTGCAGACAGAGACAGTCTCCTAACCAATTTACTGGATACATGGTTCTCATGAGAAATTTTATTATGACTGAACCATATTCCTTTTAGGAAGCAGTGCAACAGCCTACTTGGGTTGATGCAATAGTGGAGGACTATGACTCCATTGTAAAAAAAAATGCATGGGAAATTGTCCCAAGGCCAGTCGAAAAATCAGTGGTAGGTTCAAGATGGATCTACAGGGTAAAGCAAGCTGCTAATGGGAGTGTGGAGAAATAAAAGGCATAATTTGTGGCCCAGGGTTTCTCACAGATCAAGGGGATAGATTATGAAGAGACCTTTGCACCTTTTGCAAGGTACTCTTCCATAAGGACCATCATGGCACTCTCAATGCAAATGGGTTGGCGCATTCACCAAATTGAAGTGAAAATTTTGTTTCTCAATGGGATCATTGAGGAAGAGGTGTACATAGAGAATCCTGAAGGTTTCAAGATCTTCAACAATGATTCGCATGTGTGCAAGCTCAAAAGAGCATTGTATGGGTTGAAGAAAGCACCTCGTGCTTGGTACACTCAGTTAGACAGTTATTTCACCAGAATGGGCTTCACCAAAATTGAAATAGATGAGAACCTATACCATATTGTGGTTGAGGGTAAGATATTGATCATTTTTCTTTATGATGATGATCTAATTTTGATAAGTGAAGAGAATCAGATACACTGATGCAAGGGAGATCTTGAAAGTGGGTTCTAAATGAAGGATATGGGCCACCTTCATTATTTCCTTGGATTGGAAATATTGTAGCTGGATGGTGAAATTTTTGTGTCTCAAGGAAAGTATGCAAAGGAGATACTAGGTAGGCTTAACATGGAGATCTGAAAACCCATGGATACTCCTCTTCCAATAAATTAGAGGAAAGAGTATGCTACTTCTGGACAGGTAGTGGATGTTATTGTCTACCATTAGTTAATGGGTTCGCGAATGTATCTAGCGAACATGAGACCAGACATTTTCTATGCAGTTAACCAGCTGAGTCAAGATATGGTTAACCTTTCCAAGCTTTTTTGGAAGGTGGGGAAGCATATCCAGAGATACCTGAGGGGAACATCAGAGTATGGTATATGGTACAGACAAACGGATGGAGTGAAGTTGCATGGCTTCATAGATGCAGATTGGGCTGGCAGTTAATAAGACAGAAAGAGAACATCAAGGGGGATCTTTAGCATTGGATCTATAGTTGTTTCTTGGTATAGCAAGAAGAAAATATTCGTGGAACTCAGTTCAGTGGAAGAAGAATACATGGCAACAAGTCAAGTTGGATGTGAGGCTATCTGGATGAGAAAGATCTTGGTTTTTTTGTTTGGTTCTCATATGGATTCGACAATGATTCATTGTGATAATCATAGTTTCTTTAAAATCTTGATTAATCTTGTTTTTCATGATAGGTCCAAGCATATAGATATCCGGTACCATCATCTCAAAGATTGCGTGCAAAGGAAAATCATGTTGCTTCAGTACATTCCCATGGAAGATCAAGATGCAGATATTCTGACGAAGGTGCTCACTAGGAGCAAATTCGAATACCATAGAGATAGGATCGGGGTGAAGGATAATCCCTTTCTTATTGAGAGGGAGTGTTGAGATTCAACAAATAATTTTTTGGCACACATGATCCTAGTTAAAATTAAGCACCTACATTAGGGTGCGGCCCACTGACTATTTTTAGGTGCATGCCTATTTTTATTATCCCTTAATTTATATGGACATTAAAGTGTTATATATTATCAATGTGGACTTGAAATAGCTAACTGAAGTGGAGAATAAGATATCTAAGTGAATTTCGAGTTATAGGTTGGTTGTTGGGACATGCAAAGTAATTCTAGGTGTAACACAGTTCGAAGTGCAGTGGTGCATGAGTTTGTGCAAGTTGTAAATAATTTAACTTAGTTAAGTGAGTTAAACTAAGTTGTGCTAGTTGAAAATGAAGATGCACTAGTGATAGATCTAGATAGTTAAAAATTAATTAATTCACAATCAGTGATCTCAAATGCAACTGATGATTTACTAATATTGGTTGTATGCATGTCAGATCTAGTGGAGACCCAGTTGAGTTCTAGGTGAAAGGGAATTTGACTATCATTTGTGACATTATCCACTTGCACACATGCAAGTAAACACACATTGGATGTGCCCATGTTACTTGCACAGTCAAGGCAGGCATGATTGCATGAATTCAGGGATTTCATTCAGCGGGGATTATGCAGTGACGACAGGGTATCTGGAGATAGTAAATTGGCTAAGGGATTTGCCAATTTTTGTATGACAGTGTGAGACAATTAGTTGATGTACTGAGGGCTCTTATGATAAGAGTTTTGTATGTAATTGTTTCATGATCCATGATATAATATACAATAGAATATAGTGGGGTTTTTAGTGTAATATTTCCCCGAGAAATTATCTATGTTGTGTGTGATTGATCTTTCTTCATGGTCATGTGATTAGCGATTGTGTTTTTAATTCTGCAAAACATTTGTAGAAGTGATTCAGTATTTAACTTTAGAACATTGTTAGATCGAGTGAATCCAAGATATACGTTCTTGTTGTATAATTTCTACACTTATTGGGCTTCAAAACCTTGCCCATCCTAGTCATTCCTTTTAAAAAGAAAAATCAAATAAAAAAAACAGGGGTTGTAAAAACACTTGCTGGAAGAAAATCAATTCAATCCAAATTTAATGTTCCAGCTACAAAAAAATGCACAAACAACAACACTCTGAAATTAATGAAACCTCCAATTAAACAACAAAAAAAGGCACACCTGTTAAGAAATACCATACAAATTTACCTATAGTGCTAAAAATATTACCAGAATATGTTAGGTGCCTCCCTGAAAATGGTTCCAATTTTTTTTTTGCAATAACGGTTTGTATTTAAATCAACATTTATTTTTTTAATCCAATATCATTAGCTCTGAGGTGTAGTACTATATATACCACAAAGAATATTTAAACCCTTGTTATCCTCACTATGTTAAATCAAAACATGAACAAATTTCTCACCCTATGAACTTAAAACAATATTTCTACTTAATATTTCACTCACTTAGTCAATCTTGTCTACAAAAAAATAGGGTAGTTTTTATGAGCCTTTTTTACCCTATGGATCATTGACCCTTAGACCTCATGCTTGTTTGAGTTTTTATAGACTTGGGACCTAATTTTCTCTAGTTTTACCCACCAACACAGGCATGGCAGCCTATGGGAGCATCCATAGCCTCCTAGATGCTCCTAACCCTTCCATATGGGAGTGTCTAGGGAATGTCCCACCCCTTTCTGTGCCAACATCTAGGGATGACTTCTAGAGTGCCTTAGTCCCTAGGAGATTGGTTCAATTTTTCACTTATTCGAGCTGGCCATGAATTATCAGTTAGAAGTTTCTATGACTTCTCATCATCTTGAGCATCTATATACAGGATCATTTTTGTCAGACATACTAGTTTTGAAGAGGCATCTTGAGTCTATGATGTTATATTTCCATTTGTGAGAGAGCTTGTGTGGTCCTTTCCATTTGTATCTTTCTCTTCAATATAGTGGGGAAAATTTATCAGATCATGAAGGGGAAGTTTTGAGGTGAAGGTATAAGCATTGTAATATTTTTCATGATTAACAGAAACATATGTTCCTTCCCTATATGAATTTGTATTCAACATGATATATGGTTGATTCTATTTCTTTTGATCTAACGATATTCTAAGGAATAACACCCGTTGTCTTTGTTTTTTTGTGATTGTGTGTAGGGAAAAGAGATCAAGTGCAGACATGGTGGATCGCTCAAGCGGAGCACAAGGTCTCCATTGAACTCAAAACCCTTATCCAATATGTGAGGATTCCAGGTGTGATCTTGTTTCCTTATAGTGTAGAACTAACTATTTGATGTATTATTAACCATTGATGATGAAGGATTTATTATTATTCTATTGACCTTGCTTTCTCTATTTGGTGATCTGATTTGGACAAAATATCACAGAGCAACAACTCATTTCAAACTTAAATGCAACAAAATTGGTGCTTTCAATGAGAGCCTACTTGTTTTTTGTCCACTTTGCCTTCAATGTTGATCGATTTCTCTCTTTCCTAGTTTGCCAAGATTTATATTTTTTTCTCAAAATGTTCAGTTATTTTCAGGATTTATTTCATATATATTTCACTTTTCTCCCAGCCTTAGTGTGTGTTATTAGGATTTTTTTTTCCCCTGGATGCCCCCATAGGGAGTCATCTTTGCATCTAGTACATCCTAGATGCTCCCTTCAAGTTATCAAGTGTGTGTGTCGTTGCTATGAACCTCGTATCATGCATGCATCGAGGCTTTTAGACCTAGAAAACCACTTTCTGCTTCTAAATTTTTCACTTTTGTTTCTTCTTGGTCCGGGCCTCTTTTTTACCTACTAGTGATGGTCCAGATCTATTTTTATCTCTTGTGTTTCCTTAGATCGATCAATTTTCCTTAATAGGAGTTCTTGTATTTCATTAGGCATTTACCTTATCATTTTTTGATAATTGATTGGAGATTTGTGTGTTCTATGGTTTGTTGTGGCTGATCAGTTGCCATATGTATCTGATAGATCCATTTTGATCAGTTTATTCAAGCTTTTCCATTTCTCTTTCTAATTAAAGTTTATCTTGGAGTTTTGTTGGGTGCCTTGGATTGAGGCTTGATCATTTCCTCTCGATATCATTCTCAGATTTGATTGGTTTTTTTCAGCGAATGTTTAAATTTGATATACACTTTATTTTTAGACTTTGTGGCTTTTGATCACTTTTTTTTCTTCTTGTTAAGAGATTTATTTTATATTTTGAGTTATTTGAGTCATAATCGGTGGTGTTGTGACTAGTTGTGCAATTTCCATCTAGACAAGTTCTTTTTTCCTTGTTATTTTGTTCTTTTGTCATCTAGAAAATCGGTGGTTTTGTGACTGGTTGTGAAACTATCAACTTTCATTGCTTTGCATCACTTTCATTTGATATTGTTTAGGCCTTCCTTCCTCTAGGGTTTGGTTTAGACCTTTGCAGAACATTGGCCATGGTTGAGCCATTGTGCTACAACCCTAGCTTTATTGAAATTCCCTTCCTCTTTTCAATTTGGATTTTGCTTGATTTCTTTGAGTGTGCTTGATTTATTGGGCTTTGTGTTATGAAACCAACTCGCAAAATAGAAGAAAAGAGATATCAATGACTTGGAAATAAACCAATTCGAGGGGGAAACCTCCTTTACGGTACATAAATGAAAAATTAGTATATGATTCAAATGAAAAAACATCCATTATATATATAGGAGTCCATGGGGTCACAATATAATACTAGTTGACCTATCAATAATAATGTAAGGGCACAAAAAAAATAATAATGGGCTATTATGGGGCACAATAATAACAATATGGTACAACAATAACAATAAGGAGGCTACACTATCAACAATAAGGGAATACATTAGTAATATAGGGCCCTCACATGCCCCTCTCCTTAAAAAATGTGTTTTCCTCAACGCTTGAGTAGTTCTGGATGCTTCTGTATAAAATTCTCATCCTCCCATGTGGAATCTTTAGTGGGTAAGTTCTTCCACTTGATGAGATACTCTGAAATTGATTTACTTCGTAGCTGTCAAGTTCTTGTTTCCATGACTACTTTAGGTTCCAATATGATTTTTCCTTCCTCATGAAGCCTTGGAAATATTGTTTGAACCGAAAGTTTGTCACCTATAACCTTCGTTAAGCATGAAACATGGAAAATTGGGTGCACTCAAGAATATGCAGGAAGCTCCAATCTGTATCCTATAGTACAAATATTTTGCAACACCTTGTAAGGACCATAGTACTTTGTTGATAATTTATTATCCTTCTTAGCTTGTTTGAGGAGGATTTTTTTATATGATTGTAGTTGCAAAAATACCCAGTCCCTTACATCAAAACTTATCTCACTATGATTTTGATCTACCTATTGATTCATTTGATTCTGTGCTGTTAGGGTCCTATAAGTATAGGATTCGTAATTTGAAATTGACTTATGATATTCTTGTAAATATGTACATCCCTTGCGTTCTGCAAGTTGTTTTCCCATATTTTGTAAAAAAATATAAAAATTTAAAATAAAAAAGAGGGTAAAGTCCTAAAAGAAAAATCAAAGGACTTACAAAAAATAATATACCCCAAAGAAAAAAGAAATAAAACATGAAAGTGTGCAAGTCCAATTGCCACTACTTTTTACTTTGTTAATGATGATTATGGCAGAGTGTCAATAAACGCCATAATCCATGATGAGTTGAACTGTTCAATCTTGACTTTTCATGTTTCAATTTTATTGTTGTAGATAGTGAATAAAGATTAGTAAGACTGCTTAATCCTAACTAATTAGTAGATAGGTAGAGAATAAAGAGGATCTCATCAGTTTAATCTGAGCCCTCGAATGATATAAGATAGATTTAGATAGTTTTTATTGCTTTCAAAAGAATAAAATGTTCAAGGTTGCTAGCTCAAATGCACCTAAAAAATGGGAAAAAAAATGTTAGATTAAAGTTGGGTAGGTAGAAAAAAGGTGGGAAAATCATTGTAATATTTGTTACCATACAAAATCACTAATTTCCCCTCCATTATAGTTATTCCTCATTTTAAAATTTCAGTCAAAGAGGCTTAGAGCATTTCTCTGACTTCTATTGGGATTGGACCCAAGGCTCAGTGACTGTTAAGTTAAAATTGTTGAATTCCTATAATAATCCCTAATTAACATCATTTACCCTACTTTCATCCATTACAATTTTTCTTGAGTAAAGACCTTTTAATTAATGAAAAACAAAATTCCCTTTTGATTAATCCCCTTCATTCATAAAAACATAAAAAACCCTCCAAAAATATTATATTCTAGGTCAAAGTGGTCAAATTAGAAATGATAAAGCTTTGCTTTTACATTATCACTTTACTTGGTCATATAATTATATTTTGGTGTTTTTCATTGTCCTTGGTCATATTAAATTCTAATTTATTTATTAAATCCATATAAAAAAAACCTTATCCTATTATTATAACCCCTTTTATCTAATTATCCCCAAAAACCCACTTTTATAAGCTTTTTTGCCAAAGTTAATTACCCACATGTTTAAATAAAAAACACCCAATTATATCCCCTTTGGCATAAAACTAACATTATGTAAATAATCCCACCCCATATGGTTATTGGATCCCACGATGGTCTAAAACTATATAATAAAATAAAACATATATGAACTTCTCGGATGTATTCTAAACATTTGAAAATTAAAAATATTATTTGGCAGTTTACACTTTATCCTAATTTTTTATAAAGGTCCACTCGCACCTTTGTAAAACATTTGCCATCGATTTTGACCGCACAAAATTAACCCATAGTTAAACAACCCACCTCACACACATCCCTCCCATTTACTTACCATATATATGAAATTCGTTTTATATATATACAAACCCTTTTTTAACCATATTGCTGCATATAAACATTACCCTTTGGATATAAAACCTTGGATATAAATTCATATAATATAAAAAAATTATTTCATTAATTCATTTCCCAGTGCCTAAAGTCACCCTGGGTCCCACCCTACTTTCAACTTCAACTTTTCAAATGATCCTAACCATTCGCTCCTGTCCCAATGATCCAACGATGGACGATGTGTTTTGCGCCCACAAACCAAATGTTTGCCAAACTCCCAATCGAGTGCGAAATGGGTGGTTTTTCCATTTCTGTCTCCTATGACATGTCACCATTTGATTATGTCGCATTCATTTTTCCAAAAACCATTTACTGCCCAATGTCAGCGCGAAACCCGCTTGTGGTTTTTCACGTTCACAAACAGAAAACTGCTCCTACCAACAGATTTGACCCACATTTATTACATTTTTAAAATATTTATATCAAAGGTTAAAACCTTTGTTATGATATTTTTTAACGTTATTTGTGTGTTCCCAACAGTGAAAAGTCACCCGATTGTGCAAACAATCCTTTGCTCAAATTTTTGACTTATACCTAGAGAAAAACCTGAATTCAACTGCTGATCTCCTATTTGAAGACCATTTAAGGCCATTCTCTACATCAGCAATCCAGACCGATCCACAAGAACCACCAAAGCTTCAGAAACCTTCTTAAAGTATCAAAATACTTGCAAATCAGGTATTTTCCAAAATTTATCTTGCAAAATTCACGATTTAAATCTCCAAATTGAACCAATTAAAGTTATAAATAGTGAATTTTTCCATCCTAGTGTGTCCAAAACGTTCAAAAAACATGGCAAACCCTCGCAATTTTTTCCCAGAAATTGTTTTTTACAGAAAGCCTCATTTTAAAGCCAAATTATTAGTCCAAAACCCTTGAAAGATTAATTCCATGGTTCAAAAAGGTTTTAAAACATTCATAATACCTTAAAAACCCCTTTTACAGTCACAGTCATTCAGAAAACCTGTTTTTTCTGTCTTAAACCTGTTGCATGTGTCCAAAATTCCCAATTGAGCACTGAAGTACTCACTGTCATCATTTTTTCATATAAGAGTGCTCAATTACCCTTTGTTTCAATGAATTAACTATTGCAAAATATTTAATATTTATTTAGTTATCTCAAAATGACAAAGAAGCAAATGACACCTAAAGTTGGAGGCTCCAAACCTATCAAACCTGGAGGATCCAAACCTCCCAAGTCTGAAGCAGTAAAAGCCCCAAAATCTACTCTTGCAATCACTACTAAAACCACTGTGACTGTTAATCCCCTTCAACCACCAGTGTCTACTAAAGAAATCATCCCCTTGGTTGATTTAGTTTATAAAATTGTAGACCTAGTGGTATAATTTAACTTATTAGAAGTTCACAATTGGTCAAGACCTGGTAAGAATATGCCAAAAGTACTATGTTCCAGACCGAAGATCAATTGTGAATGCTGACAGGGAGATTCTTCTTTCTATCACTGCAGAGTCTATCAATGAAATGTTGCAACTACAGTATGACCCTAGGGCAGTTCCCCTATCCATTGAAGCATTAACTACGTTATATTTGGGATTGGATTTCCCTAAGAGATTCATGATTTTTCAGAACTTCATGCATAGTCATGTGGATATTCCAAAGTTGAATCCTCCCTATTCCACTTCCAAGTTTCCTGAGGGTTCTAGGCATGTAATTTCAATGTTATCCTTCATATTGGGCTATTTCACTAATGAGTTTACTGATGATTCCATCCTTGGGTTTTTGTCAAACTTATCTTCTGGTCAACCTCCTGCTGTGATCTTTGAATTTTCCAGGTTTATAGCTGTTTCCATACACCATCAATTGACAAAGTTACCCACTGAAGGGGTATTCAGATATTCTTCCTATTTATTTTACTTGTTCTTTTTCTCACAAGCTGATCATTTTCCAATAGCATTACAAAAAATGAATGTAGAGGGCCAGCCTCTATCAGTTTTCTTTTGGAGAAAACTATTGAGAAAATAATGAAGTAAATATAGCTACACAGATTTTACATATTTTTTCATCAGGCCAACTATGAATTTTCTACATAAATCAAAACAACCTAGGATAAGTGAAGAAATGAAAAGGATATTATAACTATCAAAGGAATGCAAAATGGGAGATTGGTACTTGTATGAGAAACACACTGAATTGAGAATCTTTGGAACCAATCTGCTTCCATACAAATTACCTAAGTTTTTGACTATCAGAGTCTTTACTTTAGAGTATTTGAGACAGGTTTTGAATTTGATGCCATCAATTTCATGGTTTCCAAAAAGAAGACCCAGTTCAAATTAAAAAATCAGATCGGTCCTTTCATAGTGAATAATAGAGATGTTGATAAAGAGATAGAAAGAAGATTTTCAGAGCTGAAATTTCAATTGAGTTTCCCTTGGAATTATGACCCTCAAGGTCTTCTCAACAGTATAAGGGTTAAAAATAAACTACCCCCTTTCATACATGAGCCAAATCCTGATATTGAAAAGTTTGCTAATCAGACAGAATGGGTAGAAAATACATTGGTAGATGCAACTGCAAATGAATACCAATGAAACAAAAGTCAGCAATGATGAAGCCATAGAGATAACTAAGGAGACTTTAACAAATATAGATAGGGAACAAGAAGCAGCTAAAGAATAAGACATCAAATGATTGAAAAGTAGGTTAATATAGAAGCTTCTTCCTCTCAAATAGTAGAAGAAAAATATTTGGACATCAAAGAAAGATATAAGAAGATAAAACAAAGGAATGAAGAAATTCAAGGTGAGATTTATTCTCAATTTCTCAAATAGAAGCCAGGAAATTAGAACAGGTTGCTTACAACATTTGATTACTCCTCAAATAAAATTATCATGTCATATTTACAACCAACTACTTCAACTCCAAAAATAGTGACTGACTACAAAAAAGTTGAATTTGAAATAGAAACTGAAAATGTACATAAACTGGATCAAATAGAATTCCACAGACATAGTTTTGAGATGCTATATTCTACTGTGGTGACAAAATCCATGAGTGTGAAATTTTTGCAGAATACCATTATCAACATGAAAGATCAAATGAAACTTGACAAAGGCTCTCTCTATGCCAAAGATTTAAGGATCAAGGCCTTAGAAGATTTGATTTTACAAATAGGAGTTGACTCATCAAATGTGCAAGTTGTTGAAGTATTGATCAAGACGAAAAATGATGATATTGCTGCTTTAAGAGAATAGTTAAAACTTCCTCAAGTGAGTACCGACAGAGTAAAGAGATACTTCAAGAACAGAAAGAAAAAGAAGATCTGATGCAGTTGATCATAAAGCTAACTGCTCAAATCAAAGATATGGGAAGTCAAATGGATATACTTATGAAAGAAAAAGAAACTGTGAAGGAAACTGATACTTCCACCATTCCTACAGTCATACCTATTATTATAGCTGCTATTCCTTCTACACTGGGAGAAAAGTTAGCACCAAAAGAGCCACTGGAAACTTTAGTGTCAGTGCAATCAGCTACTACCTCCAATACAGAATCTTCAACATCATAGGTACAATAGACAAATGATGCAGGATAAATAGTAAAGGCTATGGAAGAGATTTCACTAAAAAACAATGAAATTAATAGTTTGAAGAAAAATATTTAGAATATGGAAGTATCTAACAAAGAAACATTAATCAATGCCACCAATTATGAGAAAAAATCCAAAAGGCTTGAAGAGCAAGTAAAAAAGCCTTCAAAAGGATTTGAGTTTCACTACACAGATTTTTTACATAAGAAATCACCTGTGGAATAATATGATTGAGGCTATACATATTCAGTGGCCATCAATCCAGATAATATATGAACAGAGAGATCTCCTTCTAGTAGCACAAGTGGAAATACAAAAGACAATAGAAGAATTAGTAGATAAAATAGCACAGGCATTAAAGCTAATCAATTTCTTAAACAGAAAAAAACATGATAGAGCCAGAAGAATTGAAGATACAGGATAGGACAGAGACTATATTGCAAATCAAGAAAGTACTGACAAAGAAAACTCTGATGAATAATTTAAAAGAAAAATGTGATGCCATGATTTTTTCTATTACCAATTTTCTAGCAAAGTACACTATGCTAAGACAAGCTGGCATTCCAGATATACATGTCTTCAATGAGAAGTTAATGGACGAAAAAGAATATGAAAAAAAGATAAGGGATCATGCCAAAGAATATGTCAACAAGCCACTGCCACAGGGCTCTCCAACAGGAAAAGTTGTTGTCCAGTATATTGAAAACTTATTTTTCCTTCAAAATGAAATCAATCATTTGATTGTCATCAAACCAAATTTTGCCAAGTATACTGATGCTGATGAAAAATTCAAAAAACTCAAAAGTGTAAAAATACCAGATGCTGAACAATGGAAGACTTTTACAGATTTATTGTAGCAGCAAAGAATCAGAACAGTGAAAGAAAGTGTAGGTGAAACAGTCAATTTGAGAAGGAAACAATAAAACAATTATTTGATTTTGATTTTTTACTACTAAGAAGTCTCTTTTTACAGCAGTTAAAGGTCAAAATATCAGTTTAAAGAGTATCAGGATGAAAGAACAGAGTCAAAGTGTTTCATAGAAAACAACAATAGCCAGCTGATTTTGACTGTTGTAATTTCTCTTTTTACAGCAGTAAAATAATAAATTAGCATCTTGAAATAACATAAGAGATAAAATATAGTGTTAAAGAGTATTAGTGGAAAGAGTATCAGTTAAATCATCTTCCAAAAGATATTTTTCAAATGTGCCAGCAAGCATGGACAGTTATTCAACAAACAATTTTTGTTAGATAAGATTAGTTCTATATTTTCTAGATAAGAGGACAGCTTTCTAAAGTTGTTAAGTAGTTGTCCCTCTTAATGTGTAAAGATATTTTATATTTCCTAGATTTATTCCTAGATATTTCTAGGATATTTGTAATAAAAATTTGTATAAATACTTCAGTTTGTGAAGTGTTTAGTGTGGAATAAAATTTCTAAGAACATTATAAACATTTTGCTGGTACGTTGGAGGCTCACATGTGTTGATTTCAAAGTAGCAGTCTGGACAATAGCCAATTGGAATTCATAATTCAGGATTCATTCGATAATTTGAAGAGTAAAGTACTTTCTTACTGTCATTGTTTATTTTTCTGAGTTACATAAAATTTCATATATGTTGTTCAATATTAATGATTAATTAGGAGTATTACTTCAAGACTAGTGTAAAAACTCACTATCTTAACTACTTAATCATTTAAATGTTTTCTAACGATTTCCAAATTTAGGAATTCTTAATTGCTCCTAGTCCTGTTTGACCCCCACCTCCTTCCTCTTTTTTCGGATTAAAGGATCCTTCATTGCCCTTTATCCCAAAGTAAGCCATTTCATCAAAACAATTTACCCAAATCTCTGAGGGTTATCTACCTTGCCCTGAATACATTAGCATCCTTTTGGCCTTGCCTTCTAGTTCTGCTTTCTAGATTTTGACTCCATAGCCCAATGGACTAGTAGATCCCTCTTTAATTTGTCTTTAAGTAATCTTATTTTCCACCAAACATTTCAAAACCAAAATTAATTGTTCTATAATAACTAGCCTAAAACATTAAACAAAAACAAAGTTAAATCATAAAGAGAGAGCCCTCATTGAAATTTAGGAAGGCTAGATCCTAAATTTCCAAAGTAGGTTTGTGGTTACCCCTAGTTTTCTTAAACTAAAAATCAAAATCCCAAAATATTTAGAAATTACTAGGGTGAAAACATACTGGTGACTTTGCTGGGGACTAACCAATCTCCAGTTTTAAATTTAGTCTTAAAGGAAGATCTATCATTTATATTTTTACTTTAAGATTATTTTTAAAGGGTTGCGGGTATTCATAAACAATCATTCTGGCTTCTAGGAAAACCTACTATACCAGGTCTAACCCAGGTCCTAAGCCTGCATTTATAGTAGATAACCCAGAACAAATTGGAAAAAATAGAAAGAAAAAACAAATTGTCAATTTAGAAACTAAAGTACCATTAAGAAAAGCTAATTATTTACCCAAAGAATTAGTGAGTTTATCTTATATTGATTTTGATTTCAAGTTTGAACAATCATTGTTTAAAATTAAATTTGAAACTGATTTAAAAGATACTATAATATATCATGTTTTTACTTCTTTCTTGAAAGCAAAACAGAAGATTATTTCAGCAAAAAGAAAATCAGATAAATCTGAATCTCAAAGTCAAATAGAAAGGATTAATGTTACACTGATTAAAGACATTGATGAAGCTATTAAATTAACCCATTTATTATCTCACATTAAGCCTCCAGTTTCTCAATTGCACAACAATAATTCTAGCAGGAGATTCAAATCTGTATGCTGTCACTTCATTTTTAGATTCCACTGCAAGTTCATCCACAGAAAAATTTAGTCCTAAGTTGCCTTTGCAGCCTAGGATATTATTTCCTTCATTCACTCAATCCACTGCATCCTCTAGTTTTATAAGCACCATATATTTTTTTCCAAATAGTTCCATATATATACCAACCTCTTTTCCAATCTCTTCAAGCACAACTTTCAACTCATCAGCTACCATATCCAACACTACTCCTATCATTACTGTTATACCTCCTAGTTCATCAAAAATTCAAGCCATGGCTGCTAGGTATGCTCCCCTTGTCTTACCCCAAAACATTCATGATATGCCCCAAGATTATCAGAAAAATATACCACTATTTGATCGCCAATCACAATATACTGCTCAACAACATGTTACAATAATAACAGATTATTGTGAAATCTATGAAATAGATGAATCAGATGTTCAAATGAGGTTGTTTGCTCAAATTTTAACAGGAGAGGTTAAGAAATGGTTTAAAAATTTAGCTGCATTTCATAGAGCATTCTTAAATAAATGGGAAAAGAAAAAGAACCCCTTGCAAATTTTATCTGAATTTGATGATTTGAAAAGAGCTCCTAATGAGTCTATTTGGGATTATTGCACTAGGTATAATAGTGTTTATAATTCCATTCCTATTGATCTTAAACCTACACCCTATTCTGTACTTCTTAAATTTCCTAATGGATTTGATCCAGATATGGCTTACCAACTAAGAGAAAGGAATACTGAAACATTAGAACATATGCAATTAGATGTTGTTGGTGTAGAAATAAATATTCTAGCTAAAAAAGCTAGACTTAGAAATGAAAGGAGAGTCACAATCAAAGAAGAAACATAAAATTTAGATGCTAAACTATATTTACTTGCTAAAACTTTAGAAAGGGTGATTGATAGATTAGAAAATATTGAGAGAAAACCACAATGGGATAACCAACCACAAATCAAAAATCCCAACTTCAAAAAAAACAATAACCCTGGAAAAGCTAAAGAAGCTGCTCCAGATCAAAACATTAGGCCCCCATTCAAAGAGAACTATGCTGAAATTTATCATAATAATGATGAAGATGATGATAACATCAATCTAATAATGGGGATAGATGAAGAAAACACTATTTTCCTCACTCAGGAGAATCAAGAACTTTTTGAGCTTCAACAACTCAAAGTAGAATCTAGTGAATCCTTTGATTTCAAACAAGGTTATGACTTCACTATTAATGAAATTCACAGTCAGTATAACCTTAAGAATAGAAAAAACAATGAAACTTCTACAAAAAACACTTCTCAAAATCAAACTAAAAAGAATGTAGAAGCACCAAAAACAAAGATTTTGCAAATTCTCCTAAGGGAAAACAAGCAAAATTCCAATCCTCCCAGTCCCAAAAAATCACCAAGTCCAAAAATTGTTGACATCACTAAAGAAGTGGCCCAATCCTCCAATAATACCCAAAAGGCCAACACTACTAAATCCCCTACTTCAGTAAAATCAACAATTCGTGATCCAAAGAAGAATCATGCTGATTCTAAATTAGTAAATCCCAAAACTGTTAATACCAAAGATTCTGCTAAAAGTTCAAAATCTAAAAAAAAAATTGTTGCCCCTGAACCTGTCCCTGAAAAGAGAACTAAAGATAGCAAAAGTCAAGAAACTCAGACATAAAACAAAAGAATAACTCAAGATAAAAGTACATCTGCTGAAATTCATGAAAAACCCACTAAGGTAACTATCACTAATGATGAACTAATTCAGATTCGTAAGTCTCAATCATCATTTAATATTCAATCTAAAATAGCTAAGTTAAAAATACCAATTCCTTTAACAGAATTGGTAAAAAATGACTTATATAAATCAACAATTATTGAAACTTTTAATATGAATGATGGTGAAGATTCTATTAATTTAAATGATGATCAACCTGAATTAATTTTTGGCCCTGATGTAAATGGTAAGCATTCAGATGGATCAGTTCCTCCCTTCTATATTAGTCTTACTATTCATGATCATATTTTACACAATGCAATGTTAGATTCAGGAGCTTCCCACAATTTAATACCAAAAGCAATCATGGAAACTTTGAATTTAGAAATAACAAGGCCATATAAAGATTTATTCTCTTTCGATTCATGCAAGGTTAAATGCATAGGATTGATAAACGACTTATGTGTGAATTTGGTTTAGTATCATGGTAAAAGCATGGTTATGGATATTGTAGTAGCTGATATACCACCAAAATATGGTATGCTTCTTTCTCGCTCATGGGGAGCTAAGTTGCAGGGATCTCTACGATTAGACATGAGCTATGCCACCATATCAGTGTTTGGACAACCTAAGAAAATTTATAGAGAAACTTTAATGAAATACATGATTAGCAGTGCTGAGAGATCAATTAATTACCCAATTTACTCAACACCAAATGATTTTGACTCTTTCATTTTATGTAACTCTGATAATAATGAAATCCAAACTGAAGTAATTTACATAAAACCTAAACCAAAAAATGATAATATTTTTCATGAAGCCCTTTGGCATTTAGACTTTGATGGCTCAGTGAACAAGTCAGGAGCAGGAGCTGGAGTGTGGATCACAAACATTGAGACCAGTCATTCGGAAGGACATGCCTTTAGACTCAACTTCAAATGCACCAACAACATGGTAGAGTATGAGGCAGTTATCTTAGGCCTCCAAATCATCACAAATTTAAGAGGTAAGAAAATTTTAATTATGGGAGATTCAGAATTAGTCATTAAACAAATAAATGCTAAATATCATGTTCATAATCCTAGATTAGATGAATATAGAGATGCAACAACTGATTTGGTTGATGATTTACTAGAATGTAAGTTTGCTACTATTCCTAGAAATCAAAATTTGCAAGCACATTTCCTGTTGGAAATACTGAGAGGGGGGGGGGGAGATGTGAATTAGTATTCCTTTCAATTAGAGCATTAGTTAATCTTCAATTAATATCAGTGTTTGTAAAATGATAGCATCAAACAAGAGGAACACAAATGCACACTGTTTTTAAGGTGGAAAGCCACTCCGGGACAAAAACCACCTAATGCTTTTCTAATAATTATTTAATATTCAACTCCAATTGAAAATAAAGCTCGAACTTCCTAGAATCTAGAAAAACATTCTTCTCCAAATCCCACTGGATGGACGCTCCAACTCCCGAGATTCTTCAGCAGTCAACTAAATGTATGCCCCAACACCCAATGAGCTACAACTCACCCTAGCACCACCCTACCACCCTATATAAGAATAAAATAAGAATGGACTCCCGTATCAGGGAAAATGGTCCACTTTACAATGATATAGAATGATGCAAAAGAAGAAGATATACTAGACCATAACCCCAACTTTGACACAACCACCTAACGATGATCCTAGACCTCCTAACACTGCCTCTTCAACCCTTGGCAGATAGACACTAGTACAATTTGTACAATAATGTATTTACAATGACTAAGTACAATGATACAATTACAATGATTGTATGCAGTGCTGCCCACTTGAATACTTCATATGATGAAATTATTGCTGCTGTTATGCACCTTGGTCACTACTCTTGTCATGCTACCCTCTGCTGCACCTTGCTTTACTTTTCTGCTGTAGAAAGTCTGGTCCTTTGCAACCCTTGACAACACATGATATAGCTTTTTCTTGCCTTGTAGGAGATTGATATTGAATCTAGTTTATCTCTGTTATTTCAGATCCTCAATATTTTATTTTTGGTCTTGTAGTAGTCCTCTAAGTTATCTTTCCAATGTCATAGTTCTAACCCAATTTGGATTCTTCAAGGGAGAGTTATACCCAATCTCTCACAATGCCCTAATTATGCACTGTTTCTGTAGATCACACTTGTATGGCATGCCACGTGTCACTATTTCCTCATTTGGCTCTAAAATTGAAAGAGAAAACATTGCAGACTATGCACTATTTGTCACTTTTTACAGAATTCTAATATGATGCTCAGAGAGAGAGTTATGACTATTTTACCAAGGTCACTTCTTTGAGATGAATTTCAGGAGCCTGCAAAAAGCCTGACTTCCACAAATCATATCTCCAAAAATATTGCACACCTTGATCTGAAATTATTACAGCAGCGTCCTTATGATTTCAGCTTCGCCTCATAAACATTTCAGCTTTTAAACCTTCGTAGAAACAAATTTAGAGTGAAAATTCCACGATGACCTGTTTCAGATGGCTGAATCCCTTGCATAAGGAGGAAATGAAGATCACAATTTATATAAATGCTTAAGTTGAGAGGGGCTTCAACAAGTGAACGTGGGAGGGATTTTTGGAGCTTAAAAAATATTACTTATGACTTTTCAATGACCCCTGCCCCAACCCCATGGGGTTTTAGCCCACTAACTGGGGGTACAAACTTCAAACATGAATATCTCTCAAACCATGAAGAATTACACGGCGTGCCATATATCAACGGAAACATCTCAACAAGTAGAAACCATCAAAATAATTATTGAACTACAAAATATTAATTTGGTAGGTCAAAATTCCCATGCAATATTGGGTTAGCCCCTGGTGCTGCTTGGGTTGACATCAATGACAACTGCTGATCAACAATCTCCCCTTTTGGCATTGATGGCAACCCAAGTACTCCCCCTGCGATCATGACACCTCTTCCTACAACATTCTCTCCTCCTTTGACATCAATGGCAAAGGGTAACTCCCCCTGAAACACAAGCATCCTGCAGACCTATACACACTTCCACTCCCCTTGACACACAACCGTCCTGCAAACCTGTAATCTACTTCCACTCCCCCTTTATATTCTGAAAAAGGAAAATCTAATGAGAACTTGGGAGAATCCCAAGCTTCTGGCGAAGATATTCCAATGTTGGTGAATATTAAATATGTGATTCTTTTGGTGCTGCTTGGAATCTTGCTACTTGTCCAACTACTTGCATAACATTTGGTCGGGAGGCTGTTACATATAGAAGACTACTAATCATAGATCTGTACAACCTTTGATCCACATCCTTAGATGAGTCATCTATGCTCAATTTGCAACCTATTACCATTGGAGTAAGGATGGGTTTTCAATCTTCCATTTTAAATTTATTGAGCATTTCCTTGATGTACTTGGCTTGACATATAAATATTCCTTTCTCTTGCTGACATATTTGAAGCCCTAAGAAGTATGTCAGCTCACCAAGTAAAGACATCTCGAAATCACTTTGCACCTTTGTAGAAAACTTCTTACTTAGTCGATCATCATTGCTACCAATTATTGTATCATCCTCTTTAGCTATTAGACATGCTTTAGTTGCTTCATCCAGAACATATATGTCATTTGGAGCTCAACTTGTTGTAGCCACACTTTCACCATACACACCTTTCCTGATTTCACATTTCGTGGAGTTGAATATTATTGTGTGTCCTTGATCACACATTTGTCCAACACTGAGAAGATTGCGATTCATGTTTTCAACCAATAGAACATTCTTTTCTAGAGTATCTTTGCTTCCGAGAGTGATAGTACCTGATCCTATAACATTTGAAGATCCATCATTTCCAAAGGACACGGTTCCGTCCTTCTTCTCTTTCAGAGATACAAATTTATTTCTATCTCCAGTCATATGTGTTGAGCAACTGCTATCAACATACCACACATCTTTGTTCTTTTGAGCCTTGAAAGTGAGAGCAAAATTATCATTCTTATTCTTCTTCCATGTTCGTTCGTTCTATGGCTTCGAAGATTCTTCTTGAGGATTTTCAAGTCTGCATTCTTTGGCTATGTGTCAAAAGTTTTGACATTTGTAACATTCAATATTATTTCTTAAATGTTTAAATCTATTGATGTTTTGCTGAGCCCTGGGAGGTTCATATTTGACAGATCTCCTGAAATGGTATTTGTTCCTAGGGTACGTGCAACATTCTACAGCTTTAGGACAAAAATTTTCCACATGAATAACAATAGCCATAAAAAATATGTTGGTACCTGGATGGAAATTTTTGTTGAGGAATTGTCTTCCAATGCTGTTCTTGCGAATATTGTCCAATGAAGTCTAAATGCATGTCATATCTCATAGGTTCATTGTATTTTGTTGTAGAAGGTCCTACTTCTTCTTCTTTGTAACTGATGCCAGTTTTTTCGTTGTAAGATTGGTGATTGTTGATGAGTTCTTCCAATGCCCTTGAGTTGTTGGCATAGTTTTGGATAATTTTTCCTTTCTTCACTTCCTCATGCAACGAGACTACTTTGGCTTCTAATTCTTCCCTTTCTTGGTTGCTTTCTTCCAACTTCTTTTGAAGTGACTCTTCAATGCATTTGTGTTCTTCACCTTCAATTTTGAGACCTTGAACTTGTTCTTCAAGAGTTTTGGAATGGATCTTCTCCACCTTGATATCTTTTATAAGCTTATTGCTTCCTCATAAAATTCTTCTATGGTCCATCCTTCTTCATCGTTGTTTGATACCTTTTGTTTATTGTGCTTGGGTTTATTGTGCTTGGCCATAAACAATATTATCTCATTGGCTTCTTCTTCACTATCATTGTCTTCATTGGATGATGAACTATCTTCTTTAGAGAGAAAGTTCCTTTTGGATCCTTGCTTGTTGAATTTCTTAAAGCCTTTCTTTCCTTTTTAGTTTCCATTACTTCTGTTTGGACATTTTGCTGCAAAATGCGCAATCTCATTACAGCTGAAACATATCAATGGAAGTTTACCTTTGAATTTTCCCTTACCAATTTTTATTTTTCTCATGAAGTAAGCATATTCTTCATCTGAAATACCTTCTTCATCATATCCCTTTTCTTCACACTTGCAGGTGCATGTCTTTTCAATTGAAGATTGTTTATCCTTATTTCTTTTCTTAAATGCAATGAAAACAGTTTCTAAATGCGAAGTACCCTCTTCTTCATCAAGTCTCATTTCATATGCTATGAGAACTCCATGTCATTCCTCTTTGCCGAGTTTGTCCAGATTTTCACTGTATTTTAAGACCGATACCTTTGGGTTGAATCTCCCTGGTAACGTTCTAAGAATCTTCCATATAATAGTCTTCTCATCAACTAGCTCTCCCAATCCTTCCAGATTATTGGTTATTTCATCAACATGTTGTAAGTATGCACCAATGTTGCAATCTTCTTTCATTATGAGTTGCTCAAATTTTTCTCTATAGATTTGAAACTTTGCTTCTTTGACATTATAAGAGTCACTTGCGTATATATTCTCAAGCTTGTCCGATACATTTTTGGAAGTTTTACAACCCAAGACCTTATGATAAGCAGATTCAATAAGTCCACTGATAATAATATTCTTTGCTTTTGCATCATTTACCAAATTCTTCTTACCTTGTTCATTTGTAGTTGATGTAAATCCATTTTGAACAGTGTCCCATACTTTGTAACCTTGCACCAAGAGATAGACCTCCATTCTTCCTTTCCAGAGTGCATAATTATTTTCATTGAATAGAGGTACACCATTCTTGGTATGCTCCATGACCTCCTTCCAGCTGTTAAACTGCTATTGAAGGAACCAAGCTCCGATACCAATTTTTGGAAATACTGAGAGGGGGGGTGAATCAGTATTCCTTTCAATTAGAGCATTAGTTAATCTTCAATTATTATCAGTGTTTGTACAATGATAGAAGCAAACAAGAGGAACACAAATGCACACAGTTTTTAAGGTGGAAACCCACTCCGGGACAAAAACCACCTAATGCTTTTCTAATAATTCTTTAATATTCAACTCCAATTGAAAATAAAGCTCCAACTTCCTAGAATCTAGAAAATCATTCTTCTCCAGCTCCTACTCGATGGACGCTCCAACGCCCGAGATTCTTTAGTAGTCAACTGAATGGATGCCCTAACACCCAATGAGCTACAACTCACCCTAGCACCACCCTACCACCCTATAGAAGAATAAAAGAAGAATGGACTCCCGTACCAGGGAAAATGGTCCACTTTACAATGATATAGAATGATGTAGAAGAGGAAGATATACTAGACCATAACCCCAACTTTGACACAACCACCTAATGATGATCCTAGACCTCCCAACACTACCTCTTCAACCCTTGGTAGATAGACACTAGTACAATTTGTACAATAATGTATTTACAATGACTAAGTACAATGATACCTTTACAATGATTGTATGCAGTGCTACCCACTTGAAGACTTCATATGATGAAATTCTTGCTGCTATTATGCACCTTGGTTGCTACTCTTTTCATGCTGCCCTCTGCTGCACCTTTCTTTTCTTTTCTTCCATAGAAAGTCTAGTCCTTTGCAACCCTTGACAACACATGATCTAGCTTTTTCTTGCCTTCTAGGAGCTCAATATTGAATCTGGTTTATCTCTGTTATTTCAAATCCTAAATATATAATTTTTGGTCCTGTAGTATTCCTCTGATTTTTCTTTCCAATGCCATAGGTCTGACCCAATTTGGATTCTTCAAGAGATAGTTATACCCAATCTCTCACAATGCCCTAATTATGCACTGTTTCAGCAGAGCTAACTTGTACAGCGTGCCACGTGTCACTGTTTCTTCATTTGGCTCTGAAATTAATAGAGAGAAAAGTAGAGACTATGCACTATCTACCACTTTTATGGAATTCCAATCCGATACTCAGAGAGAGAGTTATGATGATTTTACCAAAGTCACTTCTTTGAGATGAATTTCAGGAGCCTGCAAAAACCCTGACTTCCACAGATCATATCTCCAAAAATATTGCGCACCTTGATATGAAATTTTTGCAGCAGCTTCCTCAGGATTTTGGCTTCGCCTCATAAAAATTTCAGCTTCTAAACCTTCGTAGAAAAAAAATTTAGAGCAAAAATTCCACGATGACCTGTTTCACATGGCCGGATCCCTTGCATAAGGAGGAAATGAAGATCACAATTTATATAAATGTGTAAGTTGAGAGGGGATTCAACAAGTGAACGTGGGATGGATTTTAGGAGCTTAAAAAATATTAATTATGACTTTTCAATGACCCATGCCCCAACCCCATGGGGTTTTAGCCCACTAACTGGGGGTACAAACTTCAAACATGAATATCTCTCAAACCGTGAAGAATTACATGGCGTGCCATATATCAATGGAAACATCTTGACAAATAGAAACCATTACAAGAATTATTGACCTAGAATCTATTAATTTGGTAGGTCAAAATTCCCATGTAATATTGGGTTATCCCTTGGTGCTGCTTGGGTTGACATCAATGACAACTGCTGATCAACATTGCCTAGAAACGTTTGCTAGTACATGTAATTTACCTTTTCAACCAACACATAGATATACTACTAAAGTTAAATACAGACCCATTGTCCCAAACAATGTCAAATACTGGCAGATTATTTCTGAAGATGAACATATTTATCATTTTTTGAATAGTGAGGATGAATTTAAAAATTGTAATATAGACACAGATTGTAAATTAGATTCAGAATTTAACATAGATTTAGAAGTTAATTGTGAAATAAATAACATAGATGCACATAAACTTACCAAACCCACTGTATTTACTTAATCTGACATAGATCACTTAGAGAAGGTAGATATAGAGGAAATAATTGAAGAGGAAATTGAGATGTTAGATTTAAAAGATAATTTTTTACCTAAGGGTTTAACTCCTTTGGAGGACTTGTTTGATTCCAATGATGTGCCCAAAAAGTCTAAAATGGAACCATTCAAGTCTGACATTGAAGAATGTAACATTGGAACACAAAAAAAACCTAAAATGATCAAATTGTCAAAATATTTACCCCTTCAAGAAAAATAAAAATACATTGAACTTTAAATGAATACCAAGATTTCTTTGCATGGAGTTATGAATATTTAAAAGCATATGACACAAACATAATTCAACAAAAGATTCATATAAAAGATGATAAGAAACCATTTAGACAAAAATTGAGAAGGATTAATCCTGTCTTATTACCTTTGATTGAAAAAAAAATTAAACGCATGTATGATGCCCAAATCATTGCACCAATCAAATATTCTGATTTGGTTTCTAACTTAGTACCTACAAGAAAGAAAACTGGTGAAATCAGGTTATGTGTAGATTTCAGGAATCTTAATAAAGTGTCTTTAAAGGACAATTAACCTTTACCCAAAATGGACCATATTTTACAAAGGGTAGTTGGTTCTTCCAGGATTTCCTTATTGGATGGTTTCTCAAGATATAACCAGATGCTTGTTCAAGAAGAAGACCAACCTAAAACATCTTTTACCACTCCATGGGGCACTTTCATGTATGTGAAAATGCCTTTTCGTTTGATGAGTGCTGGAGCTACCTTTCAGAGGGCTATGGACATAGCCTTTTCTAAGGAAATACATGAATTATTGGTTATCTATTTAGATGACATTACCATTTTTTCTAAAAGAAATAATGATCATTTGGATCATCTGAGACAAGTTTTCATTAAGTGTAGAAAATTTGGTATATCATTAAATCCTAAGAAAACCCTTTTTGGACTAGAGGAAGGAAAATTACTTGGACACATAATTTCAAAGGAAGGTATTAGGATAGATCCAGCAAGGATAGAATCCATACTAAAAATTCACCCACCTAAGAACATGAAAGAGTTACAAGCATTTTTAGGTAAAATTAACTTTTTGAGAAGATTTATTTCTAATCTAGCAGAAATCATCAAAGAACTGAATAACATGTTAAAAAAGGACTCTGTTTTAAAATGGACAGTTGAAGCAAAGAATTTATTTGAATCCATTAAACATGCTTTAACAAAAAATCTAGTCCTAATCAGTCTAGACTTCGAGAAAGATTTTATAATCTTTTCATTTTCCTCAGAACATACCATAGCTGTAGTTCTACTGCAAAAAAATGACCAAGGTTTTGAATAGCCTATAGAATTTTTTAGTAAAACCCTTAGAGATGCACCTCTGAGATATAACATAATGGAAAAACAAGCTTTAGCTTTGGTTAAAGCCATAAAATATTTCAGAGTGTACATTCTTTACTCCCACATTATTTCCTATGTCCCTAATTCTGTAGTCAAAGATATTTTAACACAAGATGGGCCAGATGGAAGAAGAGGAAAGTGGATTTCCACTATCCCTGAATATGACATAGAGATTAAACCAACCAAGCTCATAAAAGGAAAATTTTTAGCCAGACTGATGGCTGAATCCAATTGTAATGCTTTGGATATAAATTTTATTTCCTAGATTGATGACCAGGAAGAGATGGTGACTCCACTGATCAGTGAAGCCTTTCTAGACTCACCATGATACTCAGATATTATCTTTGTACTTACAAATTTACAAGCTCCTCCTGGATTAACTAGAACTAAACCTAGATTCATCAAACTTAAAGCAATGAGATATTGTATTCTAGATAATATGCTTTATTGGAAGAACAAAGTGGGATATTACTGAACTATTTACTAAAGTCAGAAGCTAACAAAATTCTTGGAGAATTTCAGGCAGGTGATTGTGGAGGACACTTATACTGGAAAAGTACAACAGATAAGATTCTTAGAGCTAGTTTCTACTATCCTACCTTATTTTTTGATGTGAAAAAATTTGTTACTTCATGTCACAAATGTCAGATTTTTGAAGGAAAAAGGAATTTGTTACCTTTACCCCTGAAACCTATTTCTACTGAGATTCCTTTTCAACAATGGGGTTTAGACTTCATTGGAGAAATTCACCCTCCATCCTCTAGCCAACATAAATGGATATTGACTGCCACTGATTATTTCACCAAGTGGATTGAAGCCATTCGTACCAGAGAATCCACTGATTCAGTCATTATCTATTTCATAGAAAATAACATTTTATCTAGATTTGGATGCCCACAGAAAATAATTACTGATAATTTAGCATCATTTAAATATAAGAAAATGATTGCCTGTTCTCACAAGTATCATATTACCCTAGGCCACTCTACTGCTTATTACCCTCAGGGTAATGGCCTAGCTGAATCTTCAAATAAAAGCCTTGCGAGTATCATCAAAAAATTACTTGAAGAAAATAAGAAAACCTGGAATAAAAATTTAGTCTATCCCTTATGGGCAGATAGAATTACTACCAAGAAGTCAATTGGAACATCTCCTTATTAGATTATATATGGGATGGATGCAGTTTTCCCATCATCTTTAGGTGTTCCAGTTATGAAAATTATCCAAGAATCACAAGTAGAACTTAATGATATATGAAGAAGTATAAATGAAACTATCCATCTGCAGTAGATAAGGGAAGAAGTATATGAAAAATATCAAGTCATTCAAGATAAGATAAATAAAATCTTTGATAAAATAACTAAAGAAGATGACTTTGCCATAGGAGATAAAGTGTTAAAATGGGATTCGAGGAGAGAAGAAAAAAGAAAGCATGGAAAGTTTGACTTTCTATGGAAAGGGCCTTATGTCATTTATGGGTACAGAGGTAACAATGCATTTTTTATCAGAAATTTGGATGGAACAGACATTCCATAAGGACTAGTGAATGGTAGAATGCTTAAACACTACTATTCTTCTGAGTTAACTAATAGTTAGTCCTAATTTCCTTTTACATCATTGTAAATATCCATTGCAATTTTTAGATTGGATTAGATGTTTTCTTTCCAAATTTGAAGCCCGGAGTGAAGGCCCTAAGCTTTGAAAAGTAAAATGTCATAAGTATGAGTTTTTGTAGAAAATAGAAGACAATTACAAGATCGTCATGGTCAAAATGGAAGGCTACTAATCTTAGAGTTCTTGACATTTCACCAAGAAATTCCATCCCCATGTGAAGCTACTGTTAGGGTACTATAAGTATAGGATTCATAATTTGGAATTGACTTATGATAGTCTTGTAAATATATACATACCTTGCTTTCTGCAAGTTGTTTTCCCATATTTTGTAAAAAAATAAAAAAATAGAAAATCAAAAATAGGGTAAAGTCCTAAAAGAAAAATCAAAGGACTTAGAAAAAATAATATAACCCAAAGAAAAAAGAAATAAAACATGAAAGTGTGCAAGTCCAAATGCCACTAATTTTTACTTTGTTACTGATGATTATGGCAGAGTGTCAATAAATGCCATAATCCATGATGAGTTGAATTGTTCAATCTTGACTTTTCATGTTTCAATTTTATTGTTGTAGATAGTGAATAAAGATTAGTCAAACTGTTTAATCCTAACTAATTAGTAGATAGGTAGAGAATAAATAGGAGCTCATCAGTTTAATCTGAGCCCTCAGATGATATAAGATAGATTTAGATAGTTTTTATTGCTTTCAAAAGAATAAAATGTTCAAGGTTGCTAGCTCAAATGCACCTACAAAATGGAAGAAAAAATGTTAAATTAAAGCTGGGTAGGTAGAAAAAAGGTGGGAAAATCATTGTAATATTTGTTACCATACAAAATCACTAATTTCCCCTCCCTTATAGTTTTTCTGCATTCTAAACTTGCAGTCAAAGGGGCTCAGAGCATTTCTTTGACTTCTGTTGGGACCGAACCCAAGGCTCAATGACTGTTATGTTAAAAGTGTTGAATTCCTATAATAATCCCTAACTATCATCATTTACCCTACTTTCATCCATTACACTTTTTCTTAAGTAAATCCCTTTTACTTAATTAAAAACAATATTCCCTTTTGATTAATCTCCTTCATTCATATCCCGGATGCGGGTGTTAGCAGTGCATGAATTGGGAGATGGGCAATGGGGCGGCACGTGGCCTGGCCACATGGCCACTGCCATTCCAACCCATAGGCCTCCCCCTTCATTAAACACACCCCGCCATCACCTTATGATGCATTCAATTCTCTGCAACAGTCGAGGCATTCGCTTGGGTTTCAAAATTCCGCCTAGGCGCACTCTTTGACCCTCTGCTCTTACTCCTGAATTCTCTGCGGCAATCCATCCCGCCCCTGTGAACTTCATGCCGACTTGTATCCTTCCTCAGTGCGGTAGTTGATCTTTGGCAACCGCTATCCCCTGCACTCGCACGGCCTCTGGAAGGAATTGCAGTCTCCGTGCCTGTCTCACTTTCTGGCCTAGCATCCACCACTCTCACAGTCCTCACTGCTTACTTCGTTTCTCTGCTTCTTTCAATCCTTCCTCGCTCACCCCTTCTCGGCTCTCCCACACCCTTTCATCCTTCTCCGCCTTCCGTAGACTCTGGTGCTTGAGCTTTGCAAGCATGCCTTGCTTGCGGCAGTGAATGCGATGCAGAAGAGGTGGTAGCAGAGGCAAAGCGACATGCGTCATCTCCTCCTCTTCCCCCTGCACCTTGTCCTCCTCCTTCGCTCACTCGGGGGGCAGGTATCCGGACACCCGTAGTGGTAGAGGTCGTCTTCTTGGCTCTAAGGCTCGCCACCCTCCCTCTGCGCCTCACTCTGCTCCAGCCTCTGCCCAGTTTCAATTCCAATGCACCTCCTTCAGTCCTCTCGTTGTGGCCACTGTCTCCATCTCCTTCAACGAAATCCCTAGTGCTGATTTGGTCCCCTGTCAACCCCCTCCGCCCTCCAGTCAGCATGGCCACCCCGAGTCCTTGAAGGCTGCAAAAACCTCGCAAGCATCGCCTATGCACTCCTCCAACTCGCATGGCGACAACGGCTCCGAGTACTACCAACAGAAGCTGATGCAGGTTGATGGACAAGATGGTGAAGCTGTGGCTCCTCAGCAAGAAGCTACTGGACCTCAGTTCGCCGAGGACGATGAGTATAGGTGCTTGATTATCGAAGAACCTCCTCCAGTCACTCCAGATGTGCAAATTACCAAGTCTCCCTAAGTCTTGGACCTACAGTTTTATAGTCTTGTTTTTGTTCTTGTTTGCTTGAAGTACATTGACTTATGGTTTATTTTGCTGGTTTCCTCCTCGAGGCAGCACCATATACTCTACCTAGGCTGGTTTCCCCATGTGGGCAGCTCCAGTTTTGAATCTTTTGCTATGTTTCTGTTACTGTGGCCATCACATATGCTAGCTACGTTGAGGCCATAGCCTCTCTGTACATTATGTTTCATTATCAATAGAACTTAGCCTTATTTACAAAAAAAAAAAAAAAATCTCCTTCATTCATAAAAACATAAAAAACCCTCCAAAAATATTATATTCTAGGTCAAAGTGGTCAAATTAGAAATGATAAAGCTTTTCTTTTACATTATCACTTTACTTGGTCATATAATTATGTTTTTTTGTTTTTCATTGTCCTTTGTCATATTAACTTCTAATTTATTTATTACATCCCTATAAAACAAACCTTATCCTATTATTATAACCCCTTTTATCTAATTATCCCCAAATACCCACTATTATAAGCTTTTTTTCCAAAGTTAATTACCCACATGTTTAAATAAAAAACACCCAATTATATCCCCTTTGGCATAAAACTAATATTATGTAAATAATCCCGTCCCATATGGTTGTTGGATCCCACCGTGGTCTAAAACTATATAATAAAATAAACATATATGAACTGCTCAGATGTATTCTAAAAATTTGCAAATTAAAAATATTATCCGGCAGTTTACAGTTTATACAAACTTTTTATAAAGGTCCACTCGCACCTTTGTAAAACATTTGCCATCCATTTTGACCGCACAAAATTAACCCACAGTTAAACAACCCGCCTCACGCGCATCCCTCCCATTTACTTACCATATATATGAAATTTGATTTATATATATACAAACCCTTTTTTAACCATATTGCCGCATATAAACATTAACCTTTGGATATAAAACCTTGAATGTAAATTCATATAATATAAAGGTTTTATTTCATTAATTCATTGCCCAACGCATAAAGTCACCCCGGGTCCCACCCTACTTTCAACCGCAACTCTTCAAATGATCCTAACCGTTCGCTCCTATCCCGATGATCCAACGGTGGACGATGCATTTCGCGCCCACAAACCAAATGTTTGCCAAACGCCCAATAGAGCACGAAATGGGTGTTTTTTCCATTTCCACCTCCTGTGATGTGTCACCATTTGATTGCATCACGTTCATTTTGCCAAAAACCATTTACTACCCAATGTCAGCGCAAAACCCGCCTGTGGTTTTTCACGTTCACAAACAGAAAACCGCTCTCGCCAGCAAATTTGACCCGCATTTATTTCGTTTTTTAAATATTTATATCAAAGGTTAAAACCTTTGTTATGATATTTTTTTAATGTTATTTGTGCGTTCCCAACTGTGAAAAGCCACCCGACTATGCAAACAATCCATTTCTCAAATTGTTGACTTATACCCAGAGAAAAACTTGAATTCAACCACTGATCCCCTGTTTGAATACCATTTACAGTCATTCTCTGCATCAGTGATCTAGACCCATCCGCAGGAACCACCAAAGCTTCAGAAACCTTCTCAAAGTATCAAAATACCTGCAAATAAGGTATTTTCCAAAATTTAGCCTGCAAAATTCACGATTTAAATCTCCAAATTGAACCAATTAAAGTTATAAATAGTGAATTTTTCCATCCTAGTGTGTCCGAAACGTTAAAAAAATAGGGAAACCCTCACAATTTTTTCCTAGAAATTGATGTTTACAGAAAGCCTCATTTTAAAGCCAAATTCTCAGTCCAAAACCCCTGAAAGATTAATTCCACAGTTAAAAAAGGTTTTAAAACCTTCAAAATACCTTAAAAACCCCTTTTACAGTCACATTCATTCAGAAAACCTTTGTTTTATGTCTTAAACCTGTTGCCTGTGTCCAAAATTCCTAATTGAGCACTGAATTACCCACTGTCATCATTTTTGCCTATAAGAGTGCTCAATTAGCCTTTGTTTCAACAAATTAACTATTGCAAATTGTGTAATCTTGCTTTAGTTATCTCAAAATGACAAAGAAGAAAATGACACCTAAAGCTGGAGACTCCAAACATGTCAAACCTGGAGGATCCAAACCTCCCAAGTCTGAAGCAGTAAAAGCCCCAAAATATACTCCTGCAATGACTGCTAAAACCATTGTGACTGTTAATCCCCTTCAGCCACCAGTGTCTACTGAAGAAATCATCCCCTTGGCTGATGTAGATTATAAAATTGTAGACCCAGTGGTAGAATTTAACTTATTAGAAGATCACAATTGGTGTCATGAAAAGTTCCTAGTCAAAGAAGAAATGCCTCTCTAGGATACAAATGTACGCAAATATGTAGTCCCAGCAACACATCCTGGTCAAGACCTGCTAAGAATGTGCCAAAAGTACTACGTTCCAGACCAAATATCAACTGTGAATGTTGACAGGGAAATTCTTCTTTCTATCATTGCAGAGTCTATTAATGAAATGTTGCAACTACAGTATGACCCTAGGGCAGTTCCCCTATCCATTGAAGCATTTACTCAGTTATATTTGGGATTGGATTTCAGTAAGAGATTCATGATTTTTCAGAACTTCATGCCTAGTCATGTGGATATTCCAAAGTTGAATCCTCCCTATTCCACTTCCAAGTTTCATAAGGGTTCTAGGCATGTAATTTCAATTTTATCCTTCAAATTGGACTATTTCATTGATGAGTTTACTGATGAGTCCATCCTTGGGTTTTTGTCTAACTTGTCTCTTGGTCAACCTCCTGTTGTGATCTTTGACTTTTCCAGGTTTATAGCTGATTCCATACACCATCAATTGAAAAAGTTACCCACTCAAGCGGTATTAAGATATTCTTCCTATTTATTTTACTTGTGCTTATTCTCACAAGCTAATCATTTTCCAATAGCATTATAGAAAATGAATGTAGAGGGCCAGCCTCTATCAGTTGTCTTTTGGACATCACTATTGAGAAAAGAGGGAAGTAAATATAGCCACACAAGTTTTACATATTTTTTCATCAGGCCAGCTGTGAATTTTCTACATAAATCAGAACATCCTAGGGTAAGTGAAGAAATGAAAAGGATATTACAACTGTCAGACGAGTGCAAAATGGGAGATTGGTACTTGTATGAGAAGCACACTGAATTGAGAAAAATTGGAACCAATCTGCTTTCATACAAATTATCTAATTTTTTGACTATCAGAGTCTTTGCTTTAGAGTATTTGAGACAGGTTTTGAATGTTGATGCCATCAATTCCATGGCTTCCAAAAAGAAGACCCTGTTCAAATTAAAAAATCATATTAGTCCTTTCATAGTGAATAATAGAGATGTTGATAAAGAGATAGAAAGAATATTGTCAGAGCTGAAATTTCAAGTGACTTTCCCTTGGAATTATGACCCTGAAGGTCTTCTCAACAGTATAAGGGTTAAAAATAAACTACCCCCTTTCATACATGAGCTAAAGCCTGATATTGAAAAGTTTGCTAATCAGACAGAATGGGCAGAAAATACATTGGTAGATGCAACTGCAAATGAACAGCCAATAGGAAAAATGGACACCACACTTGCTGTGGTAACTTCTAAATAGCCAAAATCTTCAAACAAAAGAGGCAGAGATGAGGGAGCCTACACAACAGAAACTACTACAGATACTAAGTTCAAAATCATCTACAACAAAAGGCTCAAATTTGGTTCCATAGGGAAAGAGAAAGCTATTGAGGTTGAAGATACCAATGAAACAAAAGTCAACAATGATGAAGCCATGAAGATAATTAAAGAGACTTTAACAGAGATAGAAAGGGAACAAGAAACAGCTAAAGAATCAGACACTCAGATGATTGAAAAGCAGGTTAATATAGAAGCTTCTTCCTCTCAAACAACAGAAGAAAAATATTTTGACATCAAAGAAAGATATAAGTAGATAAAAGAAAGGAATGAAGAAATTAAAGGGGATATTATTCTCAATTTCCCAAATAGAAGCTAGGAAATCAGAACAGGTTACTTACAACATTTGGTTACTCCTCAAATAAAATGATCATGTCATATTTACAACCAACTACTTCAACTCTAGAAACAGTGGCTGACTACAAAAAAGTTGAATTTGAAGTAGCTACTGAAAAAATACATGAACTGGATCAAATAGAATTCCACAGACATAGCTCTGAGATGCTACATTCTACTGTGGTGAAAAAATCCATGAGTGTGACAAATTTTTAGAATACCATTATCAACATGCAAGATCAAATGAAACTTGAAAAAGGCTCTGTGTATGCCAAATATTTAAGGATCAAGGCCTTAGAAGATTTGATTTTACAAATAGGAGTTGACCCATCAAATGTGCAAGCTGTTGAAGTATTGATCAAGAAGAAAAATGATGATATTGCTACTTTAAGGAAATAGTTAAAACTTCCTCAAAGTGAGCACCCACAGAGTAAAGAGATACTTCAAGAACAGAAAGAAAAAGAAGATATGATGCAGTTGATCACAAAGCTAACTGCTCAAATCAAAGATATGGAAAGTCAAATGGATATACTTATGAAAGAAAAAGAAACTATGAAGGAAACTGACACTTCCACCATTCCTATAGTCATACCTGTCATTACAGCTGCTATTCCTTCTACACTAGGAGAAAATTTAGCACCAAAAGAGCCAATGGCAGCTACAGTGTCAGTGCAATCAACTACTACCTCCAATACAAAATCTTCAACATCACAGGTACAACAAACAAATGATGCAGGACAAATAGTAAAGGCTATGGAAGAGATGTCACTGAAAAACAATGAAATTAATAGTTTGAAGAAAAAGATTCAGAATATGGAAGTATCTAACAAATCAACATTAATCAATGCCAATAATTATGAGAAAAAAGCCAAAAGGCTTGAAGAGCAAGTCAAAGGCCTTCAAAAGGATTTGAGTTTCACTGCACAGATTTCTTACATAATAAATCACCTATGGACTAATATAATTGAGGCTATACATCTTCAGTTGCCATCAATCTAGATAATATATGAACAGAGAGATCTCCTTCTAGCAGCACAAGTGGAAATACAAAAGACAATAGAAGAATTAGCAAATAAACCAGCACGGGCATTAAAGCTAATCACTTTCTTAAACAGTAAAAATAAGATAGAGCTAGAAGAATTGAAGATACAGGATAGGACAGAGACTATATTGCAAATCAATATAAGCTGGCATTCCAGATATACATGTCTTCAATGAGAATTTAATGGACCAAAAAGAATATGACAAAAATATAAGGGATCATGCCAAATAACAAGTCAACAAACCACTGCCACAGGGCTCTCCAACAGGAAAAGTTGTTCTCAGGGAAAATTTTAGGGGCGAATTTTAGCCCAAAGGCAAAATTTAAGGGGTTTTAGATTTTAGAGGTGCGAATTTTTTATATAAACCCTCTTTTGTAAAGTTTGTATAATTAGCCCCAAAATTATTTTAAAAATAAATAATTATTATGCTTTAGCCAAAAAAAGAAAAAGCGCATAAAACATAAAATGCTGGATTCGCCTCCGATTTTTCTGGTCTGGACAGTTTTGGTTGGTATTCGCCTCGATTTTGCTATGCTGGAGGGTTTTGGAACTACTTTCACCCCCAATATCCAGTATGGCTGCAAGGTAAAGCTTGCATCTGGACTGGAGTCGACAATGGAGTCTTCTTCTGGGTCTGGATAAGAGGCGTCTGGTGAATAAGGTTGCTAGGGCTTCGTTTTTTTGGAGGTGCTTGGTCATATGGGTGGAATTTTCCAAACCCAACATGGAACACTACTGTTGCTACTCTTGCCCCTATTTTTCCCCTGGTTGGCCCGGTTTGTCTTGGCCCATGGCTCCTGGATCTTGCTTTCCTCCTCCTCCTGACAGATGGGGCCTAGACCATGGGTTTCAAGACCCTGGGCCATCGTCACTGCCACCACTTCTTCTAATAACCCTGCTGCTGCGGATTCTGGTTCTCCTACTCTGATTCAGACATGGTGTGAAGACATTAGCGGTGTTGACAGTTAGATCTTGCCCTTTATACTTTTTACTACTTCTAATAACCTCGCTGCGGATTCTGGTTCTCCTACTATGATTCAGACATGGTGTGAAGACAGTAACGGGTTTGAAGTTTATAATTTTTTCTTGTTACATCTATTGAAACGGTGTATTTTAATTTTCATTTATATATTCTTTGCCTTTGTCAACTGAAGTTTCCTTTTCCTTTTGTCTATCCAAATGCAAAAAAATCTGATGTTGTTTTCTAGTTGGAAGGTTTAATCACTTTCTCTGTAACAGAATTCCAAAATGGAATATGGTAGTGCTCATTTTAAGAGCTCGAATACCATTCTTTTGCCCCTGAATTCGTCTTTTCTTTTGCTTTTATGTTGCAACTCACAACTTACCTCACCTCATCGCAACCGACAACTGCGACTGCTAAATTTACCAACACATGAAGAGAGGTTTTCAAATAAAGCTGTCAACCTTATATCTTGCATTGGGCCAGGTCATTGTGTACCATTGTCTGATTATGTTCATGTTCTTGTAGGGATTTGTTACCTTTTTCTGAAATGGCATGTTTGGCCAGAATTGGTTTCTCTATGTATTTGATGAAACTAGAGGTGTTCCTATGTTACTGCTTGTTGTTATCCTATTTTAATGCAGTGACGTATTATGTTAGAGTTTTTGTTCCCAAATCTAACAACTCCTCTGTTTAGTTAGCCCAAAGCACAGGATGTGAGGCAAGATTTTGAAAAATTTACTAAATAGACCTGGTTCTTAGTCTAATAGATTTCTTTCTTTCAGATAAGTGATGGGTTTCTCCTGATACCAGACTCTAAATAGATAATCAGTTTTCTCTAAAATCCACATGAACATGATTGTTTACTGCAGTGACATTATCCTATGGTAGATATTTTGTTCCACATCTAAAAATACTCCCCTTTGTTCTGTAGCCCAAAGCACTAGGTGTAAGACAAGATTTCGAAAAATTTACTAAGTAGATCTGGGTCTTTGTCTAACAAATTGTTGTCTTCAGATGGGTGAAGGGTTTCTCCTGACACTGCTTACCTTTTGTAGTAGCCATTTGGTGTTCATTGCATGTGTTTTCTTGTACAGTGGGAACTAATGGTTGCATGCCCTTATTCTTATAATTTCTAAGTTCGTGTTCACTTTGAGCAAATGATGGACTTTGATTCCCCAACATATACAAGTAATCGGATGTTTCGATAATTTGCATCTCTATTGAGTCCAACTCCCTATTATCTGAGAGTGAAAAAACTACATATCGATCCAAACTAACTGAAAAACATTTCTTAGAATGGACCAGTGAGTTCCATATCATAATCAAATAAGGGATTGAGTTTGGCATGATTGTATTTCTGCAAAAGAAAATTGACTTTAGTATGAAAGCTACCTTGCCAGTTTCATGATTTGATACCAACTTCAATTTTTCCAACATGGTACGGGAAAACATTTACATGCTGTCCATTTCTGGTAAAGAGAATTGAAGCTAAGAGAAAATATTTTAGCTATCATCATAAAATCAAATCCTTTGCATCTGCGGAGTAAGTTGGTTTATGCTTTAGAGGACATGTCCCTATCATTTAATGTAAATTCCTATTATATACCTTTTATGTTGCAACTCACAACTTACCTCACCTCATCACAATTGCTTCAGAGGACATGTCCCTATCATTTAATGTAAATTCCTATGATATATGTACTTGTAGATATAATCAATTTTTTTACTGTAATGGAAGGAATCGATTTTGGATACCACTTGATCAAACATAGAATGTAAGCATTGTAGAGCTAATTTCAGTAATACAATCAAAAGCTTTTGGTATTAGTCAGCCTAAAATCTATCATATATAGTCATCTTTATCATTATGTCCATAGAATAAAACAACATTTGCGATCTGCAAGCACAAGTAACATATGCAACATACTATAGAGTTTGCATCTGTTGATACACATCTTTAATAATTAGACATTGAATAACTCAACTGTTGGATGCCTTTGGTTATTTTGTTTAAGAAATGCGTTATGTATGGTCATTATCAATCCTCTTAGAGCATATACACACTATGCACAAACTGCATAATGGTTATACTGGCAAATCAATGTTAACATCTTTTTATAGGAAACTCTAACCTCTCAGAGCATATACAAACTATGCAAAAACTGCATAATGATTATACCGGCAAATCAATGTTCACATATTTTTACAGGAAACTCAAAGCTCTCTAATAATTGAGGTTGCATAAATCAATTTATGTTTTGTGTTCTATTTTTATCATATAAGATAAGATAATACTAGATAGATAATTTTTCCCATGTCCACAAATGATGGAAAAAGTGGGTCAGTGGGACTGAAATGTACAACTGGTAACAATATATTGTGGGAATGCCATGCTGAAAACTAAAGAGAAAAGATATCAGCAAGAAAGTACAATTTAATAACAAAAAGAAAAATTATTGTTCATCATTAGGTAATACATTAGAATTAGAGGAGATGGAAGAAGGTTTTTCTGCCACTTCACTTGCTGAGGTGCAATTGCACTACCTGACAATGTCATTGGGGGAGTACCCAGGGCTGAGACGGCCTGGCTGTGTGATCCTCGGAGGAAATTGGAAGTACTTAGTGGAAGTTCTAACATTTGATGTTGCCAAGAAGAAGCTATTAATACAAGTTTCGTGCCAGATGAGGGCTGGTTTTCCAATTGGCACTGGAAACTGGCAATCATCTGTGGCTAGCTTTTTGTATATGATCATTTCCAATCCCCTCTGAGCACATGCAAAAAATTAGACAGACTTATTGCAAATGCTTTTGGACAAGAAGTGGAATTTTTTTTGGATAGCTTCAGCCATATCCTAGCCTAGGATGTTGCAGGTGCAGCTAGGCATGGTCATCCCCTTGTGCGTTATGCCCATATATTCTTTTGGTTGTTTGGTGTAAAGCATATCTACAGATGTTTTAATGTGTAAACTGGCACATTATCCTGGAATATTTGGGATACATGCTTTCCTCCACTGACATATATTTCTATTACGTCAAAGGATGACAAGATGCAAGTCACTTTTGTCCAGCCATAGTTAAACATTACACTCAAATTTAAAACTGGATTATCAGATAGCACTTTGGCTAACCAGTGCTATGCAAAATCAAAACAGAGCTGATAATCGTATCAAACAACAAAAGCAACAAAATCAAACCTGCTTGGGTCTGGTTGCTCAGGGAAGAGTTGTCCATGCTCCAAAGTCCAGATTTTTGGATAGGTCCTAAAGCCTAGATTTTTTTAATTGATTTGCAACTACTACTTGGACTCTGCCATACTCTATATTCATATTTGAGGGCAGTTAAAGTTTCTAACTCTCTAAGTCAATGCAATATACAACTTAATGAACTGGGCTCTAGCTGTCTATGGTCTTACTCTTTGTCTACACTCTAGTGTCTTCAGCCATCTTCCTTTGTCCTCATCATCTACAAGAAGAAGCTTGCTGTGATAAAAAAAAAATGAACTGTTAATTTTGTAATTGGTAAATGCAAACATAAAATAAGAGAAGAAACTTTTGTATAAAAATTGTTAATATTAGAAGGCTTCATGTAATGGAAAATAGGGATATCATATTTGCAACTTGTAGAGAAGGGAAAAAAGAGCACCACAGAATCAACCGGGGAATTATTAGATGGTTAAACCATTTACAAGTACCATAGTTTTAAAAATTGGCTTAGACTGAACTGGAACCGATCAAACTGGCCTGTTGGATAGGGCTAGGGGTCAAACTGGCCACCAACCTGGACTGGTGGACTGGTTTGGTACCAAACTAGTATAGTTTGTACTGTGGCATGAGAAAGGACAACCATCTTTATACCCACCTTGAGTACTGACTGAACTTCAGTTTTTCATCTTTATGACTATCATTACTGCTAACTAGTAACTACCTTCTCGGATCTTCAACAACTTGGCCCCGTCCCACTCTGGAGAGGTAAAAATGCTAATCTTCAACAAATTGGCCCCTTCCCACTCTGGAGAGGCAAAAATGCTAAATCTTGTTATAATTTAAGAGTTTATCCAAATGAGTAGATCGTATCTGGATTGCCAACATTTGATAACAGAAAATACCATTGGTGAAATTGAATAGCCCACCTCCATATCAAAGCCAAGAGGATGCCTAAGGGATGACTTAACATACAAAATATTCAAGTGAATTGAACTAGCCCCTGGTAAAATATCAGTCAATCTAAGACGAGATTAACTTAACTACAATGCAGTGCTCACCACGAAATTTGGGGGAATAGATGAGAATCTATCAGCAAAATTTAATTCAGACTCATATAATCACCTGCTTTCAGGAGCACAGGTCTCCTGAGTGGAACAAACTAAGCATAGACACTAGACAGTATTCAAAAAAAGCTACTGCAACCATCATATCCCACAAGGACAGAAGTGACCAATACCATCACATGCTACTTTTTGGAAAGGTGGATATCAATTGCACTGCCCCCTTCACAAGGCACTTTTAAGATGGAAACTGTCCAGTTGAATTGCACTGTCTCCTTCACCTGGCACTTCTAACATGGTGAGTGTACAGTTGAGATGGTCATTGGGACACATGATTTTATGGATTTTGATTTTGAGATGACCAAATTCTACAATCGCCAAATATGATTTTAAGGACTTTAATTTTGAGATGACCAAGTTCAAGGTTCAAATGTAATTTCATGTTTATATTTATTAAGCACTCACATTCCCATTCTTACACAGAAGGTCTACACTTAATTTAATTTTATGTTTATTTTCATTAAGAATTCTCATTCAACCTTAATTTAATTTAATTTTGTGTTTATTAAGCACTCACATTCTCATTCTAACATAAAAAAATTATACTTAATTTAATTTTATGTTTCTCATTCTCACTTGGAAGGTCTACACTTGCCAATTTTTTAAAAAATTAAGATATCTTTACAGAAGCAACCCGGTTTACATTGCAAAAGAGTTGAAGTCATAAGCCAGAATGTATTGTAGTAAAGCTGAACCAATGTTTTATATAATGGGATTGCAAAGTTGTTTAGGTTTTGAACCAGTTGGTGCATTGTAGTAAATCTAAACCAATGTTTTATAAAATGCACAATAGAAAAATACCTTATATTAAAAATTCACAACATATTACCAAACCACACAGGTGATCAACTCACAAAAAAGCTTAACGTTTGTTACAGTTTTGAAATCAAAGATTGTATTTACAAAGAACAGGCAGCAGTGATCCAAAAGAGGCAATATCAGTGAAACTGTTTTTGAATTGGTACATAAATAGGGGAATCCATCAAGTCAACTGTGAAGATTGGCTTCCATAAATAGTCATATGACAAAATTGATCTTTATAAGCTAGTGATACAAAATCTCAGAGAAATTGTCCATTGAAGGCATCAAATGCCCTCAACACTTAGTCAACTTGCAGCAGAGTTCATTTGCCCAAAAGGTGGTTTCCTGCAACATAATGCTTTGATAGAGAAATTTCTTCCTCTATGATCATAGTCACCACTGTTGTATTGCCGGTCCAGGGCTGTTGCTAAGGGATCACGTGAAAGGTGTTGTCTCTCTCAGAAAAAATGCCAGATATTTATTGCAGTAAAAGACAACTCTTGTACAAGATAAAGCTTTTGCAGTTACATCCTTAGGTCTGTGGCATCTCCTTCTGTTAGTAGTCTACATATTATCTAAAGACCTTTTAAATGGAGCAGAACTAGTCATATAGTGTATGGTATTAATTTACTGCACCACCTTAACAACTAAGTGCTTCATAAGTGACTGGAAGGGGCCTTATGCTATGTCCTTGATGTGCATTCATCCAACAGGTCCAAGGTGTTAATGGAATACTAAAATTCAATATTTGGGCCAAATGGATCTGTGTGCATAATTGATTTAACATTGTTATATTTCCACTATGCAAAGTGCTTGTAATTGAGTAACTTCAGTGTGTTTCTGATCTGGTATAGACATAGACCAGATCTGGGATATAAGGATAATTCAACAATATGGAAGATAACACTAAAATCAAGAACAGATGGATCATTGAACCCATTCATTTGACCTTGGGACTAATGTAGTTGGTGACATTTCCATATATGCAGCAGGAAAACACTCTTATTATATGCTTCAAGATCAAAAAATAAGTGCACAACAATAACTGAGTGCTAAAGATGTGTTGAATGAAAAGAAAATGTTCAGGATGGGCACAGTTTCCATTATCAAAAAACAAGAAGAAATATTGTGCCGAGATTGTCTAGAAAGCATGTGTAGCGGGATATTTGAAAGGAAGTGTCATAGATTTGGAGCACATGATTTTTCTCTCATCAGTAGAAGTTTATTATTTTGTGTGGTCTTTGTAAGGTTAGCAACAGGTTCAAGGAAAACATTCTAGAAAAATCTATAATAAGCCTAATAATGAATCATTCTTTCGCTTAGCCATGCTATGGATTTATGAACCTCTTGCATGTACTTGTTATAACCAAATCAATGTTCCCCTGACCCTGGAATCTTTGGGATTTCTTTAGCTTGAGAATTTGCATATCTCCTTAATATCCTTTCCTCTCAGATTAACTACCACTTAATACCATTTCTGACCCTTCTCTATAACATCTTGTACAGTCCCATCAATGGCCTTTTGATGGATCTCATTTATCATATAAAATTGGTTCTTCAAGTTTGGTAACTTAGTGACAGGTTTCTTTGGAGTCACTCCTCTCATTTAGCATATCAAATAGGTTCTTTGAGTCTGCTAACTCTTAATAACATGTTTTTTCTGATTTGCTTACCTTTTTCTCTCTACTTAGTTTTGATCAACAATTGTGGTGATGATATGTCAAAGATCTGCACTAGATCATCGAACAGTTACTGTTCCAAACTGCTTTAGGGGGGCAATCAGAGAATGGGGATATTTTGGCTGCCCTGTTTTTTGTAGGGAATGTCACAGGGACAGTTCCTAGGCAATAAATGGATGACCAGGGATGCTTTCTAGGTGTCTTCTTATCTCCAACGAAAAGAAGGGTATGTGTTCCCTTTCATACAGGGGATGTGTTCCTTTTCATACTGGTGAATATGGATCCTTCTTAACTCACTAACAATAAGTATTTTAATGGCTTCAGTTAATTACTGTAGGTGTGTCGATTTTCAGCTTTCACATTGGGACTAATTCTGACCTAAATAATGTCATGAACATAATGATTGTAGTATATCCAGAAAGAAATAATTTCTTCAAAATTGACGGTATCTTTTTCTTCAATCATGCTTAGAAGGTAGCTGTAATCATAATTTGTTGTTTGATGTATATTTTTCCATTTATTGGATCTACTAATGAATCATAATGATAGGGACAAATGACCTTTTTGTCTTTAGACTCTGTTTTTTCTGCTATAAGGCTGTATCTAGTCTTTGAAAGTTTGGTTGAGATATTATCTGTTAACTGTTTAAAAGCACAGAACATCCAGTAGAACTTTTTCGTTAACTTATTTAATTAAGAACTGATAAATACTCAACCTTCTATGGTTAAAGCAAAGCATGAAATATGACAAGGTTTTATTATATGTTAATTCATTTAAACTTTAAAGTTTATGTGAACGGTTCTGTGCACATTTTAAGTGAGATGCAGAAAATATTTCCTGGACAAAATTTTCTTATATATTGCCCATAATATCATTATGTAACTTGTGACTGCACAATGGCACGTTATCTAAACACAGACTCTGAGTTAAGACTTTGTAAACCTCGTTTTATAATCTATTCATATAAGTGATTGAAGATTTTGTTGTTTGAGCTATTGATGGTCATAATTTTTGTTTAATTATTTTCTGATCATAAATTTGCTGTATTTTGACTCTCCTCTTTCCTTTGTATGTCCTTTTTATCTTCAAGAAAAGAGATTTTCAGTGTTGCATTTGATAGTCTCCTTTCTTTAAGAGAAGGAAAAAGAGATTAAGATGGACTATTATACTGTAATGTCTTTTAGACCTCTTGTATTTAAGAAATAAATAGTATTATTCTTTTGTTTGTTGTTTTATAGATTCCATGTTTCCAAAGGAGCTGGGCATTTCTGAATTTATGTAATATGCAGGGTGTGAATTTGGAGCAACAACACACCATGAAATGTTAACTTCTTTCTATGGCACCTTTGTGTTGAGAAATTCTTGTCAGGTGCCAGATAATCACCTTTGCATGAACGTATGCCTTGCAAATGGCCACCTTTGCATGAACTTACGCCTTGCAAATGGCCAAGATATTTGAAAGATAGCAATTTTATTTTACAATCTTTTGATAAAATCAAGCAGCAATTTTTGTAAATCCACGTTATAGCTGTCAAACTTCAAGATTTTGGGTGCCCCAGAGGTTTCTGATCCTGCTGAATCCATTTCCATCATTAAAAAATCCTTTCAAACATTCCTACTGCTACATTTAACTCCGGCAGGAATTTTTGAAAATCCACTTTATAGCTGTCAAACTTCAAGATTTTGGATGCCCCAAAAGTTTTTAATGGCATTGAATCTATTTCCACCATTAAATACTAGATTCAAACATTTCCTACTGCTAATTTTTTTTATTTTTTTTTGTTAGATTCAAGCCATTTTTTTCATTCAAGTCAAATTTGAAGACTAAATAAACTACCAAAAAACAGTTTTCATTTTTTATTAATTTATTCTCACCTGTTTCCAACAACTGTGGTGTGAAGATGAGTTTGATCTTTAGAAAAGTATCTAATTAATCCAAAATCTGCAATTTTGGGTTTGAAATGTTGGTCCAATAAAATATTTCTAACCTTTATGTCTCTATGGATAATGCGAATATCTGATTCTTAATCAAGATAAGCTAGCCCAGTAGCAACTCCTAATATAATTTCAATCCTCAACTGCCACTGTAGAAATCTGCCCAGGTTTTCATCTATTGCAAAATTACAATTCGGTCTCAAATAACTATATTAACTAACTAAACAATAGTGTTTGAAATGTCACATTGACTGGAGCTAAAATCAAGTTTTAGGGTGAAGAAATATCACCAAATATGAATAGATCAAGACTCTTGTTGGGAAGGTATTCATAAACCAAGAGTCTATCTGTGGTATCCACACAACATCCAAGTAGTTTGACGAGATTTCTATGTTGAACATTGCTTATCAGAGTCACTTCGTTGAAGAAGTCGTTCACATTCTGTTCTTTCTCTGCAAATAATTTCTTCACTGCAGCTTCGTTGCCATTTGGTAAAATTCCCTTTTAAAATTTCATCTATATTACTCAATTTACTCTTCGTATTTCATAACTCTTTGTAGGATAAAAGGAATTCGGATATCACCTTATAAACCGAACCAAAGCCTCCTTCGCCAAGCTTGTTTGCTGGGTTAAATTTTTTGGTGGCAGCTCGTAGAGTACTGTATTTGTAATTTAATTTTGATTTGGATATAGCTGTTGACTGTTCAATTGATAGTTTGGAATGCCCTGCAAAATAACCATCACGTTGATGATTCAGGAAATCATGTATAGCAATTGTAGCATTCTACTTCTAGGTTAATGCAACAATTAAATAATATATTGAAAATTCTATTTTAAGTTGTTATTTATGATTTATTTATTTATTTTACTTTTAATTTTTTAAAATTTAAATATAAGAGGGTTTTTTAGTGCATTATATTAGATATTATTTTTGGAATTCTACTGGGTTAAGTTATTTATCTATGACCATTTCCATGAGAGGAATTCATCAGTAGAAGTTTATTATTTTGTGTGGTCTTTGTAAGGTTAGCAACATGTCCAAGGAAAAAATTATAGAAAAATCTATAATAAGCCTAATAATGAAAAAAAGTTGGAGGTGGCAGTTAATCAAGATACAACTAAAAACAACAATTCTATGGGACCTCATAGTTGGTGGGTGGGATGTTTCCTATTGGCCAGAGTTTGTGCTGAGTGCACAGGGAAGCTATTAAACTCCAATTGACAAGAATAGAAAGTTGCCTTCATCTAATGAGTCAATTTGCAATTCCTTCAAGGCATCAGAGGCAGGGAAGGTAGTTCTGATAATATACAGCTCCTCTTCAAACAAGAAGAAGGCTGCAACCTATAGATACATGGTAAAAAAGAACATAGTATAGGAGTTCGAGCCTCGCAGTAGATTAGATGTACTTAGAAAGCTTTCTTACATTCAACAATTAGAAATGTTAGTAGATAAGAATGTGCCATCATGTTGGAGAAGCAAGTTTGTCTCTTTGGAAGCTAGAAATTTTATCTACATATGTGCTACTATATAAAAGTTAATATTGGTAATAATAAAGGTTGGTTGTGTTTCTAGAGCAAATCATCACTGTGAATTCCACAGCTTTTCATGTTTGTGATTGATAGGTATATGATATACATGGTAAAGCAAGTATAAATAAAATTTATAAATATTGACCACCCCAAGGCTAGTTAAATTTTTTATTTATTGTTTACCCCATACACAAATATATATAAATAATATTTTTAGTTTGAAAAATTAATATTGTATTAAATTCCTCCTCAATAAAAATGTTCTTCAAGGAATGGTCTACATTCAGAGGGTTACCTATATCTAAATGAAACCAGTTTGTTGCCTTTGGCTACATCTTTTCTAAAAGCTCAAACTTATCTTAAAATAGAACCGATTTTTTTCTTTGTCTTTTTGGTTACTATATAGTAAGTATATCATGAATTCAGGACCAATAAAACCCCGAGAACCCAAATGAAGGGGGAGAAAAACTATATTTGAGGGTGAAGCACTTTGTATTATACATATGAACATATTCTAATTTAAGATAATGCAACCAAGTGTATTTAAATGAATGGGATACGAAAGGTGATGGGTTTGGATAATAGATAGAAATTTGGTCAATTATGTTTTGATGTATATATTTGTTTAATTAAATTTTTTATTTTATTATATTAAAAAGATGTGACCAATTTTATTTCATGGAAATGATAATATTAGATAAATATAAAAATTTTAAGATTAGGGAGGAGTTGAAGTTTTTCACTATCTTATACTTTCACTTTATTATATTTTAAACAAAGATTAATGCTACTCTCACGAACTAGGTACATATTCCATAGAGGCCATTGAATATGCATTTTGTGGATAGTTTTTTTGAAGGTTTCAGAGGTAGGCATGAAGAGAAAAAAACAATTTTCAAGATAACTCACAAAATTTGATAAAAAAACCACCCATTCTTCCAAAACATTTTGTATTTCCTCTAACTTTATCACCTACATCACCTTTATCTTGCATGGAAGATGTATCCCCACTCCTCGACATTACTGTGCACCTATCGGTGCAAATGCTAGTATTACTTGATTTTCCATGCTTATGTGGAACATGGTCAAGAGAAGGAACTATAACAACAATGGATTTGCATGAAAGCTTTATAATATTTTCAAACATGAAAGTTGTGATGCGTTACTAAGTTTCTTCATTATTTTATAGATCAATACATGTTAAACTGACTTTACTCCTTGACTGGCATTGTATACAACATTGTGCACAAGTATGTTTTAAATCTATCAATCAAAAGTATGATTTTATCTATATTTGATAATGCAAGTTGAATACATCATACAATACATAGGAGCGTTATGGCTATGAAGTTCAATATGAAATAATATATTGATTTCTACTATTACTATTATATAAGGGGTGCTCTTCCAATGGCCATTTATTAGCTATGTTAAGAAGGCTTTGTGGAATTTTTATTTACTGTAAGATTATGTATAGTTGAGTTGCAGACAACAAAGTAGAATTTGGTAGGAAGTTTGGAGTATGTGTAATTCATAATGATCTTGTCTTCTCTTCATTGATGACTTTTCAATGTGTGATTTTTGACCTAAGCCATTGCATTATCAATGTGTCAAGGCTCACAACTCGACCTATATGCCAACTACTTCTTATGATCGTTCCTAGGAACATGAATCCTAATTTTTGAAGGTTTAAAATTTATAACAAGTTTTCTCTATTGTGGTCGAATTTGTGGTGGTTATCTCAAAATTTATTTAAGGTACCATGGATCTAAATTTCTTATGAACTTTAAACACTATAACAAACTTTGGTGCAAATTGTTCATCAATTCTCACTTGGTTAGGGTTATAGATGTTAATGAAAATTTAATGTGCGTGCATAAGAGTTGGGTGCAAATGCACAATGTTGTGTAGCATTAGTGTGATAAATATGGGATAGTGCAAAGCATAGTTTTTAAGATTAGTCTAAGTTGACTCGTACCTAATCAACTTAGTCAAGTTGATTGTTGGTTGAACGGTTAATTGTTGGTTCAATGGACATAAGATCTTGTAGGCACAAATACCAAAGGGAAGAATGGATCCCATCATGGGGTACTCTTTGTAATTCTCCACCACTACTACCTTCCATGCTTCCTCAAACTCCTCTCCAACGTCAATATCAATGCGTGTAGTAGCATGAGCAACAACACTACGCTTAGCAGAACTAGAAGAACGCGTTTTCCAAATTGCACGAGAACTACTTCCCTCACGAGTCACCATGTGCCATGCTTGGTCTCGGTGGTTGTCTTCCTTCAAATCCTAGTTCAACTACCATATCTTCATTGGAACCAACACCCCAAACTCCACTAGACAATGATTCACCATTTTGTAGTAGTGATTCGCCATTTGTACTATTGATTTGACATGTTTTTACAAGATAATATAACTCGTGAGAGATTCGCCAAAAAATTATATATACATATTATATTATTAATAAAATCGCCTTCCATTTTTCCTATGTATCATGGGGATTCGCCCATTTATTATATATATAAATTTAGGGGGGTTCTTAAAATTTTCCCTGGTTGTTCTCCAGTATATTGAAGACTTATTTTTCCTTCAAAATGAAATCAAACATTTGTTTTTCATAAAACAAAATTTTTCCAAGTATACTGATGCTGATGAGAACTTCAGAAAACTCAAAAGTGTAAAAATACCAGATGCTGAACAATGGAAGGCTTCTACAAATTTGTTGTAGCAGCAAAGAAGCCGAACAGTGAAGGAAAGTGCAGGTGAAACAATCAATTTGAGAAGGAAACAATAAAATAGTTATTTGATTTTGATTTTTTACTTCTGAGAAGTCTCTTTTTACAACAGTTAAAGGTTAAAATATCAGTTTAAGGAGTATCAGGATGAAAGAACAGAGTCAAAGTGTATCAGAGATAAAAGCAATAGCCAGTTGATTTTGATTGCTGTAATTTCTCTTTTTACAGTAGTAAAATGATAAATAAGTAGCTTGAAATAACATCAGAGATAAAGTATAGTGTTAAAGAGTATAAGTGGAAAGAGTATCAGTTAAATCATCTTCCAAAAGATATTTTTCAGATGTGCCAACAAGCATGGATAGCTATTCAACAAACAATTTTGGTTAGATAAGATTAGTTCTATATTTTCTAGGTAAGACGACAACTTGCTAAAGTTGTTGAGTAGTTGTCCCTGTTAATATGTAAAGATATTTTATATTTCCTAGAGTTATTCCTAGATCTTTCTAGGATATTTGTAATAAACATTTGTATAAATACTTCAATTTGTGAAGTGTTTAGTGTGGAATAAAATTTCTAAGAACATTATAAACATTTTGCTGGTACGTTGGAGGCTCACATGTGTTGATTTCAAAGCAGCAATCTGGAAAATAGCCAATTGGACTTCATAATTCAGGATTCATACCATAATTTGAAGAGTAAAGTACTTTCTTAATGTCATTGTTTCCTTTTCTGAGTCACATACAATTTCATATATGTTGTTCAATCTTAACGATTAATTAGGAGTATTACTTCGGGACTAGTGTAAAAACTCCCTGTCTTAACTACTTAATCATTTAAATGTTTTATACTGATTTCCAGATTTAGGAATTCTTAATTGCTCCTAGTCCCATTTGACCCCTGCCTCCTTCATCTTTTTCCGAATTAAAGGATCCTTCATTGCCCTTTATCCCGAAGCAATCCATTTCATCAAAACAATCTATCCAAATCTCTGAGGGTTATCTACCTTGCCCTGAATACATTAGCATCCTTTTGGCCTTGCCTTCTAGTTCTTCTTGCTAGATTTTGACTCCATATCCCAATGGACTAGTAGATCCCTCTTTAATTTGTCTTTAAGTAATCTTATTTTCCACCAAACATTTCAATACCAAAATCAATTGTTCTATCATAACTAGCCTAAAACATTAAACAAAAAAAAAAGTTAAATCACAAAGAGAGAACCCTCTCTGAAATTTAGGAAGGCTAGATCCTAAATTTACAAAGTAGGTTTGTGGTTACCCCTAGTTTTCTTAAACTAAAAATCAAAAGCCCACAATCTTTAGAAATTACTAGGGTGATAACATGTGCCAAATTTAGGTTATCCTTTAATATTTGGAGAACTTTTTCTTGATGTTCGATGTGATCTTCCACTTCTTGAACCTTATACTTTTCTCTTAAAGATGATGTGATGGACGGCAGATGATATCCATAAAGTTTCATAAATGGGGTCATTTTTGCTGCAATGTGGAAGGATGTGTTATACCACAATTCGACCAAAGCTAAGTAATTAACCCATTGTGTTTTCTTATCAGATACAAAGCAATGAAGATATCATTCCAAAAATTTGTTCACTATATCAATTTTCCCATCGGATTGAGGATGATAGGATGAGCTATGAGCTAGTTGAGTACCCAAAGAAGAAAATAGTTTCATCCAAAAATTTCAAGTGAAAATGGGAGCTCTATTTCTTACAATAATATTTGGGTTTCCATGTAGCTTTTGAATTGTTTCCATAAATGCAGTAGCAACTTTACTCACTTTAAATGGATGAGATAATGCAAAAAAGTGTGCATAGTTGGGAAGTATATCAACTACCACCACGATGACACTCTATCCTTCGGACTTAGGTAAACCTGTGATAAAATCCATTGAAACCTCCTCCCAACGTTGATTTGGAATGGACAAAGGTTGTAGCAAACCCAGGGTCTTAATTGTCTCAACTTTATTTTGTTGGAAAACCAAACATTCTTCCAAAGATACAAGAGATATTTGTGCCATAAGGAATCAGTTTTCCAACTAAATGTATGAGATGTATTGGGATCTTGCTACAACTTTTGAATGAGTGCCCATACTTCTTCTTCATTATTCCATTCCTCCCTTGCTTCGGTTATCCAATCTGGTTGGATAATTGAGATGGCACAAAGCAATGCTTCCACATCCTCATCCTTTCTTGAGAGTGCATATGAAACAAAATTTAGCTTCCCTTTTTTGTAGATGATTTCCAAGTCATAACCCAACATCATTGTGACCCATTTTTTCTTCTCTTCTAAATATAGTTTTTTTTCCAAAAAGTATTTAATATTTTCATTATTAGTTTTCACCTTGAAGTGTCTTCCCATTAGGTAGGGTTTCCATTTATTTAGTGCATGTAGTATTGCCCACATTTCCTTCTCATAAATATTTTTCTGTAAATACTTTCCTTTGATTGGATGGCTTTCAAAAGCAATGGGTCTTTTGTCATGAATTAAAACATCATCAATTACATTTCTTGAGGCATCACATTCCACAATAAATATTGTCATGAAGTCTAGCGTAGCTAAGACCGATGTTTGGCACATTTCCTCTTTAAGATGTTCAAAGGTTTTAGTTGCTTCAGCAGTCCACGAAAATGCATATTTCTTCAATAATGTTGTTATAGGTGATGTTATTCTTCCATAATTCTTAAAAAACTTGTGATAATACCCTTTTAACCTGAGAAAGCCTCGCAAATTATTTATGGTTGTGGGGACTTTCCATTCCTTAATGGCTTTAATGGTTTTTAGGGTCTACCTTAACACCATCCTGAGATACAATATGACCCAGATATTCCACCTCTTGTACTCCAGAGAAAAATTTGGAGGTTTTTGAATATAATTGTTTATCCTCCAATAGTTTGAGCACCCTGTCAACATGTTGAACATGATCCTTCAAAGAATTCTTGTAGATTAGTATATCATCAAAAAATACTAACACAAAATTTCCAAGGAATGGTTTGAAAATGGAATTCATCAACCCTTGAAATGTAGAAGGTGCATTGGTGTTAGGGTCCTATAATTTATAGGATCACAAGGTGATTGGATATTTTATCACAATTATATGACATTGTAAATAATATTTCAATTTGCAAATTATTTCAAAAAATTAAAATATAAAATAAAAATAAAAAAATGAAAAGAGGGTATTAAAAAAAAAAGAATAAAATAAAAAAGAAAAAGAAAAACAGAGAAAGAATAATAAAAATAAAATAAAGATGAAAACCCCATAAAAGAAAAACAAAAAATAGAAGTGAAGGTGTTTCAAATTTAAATGCCACTACTTGATAGATAAGTTTGATTATGTTAAATAAAGTAAAATTTGTGTGCAGCTTGTTTAAAATGCCACAACCTTGAGTCATTTGTTTGATCATACAGTTTAATCATGGTCAGACAGGTTTAAATTTTTGTCAATTAGATTAGAGAATAAGGTTAGCCAAAATTTTTAATCTTGGCTAATGTTAGGTAGAAAATGAATTTGATTCAAATTTTTAAGCTGAAATAATGAAGCAATAAGTAGATAGGATATAATAGGTGTTTGTTTTTTCAAAGGAAATAAAACAAGGGTCTACAAGTCCAAATTCACCCTTAAGAATGAATAAAAAGGTTATTCTTAGGATTAGGTGAAAATTTGAAGTCAAAAGGATAAAATGTGGCTAATTCTACATGAAAGGATCACTAGTGCATTTTTAAACTAAGTTTAAAAGAAATTATGAGAAATATGTTGCAAGCCCTATGTTCGAATTCATTATGTTTTATCCAAAGTCCAAATGCAAAGTTTTTATCCAAAATTTTCGTCATGTAATAAATTTAGAAATACGACAAAAGGCGTTTGTCGGATAGTGGTTAATTCAGGCACTTCAATCAATGGCCTTGTTAGGGTCAGTTTTTCAGTGATCGAAGATAGCTCTTTTAAGAGTTTTTCGATTAGGTCTTTAGTAAAAAAAAAATTCTTTTTTAGTGAATCTTCAGCAATAATTTTGGTCACTGAAACAAGTCCTGTAAATATAGGCTTCTCCTTCACACTATTTCATCTCCACTCAGAGGTCTAAAATCATGTCATTTCATAACATATAGGTCAGGTCTAGGGTCTCAAATGCCATGAAAAGTATTCAGTTTTTTATTATTAAAAAGGGTTTTTAAACTACCATTTCATCCATAAAGGTCTATTTGAAGAAGCATGTCAGTTTTTATAGTCCGAAATAAACTTTGTGTCATAGAATTTCTATGATTTGTTGCTATATTTTGAATAGAAATGAAAAACTTTGATGAAAAAATATATTTTTGAAATCATATTTTATTAAAGATCTATCTTTAATATTTCAAAAATAAACCTTTGAAACCATAGGTTTTAAATCCTATACTTTGTACTTTGTCACAGTCATTCTCCACAACCAATTATTCCCCATTACCCATGCAACACATTGCATTCCCTTATTCATCAGTCATTCGTGCCATGTCACCCTCATCGCACACCTACCCGACCAATCACTAAACTTTGTTGTACGTTAAAGCCCCTCCACCTCTATGATCATCTATCACATCATACTCACATCTGACGGCCCATACTAAACTTCGACCCCCCTTCATCGTCCGAGACTTAACGTCAGGGGGGGGTGGTTTTGAAAAAAGTGGTATTGAAGACCGATGCCATTGCTGCATGTCACAAGTAGGTGGTTTCACACCCCTGCTCGCATGGAACCATTCACCACTTTTCTACCCCTCTGAAATCCTACTTACCCATTGATTTAAACCACCACCCCTCCCACTAATCATGTCATGCCAACATGGATTGTATCCTACCCAATCAAATTAATTCTTGCGTTTACCATAACCATTAGCCAATTGATTGATTGTTAATCGTTAGGCAATGTACCCATGCCCTTTTCAAACATGAAATAATCAAATTACCCATAAATTCACCATTAAACACTTGTTTCAAAATTTTATTCTAATTTTCGATATGCTTTGCATAATATTACGATTCCACATCTACTACCAGAGTTCAAGAGATCAACTTCATCAACGTTTGAAGTCTTTTATTGCAGTTGTTGATTTTATTCCAGCCTACAAAGCTTTTCCTTAGTCTCGACCTATGTTTTCTATCAGAAAATCCTTATTTCCGCCATTTCAACAGAACCAATCATGCCTCCAAAGTACAAAGGACTTGAGAAAATAGTAATTATACTACTACATCCTCCATTTGATTTTCATCACATTCCATTCGCACACAAATATCAAAAAATACTAGAAACCTTGTATGACCTTTAGCTTTTTGAGTTATATTGATGGTTAGAAGACAAATTCTTGGATAAATCAAATGACATAGGACTATGGGATTATAATATCCCACATTTCATATTTCCTCACACCCATAGTGCTCGAGAGTTTGTTAGAAGATGTCCGGCTTGGTATATGCCAAACTAGAGAGCTATTATCACTCGAACATGAGATATTTTAGTGACTATTAATGCCAAAACTATTGAACAAATGATGCAAGCCCCAACCACAGAGAATGCACCACCATTTTCCCAAGAATCCTTGATAGAAATATACCAAAAGTCATATTTTTCAAAGAGAGATCAAACTCTTGAGCTACTCATGACTGAAAATGACCCATTACGTAAGAAAACCCCTCCATTTCCATCATCCATTTTCCCTGAAAGGTCCAAAAAAATCATTACAGTAATTTACTACCTTCTTGGTTATTATTCAAACCAATGGGTAGATGAAGGAATCATAGGATTCATGTCCATATTCTCCACAGATTCCAAACCCTCCATCATTTTCAATTTTAGTCAGTTTATTCCATATTCTATCCATGATTAGTTTGTGAAATTCACAACTGAAGAGGTTTTTAGTTATGCATCAATGTTAGTTTAATTGTTCTTGTACTCTCTGTTATAGGTAAATTTTGGCATCATTCCCAATGACATGTTTAAACTAGACATCATCCCCTGAACCAATGAAATAGAGTCTATCATCCCCTATCATTTCAATCACTACATGCCCTAAGACAAGAAAAGGAACAAATCATCCATGAATTCCATTGCAAGGTTTCCAAGATTTGAGGTACATGTTATATCCTCTATGAGCTCACCAGCGCAGCCTCTCAAGCGACTAACTGCTTTGCATATGCAGTTACCTCCATTCAAGGGTGCTCTACAAAGAACTTCCAGACATTCAAGAGTGCGTTGGTCAAATGGGATCAAATTTCTCATTGTTCTTGAATATCCACATGGCCAGTGCCTTCTAGAAGATTCCATATGTGTCAAACTTCGAATCCATGTGCCCATATAACACCTCTGAGCTTGGGAACATGTCTTTCCTATTATTATAAATTCATTGATTGAAAAACTACCTTCAATTGCCCTATAAATTGGGCACAGATCCTAGTGCTAAAAAAAGGGAAGAAATTTGGTAAAGACATGTTGTTGGATTCTCAATTGAGTGTGTGATTAGAGTGATATGATGTTGGTGAGATGTTTATTGTGATGAGGCTAGAATGAATGCTAGATTTGGTGACATTAAATCGATCGCTAGTTGTAACCTTCCCCTTCTATCATTAATAAATATTGTTGCTCATTTTCCCAAATATTTATATATTTATGTTTCTACTTTTCATATCATTGATTCTTAGCTGATATATATGTTTGATGTTTCATCAATTTAACTGATTAAGATAAATAGGCATCTTTATTTTGCAATATATTTAATGTTTAGTGTTTATACTTGCAGGAACTAGTCTAGCGATCAAAGATGGACTGGAAGCTACAACAAGAGTGACAGAAGGAGAATAGGAAGCTCTTGGATCACAAGTAAGTTCCTTTATCTTTCTATGTGTATATTTACTCTTAGAGAAAGTGTTTTCAAAGTCTTTGATCTATTGTTCTAAATGCATAGCACCACATTTAGGGAATGTGTTTATTCCATAATTCATAATTCCGCATAACAAATTGGCGACTCCACTGGGGAGTTTACCTTCATTCCTGGTGTTTTTTCCTCTGCTTATCCACCCAGTAGCATCTCCTGTCAATTATTAGACTTTTAAAACAAATAATTGCATTAGAAGTGTGTTTAGTAGCTTTAATTTTGATCTATACTACACCCAATGCATTATTGGTCAAGGCACAATGCTTTGCATACCATTGTCTCCCACTTAGGGGTGCTTTTCAATGCACTGTCTCCCCTTAGAGACTGCATTTCCCCCTAAGCCAACCAAATCCCTTTGAATTTTTCATTTCCTTCACGTTCACCCTTTTTTTGTTGTGTTTTCAAATGACTGATACCTCATAAAGACCAGTGAATTTTCCTAATTCTTCCTCCTTTGAAAAGTAAGTTTATTCAATGTCTTTTTAAGTGTTTTTCTTTATCATTGGCAAATCAAATTCAAAGTATTTTCATTTCTACATTAGATCCATTTTTTTCCTAATGAAAATTGTCGTTAAATTCTTCGTTTCCTATAGGAAAAATTGTAGTTCCATTCTTCATTATTCCTAAAAGAGAAATTGTTGTTAAATTCATCGTTTCTCAAAGAAGAAAGCATTTGTTTTTTATTTATTTGATGCATATAGTTTCCATTTTGCATTCACATTAAGGGGCTGAAAATAAAAACCTGCATTTGCATGTAGTGAATTCTGTGCTTTTCATATGAACAAATTAGGAAAGTGGCATATTAGTTGGTGCTCTTTGTTGTTTTCTCTCAAAACTGATTGCTCTTTCCTTTTAGTAGCTAGGATTTTCATTGAAAAAAACTAAAATTGAAAAGTTTGCTAACAAATTTAGTTTTCATTTTAGGAATTTCCATTAGATAATAGCGATGAACCTTGAAAGGAAAATTGATAAACAAGATCAACTTAAAATTTACATCAATTTACATAAAAAAGCATTAGAACCATAACGATAACATTTAGAAGGTCTAGGTTAGAGATGTGTTCTGGCGTCGTAAAACATAATAGTTGTCGTTAATTATCTACAATACATTCTAAGTGTGATACCTCACTCCATGTACATAAGTATATCATAGCTCATCCATGTACCTTCGGGTATATCGGGTGGTGTTATAGTATGAAAAGTAAAAAGGGGTGCTCTCACTGTGCGGTTTCGAATTAGACAACGCTAAAACGAAATTTGACCTCCACGTACCTTCGTGTATATTTGGGAGGACAAATTTAGGTTGCTATCCATCCATAGTGAACTGAGTCGGCCACCTTGTAAATTGTGATACACCGAACACAACATTCGGGGAGATTGCCTGCCCATACTTCTTGGTTCACTGGCAGGTATTCTGCAGTTCACAGTTTCTTGGTAAGCCTTTTTCCTAGCATTACCCTTTTATTTTATTTATTTATTTTTTATCATAAAACAAATCAGTCATCGTGGTAGAATAAAATCCCTTTCCCCTTCATCCAGATAGACTTGCAATGAAACCACCTTTACCACCAGTAGTCACTTCTGGGCGGCAAAGGCGACATCGCTCTACCAAAACGAGTACCATCAGTACCTATGGTGAATCATCATCTTCACATATAGTAGAGTCGGCACAAGTTGTTTCTACAAAGCCTGGCTCATCTACTATTGATGAGACGAAGTCCTCACAGTTACCTATGGTCACGATCTATCCAATCAGTGAGACCATACCTCCCGAACCCGACATTGTTCAACTAGAAGTTGATCTAGATGATGTATCTTTTTTCCAAAACATCTGCAACTTGAAGTCGAACGACCAGAAGTTGTTCCTGTATCAATCATCCCATACAATATTGTAGCCATTGAGTCTCCCATATTGCGTAGTCAACCTCATGAAATATAATTTGGCGCTGATGGTGAAATCCTTCCACCTATTTTAATTTCGATTGAAGAAATACCACAAGATGAAACACCTTTATCTCCAACCCATTTTGGGGAGGATCTTTACCTATACGAGTATTTTCCTCAATCACCTCCCTCTGCTTTTTTTTATCCTGCGCCTATTCAAATTCCCATTGATTCAAAAGGGTATACATTTGGTCAAGTAACCATGCCTTAACCTACATCTTCAGCTGGAATTTCTCTTCCGATTGCGTCAACACCTGCTCTCACTACCCCGTCGATGTTCACAACTTCACTAGAGTATATTTACATGGTGGTCCTATGGTCCCATCAAGTTATAATTCTTTATCTGGAATTTTATCTGTTGCATCTTCAAATTCATGAACTTCACCAATCTCATCGTTTGGTATTCTAACTGGTAAACCTATAGTGAGTATTGAACGACTTGATCCTTTATATCCATCATCAGGGCAATATCAGGCTGGTCCATCTGGGTCTATTCCATCTAGTACAATCTCAACTGGACTCCCTGCATTTGGAGAGCAATATTTTCCATCTTATTATACTCCTCATGCTGGGGGGAAACCTATGGTCACCCACTTTGATAGTACTTTGTCGTTATTTGGTCATTCTAATGTCGAAATGAATTTTTTTCAATGCCAACCCTAGCTACCTATCCAATCACAAATGGATGTACACTCGTATCAACCGGTTTAACTTGTTACACCCACATCAATTCCACTTGTTAATACATATTTACCCCTGTTACAAACTCAAACTATTGTACAAAAAATGTTTTATGTGGGTCCTTCAAATCAATACCCTCAAGTATTGGGCCCTCAGACTCCAACTCCTTCGGCTAGTTTGCAACAACCACCTATACCCAGAATCATTTATTCACAAGCTGAACTACCATATTATGGGATGTCACAACCACAACCAGGTTATACTTGTACTCAACCAAATATAAATTATTCTAATTTGGGTTATAAAATTGGTGGACAAACCCCTTGGCAACCACATGCACAAATTCCACAATCTTCATTTCAACAAGTATTGTACACAGGTTTTGGTCAAGAGAATCCTCAAGCATTTTCCTATCAAAACAACCCCTATCTGGGTTACCAACAAAAAATTCCTTATGTTGGTGCTCAAAGGCATTTTTCCCAAGCAATTCCATCATACCCTAGTTATGCTCAACCTAACCTCAATCAATAGTTTCCCTTTGTCACATTATTAGAGTTATCAGATTTAAACCGGCTCACCAATGATCCAATCAACTATGCTCCTTGGTGGCCGTTTATACCTCGTAAATTACCCTCGGATATTCCTAAGTTCAATGGAAACCCTAGGGAAGACCCGTCGACTCATGTTATGACTTATCATTTGTGGTGTTCATCAAACTCCCTCAATGATGACTTTGTTTGACTACGTCTTTTCCAGCGTACACTCAATGGTCTGGCCAAAAAATGATATATTAAGGTACCTAGAGCTTCTTTTGATAATTTCACTGCAAGCCACGACCTTTTTTACTCACTTACAGTTACCCATATGATAGGAAACTGGAACGGAACTCTTGAATAATTTTAAAAATACTAATGCTACTCACATTTCTGATCATATTCATGAGTGGCATCATCGTCGTAGAATGGTTAAGAAATTTGTTCCTTATCACTCCTTTCTGAGTGGTTCATTAAGTCCCTAATGCCATCTATAACTAAGGATGTTTCTAAGGGTGGTGTCGTAACTAAAGAGAAGGTTATTTCTCATGCACAATATTTAGACTTGATTGATACTCAGTCTGGCACACTCTATGAGAAAATTCCTAACGTGTTGCGATCTAATTTTACTATTCCTCCTCCATCCAAGAACTCTCATACCGGAGACGGTATAATCGGTACTACAAGCACACATCATACTACGCCTTCTTCCAAAATCAATGACATGTCATTTGATAAAGGAAAAAGTGACAAGCAACCCGGAAGTAAGAAAAAAGGGAAATCAAAGAAAAAACAAACTTCTACGACACAGGAAAGATCATCTGATCAATCGTTTGGAAATCGGAAACCTCGTTATCCATTTATAATCTGTAATGAGGAACACTTTGTTTGATATTTTCCTCATCGCGCTGAATTTTCAAAAATGGTTAAGACTTCACATGCGTCAGTTGTGTTGACAGATCTGTTTCTGAATCCGGACACAAATTTGGTTGCTTCAGATCTAGCTTCTAGTTTGCAAGTGCTTATGTTATCTGTCACAAAGCCATTGAAAGATGTTTTGGTGTCAACGCGTAATAAAGATTACGGTAGTCAGGCATTTGATCAACCTGCTACCAAAACCATGAATCCAACTACGGAATTGATACTTCCACTTGTTGTTCCTGAATTGACAATCAAGCCACGAAGGGATTCATTCATAAATCGACATTTAATCCTCGAGCCAGAGATGCTCAAAATTATAAAATAGTTAAATATTTGGCTCAATCCCCTTCAACTATGTCAGCACCTGAGGTGCTAAAAAAATTTCCCTCCCAGAAGCAGGCTTTTTTGTCGATAATTGGTGGAATTAATCTGCTAATTCTAATCTCGTAGTCTTTAATCATACGGGCTATGTGCCGTAATTACCAGCAGAATTGGCATTCTCCATCCAAGTAAATTCTCTCAATCACCTTGTTTAATGTACTATTATTGATGAGGGAGAATCTGCGTGCATTATGTCTCTAAACTATTGGAAGTCAGTTGGCTCACTGCGCTTATCTCAATCATCAACGATGTTGAAGGCCTGAGACGAACACACATATAAGCCTTGCGATATTATCAATAACATTCTTGTTGAACTAGGGGGGGAAAAGTGAATGTTGAAGTTGAGGATGCTAACAAACCCCTTGACTACAATATTTTACTTGGAAAGCCATGGGTATATTCTATGACTGCAATTGTTTTTACATATTTAGAATGATCGCCTTTCCACATAAAGGTGTTATCACAGTCATCAATCAATTATCCTTCTTTGCCTCCAGTTCCTAGGTAACTGGAAGTGTTTCATTAGTTCACGTACCTCAAGTTTCACTTCAGAACATTGGTGTAGGAATCTTAAAGGATTCCACTCTCATGGGAACCTTTGCATTACCGCCACCTGCGACGTCAGCAGAAATTGCAAGTATAAGGACCTACTACATGATCTCTTCTACTCCATCTGGTTTAAGGAAGAGTACGGGTGATTCTGAATTTATTACATTGGATGAGTATTTGTTGCCCAACCCTATTGAGCTAGCATAGCAATCAATCTATCTGGCTTGGGCAGAGTATTCAAAATTATGGTCGCTGGTCGTTTGGTTGAACACTCATTAGATTTTGGTACTCCATCTGATCCTTTTTCCTCAACTTTCTTGACAGATGAGAATATTTTGGAAACCATGATGTCTGATGGAGAACCATGGGAAGATTATCATCATCATTCCCATCTTCCTGATTATGAAAAAAATAATCTTAGTGAACTATATCATCCATTGATCAAAAATTTCTTTTCGAATTCTTTTCCTATTAATGCAATCGATTCTAAGAGAAATTTTTCAAATACTGAAGAAACCATTTCTATCGATATTTTGACCAAACCTAGTGTTGTAGAAAACATTCATGTCAGTGTGTCTTTTTCTCCATCAGAACTCGAAATGTATCGCTCTCTCTTTCATCAATTCCGTGATGTATTTTCTTCATATTACGAGGAAATTCCAGGCTTATATACTAGTATTTTTGAAAACACTATTAATATGTACCCTGATGTGAAGCTACTACATCAACAACTTCTTCCTATTCATCCGAAGAAGGTCGTTGCCATTAAATCAGAAGTTGAAAAATTTTTGTGCGCCAGTTTCATTTACCCTATTCTGCTAACTGAGTGGGTTTCCAACATCGTTCCTGTCATGAAAAAACAAGGAACCATTAGAGTGTGTGTCTATTATCAGGATGCTAATCTTTCTTTTCCAAAAAACAACTACCCTACTCCCTTTATCGACCAGATTATTGATGATTGTGTTGGATGCAAAATCTTTTCATTCATGGATGGATTTTTCGACTACAATCAAATCAATATCTGCCCAAAGGATCAATATAAGATAACATTCATCTGTCCCTGGAGCACATTTTCTTACCGGAAACTCTCATTTGGATTAAAGAACATTGGGGAAACTTTTTAGAGAGCCATGGATTATGATTTCAATGACATCAAGCACATTTTTCAACCCTATCTAGACGATTCACCTGCGCATTCATGAAATCAGACTGATCACTCGATGCATTTGAGAGCTATCTTTTTATACTATAGACACTACAAAATACACCTCAATCCACATAAATGTGTGTTTTATGTTGGTTCTGGTCATTTGCTAGGATTCGTCGTCTCAAAAGAAGGAATTCGAATAGATCCATTGAAGGTCGAGGCCATTCTTGATTTTCTTGCACCATAACATTTACTTCAATTACAAAAACTTTAGGAAAAGGCTAACTTCCTAAGGAGGTTCATACCCAACTACACCAAAATTTCTAAAGGATTTACTCAGCTCTTAAAAAAGGGGATTCCCTTCCAATGGGACTAAGCTGTGCAAGCTTCTTTTGATGATGTTAAGGATACTCTTGTCTGGGCGTCATTAATGTATCCCCCCAATTATTAGAGTGATTATTTCTTATATATTGTCGCGACTGATATGACCATTTCTATGGTATTGGTCCAAGTAGAAAATGGGATAGAACATCCAATCTATTATTTGATTTGTAATCTCAATGATATGGAAGTGAAGTATTCGTATGTAGAATAACTTTCTTTGGAAATTTTTCATGCTGTCCAAATATTTCACCACTATATCATGTTCTAGAAGACCATTGTCATTTTGGATTGTAACCCCATGACTTATATTTTATCACGTCAATTATTGGGGGGGAAATATTCAAATTGGATTGTCATTTTGCAGGAATTTGATTTGGAATTCATCAAATCCAAGTCAAATAAGTCTTTAGTTTTGGTAGAGCTTCTCTGTGACCTTCCCTGTGATAGTACTACTACTACGTTAGAACCATATATTCCTGACGAGTCCATGTTTCTAATCAGATCATAAGTTCCTTGGTATGGGGATTTTAACATTTATCTCCAAGACCCATAAATTTCGGCCTCATGCCTCTCTCTCTGACCAACGACATATTCGATACTAAGCCAAATATTATTTGATCGTCAGCGATACACTTTATCATCATGGTGTAGATACAATTTTAAGAAGGTGCCTCACTCATGAGGAGGCCAAAAATGTTTTAAATGATTGTCATGTTAAGGCTTGTGGTGGACACTTGTCTGGATACGATACCATGCAGAAGATACTTTGTGCTAGTTACTTTTGGCCTACCATATTTCACGACTACATCCTCCCAGTCAAAATTTGTCATGCTTGCGAGATATTTGATCGTCAAATCCGCAAACTGCATATGCCAATGCATATTGTTGTCTCTGTGGGACAATTTTCAAAATGGGGCATTGACTTCATGACCTATAACCCTCGCTCATCCAGGGGGCATGGTTTTATTATTGTCGCAGTAGAGTACTTTACCAAGTGGGTCGAAGTGATGCCTACATTCAACAATACAGGACAAACAGCTGCATTGTTTTTCTTTAATCATATCATTGCACGGTTTGGGGTCCCACAAGCTATGGTCATAGATCATGGGAAGTATTTTGGCAACCATATGATGACTAAATTTATTGCTAAGTTAGGACTATCACATGATAATTCTACTCCTTATTATCCAGAATCAAATGGACAATTTCAGGCTATTAACAAGATTCTTAAAAGAATACTTCAATGAATGATAGGAGTTCATAAATGAAACTAGCATTTAATCTTGTACTTAACCTTGTGGGCATACCAAACCTTGGTGAGAAATGCAACCAAATCTACCCCCTTTTCATTGGTGTATGGTCTGGAAGCTATCGTGCCAGTCCAATGTGAAATACCGTCATTAAAACTCGCAATCGACTTGTTACCAGACACCTCAGAAGAAGAACCACGTATTTTTAACCTCAACCATCTTAATGAAACACTTCGTGAAGCCCAATTGGCCAACGAAGTGCATAAGAGACGTATAAAGGCACAATATGACAACAATGTCCAGCCTCGCATTTTCTCAGAGGGCGACTTGGTCCTTATTTATGATCAAAAAGCTGATGTAATAGGTACAGGTAAATTTGAATCATTATGGCATGATCCCTATATTGTCAAAATATTTCTTACTAAGGGTGCCTAAGAATTGGTGGATTACGATGGAATTCCATTGGTGCAGCCTTAAAATGGGTTGTATCTGAAATGTTACTATAATTAATCATGAGCGTAGTAATTTTTTGTATTATATTGTATATATATGTTGTTGATTTTCATTCACTGTCTTAGTTTGTTTTTTAGGGTTTCCTTTATGTTAGTAATTCGTTTTACATTTCATCGTAGATGTCTAAATCTCTGGAACCATTTGCTGGATATGATGATGTTGCTAGTCATAGTACACGAAATCTATCCTCTATAGTGTGGACCATTTTTACTCCAAACAACGAGTTAGTGAGTTTTCAAGGAATTTTTATTGGTAGATCGACAAACAATATCGTTGAGTATATTGCATTGATTGAACTTCTCTCTGATCCCATTTCATTTGGTATTAACTGTGTCATTATAAGGTTATACTCATAACTTGTGGTATTACAACTTACTAGTGTTTAAGCTCTTAGAAATCCAACACTGCATTGCTTGTTTCTAAGAGTTCTACTTTTGGAAAGACATTTTGATTATATTCAATATCAACACATTTCCAGAAACATGAACACATTGACTGATTCTTTGGCGAATGATGTTATAAGTAGACATTTTCAACACATGTAAATATATATTCACATAATTGAATAGGATTGCGCAATAAACAGAGGAAAAAACTAAAATCAAATAGGTAGATAGTTATAGACTTTTACAAAAAATTGTACCCAAGACACATTGGTCATCTGACCTCAAAATTTATTCAACATGTCAAAAGTAAACTAGTGATGCTCATGGTAACATGCTATCAATCTAGCTATCCTACACACTAACCGCATCCAGCGGTTAGGAACACCAATACTGTGGCACTGTAGTCGCATGGGTAAATATTTGATCCGGCAATCCGGAATCCTGAAGGTCAACCCCTCTATGTGCTACCAAAGCTCAGACATAGTCTCAACCATATCTAAATCTTGAAGGAATACTCTCCCAACAACCCTCTCTGCTAGCTCATCTGCTCCATGCTCTGTTTCCTCCACTGGTTGAACTCGACCAACATCTGCATTACATTAAAACTTTAGTTTAGTCTTGGGAAAACATAAAAATAAAAAAACATGTATAAACCTTAGAAAAAATAAAAAACATGGTAAAAACATTCTTACCGATTGCACCCCACTGAGCACCTTCTGGTAAAGCTAAATCTTGATCTCTTCAAAAATCAATGCATGCGTATGCATACTCATCGATGGTGATAACCTGTCAGCTAAACCAGGTGAAGAATGTAGTCGAGAACACAATGGATGATTTCCCTACATGCCTATCCATCAGTTCTACCCATATCTGCATCCTCCGATCTCTAGGGTTAGACACACCCAGTGTCACATGCTTAGGCTACATCAGTGGAATCTTATTTAAAGAAAAAGAAATGAGGATCGAACCATAACTGAATTTTTTCTTCCTTCCTCCCTTTTCCATGTTCAATTGTTCTTTTATTTGAAAAAGTGCAGCTTCAGACGAGTTGAAAACTGTTGGCTCCATACACTCTAGCGCATAGTGCATATAATATCTATTCGCTACATGTAGTGTAACGATGTCAGAAATCTTTGCGATCATGAATAGAATGATTCTAAAAGGAAAATAATGAATGTCATAGATGTTTATTTTCCCATCCTTGCTTGGCTCTACCCCTGGATAGCAATACTGAAAAACATAGTCTCTCACCATCTCTCCTCTGAGAGCAGACCCTGAGAGAGAAATGGGTAAGCCTCTCCTCGACAAGATTGTAAGAAAATATACATCCTCCATTGTAATGGGAAGCACTTTGTTCCTAATGTGAAATGCCTCAATTGCCAGATTCCATGCATGAACTAGGAACTCCAAAATTTCTATTTGTTGCCTCGTACATAACAAGCGGAAGTACTTTAATAACCCACAATCTCTTAGGGCTCTTACAGTACTTGGATCATTAAGGGAAATCATATTTTGTTCTTCATGCTCTATTTCTCTCCAAGTAATCATCATTCTAGTCTGATGAATCCCTGAAACATAACCATAAGACTCATTAGACTCCTTTTCATGAAAAAAAATTAGGCAAAATTTGGGTACAATGCAAGAATCAAGAATGTGAGTTGTGCCCAACGCAGTCTTGATCAATATAAAGTGCATTGCATATGCATGTAGGCTTCTTTTTTGGTGCTCCAAAATGTAGTTTTCGACACTCAAGGGTGCGTTGCCCTCTTTAGAAAAAGAATTTACACTAAGGGTCCCAAATACCTAAAAAATTGCAGTGAAATGAAATGAATTGACTACTAAAAGAAAGAGAGGGTTTATGGCACCAACCTAGATAAAACGCCGATGAAAACTGTCCACAGAATTGATCGCAATAAATGGCTGAAGTTTGGGTGAAAAAACAGGTTCAAAGCTCCCAAATAAAAATGGTAACTTTGAAATTGTAAAAATAAATAGTAAAACTATTCTAATTAATCATTTGATTATTTTCAAATCATATTTATTTCTGTGACTATGGTTTTATTCTATTTTTATCATGAAAAAAGTATTTTTAATCCATTTGATGTTGGTCTGAATAGGTTTGCAACTGATGAGCAGATTAGTTGTGCACATTTATTTCAAGAATGATTTGACCACAAAGCATAATTTTGTCCTTATTTTTTGAGCTTAGATAAAAATGAAAAAGGACTTGAAGTGCACGTTTATCTCTTTTTTGAGCTTCAATAACAAAGAAAAACGAACCCCTGCAATCTTATTTTAACTCTTTTTAGACTCCGATAATGGGAAAATATTTCCAAGCAATTGTCTTTTCAAGCTCGTAAAAGTAAATGAATTGATATATACTCAGTATAAGTTTAACCCTTTTCCGAACTGAGATAAATTATTTATGAAAAAGGAATGCCTTAGTTGAACATGGCTAGGAGGTTCTCTGAGATATTATTTTAAAATTTTTCAGATATGAGCGAGAAATTTACGAAAAAGTACTTATGGAGTTTTATTCTGTCCTCTTTTTGAAACTCTCTAAATATGAAAAAGGATCGAGTTGTCACTATCATTAGGCTCGTTAAAAAATAAAATAGCGACGGGCTTGTCAATCATGGCAAGAATCGAGTTTCATTCATCGTTAGACTCGTTAAATTATTAAATAGCGATACATTATTCACCTGAAGGGTTGAATTATAGATCAAGCATATGTTATCTTCCTCAAGCTTGTTAAAAAATAAAGAGGTACTAGTCAACAAATGACCAGGGAAAATTTGGGAAAGTGAACAGAACTTTTACGATAGTAGGTCGCTCTTGAGCATGACAATTCATTCCATCACTATTTGGGTTGGGTAATATTCTTGACAATTCATTTATACCTATGGTTCATCATACCTCCACTTAGGTTTTTGGTCAATGTTGCCAACTCATCTCAGCGTCACCGATATGTTCAAGAGAAGTCATCTAATGAATACTCATAAACCTTCATTCTCATGACAGTCATCCCTAAACATAGATATATCAAGTCACATTTTTTCTTCGAAATAAAACTCCCATTTCACAATAAAGTGACTTCATGTTGACATCAAATCATCATCCAGGAAGTTCACTTAGAAACATCATCTTCCAGTACCATGAGGTTTGTTACACAATGGACAAGATCCTCACTTTCAGACCTTTAACCAAAAGATTTTGTTTGGAGCTCGACATCAAATCATCTATTCATGCCTTATGAAATGTACTGCAATACCTTAAGGGCCATTCAAATCAATGGTGGTTCTCTCACGTTTGTTAACAACTCACATCATTGGCTGGTAATAAAATGATGCCTTACCATGTTCGACTACAAATCATATATTCGCATGGCTAGACTTTTACCTGAACGATCGAGTGAACGAGATAAGAAGACCCCAGATCTAGTTTCAGCCATCTAGGCTATGATTTCAGGATTTTTGTACACATCATTTGTTCGGTGACCTTACATACAGATCGTCATCCGAACATGGGCCTATATCTGTAGGCATGTTTGTATTGGGAAACATTCTAATGTAGATGACTTTCTGAACTATGTACATGTTATTAGATACTTTATGTATTGAGCATGGGAATTCCTTCCCTCAAAAATTCATGATCAAGAGGATATATCATGATGTAATGTATTGTAAAATTGATGCAGGTCACCACTTCACTTCAGTTCCAACCCATCACAATGTAAAGCATCTCATTCAAAAAATATTTTTATTATTCTGACTTCATGCTTTAGGGGGTTGTTGTTGTAGGTCAATTTGGGAATCATTCCCAATGACCTAGTTAAAATATAAATCATCCCCATAACCAATTAAATAGGGTCTATCATCCCCTATTATTTCAATTGCTACATGCTCTAAGAAAACAACAAGAACAAATCATCCATGACTTCCATTGCAAGGTTTCCAAAATTTGAAGTACATGTTATATCACCTATGAGCTCACCAACGCAACCTCTCAAGGGACTAACTTCTTTGCATATGCAGTACCTCAATTCAAGGGTGCTCTACAAAGGACTTCCCGACATTCAAGAGTGCATTAGTCAAATGGGAGTGAAATTCTCATTATTCCAGAATCTCCACATGGCCAGTACCTTCTAGAAGAGTCCATATGTGTCAGAATTCAAATCCATGTGTCCATCTAACACATCTGAGCTTGGGAAAATCTCTTGCCTATTATTATAAAGTCGTTGATTGAGAAAATACCTTCAATTGCCCTATAAATTGAGCAGAGATCCTAGTGCTAGAAAAAGGGAAGAAATTTGGTAAAGAAATTTTGTTGGATTCTCAATTGAGTGTGTGATTACAGTGATATGCTACTTGTGAGATGTTTATTGTGATGATGTTGGGATGAATGCTAGAGTTGGTGACATCAAATCGATCTCTAGTTGTAACCTCCCCCTTCTATCCATTAATAAAGATTCATTCTCATTTCTCCACATATTTATCTTTTTATGTTTCTACTTTTCATATCATGGATTCTTAGCTGATATATATGTTTCATGTTACATTAATTTAACTGATTAAGATAAATAGCCACCTGTATTTTTCAATCTCTTTGTTGTTTATTGTTTATACTTGCAGGAACTAGTTTGGTGATCAAAGTTGGATTGGAAGCTATAGCAAGAGTGACAAAAGGAGAATAGGAAGCACTTGGATCACAAGTAAGTTCCTTTATCTTTATATGTGTTTATTTACTCTTTGAGAAAGTGTCTGCAAAGTATTTGATCTATTGTTCTAAATGCATAGCACCACATTTAGGGAATGTGTTTTATCTATAATTCATAATTCTGCATAACAATATCAAGGAGATAAATTTAATTTTTCCTTACAGAAACTAGATGAAGAAGGAAATCAACAATCAATCATTTTATGGACTTCATTAGTCATGAAGGAACATAAATTGTATTCATATAAGAAGTTTGTGGAATTGTTTCTTCAGCTAGCACTCAATTTGTTGAATAACACTCCAGAGCCAAGGATTAGTGAAGAGATTAGAAAGGTATTGTATTTGTCAGATCAAGCTAGAATAGGGGATTGGTATCTTTACCAAAATTACACAAAACTCAGATTTTATGGCTGTGAACTTCCCCCTTATAAGTTTTCAAAATTCCTCCCCATGAGGATTTTTGCATTGGAGTATATTAGACAAATGATTAATGCAGATGAAGTGCATTTTGTCTCTTCTAAAAATAAATCTCAATTTAAAATAAAAAAATATAGGTCCCTTTACCTTTAATAGTAGCACAACAGGGGGGGAAGCAGATAAGTTGTTGAAAGAAATGTAGGTTAGCCCAAGTTTTACATGGTCTTATGATCCAGTCGGTGTCATTTAAAAACTGAAGGTAGAGAATAAATCTACACCATATTTTCATACACCTAGACCAGATATTGAAAGCACTATCTACATCAACATTGTAGAATCCTATTGCATGGGAAAGAGCAGGTAAAAGAGTTAGATAATATCAGTCATCTCCAATGATTGATTCATCTAGAAAAGAGTTCAAAATTCATTACAGGAAAAAGACAAAGCTTAATCCTAACATCAACCCCAGCAAGGAGTCAGAGAAAGAAGTAATCATAATTACTAAAGAGACACCTCCTTCCACACAGGCAGGTGATAAAGGAACTTCTACTACTCCTATTACTTCCACAATTTCTAAATATCAACAAACAATAGCTCTTAAAGATAATAAAAAATCCAATCACACTAATACAAATTCTATAGGGGAAAAGGAGAAGACTGGCTTTGACACTTTCAAAGAGATAAAACTGAAGAATGAAATTTTAAATACAAGTACATACAACCAGCGTTTGAAACAAAATCCCAACGCACAAAGTAGGCTGCTTTCAGTCTTTGATTCTGAAAAGGGAAAAAATGCATATTGCATTTCTTCAAGCACAAATTCCACAGCCAAAGGTAGAAGCAGGTTGTAAAAGAGCTACATTTGAGTGTGACACAAAATAAATTCATCCAATAGATCAAATGGAGATACATAAATAAACCAGTGAGATGATTTCATCAACACTCACTAATATTTCTTTAAGTTTATCAAAACTACAGATTTCATTTGCAAATGTACAGTCACATTTGAAAATGGAGAAGGTGTCTTCATTTGAAAAGGACAAACGAATAAAAACCTTAGGAGATCTGGTGGTAAACATTAGAATGATCCATCTAATGTAAATTTCATTGAAGAAATCATCAAGAAGAAAAATGTTGATATAACAGCATTGAGAAAACAACTGAAAATTCCAGCTACAAAAGATCCTTTGGAGAATGATATTGAAGAGATCGAAACTCAGAAGACATAAATGATGAAATTGATAATGGAGAAGAATGCTCAGTTAAAGAAGATGGAATCAAAATTAGAAAATATGATAAAGGAAAAAGAAGCAACAGTAAAAACATCAAAGGTTCCTTTAGAAGCAGTGCCACTAGCAGCCATTCCTATAGCTCAAAATTCTACAACAAGCATTACAGATGGAGCTGAGCAGCTTACCAAATCAGTTCAGAACATGTCCATTCAAGAAGAGGAGATCAAAAATTTACAGGATCAGGTAAAATTATTGCAATTACAGAAATCTAATGCTGATAGTTCACATGCAACTGAAGCATAGAGGGCCAAAAAGTTGATTGAAAGACTGCAAAAAGAGAAAAAAGAATCTGCCATTGGTAACACTTTGGGCCAGGTAAAAGAGATAATATGGAAATACATCACAGAGCCTATCACTGAAATTTGGCCAAGTATACAGATCATATTTGAGAAAAAGGAGCTGATACAGAAGGAAAATGAGGCCATTATAACAATCAAAGCAAAACTGGGAGACAAGCCTACTAGAACAAACAATATTATTATATTTATGAATTCATAGAACAAGTATGAGATGGGTGAATTGGGCATTGATGATAGAACATAAACCATCCTAGAAGTGAAGAAAGTGCTAACAAAGAATAATTTGATTCTTTGACTTCAAGAAAAATGTCACAGTCTGGAGGTTACAGTTTAGAGATTTTTCAGCAAGATAGAGTCTCTGACAAAAAAATGATTTCCTTCTCTTTTTGTAATTAGTGATAAATGTATGACCAAAGATGACTATGGAAAAATACTTCATGAAATTTCTAGGGATACTGCCAAGTTTTCAAATATTAAAGGCACATTAACAGGAAAGGCACTGTTGAGAGCATTAAGAAATGAAATTTACATTCAGCATGAGATCAAACATGTCTTTGTGGTGAATCCAAATTTTGCAAAATACACTAAAGAAAACTAAATTTATTGTAGGGCAATAAAATTAGTTATCCCTGATGAAGAACGCTAGGAAAAGTGGTGTGAGTTTCAGGAGTAATTAGTAAAAGAAGAAAAGTCAATTTTTTTGATATCAACAGTCAACGGATAGCCAGTGCAGCCCACAAACATCTCTTCAGCAAAATTTTTCAGTTAGGGCAGTGCTAACACAATAGATTAAATTAATTTCCGTGATGCAGTTAGAATTTAGTTATTAAATAAAGCGTTATCGGTTATGATAGCATTAAATGTAACTGTTGTAATTTTATTTTTCTATAAAGAATCCGTTGTGCGAAGTATTATTTTTGGATAATCGAGTTTTGAAACTTTGTGTATTACTGTGGACCTACTATTAATGAAAATCAAAGGAGTTGCAGCAATTTTGTGATATTCATGTGGTATTTCTTTTAAGTAGTGTGCTTTCTATGTTATTTCATTTCCATTCGATTTTTTGTGTAAAATCCTATCAGTTTATAAGCAGAGATCAGTCATATGATTTTTTTATTAAGATTTTTACAATGTGTCTTTTCTTCTAATGAATGAATTCAGTAAAATGCTCACTCAAGCCCCTCTCTTTTATCCCACTATACACCAATGAAAAATTGTATGTGCTAAAATAGTTCACCTATATTTCCTTGCTCAGTTTTCTACAATTCAGTCTTTGAAATTAGTTTTAGCTTCACTGATTATAATTTTTATCCAATAAACCAATATTTAAACAAATTCCAAAACAAATTAATTTATAACTAGCCTAAAATCTGGTACTCAGCCCTAAAGTTGAATTTTTAAAAAGTGACGCAGAGACAGCCCTCCGTGGTTAGGTAGGGCTAGTTGCCTAGGTAAAATTTTGTCTGTGGTTACCCTTCTTCACTCCTAATTTTAGCCTAGGAAGTTGGGGAGAGTGATAAGAGGATTAACACTTTTATTTGAAGTATGACACCTATGAGCTCTTCTAGAAGGCACTGGACATGTGGATATTCCTAGAACAATGATGATTTCGATCCCAAGGGGCCAATGCACCCTTAAGTGTCAGGAAGTGATTTTCAGAGCACCCTTGCATGGAGATAAGTGTTTTGCAATGCACTTAGGCCTATTCAAATGAGCGTTGATGAGTCAATGGGTCATATAACCTATACTTCAAACATTGGAAATCTCAGAATTAAAGCCATCAATCAAATGACTTCTCTTAGGGCATATAAAAATGCAATTAGGGGATGATATACCATGTTCGTATTGAATTAGGCGATGATAGACCCTACTCATACTGGTCTAGGGGGATGATGCCCAAATTGATCTGTAACAATTTAGATCCTTCATGGTATTGTTTGGTTATTACCAAAGATTAATTCACAATTTATCAAAGATTGGACACAAAATCATGACCTTAAAAATAAAAGGAACTAAATTCCACTAGACAACAAAATGTTAAAAAATATTTGAGTATTTAAATCATTTTCTCACACGTGCACCAATATTGAGAATAAAATACTTGAAGATAAACATTGTTGTATTCACTGATACCTGTAAAGAAGGGTTTGGTGGAGTCCTGATGCAAGAAGGAAAATTGGACTATTATGAATCGATAAATCTAAATGAGCACAAGATACATTATGTTACTAATGACTTGGATCTAGAATCGATAGTGCATGCCTTGAAAAAGTGGAGGCACTATTTTCTAGGAAGGAAATTCATTTTAATGATAGATTATGGAGGGCTGAGGTATTTATTTGACCAACCACAATTTAATGCAAGACAAGTAAGGTGGATATCCTTGATGAGAGAATTTTATTTCAAAATGAAATAGATTAAGGGAAATAAAATAAAGTCATTAATGCACTTAGTAGAGTTGCAAGTAGTTCATGTAGTAGCCATGAGTACCCATGAGATTGAAATTAAAAAGGATATTAAAAAGGAAATGCATTAGGATGAACATTACCAACAAATAAAAGAATGCTTACAACAATGGACAAAGGTAAAAATGAGTAAGAATTACTCTCTTACAGAGGATGGTCCGTTTAATTTAAAAGGTACATTGTATATACCTTGAATGGATGACTTGAAGAAGCTCATCTATTATGAGTTTTACAATAGACCTTATTCAGGTCAACACAATTATCAAAAAATGATAACCTTCATGAAAAATATGTACTACTACCTAGGCATGAAAAATGATATTTTTGAGTAAATTTTCAAATTCTTGGAGTGGAAGTAAGTGAAAATAGAATGTATAAATCCAACAAGATTATTGCAACCAATCCCCATTCCTAAGTGGATGTGGGAAGTCATTTCTATGGACTTCATGGAAGGGCTAACAATTAGGACACCTAGACAACATGATTCTATAATAGTAGTGGTGCACAATATGGGTAATGAAGATCAATTAATAGCTATAAAATCCACTAAATAAGTGAGTGAAAATTCTCAAAAGTCCATAAAGGAAGTGTTTAGAATTCATAGAGTACCTAAGAAGCTTATTTCAAATTAAGATGCCAAGTTCACCTCAAAGTTTTATAAGGCATTATTTGCTGTCCTTGAAACAAAGTTGGAATTTAGAAAAATGTATCATCCTCAAATAAAAGAGTAAATAGGGTGCTACAAAAAAGGCTAAGACTGTATGTCATGCATCCACAAAAATGGTAGGAAGAGTTTCTAACTTTCGTACAGTTTTCTTATGTTAGGGCCCTATATTACTAGTGTAGTCCATTATTGTTGTTAGTGTAGCCCCCCCCTCCTTTTTTTTGTACCCATGTAGTCCCCATATTATTATTATTGTGCCCCATAATAGCTCACTATTGTTATTTTTGTGCCCTTACATTATTATTTTTAGGTCGACTAGGATTATATTGTGACCCCATGGACTCCTATATATATATATAGGAGGTTTTTTCATCTATGAAATATAAGAATTCTTCATTTATCTAATATAAAGAAGGTTTCCCCCTCAAAGTGGCTGATTTTTAAGTCGTTGATCTCTTTTTTCTTCAATTTTTTTGAGCTAGTTTCCTAATATTTGGTATCAGATCTTTGGATTCTAGGGTTTTGTCACTTCAAACAGTTCATCATGGAATTTTAGCTATAAATTTGTTTCTAAAAAGGTTAAGGTGCTAAAAAAAACACCCATTTGCGAAGACAACCTGAGGAACTTCGTGTAAAAATTTCAGTTATTGGTTTGCAATATTTTTAGAGATATGATCTGAGGAAGTTAGGGTTTTTGCAGGCTCCCAAATTTCATCTCAAACAGGTGACCTTGAGAAAAATTTCAGAACTCTCTCTCTGAGCATTAGATTCAAATTCTGTAAAATGTGGACAAAATTACATGGACTATAGTTTTTTGTGTATAGATTTCATATCGGAAGGAGGAAACAATGACACGTGGCACAACATAAAAGTGCATTGTACTGAACCAATCCATAATTAGGTCATTGTGGGATATTGGGCATAAATTTGTGTTGGAGAATCCAAATCAGGTCAAACATGTGGCATTGGAAAGAAGGTTCAGAGGGCTAATAAAGGACAGAAGATAAAATCTTGGGGATATGAAATCACAAAGATGCAATAAATTTGATATCAAGCTCCTCAAAAGCAAGAAAAAAGTGTGTATATATATTTTTAAATTGCATAAGTATTGTTTGAAAAATCAATTTGAAGGGATTCCAAGGGCATATTGAAGCATATATATCAGTATTGGGTTCTAAAATGGTCCCTAAAAATAATTCAAAACCCATAAAGTCCTCAAAAGGCACTACTATGACTCATGAAGAGGAATAAGTGAAACATGATATAGCAAAATTACAAGAACAAGCACAACAAATTTCGCTCTTGCAAATACTAACAAAAAATGAAATGGAAGCTAAGGTGGATAGTTTGAAGAAATTCATGGAAACTAAGATGGATAGTTTGTAGAAAGGCATGGAAACTAATATGGGTGGTTTGAAGAATGGCATGGAAGCTAAGATGGGTGGTATATAAGGCAACATGGAAGCTAAGATGTATGGTTTGAAGAAAGGCATGGAAGCTAAGATGGATCGTTTGAAGAAAGGCATGGAAGCTAAGATGGATGGTTTGAAGAATGGCATAGAAGGCAACATGGAATATTTGAAGAAAGACATGGAAGGTTTGAAGGAAGGTTTGGCAAAGTCGCTACAACAAAAGCTTCATAGTGGCAAAAAATTAGTAAAGGAAACTCATGATGAGAACAAAAGAAATGTTAATCATGATTTCATAGACTCTAATGTTGGATTTAATACCCACCATATTCCAAATATAGGTATGAGGAAGTTTGATGGCAAGGATCTGATAACTTGGATACTACAAATGGAGCAATACTTTGAGATCCATAATACGCAAAACACACAAAAGGTATGCATCAAAAATTTATATTTAGAACAAAATTAGTTTGTATGGTATTGATGGCTTTTTTCTCATAAACCACTGGTCACTTAGTCAATTTTTACGGAGGAAATGATAGCACATTATGAGGATACAAAGGGAAACACCTTCTTTAGCCAATTGATAAATCTCAAGAAAAATGTTTCAATGAGGGAGCACATTGAGGACTTCCAAAAATTGAATATAAGGGTAAACAATATTCCAGAGGAACATAGGATTGATTTCTTCATAGGGACTCTAAAGGATAATATCCAACATGTGGTTCACCTTTGGGAACCTGATACATTGGAGAAGGCATTCAGGTTGGCAAGAAAAATTGAAAGAAAAATTATGGAGACAAGGAAGCCTACCTCTTACAACTATAAAGATGGAAGTTTTTCTACTCCTGGACTTCCACAACCTACAAGGTTGACACCACAACAATTGGAAGAAAAAGGAGAAAAAGGGTTTTGCTATAGTTGTGATACCAAATACACTAAAGGTCTTAAGTGTGATGAGAAGAAATTATTTTACATAGATTATTAAGAGGAGGAAGAAAATAAACAAGAAACTTCAAAAGAAGAGGATATAAACCTCTAATTCATTGGCAGGAAATGCCACTCCTCAAACTCTCAAGATAGAAGGACATATCAAGAAGAAAAATGTAATAGTGCTTATTGATTCGGGTAGTACCTATAATTTTATTCATTGTAAGGTAGCCAAGGAATTGAATTACTTCCTATACCCAACACCAGAGTGTCAAGTGATGGTGGAAAATGGAGGAACTATAAATTTATCTGGAAAGTGCGATAATATCAAGCTAACCATGGGGTAATATGTATTGAATATTCCAATTCTTTCCATTCCAATGGGTGGTGCAGATGATGTACTAGGAGTACAATGGCTACAATCTTTGGGTACAGTAGCTTTTAATTTTTAAGAATTCTTTTTCAGAAGGAAAAGAAGTTGAATTACGAGGTATCGTAGGGAAGCCGGGAAAGATAATAAGCTCTAATGTCATGAAAAATCTCCCGAAGAAAGAACAACAAGGCATCATTGCACAATTATTCTCACTAGAAGTTCCAACATCAAAATCATTTATTTCTCCTGATCTCCAAAAAGTCTTAGACAATCATTCCAAGGTGTTTGAAACTCCCAAAGGACTCTGACCTATTCGTGATCATGATCATCATATTCATTTGATTCTAGGAGTTTTTCCTTCAAACATCATGCCTTATATATATATATCCTTATGTCCAAAAGAGTGAAATTGAACGTATGATTGCAAAAATGCTAGAGGTTGGTGTAATTCAACCTAGCCAAAGTTCCTTTTCTTCTCTAGTGGTACTGGTGAACAAGAAGGATGGATCATGGCGCATGTATCTAGATTATAGGGAGCTCAATAAGATCACTATTGAAGATAAATTTCCCATTCCTATGATTGATGAATTATTGGATGAATTACATGGAGAAATTTGTTTCACCAAGTTGGATCTCGATTCAGGATATCATCAAATTAGAATGAAGACTGAAGACATTCTGAAAACAACATTTCAACTCATGAGGTTCATTATGAATTTTTGGTCATGTCGTTTGGACTTACCAATGAATCTTCTACATTTCAAGGGTTGATGAATTCCATTTTCAAACCCTTCCTTAGAAAATTTGTGTTAGTATTTTTTGATCTACAGTAGGTCTTGGAAGGATCATGTTCAACATGTTGACTGGGTGCTCAAACTATTGGACGAGAAACAATTATATGCAAAAACATCCAAATGTTTCTTTGGAGTAAAAGAGGTGGAATATCTGGTTCATATTGTATCTCAGGAGGATGTTAAGGTAGACCCTAAAAAAATTAAATCCATCAGGGAATGGAAAGTCCCCATAACCATAAAGTAGTTGCAATGATTTCTCAGATTAACAGGGTAGTATTGCAAGTTTGTTAAGAATTATGGGAGAATAGCAGCACCTTTAACAACATTTTTGAATAACTATGCATTTTCATGGACTCCTCAAGAACCTAAGGCCTTTGAACATATTAAAGAGGCAATGTTCCAAGCACCGGTCTTAGCTACGGAAAACTTCACAAAAAATTTTATTGTGGAATGTGATGCCTCAGGAAATGGAATTGATGTTTTTTTAGAGAAAGAAGGAAAACCCATTTCTTTTAAAATCCATCCAATCAAAGGAAAGTATTTATAGAAATCTATATATGAGAAGGAAATGTTAGCAATACTAAATGAATTAAATAAATGGTAACCTTAACTAATGGGAAGACACTTCATGGTAAAATTTGATAATGATAGTCTTAAATTTTTTTTGGAACAAAAACTATCTTCATAAGAGCAGTAAAAATGCATCACAAAGATGTTGGGTTATGACTTTGAAATCATCTACAAAAAAGGGAAGCTAAATGTTATTGCAAATGCACTCTCAAAAAAGGATGAGGATATGGAATCATTTCTTTGTGCCATTTATATTATCCAACCTATTTGGATAACTAAAGCAAGAAGGAATGGAAGAAAAATGAAGAAGTATGGGAACTCATTCAAAAGTTGCAGTAAGATCTGAGTACATATGATACGTTTAGTTGGAAAAATGATTCCTTATGGTACAAATATTACTTATATCTTTGTAATAATTCCCAACTAAAACAAAATATTATTTTGGAATTTCACACCTTTCCCTTAGGAGGACACTCGGGATTTTTAAAAACATACCGAAGGGTGAAGAATTTTTTTTTTCTTTTTCGGATGGCCTTAAATATGATTCAAAAGTTTGTGGTGGAATGTTTGGTTTGGCAGCAAAATAAATTTGAGACAATTAAGGCCTTGGGTCTGCTATAGCCTTTATCTAATCCAAATCAATGTTGGGAGGAGGTTTCAATAGATTTTATCATAGGTTTACCTAAGTCCAAAGGAAAGAGTGTCATCATGGTGGTAGTTGATAGAATTACCAAGTACGCACACTTTTGTGCATTATCTCATCCATTTAAAGCAAGTACAGTTGCTACTACATTTATGGAACAAATTCAAAAGCTACATGGAAACCCAAAGATTATTGTAAGCGATAGAGATCACATTTTCACTGGAAATTTTTGGACAGGATTATTTTCTTGTTTGGGTACTCAACTAGCTCATAGCACATCTTATCATCCTCAATCCAATGGGAAAACTGACATAATAATTTTTTTTTGGAAGGATATATTCGTTTCTTTGTATCTGATAAACAAACATAGTGGTTCAATTGGTTACCTTTGGCTGAATGGTGCTATAACACTTTCCTCCACAGTGTGGAAAAAATGACCCCATTTATGCCACTTTATGGATATCATCCGTCATCCATCACATCATTTTTGAGAGAAAATTATAAAGTTCAAGCAGTGGAAGATCACATCGAGCATCAACAACAAGTTCTCCCACTCTTAAAGGATAACCTAAATTTGGCACAAAATCCAATGAAACAACAGGCAGATCAACATCACAGCGAGAGCAGTTTTGATGTAGGTGACTTGGTGTTTTTCTAAATATCACTCGGGGGTGGTCAGCTGCAAGACATATTGCAATTTAGTTGGCATATGGTTGAGTGAAGAATTGAAGTCCCACCCTTAGTTGCTAGTCTCTTAAGTTAATCAGATAACTATATCCACTTGTATATGTGTGGCACTATGAATAATGAATGAAGTTGTTATGTGTTATAAAAGTGATTGTATCAACACTATCATGGAGGAGTGTGTTGTTCCTAATTATTTATAATGAGATGGTTATGTTGATGTTCTCATGTTTTGAGTGACTTGCAGATCCCTTTGGTTGTTGATATGTTCCTAAGTTATAGATCTATTTACATGGTCTTGTATGAATGCTTGATGCTCATTTAAACTATTATTGTGTGTGATTTCAATTATTTGACATGATCATGGATATTAAATGATTAATACTATTGATAATTCTTATGCTACAATGTGCATTTCACAAATTGGTCCTTTAATATTTTCTAATATCTATGATGTAGTTGCATTTGAGTTCACGAAGTAGTGTTAGCCATAAATATCATTTTTTTTACTTGTTAGTATGCATGTCAAAGGCTTCATCCATCGTATCATGGCTCTGTTTAACGCCTGAAAGGTTTGTATTTGAATCGAGGTTTCTTCCTATCGCAATAATGGTGCTGAGGATTTCTTGATACTGAGAAAGGAATTACAAAGCCATTGAAGTACTAAAGTTATTTAAGCCTGGTCATCATAGAGAAACAAACTTGTATTCGGGCTGAATGGGCCCTATTGGACTTGTGAAAGATTCAGAGTATACAGAGATAGGGAAATGCATGTCCCAGGGATATAAATATGTCTTTGTGAGATATGAAACCATAATGTTTGGAGATAGACATATGTAAATTCTGAGAGATGGAGGTCTATATCCACAAGACAGGAAACCATGAGGATTGGAAATGGTAATATGGATGTCTTGAGAAATGGAGAAATGTTTTCCTTGGGGAACAAAGATTTGTATAATGTTTTATGACGGGAAAACTACACTTAGACCTAGAATTTATTACAACATGGAATCATTGAAATTTATGAAGGGTGGTATCCATGTGGGACCCATGGCTTGGTTTGAGGTGGCTGCTGCCATGTAGGTTGTGTAAGGATACAAAAGATCTGTATTGGGGACATGGAAAGGATTTGAAATTGTCAAACTAATAACATGAAACATGGTAGGCATAAATGCCTATTTGTATGGCTGAGTGGCATGATTTTGTGTGACACAAAATTGTAATGGGATACTACATAGCAAGATGGTGTCACTTTGATTTCAATGTGATGTAAACAAGTCACAGAAGGGATAGATCATGTGGAGCTAGATGACATGGATGTTATGTGGTGACACAACTCATGCCCCATCATGTTAGGATAGAAAGTGAAACATTAAAATTATCATCTAGAGACCAGAAGATTCGTGTTAGTGCCTTATTTTTAGCCTCGAATTCATTTGGGGTATAACTGAGATATGAGTGTTAGACGAGTTTTCCTTTGTTGATTGACATGAATAAGTCTGTCGCACCACAAATGTTTTGGCATAGAATACTCTTAGAGGTATGGAGTAGTGACATGGTGGCATTATGACATAGTGTGATAGTGGGTGCCACATTAAACCAACAGTGATGTGGAAGAGCCATGTAGGCATATGAGTTTCCACATGGAATTCCCTGCTAAAGTGGTAGTGTTTGAGGGCCCAAATTTAAAATAAACATAAATTTCAATCCATGAGTCAAATTGAGGTAAACTTTATATCACTGGAAGGCTCTTAATGAGCTTGATGTCATGGTATTATCTAAGGCGAGTTCCACACACTTTGGGGAAGAAGAAAGTTTGTGAACCCTCTTCATAATGACACCATGGAGGGTGGGTTAGTTAAAAGTAACATCTCCCATCAGCGTGATGTTGAGGCCTCAACAATTCCCTTAATTTCCTTGGGAATTAAAGGCCATGCCATAAATATTTTTCTCCAATTACTCCATTGATTTTGGTTTCTCTATTTTGAGTGATTTGGGTTTTGGTTTTTTTTTTGTACCATCATCTTCAACTCTCTAAGAGTTGTCCGATGAAATAAATTTCGCTAGATTCTCGCTCGTGGTTTGAAAATTATGACTTTGTGAGAATTGAGTTGTTTCATTAGTTTGGTGATGTGGCAGCATACTCGTGTCTTGCTCCAATTATGTCTTCACATGACATCATTATAAGAACCCCCATGTCAACCTTTGAATACCCTTTACAATTAAAATTGTGCACATACATAATAATAATATATTAACTTTGTAACATGTAAAAATAGCAAATATATATATATATATATATATATATATGACAAATATATACAATATTTATTATAAAAACTTATTATTAAATATTACAAAAACATAAAACACTTCCAAAAAAATAAAAAATTAAATTAAATTAAAAAAAACCCACGCATATTAAGCCTCACTACACAATCAACTCTATAGCATCACACACTATGTCACATATTATAAATAATATACAATCATCTAAATAATTAAGTGGATATGTATATCTATTTTAAGTTATGGATGTGGGCTTGTGGATTTTTTTTTATATATTTTTTAAATGAATGAAGAGGATTTCATGCCGAACATTCTTAGTCGTATAAAGTTTTGGATGGTTCTGATGTCATTCACGTGTTTCACCTTGGTTGTTACATCTTCTAGATACCCGATGTGGCCATGTTACGAAATGCTTTACGATATCATGGCATTTCGGATATTCACTCATTTCGATTGTGAGCATTAACCCATTTTGATTGCACTTTCTGACCGGTGACATGAACGACTCTAGTTTGTTTGGCTAATTCGGCTTTGTATGCCAAACTATCAAAAACATGTATTACACACATCGGTTGTTTGTCTATTTTCTCAAACACGATTTTTTTAACCCTAGTTAACCCTAGCATTATGATTATGATATTGGCTGTATAGGAATCCTCAAGATGGGCAATCAACAGAAATAATTCCCCAATTAAAATCTAGATTGAAGGATGTTTTGAATTCTGGGGATGCTTTCGTTGGATCTAGGCACGGAGGAGGGCAGAATGGACTGCATGCTCGGTGGTGAAAATCTGGAAATGCAACTGAAAATGAATTACTATCCCTGTTGTCCACCACCGGAGCTGGCTCTTGGGGTGGAGGCGCACACAACCATCAATGTGCTCGCATTCCTTCTGCATAACATGGTGTCTGTGGTGTTTGACCTTTAGCTCTTCAAAGATGGTATATGGGTCACCACCAAGCGAATTCCCAATGCTCTCATCATCATTAATGCATTAACGACATTAATCCAATTTCACTTTATCATTTTATTGTTTATCACATTTCATGACTAGTGTTTAATTGATACTTTAATTGCTAATTATCAGATATTGAGTGACGAGAAATTAAAGAGCAGGTTGCACAGAGGGCTAGTCAACAAAGAGAAAGTAAAGATATCGTCGGTTGTATTCTGTGATTCACCAAAAGATGCCTCGACCGGACCCACGAAGGAGGTGGTGGACGAGAAGAACCCTCCATTGTTCCCAGAAAAGGCCTTCCAAGAGGACACCGATCACAAGTTGTTCAAGAAACTCAACCAATCTACTTGAAGGTGTACATTAATATAAGATACTAACTCGACCAAGCTGCGATGTTAGATGGTGTTTTTTGTTGGTGGTCATTTCAACATGCGTTACGTTCAGAAGGGACTTATATAATTAGTTGGTGGTATTTGCTATTTATTTTAAAATGGTTTGATGTGCACTATCGATGTAATGCAATTATATATATATATATATAATCCAATGAATTATTGAAATTTTCCAGTTCACCTTTTCAAGGTTTTCTACTTCTGCATTGAAAATTTATATATTGCACTCTTCAACCATCATCATCGAATATGGCCATTCATGCATTTTCTCTTACTGGAGTGAGAAGAATATATTTTATTTACTTCATGGTTTTAATTTTATTAAATGTTTATATGTGGGTAGATTATGTTTTTTTAATCTGAAATCTTTGTTTACATTTTAATATTTATGTAATTTATATACTTTAAAGATATTTTTAAAAAAATGCATGTATCACTAGCTTGTTATAAAGAGAAGTTTGGTTATTGATATTTCTAACTTTTCATAGGGCACTCCTCCATAGCTTTATGTAGATTTTGATTTCATTCATTTTTAGATTGGATCACCCATACACTCTCCTCAAGCAGCTCTTGTATCGAAACCCCAGCAATAAGACAGTCTCAAAAAATCAATAAGAAATCAGCTCATCAGAACATTGAACCAACAAAAAAACACTACCATCAACATTCGTCAATCCAACTACTCATGGCCATACACTATCGCCATCAACAAATCAGCAACATGAAAATAGTATGGAATTCTACCATATGCACCAACAATCCTACAAAAAAAATGTTAACTAATGATGTAGGTGCACTTCTCAATCCATCCACTTATGTCAATCATTGAACCAACAATTTTCCTTTGATTTGTCTCTGGGAGAATTTTGATCTGCAAACTGATATTCTTCTCTGCTTCAGTACTCTACTATAGGCCTTCGAGCTTCTCTCTCCATTGTCGTATGCACTTAAAAACTGATATATCTTTGCTCACCAATATAGCTCGAGTATTATTCCTCTTTTCTAACATCTCTCATTCTCAAATACCCTAACCAACTATCTCTCAGATCCAAAATGAAGTATATATAATGTGTTGGGTGAAATCCACTTTTGTACTAAGCTCAAAGGTGCACAAAGTTGATGAAATCTGTCCATAACCATCACTACTTGTGCACTAAAGGCATTCACACCCAATGGAGGAGTAATTTAACCAATTTCGACCTCATCCAATTAATTTAGAATCTTCTAAGAAATACCAAGCGAAAATACTTTTGATGTGCATGAGCAATGTTGAGCAATTTTCAAGTAGAAATTTAGTCTCATCCACAATACTAGCAAATCTCAGGAAAGAAGCTTAGATCCACACACACAACACTAGAAAATACCAGTAGAAGGATTCCAGTTGCATGCATGACACCCATTCCCAGCAGTTGGGGCAAAGTGTACAGAAAATAAACATATATTCAGCTCAAATCATTTTTCAATTGCTTCCAAAGCTTCATCAACATCTGTACACACCTCCAAACATATACCAAGCTCTGTGCAACCTCTACAAATAGGTTAAACATCTCAAACAAGTGCCACCACCAAGTTGACTTAGAAGCCAACAAGTCAAGGGTTGACATGAGTGTCAAAAAGTTCTCTACTCTCCTTAGACACCTACACAAGATAAAACACCTTTGCAAAACACTATAGCACCTATAAAACAAGATCAAATAGACTAGGACATCAACTGATCAAGTAGGACAAACATCTTTGCAACAAGACATGAACATGAACATGAAGACCTAGTCTGTCAACCTCATCAACATGGAGCACAAACATCTCCAACACCTATAAATCCTTCTCAAAATCCTCTCTGCATAAAAAACACATCAATCCCATCATCTAGACCATCACAAGGCACCACAAGGGAGACAGAAATGCATTATGTAGATTATGATAAGGTTGACATCAGTGCCAACATAAGCTAGCTAGAACCATGAAAACATGCCAATGCAAGCTACTTTCAACTATGAAAATCATAATGCCAACAATATCCCCCTTTGGAATTGATGGAAACCACACACAATCTATAGAACAATCTTCTCTTCTTTCACTCACCCTTTGGCATTAATGGAAAAGGTAAACACCATCTCATAAGGAAACAAGAACTATGTAACACAAACAGAAGAACTAGAGCATCTAATATCTGCATTGCTGAATAATAATTCATATTAGCAGGTATCGATGTTTTTCACATTAGCAATAACAAGCATTATATCAAGCCAATCAAGAAATTGTCTCCTGAGAGCAGCATGTCAATCCAATCAACCTCTAACAGAAACAAGAATATGCACATTGTGTCATCAATGATAAACATCAAAATGATAGAAAAATTATGCTCAACATAAATCAACATGTAATATTCCTAATTAGAAAAAACTAATTGGAATATTCGATTCTTGTATAGTTTTGCCGTCTATGGTTTGTAAATAAATAAAAAGTGAGTAAAGAGGGTCTAACTCACTTAGATGGAATAAAACACCTTCCTAGTAGCACAACGTTGTGACTTAAGGGGGAGTCAAGGGCGGCCACACACCACGTAGAGGAGGTGGCCTACGTGCACTCTAGAAGCTTCTGTGCAGATAAGGATGAGGATGTGGAGGAGAGAGAAGTTACGACGGGTTTTGGAGGGAAACCCATGCTATAAAAGATGGAGGAGCCTCCTCATTTGGATCATTCTAGATTTGTTGATTTTGGAGTGAGACTTTGGTCTTCTTTCGCACGGTGGCTATTTAGCCTGTCTGCAGTACTGTTTAGTGCACCGAGTGTCTCCGTGTGGAGATCTCACCCTTAGCCCTGGGGGACTTCGAGTGCCTGCTCGAGCAAGGTTTGTTTTCTTTCATTTTGTGAGTCATTTCATTGTTTGGGTTTGTTGCAGAGCTAGAGCTGATAGAGACTGCGTAGTCACTGGGAGAGAGGACGCAGTCCATTGTGGAGGAGCTCCAGATTGGTGTTTCTGTAGACGATTTCACCAATATTTCGAGCAGAGGGTCAGCCTTTTCCCGTCGGAAAGTTTTGGCGGAGTTTGTATCAGTATTTCAGCTGTTTCTATCCAGCTACTGCGCTGCCCCTTGGAGGCCAGTGTAATTCACTGGGGAGGCAGTTTCTGGTGTTTTCAAGGGTTGGCCATTCTTGGAATGGTTTGCAGAACTTTTCCGAGTTATTAAGGAGAGGAGGTTCGCCGATTTTCAGCTCATTCTAGCAAGGGGATCAGCCCCTATTTTTCTATCCATTCCAGCAGTTGCAGCTACACAGTAATTCCCAGCAGCTAGGATGCAGTTCCTAGAGCAACCATTTCTGGTATTCTCTGGGATTGTTTTCTCACTTGCCTTGTGAAAGATTAGCTTATTGTACTCCATTACATTTCTCAGATTAATAAAATGGCTCAGCATTTCTTCTATATGTTTTCTAGATGAGTTTCTGTAGTTTCCGTTGTTGTCGTGGTTGCCGTGTACTCTTTCTATTGTCTGTCTATTATTGATTTTGAGAATTCTAGTTATATACCACTTGGTGTGTTATCTTTCACTCTTAGACAGAGTCTGGAAAGGGGCAGGTAGCCTCCGGATCTCGTCCTCTTTCGAGGCGACATATCTGGTAAATGCCCTCCCAGTCTATCTTTGGTTGGATTTTTCTTGTGTTTTAGAGATATCCCCGAAATGGGATATTACAGTGGTATCAGCGCATAGTTCTAGCTCACCCTGTGGTCTATGACATCGGGAAAGAGACCATACAGAGGTTTGTTGGGATTTTGGAGAGAAATGATTAATAGTAGCAGTTGCAGTGCCAAAAAACGAAATTGGAAGAGGGCCAAAATACAAAGGGTCAGATTTTGAAGTTTGGAATTAGAAGAAACCCTTTCTATTTCTTTCTGGGTTTTGGGCAAGGATCACCTTCCCAAATTCCTAGAATTTTATGAGTAGTTTTCAGTGGGTAAATCGGAGGCCGAAGTCAAGCAGTAGTGTAGTCTTAGAGAAGCAGTGCAGTTTCAAGAGGAGCCTGTGATAGTCACAGAGCAGGAGGAACCGATGGCAGGTGATGATGATGCGAAGAGATTTGGGGAGATACTCCTCAAATCTGTACAGGATCTGTCAAGGCAGATTGAGGTGATGGGGTAGAGATTCACCGCTGTGGAGGCTAGACAGCGTGAAACCCCAAGGGGTTTCTAGATTGGCAAGGGATCAAGCACATCCCACCATTTGTCGGTGCATAATGCCACTCAGCATATGGCATCACATACACCGACATGTTCCACTATGCCCACTTTTTTGGGTGCAGACACAGGGGCAGGAGTATAGCAAGAGCCAGAGCCTGGCCACATGGGTGATTATTTTGCCAAGTATCAGGCATATGGGCAGGAGTTCAAGGATTCACTTCCATTCAAATATTTTGTTCATCTCTAGCAGGATAGCAGACCCCGCAACTTTCACAACGGAAATAGGCACCCACATGATGGGGGCTTACGACACACAGTGGGCAGATTCCATTTACCGACATTTGACCGGTCATCCAAGCGTTCGGAAAAAGCTTGGGTGGAGAATTTGGATACCTCTTTCCAGCTTGACTGAGTATCAGAGGGGGACACCATCAAAATGGTTACCTCGCACTTGGAGGATGAGGGCACACAAGATTGCAGGGAGTTCACGGATACACCTAGTGTGACACATGACTCACCCTCATTGGAGACCTCCTTGACCGTGTCAGTTGATATCGTAGTGGAGAAGGTAGAGCCTACCCCAGTAGAGACATCCGTTGAGGTGATGACCGGAGTCATGTCCGAGTCTTTTGGTGGTAGCAGCACACGACAGATGGGTGATGTGTCAGGAGATGTATCCACCTTCGATGAGGCACTAGGAGATACAGAGGTATTGGATTATGGTCACAGACAGCGGTATCATCGGCTTTGGACAGACCTTCTAGTTTTGAAAGGGAAGGCCATGTCAGTACGGGAGGCCATTTTGTTGCAGGACAAGGAGCTGGAGGGCAGCAGAGTGTCTTGTGTCGATTCGGTGGCCAAGTTGGCCCGCATTGGGGAACGACTGGATTCCCTAATGGTACAACCAGAGGGCACGTTGGAGCGTCAGATCATTCCCCTTCAGGCATGCATGGACACAACTAGCAGCATTGTTGGGTCACCTCTTCCCATTGGAGAGAGAGAGGCAGAGCCACCTAGTCAGATCTCATATGTTGACTTGGATAACAGTATGAGATGATCAGAGTTGCACACGGTACAACATCCACATGTTGAGGTTGGATGGCGAGAGATTTTGAGTTGGTACTCGGTGGAGTGGGTTATGGAGATAGTGGTGGATCCAAGTGTAGTTCAGCAGGAGTTTCTAGGTATGGGGAATACAAGAACCCTAGATTGGCATTGGGATCTAGGCAAGATCACCTATCATTTCCCAGGCAGGTTGGTTGACTATGTCTTGGAGGGTATAGTTGGCCTAGCAGTAGAGCATGCGCATTCGCTAGGGGATTTTTGGTCAGCTCCAGTGGCCAACCAGTTTATGGATAGACTTCCTAGGTTGTCTTGGTATGACACTCATACACGAGATCATAGGGTGGTCAACATACCTTGGCAAGAGCTTGTTGGAGGAGGTGGCATTGGCATGCCACCAGATGGCGCCTTGTATGGGGCCAAGGATTCTTCACCTTTGTGTGGGGCACAGAGGACGCGGCGGAGCTAAGCAGTGGTGGTAACACTACTAACACATAGGGAGATTCACTTCTCGAACCCCTCGAGGAGGATTTGGAGTGATGATCCATTCGTTGGCTGGTATAGTGATGCAATGGTGGAGACGATGATACTGATTGGGGGTAGTCCGACATGTAGAGGCACAACTCTAGGTCATCACATCTGGGGATGTGTAGGAGCCTCTACCATTGAGCAGTGGACTACCGATGGACATGGAGTTGCATGGTGGTGTACTGTATTGTGTGGGACTGCATTGTGGAGTAAGAGTGTCCTACATCACATTGAGAGGTCACGGGGAGTGACCGATGCCTGGACACAGTCAGGGCACGGGACATAGTTAGGATGGGGTATCCAGTAGTATACAGGGGTATGCCTCAGTGTGCAGTGGCATGTCGAGGAGTACACGGATGATCGGTGGTATGCGAGGGCATATGGTGCTGCACAGTAGGGGCTTAGGGTATTGCCTCGAAGGAGACTCACAGACAGGGACACCGAGCTTACCTTTAGGGGTAGTCCACCCAGGATCGATGGGGAGATAGATGAGTGATACTTGGCGGTATCTGTGGGGACTCACACACCTAACTCGCTTCGACATCACTCACAGGTATAGTTGATTTTGTTGTTGTCCTTGGGCACTTTGGGCATGAGAAGCAGGGTACGCGAGGCTCACCCAAGATATTTGGATGGCACTTAGCACACTAGGGTAGATACTTCTCAGCAGTGGCATTGGGTTGGTGTGCTAGTTGACAGCCACAGGTCGAGGGATGAGATGATCCTCTGCAGGGGTGGTACATCAGTCATTGCCGAGCCTACGCTTGGGGAGCAGGTCATGAGGGAGACATGCATCAATTTTCCCTCAGGACATGTCGAGATCGTGCATGAGCAGAGGATATTGGGCATAACAGAGGTAGCATCCCATTATGTTTATGGGCTCCAGATGTTGTATCGACACTTTATCGAGAGGGTGGATAGCATATTCAATGCAGATGAGGTGGCGGAGGTAGAATAGGAGGGCATTCCTTCTGTATGCCAGGGTGAGGAATTTTTTTCATATGAGTCCATAGGATTAGTTGATATTGCTCCTGGGGAGCGAGAGCAGTCATGCAGAGATGGTGACAGTAGACCGGAGCTGCATTCCAGTGTCCAGGCTGAGCAGTCATGGGATTCTGTGGGAGATACTCTGGGTGAAGAGTCACTTGTGATGATTTAGCTAGACCAGTAGGTGATGGAGCCTAAGTCAACAAAGGAGGAAATTATTCACATTAGGCACTATATTCCTTTGGGGAAGAGCCATATGGGTGCCCACATTGAGTCGATGAGGGATATGCAGCTAACATTGGGGTCAACCATTGAGGTGGGACAGTCAGATGCACTGACATTGAGTACGGTGACAGCCGTTGTAGATCCATATCCTCTGGAGGTGTTGGAGGTTGATGGGATTGTTCTGAAGGGGGCTAGTAGATAGCAGGAGCTGTTGGATATGGTGGAGAATCCATCTGTTGGTCGACACAGGGATGAGGTGCAGATAGATGTACTCGCAGTCAGCGGAGCTGCAGTGTTTTTAGTGGGTAGCACTCTCCAGGAGTACATCGATGGAGCTTGCCCACTTTGGCCCATTATAGGGAGAGGGGCTTCCTTCTACAGGCAGCTTTCATTGGTAGACAGGGAAAAGCAATGGGAGTTGATTACGGGCTAGCGGTAACACTTCAGGCATGCTCCATATGTAGTTGTTATTGCTACATCGGATTCTTCTTCCAGGATGGACTGGCGAGATATCATGAGTTGGTACCCTCTTGATGGTACGGTATTCTTCGTAGGGAGCACAGCGGAGAAGGGGCCCTTGGACATAGAAGATGTTACAGATTCCAGCTGGTAGGGAGGCACAAGTCCTCATTTCTTCAACACTCCATCCCAATTTCAGTAAAGCAGGATCAGCGTGGGATTGAGTCAGGACTGGGATTGGAAATAGGTGATGAGTTGGTACACAACTGATGGGACAACTTACACAGTCACAGATACAGCGCAACATAGGCCATGGTCTTCACCTCTTAGAGCATCAGTCATAGCCAGAGGCAGTGTGCAGTCCGAGCTGTGGGACTCGGGCGATTATTGGCCAGGGTGGCGATGGGATCTGAGAGGACTGTTGATTGGTGAGAGATCATTTTGGGATCCTGGCATTGAGAGATCCCTTCATATCAGGGTGATGCAGAGGTCAAAGAGGTTTCCGTGGCACATTTGGGACCCAGGCACATTTTTCAGTGTCAGTGGAGAGCATCAACTAGAGAGAAGGCTTGTTCAGGCATTGCTTGAGGACAAGAAATTTTTTCCAGATTAGGATGCCACTTGGGAGAGCAAGAAGATTTTGTAGCATCCATCACTTCAGTTGCTTGAGGGCAAGCAACATTTTGCCGGGGGGGACTGTAACATTCCTAATTAGCGACAACTAATTGGAATATTTTATTTTTGTATAGTTTTGTCGTCTATGGTTTGTAAATAAATAAAAAGTGAGCAAATAGGGTCTAACTCACTTAGATGGAATAAAACACCTTCCTAGTAGCACAACATTGTGACTTAAGGGGGAGTCAAGGGGGGCCACACACCATGTAGAGGAGGGGGCCTACGTGCACTCTAGAAGCTTCTGCGCAGATAAGGATGAGGATGTGGAGGAGAGAGAAGTTACAATGGGTTTTGGAGGGAAACCCATGGTATAAAATATGGAGGAGCCTCCTCATTTGGATCATTCTAGATTTGTTGATTTTGGAGTGAGACTTTGGTCTTCTTTCACATGCTGGCTGTTTAGCCTGTCTGTAGCACTGTTTAGTGCACCGAGTGTCTCCGTGCGGAGATGTCACCCTTAGCCCTAGGGGACTTCGAGTGCCTGCTCGGGAAAGGTTTGTTTTCCTGAATTTTGTGAGTCGTTTCATTGTTTGGGTTTGTTGCGGAGCTAGAGCTGATAGAGACTGCGTAGTCACTGGGAGAGAGGACACAGTCCATTATGGAGGAGCTCTGGATTGGTGTTTTTGCAGACGATTTCACCAAGATTTCGAGCAGAGGCTCAGCCTTTTCCCGTCAGAGGTTTTTGGTGGATTTTGTGGTAGTATTTCAGCTATTTCTATCCATCTAGTGCGCTACCCCTTGCAGGCCAACGTAATTCACTGGGGAGGTAGTTTCTGGTGTTTTTGGGGGTTGGCCATTCTTGGAATGGTTTGTAGATCTTGTCCGGGTTATTGAGGAGAGGAGGTTTGCTGATTTTCAGCTCATTCCAGCAAGGGGATTAGCCCCTAGTTTTATGTCCATTCCAGCAGTTGCAGCTACACAGCAGTTCCCAACAGCTAGGATGCAGTTCCTAGAGTAGCCATTTCCGGTATTCTGTGAGAGTGTTTTCTCACTTACCTTGTGCAATATTAGCTTATTGTACTCCATTACATTTCTCAGATTAATAAAATGGCTCAGCATTTCTTCTATATGTTTTCTGGATGAGTTGTCATAGTTGTCGTTGTTGTCGTGGTTTCCGTGTACTCTTTATATTGTATGTCTATTATTGATTTTGAGAATTCTAGTTCTATACCACTTGGTGTGTTATCTTTCACTCTTAGACAGAGTCTGGAAAGGGCCAGGTAGCCTCCGGATCTCGTCCTCTTTAGAGGCGACATATCTGGTAATGCCCTCCCAGTCTATCTCTGGTTGGAGTTTTCTTGTGTTTTAGAGATATCCCCAAAACGAGTTATTACACAACATATGTAACATTTTCCACATGAGAAACCAACTGGCCATACTCTCCATAGTAGCAAACACATGTCAGTAGCACATATGATAGAGAAACACTTCTACAACAACCATGAACCAAATCTGAATACATATCTCCAATAACAACATCAATGGCCTATCAAACCTTCTATGCTCATTTAATGAGGTAAAAATCCCTAGCTATCATAACAAGCATGGGGAACATCATGAACACCTCCAAGCACACCATAATTCCGAAAATGGATGGTTTAAGTAAACAAAAGAAAATAATATGCACCCTCTAAACACATGCCATCTTGAACATCATCTCCAAACTATAGTGAACCATTATCGTTGCAAACCTTGCTTCCATGCTACAAGACATAAGCACAATGTGGGAAAAGACTCCATATGCCTATGACTAAATAGCATATAAATTTAAAATAAATTTTTGCAGCAACAGCTCAAGAGCTCATACATGACTAAAGTATGACTACATGACTCTCTTTTCAGTCCAGTAGAAGACACAATGATAAAAAAAATACAAGTACATGGCTCCAAGATCATTTTAGATGATTTTATGAATGAAATATATTTCTTATATAACATATCCAATGGAATATTGAGCTGAAAACATAACATGACATGACTATTAAAACATCATTATCCCATGCATATGGTTGCAAGAAGACTTCATGAGACTCATCCAAAACATCCCTATCACCATGAAGACTCAACATACTAATGAATAGACTCTGAACCAACAAGAGATGATGAAACAATAATAAATGAATTCTGGTAATAATGAATATATAACAGCCCACACATGGGTTGTCCATGTCTCTATTCACTCCATGTATTCCCATGGTACAATGTCTTCAGTCTCATGCTAGGGTAGCTGAAAAATAATCAATGAAAGCTACAAAAAGGTTGATATAACATGTATTTTACACTCATAAACAATAAATACACCAACTACAATAAATATGAGTGAAGAGAAATAATAATATAAATAACAAGCCTTGAAACCCTAGAAGCAAGCATAGCTCCCCTAGGAAAAATATACCTCTTGTGAGTGTGATGATTTTTTTGATCTAAACATGCATGGAAGTACTCGATCAAAAATAGTTGTTGTTAGTACTTATCAAGTTGTTAATATTTCTTCCATGTGCTCACCCTAAGTTTATGCACCTCTCATAAACTCTACAGTCCTATATGAATATGCAAGAGGTAACCATGGACTGCAGAGGGGGTTGATCTCTATGTCACGTGTTGCTAGTCCTTATTTCTCCCCATAGTCTTAGGCTAATTCTTTTCATTCCTCTCTAGTTTTTTGCTAGCTCCTCTTTGATTCTACTACTCTTGTCATATTTTTCTTGAGGAACTAGGAAATATGTAGTCTCTTGCCATATGGAAAAAATTGTGGCATGTATACCAGTCCACATGATATAACAAGAGAATCAAATCTGTTGTTTCTCATTCTAGATCTATACCCCACATGTAATGTGTATCTTCTAAATTGGGTATATTTGTAGTTAATTTCCTTGTGTCCAAACACGTTACATGAGTAAAAATAAACACAAAAATCACTATTATACCTAATGGCCAATATCTTTAGTTTATCATACTTCTACAAGATCTGTTGATTAGATTTTTATATTCTGCTCCTGCAGTTAGTTGTAACATTTCCAAACTTGTGACATTTTTAAGGCTCTACGTTGTGCACCAAAGGAATGAAGGGGATTTGACACCTTTGAAATTTTAAAAATCTAACACAATAATTTCTTGGAGTACAAGTTCTTCTGAATGTAGGTTCTCCTTGAGGTTTTCTTCTCTGTTGTTTATGGATTTGCTTTGTTTTCCTTCTTTACTACACTTTTTGCTATTTTTTTCTACGGGTCCTTTTAATTCTACTTTGTTTTTTTTTCTTGCATGTGAATTGGACTCAGCCTTTTCAAATCCAAGACTAGATCTATCCAATGGTGATATTTGGATCTCAAGAAAATTGTCCAAGGCTACAATGCTCTTCTCCAATTTGTGTTGCTTCCTCAAGGATATCATTTCGACTTCCAACTTTTCACATTGATATTCATTTTCTCTATATTTTATTCTCATCCCTTCTTCAACTCTTTCTGACTATGCAAATTGATTCCTCAAGTTGACAATCCCCTCCTTGAGCTTGAGCTCCTTATCATGACATATCTTCAATAGTTTTTCCTGATCCTTGCACGCGATAGTTATTCTACTAATCTCAACAACTAATTTCTCTATATCTTCCATAACAAACTCATACTCAACTCTAACAATATTAACATTATCCTCATCTTCAATAGGAAATTCAACATTACTAGAATATGAACCATCCAAAGTATAACTGAAAAGTAAATCATTAGTATATATACCTTTGGATTCATTATTTTGCAGTACCTTTGGTTTTTGATTTTCTGGTTTCTTCACATTATCAATAGAACCATTTGCACTAGGAGGATGAGACTCTTGTGGCTGACCTTCCTTTTTTTAAGGTGCTTCTTCCTTTTATTCTTGTTTCTCTTGTATTATTTACTTCTATTTTTGTTTCTACCATAACTAAACATTATCTTTAGTCTATCCCACATACATTTATCATATATTAGATATGGAAACTTCTTCAATTATGAATCATGAATGTTTTGATCAATTATGCATCTAGATTTATCATCCTACTAAAAAAATTAGGTGCAGGTGGATCCTCACCACATCCTTCACATCTCAATTTAAAATTTCTATATCCACAATAAAATAATTGAGATTTAAAATTCTCATGCCATGCCTTAAATTTTGCAGTAGTGAGGACAAAAATTCCTGAAGAATTCATTCTCAAAAAATTGCAAAATTTTCACCAAAACATATACTCTCTAGTGATTAAACTGCAACCAAGAGACCCACTCTGATACCCATTTTTAGAAACCTTTAGAACTACTAAGAGGGTAGGGTGAATTATTAGTGTGTCTTATGAACACTATGTAGACCTCAATTTCATTCATTTTCAAAATTGGATCACCAAGACACTATGCTCAACAAGACTTATCTCTACTATCATGACCCCAACAACAAGATAATCTCAAAAACTCAATAATAAATCATCTCATCAAAAAATAAAACCAAAAACAAAACAATCTACCATCAACACTCATGAATCAATCTTCTCATGGACATACACTGTCACCATCAACACAAATTAAAAATACATCAAACCCTCAATAAATCAACAACATAAAAATAATATGGAATTTTGCCATATGCACTATCAACCCTACAAAACAAATGTAAAATGATGATGTAGTTGCACTCCTCAATCTATTCACTATTATCAATCTATGAACCAACACATTATGACTTTTATTTCTCTCCACCACAATTATGATATGAAAACTACTATTCTACTTTGGTACTCTAATACAACCCTTCGATTTTCTCACTCCACTTCCATCTAGACTTAAAAACTGAAGTATATTTACTCACCAATATAGTTGGATAATTTTTCCTCTTTGCATACCTCTCTCACTCTCAAATACATTAACCAACCATATTTTAGATCCAAGATGAAGTATCTATAATTTTCTCAGTGAAATCCACTATTGGACTGAGCTCAAAGGTGTAAAAAGTTGAAGAAATCCATCCATAACCATCACTACTTGTGCACTAATGGCATTCACATCCAATGGAGGATTTATTCAACAAATTCTTATTTATCCAATTAATTTATAATCTTCTAATAATTACCAAGTTGAAATACTTCTGATGTGCATGAGGAATGCAGAGCGATTCTCATGTAGAGCTTCAGCCGCACCCACAAAACTATAAAATCTTTATTGAAAATATTAGATAGACATGCAAAACACTGAAAAATATCGATTGAAGGCTTTCCTCTACATGCATATAACTCGTTCCTAGTAGTTGGGGAAAAGTATAGGGAAAATGAAAAAATCTGTAGCTCAGAATCTCCGCCAATTGTTTGTGCACCTTCATCAACATATTTACACACTTCCAAAACTATAACAAGCTCTATGAAACCTCTGTAAATAGGTTAAACATGACAACCAATTCCCACCACCTATTTGACCTAGAAGCAAACAAGGCAAGGGTTGACATGAGTGTCAACCATTCCTCTACTCTCCTCAGGCACCTACACAACCTACAAAACCTCTGCACAACACTGTAGGACCTCTACAAGCAGACCAAATAGGCTAGGACATCAATTGATCAATTAGGCCAAACATCTTTGCAACAATACTTGAACATGAACATGAATACCTAGTCTTTCAGCCTCATCAACATGCAGCACAAACATTTCAAGCACCTGTAAATATTTCTCCAATTCCTCCCCGCATACAAAACACATCAATGCCATCATCTAGACCATAATGAGGCATCACAAGGATGACATCAATACATATATATACTCTCGTAAGGTTTAAATCAATGCCATCACAAGCGAGATCAAACCATGAAAACAATGCCAACACAATCTAGATGAAACCATGAAAACAATGTCAACACATGCTAGTTGCAACCATGAAAACCATAATTCCAACAATGTCTAAGTTAATAAAATAGAATGATAAAATAAAGTCCATTTTTTGCATTACATTTATAGAATCTATTTTTTCTTACAATCCATTGTTAAAGAACTAAAAAAAACCATTATAATGGCTTCTGTGTATTTTTAAATGTCAACATCTTTTGTGTCGTATAAGACAAATCATATGCAATCAAATTTTCATATTTTGTATTTGATTTATTCATCATAGGATTTATAATACATCACTTAGAAACATTGACTCTATATGATTAAAACAAAAGAAAATGTATTATAACCACTCATGAATGTCATATCAATTTTTAAATTTTTTGAATTCTTCATTTAAATTTTGAAATTTCACATTATTTATTGCAAGTTTATAATATTTATAAGATTATATTAAGATTTATAAAATTGTGTTAAGATAGGATTTATTATTAATGTTCAACTGGATTTTATTAATATTATTAATATTTTTAAAATATCATTTAAACTTCAATTACTTTAATCTAATTTAATTATTAATATCATGGTTTTACAATTTTAGTTTAATTATTAATAATTATTACATAAACTTTATATATAATATTTTAAACGAACTATTAATTAATACGTTTATATATTAACTGATTAGTAATAGTTTATTAATACAATACATAAAACATAATTAATATATAATATTCAATATTATATATTATTAATTAGTATTTATATATTTTATGAGATGAGTATAATATATATATATATATATATATATATATATATATATATATATATATATATATATTAAAAAATTAATATACTATTAAGAATATTACTATAATATTTAATAAATCCAATATTAAAAACCATTTATATAATATTATCATTTATATATTATTTTGTTTATATTTTATAATATGTTATTTGGTTTATGTATTATAATATTATATAATATATAATGGTCAATTATGATCAAACATGGTCAACCCTATGTTTACTATGTTTAACAATAGTCAATGTGATCACATAGTCAACCATGTTCAAACAATGATTAACCACAATGAAAACATAGTCAGCGATGTTTAGTAATAATCACACATTATTAACCATAATCTAAGGAAGTTCAACCATCATTAACTATGATCACCATGGTTGACTATCAATGACCATAATTAACTATGGTCACAATGGTCAACCATAGTTATTTTTATTCAACGCAATTGGATTTCGTCAACCATGATTAGTCATGTTGAACCACAATAAACTTAAGCCAACCATGGTCAATCATGATCATAGTTGGTCAACCATAGTCACCATAATCAACCCTTGAAAATCATGCTCAATCCATGCTCAACATGACCAACACTCTTGTAATAATAATAATAAAAATAATGCTGTGAACCTTTTAATCATTAACATTAACAAAGCTCTATTTAGCATATTTTTAGTATTTACTTTTAGTATAGGGTTTTACTATTGGGTTTTAATATTGCAGTTTTAATAATCAACCATGTTGTGATGTAGTAATGGTACAAAAAGCTATCCAACATCGCATTGTGACAAACATTATCACAATGTGACAATATTTGTTGCATTATTACATTACATCACAATTTATTCAACGTTGCATTACGACATTACAAAATTATTCAACTCGATTTACCATTGTTGTTGTGTATGTTCGACTATGTTTGACGATCAACACTCCTCATCTTCGGTCAAACATAATCTCCTGCCATTATTGGTGATTAATATTACTATTCAAACATACTCAACCACATTATAGAACATAGTAAAAAAAAGTCAACCTTTATTGTCATTCTTTAAATAGTTGACCATGATGATATTATAATTTTTGGTTTAATATTAAAGTTTATAATATTGGGTTTGATATTAAGGTTTATAATATTATGTTTAATATTTAGGTTTAATACTAGGGTTCATAATATTGGGTTCGATGTTTATCACACTGCGACAAAAATTGTCACAATGTGATGTAATCAATGTGTCATTCATTTTCGCAATGTTTCATTACATTGTAACTTTTTTACAGTCACATTGTGACATTACAAAATTAGGGCTTAATATTATAGTTTATAATTTTGGGTTTAATATTAGGTTTATAATATTGGGTTTAATATTAAGGTATATAATATTGATTTTTATATTAGGGTTTATAATATTTTGATATTTGAATGGTACATAAATCTATCCAACATCGCATAGTGACAAATATTGTAGTAATGTGACAATGTCACATTAAGTTGCATTTTATTCAACATCACATTGGTATGTGACAAAATTAAGATATCACATTTACTAATGGTGTTGAGTATATTCGGTTATCTTTGACTATGTTTGATTGTCAACACTCCTCAGCTTTGGTCAAACATAATCTTTTGTCATTATTATTGATTGATATTAATAGTCAAACAAACTCAACCGTGATAATCGTTGTTTAATTATTTGACCATGATGATATTATAATATTAGGCTTAATATTAGGGTCTATAATATTAGGGTTTATAATATTGGGTTTAATATTAGGGTTTACAATACTATGGTCTATCTATGGGTTTAATATTAGGGTCTATCCATAAGTGACCTATAGTGAACCATATTAGATTTCCATGGTTGAAAATGGAGCCTTATAGTGGATGGATAGGGTTAAAAATATTAATCTTAAGGTTTATCATATTAATCATAGGGTTTATAATACTAGGTTTTAATATATTCAACTTAGGGTTTATAATCTGAGGGTTTAAAATAATTATCTTATGTTTTTTTATATTGGGTTTCATAGTTTTATGATTTTTCACTAGGGTTTAATATTGTGACATTGGAATGGTAAAATAATCTATCAAACGTTGCATTGTGATAAACATTGTCTTAATGTAACAATCAATCTAAAAATCATTGTCCCAATGCTACATTACATTGCAATTTATTCAACGTCGGATTGCCACATTACAAAATTGAAGTTTAATATTAGGGTTTTTAATATTATGGTTTAGTATTAGTTTTTTAATTTATAATAGTGGGGTTTAATATTATATTTTATAATATTAATCTTAGGGTTTATTATATTGGATTTTATAATGTTAAGATTTATTATTAGGGTTTAAAATTGTGACGTTGGAATGCTACAAAAATCTATCGAATGTTGCATTATGACAAATATTGTCTCAATACAATAATCAATGTGAAAATCATTGTCACAATGTTAAATTGCATTGAAATATATTCAATGTCGCATTGTTACATTAAAAATTTCGGGTTTAATATTAGGTTTAAAATATTAGGGCTTTCAAATATTGGGTTTATAATATTAAGGTTTAATATTGGGTTTATAATTTATATTATTATGGTTTATAAAAAATTACCTAGGGTTTATAATATTAATCTATCTAACAATCATTGTCACATTGTGACAAACATTTTTTAGTGCGAAAATAAATTTGGCAATCATTGTTGCAATGTTACTCCATTGAAATTGATTAAATGTCGTAGTGTTACATTACAAAACTAAGGTTTAAAATTAGTTTTATAATATTAAGTTTTTTTAATATTGGGTTTATAATATTAAGGTTTAATATTGGGTTTATAATTTATAATATTAGAGTTTATATTCCTAGGGTTTAATATTTATCCATAGGGTTTACAATATTAATCCTTTGGGTTTATAATATTAATAAATTCCTTGGGTTTATATTATTACTATTACGTTTTATAATCTTAAGGTTTATAATCATAGGGTTCAAAATATTAATCCTTAGGTTTATAATATTAATCCTATGGTTTAATTTTAATCCTAGGGTCTATAATCCTTTGGCCTTGTAATATTAATCATAGGCTTTGATATTAATCCCTTTGGTTTATAATCCCTTGTGCTTATATTATTAATATTAGGGTTTAGTATTAATGCTAGGGTTTATAATATTAATACTTAGGTCTAATATTAATTTATTAGGTTTTCAAGTCCCATTAGCACAACCGGTTAAGGATGGGCCTCGTCAGCAAGGTGGCTGAGGATCAAACCTCATAGGGGGTGGTTGTGCATGTGCTAGGGGGAGGAGACATGGTAAAAATCCAGTCAATTAAGGGTTGGCGTGGCCCACGATAGGTGTGGTCCCAGACGACTTTGATGGCTTAGATACCCCTGGTTTGTGGCTCCTCAAGGCACAAGTCAAGCCTCGAGGATCATAAAAAACTTGAAAAACAGAAAAAATAATATATATATATATATATATATATATATATATATATATATATATATATTAGGTTTATATTAGGTTTATTAATCCCATGGGTTGAGCTCTATAATTTTAATATTTTATGTTAGGGTTTAACACTGTCACACTTGAATGGTGTAAAAATGTATTGAATGTTGCATTGTGACAAACATTATCTTATACAAAAAAAAGTTTGACAATCATTGTCGCAATGTTACGTTACATTTCAATATATTCAATGTCACATTGTTACATTACAAAACTGGTATTTAATATTAGCTTTATAACATTAAGGCTTTTTAATATTAGCTTTATAATATTAAGGTTTAATATTGGGTTCATAATTTATAATATTAAGGTTTATCATATTAGGGTTTAGTATTACATTTTATAATATTAATTTTATGGTTTATAATATTTTTCCTATGGTTTAATATTAATCTTATGGTTTATAATATTAATCTATCTCACAAACATTGTCGCATTGTGACAAAAATTATCTCAATATGAAAAAAATCCTAACATTCATTGTTGCAATGTTACATTACATTGAAATTTTTTCAGTGTTACAATATTACCTTACAAATTGGGGTTTAATATTAGTTTTATAATATTAAGGCCTTTTAATATTAATTTTATAATATTAAAGTTTGATATTAGGTTTATAATTTATAATATTAAAGTTTAATATTGAATTTATATTTTTTAATTAAGATTTAGGGTTTACAATATTTATCCTAGGGTTTAATATTAATCGCGAGGTTTATAATTTTAATCAATTTGAAAATTATTTCCACAATGTTTCTAAACCTTGGGTTTATAATATTAATTTTAGAGTTTATATTCTGAGGGTAATAATAATCTTATGGTTTATAATATTAATCATAAGGTTTAATAATAATCCCATGGTTTATAATAATAGTTTGAGGTTTAATATTAAACACTTGGTTTTATAATATAAATAGGTTTCTTGGGTTTATAATATTAATATTAGGGTTTATAATCTTAATGTTTATATTTATAGGGTTTATAATATTAATAATCCCTTCGGTTCACAATATCAATCGCTAATATGTATAACAATATATTAGGGTTTATAATTTTTATCCTAGGTTTTATGTATTAATCTTAGGGTTTATAATATTAATCCTAGGGTTTATAATATTAATCCTAGGGTTTAATATTAATATTTTAGGTTTATAATATTAATCTTAGGGTTTATATTCTTAGAGCTTAATATTATACCTTTCGATTTATAATATTAATAATCCCTTGGGTTTGTAATATTAATCCCTTGGGTTTTCAATATTAATCCCTAGGGTTTTATAATATTAATAATCCACTCAGTTTATTAATTACATGGATCTATAAATTTATTCAATGTCGCATTATTACATTACAAAATTGGGGTTTAATATTAGGAATATAATATAAGGCTTTTTAATATTGGATTTATAATTTTAGGGTTTAATATTGGGTTAATAATTTATAATATTAATCGTAGGGTTTATAATATTTAATCTCGTTTGGTTTATAATATTAACAACCCATCAGGTTTATTAATTACTCTTGTTTATAAATTTGTTTAATGTCACATTGTTAGATTAAAAACGTGGGGTTTAATTTTAGGTTTATAATATTATGGATTTTTAATATTGGGTTTCTAATATTAAGTTTTAATATTTGTTTTATATTTTATAATATTAGAGTTCAATATTAGGATTTATAATATTTATCTTGGGATTTAATATTAATCCTAGGGTTTAATATTAATCTCTTGGGTTTATAATATTCATCCCTTGGGTTTATTAATATTAAAAATAGGGTTTATATCATATTGAAGTTTATAATCATAGGTTTTATAATAGGAAGGTTTATAATATTAGTCCCTTAGGTTTATTAATCCCTTGAGTCTATAATATTTTTACTTCATTGGGTTTATAACATAAATACCTAATATGTATAATAATATATAAAATTTATAATTTTAATCTTGGATTTCATATATTAACATGAGGGTTTATAATATTAATCTCGGGATTTAATATTAACCCTAGGGTTTATAAACCCTTGGGATTATAATAGTAATCCTATATTTTCATATTAATCCCTTACATTTATAATATTAGCCTTAGGGTTTATAATATTAATATCTTGGATTTATAATATTAATACTTTGTTGGGTTTATAATATTAATACAAGAGTTTCTAATATTTTTTTTTTCTAAATTATGCTAATTCTATTTATGAAAATATACTATTACAAAACTGCCTCAGTTCAACTATGAGAACCTCAAGACTGGGCTTGATGTCCATGCTTTAACAAAGTGACGAACTGCCCTGTGTGGCAAACCAGTTCTTTTAAGCTGAGTTTTACCGCCCTTGAGAGGGAAACATGTGCATTTTTCATTACATACATCATAAAAAGAAAAAAAAAGACTAGAGTAGCATGCAGATTTTACTGCTGTAGAAAACCAAAGATAATCAGAGTATCTCCCAAAACAGTAAAACGAATGTACCATGTTGAACCAAGGCGGACCGGAACTACTCCTTGTGAGCTGGAGAAGGCAGCTCCTCCACTATGCGACACCAGTATTCATCCTCTGGATCTTCAACCGCATCTTTCTGTTCGCCATATTTACTTGCAATGCTTGCGTCCACCTATATGGGCTGTGTACTCAGGTCAGGAGGGGAAGAAACTGGGGGTGCCACCGGTCTTTCAGGAGAATTCGCAGCTAGGTTGGGATTAAGACCAAGGGGAGAAGGGGGAGGCCCAGCCATAGGAGGAAGACAGAGAGACGTTTCTTCTCTCAGGGTGACAGTAATAAAGGCAGTGACAACGGGCTGGTTAAGGGAGCATTCAAAGCGGAATCCCGCCCTCTGAGAGGTTTGACACAGAGCGAGAATTTCATAAGCACGGGAGGGAGGGGAGACAAGTCTAGTCAGAGTAGCAAAAGGAGGTGGGATGGGCTGAGCTGCGCGAGCAATGCCAGGGTGGCTTGCGCATCCTCTGTGACTGCGGGTGGCTGGGTAATGCCCCCACTCAATTTCCTCTGAAGAGGTCTCTGCGTCGATACTGGCAGATGGATGAGAGCGAGCAGACTGCCCACGAATTGCACCCCGGTGACACCGCATTCGGTGGCGGAGCCTTGGCATGGCGGATTCAGTGATTTGAAACTGCCTGAGACAGTGAGAGCAGTAATAGGTCGTTGGAGACCCGCAGTGAATGCCAAAAGGAACATGCAGACCAAAATTGCAATAGCAGAAGACACTTTGAGAAAAATGACTACCAGGCATGGTTTCCAAACAGCTTAGAAAAGAGCAGCGTCACCCCGTCTGTGTGCGAGCGCTTGGCTCGGCACAAGCAGTAGGGCAGGCGCTTCCCAAGAAATAAAAAGAATAGTGAACATAGCAGGAACAATCTGGAGAGCTCGAGACGAAGGCCATAGTTATCCAACTGAGCAAGCCGAGAAGAAGTGAGTGCCGGCAAGGGAGAGTAAATGCCAATAGAGCTGGTGGATTAATGAAGAGTTTAATGGAGCCGCAGGGGGCCATATGGCCACCCCATGCGAGTCTCCTCGGGATGTGTCCTGGGACCAATGTCCCATCAGTTCTCACAACCATCTGCATCCGGAGTCGGGCGATCATTGTGCACCAGCTTGATGCAATTCTGAAGAAGATATCTATCATGGATGATTTGAAGGGGGCCATGATGGAGAGTATTGATGCTATCAGCTCCTAGATTAGCTAGGATATCAGCCACTTTATTTCCTTCCCTTTTGGTGTGGGTGAAGGAAATGGCCTGGTTGTTTTTCAACCAATTGCTTATTCTTTCAATTCTGGTAGCCATTTGCCAACTTTTGGCCGCTTTCGTTGAACTGGTGCCCTGAAGCAGCTGGTTGGCCAACTTGATGAGAATCTGGGAGTCCCCTTCTACGATGGTAGGGGGGAAATTGAGGAGATGGACTAAGTTCAGTCCTTGCCATATCCCTTCCAGCTCTACTGAGTTGTTGGTATCCCAACCAATGGAGCTGAAGTATATAGCAAGGAAATCTCCTTGGGAATTTCTGAAAATGCCACCAAATCCAGCTTGACCTGGATTGCCTTTTGAGGCTCCATAAAAGTTCATCTTGATGATTCCTGGTGGGGGAGGAGTCTAGTGAAGCGGGGTATCAGGAGTTTTCCGTTTGTTGGAGTTGGAAATGGTCGAGATTTTGAGCTGCCAGTTTTGCCATATGGTGATTTCCTTTGGCTATTTGGGAAGGTCCTCTTCCTGCCAAGAATGGAGAGAAAGAGACTCCTAGAGATTATTACTGAAGTTGTTCCAAATGGTGTCCGAAGGAGTGGTTTGATTTTTCAATATTCTCTTATTTCTTTGTTTCCAAGGAGACCAAAAGAGAGGGCCTGGAATGATTTTCCAAAGAGTGTTAAGAAGAGGGTTGCTGTAAGGATGCCTGGGCCAGTTACGTATGATATTATTTAGGTCCCCATTCGGCTTTCTTTTTTGACACCTAAAACAAATTTTCTCCCAAAGAGTGTTGGCTAGCTCGCAGGAGATCATGAGGTGTTGACTTGTTTCGTTGTTCTGATTTCAATTTGGACATTATGAAGGACCAAAGAATCCTCATTTGAGTAGGTTGTCCCAAGTGAGGATTCTTTTGTGACTAAGTAGCCAGAGAAATGTTGAGACTTTTGGCCAGGTCCCTGGAGCCCAGACAAATTGCCACAATGGGTCACGGGGGAGTGGTACTAGATGCATGAGGGAGAAGGCTTTTTTTTGTAGAGAACATGTCCTTAGTCGAGTATCCCCATCGAAGAATATCTGGTTCCTCCGAACATCTTATTTTCCTACGTTGCAGTTCCTCACTAAGTGCTTCCCAAGTAGCGTCCTAAGTGAGAGGGATGATATGAGTTGGGTGCTTCCATTGTCTGAATTCATTGCAGCTTGTGGGGAGCCAAAAACTGGCTGAATTTGACTTCCTCAGGTCCAGTGATTCTCTCTCCGTTGGTGAGGTTGAGAGTATCAATCAGCTTTGGATTTTTTTGCCAGGAGTCTACCCATAATCTGGCTGTGAGCCCATTATGTATTTCCCAAAAACTATGTTGTTGTATGAGAGAGAAATTCTATTTGGATGCATTCCAAATAAGGGAGCCAACATTTTCTGGTGAGAGCCTGATTAGATCTTCTAGCATTCTATTATTAGCATACTTGGCTGTCCAAAGTTTGGCCCAGGGCGTGTTTGGATTTGAGAGCGATTTCCACCACATACGGGCTCCCATGACTTCGTTGATGTGAAGAGGATCTCTGAGCCTGATTCCCCCTGCTTCCTTAGGGGTGCAGACCGTGTTCCAGTTGACTAAGGCCCTTTTCTGATTTTGGCCTGAATATCCCCAAAGGAATCTACGTTGCAAAATCTTGATCTGTTTGAGAACCCATTTCGGGGCCGCAAGCATAGAGAAAAGATAGAGGGGCATGGATTGCAACACATCTTTGATGAGAATGAGTCTTCTTGCCAAATTGAGAGCTCTGCAGGTCCAAGAAGAGAGTCGGGCTTCCAATTTTTACAAGAGAAGGTTCCAGTAAGAGTGTTTGATGGCTAAATCAATGAGAGGCACACCCAAGTATTTGGCAGGGAGGTGAGCGATTGAGAATCCAAGAATTCAGGCTATGCTGGCTTGGGTTTAGGGAGGAGTATTAAAGAAGAAGAACTGGGATTTGAATGCATTAACAGTTGTGCCTGAGGCTTGAGAGAAAAGGTTCAAAATGGCTTTAAAGTAATGAGCGTCTTAGGCAGAGGGGAAGCCAAAGAGCATATTATCGTCAAAAAATTGTTGGTGAGTTGTAGGGGGAGAATCAAGAAGGGAAATGCCACGTAATTGCTGAGTTTGGACATCATGATGGATGAGTCTGCTGAGGCCTTCAGCCATGAGAACAAAAATAAAGGGGGAAAGAGGATCCCCTTGTCTAATGCCTCGGGATAGCGAAAAATGAGTGGAGGGGATACCATTGATGAGGATGGAGTATAAGGGGGTCGAGATGAGACTCATAATCCATCTTATCCACATCTGGTCAAAGCCAAAAGCGCTCAGAATGTGCTGAATGTAACGCCAACATAATTTATCAAACGCCTTAGAAAGATCTATTTTAAGGAGCATACCTGGATGTTTGGCATTCTTCAAGGAATGAATGACTTCATGAGTTAAAATGATGCCATCAATTATTTGACGTCCCTCCACATATCTAGTTTGCTCAGGCGATATTAGAAGCGGAAGAAGAGGCTTTAGTCGATTGGCTATGACTTTGGATATGATTCTGTAGATCACATTGCAGAGAGCGATGGGTCTATACTTATCTGGAGTGCTTGGGTGCTCTTCTTTTGGAACCAGAGCTATGAAAGTGGCATTAAGAGAGGGGAGAAGCCAATGTGAAGCTCTTGATTCCTCTACTAGCTGCCAGACTTCCATTTTGATGAGATCCCGGAAGTGATGAAAGAAGTTTGAGGTGAAACCATTCGGCCCTGGCGCCTTCCCTTCCTTAGATTGATCCATCGTTGTTTCAACCTCTTGAAGGGACACTGGGCGTAGTAACATCTGATTGTGCTCAGCGGTGACTAGTTTGGGGATCAGCTGGGAGATTTTGTCGATGGCCGGTTGCCTATCTATAGTGCACTCTTCTTGATGTATTCTTTTAAAGTGATCCAGAAGCACTTGCTCAATCTCCTCATGTTGCTCAACTTGTTCTCCTTGCTGATTGGTGATGTGGGTAATGCGATTTTTCATCCTTCTTTGAACTGTAGATTTGTGGAAGAATTTAGTATTTCTTTCACCTTCCTTTAGCTAGCGAATTCTAGATTTTTTCCTCCACAGGATTTCCTCTTGCCTCTCTTCCAGCTGCTTCTGTAGGTCTTGTTCTTTGGAAGCCAAGAAATATGTTCTTCCTTCATGGATGATTTTTTGTTGAATTTATTCCATTTTGTTCTCGAGTATCTTTATCTCCTGTAATATGTTCCCAAAGACAAAGGAGTTCCAATTTTTGATGAGGACTTTGAGATGTTTAAGCTTTTGCTAGAACTGGAACATTTTCGATCCTTTGGGAGGAGAGAAACTATGCCAAGTAGCAGAGACCATGAATTTAAATGAAGGATGAGAGAGCCAGAAGGCTTCAAATTTTAAAGGCCTTTTGAATTGGGTGTCGATATTTTTCCAATGAAGTGAAATAGGCCAATGGTCCGATCCTGCCTGCGGAAGTATCAAAGCTGAAAGATCCCTCCCCCAAATGAATGACATTGTCTGAAATGAGAAAGCGATCTAATTTTGAGGCAATCTGTTGATTACCTATCCTCCTGTTGTTCCAGGTGAAGGAACCATTTGAGAAAGGAAGGTCTATTAACCAGCTGTTGTTGAGAAATCTTTGAAATGGGATCTTTCTGGATCTAGTCGTGGCCTTCCTCTAGTCTTTTCTTCTAGCTTGGTAATCATGTTGAAATCCCCTCCTACAATCCAAAGAGGATAATTTCTATTAGAATTTAAAGCTTCCATGGTGTTCAAAAGCGCTATTTTCCTGGATTGGTCCTAGGGAAAGTAGACATTTGAAAGGTGCCCATGTATGTTTGTTCCAATGGGATGAAAAGTAGCCTGAATGAGATTATGTGCAGCATGAAAGTTTGCTAACATTATGGACTGAGTATCCCAAGCTATCGCAAGTCCTCCTGAAGAACCTAAGTCATCAACTGCTACTGAATTACAGCTAGGCCAAGCTTTGGATAATATTGAGCCTAGTGCTTCACTATTACATTTTGTTTCTTGAAGAAAGAGAATATTAGGCCTTTCTTTCTGAATCATGTTTTTGATCATTTTGTACTTCCCAGGGCTGTTGAGCCCTCTAACATTCCATGATATGAGCTTCATGGAGAACTGTTTGCAAGAGGTTTGAAAAACTGTGTTAACTTGGGGTATCGTCCTGAGTTCACCAACATTTCCCCTAATGTGATGGTGCGCTACCAATCTGGTTTTTGACCTCTTTTCTTGGATTCCTTCATGACTTTTAGGCTATCCCAGTGGCTACCCAGCTGAATGCCTAATTTATTTTGTTGTTGGACTTTGGTTAAGACCATTTCAAGCTTATCAATTTGACCTGGATTGATTTTGTCAAAGTCCTTTCTTCTGCAAGCATCTTCTAGCCCTAGGATCTCAAGCTCCCTAAGGTCGAAACCTTCCGAGTCTTCTTCCATGAGACTTGGTTGACTACTACCAGGATTCTCCTCATTTTCTTCTTGAGGATTGGCTTTTGTATCATCGATTTCCATGATGATAGGGTTCCAAGTTAGGAGCTTGGTTGTAGGGGAGGACATGGGCATGGAGGCCTCACTAGAATTCTTCTCATTCTGAGTAGGCATGGGGTTAGGAATATTAGGAATGCCTGAGGGAACAGAGGGTTTGAGGGAGGGATTAGGGGAGATATGGAAAGATTCATAAGAAGGATCCGAGTTGGAGAGGATGGAAAAACTATTGCTGGTGGAAGGAGCGTTGGAAGAGGGGTTAGGTTTCTTCCCTACCTCTGAGGGTTTCTTACCATGCTTTCTGTGCGAGGGAACCTTGGTAAAGCCATCATGTTCCGATTTGTCTTCGGCTTCCTTGTTTTGAGATTGAGAGTTAAGGGGGAAATCTCTGAACAAATGCCCATGAGCATGACACCTGCGACATCTGAATGGAACATGTTCATAGTCTAAAGGTTGAATCCATTCAAAATCATCATGACATAGACTTACCGCATCAGGCAAGGCATTTTCCAAATGCATGTAGACATAGATTCTTGCATAGGAGGTGTATCTGCGGAGTTTTGTCTCTTCTGCTATCTTGATAAACTCTCTGAGTCCTTTGCCAATTTCTTGGAGTGAGTCTTCATCCCAGTATTCAAGCGGCAGCGAGTATAAGCATATCCATACTGGTGCCCAGTTGAAATTTTCTTTATCTGGGTTGAATCGTTCGACCCAGTTCCTGAGATACAACCCTATTGAGTTGAAGAAGTAGGGTCATTCATCCATAACCTTGTTTCAGTCTTCAATGCAGTTGAAGACGGTGGTGAAGAAGCCTTTCGGTCCAAGCTGGAGAGTAACGTGTCCCTTGGGCTTCCATTTGGAGGCAATCCATCCTTGCAAAGATTTTTCAGTTGGCCAGAAGCCAATAAATTTTCCTATGAGGGCATGGTCCCTCATGTACTGGATACGAGCATTTATACAGTGGCTTGTCAAGTCGATCTTAGGTCTTTCTGGAGCAATGGGCTTGCATGTAGAGGATGTGGGAGCTTTCGTGTTGTGCTGATTCTGCGAAGTCGGTGTCTGAGGTGTTGCCGTCCCCTGCTCTTTGTCAGTGGCTTCAATGTTTTGGTCAGTGTTAACACGAATTTCTTCATTGTTTGCAGGGGGGGTTGGCCGACCCCCCCCCCCCCGGAGCTTGTTGCCATAGCTGGTCACCAGTTGTTGTACGTGGTTTAGATTTGTGTTTTCAGGGCTGAGAAGGTCTCCGAGGGTGTTAGGGTTTCTGCATACCTATGAGAAGGAAACCCTAGCAGAGCACTTTTCGTTCATGAAGTACAAGAGTTTCTAATATTATAGCCAATAGATTATAATATTAATCCCTTGTGTTTTCAGTGTTAATCCATTATGTTTATAATAACCTTAGGTTTGTATTCTTTTTTTTAATAATATCAATCCATTGAGTTTATAATATTAATAATATGTTTGATTTATAATATTATTGATAATATAAATAATATTATCACATTATTATAGATTGTTATTATAATAGTTATAATAATATTAATATTTTATAATATAATAATTGTAATTATAATTATGTATTTATTAATATCAATATTAAATCCATACCATAAATAAACCTTTCAACTACTTTTTATGAACATTAACTTGTAAACTGCATTGTGTTGTTTATATAAACATATATAACAATGGTGAGTCCATGCAGGTCCTACAATCACAAACCCCTAATTATATTACCATGAAGGAATGAGGCCAAGAAGGAGAGAGATTTAGTGGGAATACAATGGAATAGTCAGCATGGGCCTTTGGGTCTCGTGACGCAAAAACCACACATCACTCCCCTCACACATCTCACACATTCTCCACCTCATTGCAGAGGTATTCCACAACTTCAAAATGATGTAAGAGTTGCAACATTGCAAGTTTGTGAATCAACAATTGTAATTTAACATAAAATTGTTTCTAATGGTTGACTAGTCAGCCGAGGGCTACGGATCATCTAAATCCAAGCAGATCTCCACCTTATCCAAGCTATGAAGACAAGAGGCCATGAAAATACCACCTCATGCAATGATTGAAAAACCTCATGGGAGGAATGTGTATTGTGATATCACAACAAAGTGCATTGAAAAAGAGGGACTCCGGAATGGTCTCATTAGAGGAAATTTCAGCCTAAAAGTGGCTTTCTAAGGAAATATAATAAAATAATACTTACAATAATAAAATAAGAGTTATGAATTATGGAGGGAAAAAAAATTTATTTTTTTAATTGTATTTGTGGCTTATATCTATATATGTTTAATCAAATTCTAAGTGTAGACACTCGTTGGATGTGGAGTTAGATTCCACATCCAACAATTACCCATTATCCATACTTCTGAGAAGACCCACATTGATAAAAAAAATGAAGATACATTAAAAAAGTTTGTTGAAACACGCTTTTCTAATGTATATTATTTTTTTATGAATGTGGGTTTTTCACAAGTATGCATAATGGGTACTCTTTCGATATAGAATATAATTATGCATCCAACAAGTGTATACAATTGAAATTTGAGTAAACCTATTAGGAGATAAGCTAAAAATATAATTAAAAAAATTATTTTTCTTATTTTCCCTCCAAAATATTTACATATACCTCCTTTTAAATTTAAAATATTTTGATTGTCTTATATATTATGACATGGAAATTTCATGAAAATTTTATGCTAACCCATCATGATCACGGTCATTTAATAATAAATTTTACTCAAAAATAAACATCCACAGTGAAAAATAAAGCATCATTCCACTGCGTCCATATTCACTGCAACCTACAAAACTAATGTCACTACTATAATTCGTGAAGAAAATTAAAATAAATATAAAAATGGCAATATAAGAAATGAATTTGTTTTAATTGTTGAATGGTTAAGAGCTCTTCCTTAGCTAGATAGTATAATTAATATGAAAAATAAAGTTAATTTTCCAGAAGACTCAAGATTCATTTTCTTCTATATAACCTATTTCAGTGAATTGGTGATATAAATGATGTTTCTTTTTATTATTTCTTTGAGTATTCTATGAAATTATTGATGGGGCCCAGCCCTCCTTAAAACCTGCGCTCAATTAATAATTTGATTGTTGATTATATCGCAAGATAAGATCCAGATTTTATTGATTTTGTAATAGTTGTGTTTTAATTACAACTTGTCCTTGTGAAAGGGAATGAAATGGACATATGTCCCGTCCTCAAGAACTATTCTCCTGCGCTATCACGAACCCTAACACTGTTCAGCTAGTAATATTTTCATTGTTGTTCGGTGTCTGCAAGGGCTTCTCTGTGAGGTAATGGTTCGACTCTATACGCCCTTGTGACTATTTTCCACTGCCCTCCACTGTGGCTCTATACTACTCTATGGTCTCTGTCGATATGGCAGTTCTGTTAGCTCTTCTTGCTCTGTCTCTGTGGGCAAGGGTTTTTCCTGGTTTCTCATGGTCTTCAACAGGGCTTCTACAACATGGCGGTTTATGGGTGTTGTTTCTTATTTATACCTTTTTGTATGCATTTCATTGCGGCATTTACTTAACCTTCGCTCTCAAAATGATTTGTTGTTTAACTGACTGTTGTCTGCACTTTTAGGTTGAATTCGTCAAGGGTTTCAACGTCCGCCTCTGTTCATCGGCTTCATGATGGTAAGTCGTCCATCCCTATTTTAATTTCTCGGCTTTATTTCTGAGTTACTAAAGTTCGTTGCTCCTTGTGAGTAGATCCCTTTTCGGCTGTCGACCGAAACTCATCCTTCGTTCAGCGTTTCTCTTTTGGGTAAGCTAAGTTCTGCAAACCCTCTCTGTTTCTTTTCTTCTGATTGAGATACTCTGTTTAATTCATGCCAGGACTTAACTCTCGAATTTTTTTTCTCCTTCCAGGTGCTTATAGTTCTCCAACCGTGGTTCTTCGCCTTCTCAGTTATTGACCCCAAATGAGTAGGGTCTTTCCCTTTATTCGTCTCTGGTGGTTTTGGAATTTGTTTCGTTAGTGGGTCTTGAATCCCATGCTTCGTTGTACTACTGTGAACTTCACCATTTTCGGTTTGCTATATATGTCTCCTTCTTGGAAAATAGAGTAGGGTCTATATGCAGTTACACAATTAATTTTCACTTCGGTTCTGTTGTTTTTTTTCCGTTGGTTCGCTATCTAGACATTCACAGTTAATAGAATGTTGTCTGTGTAGGGTTCTGAACCCGGTCGCTAAATTTGATATGTAATATATTTTTTATAGTCTTTTGAGACTTGTAAACAAAACAGGATTGATTTTATAAACATTGAGAATTTAAAATTTGTTGTTGTAAAAATGGTGAATACTTGTGAAGGTTTGTGTGCTTACTGGTGTGTGAATGTCGGTGTATTTCCTAATTTGTAGAACTCTCCTGCTAGATGAATGCCTCAATTTGTCAAATTCTGTAATCGCTCCAATGCCTGTATAAAAAAATTAATTCTGCTAGCTTTTGCTATATTTGTGCATGTGTTCAGTTCACAATGTAAGATGGAATGAACAACAAACAGAGAAAAACAACAAAAATAGTATTTGACCACAGATAATTCTCAGATGGTTTTTTTTAGAAAAAAAAATCTCCTGAATGTTTTTTGTTTATTGCTTCCTCTTTTCTGCTATGATGGAAGATCAACCCTCCAAACATATTATCGTATTCTTTTTATAATACTTGTTGAACAGTTGTTTTTTTTTCTTGAAACTGTTAACAGTTTCAAGTAGTTACGTTTGGTAACTGTCTATTTCCATTCAGCAGAATTTTGAATTAAGTAAAAACAGTAACTAAAAAGGAGTTAAAGTGAAAAAACATAATCTCTGTTCTTAAGTCCTATATGCTAGAACTTAAAAAAAAAAAAAATTAAAACCAACTCAGGTACAAGGACCTATAAACTTGTGAGACAAAATACTGTTATTTTCATTCACCCTGAACTAGATGCTCCTGCATCAAGCTCCCGGGGTGACAAAAAGTCATGGCTCCGTTCCATGAGCTCCTCCACTGAATACCCTGCATGTTGTATTTAAGCCGCATCAAGCCACAAACTGTCCTCAATGGGACGGTTCTTCCACTTGACAAGGTACTAGAGGTACTCTTTTCTTCGAGTCCGCTTGGCCACTTATGTGTCAAGAATTCTCTCGATCTCAAGGGGCTGAGCCAAAGGAATTTGCCTCATCCAAGATTCACTTCCTGTCTATGTCTAGGTGTCCCACTCTGGCCATGCCAAGCTGTCCTCTTCAGGACTAGCAATGTATGGAAATAGATCTGCTACATTGAATATGGGTGATATGCCTGTGCCTGGGGGTAACTGTAATTCATAGACATTTGCAGAAAATTTACACAGAATTTTTCAAGGGCCAATTTTTTTAAACTTCAACTTGTTGTATTCACCCTTAGGGAACCTTTCTTTTCATAAATGCACGATAACATCGTCTCCCACCTGAAACTGTACTTCCCACCATTTTATATCTTCTTGTTGTTTATACTTATGACTGTTTTCCTGCAACTTGGATTTTACTTGTTCATGTAGATCATTCGTTGATTTGGCGAAATCCTCCCCATCAGCACTCCTTCTTTCCAGCTATCCCAGATCTCGTAACTCATGCACGCTACGAGGATGCATGCCATACAAGATATAAAAAGGGCTATATCCTGTGCTCCGATTTGGCGAATCATTATAAGCGAATTCTTCTTGGGCAAGTACATGATCCCACATTCGTGAATTTTCTCCAATCAGACTCCATAATAGGTTTCCCAAGCTTTTATTTACTACTTCTGTCTGCCCATCAGTCTGTGGGTGATAAGCAGAGTTGAATTTCAACTGTTTGTCCAACATCTTCCATAGGGTATGCCAGAAATGTCCTGTGAATTTCACGTCCCTGTCGGAAATGATTGACTTAGGCAACCCGTGCAGTCTGACAATCTCCGTGAAAAACAAGTGTGCTACATGAGTGGCATCACTAGTTTTTTTACAAGGAATGAAATGTGCCATTTTTGAAAATCAGTCCACTACCACCATCACATAATCGTAACCCTGCTATGTTCTAGGTAGACCTAAGACAAAGCCCAAGTTGAGTGAATCCCATGGTCTACTTGGAATAGGTAGTGGTGTGTAGAGTCCCACATTCTGACTATGTCCTTTCACTAATTGGCACACCTTACATTTGGTTACAATCCACTACACCTCCCTTCACATCTTCGGCCAATAATAAAAATGATTGATCCGATCCAGGGTCTTATCAATGCCAAAATGTCCGGCAAGACCTCCACTATGCTTTTCCCGAATGATGTTCTCCCTCATTGAACAGTCGGGAATACATAAATGTCCTCCTTTAAACAACAGTTTCTCCTATAAGTTATAGTCCAGCCATGGATTATTATTTATTAACAAAGGATTCTGGCAGGCTTCATAGGCCTCCTTGAAATCTGCATCTGTTTGATACAAGTCTTTAAGATGTTCAAATCCCAGTACTTGTATCGTACTCTCCTGTAAGAGAAAAGCTCTTCTACTCAGAGCATCTGCTACCTTGTTGCCTTGTCCACTAATATGCTTCAATACAAAGGTGAAACTCTACAAGTACTCAACCCACTCTGCATGCTTGTGCTTTAGTTTGTGCTGCTGCATAATATACTATAATGCAGAATTATCAGAAAATAAAACAAACTTGTTACCTAATAAATAGTGTCTCCAATGCTTCAATTCTTGGACTACAACATAAAATTCTTTATCATAGGATGAGTAATTTTTCCTTCTTTCATTCAATTTTTCACTGAAATAAGCGACCGGTTTGTCTTCCTGGCTGAGTACTCCCCAATGGCTGTACCACTAGCATCACAACGAACTTGGAACATTTTGCTAAAATCAAGCAACCTCAAAATCAGTCTTTCAGTGATCTTTTTTTTCAAAATATGAAAAATTCTCTCTGTCGCTTTGGTCCAAAAGAAAGGTTGTTTTTCCTTTTTGATGGTTTCCAACATAGGTGTGCAGGTCTCACTAAAACTTCTTATGAATTTACGATAAAAACTTGCCAATCCATGAAAACTACGAACCTCAAATAAGTTCTTTGGAGATGGCCAGCTAACAATAGCTGCAACTTTTTCTGAGTCCATCTTCAGTTCATTCTCTACAATCACAAATCCCAAATAAACTAACTCATTCTGAAAAAAAAAAGAACATTTCTTCAAATTTATCAGTAGCTTGTTCTGCTACAATTTTTCCAACACACTCCGAACATGTCGAAAATGCTCTTCTCTAGTCTTACTGAAAATCAGTATATCATCCAGATATACAATTACAAACTTCTCGATGAACTCCTTCAGCATTTCATTCATCAGACGCATAAAATTGCTATGGGCATTGCTTAATCTGAATGGCATCACCAGCCACTCATACAGTCCTTCATTTGTTTTGAAAGTTGTTTTCAATTCACCCCCCTTTCGAATTCAAATCTGGTGGTACCCGCTCTTTAGATCGATCTTTGAGAAATATGTTGCTCCACTTAAGTAGTCCATCATGTCATCCATTCATGGCAATGGGAATCTGTATCTAATAGTAATTTTATTAATGGCTCTTGAATCTGTACACATTCGCCACTCTCAGCCTTTCTTAGGAGCTAAAACCATTAGAACTGCACAGGGGCTCAAAATTTCCCTTATCAACCCTTTATCCAGCAATTCCTGTACTTGATTCCTGATTTCCTCATTGTCCTTAGGACTCATTCGGTATGCTACCTTGTTTGGTAGACTAGCTCCAGGTATAAAGTCTATATGATGACTGATGCTTCTTTTGGGAGGTAATTCATCTGGTAAATCATCTACTATGATGTCACTGAATTCTTGCAACATGTCTTGGATTTCTTCAGGTAAATATATAATCTTAGTGTGTAACAACACTATCTTTGGCCTCCTTACAAAAACATATTTGATTTCATTGTCCTCAATCTACTTTAAAAATTCCTTTCCTCCCACCAGCAATATTTTGACTACGCTTGCTTCTGTTGTCGCTTCCTCCTTGATAGGTATAAGCGCATGCTTAATCCCATCCTTAACAAACTTGTAATAGTTTTTCTTTCCATCGTGAACTACTTTTCTATCATACTGCCATGGTCTCCCTAACAGTATGTGACACACGTCCATAAGCATAATATCACAAACAAATTTATCCTTGTATTTTCCAATATGGAACTCAACAGTTGATGTCCCTTCTGTAACCACGACACCTTGTAAGGAGTGGGGTGTTTCAATCTCTTCAACCCCAATTTCTCCACCATCTCTGTGGCCACTAGATTATTTGTGCTTCCACAGTTGATAATCAGTCTGCAGCATTTTCCATGTGATTTTCATACTGTCCAGAATAATGTTATTCTTTGAGTTGGATCAGCTATCTCTTTTGCTGGTTTCAAAAATACCTTATTGAAAACTAAGGCTTCCCCTGTTTCCGGTACATTCTCTACCTTTTGGGGTGATGCCTCTGCTTCTTCCATCTGAGCGACATATGTTCCTCTTCCTCCTATCTGTTCACCCTCAGTACATTCAAAAGACTTGTGCCCCCACTTGTGGCACTTGTAACACTAGATAGTAGTTCCTTTGCCTCTGCCATTACCTCTTCCATGCTGGTATGGCCTTCCTCCCCTAGTGTTATTGTCATTTTCTGTTGTTCCTGGAGTTTTTGAATTGTTGCCTTCATCACTGGGATTGGCAGCTCTACCTCTGACATAGGCTCATCCTTTCCCTCTACCAAATCCTCCTCCTCTTCTAGCATTTTGTTTTCTGTTTATTTTCTCCTCTGCCTTTAAGGCACTCTGATAAGCCTCATCTATGGTTCTAGGTGAAATAATACTTATCTCATCTAATATTTCCCACCTTAATCCATTCACAAACCTCACTGTATTTTTAGGGGTGTCTTCTATGTAACCAAATCTCATTTTTACGCGATAGAATTCTTCAGTGTATTCTTTTACAGTCATCCCCTTTTGTTTTAAATTTTATACCTGACTGTACATATAAATCTGGTAGTCTTTGGGTAAGAATTTACCCTTCAATTTAGCTTCCATCATGGTCAATTTTTTTATAGGTTTCTTGTTCAACCTATTCGTCTCTTCTTGGACACTATCCCACCATAAGTACGCATGTCCTTTCAACCTGGTAGTAGCCAATTTAACTCTTTTCTCTTCACTTATCTCCTCATAGTCAAAATACTTATTTAGCTCACTAAGCCAATACAACAGTACCTCTGATGATAAACTTCCATCATAAGTCGAAAGCTCATGCTTTGGCTTACTATTTGATAGTAAAACTGACCTCAACATTCTGAGTTCAGGTCCTTCTCCATCTGCTCCATCTGTTGTCTCTGCAGCTTCCTCATCACTATGATCTCCTCCCTCAGGATCTCTTCTTCTTCCTGCTTCTACTGCCGCCAAACGAATGTTCAATATTTGAATCTCTTCTCGCAATCCTTCATCTAATACTCTTTGAATAACTCTCCCACGACCTCGACGACCAACTTCCATTTCTTCTAACACACAACCGGGCTCTGATACCAAATATTGATGGGGCCCAACCCTCCTTAAAACCTGCGCTCAATTAATAATTCGACTGTTGATTATATCGTAAGATAAGATCCAGATTTTATTGATTTCGTAATAGTTGTGTTTTAATTAAAACTCGTCCTTGTGAAAGGGAATGAAATGGACATTTGTCCCATCCTAGAGAATTGTTCTCCCGCGCTATCACTAGCCCTAACACTCATGGAAAATTTTAGGGGCTAATTTTCCATGGTTTTTCCAAAAAAAAGATTCGCCAATTTCCATTTTTTTATAAAAATATTCCGCCTAAATTTTATAATATAAAATTATTTTACATTAAAAAGCGTCAAAATTATATAGAGAGTATATATAATACCATTATAAATTTGGAAATTTTTACAAATACATCAATAAACATTTATAGTTTTCATATCAGGGACTAGTGATATTTGCCAATTTTTTAAACTTCAAGATAATTTTCCATCCTAACACTGTTCAGCTGATATTATTTTCATTGTTGTTCGGTGTCTGCGAGGGCTTCTCTGTGAGGTAATGGTTCACCTCTGTCTGCCCTTGTGACTGTTTTCCATAGCCCTCCATTGTGGCTCTATACTACTCTGTGGTCTCTGTCGATATGGCAGTTCTATTAGCTCTTCTCACTCTGTCTCTATGGGAAAGGGTTTTGCCTGGTTCTTCATGGTCTTCAATAGGGCTTCTGCAACATGGCGGTTTATGGGTGTTGTTTCTTATTTATACCTTTTTGTATGCGTTTCATTCCGGCATTTACTTAACCTTCACTCTCAAAATGATTTTTTGCTTAACTGACTGTTGTCTGCACTTTCAGGTCAAAGTTGTCAAGGGTTTCAGCGTTCACCTCCGTTCATTGGCTTCACAATGGTAAGTCGTCCATCCCTGTTTTAATTTCTCAGCTTTCTTTCTGAGTCACTAAAGGCCGTTGCTCCTTGTGAGCAGATCCCTTGTCGGCTGGCGACCGAAACTCCTCCTTCGTTCAGCGTTTCTCTTTTGGGTAAGTTGAGTTCTGCAAACCCTCTCTGTTTCTTTTCTTCTGATTGAGATGCTCTATTTAATTCATGCCAAGACTTAACTCTCGACTTTTTCTTCTCCTTATAGGTGGTTACAATTCTCCAACCGTGGTTTATCGCCTTCTCAGTTATTGACCCCAAATGGGTAGGGTCTTTCCCTTTATTCGCCTCTGGTGGTTTTGGAATTTGTTTCGTTAGTGGGTATTGGCTCCCATGCTTCATTGTACTACTGTGAACTTCACCATTTTCGGTCTGCTATATATCTCTGCTTCTCGGAAAATAGACTAGGGTCTATATGTAGTTACACGATTAATTTTCACTTCGGTTATGTTGTTTTTTTTCTGTTGGTTCGCTATCTAGACATTCACAGTTAATAGAATGTTGTCTGTATAGGGTTTCGAACCCGGTCCCTAAATTTGATATGTAATATATTTTTTATAGTCTTTTGAGACTCGTAAACAGAGCAGGATTGATTTTATAAACATTGAGAATTTAAAATTTGTTGTTGTAAAAATGGTGAATACCTGTGAAGGTTTGTGCGCCTGCTGGTGTGTGAATGTTGGTGTATTTCCTAATTTGTAGAACTCTCCTCTTAGATGAATGCCTCAATTTGTCAAATTCTGTAATCGCTCCAATGCCTGTATAAACAAATTAATTCTACCAGCTTTTGCTATATTTTTGCATGTGTTTAGTTTACAATGTAAGATGGAATGAACAACAAATAGAGAAGAAAAAAAAATTAGTATTTGACCGCAGATAATTCTCAGATGGTTTTTTTAGAAAAAAAAAAATCTCCTGAATGTTTTTTCTTTATTGCTTCCTCTTTTATGCTATGATGGAATATCAACCCTCCAAACATATTATCGTGTTCTTTTTATAATACTTGTTGAACAGTTGTTTTTTTTTTCTTGAAACTGTTAACAGTTTCAAGTAGTTACATTTGGTCACTGTCCATTTCCGTTCACCAGAATTTTGACTTACGTAAAAACAGTAACTAAAAAGGAGTTTAATTGAAAAAACATAATATTTGTTCTTAAGTCCTATATGCTAGAACTTTAAAGAAAAATAATTAAAACCAACTCAGGTACAATGACCTATAAACCTATGAGACAAAATATTGTTATTTTCATTCACCCTAAACTAGATTCTCTTGCATCAATTATCACAACTATTTGATGAAATTATTTTAGTAATATGGCTCACAATATGACGAGGCCCAGCCCTCGTTCACAAGTGGCGATGCAAAGTTTTCAAATTAAACTTTAATATTGCAAATGTACTTGATTAAAAATCTGTGAGGTCACTGGCAATACATCAAGCGGATAATTGGTAATGTGACACAACGGATTCGATAATGTTTATTTGCTGTAATTGTGGATTTTTTGAATATTGTGACAAATCACCACTGTAACTTCGTACCTGTCCTTGTGAGCTAGTGTATTAACTGAACCTTATCCCGACTTCCGCCCCACACCCTCGCGCTGTGTAATAACACTTCGACTGTGTTTGGTTTTTTTCGCCAGCTGAGCTAAGAGGCGGGTTTTTCGACCTCCACATACCTTTCAGAACTTCTCCAAGTTTTCACCAACGCTCCTTTGCATCTATGTGTGAGGAAATGTGTTCTCCCTTCTGTCAGACAGATCCTGTTCTGTTTTCATTGTGCGACTTTCTTCAAACACTATTTTTTGCAAACCCTGCACTGGCAACTTGTCACCTATTTGTATGGTAATCTCTCTGGCGGTGGTTTCCCTGTTATTCCAGTTGGTTTTCACAGCTGCATGCTCTTTCACGCTTCTGTCTTCTATTATATTGTTGTTTGTTGTCAATTTCTCTCCAGGTTTGGACCGTCAAGAACACCTGTGGCCACCTACAGCTCAGACGAAGACACATGTATTTAACTCCTTCCCTGTTTTAAACCTTTCTACTTTTGTTTGAGACCTATAGCCATTCTGTCTCCTTTGTGAGCAGTCTCTGTCAGTTCAAAACCTGAGGTCTTCATCTCTGCTCAACCCTCAAACTCTCTGGTAAGTTCCTCTGTGATTCGACTATTCAATTTTCACACTCGTTCCTGTTAATTTGACTGCACATAAATAAAAAATTGCCTTAGGGTTCTAATAACCGAATGGTTGTGGGTGTTGCAGGCCCCCTTTCTAGTTTGCAAGTTCGGCTGCCCTTCCTTCAACGATGAAACCCTATGGGTAGGGTCGACTCCATTTACTGTGTTTCTGTAGCTTAGGGTTTATATTTTTTGTTTCCCAACTCTGGTTGGTTGTTAGACTTCTCGTTGTAAATTATTAATGATACAAATGTTCTTTGGGGCTTCGCTGTTTTGCTGTGGTTGTATGGTTTTTGGTTTCGAACCCTCATTCGACTATATGTCCAATATTCTGTCTCTCTTCTGGACAGTTTTCAAGAACTTTTGCAGACTTTTTAAATGACTATTTTGGAAATTTCTAGTATCAAAACTTCAAATTTGTTCCATGTATGTGAACTTACTTGACATTGTCTATGAATGCTTGCTGGTTCAGTTTCGTTATGAGACAAAAAAAACTCCACGCTTTTGCCTATGTAAACTTTTCCACTATCTTCGTAACCCTATTAATAGCATGAAAAGGTTTCTTTCACCTGGACACATTTTCTCTTTTCCTAACTTAGTTCTGTTTGAATTCAACTTAATTCTGTTTGCATTCTCAAATTAAAATGCTGCACATATAACAGTAGGGGAATAAAAATTCATTTTTCAATAATCTGATGTAAAATGACAAATTGGCTAAAAGAAATTACTGGTTGCAGATGGTTCTCAAATTCTGTTTTGTATTTTCTCTCTCTGATGGAAATCTAAACGTATAGTATGTTACTTTATGATTTTTATATGACTGTAGGTGATAGTTATGTTTGTTTTTTTCGGTTGAACTAACAACCGCACTGTCTAACTACATTGCCATATTTTTAAACAGAAACTTCCAATTAGGTCTACGAAAACATTTTTCATCCCTAATCCTACTGTTCTCTTCCAGATAACAAACAAATAAAAAATACAGGTTTGATAACTTGTCCACAAACACGTGTAACAGTGAGACAAATAAGCCATCTTTTGTCTGCTCCCGGGGTGACAAAAAGTCATGGCTCTGTTCCATGAGATCTTCAACCGAATAGCCAGCCTTCTGTATCTTCGCCGCATCAAGCCATGAACTATCCTCAATGGGACGGTTATTCCACTTAACCAAATACCATAGATATTCCTTCCTGCACGTGCACTTGGCTACCTGTGTGTCGAAAATGCTCTCGATCTCAAGGGGCTGCACCGTAGGCATCTGTCTCACCCAAGAACCTTCGTCAAGTTGGGTGTCCCATTCTGGCCATACTGTCATGTCATCCTTAGGACTAGCAGTATATGGAAATAGATGTGCCACATTAAAGATGGGTGAAATGCTTATCCCTGGTGGCAACTGTAATTCGTAAGCATTGGCAGAAAACTTGCGAATAATTTTGCAGGGGCCAATCTTTTTAAATTTCAGCTTTTTGTATTCCCTTCTGGGAAACACTCCTTGCGCAAGTGTGCAAGAACTTTGTCTCTGACATTAAGCTGAACCTCCTGTATTTTCAAATCTGCCCGCTATTTGTACTTTTGGCTGCTGTCCTATAATTTTGTTTTCACCTACTCATGTAAGTCACTCATTTCTTGGGCGAAATCTTCTCCATCAGCACTCAGTTTTTCAAGTTTTCCTAAATCCCATATCTCATGCACTCCACAAGGATGCATGCCATACAAGACCTAGAAGGGACTATTACCTGTGCTGCGATTCGATGAGTCGTTATAAGAAAATTCCACTTGAGCAAGTACGCGATCCCACATTCGAGAATTTTCACCTATCAAACTCCGTAGCAGGTTTCCTAAGCTCATGTTCACCACCTTCATTTTCCCATCGGTCTGTGGGTGATAAGTGGAGCTGAATTGCAACTGAGTGTCCAAATTCTTCCACAGGGTACGCCAAAAATCTCTAGTGAACCTCACATCCCTGTCGGAAATAATGCACCTCGGCAAGCCATGTAGTCTGACAATCTCTGTGAAAAATAAGTGTGCTACGTGAGTGGCATCACTTGTTTTTCTGCAGGGTATAGAATGTGCCATATTCGAGAATCAATTCACTACCACCATCACTGAATCAAAACCCCGCTGTGTTCTAGCCAGACCCAAGACAAAGTCCAAACTTCTTGAGTCCCATTGTCTACTCGGAATAGGAAATGGCATATAAAGTCCTGTATTCTGACAGCAACCCTAGCTAACTGATACATTTTACATCTGCTTACATACCTCTGCATGTCCCGTCATATCCTTGGCTAGTAATAAAAGTGCTCAATCTGTGATAATGTCTTGTCTATGCCGAAATGTCTGGCTAGACCTCCATTGTGCTTTTCCCGAATAATGTTCTCCCTCATCGAACAGTGGGGAATGCATAATTGTCCTCCCCTGAACAATAATCCTTCCTGCAAATTATAGTCCAACCATGGACTATTGTTTCTTAGCAAAGGGTTTTGACAAGCCTCATAGGCCTCCTTAAAGTCTGTATCCATATTATATAAATCCCTCAAATGCTCAAAACACAAGACTTGCACTGTGCTTTCCTGTAAGAGAAAAGCTCTTCTACTCAACGCATCTGCCACCTTGTTGGCCTGCCCACTAATATGTTTCAGCAAAAACATAAAACTCTGCAGATACTCAACCCATCCTGCATGATTATGGTTCAACTTATGCTGCTACATAATATATTGTAATGCAGAATTATCAGAAAATAGAACAAACTCATTACCTAATAAGTAGTCTCTCCAATGCTTCAATGCTTGGACGACCGCATAAATTCCTTATCATAGGTTGAGTATTTCTGCCTACTTTCATTCAGCTTCTCGCTGAAATAAGCGACCGGCCTATCCTCCTGTCTAAGTACCACCCCGATGGCTGTACCGTTGGCATCACAATAAACTTGAAAGAGTTTGTTGAAGTCAGGAAACCTCAATATCAGTCTCTCAGTGATCTTCCTTTTCAGAGCCTGAAAACTTTTCTCTGCTGCTTCTGTCCAACAAAAAGGTTGATTTTCTTTCTTGATCATGTCCAACATGGGTGCACAGATCCCACTGAAATCCCTAATGAATTTCCTGTAAAAACTTGCCAATCCATGAAAGCTTTGGACTTCAAATAGATTCTTCGGGGATGGCCAGCTAACTATAGCTGCAACCTTTTCTGGGTCCATCTTCAACTCATTTTCTGCAATCACAAAACCCAGATACACTAATTCCTGCTGGAAAAAGGTACACTTTTTCAGATTTATTAGCAGCTTATTGTGCTGCAATTTCCTCAATACACTTCGAACATGCCGAAAGTGTTCTTCTTTCATCTTGCTGAAAATCAAAATGTCATCCAAATAAACAATTACAAACTTCCCAATGAACTCTTTCAGCACTTCTTTCATTAGGCGCATAAACGTACTAGGGTCGTCACTCAAACCAAATGGCATCACTAGCCATTCATATAGCCCTTCATTCGTCTTGAAGGTTGTTTTCCATTCATCCCCTTCTCGGATTCAGATCTGGTGGTAACCACTCTTCAGATCGATCTTCGTAAAGTATGCTACTCCGCTCAAATAGTCCATCATGTCATCTATTCGTGGCAATGGGAACCTGTACTTGATAGTGATCTTGTTAATAGCTCTTGAGTCTATGCACATTCGCCATTCTCCACCTTTTTTTGGAGTCAAAACTGTCGGAACTGCACAGGGGCTCATGCTTTCTCTAATCAGCCCTTTATCTAGCAATTCCTGCACCTACTTCCTAATCACTTTGTTGTCCTTAGGACTCATACAGTAAGCTTCCTTATTTAGTAGATTAGCTCTTGGTATAAAATCAATGCAATGATTGATGCTCCTCTTAGGAGGAAATTCATCCGGAAGATCATCCACTATGATATCGCCAAAGTCCCGTAACATATCCTGAATCTCCTCTGGTAAATCTGTGATCTTTGTGTGCAGTATCACCATCTTTGGCCTCCTCACAACAGCAAAATTTACATCATTATCGTCGATCTGTTTCAAAAATTCTTTTCCACCCATCAGTAATGCTTTAACCCCACTAGCTTCTGCTATATTTTCCTCCTTGATGGGTACAAGCGTGTGCTTAATCCCATCCTTGACAAACTTGTAACAGTTTGTCTTTCCATCATGAACCACCTTCCTGTCATACTGCCAAGGTCTCCCTAACAGTATATGACACACATCCATCCACAGATAATCTTGTCCTTGTACCTGCCAATATGAAATTCTACTTCGCGTTGTTCATCAACTAACAACTGATGTCCCTTTTGCAGCCATGACACTTTATAGGGAGTGGGGTGCTTCAACCTTTTCAACCCCAAGTTCTCCACCATTTCTGTGGCCACCAAATTATCTGTACTCCCACTGTCAGTTATCAGTTTGCAACACTTTCCCTGTGATTTGCAAACTGTCCAGAATAAAGCTTTTCGCTAATCTGGTTCTGCAACTTATTTGGATGGTTTCAGCAACACCTTATTTAGCACCAAAGCTTCCCCTGTCTCAGGTGCATTTTCTGCCTCTCGGGGTGGTGCCTCTGCTTCCTCCGTTTGGGCAACATAGGTTCCTTTACCGCCTGCTGGTTCCCCTTTAGGACACTCATAAGACTTGTGCCCCTACTTATGGAATCTATAACACTGGACAACTTCTCTGCCCCGACCATTACCTCTCCCCCGCTGGTATGGTCGTCCCCCTCTGGTGTTATTGTCTTTTTCTACTGTTCCTTAAGGTTTGGAACTGCTACCTTCTTCACTGGGATTTGTGCCTCTACCCCTGCCAAAATCCTTTCCTTTTCCTCTGCCAGATCCTCCTCCTCTTCTGGCATTCTGCTTCCTGGTTATTTTTTCTTCCGCTTTCAAGGCACACTGATATGCCTCATCTATAGTTTTGGGTGAGCAAATACTGATTTCATCCGGTATCTCCCCTCTCAAGCCATTTACAAACCTGGTTGTCTTTTTGGGGGTGTCTTCTATATACCCCGCTCTCAAATTCAACCTGTAGAATTCCTCCGTGTACTCTTTAACAGTTAACCCCTTTTGCCTCATATTTTGTACTTGTCTATACAACATGATCTGATAATCTTTGGGAAAAAATTTATCCTTCTGCTTGGCCTCCATCCTGGCCTGCTTTTTTATAGGCTGTTTATTCAGCCTCTTCCTCTCTACCTGAATACTATCCCACCACAAGGACGCATGTCCCTTCAGCTTGGTGGCAACGAATTTTACCCGCTTATCTTCACTGATTTCTTCAAAATCGAAATACTTGTTTAATTCACTAAGCTAATCCAGCAGTAGATCTGCTGATAAATTCCCATCATAAGTAGAAAGCTCATGTTTCGGCTTGCTACTTGATAGCAAAACCGACCTCAATAATCTAAGTTCGGGTCCTTCTCCTTCAAAACCATCTGTCGCTTCTGCAACCTCTTCGTCACTATCATCCCCTCCTTCAGGGTCCCTTCGTCTTCCAGCCTCTACTGCTGCTAATCGCTCATTCAAAATACAAATTTCCTCCCTTAATCCTTCATCTGATAATCTACGATTAGCTCTCCCCCTTCCTTGTCCTCGTCCACCAACCTCCATTTTCACTGTTCACAAACCAGCTCTGATACCAAAAAATGATGAGGCCCAACCCTTGTTCACAAGTGGCGATGCACAGTTTTCTAATTAAACTTTAATATTACAAATGTATTTGATTAAAACTATGCCAGGTCACTGGCAATACATCAAGCAGATAATTGGTAATGTGACACAACAGATTCAATAACGTTTATTTGTTGTACTTGTGTATTTTTTTACTATTGTGACAAATCACCTCTGTAACTTCGTACCTATCCTTGTGAGTTGGTGTATTAACTAAACCTTATCCCAACTTCCACGCCACACCCTCGCGTTGTGTAACAACACTTCGACTGTGTTTCGTTTTTTTCGCCAGCTGAGCTAAGAGGAGGGTTTTTCGACCTCTACAGACCTTTCAGAACTTCTCAAGGGTTTCACCAACGCTCCTCTGCATCTCTGTGCGAGGAAATGTGTTCTCCCTTCTGTCAAACAGATCCTGTCTGTTTTCGTTGCGCGGCTTTCTTCAAACACTAATTTTTGCAAACCCTACAATGGCAACTCGTCACCTGTTTGTATGGTAATCTCTCCGGCGGTGGTTTTCTTTTTATTCGAGTTGGTTTTCATAGCTGCATGCTCTTTCCCTCTTTTGTCTTCTATTATATTGTTGTTTGTTGTCAATTTCTCTTCAGGTTTGGACCGTCAAGAACTCCTGTGGCCACCTACAGCTCAGACGAAGACACAGGTATTTAACTCCTTCCCTGTTTTAAACCTTTCTACTTTTGTTTGAGACCTCTAACCATTCTGGCTCCTTTGTGAGCAAGCTCTATCGGTTCAAAACCTGAGGTCTTCGTCTCTGCTCAACCCTCAAACTCTCTGGTAAGTTCCTCTTTGATTCGGCTGTTCAGTTTGCACACTCGTTCCTGTTAATTTGACTACACATAAATAAAAAATTTCCTTAGGGTTCTAATAATCAAACGGTTGTGGGTGTTGCAGGCCCCCTTTCCAGTTTGCAAGTTTGGCTGACCTTCCTTCAACAATGAAACCCTATGGGTAGGGTCAACTCCATTTATTGTCTTTCTGTAGCTTAGGGTTTATATTTTTCATTGCCTAACTCTGGTTGGCTGTTATACTTCTCGCTGTAAATTATTAATGATACAAATGTTCTTTGGGGCTTCATTGTTTCGCTGTGGTTGTATGGTTTTTGGTTTTGAACCCTTGTTCGACTATATGTCCAATATTTTGTGTCTCTTTTGGACAGTTTTCAAGAACTTTTGCAGACTTTTTAAATGACTATTTCGGAAATTTCTAGTAACAAAACTTCAAATTTGTTCCATGTATGCGAACTTACCTGACATTGTCTACGAATGCTTGCTGGTTCAGTTTTGTTATGAGACAAAAAAATCTCCACGCTTTTGCCTGTGTAAAATTTTCCACTATCTTCGTAACCCTATTAATAGCATGAAAGGGTTTCTTTCACGTGGACACAATGTCTCTTTTCTTAACTTAGTTATGTTTGCATTCAACTTAATTCTGTTTGCATTCTCAAATTAAAATGCTGCACATATAACAGTAGGGGAATAAAAATTCATTTTGCAATAGTCTAATGTAAAATGACAAATTGGCTAAAAGAAATTACTGGTTGCAAATGGTTCTCAAATTCTGTTTTGTATTTTCTCTCTCTGATGGAAATCTAAATGTACAGTATGTTACTTTCTGCTATTTATATGACTGTAGGTGATAGTTCTGTTTGTTTTTTTTCGGTTGAACTAACAACCGCACTGTCTAACTACATTGCCAGATTTTTAAACAGAAACTTCTAATTAAGTCTACAAAAAAAAATTTCATCCCTAATCCTACTGTTCTCTTCCAGATAACAAATAATTAAAAAAAACGAAATACAGGTTTGATAACCTGTCCACAAACAACTACTCTGAGTTAAATGCTCCTGCATCACAATCAACATGCAACATCCTTATATAATCAAAGCGTTTCACTGTGAATAAACAATAATCAGAGCGAATCTCCAATTAGGATATTCATAAGGCCATTTGTAAGCCGGTAAAAAACATATAATTTGACCATAATGACCTCATCACTAAATTTTTGTACCAATTACAATTCGATTGCAATCCATATCAATCTTATAATAAATTTTAATATTATTTAATAACATGACGTCTTTGAAACTTTCCTTGTAACCTGCACATTTAAACAATAAAATTATTAATAGATCTTGCCAAAATGAGAGAAGGAAACAAAGAATATATTTCGTTGTGTATGATCATTAATGATCAATAAACTCATAATATTGCCTGATGGTTTGAATTTTTTTAGAGCAGGTTCGATTTAGACGAAACCAGACATAATCCCACACTCCAACGCACAATATGGGTCCAAGGGAATTCATTGGAAACTCAAAACATAAAATGGAGAAACATAAAAATCCTTTTCCATTGACAAAAACGAAATTTAGTTCACAAGCTAAGATTTTGGTTTCTATTAAATTGAACCTTCAAATGAGTTTCGATTCAATACATTCTAGCAAGAACCTATTTAAGAGGCTTCATTCCTATAAATATATTATAATAGGGGTAAGTTTTCGAGAGTCACTAAGGAGGATGTTTCTCAGGGGAAGAGCTTTTTTTCACTATTGTAAGGGAGACATTCAAGGAGGAATTCCTCAATAGAATTTAGGCCTAAATATGAATCAAGGATTTAGTTTTTGGAAATATGATCTTTGTTGTTGAAGCAAATTTTACACCATTGTAGATCCATTCTTTGATGATAGATTTTGGATACCAGAGAGCACATTTTCGATAATTCTCTTCAAGTGGAAGGGGAATATCACGAGATTCAAAGTTTTATCATTGTATTTAAGTACAAATACTATTATTTGTTTGAATATGATTATATACTTTTGTTGTTATTGATAGATTTGTGCTATTGTTTTCATATTGGAACTATAGTTATTTATCCAATTTTCCATTTCTATGACCAATTACATGTTCTTATGATATCATAAATTTTCCATTTGTATTTGGATTTGATTGTGTGTTAGTAGATATTTAATAATTGTTTGCTCTCATTTTTTTCTAATGTGAATTTAGTTTAATAGTTATTCAATTACAAGAACTATTTCATTAATTAATACCTTATTCTTTAATCATTCTTAGTCTATTACAATTCTCCAAACAAAACATGAATGAATGAGATTAAAAGCAATGAGTTATAAGTACTTTTGCAACTTGGTATTAATTCTAATCTTTATAACAAATACCCATTTTCAAACTGTTGAACTTGGTATAATATAAAATGCCTTCTATTTGCTAGTTAGGACCTTCTTCTTTTTTGCATTATTAACTAGGACTGTATTTAGAATTTAGTTTTAATTTATTAAAAAAAAAAATTCCTTTATGAAGAGAAAACCATTATGGTAGTTGGGCTAAGTCCACATTTCATCTCACCCAAATAATTCTTCTTTCAAGCATGTTGCGAGAAGGAAATTTTTTTCTTTCTGCCTATTAATATCAACAAGCATTATGATAAAAAAATAGGAAGAAAAAGAAGTTATTTTATACTTTAGATTATTTTATGATTTTAGTTGAGGCAACTTGACCACAATCAAGTGGAAATCACCACACCAAAGAGAAAATGATTTAAATGGGGCTTTGACAGGGTCATTTTTTAAAAGTTGAACATGGTAAGTTTTGGCCATTAGCATTTTTGGTGCTAGAAGGAGAGCCACATACAAGTTGACCATTTAATTTTTTTTTTAAGTTTCAATGGCTCTTTCTAGAGTTCCTATTTGGAGTTTCATCTTTCGATGACCATCATGCAAAACTTGGTTAAACCTAATTAGTCACTTTTCAAAGACAAAATTTGATGGCAAGGGTAAATTTTTTGTAATTGAACATATTCTTGAGATTATAGAAAATTTTACTAATTATGAAATTAATGAAAGTGTCTTGTGTGGGATTTTTACCATCAATTTCATAGATAGATCTAGAAAATGGTGTCAATCACTTCAAGTTTCATTTATACACACGTAGGATGAATTTATAAGAAAGTTCCTTCACACAATCCAAGAGTACAACTACAATGATGCCTTGAACTTGAAAGCTTGCATAGGTTTGGAGGTGAATCTACAATAAGTTTTATCATTGGATCCAACTTGATTTGTTTTAAAATTCAGCCTCATGAACCTTTTGACATAAAAATAATGAACTTTTTTCTTTATATTGTTTCTCTACCTTGTATTTAAAACAATTATGATGTACCTGAAGACCTTAATTTTCTAAGTGTACATGCTATAGCTCATGATTATTTGAGCCCACTAATGATATTAACGATCCTATTCAAATAGATAACTTGGAACTTACTAACAAACAATTTCAGGGAACTTTACACACACCCAAGCAAATCAATGTCGCTCGTGATACTATTCCACATTATGATTAATTTAATATTTGTAATGAAAAGGATAATGATAAATTATTAAATCATATCACAAACATTAGAAATTATGACGAATATGAAATAACTATTTTTTTCAGCATGCTTCCTACATTTGATTCTACCAAGTTTTCTAATATTATTATCAATAACGTTCAATCACACAATTTGAAGCAGCTAGATATTCATTCTCAAGAATATGTATCCATCCAAATTCATTACGCTCCTAAAATAATTTCAAAATATGGTGTCAGCATGCTTCCGACATTTGATTCTACTGAGTTTTCTAATATTATTATCAATAACATTCAATCACACAATTTGAATCACCTAGATATTCATTCTCAAGAATATATATCCATCCAAATTCATTACGCTCCTAAAATATTTCAAAATATGGTGTGAGAATGCTTCCTAAATTTGATTCTACTAAGTTTTCTAATATTATTATCAATGACCTTCAATCACACAATTTGAAGCACCTAGATATTCATTCTCAAGAATATGTATCCATCCAAATTCATTGCGTTCCTAAAATAATTTCAAAATATGGTGAACTTGATATAAATTTTGAAGAAAACAATGGAAAATAAGATTAGAAACTCAAGTATTAGAATCTGATGATAATGATTACTGTAAAGTGGAGAGACATTTAGCTTCATCTTCTCAAATAGTCACTTTTCATTATACCTTGATTTTTTTTCTAATAGAAATTTGCTTGATAATCATTTAGTAGTTCCTCTACACTAAATTCATTTTTATAAGATAGAGTGACCATCATATATCAAATGAGTTATGAATATTTTGTCAATTATGATCAAAATGATGAATCATTTAATGATCATTTGATGGCTAGTTTTGAAATTTTGTAGGCATGTTCAAATTTATCTCTTATGAGGGATATTAGTGAGAAGGAAATCAATGAAATTATTTTTAATAGATCTTTGAAAAATTATGATAATGAGATGTTTCACTCTTTGTTTTCGAATAACCCTGTTGTTAACTCCTTTGTTGTTGAATAACTCCTCTTGTTGTTAATTCTCAAATTAAGTCTATAATACAAGATGAGATATATTCTTATACTATTAATGTTACAATAGATCTAATCAATTCTCAAATTGAATCTATAATACAAAATGAGATATATTCTTATACTACTAATGTTACAATAGATCTTTATCTTGAATATTCTAAACATCATAATGATTTTCATTCTCAAGAAGACATAAAAATTCCCATATATGATTATAAGATTATATATCAAGTTCCTATTTCTTTTCATGATCTTGAAAATTTTTCACAAATACATAACAATTTTGACCTTAGTCACGATATCTCAAAGGATATTTGTGAAAATGAATTTTCCGCAAATAAAATACATATTGTCTTATAACAGTAATTAAGTCTTGTGACAGTAATGTAAATACATATTGTCTTATAACAGTAATGAAGTCTTGTGACAGTAATGCAAATAATAATGTAAATTTATTTTATATTGTTCATATATCATGGATTTTTTTAAATTTATATACAACTTTCGTTTTTTAATTCATTAGTATTTTATGATGGTATTTCTAGTACTCGAGAATTGAACACTCCAAGCACATTAGAGGAAGAACATTCAAGTGACTTTTCGAAACTTGGATTATGAACATCGAAACTAAAAAGTATTTCAATTTAAATCAGCGCTCAAGATTATATCATTTTAATAGTGTCAGTTATCTTATCCATTTGCGAATATTCTGTAATATTTCACAAATTCCCATCATCACTTTAATGACCCAATTGAATCTTGTTTGGAAAAAATGATTTCAAAGAAAATTTCATTATATAGTAATAGTAATATGATTCTATTCATGTTGTAAATAATATTAACTTTTCTCTACAGGGTAATATTTGTGAAATTTATCAGTAGTTTTCACTCCAACTATGCTTCCAATTCACACATTTCATTTTAACCACTTTGAATTTCATGACAGGATTGATGTATGGTTGGAGAAAAATTTCCTATAAATAATAAGTTTATTTTCCTCTACTTTTTAGAAATATATTTACATAACACGTTAAAGTTTTCTTCATATAGTATTGTTTCAGTTTGTGGTTCTAATTACCTATTTACATATCTCTAGATGATTAAAATAACTGAAATGGTTACGTTGGAATTTTCATTTTACTTATTCCTACTTGTTCCTGAGTAGAATATGCATAGGAGTAGTTTAGTTTTCATTGCTTTTCTTTTTCTTAGTAGAATAATGCAACTATGGAAATAAGTTGGTGATGTGCCCTTCACAGAACTCCGCCTCATTTTCTCTTAGTTATTCGGAAATAAGTTGGTGAAGATCCCTTCACAGAACTCCGCCTCATTTTCTCTTGGTTATTCACTCTACTTCCTGAGAAAGGATTGAATATGGTTCAAAACATTATGAGAAAAATCAATTCAGGGAAGAATGATTTCTTACTCATTAGATTCTAATTATGGCAAGTTGTGCTTCGGGATAGAACATATTCATATGCTTGAAAGTAAATCTATGGATATGCTTCATTCTTAATTATTTTTATTTTAAAAATTCATCCCATGGATTCACCCTTTGAACGAGATTTGATAAATATCACTTTATGTTCATATATGCCCTGCTTAAGATTTTATGTTTCGGTTACGATATCAATTATATTATGATACAAATAATTATTAACATATAATAATATTGGTACCTTGGTTTTACATCAAGCTTTATTGAATCTATTTTACATCCATATGCATTAGGTGGTTGTTTCACATATTTCAAATTTAGAAAATGATTCTATAGAATCGAATCTATCATCTGAAATGTTATTAAAGCTAATCCTAGTGCTTCAAACATAGTTTAAAAAAATGATAGAAATAAATCTAATTTATGATACTCAAGATTTCACTAGTACACATGGCACAATCCTCCTTTTTTAAAAGATTAATTTAGAATTAATTTCTACCTTTTTTTACTCAAGATTTATCTTTTGATCTAAATACATTAAATGCTTTCCTCTAAGATGCTTCATTTAATAATGATGAAAATAATTTAGGTTTCAAAGCATCTAATTGGTTATACTCTAGAAATCATCTTTTGTATTCAGATATGTTTTATTGATTTTGATGTGAAAATTATTTTTTCAAAAAGTTCTAATTTTTGGTGAAAAAAATTGTTGAAAATCAACTATATCATAAATATTCTTTTCACCTAATTTAGTAGGTTTAATATCAACATAATAAGATAATTTCTTTCAATTATTAATCTATTTATTACATATTTCATCATATTGGAAATTCACATCTTATTCTTAATTTGCAAGAAAAAGTAATTTTCGATATTAATGGCATTAAATTTCCCACAAAGAAAAGTAAGATACATCCACATCTAGAAATAGAAGCATCTCATGATTTCACTTCATTATAATCCTCTCTACCTAACCACAAATTTGGCATTTGAATTTTTTGTTTTGATGATGTTATTCTTGATCCTCAAATTTCATTTCAAATATTGAACGATTTACATGCTAATTTTTTATTGGATGCTTATTATGATCAAATATTTTTGAAGCTATTCCATTATTTTCTTGGTGGTACTCTTCGCTAGCCTGATTGTTTTCTTAGAACTTAATTTAGATTTAATAAATTAGATGATAATGAGCATATGTAAATTTATGTGGAGAATTCAACTTTCTCTTTCCTATCTTATAGTTTCTGTTCTCCTCCATGGGAAAAAGTTATACAAAATTTTGGAGATTGTTCAAACCTCAGAGGTAAATTACAATGAGATACTTAAATGTATGCATACATATGTTTATCCGCATCCCGATGATAGTTTCAATTTCTTTCGTGTTATTTATTCTTAGTCATATTTATATTTCTAATATCTATCGTTCATCTTCTTGCATGTCTTTGTTGGTTTCGGTGGATATTTTACTTTAGTGTAAGATTAGATTAGATTTAGAGAAAACTTAGTTTATTTTCATAATTTTCTATTTGAATAAAGCAGTTACGATAACATTCAATCTAGAATTGAGCTACCATCATAGAAGTCTCCTTTTTCCTAGTTTTTACTTTTCATCTTGCTCATATTTTACTTTCGTTGCATATTTATCATAAGTCTTAATTTTAATAAAAGATCGTTAAGGCTTATTTGGTTAATATTAAGGGTTAATATTAACCATGAAGTAATATATATTAAATGGAAAATACTTCTTGATGAGATACTTATACATGGATTTTTACTCATAACTATACCTTAGGTTTAGGGTTTCACTTTAAAATAAATGTTTGATGGATAACCACTAGACAAGACATATTGATCAAGAAAATAAAGGATATTTTAATCACAAAAATCTCTTAGCAATTCACTTTTGATTTATGTTAAGTTTTCTTCACTCATTTTGTTTGATTGGTGTTTTATTTCATTCTTGGCCTTGATATCTTTTATACTTCTCTTTGTTTTCAAGATTGTTATTATTGTTTGCTGGTTTGCCTAATATTATAATAACATTGTTATTTTTATAGCTATTTGATTTTTATTTTTCTCTTAATTTAGGTTTGTTTTTGTGATGTTTCAAAGTGTATGTGGGGAAATTTATTCGTGTCAACAATAATTGGTAACTTCACGAGATATATACTCTCTTATTAGAATGGGTTTTCATTTATCCAAAAGACCATTCATATAAAGTTTTGTTTTCCCTATATTGGCCCAATGACATTAGCATAACATTAAGATATATATTTCAAGTGATATGGTTTATATTTTTAAAGGAAATAATCAGATATAGCAATAATTTGTTAATCCCACCCATCCCACCACACTATAATAAAATTATCTGCATTTTTAGATTCATGGAAGGATTCATCCCAACATGTCACCAATTTTTGAGGCCTCAATAACTTCCTTTAATTTTTGGAGAAATTAAAGGCCACCCTATATAGATGTTTCTACAATCACTTTTGGTTCATTTTTTTCCCTACTTCGAGCAATTTTAGTTTTGGTTATTTTCTTTTTAGTGGTTGTGCCATCATATAAGTCTCTCAAGATATTTTTGACGACATAATGTCTTCTAGATTATGGCTCCTAGTTTGAAAGTTATGGCTTAGGTTTCAGTTTTTTCTCTAGTTTGGTAATGTGGCAACATATTCATATTCCATGTGTCTTTCTCCACTTACATCTCAACATGGAATCACTCTAAGAACCTCCATGTCAACCTTTGGATACCCTATGCAAGGGAAAAATGTGTACATACATAACAGTAATATATTAACCTTATATATATATATATATATAAAATAAACTTCAATAGCTGCATAAAAATATTATATAAACCATAAAACATGAGATGTGTGTGTATTATAAAAGCGTATTATAAAGCATTAAAAAAACATAAAACACTTTAAAAAAACCACACATAATAAGGCTCACAATAATAAATTGTATAACATCACACACCATATTACATATTATACACACACACACACACACATATTGTATTGTGACATTCTATGATAAACCTTTTAACCACTTTGTATGATCCATTAACCGATAAATTGCATTATATTGTTTTATATGAACATATATAATAATGAGGAGTCCACACAGGTGTTGGAAACCTTTAAGCACTCTTGAGAGGGAGGGGTGAAATAATAGTGTGACTTGTTCACAATTTTTTCCTTATATTTACTTTACTGAATCACACACTTGTTAGCAGCTTCACATAGATCATAAGCAAGTAAATGATAAACATGTAAAAACATAAGAAGAATGTATTAAAATAAAGGCATCAAAGCACAACCACAAAAATGATAATCACACATGAGACACAATATTTTTGGTGGAAACCCTTTTGGGTGAAAAACCTCCCTTGTTACTGTTGCATTGCTTTAAATCTCTATTATGTCTAGAAATTTGTCCTTTACATAGATATTTGACTCCCATCTGCTAGGAGGCTTGATCTCATACACAATTAGCTAACTCCCATTAGCCAGGAAACCCGGTTCTACTAATAAGCTCAAAATACTATGCGCTCACACATATCTACGTACTAGAATCCATTGAAAGCCGCCACGATCAATGATCCCTGCCCAACTCTAATTGAGCTATCCCACTCTGATTGGATGGAGAAACTGTTCCATTTATTGAAGCTTCTAAATCAATACTCCCCTCTCCTGAAATCGCTTCTCCTCTACTCTATGTACACCTCATCTCATAAATTTTCAAACTGGATCCCATGAATTTCTACTCAACTCAAATCAACTCTACACTCTGATCTCTAGCAACAAGAGATCGTCAAAAAATAAAAAATGAAAAACACAACAAGTATGCTCTATACTCAAGAAAATAGTGACCAAAATTGTTAAGACCCTATTTTCCACTCCATTATAGTGAGAGAAACCCAAGTTCAAATTACCTCATTCGTTTGGATAAAATGCATCCCCTTTTCACCTTTTCTTTTAATCATGTGATATTTATACCATGATAGAAGGGTGAAATTACATAATTGAGAAATTTCCCATAATTATTTTTCCAAAATATTATAATTTTGAGATAATAATGATTTCATAATTGAGATAGTTGAGAAAAAACTCATAATTGTGAAAAATGTTTCTATATTTTGTCATTCCCAAGGAGATCACCTTTACCCACTTGTGTATGAATTAGCTAGGGGTCAATTATTGTAGAATTTCTCCAACTTCTCAAGCCCCTAGGTGTGTAAATACATTCTCCCAAAGGATATAATAAACCTATAAAATCTCACCAAGAGTAAAGGGAGGGAGAGAGTGAGAATTATATTGAGATTTTGCTACCTTGATTCATTGATTGATAGACATACTTTTCTTTGAGGTAATAGTTCTCATAGAGGGGGAGACTCTATCGGATTTTGGAGAGGATATATTATTCTTGAAGGTATACTTGTACCATTTGATTATTGATTAATAGTGATATGTGTTCCTTCCCTTTCATATATGTAATTGCAGTAATCACATATATTTATTCTATGATGTTTTGAGTTTATGATCTTCCAAGGAAGATTTCTTATCGTCCTTGAGTGTTTGTGGCTATGTGTATGTGTTGAGATCGAGTGAAGATGAGGTATATGACTTGATTGGAGTGTGAGGATTCAGCTACTGTAACCACCCTCCTCCCACATTAACCCAAGGTACCCGGTCCACTACATGTAAATAGAGGATACTATGATGTGATTCAATTCCCGATGTACAATTAGGGAAGTGGAACCGACGAAAATAAACCAAAATTATATCCCACACATGCTACAGAACCTCAAGGAGCCAACAAACCCTTCCAGGTGACCAACCTCTGAGTAAAATCAACATTTCCCATGAGAAGGAAATGGTGCGACTGCAACCCTCCAATTTCTCCCACGGAAAGGCATGCTAGCGACTATTGCAGGCAGTTCTAAGCTAGCGAGCCTGGATTTTGTGCCACTTTTTCATGGCTAGGACTCAGGCCACTGCCTAGAACTTCATCAAAATTCCATAAATGATAAATTACATTAAAAAAAGGTACTAATGCAAACATTTTATCAAGGGCTTGAGTGGACCCCTACTAGCCATGACAGTAATTTTTTCAAAAATATGTAATCTATAAGTCATAATATATAATCTTAGCATAGGGGTCTCATACTTATCTGATATTTTTTATGAAAAATTGATGCCTTCTTGCAATAGCTGCATCATCATTTATTAGGTAATATACTCATTCTACATTCATTTTCTAATCAAAACATGATGAGATACATACATCACCACTATCATAAAACATGATTATAAATAGCATATAATAAAAAAAAAACCATAAAATCCACATATAATCTAATACATTTACACATGAAATACCAAGGATAATAATCTCTCATTAATGAATAAAAAGGCTAACCAATTTCGAGACTTCCATGAACCACCTGACCATAGATTCGTTGAACCAAATCTCTCTTTCATCCAATCACCAGGGAAAATTTTAAGGATGGAAAATTATCTTGAAGTTTGAAAACATTGGCGAATATCACTAGTCCCTAATATAATTTTAAAAACATTGGCGAATATCACTAGTCCGTAATATGAAAACTATAAAAAATTTACTGATGTATTTGTAAAATTATTCAAATTTAGAGTGATTTTATGTATACTCTCTATATAATTTTGGCAATTTTTAAGGTAAAACTATTTTATATTGTAAAATTTGGGTGAATCATTTTTATAAAAATGGAAATTGGCGAATATTGTTCTTGGAAACATCATGGAAAATTAGCCCACCTGTGAATATTAGCCGCTAAAATTTTCCATGTCAATCACCCCAATGCCATATTCCAAGCATAAAAGTGGAATTTCATGGAACAACTCAAACATAACCAAATGAAGGATTCCATAGGCCAAGCCACCTTAACCCTCAACCATTTGTTCCACCTCATGATCAAACATCACTAAACATCACTAGATTGGTCTCTACCCAACTTGTCCAGGGCTCGAGAGTGTTTGTTCCAACCAAGGCTTCCACGACTACTAACTCAACCCACGGTTGTTTTTGGGATTCTAGAATGTCTGTGCAACAACAGCTTCCATGACTAGTAACTCAACCCACCAATGGATTATAGAGTGTTTTTCCAACCAAGGCTTCTGTTACACCATTTTTTGGTCATCTAACCTATTGTTATTAGATGGACCCAAGTACACCATGTAAGACCAATTTTACCCTAAGTAAAATTTCATTCACTATGAAAAATAACTTAGTAAACCACCTCTATTAAGTTGTTTATGGTCTAAACAGGAAACCCCATGAGGAAATATTAAATAAATCTACATTTTTTTTTATTTTCCTCAAGGAATAATTAGTTAAATAGTAGTTTAATTAATATTCCTAGTTATATTTAACCCAAAAAAGGGAAATTAATTAGATAAATCATTATTTATCTTATTATTTCCTAAGAATAATTATTTAAACCTTATTTAAATAATATTATTTGTTGAATATGACTACATCACCCATAAATAATTAAATAAATCATTATTTATTTGATCATTACTCAACCACATCCTTAAAATGATAAATAAATCATTTATTTATTTATTATTTATAAATAAATGGATTTGACCCAAGTCAAATTCCTTTTCCCTCCAACAAATATAATAAAATATTCCATAAAAGTTGGATCTTGATTTAGTTAATAATATTTTAATTATGCACCAATATCTACACTAACTCAATATTTTGTTGTAAATAGAAGGGTTTTTCCATTCATTCACCACCTTTTGTTGCCTAAATATCACTCTGGATCTATACTTTTGGTCTGACTTTGATCCACGATCATAGTCATATTTTTCTACCATTTTTGTTTGGGTTTTCTACACCATCAAGAGAGAGGAATTTTAGATCTAAAGTGCTGAGGACTTACAAGAACCCATCCCATTGAGGAGAATTGGTAACACCCTTCTATGTTTTCCTCCCAGGTGCCATTAATACAAAATTCATTCAACATATTCTTGTCTTGTCTATTGGATGCATGGAGTAAATCTTGTTTTTCTACTGCTTAATGTCTTTTGATGCATAGATCTAAATTTTTACAGCATTTATCTTGATGACCTAACTGCAGATCTGGGGATATTGGTAGCCATCTTTGTTGTTAGGGTTGTTTTTTTATGCACAACTAAAGTGGTTTTTTTTCCTACACTTGGAATTAAGATTCATTGCACCTGTAAGTCTCGCCTCCTCAGGGTTTAGTCCTCTCAGCACTTTGGTCTACCTTAAATTTGTCTCTCTTTGACTTCCTCTTTGGTGTCTAGTGATTGAGTTCTTACAACGTACTTCAGTCATAAGATTAGCTCCTAATGCTCACACGCTATGGGGAAATCTGTTACACCATTTTTTGGTCATCTAACCTATTGTTATTCGATGGACCCAAGTACACCATGTAAGACCAATTTTACCCTAAGTAAAATTGCATTCACTATGAAAAATAACTTAGTAAACCACCTTTATTAAGTTGTTTATGATCCAAACAGGAAACCCCATGAGAAAATATTAAATAAATCTACATTTGTTTGATTTTCCTCAAGGAATAATTAGTTAAATAGCAGTTTAATTAATATTCCTAGTTATATTTAACCCAAAACAAGGAAATTAATTAGATAAATCATTATTTATCTTATTATTTCCTAAGAATAATTACTTAAACCTTATTTAAATAATATTCTTTGTTGAATATGACTAAATCACCCATAAATAATTAAATAAATCATTATTTATTTGATTATTACTCAACCAAATCCTTAAAATGATAAATAAATCATTTATTTATTTATTATTTACAAATAAAGGGATTTGACCCAAGTCAAATTCCTTTTCCCTCCAACAAATATAATAAAATATTCCATAAAAGTTGGATCCTGATTTGGTTAATAATATTTTAATTATGCACCAATATCTAGACTAACTCAATCTTTTGTTATAAATAGAAGGGTTTTTCCATTCATTCACCACCTTTTGTTGCCTAAAGAACACTCTGGATCTATACTTTTGGTCTAACTTTGATCCACGATCATAGTCATATTTTTCCACCATTTTTGTCTGGGTTTTCTACACCATCAAGAGAGAGGAATTTTAGAACTGAAGTGCTGAGGACTTACAAGAACCCATCCCATTGAGGAGAACTGGTAGCACCCTTCTGTGTTTTCCTCCTGGGTGCCATTAATACAAAATTCATTCAACATATTCTTGTCTTGTCTATTGGATGCATGGAGTAAATCTTGTTTTTCTACTATTTAATGTCTTTTGATGCATAGATCTAGATTTTTGCAGCATTTATCTTGATCACCTAACTGCAGATCTGAGGATATTGGCAACCATGTTTGTTGTTAGGGCTGTTTGTTATGCACAACTAAAGTGGTCTATTTTCGTACGCTTCGAATTAAGATTCATACTAATAGCTTCCATGACTAGTAACTCAACCCACCAATGTCTTCCAGAGTCTTTGTCCAACAAAGGATTCCTTGACTAGTAACTCCACCCAAATTGTTAAAGGGATTCCAGAATTTTTCTCCAACTAAGGCTTCCTGTAACTAATAACTCAACCCACAGCCAAAGGAACATGAGAACCAACTAGAAAACAAAAGAGACACCCACAAAACCATGGCTATCCATGAAATGGAAATTCTAGGAAAATCCACTGTCAATCCAAGAAATCCTCCATGTCAATAACATATCATAACCATGAAACCACATGCATGTGCCATGCATGCCAAAATTAGCAAGGGAATCATACATGCAACATACATTAGAGGAATTTTTAGGTCTAAAATAGGTCTCCCAAGAAAATTTTACAACAAAAATAAACTTTGCAAGTACTAATAGGATTAAATATGGTGATGTCAACCATGTGGGATGATTCACCTTTTTTGTAGTAAAAAATTAAAAATAATAAAAATAATAAAATAATAAAACTATTTTTTTACTCGTATTATCAACTCATCCCCTAAGGTTTTACTCAAATTTTGAGCGGGAGTGCTCGTTGGATGAAAATTTTAATTCTTCATCCAAGGAGTACCCATTTTTCATACTTTTGATGGACCTTACCATACGAAAAATGAGAAATACATGAAAAAACATGATTTCAATTATGTTTTTCATGTATTTATCACTTTCGTGTAGCAGATTCCATCAAAACTATGCAACAAGGGTACTCCTTAGATGAGGAATCAATTTCTACAACCAACGAGTGTTGTCGCTCGAAATTTGAGTAAAGTGGTTGGGATATAAGTTGAAAATATGAGTTGAAAAATTAGTTTTTTCTTTCTTCCCTCTAAAATTTTATGATGCAATCCAATCTTGTTTTATTATTTCCACTATTATTTTATAATTTTCTTAGGAGGCCCACTTTAGACTTCAAAATTCCCCCAATGGTAACTGCAAGAAAAACTGCTATAGCGGTTGATCCCAATGTCCTCTTGTGATTCCCTCCTCTTCCTTTTCCTTATTTCTCCAAATCCCAAGTATTCCACACCCCTCCAAGAGTTCTCCAAGAAAAATCTAAGTATCTAAGAGTATGAGAGAGAGAGAATAGAATGCAATCTCCATAAGTGAATTGAAAATAAAATAATACTGCAAAATCCTAAGTAGAAAAAGCCATGAACTGGTCCTCAAAATCCTTTTTATCAATGAGGCCTCTATTTTCTTTAATTTCCATTATTTTTCCTTCATTTCCCCCCTCACATGCAACCTATGACCTTTCACCTTCCTTTTCTCCTACTTTCCATTATTTTCATAAATAAATGCCAATAAATGTTTCTTTTCCTCTTCAATGCCTTTTCAATTTCCTTTGTTGATTTTCCTTACCCATAATAGCTAAAATGAACACTCAATATGATGTTTTACCAACATTCAACTTGGAATACATTTCCCATGACCATGGTCTTATATTTTTTTTACATGAATTTTTAACCAAGGTTGTTACAGAAGCCTCCCCTTTGGGGGAATATCATCCCCGTTTTTCAATAACACTTATAAAACAACAAAATCATACTTATTATGGAGCTTTATGACACAGTTCCTCGTAGTATTTAAAATAACCAACTTCTGAAAACATGATAAACATATCGATTACGAGAGCTTTATAACATGAATCATTAAAATATTTACAATCCACATATGCTCTCATACACATTTGCATCAACCAGCAAATAATAATATTGTCTATGGAGCTTTATAAATCTATATAAATACAATATTTACAATAATACACACATATATATAGATGTACATTTTCTATAACCAATAAATAAAAATATATGATGCCTGTATCTGTCAGTAAGGGAACCTTGAGGCTCACACCTCCACCCTTATAAATAGTACTAGGATTTACCTCCTTCACAGGAAGTCTAAAATCCACTGTCAAAATCAAATATGCATCTAATTTCCAGCGCTACAATCCTATGCCACTTTTCCTCTCAATGAATATTTAGCGAATCATTGTTCTAGGGCACACTCCCAATGTGCATTTGATTCCATCCATAAATTCTAATGATAAAAAAAAACATCCCCGAACATCCCTTCTCTATTACACAATCCCTTGGGAAATTTGGTCACCCCCTTCTGCATATCCACACACCTTCCAGGTTCTATAGACATCCCCTTCTCTACTACACATTCCCTTGGTTGACTCCTCCCTTATAAAGGTTTCCTCGCATCGGAAGGTCCAAAAACCTAGGCATATACACGCCTTAAACCATCATATCATTCATAGAATGTTCATGGGAATAAATGGGCACTATTGGGTACTAGTGTCTAATAATGGTGCTACTCCTGAAGTGCTTTACCAACATATTATTGCATGTTCCAATTCCATTATTATTACTGATAATTCTTGCAGTCAGTTTGAACCACCCAACTCAGGCATTTTGATGCTCTCTTGTACCAACCACATGGTTGTAATTATATTCAAAATAAATTCAAATCACACCTAATTGGTGGTATTTCAACAACATAAAATTAAAATTCTGATTACTTCCCGTCACATCAAGAAAACATAGCTCTTTGATCAAATAATCATGTATAAATATATCACATTCCATTAGCTCAAAAAAAAAACATAATAAATCACATGCAATCATCATAAACCATAATCATAGATCACATGTAACCATCACAAAATAGAATCATGCATGCATGCTTAAAATTAATAACAATAGTTCCCAACATATCCAAGGCATATGGTACCTTAATCCTAGTTACTTTACCTTTCCTGCCACTTTTTTCATGAGTCTTATGCCATCATCCATTTATGCTAATGGACCCAACCAACTCAACCGATTGTCGTAATCTTACCTTTAGTTTCCCTTATGTAGAAATTATATATACACTAAGCATGCATACATCCATATTCCCCTGGTCTCACAATATTTAACTTCTTGAAAAATACTGAATCATTCCACTATTAATATTTTGCGGAAAATTAATTACAAACACATGTGAAGCATAAATAAAAACAATCACACATAACACAGTTGTTTAACGGGAAAGCCTGAAGCTAAAAACCCCAACTATCATATATTATGTATCATGGAGATCATGTAACAATCTCATACAAAGCTTAGTACATCAAGCTCTTAGTACAATCAATCATCACACACTAACATAGAAGAAATTTGAAAATCCATGCACCGATCTCTACCCTCCTGCTAGCCTACCTCCACTGCGCAATCCCTACTGAAGAATAGCTCTGAATGAATTCGAATTACCCTTGCCTTGACTACACAATCCTCATTGGAAACTCTAATATGTGTATGGTGCAATCAATGCATCATTATAGTCACAACAGATAGTCCATCTTGTCCTTTCACCTATCTCTCCACTCGGTCTCCAATGGACTGACATGCATTGTAGTTAACCATTATATTGTTCAGTTGATTAATGAGTTATTATTTTTGAATTAATTAACTAATTATTTCACTCCACTCTCACTAGTGTATCATTCAATTAGACTAGATACAACTAGCTCAACTGAGTCTAACTGAGTTAAACTGAATACAACTCCATGAACTACTCTTCCAACTCTGTCATAACTTTGCCACTTCGCTTAATCGATTTCACATATGAACTACCGAACCTTAGGAATTTCGTAATCCTTCAAAATTAACAATTTTTCTGCGTAAATTGGGTGGCAATGAAACTGAAGTGCTCTAAGAGAATAAGTTGTTGTTTAGAGTCCGATTATTATTAAGAGCTACTAATAATCGACATGCATCTATTTTTAGATTGACGATCTATAAATAGACTTCGCCCAATATTCTAAAAATAGAATTTCATCTATTTTTCCAACTTGATCAACCATCCACAAATAGCATCCTGCAACTTCTGAAATATGATCACTATGTCTAAAAATAGACATAGTCTAAAAATAGACTTGCGCCAAAAATATCGTGCAGACCCACTTAGTGAAGGTGACTCTTTTCACTACGCTCATCATCTTTTTGAATCTCAACACTCCCTCTCAAAAAGATAGGGGTTATATTTCACCCTTATCCTGCCTCTATGGTATTCGAATTTTCTCCTGGTGAGCGCCTTCGTTAGAATATCTGCATCTTGATCCTCCGTAGAAATGTACTGAAGCAACATGATCTTCCGCTGCACAGAATCTCTGATATGATGATACCGGATGTCAATATGTTTAGATCTGTCATGAAACACATGATTAACCGAGAGTTTAATGTAACTCTTATTATCACAATGTATCACTGTAGGATCTAAATGTGAACCGAACAAACCAACCAGGATCTTCCTCATCCAGATAGCCTCACATGTAGCTTGACTTGCCGCCATGTATTCTACTTCCACTAAACTGAGTGCCATGGATCTTTGCTTCCTATTGTACCAAGAAACTGTCGTAGATCCGATACTGAAAATCCCTCCTGATGTGCTCTTTTTGTCTGTTGGGCTACCTGCCCAATCTGCATCCGTGAAGCCATGCAACTTCACCTCATCCATCTGTCTGTACCATAAACCATACTCAGATGTGCCCCTGAGATATCTCAAGACATGCTTGCCTGCCTTCCAAAAGAGCTTGGTAGGCTTAACCATCGCTTGTGAAAGCTAGTTCACAGCATACCATATGTCTGGTCTTGTATTAACTAAATACATGAGTGAACCCACCAACTGTCATTAAACAATGGCATCCAATACCTCTACCGATGTAGCATCCTCTTTCCTCCAATTTCCTAGAAGAAGAGTGTCGGTAGGCTTGTAGTCTTGCATGTGAAACTTCTCCAGTATCTCCCGGGCATACTTGCCTTAAGACACAAATAGTTCACCTTCCTTCTACCATATTTCCAATCCAAGGAAATAATGAAGAAGGCCCAAATCCTTCATCTCAAACTCCTTTGCAAGATCATGAGTGTATCAACTGCTCATCACCCGTTAGTGTTAAATCATCAACATAAATAATAATGATTAAAAGCTTACCCTCCACCACAATTTGGTACAATTTTGCATCAGCCTCACTCTTGGGGAAGCCAAGCCCAGTGAAATAGCTTTCGATCCAAGTGTACCAAGCATGAGGTGCTTGTTTCAGCCCATACAAAGCTCTTTTGAGCCTGCACACATGCGACTCGCTGCTGAAGATCTCAAATCCTTCAGGTTGCTCAATGTACACCTCTTCCTCAATGATCCTATTAAGGAACGCAGTCTTCACATCCATCTGATGAATGTGCCAACCTATCTATGCTGAGAGAGCAAGGATGGTCCTTATGGAAGAATACCGTGCGACATGTGCAAAGGTTTCTTCATAATCAATCCCCTGGAACTGTGAGAAGCCCCGAGCAACAAATATTGCCTTATACTTCTCGACGCTTCCATCAGAAACTTGCTTTAACTTGTAGATCCATCTTGATCCTACAACTGATTTTCCCACCGACCTTGGAACAATCTCCCAAGCACTATTTATGACAATGGAGTCGTACTCCTTCACCACGGCATCTACCCATGTGGGCTCCTACACTACTTTTCAAAATAACATGGCTCTGTCACGATACACTTTCTCCTAAGAGCCATGTATCCAGTAAATCGATCAGGTGACTATCTCTATTTTCATTGTGATGTAGGGACTCCTACATTCTGTGCCACATCAAGCTTCAATCTCTCAGCTTCTATGGTACGCTTTCTGCCTTATCTGATGTTTGGTTCTACATTAGTGGACTCCTCCACTCCATGAATCTCCTCTTGTGGTTGATCCACATCCAGAGGCTCATATTTCAGAACAAGCAGTTCCTTCACTGCATGCAAATCTAGCTCCCTCTCAAGCATAGCTCGTGCAGCACCCATGATCGTTCTGTTCTTCCTCTCCATGACCCCATTCTACTGTGGGTTATGAGGTGCTATGAGTTATCTTCAAATTCCTTCTTTTCTATAGAATTTTTTGAATTCGCTCGAGATGTATCCACCACCATTATCACTCTGTAGAGCTTTCACTTGTTTCCCCGACTCCTTCTCCACCAATGCTTTAAACTCACAGAACTTTGAGAATGTTTCACTCTTCTTCTACATGAAGAAGATCCATCATCTACAAGAATATTCATAAAAAAACATAACATATTACATGTGTTTTATTGTTGAAGCAACCAACAAAGGTCCACACACGTCTGTGTGAATTCTCTCCAGGATTACCGAAGCACGGTTCTCCTTCTCATGAAAGGTGGTTTTCACAAGCTTACCCATAGTACATCCCTTGCACTAATCTAACTACAAAAGAGTACCCTTGGGAGGTCCAGTAGAAATATGCTACAAAATCTTCAAAGCACCATGGTGAAGATGGCCCAATATCCTGTGCCATAATTCGCCCTCATCCCAGCTCACCACTTCTTCTACTTTGCCCACCATTAAAGTGCAACCATCCACCTCTAGCTTGTATATATTCTTAACTTGAATCCCTATCTTCTTGGTTTGACCCATTGTTTTATGTTGAAGTAAGGCTTTTCCCTCACTGAAAACAACATCATGACCTTTGTCTTCCAACATTGTGATCGATACCAAGTTCTTCTTCAGACCTGGAACATGCATAACGTCCTTCAACAAGAATAGATTAACGAACTCCCTCTCAAAGGTAATGGTCCCAATGCCAGTCGCACTATATCGACCATCGTCGCCCATCTCTATATGCATCTGGAGGTCCTTCTCCTCCAAATCACTAAACAACTCCTTGTCTACCGTCATATGGAAAGACGCAACACTATCAAGATACCACACCGATCTCATATAGCTTGAAACCAAGCATGCGATAAAAGAGAAATCAAGTTAAAATTGCAAGGCTAAGGCCTCTCCAGCTGCAGCTCCAGTAGCCTTCTTTTTCTTCTTATTTTGTGGGCAGTTAGTGGAGAAATGCCCATGTTCGTGACAGTGAAAACACTTCACCTTGGACAAATCCTGGTTCTTGCCTTTAGCTTCAGATTTTGAAGGAAATTTATTCCCCTTCCTTTTCCTTGCTTTGGCAGCCAAAGCACAATTTTCTTCATCTTCATTCTTTGATGAAGAGCCATCCCTGGTACCCCACCTTATCTCCTCCTGCACAAGATCTGACCAAAGTTTCTCCCATCCATTGACAGATTATTCGTAGCTATGCCAACTCTTCGAAAGCCCAAGGATAGCCAAGATCACCAAGTCTTCAAAATCAACAGTAATCCCCACACTTCCTAGTTCATCCTTGTAGTGGAAAAACTTCATGAGATATTTGGAATACTGTCGCCCTTCTCCATTTTTAATTTTTTGAGCTTGTCTTTAAGCGCCAACTTCCTCTGGTCGCTTCTTCTTTGGAAAAAATATGTCAAATCCTTCCACATTAAGAATGGAGTGGCTTTCCCATGAGGGTTGTACATAATATGGTCCTTCACACCGTCCAACAGAATTCTTCTTGTCTTCGCTATCTTCTTTTGCTATGTGTCAAGTAATGCAGCATCACTAGATCCCGGCTTAGGAACATCGCTATCGATGAACTCCTTCAGTCCATTATCCTCTAGCACTGCCTCCATCCTATCCTTCCAATATACCTAATTTGAGATCCCATCAAGGGCATACTCCAATCGCAACCCATTGAAAGGCATTTCAATGTATACTCAAATTTTGTACCAAGAATTTTCTATAGAAAATCTGAATTGTCCACTGGCACAAACTCAATAATTATTCACAATTGCAATCTTCAAGAATTAAAACTACTTTGATACCATGTATAAATTATATATACACTAAGCATGCATACATCCAGATTCCCCTGATCTCACAATATTTAACTTCTTGCAAAATACTGAATCATTCCACTATTAATATTTTGCAGAAAATTAATTGAAAACACATGTGAAGCATAAATAAAAACAATCGCACATAACACAGTTTTTTAACGGGAAATCCTGAAGCTGAAAACCCCAAATATCATATATTATGTATCATGGAGATCATGTAACAATCTCATACAAATCTTAGTACATCAAGCTCTCAGTACAATCAATCTTCACACACTAACATAGAAGAAATATGCAAATCCATGCACCTATCTCTGCCCTCCTGCTAGCCTGCCTCCACTGCACAATCCCTGCTGAAGAATAGATTTGACTGAATTCGAATCACCCTTGTCTTGACTGTGAAATCCTCATTGGAAACTTCAATGTGTGTGTGGTGCAATCAATGCATCACTATAGTCACAACAGATAGTCCATCTTGCCCTTTCACCTATCTCTCCACTGGGTCTCCACTGGAACTGACATGCACTGTAGTTAGCTGTTGTATTTTTCAGTTGATTAATGAGTTATTATTTTTGAATTAATTAACTAATTATTTCACTCCACTCTCACTAGTGTATCATTTAGTTAGACTAGATTCAACTAGCTCAACTGAGTCTAACTGAGTTAAACTAAATACAACTCCATGAACTACTCTTCCAACTCTGTCATAACTTTTCCACTTCAGTTCTAACTAATTCCTCCATGCATGAACCACCAGTAAACCCTAGGAATTGCGTAATTCCTTCAGCCCACTGATTTTCCAAAGCTATGCACTGAAACTAAGTGCTCCAAGAGAATAAGTTGTTGTTTATTGTCAGATTATTATTAAGAGCTAATAATAATCGACACTTATATTTTTAGATTGACAATCTATAAATAGACTTCACCCAATATTCTAAAAAAAGAATTTCATCTATTTTTCCAACTTGACCAATCATCCACAAATAGCATCTTGCAACTTCTGAAATATGATCACCATGTTTAAAAATAGACTTGCGCCAAAAATAGCCTGCAGGCCCACTTAGTGAAGGCGACCCGTTTTACTAAGCTCATCATCTTGTTTAATCTAAACACCTTACTCATGCACCAATCTTCATTTGAGTCTTACATTACCTGCTAGGTTTCATTTAGCTCTCCCTAAGCTCCATTACTTTCTCTTTCCCAACCAATCCCCAAGTCCCTCAAAACATAAAAGACAATAGCAGGAAAAAACAAGAAGAAAACCATGAAAAACCAATATAAATATGGCAACACAACAAAATTGTATTAACATATAGCAAGCATAAACAAAGTCGCAATTAAGTGAAATGAATCACAAAAGATAAAAAAGACAAGACAAGTAACAAACACCATGATTCAATCCCCATGGTTCCCAAATCCTCCAAGGAAAAGCTCAACTTGAGCCTACTTCAATATTTCATCACAATCTCTATTGTCATACAATACCTACATCATACTACCATAAACACACAAATTTTAGTGTATAAATAAATATACAATATACCATTTACCTTACCTTGTTGTGCCAAGACTATTACCTTGTAACTGAAAACGTACACCTCTCAAGGAACTCCAATTCCTTGATGAACATTTCCATAGTTGGAAATAAATTTTTATATGTCAAATACATATTCATGAATATAGTACATATCCAAAAAAATTCTGAAAAAATAAAGGTTAATAAGACCTCCCATTTCCATGCAAAGCACTCATTCGTTTAGAACTGTGGTTTCCAAACATTTCCAAATGAATTATTACCCACTCCTTTCTTTCACATTTTTCCTTTTTGCAATTATTTCTTATTATGCACTCCCACATCACCCAATTTTTATTTATATAAACAAATCAATTATTACCTTGACATGCTAATATCAAGCATGTTTCCATGTAAAGGCTCACACATGTCAGTCACATCTTCCAAAGATCAAGACATCATTTCTAGTAATTGAAATCAACCTTTACCAAGAATAATCAACCATTTCATAATCAATAGTCAAGTCACAGTCATTAATCATAATACTACAACTAGAACCCACTTACACCCAAGTTTATATTAGCTATATCAACACATAATGTCTTAGTACCATCATCTTGAAACAAGATCATTTCTTCAGGAAATCCTATAAGGCATAGGCATATCATGCAATTAATAAAACATTCAAACAAAAGATAAATGACATAATATACACCAAATAGACAACATAATAAAATATTCAAACACTAAGTAGACAACATAAGTAAACTCATAACTCGATGTATCTTAGGGGAGGTTATCTTTTCTACATAATCAGACTAGATTAGCATGATATAACTTCACAACATGTCAACTAAAACATAAATAAGGTCATAATGTCCACAATAATAACTAGATAACATGTTCACATCATAAAATCATAAACAATTGTCATTCGTGCATAATAATCACATATAGAGAGTGAGTCTAGATTATTATTAACTCATACCTTAATTTCATAACCATAATGATCCTCATAGATAAATTCAAGTTATAATGTTACATATAAAATCAAGATATTAAATGCAATGACCATGACCATCATACATATGACTATCTAGCGCATGTACATATGATCACACTAATTAATTAACATCTATCATACATGTAACCAAACAAAAATAAAATGACAAGTATATAAGTAACCCTAATTCTTATTACAATCATTGACCACATATCTACATTTCAAACATACAAACCTATATCATGATATGCTCTTACCTTGAATTCTAGTTTCACAAACTCAGTCTAATTGTATGCATCTCATGCTCTATCTCAGCCAATATTTCGGCATCATAACATACCAACAACATCACGATGACCTAAAATTCATACAATGACCTCATGGAAAACACCCTTAACCATGAGACTGTATGCATAAAAACATATATACACTGACATACATAACCAATGCATAATCAACATACACTCATGATGACCACATTTAACAACAACGCCATCAACTTTCACATTGTGACACCACTGCAACTATGACCAACAACATACACACCAATCTCATATACCACAAGCATAAGGAACACATATGCAATTGACATGTAGTCGCGACCAACAAACACACCACCCATATTCAAGTCCAAGGGGTGAGTCATACTTTGGTAACACTCTGTAACCACCTTACTCCCACATTTACCCTAGATACCTATTCCATTGGGGTAAACATGTGATGAGAGGCTACTATGATTTGATTGAAATCCCCATGTATAGCTAGGGAAGTATAATCAGAAATGGAACCAAAATGACCTTCCACAAATACTGCAAAACCTCCAAGAGCTAACCAACCCTTCCAAGTGACCAAACCCTGAGGAAAATCAACCTTACACTAATATAACACCCCAATAACTCCCATTCAAAAGAAATCGTGTGATTTTAGGCCTCCAGTAAATCCCACAACAAGGCATGCCAGTGCCTATGGCCTTTTTCAGCCAGTTCTGATCTAGCGATCCTCGATTATGTGCCAATGTTTCATGTCCAGGACTCAATCCACTACCCAAAACTTCATAAAACTTCTAGAAATGATATATGACATTGAAAAAAAATATTAATGAAAAAATTTGATTAACTACTGGACTAGACTGTTATTATCCATGTCAGGAATTTCATCAAACATGTCACAAATATGTGATCTACAAGTCATAATAACATAGTTGAGCATAGGGGTCTCATACTTATCTAGGATTTGCTAAGAAGGATTTATTTCTTATCACAATAGCTGCATAATCATCTATTAGGTCTTATATTCATTGGACTTTCATTTTCTAATAAAGACATGATGATATCCATACATCACCAATATCATAAAACATGTTGATAACCAACATATAATCAACAAAAATACCAAGGATATAATAGCCATAAAATCCACATATAAGCCAATACATTTACACATGAAATACCAAGGAGAAGAATCTCTTATTGATGAATAAAACAGCCAACTAGGTTTAGGACTTCCATGGACCACTCGACCAGATATTGGCTGAACCAAATTTCTTGTTTAGCCAATCACCCATGTGCCATATTCCAAGCATGAATGTGGGATCTCATGGAACAACTCAAACAAAACTGAACCAGGGCTTCTAAAGGGAAAATGACCTCAACCCTCAACCAATGATTACACCTTATGGTCGGACATCATTAACCATTAGTAGGTTGGTCTCTACCCAAGATCTTCAAGGTTGTAGAGCGTTTTTTCTAACCAAGGCTTCGAGGACTAGTAACTCAACCCACAATTTTTGTCAGGCTTCTAGAGTGTTTGTCCATCCAGGGCTTCCAGGACTAGTAACTCAACCTATCAAGGGATTCCAGAGTGTTTTTCCAATGAAGGCTTCTAGGACTAGTAACACAACCCAAGTTGTTACAGGGCTTCTAGAGCGTTTTTCCAGCCAAGGCTTCCAGGAACTAATAACTCAATCCACATCCAAAGGAACATGATAACTAGCTAGAAAACAAAAGGAAAGAAAGCCAAAACACCATGGCTATATAGGAAATGGAAAGGCTAGGAAAATACACCGTCAATCCAGGCAATCCTCCATTCTAGTGACATATGATAACCATGAAACCACATGCATGTGTCATGCATACAAAAATTAGCAAGGGAATCATACATGCAATTGGGTACTTGTAAGAAAAACAAATTGTACCTACTAATATTATATCCTCTTGTGTTTTCTTCCTCTTCCTTTCCCTTCTTGCTCCAAATCCCAGGTATGACACACTCCTCCAAGTGTTCTCCAAGAAAACTCTAAGTGTCCAAGAGTACAAGAGAGAGAGTGAGAGAAAATAGAATGAGTGCTCCAAAAACGAATTGAAAAAAATCTAATACAGACAAAATCCATGAAATGGTTCTCAAAAGAATTTTTTATCAATGAGGCCTATAATTTCTTCAATTTCCATTAGTTTTCCTTGATTTCCTCCTCACATGAAACCTGTGGCCTTTCACCTTCCTTTTCTCCTATTTTCCATTATTTTCATAAATAAATTCCAATAAATTTCTCCTTTCCTTTTCAATGTCTTTGCCATCACCTTTCCAATTTCCCTTATCCATAATAATTGAAATGAACATCCACTAGGATTTTTTTCCCAAAATTCAGCTTGGAATACATGTCCCATGACCTTGGTCTTATATTTTTTTACTTTAATTTTAACCAAGGTTGTTACAGAACCCTCCCCCTTCGTGGAACCCCATCCTTGATGTTCAATGACACTTATAAACCAATAAAAAAGTGACTTCTTATGGAGATTTATAACACATATTATTGTACTATTTACAATAACCAAATGCTAAAAACATGACAAACATACTGCTTACTAGAGATTTTTAACACAACTTATTACAATATTTATAATAACAACCACATATACTACCATATACATTTTCTTCAACCAACAAATAATCATACTTAATATGGATATTTATAGATACGACTCAATATAGTATTTACAATAATACACACATATACACATGTAAATTTGATCTAACCAAAAAATAAAATGATACAATGCATGTATCAGTGAGCAAGGGAATCTAGAGGCTCACACCTCCACCCTCAGAAGTAGTGCCAGGATTCATCTCCTTCCCAAGAAGTGTAAAATCCACTGCCAAAGTCAAATATGTATCTACTATCCAACTCTACAATCCTACGCCACTTGTCCTCTTAGTGAATATTTACCGCCTCATTGTTCTGGGGCACACTCCCAATGTGCATCTGATTCCATCTAGAAATGATAATGACAAAAAAAAAAAAAATCCATGCTTGACCTTTCATTCTCTATTACATAGCCCCTGGATTAATCCAGTCACCCACTTCCATTCATTCACACACCTTCCAAGTTCCACGGGTATCCCTTTCTCTACTACACATTCCCTCGGGTGACCCCTCCCTTGGCAAGGTTTCCTTGCATCGAAAGGTCCAAAACACAAGGCACATCACTACCTCAAACCATCATACCAGTCATAGCATGCTCATGGAAATAAATGGACATTATTGGTACTAGTGTCCCACAATGGCTCTGCTTCTAAAGTGATTTACCAACATATTGTTTCATATTACAACTCCTATGTTGATGTTTCTAATGCTTGCAATCAGTTTCAACCACCCAACCCAATCATTTTCATGCTCTCTTGTACGAAGAACATGGTTGCCATTAGATTCAAAATAAATTAAAATCATGTACCTCATTAATATGGTACACTTGCAATTTTGTTTAATTCTTTTCACAACAAGTCAAAGTAGCTCTTTCATCAAATCATCATGTATAAATATATCACATATGATTAGCTCAAAACCCAACCATCATAAATCATAATCATAAATTGCATGCAATCATCATAAACCATAAACATAGATCACATTTAACCATAAAAAACCACAATCATAGATAACGTGCATAATAAAATTTGAAATGAATACTTATACTTATCCTTTAATCAGTCTTTGTTTCTTCCTTGTCCTTTTCATACACACACTAAATCAGTTACCACACACATAGACACAACATAAAAAAAAATGAAATACATGCACCTACACCTGACATATAACAAAACACATACACCTAAACCTGGTGTACAACACAACACATACACCTACACCTGGTGTACATCACAACACAATACATATACTTACACAAAATACAACACAATGAATACACATATCACAACACCACGTCTGCACATTGCACATACATAATACAATATGTATGACATGCACACAATACCACATGTACCCCAATACCACTTGTACAACATGTACACAGTACCACCTATACACGACACCACCTGCACAATGTGTACACAGCACCACCAACACAATGTGTACACAACGCCACATGTACACTGCACAACCTGTACAACATGTACATAAGACCACATGTGCACAACACCACATGGATGACATGTACACAATACCACATGTACATAGCACCACATGCACAACATGTACACAACATCACATGTACACAATGCCACATGTACAACATGTACACATCATCGTGTGCACACAACACCACATGTAAAATCATGCACACAACACCATTTTTACATAGCACCACATGTATGACATGCACACAACACCATATGTACATATAACTGCATATACAACATGTACATAGCACCATATGTAGACAACACCACATATCCAACATGCACACAGTACCATATCCACACAACACCACATATCCAACATGCTCACAGTATGATAGGTACACACACCGCATATCCAACATGTACATATCACCATCTATACCCAACACTACATATTCCATTAGGGGAATTTTGAGGTCTAAAATAGGCCTCCTAAGGAAATTATAAAATAATAGTGGAAATAATAAGATAAATTAGATTACAACATCAAATTTTAGAGGGAAAAAAGAAAAAACTACTTTTTCAACTCGTATTTTCAACTTATCTCCCTATGAGTTTACTCAAATTTCAAGCCAGAACATTCATTGGATGCAAAATTTGATTCCTCATCTAAGGACTACACATGTTGCATACTTTCGATGGACCTTTCTACATGAAAAAGGAGAAATACATGGGTGATTGGAATCACATTTTCTCATGTATTTCTCATTTTTCGTGTGGTAGGGTCCATCAAAAATATGCAACATGGGTACTCCTTGAATGAGGAATTAAAATTTTCACCCAACGCGTACTCTCGCTCGAAATTTGACTAAAACCTTAAGGAGATCATTTTAAAATACAAGTTGAAAGAACAATTTTATTATTTTATTATTTTTTAATCTTCTTACTTTTTTACCAAAAAAATGGCGAATCATCCGCCATGGTTGACATCATCATCTTGAATCTTATTGGTTCTTATTTAGTTTATTTTTTTGTACATTTTTCTTAGAATTCCCATTTAGAACTCAAAATTTCTTTAATGAATATGCACACAACACCATATATAAAATAAAAACACAACATCATATGTACACAATACTACATATGCTACATGTACACAACATCAGTAATGCATATCCTAAGACCACAATATCCTTACCAAATGACCTTTCTTCTAGTTCCTTATCCATGCATGTCCTAGCATGCCACAAAGCACACTTCTTTCATTTTGTTGATGTGTCCCTCAACATAGCCTATCCATAACATAGACATAGTATAATCACATAATATCAATTCATAGCCACATGATATTTACCTCGTAGATTTTTTAGGACTACTCTTCCCACTTGATTCCCCATAATAAGAGTAGCCTCTTCATGCCATATAAGCAATCATTCCTCCACATTAATGAACCTTGGAAACCTTGTCAAACAACAACATACATGCATACATATATACATATAATAATCAACATAAAATAGTCATGATCCCTAACGACCCTGTCACACAACGACATATATATATGCATAATCATTAACATAATCATGATCACAACATAATTACCACATATCATAAGGTCTAGGTTAAGGGAACTCCCCTTATACGTGCATGCATGCACGACATTGAGAAAAATAGTTCCCAACATAGCCAAGGCATCTGGTACATTAAGCCTAGTTACTTTACCTTTTCTATTACTTTTCTCATGAATGTTCTGCATTTTCCGTTTATCCTAATGTACCCAACCAAGTCAGCCGAATGTTTTACTCTTACCTTTATATTCCCTTACTCATGCACCAAGCTTCATCTAGGTCTTACATTACCTTCTAGGTTTCATTCAGCTCTCCATAGTTTGATTACTTTCTTTTTCCCAACCAATCCCTTAGACCCTAAAAACATAAAAGACAAGAGCAAGAACAAACAAGAACAACACCATGAAAAACCAATATAAATATGACACCACAAAAAATTCGTATGGCCATACACTAGACAAAAATAAAACTACAATAAAGAGCAATAAATAAATAAATAAATAAAAGCACAAGACTAGCAACAAACACCATGAATCAATCCCCATGGTTCCCAAATCCTCCAAGGGAAATCTCAACCTAAGCCTTCTTCAAGATTTCATGGAAGTATCTGTTGTCATACAATCCATGCATCATACTTCCATAAACACACATTTGTCAATGTATAAATAGATATACAATATACCATTTACCTTACCTTGTTATGTGAAGCATGTTGCCTTGTAACTCAACACATACACCTCTCAAGGAACTCTAATTCCTTGATGAATCTAGCCATATCTAGAAATTATTTTTTATACTTTTCAAATACATGTTCATGAATATAGTACATATTCGCATAGTGTCATAAAAAATCAAGGTTAATAAGACTTCATGTTTCCAAGAAAAGCACTAATTTGTTTGGAACCGTGGTTTCCAAACATTTCCAAAATAATTATTACCCACTACTTTCTTTTACCTTTTTATTTACTGCAATTAATTCTTATTATGTGTTTCCACATCATCTAGTTATTAGTTATATAAACAAATAAATTATTACCTTGACAATGTGACATGTTAATACCAAGCATGTTTCCCTACAACTTCTCACACATATCAGTGACATGTTCCAAAGATCAAAAAATCATATCTAGTAATTGAAATCAACCTTTACCAATACTAATCAGCCATTTCATAATCAACATTCAAATCACAGTCATTAATCATAATAATACAACTAGCACCCACTTACAATCAATTGTATATCAGTAATCTCAACACATAATGTGTTAGTGCCATCGTCTTGAAACGATATCATTTCTTCGAGAAATATTATAAATGCAAACTCATACCATGAAATTAATCAAACATTAAAACAACATATAGATGACATAATAGACACCAAACACTAAATAGAAAACATAATCAAACATTCAAGCACCAAGTAAACAACATAAGTAAATTCATACCTTAATGTGTTTCAAGGGAGGCTATCTTGTCTGCACAATCTATCTATATTAGCATGATAAAACTTCACAACATGTCAACTCAAACATAAATAAGGTCATGATATCCATAACATTAACTATATAACATGTTCACATCATAAAATTATAAAAAAATTTCATTGATGCATAGAAATCACATATACACAGTTAGTCTAGTTTAGTATGACATAATATCACAATATATTAACTCATACCTAAATGTCATAACCATAATCATCTGCATAGGTCAATCCAGGTTAGCACAATAATATAACATCACGATCTTAACTTCAATGACCATAACCATCATGCATATGAAAAATGCATATAACAATAAGTTAGTACCATGCATGACTATACGACGTGTGTGTATGATCACACTAATTAACTAACATCTATCATACATGTAACCATAACAACAATAAAATGACAAGTATGTAAGCAACCCTAATTCTTATAACAACCATTAACCACATACCTCCATTCCAAACATAAAAACCTATATGATGATCTACTCTTACCCTGAAGTCTAGTGTCGCAACCTCGCTCTAATGGTCTGTAGCTCCTATTCTATCTCGACCAATATGTCAGCATCATAACATACTAGAATCATCATGATGATCTAAAATGAATACAATGACCTTATGGATAACACCCTTAACCATGAAAACATATTCATAACAACATATAGACACTGACATGCATAACCAATTCATAACTAACATACACTCATGATGACCACATCCAACAACAACACCATCAACATTGACATTGCCATGCCACTGCAACTATGACCAAAACCATGCATATGCAATAAACACATTCACCATGAGCATAAGGAACACATGTAATTGACACATATGCATGACCAACACACACACTATGCATCCAGTCCAAGGGGTGACTAATGCTTGATACCACTCTGTAACCACCACCCTCCCACATTTACCCTGACTACCCATTCCACTAGGGTAAAAATGTGACAAGAGGCTACTATGATGTGATTCAAATCCCCATCTACAATTATGGAAGTGGAACCAAAAGAACTGAACCATACTGGCCTTCCACACATGCTACAAAATCTCAAGGATCCAACCAACCCTTCGAGATGACCAACCCCTGAGGTATCACAACCTTAAATAATTGACACCCCATTCGCTTCCATGAGAAGTAAATAGTGTGATTGTATGCCTCGAGTCACTCCCACTTCAAGGAATGCCAGTTACTATGGCCTTTTTCAGGTAGTTTTGAGCTAACGACCCTGGATTATGTGCCACTTTTTTAGGGCCAGGACTCAATCCACTGCCCAGAACTTCATGAAACTTGCATAGTGATAAATTACATTGAAAAAAGGTACTAATGAAAAATTTTTATCTAGGATTTGACTGGACCCCTAATAACTATGACAGGAATATTGTAAAACATGTCACAAATATGTAATATATAGGTCATAATAAAATATATGAGCATAGTGGTCTCATACTTATCTGAGATTTGTTAAGAAGCATTGATGCCTTATAAAAATAGATGCATAGTCATTTATTAGGTCACATTTTCATTGTACATTCATTTGATAATAAAAAAATGATGAGATCCATAGATCACAACTGTCATAAAACATGCTCATAACCAACGTATAATCAACAGAAATACGAAGCATATAACAACCATAAAATACACATATAATCCACTACATTTTCACATGAAATACCAAGGATAAGAAACTCTTATTAATGAATAAATAGGCCAACTAGGTTTGTGACTTCCTCGAACCACCCAACCATAGATTGTCTAAACTAAATCTCTCTTTCAGCCAATCACTTACGTGCCACATTCTAAGCATGAATGTGGGATCTCATGGAACAACTCAAAAAAAACAAAACCATGGATTCCATAAGCCAAGCCACCTCAAACCTCAACCAGTGATTCCACCTCAGAGTATTACATCACTAACCATCATGAGATTGGTCTCTTCCCAAGTTGTCTCGGACTCGAGAGAATTTGTTCCAGCCAAGGCATCAAGGACTAGTAACTGCACAACTGTTGTCAGGATTCCAGATTATTTTTCCAACCACGGATTCCAGGACTAGTAAATCAAATCACCAAGGGCTTCTAGAGTGTATTTCCAACCATGGCTTCCAGGATTAGTAACTCAACCCCAATGGTTAGAGGGCTTCCATAGCGTTTGTCTAACTAAGGCTTCTAGGAACTAATAACTCAACCCACAACCAAAGGAACATGAGAACCAACCAGAAAACAAAATGAAAGATGCCTACAACACCATGGCTATCTAGGAAAATGCAAGCCTAGGAAAATACATTTTCAATCCAGGAAATCCTCCTTTCCAATGATATATCATGATTAGAAGCTGAATTGGGGGAAAAAATCTGCTAAAAACTGAAAGTGCTTAGAATTGCTCAAAAATAGAATGAATGCAAAGCGCCTGCCACCCTGAATCTGACGCACTTCATTTCATCAAAATATGACTCCGTATGATAAAGTTAGAGCCTGTTTTCCACTTTACCAAATAGGCGAGTTTTCAAAAAAAAGTAAAACAGGGTCAAAGGGGTCAATTTTTGGTCAAAATGAGTTTTTCTTTGGCTAGTGGTGTGCTGACACTTGACAACTTGTGGTTGGCCTGAATTTCTAGCCTACATGGAAAATTTTGGTTGGTTTTGAATGAACCAATGGGATTAGGACACGTGGTGTAGCTAGGTGCCTCCACATGCCCCCTCCCAAAGGTCGAAATGACATTATTTGGTTGTATAAAAATTTATGTCAAATTTCGGGCAGAGTTCAAGTTTGACCCCGCAACCTCACTCGCAACACATAACAGCCATACCAACTCTTATACTACATAGTTATTACCATACTATGCACTCCATATATATTTGTTTTAGACTATGTTGCATGGTGGGAGTAAGCAGGGGCTAGCCCCCAGCCCATGGGACCTCACACCATGACTGCCGGCAGGGCCAGAACTTAAGTGTGGAGGTTTAATGTGATAAACCATGGGTTAATTAATACTTAAACATATTTAAATATTATCTAACCTGAGATTAAGGTTAAGCATCGGGTTAGTGGATAACTGCAGTTAATTAGCGCTAACCACCACTAATCTCTAGTTAATGCAGGTTTATCCATGTGGTTTAATTTGGAAAAGTGTATCGATTTGGGTAGGATCTCAAGTTCTAGCGAAGTTAAGTAGATTTTCTCTAGTTTTATAGGAGCTTTCTTAGGCAAAATTGATGAGACCATAACTTGAGAAAATTTTGACCACATTGGGATCAAAAAGAGTCTATCCTAGCATTTTTGGATACTTTGCGCAGTTTGGAGTAGGTTTCAATATCAGTAGAGAATTTTAAACTACACTTTTTTCAATTTTGAGCTAATATAGAGGCCCAAGCCAAGGTTTACTGAAAGAGGCATAACTCTTTCCCAGAGAGTCAGAATTTGACTCAGTCATAACCAAAATAAGTGTATTGGTGGTGTCCTAGAGCCATTGGAGTAGGTTTGGGAGCCATCAGAGCTTAGGAAATGACTGTATTCAATTTTTGTTCATTTAATCAAAGAGGGCCAAGTCATTGAAGCTGATCCAAGGAGATGTAGCCCATGAGGGGTGAAATTCTACATCACTACTATGTAATGTTCTTGTTGTCTATTATATTCTATGTATTTTACTTGTTGTTTATGTGTTTTTAAAGTTAATTTACTTGATGATTTTCTCATAAAAGACACACAAATTTGACACATAAACCCTATCATAAACTTGATATTTGACACAATCCTTAAGCACACTTTTATTGTATACTAATGAGGAAGCTAGCACATCAAAACTAGTTTCTCCATATTCAGATCAAGTTGGTATCAGAGCACAGTTTAGCTCATATTAGCCCAATTTTATCTCAATTTTTTCCAAGGTTAGCTAGAAAATTAGTTGTTGGTTCTGTATTTGTGCAAGGAGAATTTAACTCTGTGGTAGTTTATGTGTGTAAGATGAAGAGAGGAGAAGTTCAAGATTGAGGACTTGGCTCTCAAATCACAACAAAGACATTTTTTCGATGCATTACATGTGTGAAGATGGCAACTTCATCCATCACTATTTATAATCAACCTTCCTTAGAAAGACTTTTTGGTGAAGAGATGTTGCAGAAGCTATTCATCATGAGATATATGGTGTAAGAGATGGTTGAAGATATGAAGTAAATTGATTATAGGCTTTAGGAGCATTTAATGACCATGAAGGAGGAGAAGCAAGAGCTTCTTGAAAAGATGCATGAGATGGAGATTCAACTCCATGATGCCAAGGAAACCTTATCCAAGTATGTGCATGAAAATGAGGTATGCAAATAAATTTTATCTTCATTTTCCTCTCAATATGAATGATTTGGTGTTTTTGAAAGACATGCTAGAGGAATAGGGTCCACATTATTTTAAAAAGTGGGCTATGAAGGTAAATGGTTAGGAAAACGTGCACAAGGAATTATAAACCCTATTGTTGTTGAGGGAAGGTCTAGGTACATGGATCTAGGTTTTGGTGAACAAGATGATGGATAACACTCAAAAAATATGGAGAATTTTGGAAATGTTTCATGAAAGGCTTCCATTACATATTCACTACCTCAATATTGTGTTCATGGAGAATACAACAAGTTTACACCCATTGTTGAAGAAATTGATTTTAGCCATGCAAGTAGTGGTTATGGACAACAATAATATGGAGAATTCTCCAACGCCAAGGAGACACATGAAGTTGTTCCAAGAAATACTTTCATTACATGTTCATTACCTCAAGCTTGTGAATTTTGTGTTCATGAGGAATGAAATTTTTTACACCCACTTTGCAACAATATGCTCATAAGCATGCAACTAATGGAAATGACAGACAAGAGGATGTTGAAAGCTCTAAAGTCATTCAAGCCATTGTTGGTATATCGAAGAGATCCACTACCTCATCAAATTCACCTCCTCAAGAATGCGACAAAGGTGAATGTGCAAGGTATAAATCTTCCTTTAATCAAGTTCCTTTTAACTATGATAAACATGGAAAATCCTCACATAATATTTGGAAAAATTTACATGTTCCTTTTGTGGTTTGAATAACCATACTACTTCGAGGTGTTGGAAAAATATATCCATACACATGAAACTTTCTAAACAGAGATAGAAAGCCAAAGGTCCAATCGAAAATGAAAACCATGTTGAAAAGAAGATGCAATTATTTTGCACTCATTGCCATAAGTAGGTTCATCTTGTAGACAAATGTTGGACTTTGTATCCAACAAGTCATCCAGGACATTTGAATAAGGTGGAGAGAGATTTTGACAAGAATGGAAAAGAGGATTACATAGTTTATGTGGGCTAGGATGATACACGTGATGAATTGAAACTGAAAGAAGCGCCATTGAAGTGGTTTGTAAATAGATGGTTAGAGTTCTTAACCAATTCAGGCCTTGCATTTCTTTTGATAATTGATGCAAATATTTCCTTATTTATGCATTTACTTTTTATCTGAATGCAATTCTTTTCTCTTGAAAGTATGTTCAATATTGCATGAAGAAAGATGTTGGAAAATTAGAGTTATGTTGACTCACTTAGATGCAGCAAAGATGGAAATTTGTAGTTGCAATTTGCATGTGAATGTATTTATTTTTCCTCTAGAATGCATCTTGCATGTTTACACCAGGAAGGTGTTTGAAAGTGGAGTATCTTGACTCACTTTGTTGCAACAAATTTGGTCATTTCAGCTCTTCAAGTACTCATACATACCAATGGGATTATTTTACTTGCGAGAGAGTTGAGAATTTTATACATGCATGAGAGATAGTGTGTGTGAACTATGGAATTTTTTATAGTTTCATTGTGCTTGAACATGCATGACTGATTGACTTGTGTTGGTTGATTGCTTTGTTAACATGTATGTTGTCAACTTGAGAGTGTTGATCATTTGCACATGCATGAGTGATCAACTTGTGTTGGTTGATTGATTGTGACATGTCTGTCTTATCGACTTGGAAGAGTTGATTTAGTATCCAAGGATCAAAGGGAGATGTTGACGAATTGTTTCAAGATATGTGAAATTCTTGTGGTTTTGGGAAAAGAATCATTAAGTGTTGTACATGCGTTTTTTTGACATAAGAGTCAATGGTTTGAATACTTGTGTTTTCTTGACTTGTGTTTGGTCGATGGGTTTGTACACCAAGATGTAAGAATGCATGTCGATTTTCACAGGATGTGACATTTGTTGCTTTGAAGGAGAAAAAGTAAGGGGTCATCAAGTTGTGTTTCTTGCATGATGTTTTTTTCAAGTTAATGGTTTCTCTTGTGACATGATGTCTCAGGATTTTTGAATGTCCACTCTTGAGAAAGAGGCTCACGATTAGCCTTTATTCTCAAATCATGGTATGAGCAGCATGTCAATACTGGAGGACGATGGAATCAAGAATCGGAAAGAGGGATAATATGACAAAAGATTGTAGAAAAAACAACAGCCCTTTTGTAGAACATATGATGCATGACGCCAAGAAGCGAAAGAGATGGTGAATACATTATTCCAGATGTGTAATTTGGTACTATGGAAGTAAAATAATGGTCATTTCATTTCTAGTGATTACTGATATTTGAATTCATTGATGTAGTTTACTCATATGAGCTTAAATTGGAAAAGATTTTCCAAGGAGAAGATTGCATCAAATGCATGTTTATGCAAAGGAGGAACAAGATTATCAGTTGCACAGCCATCACTCAAGCTTTCCAACCACAGAGAGATCACTTTGTTACAGTGAGATGTTTTTAATTAGTTACCAAGAAAGAAGCAATGGTCAATAGAAAAATGAGGACATTGGTTGAAGTACCAAGCCATTTACAAGATTAGGCATGTCAAGGAACCAAAGTGGTTGGCATGAATATTTTTCCAAGTAGAATCAACTCTATAGAACTTGGAAAGGTGAAGAGCATTAATATATCATTAGATAACCAATTTTTGTGGGTCCAAAATCCTTTCAGTGGGAAGGAGTGATCAGAAAATGAAATGGGGGCAAAAATTTGCTAAAAAATTAAAGTGTTCATAATTTCTCAAAACCAAAAACGTCGTGAAGTTTTCATTTCCCTGAATCTGACGCACTTCATTTCATCAAAAACCGACTCCGTATGAGAAAGTTAGAGCTTGTTTTCCTCTTTGCCAAACAAGCAAATTTTCACAAAAAAGTAAAACAGGGTCAAAGGGGTCATTTCTTTTGTCAAAATGGGTTTTTCTATGGCCAGTGGTGTGATTTCACTTGTCAGCTTGTGGTTGGCCCCAATTTCTGGGACACATGGCAAATTTTGGTTGTTTTTTAACAAACCAATGTGACGAGAAGATGTGGTGCAGCCAGGGGTCACCATGTGCCCCCTCCCAAAGGTTGAAATGACATTGTTTGGTTGTATAAAAATTTACATCAAATTTCGGATGGAGGTCGGGTTCCACCCTGTGACCTCGCCCGCAACATGCAACAACCATACCAACTCCTCTACCACATAGTTCTTCCCACACTATGCACTCCATATATATTTATTTTAGACTCTGTTTCATGGCAAGGGTAAGCTGGGGCCAGCCTCGAAGGGCCTGCCCCCAGTTGATGGGACCTTATGCCATGACCGCCGGTAAGGCTAGAACTTAAGAATGGATGTTTAAAGCCCTAAATCACAGGTTAATTAACCCTTAAACATATTGAAATATGTGCTAATCTAAGATTAAGGTTAACTGTCAGGTTAACCACGCTTAATTAGCGCTAACCACCACTAATCTCCTGTTAATGAAAGTTTATCGATGTAGTTTATATTGGAAAAGTCTGCCAATTTCGACAGGATCTCCAGTTCTGGTAGAGTTAACTAGAGTTGCTCCAATTTTAGAGGATTTTTCTTAAGAAAAATTGATTAGACCATAACTTGACCAAATTTCGACCAAATTGGGATCAGAAAGAATCTATACTAGCATTTTTTGATACTCTCAGAAGTTTGGAGCAGGTTTCAGGATCATCAGAGAATTGTAAACAATACTTTTTTTCCATTTTGAGCTAATACAGAGGCCCAAGCCAAGTTTTACTGAAAGAGGCATAAAGCTTTCCCAGAGAGTCATAATTTGACTCAATCAGAACCGAAATATGGGTATTGGGGGTGTCCTAGAGCCATTGGAGTAGGTGTGAGAGTGATCAGAGGTCAAGAAATTATTGTATTCAATTTTTTGATCAATTAATCAAAGAGGAATAACCCATTGAAGCTGGTCCAAGGAGATATAGCCCAGGAGAGGTGAACTCCTTCATTACTACTATGTAATGTGCTCATTGTGTATTATATTCTCTACAATTTACTTGTTATTTCTGTGTTTTTAAAGCTAATTTACTTCATGAATTTCTCATAAAAGACACACAAATTTGGCACATAAACCCTCTCTTAAACTTTCTATTTGACACAAACCTTAAGCACGCTTTTCTTTTATACCGATGAGGAAGCTAGCACAGTAAAACTAGTTTGTCCATATTCAGATCATATCATAACCATGAAACCATATGCATGTGCCATGCATGCCAAAATTAGAAATGGAATGATACATGCAACTCGGTACCTACAAGAAAAACTCCTCGTAGTTTCTGATCTTGATGTCCTCTTGTGCTTTCCTCCTTTTCCTTTGTGGTCTTGCTACAAATCCCAAGTAAGCCACACTCCTCCAAGAGTGCTCCAAGATAACTGTAAGTGTCCAAGAGTATGAGAGAGACATAATAGAATGAAAGCTCCAAAACTGAATTGAAAAAAATCTAATACTGAAAAAATCCCAACCAACAAAAGCCATGAACTGATCCTCATAAGTCTTTTTATCAATGAGGCCTCTATTTTATTCAATTTCCATTATTTTTCCTCCTCAAATCCAACAAGTGACCTTTCACCTTCCTTTTACCCTATTTTCCATTATTTTCATAAATAAATATCAATAAATGCCTCTTTTCCTTTTCAATGGCTTCACCAATTTACCTTAGCCATAATAACCAAAATGAACACCCACTAGGATGTGTTTCCCAACATTCATCTTTGAATATGTGCCTGATTACCTTGGTCTTATATTTTTTTGCATGATTTTTTAATAGCGTTGTTACAGAACCCTCCCCCTTGGGGGAACACCGTCCTTAGTGTTCAATGACACTTATAAAAAAAACATACTTCTTATGGATATTTCTAACACAACTCGTTGTAGTATTTTCAAAAAAAAACTACTAAAAATATTCCAAACATACCACTTACTGGAGCTTTATAACACATCTCATTGTGATATTTACAATAACAACCACATATACTCTCATGGACATTTTCTTCAACTAGAAAATAATCATACTTTCTATGGAGCTTTATAAATCCATATTGATACAATATTTACAATAATGCAAACATATTCACATTTTCTCTAACTAGAAAATTAAAGGATATGATGCTCATATCAGTCAACAAGGGAATCCAAAGGCACACATCTCTACCCTTAGAAGTAGTACCAGGATTCACCTCATTCCCAAGAAGTCCAGAATCCACTGCCAAAGTCAAATATGCATCCAATATTTAGGGCACACACCCAATTTGCATATGATTCCATCTGGGAATGCTAATGACCAAAACAAATTAATCACAGTCCTTTCCTTCTCTACTACATAGTCCCTTGGGAAATCCAGTCACCCCCTTCTATGTATTCACACACCTTCCAGGATCCGTGGGCATCCCCTTATCTTCTACATAGTCCCTTGGGTGACCCCTCACTTGGCAAGGTTTCCTCGCATCAAAAGGTCTAAAAAAAAAGGCATATCCATGCCTCAAACCATCATACTATTCATAGCATGCTCATGGAAATACATGGAAATTTTTGGGTACTAGTGTCCCACAATGGCCCTGCTCCTAAAGTTCATTACCAACATATTGTTTCATGTTCCAATTCCTTTGTTTCTATTGTTAATGCTTGTAGATAGTTTCAACCACCCAACCTGGGAATTTTTATGCTCTCCTGTACCAAGCACATCGCTTCCATTATATTCAAAATAAATTGAAATATATTCAATCATACCTCATTGGTAGACCTTCAATAAGGTATCAATGAAATTATATTTACTTCCTCTCACAAAAATTCAAACTAGCTATTTGATCATCTCATCATGTATAAATATATCACATCCAGTTAGCTCAAAACACAATAATCAAAGATCATAATCATAAATCCCATGCAATCATCATAAACCATAATCTATATCACATGTAACCATCATAAACTCGAATCATAGATCAAATGCATAATAAAACTAAAATAAAATATTGATACTTATACTTTAATTGGTCACTGCTTCTTCATTGTCCTTTCCGTACACACACTGAATCAGTTAACGCACCAGGCAAGCACCCTGTTGATCATAATCAGATTCCTATAAAATTTTCACAAGAAATTTGGCTTAAAGCTCTCAAATTCTCCCTTTTAGCCTTGGAAAATCATTCTTACGCCTATCGTTACCATTTCCCGCCTCCAAAACACATTATAAAAGGTTGAAAATCAATATTTGAAATATTTGAGGCATAACTCTTTTGGCCCTAGCCCCTCTGTCTTTTCCTCCATGTAACCTGGACGCTAGACCAAGCACCAGCCCAAAATGCGCTTATCAAATGTATATCGGGCGCACCCTCAGCCGTTGATCTGTACAGATCGAACGGCATTCACATCACTCCATTCATCGCCCAAACTACATCTCAACCATCCAATTAAACTGTGAAATCAATGGTCCACAGCCCGCCTGTCCTAGTGGTCCCCATGCCCGCTCCCATTGCAAAAACAGGGCGGTATTCATCGCACTGCCTTTCGGTGGAGGGCAATAATTCTCATTGGTCTAGCGATTCCATACACTGTCTACCACACGTCCCAGCGTATGGTTCCAAAACTGCCGTTCATCGCACGTTATTGTTCGGTCAAAGTCACGCAGCGATATCGCCGTTAGCCGTTCGATCTGAGGCTCTTCATGCAACGGCTATCATGCTCTGAAGCTGCACGGGATTTAACACAAGGAAATCGTACCCCTGGCCCAGTGGCAATTTCCCCCAACGCTGTTTCAATCGTCGATCTCATCTTGAGATCGGACTGTCTAGATCATTTGCACACCCCACTATTGACCCGGTCTTCCTCCACATCACCATCCCACGTGTTATCGCATTTTTCCCTCCGCCACTTATACATTACATGCATATGTTATATTTTAATGTTCCGCATTATAAACTCTGGCTAGCTCTTCCACCATTATTTCCACTGCATTTTCTTCGTCACCACCCTGCATGCTTCTGTCATTTTATCATGCTGCTTCACTACACAGTCGCCTCCATTACATTTCCATCCCCCATGAATTTGTTTTCTTCACAAATTTGTGTGTTTTTCAGGTTTACAGCGACAGAGGATTATCATAATTGGCAGCATCCATTACAAGAGCCAAGAACGCGTCAGAGGACCAGTTTTTCAAAGGCGAAATTTATGAAGAAAGTCCTGGGTAGCTGCTGTGACATGACATCCATTAAATAAATAGGGTTATACTTTGGTGAACTTCCCAGTGTCATTCAAGAGGCAGATACATAGATGGAGACATTAATGGAACAACAGAGGAGTATTATTGGAATGCCAAGTAATTCAGTGTTCAGCATTGAATATTTTAAATCATAATTCAGGGTTTAGAAGGCAAAGAGTACAATGCACAAGAAAAAACACCCTCCAGGTTTCATTTCAGCAGAATTTACCTTCAGAAAAGGACAGAATGTTAATATGGTTATCCCTATATCGTGTTCCTGAAGAGATTTTCACCCAGAACATTTATTTCAGAAGACAGGCTACAGAGTACATGCATCACCACAAAGTCATCAAGCAGTATGGGCGTGCATGTCTCCTCCATTTTGTTTTAATGATACAATTAAATTTTCATCACCTACTTCATTGATTAAGTTTCCTTTTTCTCTATAAAACCCCCGAAGAACAAATTATTGATGGTTCCAGATTTTATCAGAAAATTATGCAGTGAAAGGATTTTTGTATACAATTTGTAGAACTTTTGTATGAAGGCTCAGAGCCCATAGGCTCTCAGTGAGGAGGAGTTTTATCTTTCCAATAGGATTTTGGTCTTTGGTATTTCACAGTCTGTAACTCTCTTTATCGTGTTATATTAATAGAACATTTAACTTCATCCATCTTTCTTGTATCATGTTTTGGAATGCAAGTGGCTCACTGATTTTTGGTATGGATTCATCCTAGTTGATGCCCATGCTCGGATCAGTCAAGCGCTTTAAATATGGCTCATGCATGATATTCTGTTCCATTTTTTAGGTAACCATACTTTTTCTATATTAGTTTCTTTGGGAGGGTTCTTTTAAAATGCTATTATCATGTATGGATTCTTAGATTGGTAAGCCCATGCATGGTGGTATTGTATATCTGGGTATCAGCTCAATGTTAACTAATATCTTCTCAATATTTCTCTCACTACATACACCTTCTGATAATTTATGACTGTGAAGTATTTCTGAATAGGCCCTCTTTGCAGTCAACTGTCTCTGAATTGTCTGTCACTTTTGTATTAGAATTCTGCATCTTGCCTCTACAGTATCTCTTTTCCTGTGTTAGTTTCTGAGAGTTTGGTCCCATTCTATTTTATTTCCCTATTTACAGAATATAGCATGTGAGCTGAAGTTGACAACTTCATACATTATATTATATTCTCCTTGCTATGCTAAGATGTCCTAGGCACTAGTATATCACAACTCTAGGCTGTCTCTAGGAGCTACAACATCTTTCTGGTGCCGTTGCCGGGGAATGAGGTTGAGAAAATTAAAATCCCTGGGCCTCGACAAAATTTTATTCACTCTCTAATCAGGTGAGTATGGAGAGTTGAGAGTTGTAGATCCCTCACCTTGGTGACTCCACGTTTGCTTATTGGATATATCTATTTGCAGTCCTGGCTCCTCGTAAGCCACACCTAAGGTCAGCTACGTCTAAGCCAAAGACACATTTAGTGTCTAACCCTGACCAGATTATACATAGAAGAAATTGGAGGGAAAGGAAATCAGCCCGTTCCGAAATCCCTAAAGTGTCTACAGAAGACTTTCCATCCTCTTCTTCTCAAGAAACTCAAGTGCCGGATCCCGACTCCACTGTGGAAGATACCGATTATTTTTATTCAGATATTCCACCCCGAGAAGGTATCAGAAATAAAAACATTCTTCATCCTACTCCTGAGGTTAAAGAGGTCAAGGAAGTAACCGAAGTATCTGTTGTTAATAGACCTTTGTTACCCTCAACCCCTCAAGCTGTAGTTGAGTATATTCCTATTATTATTCATACTCCACTTCCACCCCCTCCTCCTCCTCTTACTCATCAAACTATTGCACTACCTCCACCTCCTCTAATGGCCAATGTTCCGGCCTTCTTGATGAATAAATATGCTCTCTTGGCATTAACCCAAGTGTTGAATGATATGCCCCAGGATTATCTAAAGATCTTGCCCAGATTCAATGGGGAAAATGAGATTGATGCTCAAAAACATCTTGAGACTTCCTGCTTCTTTGCAGAGAACTTTAACGTTGAACATTTGGATGTGGTCTTAAGACTGTTCGTGCAATATCTAGATGGTGAAGCTCGAAAATGGTTCAAGACATTGGCTGGTCATTCCATTACCACTTGGGATAACATGGAAGACACTTTTCTTAGGAAATAGGGAGAGAACAAATATCATGGAAATTGTCTCATTGAGTTCAATACACTAAAGAAAAGACACAATGAAGGAGTGTCAGAATTTATCAAGATATTTTAAAAATTGTATCTGAGTCTCCCTGCTGAGATGAAACCCCATCAAACTGCTACTAAAGTTGTTTTTGTAGCAGCCTTTGATTCAAACTTTGGTTTCTCTCTCAGAGAAAGAAAGCTTGGCACTCTGGATGATGCTCAAGCAGATCCTCTAGAGTTGGAAGTAAACTTTGCCTCCACTGGAAAATCAAAAGGAAGATCTGAACAAGATACCAGAAAAAGGGGCAAAGAAGAGGCATCTACCTCTAACCAAGATAGAGACTCAGCCAATGAAAAAATGGAAGAAATGAACAAATTGATTAAGAAAATGGTTAAGCTTGAATTGGAGGCCAAGAATTCAACTTTTAGGAATTTCCAGAATGCTCCAAATAGAGGTTACAATCCTCAATTCAGAAGACCACCCTTGCAAATATTGCCAAGGGAAGCAAAGGAGCAATAGGATCAAGTGCCATACGCATTATACCTGGAAGGTCTAGTAGATGATTCTACTGAAGACACTTCCTATGGACTGGAGGATGCAAATCTTGCCTTTTCAAATAATGATGGAGAGGAATGCCCTTTGTAAGGGAATGATGGAGCTGGGTGCTCATTGCAAGAAGAAGAAAAGACTAGAGACACAGAAGAAGCAGAATTTGATCATTATTGTAAACAATTTTATGATTTCATGCAAGCACATTTCAATAGAAGATATGATCTTAGTTCTTCTAGGAAGAGGACTTGTACCCAAGAGCAAGAAGAAGAGCCTTCCCAGAAGGAAGCACCTGCTCAGAAGGAACCAGCAATACAGAAAGCCACAGACAAAGGTAAGGGCCCTCTAAACATGCCTTTGCAATCTAGTGATCAAATTCCTTCCTCTTCAAAAGTAGTCATTCCCCCTAATGTCAAGTTTGTGTCTAAAGAAGTCAAGCCCCCAGCTGAAAATAAAGAGTCAAAAGAGGTTGTGATAGAAAATTCCCCTCCTGTTTTTAGTCTGAAAAAAGAACTTGAAAAGGTCAAAATCCCAGTCCCCTTGACTGAACTGTTGAAACAGCCAGCATATCAATCTCAAGTCACCTCTTTCATGCTCCCTCCAGAAGCACCAATCATCCCAGACAGTCTCAACCTCCAAGAAGAAAGACCCATGGTAGTTTTTGGCCCACATGTCGAGGAGGTAGATCCCTCTACTCCTCCCTTCTATGTATCTCTAGTAATTCATGACCTGCTATTACATAAGTGTATGCTAGATTCTGTAGCTTCCCATAATCTTATGCCTCTGTCAGTCATGGAACAACTAGGATTACAAATCACATGTCCATATAAAGACCTCTATTCATTTGATTCCAAAAGAGTTAAATGCTTGGGCATGATCAAGGATTTGGTGGTCAATTTGGCCCAAATCCCAGCAAAAAGTGTGGTCATGGATATCGTGGTAGCTGACATCCCAGCTCGCTTCGGCATGTTGCTGTCAAGGTCCTGGGGAACAAAAATTGGCGGCTCAATCAAGTTAGATTTAACATATGCCACAATCCTGGTTTTTGGTGGCCAAGAAAGGAGGCTGTACAGGGAGACTAGATTTGTCAAGATGGTGACTAAGACTGACAATTCTGTAAATTCACCATTCTACAGTAAGGAAGGAGATTTTTCATGCTTGATGCTGGAAGAAGATCAAGATTATGCTCATGAACCATCCTTCTATCAAATCAAGACCGAGCAGCCCTCAGAGAGCCATGAAGCAGGAATCTGGACACTTCATTTTGATGGGGCAAATTCAAAGGAAGGTAATGGGGCTGGAATTTTATTGATTTATCCTATAGGAAGGTGGGTCCCATTGTCCTTCAAACTAGAATATGAAGCTACTAATAATGTGGCTGAATATGAAGCACTTCTGCTAGGATTGCAGACAGCCAAGAATATGAACATACAAATCTTAAAAGTTCTGGGAGATTCAGAACTGGTGGTCAGGCAAGTCAGGAATCAGTGTCAGACCAGACATCCTAGGCTAAGGGCTTATAGGAATGAAGTTTGGGACATGGTAGAGAATTTCTTCTTGGCATTTAATATCCAGTTCATGCCCCGATAACAGAATAGGATGGCTAATTCCCTTGTTGTAGCAACTAGTACATTCCAACCACCTCAGAACCCTATTTTAAGATATGAATTTGAGGTGCATTATCGACCTTCGATCCCAGATAACATCAAACACTGGCAGGTGTTTGAAGATGAGGAAAAAATGAAAAGATTCCTAGAAATGGTAGGAGAATTCTCCAATATGGAGATTGATGAGGATGAAGGGGTTGAGTCTGAAGATACTTCAGAAAGAAATTGGGAGGAGAAAGTGGCAGGTAATAAGGTGTTGCAGTTAAAGGGAGAAATAATACCTACGGGGCTAGTGCCTCTAGAAAGATTGTTTGACAAAAATGATGTCCCACTACGGCCAGGCAAAGTGGTAGAAAAGAATCAGGTGGAAGACCTGAATTTGGGTAATGAGGCTAACCCCAAAATTGTAAAACTGTCCAGAAAGATCCTTGGAGAATATAAAGAGATATATCAGAAATTATTTCATTCTTACAAAGATGTGTTTGCATGGTCCTATCAGGACTTGAAAAATTTTGATATTAGTATTATGCAGCACAAAATTCCATTGAAGGCAGATGAAAAGCCCCATAAGCAAAAGCTCAAACAAATAAATCCCTTGCTGCTGCCTTCTATTGAGAAGGAACTCAAGAAGTTACTAAAAGCCAAAATAATTGTACCACTAAGGTACTCTGAATGGGTGGCAAACCTTGTTCCTATACAAAATAAGAATGGAGAAATAAGGCTGTGTGTGGATTTTAGATATTTAAACAGAGCATCCTTAAAGGATAATTACCCACTGCCCAAGATGGATTACATCCTGCAGAAAGTGGTTGGAGCCTCTATGATGTCAATGATGGATGGATTCTCTGGTTATAACCAGGTGGTTGTACTTCCATAAGATCAAAAAAAGACTTTTTTCACCACACCATGGGGTACATTTATGTATGCCAGGATGCCTTTTGGATTGATTAATGCAGGGGCCACTTTTCATAGGGCCATGGACATTGCTTTTATTTGGGAGCAAGACAAATTATTAGTAGTCTACCTCGATGATATCACTGTATTTTCCAAAAATGATGCTGAGCACATTGAACATCTGCATAGAAATTTTGAGAAATGCAGGAGGTATGGTCTCTCTATGAATCCTCAAAAGTAATTATTTACATTAGAAGAGGGAAAGTTGTTGGGCCATATTGTGACTAAAGATGGGGTGAAGATAGATCCTACGAGGGTAGAGGTTATAAATGGTATAACTTTTCCCAGAAATAAGAAAGAGGTAAAATTATTCCTAGGGCGTATTAATTTTCTAATAAGGTTTATTCCTAACTACGCTGAGATAGTTAGGCATATAACAGATATGCTGAAGAATAATAATGAGGTAAAGTGGTCACAAGAATCACGGGAGGCATTTACCAGGATAAAGAATGCTTTTACAGAAACCCCTGTGCTGGTTGGACCAGATTATGATAAACCTTTCATGATTTTTTATTTTGCATCACCTCATACAATAGTAGGAGTTTTACTGCAGAAAAATGAGGAAGGGTATGAGCAGCCTATTGCCTTTTTCAGTCAGGTGCTCTACGATGCAAAATTAAAATACAACATATTGGAAAAGCAAGCATATGCCCTAGTGAAATCCCTCAAAGCATTCTGTGTATATATCTTACAGGCCCACATCACTGCATTTGTGCCTATAGCTGCTGTAAAAGATATCCTTATTCAGGGGGATAGTGAAGGAAAAAGGGGTAAGTGGATAGCCAAAATATAGGAGTATGACTTAGAAATTCACCCTAATAAGCTGATCAAAGGACAGGGGCTTGCCAAAATGTTATCTGAATCAAACTACCAAGCTCTGGGCATAAATTTTTCCATTATAGAAGGTGAGGAATCTGAAGAAAAAGAAGAACGACAGGGAATTGGAGTAGCTACTCCAGAAACACATCTAAAGTACCTAACCAGTCTGTGGTACAAAGAGACAGTAGAATATCTCCTTACACTCATCTACCCTCCAAAGTGTGATAAAACTAAATACAGAGTGCTGAGATTGAAATCACAAAAGTACATAGTCACCAATGGCCGGCTATACTGGCGATATCCCTTGGGCATCTTACTCCTGTGTCTCACAGAGAATGAAGTCGAGAGTATTATAGTATAATTTCATGAAGGGATCTGTGGAGGTCATTAAAACTGGAGGGCCACAGCTCATAAAATTCTGAAGGCTGGTTTCTATTGGCTAAAGCGTTTTGGAGATGTTTTCGCCAAAGTAAGAGCATGTGATAAATGTCAGAAATTTGCTGAGAGACAGAAATCGGCACCATTGCCCCTGATTCTAGTGCATGTGGATGGACCATTTCATCAATGGGGTATTTATTTTATAGGTAATATACATCCCCCATCAAGTGGTCAACATAAGTGGATTTTAACGGCCACTGATTATTTCACTAAATGGGTGGAAGCCATACCTGTGAGGAATGCAAAAGATACTGTGATCATAAAATTCATGGAGGAAAGCATCATATCCAGGTTTGGCTGTCTTGCTAGGATAGTGATTGATAATGCACAGGCCTTCAAGTCTGCAAAATTTATAAATTTCTGCCAGCAATACAATATCATACTAAGTCACTCTACAGCTTACTATCCACAAGGAAATGGCTTGGCAGAGTCTTCAAATAAAACTCTGGTGAGGGCCTTGAAGAAGACTATCAATGAAAATCAAAAGAATTGGGATTCCCAATTGAAATTTTCTCTATGGGCCAATAGAATTACCAGCAAGAGAGCAACTGGGAAATCCCCATACAAACTGGTATATGGGAGGGCATTGGTATTTCCTATTCAATTGGCCCTACCAGTAGCATGATTCATGCAGGAAGGTCAAGAAGAGCCTGATGATATGATCAGGAGAATAAACCAGCAAGTGGAGTTGGAAGAAATGCGCAATCAAGTTAATCAAAGGCTAACATAATATCAGGAGAAGATGAAATACCTTTTTGATCAGCATGCTAAAGACAGGAATCTGCAAGTAGGTGATCTAATGCTCAGATGGGACATTTGGAGAGTTGAAAAGGGAAAACATGGTAAATTCAACCCCCTCTGGTTTGGTCCTTTCAAAATTGTGGAACAGGGGGGAAATAATACTTTCAGGTTGGAGAATTTACAGGGCGACTTGCTGGGTTGCCCTGTAAACGGTCAATTCCTCAAGCCTTACCTTCAGTTCTGATTCAGGAAAAGGCAACCTGATGTATTATATTGAATGATAGTTTCCTTTTTGTTTTAGTTTAAATAATGTGGGTGTCATTATGAATCATAAAGTGAAAAGTAAGGTCCCTGAGGAGCCTATTTTGCACAGAAGATGATCAGAGGGTCTGCGAGTTCTCGACACGTCCAGGGATGAACGTGTCATCCCCAAGTGGAGCCAATGTTAATCATAATCAGCTTCCTATAAAATTTTCACAGGAAATCTGGCTTAAAGCTCTCAAATTCTCCCTTTTAGCCTTGGAAAATCATTCTTACGCCTATCGTTACCATTTCTCGCCTCCAAAACACATTATAAAAGGCTAAAAATCCATATTTGAAATATTTAAGGTGTAACTCTTTCGGCCCTAGCCCCTCTGTCTTTTCCTCCATGTAACTTGGATGCTAGACCAGGCGCTAGCTCGAAAGGCACTTATCAAATGTATATCGGGCGCACCCTCGGTCATTGATTTGTACAGATCGAACGACATTCGCATTGCTCCATTCATCACCCAAACCGCATCTCAGCCGTCCAATTAAACTGTGAAATCAACGGTCTGCAGCCTGCCTGTCCTGGTGGTCCCCACGCCCGCTCCCATTGCAAAAACTAGGCGGTATTCATCGCACTGCCTTTCGGCGGAGGGCAGTAATTCTTGTTGGTTCAGCGATTCCATACACTGTCTGCCACGCGTCCCAGCGTACGATTCCAAAACTTCCATTCATTCCGCATTATTGTTCGGTCAAATTCATGCAGCGATATCGCCATCAGCCATCCGATCTGAGGCTCTTCATCCAACGGTTGTCACGCTCTAAAGCTGCACGGGATTTACGCAAGGAAATCGTACCCCTGGCCCAGTGGCAATTTCCCCCGATGCCATTTCAACCGTCGATCTTGTCTTGAGATCGGACGGTCTAGATCATTTGCACACCCCACTGTTGACCCGGTCTTCCTCCACGTCACCATCCCACGTGTTATCGCATTTTTCCCTCTGCCACTTATACATTACATGCATATGTTATATTTTAATGTTCCGCATTATAAACTCTGGCCAGCTCTTCCACCATTATTTCCACTGCATTTTCTTCGTCACCACCCTGCATTCTTCCACCATTTTATCATGCTGCTTCACTACACAGTTGCCTCCATTGCATTGCCATCCCCCATGCATTTGTTTTCTTCACAACTTTGTGTGTTTTGTAGGTTTACAGCGACAGAGGATTATCATAATTGGCAGCATCCATTACAAGAGCCGATAACGTCTCAGAGGACCAGTTTTTCATAGGAGAAATTTATGAAGAAAGTCCTGGGTAGCTGCTATGACATGACATCTATTAAAGAAACACGGTTATACTTTGGTGAGCTTCCTAGTTTCATTCAAGAGGAAAATATCATAGATGGAGACATTAATGCAACAACAAAGGAGTATCAGTGGAAGGTCAAGGAATTTAGTGTTCAGCATTGAAGATTTTAAATCATAATTCAGGGTTTAGAAGGCAAAGAGTATAATGCATAAGAAAAAACACCCTCCAGGTTTCATTTCAGCAGAATTTACCTTCAGAAAAGGATAGAATGTTAATATGGTTATTCCTATATCGTGTTCCTGAAGAGATTTTCACCCAGAACATTTATTTCAGAAGACATGCTATAGAGTACGTGCATCACCACAAAGTCATCAAGCAGTATGGGCGTGCACGTCTCCTCCATTTTCTTTTAATGATACAATTAAATGTTCATCACCTACTTCATTGATTAAGTTTTCTTTTTCTCTATAAAACCCCCGAAGAACAGATTATTGATGGTTCCAGATTTTATCAGAAAATTATGCAGTGAAAGGCTTTTTGTATACATTTTGTAGAAATTTTGTATGAAGACTCAGAGCCCATAGGGTCTTAGTGAGGAGGAGTTTTATCTGTCCAAGAGGATTCTGGTCTTTGGTATTTCACAGTCTGTAACTCTCTTTATTGTGTTATATTAATAGAACATTTAATTTCATCCATCTTTCTTGTATCATGTTTTGGAATGTGAGTGGCTCAATGATTTTTGGTATGGATTCATCCTATTTGATTCCCATGCTTGGATCATTCAAGTGCTTTAAATATGGCTCATGCATGATATTCTGTTCCATTTTTCAGCTAACCATACTTCTGCTATGTTAGTTTCTTTGGGAGGGTGCTTTTAAAATGATATTATCATGTATGGATTCTTAGATTGGTAAGCCCATGCATGGTGGTATTGTATATCTGGGTATCAACTCAATGTTAAGTAATATATTCTCAATATTTCTTTCACTACATACAGCTTCTGATAATTTATGTCTGTGAAGTATTTCTGAATCGGCCCTCTTTGCAGTAAACTATCTATGAATTGTCTGTCGCTTTTGTATTATAATTCTGCATCTTGCCTCTGCAGTATCTCTTTTCCTGTGTCAGTTTCTGAGAGTTTGGTCCCATTCTATTTTATTTCCCTATTTACAGAAGATAGAATGTGAGTTGAAGTTGAAAACTTCATACATTATATTATATGCTCCTTGCTATGCTAAGATGTCTTGGGCACTAGTATATCACAACTCTAGGCTGTCTTTAGGAGCTACAACACACCCAATGCTTCTCTTACATTCAACCACATATATATACACACAACATAAAAAATCATGCAATACATGCACCTACACCTGACATACAACCAAACACATACACCTACATCCGGTGTACAACAAAACACATACACCTACATCTAGTGTACATCACAACAGAATACATATACATACATTAAGTACAACACAACGAATACATGTATCATGACACCATGCCTAAATAATGCACATACGTAATACCACATTTACCAAACACAATATGTACGACATGCATAAAATATCACATCTAGATCAGTACCACATGTACAACATGTACACAATGCCACCTGTATAGAGCACCACCTGCATGTGTACACATCATCACATGTATGTGGCACCAGTTGCAAAATGTGTACACAATGCCACCTGTCTACTGCAGCACCTGTACAACGTGTAAATAGCACCACATGTACACTATACCACATGCACGACATGTACATGACACCACATGTACACAGCACCACATGCATGACATGTACACAACATCAGATGTACACAGAAACACATGTACAACATGTACACAACACCAGAGGTACAATCATGCACACAACACCATATGTACATAGCACCACATGTATGACATGAACACAAAACCATCTGTACATAGCATTACATATACAACATGTACATATCACCATATGTACACAACAGCACATATCCAACATGCGCACAGCACCATATGCACACAAAACCACATATACAACATGTGCACAATACGATATGTACATAGCACCACATATCCATGATGTACATAGCACCATCTATACCCAACATTTCATGTTCAATATACACACAACACCATATATACAATGGGCACACAACATCATATGTAAACAATACTACATATGCTACATGTACACAACATCAGTACTACAAATCCTAAGACCACATTTTCCTTACTGAATGACCTTGCTTCTAGTGTCTTATCCATGCTTTTTTGAGCATGCCGCAAAGCACAATGATTTCATTCCATCAATGTATCCCTTGGCATAGCTTGTCCATAACATAGACATAGTATAATCACATAATATTAATTCATAACCACATGATACTGACCTCATAGATTTTTCTAGATGACTCTTCCCACTTCATTCCCCATAATACTAGTAACATCTTCATGCCATTCACATGCATAAGAAATCTTTCCTCCACAAGAATGATTCTTGACAACCTTGTCAGAAAACAACATACATACATACATATATACCTATAAACATCAACATAAAATAGTCATGATCCCTGACAACCGTGTCATACAATGACATACATATATAAATACATAGTCATTAACATAATCATGATCACAACATAATTACCAGATATCATAAGGTATAGTTTAATGTTGTGCGTAATTCTGAATTACGGATAAAACCCATTCCCTAAATGTGGTGCGATGCATTTATAACAACAGATTAAAAACTTTGCAGACACTTTCTCTAAGAATAAATAACCATACAAAAAGATAAAGGAACTTACTTCTGATCCAAGCGCTTACTATTATCCTTCTATCGCTCTTGATGTAGCTTCTAATCCAACTTAGATCGCCAGACTAGTTCCTGCAAGTATAAACACTAAACAGCAAAGAGATTGCAATATACATATGTATATTTATCTTAATAAGTTAAAACGATTAAACATGAAACATATATATATCAATTGAGAATCCATCATATGAAAAGTAGAAACATAAATAGATACATATATGGGAAAATAAACATCAATCGTTATTAATGGATAGAATGGGGAGGTTACAACCAATGATCGATCTGATGTCACCAGATCCATCATTCATCCCAGCTTCATCACAATAAGGATCTAACTAATAGCATATCACCCTTATCACACACTTAATTGAGAATCCAACAACATTTCTTTACCAAATTTCTTCCTTCCCTAGCACTAAGATTTGTGCTCAACTTATATGGAAACTGAAGGTATTTTTTTAATCAATGACTTTCTAATAATAGGCAAGACATGTTCCCAATCTTAGAGGTGTTAGATGGACACATGGATTCGAATTTTGACACATATGGACTCTTCTAGAAGGCACTGGCCATGTGGAGATTCCGAAACAATGAGAATTTTGCTCCTATTTGACAAACACACTCTTGAATGTTGGGAAGTTATTTGCAAAGCACACTTGAATGGAGGGAGTTGCATATGCAAAGAAATTAGTCCCCTTAGAGGTTGTGTTGGCGAGCTCATAGGTGATATAACATATACTTAAAACCTTGGAAACCTTGCAATGGAAGTCATGGATGATTTGTTCTTGTCTTAGGGCATGTAGCAACTAAAATGATAGGGGATGATAGACCCTATTTCATTGGTCCTGAGGATGATGTCCAGTTTTACTAGGTCATTGGGAATGATGCCCAAAATGACCTATAATATAAAAGTAGTCGAGCCATGCGAATATATGATTTGTAGTCGAACATGGTAAGACATTGTTTGATTACCATTTAATGAAGTGATTTGTTAATAAACATGATAGAACCACCATTGATGTTAATGGTTATCAAAGTACTACAGTACATTTCATAAGGTGTGAATAGATGATTTGATGTCAAATGCCAAATAAAATATTTCGGTCAAAATTCCAGAAGCGACGACCTTGCCGATGTTGTAACAATCCTCATGGTACTGAGAGATGATGTTTCTAAGTAAACTTCTTGGATGATGATTTGATGTCGACAGGAAGCCACTTTACTGTGAAACGAGATTTACTGATTTTGGAGACAAAATGTGACTTGATATAGCAATGTTCAGGGTTGACTGTCATGAGAATGAAGGTTTATGAGTATTGCAAAAAGATGAGTATTCACTGGATGACTTCTCTTGAACATATCGGCGAAACTGAGATTAATTGGTAGCATTGACCCAAAATCGAAGTGAATGTATGATGAACCATAGGTATGAATGAACCGTCAAGAATATTAGCCAACCTAAACAGTCACGATGATGGAGTGAACTTTCATGTTCAAGAGTGACCTGCTACCCATTAGGGGAATTTTCAGGTCTAAAATGGGCCTCCTAAGAAAAATGTACAACCAAAATAAACTTTATAAAAAACAATAGGAGTCAAGATGATGATGTCAACCATGTGGGATGATTCACCATTTTTTAAGTAAAAGGGTAAAAAGATTAAAAAATAATAAAATAATAAAACTAATTTTTCAACTCATATTTTCAACTTATCTCCCAAAGTTTTTACTCAAATTTTGAGCGAGAGTACTCGTTGGATGAAAAATTTAATTCTTCATCTAAGGAGTACCCTTGTTTCATATTTTGATGGACCCTGCTATGCAAAAAATGAGAAATACATGAAAAAACGTGATTGAAATCACATTTTTCATGTATTTTTCATTTTTCGTATAGTGGATTTCTTCAAAAGTATGCAACATGGGTACTCCTTGGATGAGGAATTAAATTTTTCATCCAACAAGTACTCCTGCTCAAAGTTTGAATAACAAATTTGGGAGATAAGTTGAAAATATGAGTTGAAAAAGTAGTTTTTTTCTTTTTTACCTCTAAAATTTTATGATGTAATCAAATCTTATTTTATTATTTCCACTATTATTTTATAATTTACTTAGGAGGCCCATTTTAGACCTCAAAATTCCCCTAATGTGTAAAAGTTCTATTCACTTTCCCAAATTTTCCCTGGTCATTTTTCGTACCTTTTTATTTTTTAACAAGCTTGACGAGGATAGCATATGATTGATTTATAATTCAACCGTTCGGGTGAATAATGTATCGCTATTTAATAATTTAACGAGTCTAGCGATGAAAGAAACTCGATTCTTTCCGTGATTGACAAGCCCATTCCTATTTTATGTTTTAAAGAGCTTAAGGACGATGACAGCCCAGTCCTTTTTCATATTTAGAGAGTTTTAAAAAGAGGATGAAAGAAAACTCCATAGGTACTTTTTTGTGAAGTTGTCGCTCGGATCCGAAAAAGTGTAAAATAATATCTGAGAGAACCTCTTAGCCATGTTCAACTAAGGCATTCCTTTTTCGTAAATAATCTATCTCAGTCCGGAAAATGGTTAAACTTACACTGAGCAGATATCAATTCATTTACTTTTAAGAGCTCAAAAAGACAAGTGCTTGGCAATATTTTCACACTATCAAATTCTGAAAAGAGCTAAAAGAAGACTCCAGGGGTTCCTTTTCCGTTGTCATCAAAGCTCGAAAAAGAGATAAAAGTGCACTTCAAGTCATTTTTCATTTTTATCAAAGCTTGAAAAATAAGGATAAAAGTATGCTTGTGGTCAAATCATTCTTGAAATAAATGTGCACGACTAATCTTCTTATCAGTTACAAACTTGTTCAAAACAACATCAAATGGATTAAGAATACCAGTTTCATGATAAAAAATGAATAAAAACATGGTCACATCAATAAATATTGTTTTCAAATAATCAAATAACTAATTAAAATATTTTTAATATTCATTTTTACCATTTGAAAGTTACCATTTGCATTTTGGAGCTCTGAACCTGTTTTTTCCCCCGAACTTCAGCTGTTGATTGGGTGCAATTAGTAAGAATGTTTTGAATGACCCCTACAAGATCTCATGTCAAATGCCCCCCAAGCTTCATTTCATTCACCTAAGTAGATTACTGGTTACTGATAGCTGGATGGAATGAAGGTTCATTATAGGGGAGGATTTGTTTCATTTTTTAACAAGCTTGACACAAGAAAAGAACTATGCTCATGACCTGTTTCATTTTTTAATGTGGTTGACATAGTAAAAGAACTATCCTCATGACCTTGTTTCATTTTTAATGAGGTTGACACAGAAAAAGAACCATCCTCATTGTGCAATCGGACCACTGAGTGTGTGTTGGAAAAGACATAGTCTAACAAAGTCATCATTTAAGGAGTTTGATGAGCACCACAAATGATAAGTTATAACATGTGTTGATGGGTCTTCTCTAGGGTTTCCATTGAATTTTTGAATTTCCGAGGGTAATTTCTCTGGTATCACCGACCACCAAGGAGAATAACTGATGGGATCAACTTGATATTATACTAAAGATGGGATTAAAGGGTCAATCAGTTCAGTACTCATAAGGGAGGAACCAGATAGTATTTCAGATGATGACATGGGTGAATCCAATGGACAAAACATCAAATATGAAGCAATAGTAGATGTTGTCAGAGCTGAAATAGATGGTTCAGTCTAGGATTTCATCTCACCCATGGTCAGATGACCCATTTTATACCTTATAGAATCTACAGGAACTCGAAGTAAAATAGGATCAACAAAAGTAGAGGAAGGTGATTGAGGAAAAGACTCATACACGTAAGGCTCCTCCCCAAAATGAGTTGGAGTTAAAGGTGTCTTATCTTGTGACATTTCTTTAATAGAAATCAAACCAGGTGGAAGAACTTCACCGTCAAGCCCAAAGTATATTTCAGGTGGTTGACTGCACGATATGGGAGACTCAATGGCTACAATAGATTGTGGAGTGACCAATACAAGAACAACCTCTGGTTGTTTGACTTTAGGATCTAGATGGTATTCACTTAGGGAATATAACAACTAAAATATAAGGGGATGATAGACCCTATTTCATTGATCGTGGGGATGATGTCCAGTTTGACCAATAACAACTGCCCCCTAAAGCATGATGGGATCTGGATCAACTTCCAGTTGAACAATGTCGGGTTTGGGAGGTCTGATCTCACTGATTGGATGGATCGTGACCATGGGTATCTGTGAGGATTTTGTCTCAACAATAGTATATGAACCAGGATTTGTAAAAACAACTTGTGATGACTCTAGCATATGTGAGTATGATGTTTCATCAGAGGTACTGATAGTACTAGTTTTGGTAGAGCGATGTCACCTTTGCCGAGCGATGTCGCCTTCGCTGACCAGAATTAGCTTCTGTTGGTACAGGTGGTTTGAATGCAAGTCACGAGAATAATAGGGAAAAGCATGTTATTCTTCCACGATGACTGATTTATTTTATGACCAAAAACGAATAAAAAAAATAAAAGGGTAACGTTAGGAAAAATGTTTACCAAGAAACTGTGTACTGCAAATACCTCCCGGCGAACCAAGAAGTACAGGCAAGAAATCTCCCATAATTTTTTTTTCGGTGTATCACAATTTACAAGGTGGCTGACTCGGTTCACTATGGATCGATAGCAACCTAAATTTGTCCTCCCAAATATACCCAAAGATACGTGGAGACCCAAGTCCGTATTAGCGTTGTCTAATGTGAAATCACACAATGAGAGCACCCCTTTATAATTTTCGTACTATAACACCGCTCAATATACCTGAAGGTACATGGATTAGCTACGATATACTTACATACATGGAGTGAGGTATCACACTTGTAATGTATCGCAGTGTAATATTCCCAAATGGGGAAGCAGCAATATATGAACACAATAATGGAAAGTAGCCGTGAATACATCAATACACCATTACATGAGAAACAATTATAGCCATATTATTAAACATATCAACAAATAATCAGCACAAGATCTTGAGGATCAATTTACTCAAGCAATAGAAAACAAGCCTCCAATAGGAAAATATGTTAATACCTGAGAAATACTGCCATACAAGTGCCATGAGCCATGACAACGAATTTTTAGGGCGTAAACTGGTACATAAATGATATAAAAATGTAGATATGTTGTTATATATCTCAAATAGGTGTTGGGACTAGATATCTATGCTCCCAAACACATTTCCAAGACAACCCGGGAAGGGTTTCCAGAAATACCCAAAAGTACAAAATTCCAGAATGGAGCTCTAGGGCTAAATAGCAGCTGCAACCGAATAAATGGATGGATCTGGTAGAAAATTATATCTAAATGAATAGATCTCCTCCAATAGATCCTTCAAGTGAAAGGCTGATCCCAACACTGAAGATCTCACCCTCCAAATCAAGCACTGAAACCCCCATTATAAATGCTCTCTAGAATAACGCAGTCAAAGAGGAAATATACATTGTAGATGATGGGAATAGGTTGTCCTGGTGCCAATATGTGAAAGAAAGCTCAAGGACCTCCTTTTTTGATCTCCCAATTGGAAGAATGCTTCCTCTCCTGAAAACTAGCTCAGAAAGTGGGTTTCTCAACCCTCCACTGCAACACCCTGCAACACAACACAAATCTGAATAGAAACTATTTTGTAGCTAAAGACTGAAGCTTGGCTAGAATGCTGGAATGTGGAAATGATAGTACAATACTCTTCCTAGAGACTACCTCAAGGGAAGAGGTGGGATTCTCACTCAGGAACACCCTGTGCTAAACAGCACTGCAAGCTCAACTAAACAGCTGAAGGATGCAAGAAGTCATGCAGACCACAAAATCAATAATAAATAACATGCCTCTCTATGGCTGCCTTGCTCTCCTTATAAACAATGTGAGCCTTCTCACCTTGGGTCCCACTCATTAGGTTTTCTACTATCATGGAGACTTTCTCCCATTCACACTGTGTTGTCTCCCATTGATGATCCACTCCCTCCATACCAACATTGTTGACTTGGTCAAACTTGACCTTGTCCACATGCATTAGCCCATGTTCACACATGAGGGTGCTTTATCCAGCTATGAAGATTATCCCTTTTCACAATAAGAGGGATTTTATTCCTACTAAATAGATTTATGGGTATCCCTACCCATTTATTCATCTAACCAAATGTCAAAAGAAAATTTAATATTCCAATTAGCTGCATGCTAAATTTGGAATATTACAGCCCTCCCCTCTAAAATGTTGCTTTTCCTCAAGAAACTGCAATGATAGAACTAAAGAGCCTCCTCTCCTCCTCATGTATCATCCTCATATGATAAAATCCTCCAAGGAACAAGATTATGTCTCATCAATAAATCTCCAAGTTGCTCCTCCCAAGTATGCAAGTTAGCTTTTGGTGACCATCCCAAATAGCTATCATCGTGAAGAAGTAAAATACCCATGGAGGAAAAAATGTGTTGTCTAGAGGCCTTCTTGAGGCATGGAATCTGAAATATATTGGGAACTATCATTCCCATGTGAAGCCTCCATCCCAAAGCTATCATCCATACAAAATGAGTCACCCTCCAACATGGAAACTCATGAAAGGTCTCCTCCACCTTAGGCTCCTCCAAAGTAGGTGGGTTGCATAGTTGAACATGATGGATCAAATTTTCCATCCCACACTGTCTCTCTCTCTCCACTTATGATAAGTGTAGAGCTACTGCTGAATTTGGGCAGCAATAGTGTTGTCTGCTTGAAGAAAAAAGGCAATTGGATCCTCAAAGACCCACTCTTTGGTTCTTTCCCAGATCATCCCATATAAAATGAATCTGACTTTATCATCATATGGAATCCAAACGAGAAGATTACTGAAGATTTTATATAGTGTTGAAAGGTACCAATAGTTTCCCAAATGGTCATGGCACAATTTTACTAACTACAATTTCAGAACAGATATGGCAAGTTGTCTCCCAACAAATTTCTAGTTGTGCATGTCATCTCATCTACTAGTAAATAGCAAATGGCATTATGTATCAACTGAGCATACAAAGAACAGTACAATACTTGTTGTTAGTATGAATCTTAATCGCAAGAATACAAAAAAGGCTCACTTTAGCCATGCATAAAAAACAGCCCAAATAGAAAAGGTGGCTGCCAATATCTTTAGATCTGCAATTAGTTGACCAAGATAAATACTACAAAAATCTAGATCTATGCATTAAAAGACATTAAGTAGCAAATAAAAGCAAGAGTGGCTCCATGCATCTAATAGACAAGAGAAGATTTTTTTAAAGAAATTTTTGTATTTTTTGACACCTAGGGAGGGAACATAGAGAGATGTTATCAGTCCCCCTCAATGGGATGGGTTCTTGCAAGTCCTCGGCACTTCAGATCTAAAATCCCTCTCTCTTGATGGTGTAGAAAACCCAAACAAAAAATGAACTCAAAGGGAGCTCACAAGAAAATAGTAGCAAAATATGACAATGATGGAGGATCAAAGTTAGACCAAAAGTATATATCCAGAGTGGTCTTTAGGAAACAAAAGGTAGTGAGTGAATGGAAAAACCCTTCTATTTATAAAAAAAATATTGAGTTAGTCTAGATATTGGTGCATAATTAAAATATTATTAACCAATTCTACATCCAACTTTTATGGAATATTTTATTATATTTGTTGGAGGGAAAAGGAATTCGAATTTGGTCAAATCCCTTTATTTGTAAATAATAAATCAATAAATAATTTTTGAATGCTCTGGGGGAGTGTAAAAAAAATGACGATGAGCTCTGTGGCACTCTCTGTATCAGCTAGGGTTTCCTACTCTGGTTACCATGGAAGCTCGACGGCGGCCACTAGTGTCCGTGCCCTAGATGGAATGCAGCTCGGTGAATCCCCCCCGAAAGGAAGAATGATGCTGGTCTGGATCGGCGGCCCTATGATACCCAGTGTGGACTCTATCTGACTCCCCTGCGGCCTCTCTAGGCCTATATCTGCCTCACCTACGCCCACTCATGGCCTCATTCCATGGTTGGATGTGACTGAATGCATAAGATAGGTTTTGATACTGGCTTCTCAAGACTTCTTCATTGGGAGGTTGGTGGCCACTTGGCTGGGTTGGACACACTGTTTCCACCTGTGGACTCGGCGTGTGTGATACTTACTGGGTGACTGCATTGTACAGTGCTTATAGAGTGATGGAATGACTCTGTCCCCCACATATTCATATGGTGGAGCTATGACACCATATTTTTCGAGGAACTAGACTCAGCGAATAATGTTGCCCCCCAAGGAAACTGCAGATACCATCAATTATAAGGTATGCTCTGCACATTATCATATTTTTACTAAGCCCCCTGTGGGGAACAAAATTTTATTATGGGCTCAGGAAAATGATAGGGTGGCTAATCTGAAACATATTATCAGTCATGAATCTAGCTACCCTAGCCATATACAATCCTTGATACACTGTGGTAAAGCCCTCCAATATTCTGGCTCATTAAAAGACTACTCTATCAGTTCTGGTTCCACTATCATTCTCAATCTGAGACTGAGGGGTGAAACTGTTGGAACACACAGAGCTCAAGGAATATCAAGGGATACCAGTACTACAAAACTAGACACCCAAAATGGTCCCTCATACAGGAACATTTTACAAGGGAAAAACAAAGTTGCAGCTCCTACAACACTAGTGGATAATGCACCAAAACCATATATTGTGGAGCAACTGAATACTGTTCCAGAACTGAACATAGTAATTCCAGATATAGATAAATACTGAACTTATTTTTCATCCCAAGTGTTAATTTGTAGATTCAATAGTTTTTGGCCCAAACCAATGGAGCTCTTCCATTGGATATTCATGAAATGAACTATGGATTATGAAATCCACCTCTGTTCTAAGGGGTTTTTCATTGTCAAATTAATATCCTCGGAAGCCAGAGACATCATCCTTAGGGAGGGACCATGGTTCTGGGGTTCTATTGGACTATTCATCACTCCTTGGTTCCCAGATTTTGATGCAAACATCATGGAAGTAACCAAAATTCCGGTCTGGGTTCAACTTTACAACCTTCCTCTTCATTTTTGGAATGAAAGTGTATTAGAATGTATTGGAAACATCCTTGGGAGATATATCAAAACCGACGCACAACGCTTGGAGGAGCGATTGTACACTTTTGCACGAATCTGTGTGAAGGTGGACCTCAGTAAAGGGCTACCATAAATCATACAATTGATACACAAATAGCAGAAATGGAAACAACATCTTGATTTTGAAAATACTGCATTCAGATGTCGTATTTTCACGAATACCAGACATCTGCAAAATACATGTTCGGAAGCAAAAAGAGATAATAGAAAAAATAATAAGACGGGGAAAACCCCAAAAGGATGGAAATTTCCTCCAAATGAACCAGATCATGAGACCAATGATGACAAGGACATCCTCAAACCAGATAAGAACAATTAGACAACCGTTGAACCAGAGACAAAAGAACAAGTGATATAGGACCCTTTTGACATAAACTCCATGGTTCAGTCGGAAATGGACCTTGTTGTACCAGACACGGGGGGGAATAAAAGACAACACAGCTCAGACACCTTAGATTCAGATAAGCAAAATGGAGCAATCACTGATGATACTCAGCTCGCCCTTATCTTGGTCACACCAACATAAGGTGCTTGGCAGAGGGTCGAAAAGAAGAAAGGGAGGAAAACTTAGTTTTTCTCCCCATTGTATATTATTTTACTTTACTTCATCTTTTTGTACACCAACCTCGGCTCATTGCTTCCCTTTACTTGATGATGCAACATGTGATTTTGTTACTATTAATAAAATTACGATTTTTCCTTGGGAAAAAAATAAATCAATAAATGTTTTATTTATTATTTTAAGGATGTGGTTGAGTAATAATTAAATAAATAATTATTTATTCAATTATTTATAAATGAGTTAGTCAAATTTAACAAGCAATATTATTTAAATAAGGTTTAAATAATTATTCCTAGAAAATAATAAGATAAATAATGATTTATCTAATTAATTTTCCTGTTTTGGGTTAAATATGACCAGGAATATTAATTAAATGGTTGTTTAACTAATTATTCCTTGAAGAAAATCAAACAAATATGGATTAGTTCAATATTTTCTCATGGGGTTTCCTATTTAGACCATAAACAACTTAATAAATGTGGTTTACTACGTTATTTTTCATAGTGAAAGCAATTTTACTTATGGTAAAATTGGTCTTACATGGTGTACTTTGGTCCATCTAATAGTAACAGGTAAGATGACAAAAAAATGGTGTAACATATTTCCCCCCTAGCGTGCGAGCATTAGGAGCTAATCATATGACCGAAGTACGTTGTGAGAACTCAATCACTAGACACCAAAGGGGAAGTCAGAGAGAGAGAAATATAAGGTAGACCAAAGTGGTAGGGGTAGACCCTGAAGAGGCGAGACTTACAGGTGCGACAATTCTCTTTTATGAGTGAGTACATATGATATAGGTGGTGGGGGAGGCACACCTATGCCTGCTGAGACAAAGTACAAAGAATAATGTGTCCAGTAAACAAGGGACTAAACTATATAATACACGCTGGCATAAACATGAGCCAGATAAAAACATGATAATGAATCCCACATACATATTGTGCCTTAGATAACACCAAGGACTTATAAAATAATATATGAGTACATGAGATAAAAATACAACCAAAGTACCCCTGTAAATAGGAAAGGGCTCTAGAAATATGACTGATACATGAAAATAAAAAGGCACTGCAAGCGGCTGAGGCCGACATCATAAAATCAATGGAGCTGCATCAAAGGCGATAATGAAGAGGTCATCATGGCATGTGGGGGGGGGGGTACCTGAAGGGTCACCCCCTCATGAGGTCTGAACATCTCACACACACGCAGGAATCACTAGTTCTTACACTAAAAATGTCACCATGACGTTTTACTGTCAGTATGGGTTCATCATTACTCATACCATACTCCCTTAGAAGTATACCAACATCAAGTTCCTAAAACCAAGCCTTGAAATTGGAAGAAAAGCTTATAAAAGTCATTAAAATATGTGTACCACACTTTCTCTTAGTATTACCTGTAGTGCCACATCTGTTTGTTCTATAACATGCGGAAACAACTGCACTTTTTCTTCTTTAAAGGTGTGATTCCCTGTAAAAGGTAAAGTGAGGGTGGAAGTAAAATTTGGAAGCCCAGCTGATTGAATCTGAAAGCTTCTGGAAGCAATTATTTGGTGGAAAGTTCACTCCTTTCATGTACATTCATCCCTCCATTAAAGGAGCCTACCCCTTGGTATGTGGAACTTAATCCCTTGAAATAGGATTTTATCCCCTCTTATTTGGAGCTGCAACCTCTTCTATTTTGCTATAAATTGAGGCCATAGTTTAGTCTCAAGGGGAGTTAGCCTTTGATATTTTTTGAGGAGAATTGCTGGTGAAACTCATACTCTCTCAACAGATTACCATATGGGAATGATTACACACCCATGTATATGTTAGTCGAGAGAGTGCAAAGGCTTGTCAAAGTAGAGGAAACGCTTGTTCCAGACCCCAGAAGAACCTGTACGACATCAAGGCGAACACGATTGTAAGGCTCCTTCTTTCATCAAAGATAATACAAATGGATCCTATTTTCTCAATGAGTTGTTTATTTAAATGGCTTATTTATTGAATTCCTTGATCATCAAGATAGATTTATGGTTTATGAATTAATATATATTTTGTAGGTACTTATGATTCTTTCATGTTTTTGATTGCAGATCCCAAAAGGAGACGTATTCAAAGCGACAGGAAGGAAGACTATGATCAGCGCTGGACTACAGGTAAGTCCTAAATCCTTCATTATAGATAATTCTAAATTAAACATAATCTAGAGAAAGTAATTTACATCTGTCAGTTTGTTGCTATTTATCGTAGGATACTAGGGAGATCCGTCTTGTCTGCAAGAATGATTTATCCGTCCAACAGAAGGGCGATTCCATAGGGGACTACATCTTGAACTTTGTCTTCTTTTATTTTTTAACTTGTGGAATTATTTTTCTGATTTTGATTGATTGATATTGGATTGGGTAATTTATTCCTGTAGCATCCTTGAAAAGTAATTTAGAACTTTTTATTTTTCTTTAAGTTTTCTAGGATCCGCACTTTGTCCTTAGGCACAGTGCGGTCAGTTCCGCTATTTTTCTGTATCCATAGTGCGGCACCCCACCTGTTTACACTAAAACCTGCGAAACTTGAGAAATTTTTTGAAAAACTCAAAATTCTCTTTTCTAGGATCAGCTTGTAAGATTCTCAGTGTATAACCAGACTTGCATTTTCTGTCAGAAAGCTATGTGTGAGAGTTTCTTTTAGCTTTTTTAGTTTTGAATGATTTTCTACAAGATCTGCATGTTATAAGTGATTTTTTCTTTGTCTCTATGTCACTCAAATATTAGAAACCTTTGTATACCTTAGATCACTGGTATTTCATTGTTTTCTTGCTGAGTCTTTGACTTTATAGCGGAAATTACTTTATGAGAATTAGATCCCATTTTCTCATTTGCAAATCTTTAAAAAAAAATTCATTAAGTTTTGAATTTCACTTAAAAAACAATAATTGGATTTTTTTGAGTTTTTTCTCATTTCAGCAAATAATTTCTTAGTTAGATTACAAACTAAGCAAAACTTCCTCAAAATATTTAAAGTTTTGATTTCAGATTTAATTCTTAGAATTTTTAATCTCAAAATTATTGTTTTTAGTTTTGAGTGTTATTTCTAGAAATTGTAGTTTTCTTTTGGAGAATGTTTTTTTGTAGATTCGATCTTGAAGAATAAAAGGATTTTGTTTTTGAGCAATTGATCATTATGAGTTCTCATAAGAAAAAAATTATTTTCGTATGTTCTTGTTTTGAAGGAAAGAATTGTTTTAAAAGATTGCATTTCTCAACTCTTTCTTTTAGATAGAATTCATTGAAAGGAAATGAATTGTTCCTCATAATAGATGCATTTTTAGTGAATTTTGAGTCGGGTCACTAAATATCATCAAAGCTTCACTTTCGCACCTATTTTCCTAAGAAACAACCTATTAAAAGCAACGCTTAAATTAAAATCAATCTAGTAATTTTTATATTTCTACGACTCTTTTCACCAATATAGCTTAGGCTAGTGTCTTGGAGTAGGGAGTAATTAACTCTCCAAGATAGTTAAAACAAACAAGTAGTCGATCTTGCGGTAGGAAAAATCCAATAGTAGCTTCTATGCTCTGGGAAGCTCCTCATAAAGGAGTCAAGCACAAGATCATATCCGAACCAGTGAGGTGATCAATTCCATCTCATTGGGAACGATAGAAGATGTGCGCGTATTAACAACAGTAAACCTCGAATTAACTATTGTTGAGGACCCTGGGGTCACTTGTTAGTATACCTTGGATTATGTCAATGAGCCTTCAAGGGGATTGAGCTTTGTTACTCTCCACTTGCGCGTATATCGGATCGTAGTCTATTCCCCCAGGTATATTTGTTCCTATTGGTAACCTTAGTGGCCATAAAATTTAAGATTTTTTCCTAAGGTGATGATGGAGGAAAGATCTCATTGTACCTAGAGCAGACGTCGACTAGACTCACTTGGACTCTCCAGAGGGTTATCTTCACTCGAGATTGTTTAAGTGGAGAAACTTGCACCGGTCTGTTTCATTAAGCAAGTTGTCAAGGTAACTGGTCCAACTGCCATTTCTACATTAAATACTATGATGTTGGATTTCATCACCAAATAGTGTTTTTAGTGTGGGAATTTACTGTTTGTGTGTGGTTTGAGCTCCTAGATTTTATAAGTGTTTGATCATTTGATTGTCTCTTTAGTGACTTTAGGGTTTTTGTTTGAAATTTTCTTTGATTGCGTGTGATTAATAATTTTTAATCATGGCTGAATTACCAAGAAAATCGCATAGACTTCAGGGGAAACCCCCTGAGTATACACCAAGCCAACTTGAAGGACTGAAAGCTGTGGTACAGCCTAATATCAGTAGAATTAGATCAAAAGAACAAGGATAATCATCTATAATTCCTAATCCTGATTATAATCAATCACAGACAACAGAATATCTTCAAGAGCCAATTTCAATTTCCGAAATCACTTACATTGCTTCTCCAACTAGTGAATTAGTTGAATAACCTGAAATTTCTAAGCCAGACACTAAACCTTTTGTGTTAGAATCATCTTCAAGAATTGTTACTCCAACTTCTAATGATCCTGGTTCACCTAGAGTAAGACATCACATTACCGAAAATCCTCCTTCTGATCTCATATGTATTGAAGAACTTGTTGGTCCAGATGAAGATGTTGTTCTTCCCAGAAACCAAGAAAATTTAAATATTAGAGAGCATGAATCAATATTCTATAGTCCTTTTATAACTGATGCTTGGTATTTATCATTGACAATTTTTTTACAAAACGCAAGTCTTACTTATTCACCACCGCGAATTCCCTTTTACCCTACGCCAAGAGGTTATCAACCTTCATTAACTATGACGGGAGAGTCATCTATGTTTTCTGAATCTCCAGAAACATTTTTATATGATGGTTCGTCTGTTCCTCCAGGATACCAATCGCTCTCTGGTACCTTCTCAGGAGCAGCTCCTCAACCAATTGAACAAGTGTATTCATCTGGTACGAATGGGGCAAACACTGGCGCTTTGAACACAAAACAATTTTTTATGATGTCTGGAAATATTCCAAATCCTCAACCTCAAGGAATTCAGTTACCGCATGGGGGGAAACTTCAAGGAAGTCAGTTACCGCCTGGGGGGGAACCTCAAGGTAGTCAATTACTGTCTGGAGAGCAACCTCGAGGTAGTCTTTTACCACCTAGAGGTCAAACTATGGGATAATATTTCTTGCCTGGGGAGAAACCTCCAGGACAGTACATACCTCAAGGTCAATATCAACCCCAAGGAAAATGCATACCTCAAATTCAACCCCAAGGACAATACATACCTCAGGGTCAATATCAACCCCAAAGATAGTACATACCTCAGGGTCAATATCAACCCCAGATTTTGTACATGCCTTAGAGTCAATATCAACCTCAGGTTCAGTACCCAACTTAAGGTTTTCAACCTCCTTCAGGTCAACCATTATTATAAGGAGCTAGAAATTTTCCAGTTAATTATCAAACTTACATTCAACCTGGTTATGGTCCTTCATATGCACAACCTTCTATGGGTCAATATCCTAGAATTAATATGGTGTGGGATCCATATCAAGTTCAACAAACTTTACAACCCAATGTGCAGTTACCTAATCAACCTGGACATCTCATAGGTTCTAGTCCAACCCAGCAACCTGTCCAGCCTACCATTCAATTCTCTACACCTGATTCTGTTCAGTAGCCTGGGCCTAGTACACCTAGAACTCCGCCTCAAACTTCTGTTGCTTCTGCAACTTTTTTTCAACCTACCACACCTATTTCTGGAGTCTTTGTAGCTCCTGTTTCTACTACTCCTATATCAGTGAAAATTCCTCAAGTATCTATGCCACAGCCAGGACCTATAATTCAAAATACGATCTAGATGCCTATGGGACAATCTGGTACAAGTACGATTCTCACTAGTCAACCACAATTTACTTATCAACTGTACCAATGGCAGTATTAATTTGGACATACTACACAGAATCCAACATATTAGTATTAGCCATATCCTGGGTATACTTATCAAGTACCTCAACAACCCCAGTTTAGTTCGGTTAATACTGGTTTCACAATTCCCAATGTGCATCCAATTCCAGGATATCCTGTATATCCTCCTTCTGGAACTGGTTTGATCACACAAGGTTATCAAGACCCTAGCCGTCGGTTACCATTCATAGCAACTTTATATCTACCTAATAATCACACCTCACGAATGATCCCATATTTTATCTTCCATATTGGCCTCCAATGCCTAATAAGTTTCCCAGTGATATTCCAAAGTTTGAAGGTAAGTCAGGAGAAGCTCCATCTAATCATGTTATGACTTATCACCTCTGGTGTGCATCCAATTATATAATCGATGATTCAATTCGATTATGTCTTTTTCAGAGAACTCTCATTGGTCTAGCTGCCAAATGGTTCATTGAGTTACCACGACGCTCATTTAATAATTTTAACGCATTAGCTACTTCTTTCTTAACCCATTTTCAGTTACCTGTTAGATACGACAATGGTACGGAATTTTTGACCTCATTAAAACAATCTACGTCTACGTACATATCTGATCACATTCATGAATGGCGACGTAGGAGAATTTTAGTGAAAGTCTTTATTCCGGATCAAATTTTGGCTGAATGGTTTATCAAATAATTATTGCCCAAAATCACTGAAGATGTGGCCAAAGGAGGCGTTTTTACAGAAGAGCAAGTCATTGCTCAAGCTCAGTACCTCGACCTTGTATATACACATTCAGGTACTCTGTATGAAAAAATCCTTGATTTACCAAGACCTGGTCAATTAACTACAACTCCTTCAGGCTCTCATGCTGTTGATGGTGTAATTGGTTATGTTAGCACTAGCAAGAGTAAGAAGAAATATTCCAAGACAACTTCTCCAATTATAACTTTACCCGATTCACCTAAAGGAGATTCTTCCGCTGAAAATTCCGCCAATATTCATGTTGTAGAGGCATCTACAGCCAAACCTAAAACTAGTGGTAAGAAGGGTAAGAATAAGAACAAAAAATCATCTTCAAAAGATAAAAAATGATAAAACTGAGCCAACTGATGAAAAATAAAAATCTCATTATCCTTGTCTCATATGTGATCAGGATCATTTTACTAAAGAGTGCCTACATAGAGCCTAGGTATTGAAATTCGTTAAGGGTTCATCCACACCTGTTGTCTTGAAGGATCCCTTTCCTGCTCAAGATAGTAACATGATTGGATCTTCCTCGAATACGCTAGAAGATATCTTGATGGTTGCGACACGATCGCAATATTATGGTAGTAAAAATTCTATTGGTGGTAAAGAAGCAGAAAGTTTTAATTCAACATCAACTACATCTCCCTTAGTTTTTGATCCGCTACAGATTGAGAAACTGAATCCCGACTTAGTAATCAAACTGCCTGCTAAAGGTGTACTTTGTAAATTAGCTTTCAATCCACATGCGAGAGCTTCTCAGAACTACAATATTGTTGAAGACTTAGCGATTTCCCCTTCAGCAATATTAGCTTTGGAAGTGCTGCAATCATGCCCAGCCCAAATAAAATTACTATTTTCAACCATCAGAGCTAAAGACCTTTAGGATTCGAACCTAATGATCTTCGATTTAGAGAATTTTACACCCCGCTTACCCCATTAAATGGATTTTCAAATTTCGGTAATAGTCAAAAACAAACGTTGATTTCGTACTATTGTTGATGAAGGGGCTTTTACGTGTATCATGTCATTAAAATGTTGGAAATCACTTGGTTCTCCGACACTTAACCAATCTTCGACTATCCTCAAATATTTCGATGAAAGAGGTTTTCATCCATATGGTATTTTACAAGATCTACCAATAGAGGTTGAAGGAAAAACCGTTAATCTAGATGTGGAAGTGGTTGATGCCCCTCTGGATTACAACCTTCTCCTGGGTTGCAGTTGGTCTTATGCTATGACTGTTGTCATATCATCGGTCTTTCGTCTCATCATGTTCCCTCATCAAGGAAAGATTGTAAAAATATATCAGCTCTCATATTATTCATCCGAGCCAGTCACTACTAATAGCATCCAACATGTTGGAAAAACAATTATCCCTTATAAAGATGTTGGAGTGGGTTTACTTAAAGATTCTTCTTTACTGGGAAATTTTTCCCTGCCTCCTCCCAACATACCGTCTCCTATTGCTAATATAAATATGCTTACATCAAGTACTATTTCCTTTGATGATCCTTGGATAGTACCTTCAGACTCAGAACTGGATTCTTTCGATGGCATGATGCCTTTGAGTCCTTTTGAATTAGCATATCAGGCAGTACAGTCATTTTCTGATACTCCTTCAACTCAACCTGATCCAGTGAAGGTGATCAATGAGGAATCACTTTCGATATCAAGCTCAGCTTCGCCATCAATTCTGGATCCTGTTCAACAATTATTCAATATTGATGAGCATATTCATGATTTTTTTTCTATAGAATAATTATCATGGGGAGATCTACATCATCAATCTTCATTTTTACCTGATCTTGATCATTTTGAAATTGATTTTTCCTCTATTTTTACCACTGATTATGTCAAAGAACCCCGGAATCCTCTCACGAATTCCAACTCTGAATTGAACGTAGAAAAAATTTCTATGACATTTCCTATTGAGATTTCAGTGAAACCTGGAATTGTTGAAAACATTCATATAGGTGCTTCCTGTACGCCAGATGAACTCCAAGCATATAAAGCCCTATTTCAGGAATTCTGTGATATTTTTGCTTGGTCCTATGAAGAAATGCCAAGAATCGATCCGTCAATTATTGTTCATGAAATTAAAATATACCCGGATTTTAAACCTGTCTGACAGATATTACATCAGATACATCCGCGAAAAGCTGCCGCTATTAAAGAAGAAGTTGAGAAATTACTTCATGTAGGTTTTATTTATCCAATTCCTTTAACGGATTGGGTATCTAATATTGTTCCTGTCAATAAAAAACAAGGGACGATACGAGTATGTATCGATTATAGAGATATAAATCGAGCTTGTCCCAAAGACAATTATCCAACCCCTTATATCAATAAAATTATTAACTATTGTACCAGAAGTGAAATTTTCTCGTTTATGGATGGATTTTTGGGCTACAATCAAGTCAACATACGCCCTGCTGATCAACCCAAAACAGATTTATTTTGTCCTTGCGGGACTTTTTCTTATTGAAAATTACCTTTTGGACTTAAGAACGCTGGTGCAACTTTTCAGAGGGAAATGTATTATGCATTTCATGACATTAAACACATTGTGCAACCCTGTCTCGATGATTTACCTACTCATTCATCTTTTAGAGCAGATCATCTTACTCATCTATGAGCTATCTTTATGAGATGTAGGCATTAAAGGATTCATTTGAATCCTCACAAATGTGTCTTTTGCATTGAATCTGGATGATTGTTGGTATTTTTTGTCTCAAAGGAAGGCATTCGTGTCAACCCATCGAAGGTTGAGGCTATCATCAAATTACCTCCTCCTTCTACTCTTCACCAACTCCAAAGTTTGCAAGGGAAAGTGAACTTTTTACGTCAATTCATTCCTAACTATGCTAAGTTAAGCAAAAGATTTACCAGGTTGTTAAAACAGAATATTCCTTTCTTTTGGGATGAGATCGATGATCGATCTTTTGATTCTCTTAAACATGTGTTGACCCATGCACCGTTATTGCATCCTCCCAATTACAACCAGGATTACTTTTTATACTTAGCAGCGTCCAATTATACAATTGGCGTGGTTTTAGTTCAAGAAGATGAATTCCACAATGAACATGTGATTTATTATCTCAGTCGCAATCTGTATCCGACCGAAATTAAGTACTCACATGTGGAGAAATTGGCCTTGGCAGCAGTTCAAGATGTCCAATGATTTCGTCATTACATATTGTTATGCAAAACAACAGTAATTTTTTATTGTAACCCTATGATGTATATTTTGACCAAACAACTACTAGGGGGAAAATACTCCAAATGGATTGTTATCCTATAGGAGTTTTATTTGGAATTTGAAAAATCCAAGTCAAATAAATCATTGGTCTTCGTTGAACTGATGTGTGATTTCCCAAGTACTAACATAGAAACTGCGGCAGAAAATCCGATCACGGATGAATATTTGTTTCTTATCAATACCATCGATCCTTGGTATGGAGATATCATCATTTATCTCCAAACCCAAACTTTTTGGCCTGAACTTTCAAGGTCACAATGACGAAAAATCCGTTTCCAGTCTCAGCAATATCATATTGTTGGTGACACACTATATCGTCATGGTGCGGACTCTGTTTTTCGACGTTGTCTAACTCTTGATGAAACTGAAAAGGTTTTAAATGACTGTCACTCCAGATCATGTTGTGGTCATATGTCTGGGTATGTCACAGCCCAAAAGATATTGCACACTGGCTATTTTTGGTCATCCCTATTTAAAGATTGTATTTCTGCTATCCGAAAATGATACAACTGTCAAATCTTTGATCACAAGATTCATGCACCACCCGCTCCTCTTCACCCTATAATTGTTGTCGGTACTTTTGCAAAATGGGGCATTGAATTCATTACATGTAACCCACACTCGGCTGGGGGTCATGGGGATATTATTCTTGTAGTAGATTATTTTACCAAATGGGCCAAGGAGATGCCTACATTTGCGGCAGATGGAAAAACCGCAGCTACTTTCGTGTTCAATCATGTGATTTCTTGTTTCGGTGTACCCGAAGCGATAATTACTGACCATGGGATTCATTTTCGAAACATCATGATGACCAAACTGACTGACCAACTTGGCCCTAGCCATGATATTTCTACACCATATTATCCACAAGCTAATGGTCTAGTTGAAGCTATCAATAAAGTTTTAGTCACCATGATGAAACGAACAATCAGAATTCATAAATTGAATTAGCATACCATGCTTTTTTCGGCACTTTGGGCATATCGAACCTCAGCAAAAGCATCGACAGGTTTTACCCCTTTTCAACTAGTTTATGTTTTAGAAGCGGTATTACCAAGTAAATGCGAGATACCATCACTCCAACTAGCCATAGAGTTACTACCAGCCACTTCTGAAGAGGAGAAACACTTTTTGTACTTAGCTCAATTAGATGAGAATCGGTGCACCGCTGCATTAGCTACCGAAACTTATGTGAAACGAATGAAAGCTCAGGATAATAGAAGTGTTACACCTTGTATTTTTTCAGAAGGCGACCTAGTCTTGGTTTATGATCAAGCTAACGACAAGCTAGGGGCTAGGAAATTTGAACCCATGTGGCATTGTCCTTATATTGTTAAGTGACAGCTTGCGAAAGGGGCCTATGAACTGATTGACTTTGATGGGGTCTCTTTAGGCAAACCTAGAAATGGGATTTATCTGAAGAGATATTATGCTTGATTCTTGTGTGGAGATCTTCCCTCTATATTAGTTATTTTCATTAAACTGGTGTGTTGTAGATTAGAGAGTGTGCCTAATTTAAGTGTGCTTCTACTACTATCCCTGCTTATCTGGATCACTCTTGATTTTGCAGATGTTGACGTCCCTTCAAAAATACATTGGTTTTGTTGATGTTCCTTGTCATAGTACATGGAACATTTCTTCTACGGCTTGGGTAATTTATTCACCCACTGATGAGTTAATATCTATGCATGGGGTAAGCCTCTGTCAAAAAATGAACAATATTGCAGAGTATAGTGCAGTTATTGAGTTATTGTCTGAATCCATTTCATTTGGAATTCAAAGTTTGATCATTAGGTTAGATTTTGAACTCATTGTATTACAATTAAATAGAGTATATGCAATTAAAAACCCAGTGTTGTTAAGATTATTTTTGAAAATTCGTCTCTTGGAACAAGAATTTGATTATATTAAGTATCAACATATTCTGAGAAATTTAAACACATTAGCTGATGTAGTAGCTTCTAGTGTTATAAACATGCATTTGCAATAATTAAATTAGTAGATCAAAATAACATTCGATAACATGTTAAGACAAATAACTGGAAATAGTAGTAATATCATAGCATAAGAATAGTGTTTTCAAAAATTATTACATCGTCCTCGATCATAGGTTCAAAACGCCTTATGATCAGAAAAAAGTGATACAAAAAATTATACAAGTCTACAATATCAATCATCCACTATCTATGGGGATGATCACGATAAAACACTACAGCTCGTGCCACCTTGCTCAGAAATCTCCTGAACGGTCATGGAAACCCGATAACATATCTCTGTAAACAGAGTGGAATGTCATCTATGGTAGTCTCTGCAATATCTAAGGTCAACCACTCCAGATGGTTCTCCAGATCGGTAAGGACCTCTGTTGTCTGATCCTGTGGTGGTGGTGGTGCTGCAGCTAGTTTCCTGTCAAAAGGACAGAGAGTGGCCAGTCAATGTGGACCCACATCTGCATTTAAAATTTTGTCATCAGTTTTGGACGATTAAAAAAAAAACAAAATTAAAATTAAAATTTAGAACATGTCAAAATGATTTTTACCTGACTCATCTCACTATGTCCCTGGAGGAAGAGACATCTCTCGATTGTCATGGAAATCTATCCTAGCATAAGGAAAACCTTCAATCATGAAGACTTGGTTATCTAACTAATGAAAGTAAGCCGTGGTGAAATGAACAACCTCGTCGCCTTCACTGTGATGGTCCATCAATGCAACCCATCGAACCATTTGAGGCTCTTTGACTCTACCATGATCAACTGCAATACGCTGTGGGGCCAGTATAGGAATCCTCTCTAGAGAAAATTTAACCACGATCGCTCCATATCTGAAGTTTTTCAACTTCGTGTTTTTTTCTCTAATTAGTTGGCCTTTGACATTGACCAACACTTCCTCACACTAGTTGAAAATGGTGCCTCTAAAGCAGTCAACGGTAGTCTACATTTGGGATATTATAGTGACATGTGGAGCTACGCTCCCACATAGCCTGGTTACCGTAAATGCAAGCACTCTTAGCTCAGGACGAATAATGGTTTTAATGTCAATACATTTATCCTTGGGGTCTTCTTCTTCATTGAAAAATTCTTCCTGAAGGCTAGCGACAGACTGGCCACCTGCCCTAGCCCCAAATAAAGAGAGTGGCTCGCCCCTCTTTTACAAACCAATGAGGAAGTATATATCTTCCGGCTCAATTTCAAGCCGGTGACCTCCAATGATAAAGCATTGCTCTTGTACATCCCATTTGTTGACTAGACAGGTAAGAAAATCTACCTGAGCCCTCATACCTTGAATGGCCCAAACTTGTATAAACCACATGCTCTTAAAACTTGTAATGTGAGCAGATGTAACATGGCCACATCATCAACTTCTTCATGCTCTCGTTCTCACCACTCAAGCATTGCAAATATCCTGCAATGGACAAATTGAAAGGTTAGAAACATCTTGAGTGAGAAAATTTGGTTCAATTTGGGAGATTTATACATTTCATTTTTTCTTACAGTGCCTCCATACTTTATGTATAAAAATAGTGTGGGGATCCACACGTATCTTATGCGTAAGGTGCAGGACCATGACAGTTTTTCTTTTACAAAATTGTCCGGGTCGACAGGTTCCATGTGTTTTGCCTATGGACCCCCGTGAGCGATTTTTTGTACACATTTTCCTCCCTAAAAATAAATTTAAACCCTAAAATGAGAAATTAAATAGACAAAAATGAAGGTAAAGATGATGTGGATTACCTGGAACTGACGGTTTTCGATTCTGACGGTCGAATCTTCCGCAATCTTCTCTAGAACATTTTTTACAAAAAGCTCTCAATTTTCACTCTAAAGTCAAATGGTAAAAATGCTTTACAAAAACTCATTTTTATAAGATTTTTTGAATAAATAAAATATTATTTTGTTTATTTCTCACTTTGAAAATTGGGTTTTCCAATTTATTTTTATTAATCATAAACATGTATGTTTAATTTTTGAGTTTTTGTGCAGAATACAGGATTTTTGGGTGAAATGGTCATTTTGACGAAAGAGTATACTTTTTATCACTTTTTCGAACTCAATAAAAAATATGAAGAAGTGAATAAGTAAATTTTTATCACTTTTTTGAACTCGTTAAAACTTATAGAAAAAGAGAAACTACTGAGTACACTTTTATCACTTTTTCGGACTCATAAAAATTACAAAAGAGCAAAATCTTGGAGTTCTCTTTTAAGCCCTTTTAGACTCTCTAAACATGAAAAGATTGCTGAGTACTTGACTATTCAAACTCGTTAAAGAAAATAAACAGTCGTCCTTTCAGTATAAGTTTACCCCTTTTCCAGACTGAAATGGACTATTTACGAAAAAGGTATATGTTAACTAATCATGGTCAATAAAGTTCTCTCCTGTATTATTTTATCCTTTTTCTGGCTTGAGAGACTAAATTTACGAAAAAGTACACCCACAGAGTTTCCTTAAGTTTTTCTTCTGACTCCCTAAAATTTAAAAACACTAAGTTTCTCCTATACTGGACTCATTAAAATTTAACAGTAAAGGACCTGTCGATTACAAACAGGAATGGACCACTCCTTCTTAGGGTTTGATTTTAAACTAAGTTGGACTCATCTGAAGGATGAGCTTATATAACAAGCAAATGTTATCCTCCTCAAGATTGTCAAAAATAAAGAGGTACTTGCCAGAAATGATGGGGGAAAAGAGAGGAAACGAATCTGTTTGTCACACTTTGTTTAAAAATGAATTTACCACTCTTGAACACAACAATTTTGTCACACTTCTACCTGGGTTGGGAAAATCCTTTGCCTATCAGTTAATCAAACCATATTGAAAGTCTTCAGACGGTTTCTGGGTATTAGCTTTAGGTCAATTATTACCAAACCATCTGCAATGTCGTTATGTGTTCAAGAGGACAATTCAAATAAACCATTCATTTGCAAACATTTGTCTCCATTTGACAATCCCTGAGTGAGTCCTTGCAAAATATCTCTACAAAACTTGATCTAATGGTTTCATGTCGTGGGCTTTCCCATGACGAATCACTTTCTATCAACGATAGCTCATCATCTAGGAAGTTGATCTAGAATCCTTCAGCACCTTGGAATCTGCATGCCTTAATGGCAGGTTTCTCGCCTTCGATGATAGGTTGCATCATTGACCTTTGAACGAATGATTCCATAAAATGTTCGACTTTAGATCATTTATTCACATTCCATGGATTGTACTGAGTACATTGAGAGCCATTGTCATTATTGGTGGTTTCTCTCACACTTTTTAACGGTTCACATCATTGACTGGTAATCAAGTGGTTTCTACTATGTTTGACTTCGACACAATCAATCGCATGGATAGAATCATACTAGTTTGGGTAGCGGAGATCAAGACCCTGGATCTATTTTCCACCATCTAGGCTGCAAGGAGTTTTATTATTCGTTATGCAGTGGACTATTCATAAAACAGATCATTGCATCCATACTATGTCTACATTATTGATGTGATAGTAAAACCATTTCTATATCAGAAAAATTTTAGTTATTATTTGATCTGAGTATGGGAATTCCTATCTCAGTGATGATATATACATACATACATACATACATACATACATACATACATACATATATATATATATATATATATATATGTTTTGCATTGAATGTTTATACAGGGTTCTGACCAGGGTGTCCACAAGTGAATCCTCGAAATGATAAAGCACATCACTCTTCAAATACTCTCATACTTCGCACTTTAGGGGTCAATCTGTTACACTAAAAATGTCACCATGACGTTTTACTGTCAGTATGGGTTCATCAGTACTCATACCATACTCCCTTAGAAGTCTACAAATATCAAGTTCTTAAAACCAAGCCTTGAAATTGAGAGAAAAGCTTATAAAATTAATTAAAATACTTGTACCGCACTTTCTCTTAGTATTACCTATGGTGTTGCATCTGTTTGTTCTATAACATGTGGAACCGGCCACACTTTTCCTTCTTTAAAGGTGTGGTTCCCTGTAAAAGGTAAAGTGAGGGCAGAAGTAAAATTTGGAAGCCCAGCTAGTTGAATTTGGAAGCTTCTGGAAGCAATTATTTGGTGGAAAGTTCGCTCCTTTCATGTACATTCATCCCTCCATTAAAGGAGCCTACCCCTTGGTATGTGGAAATTAATCCCTTGAAAGAGGATTCTATCCCCTCCTATTTGGAGCTACAACCTCTTCTTTTTTGCTATAAATTGAGGCCATAGTTCAGCCTCAAGGGGAGTTAGGCTTTGAGATTTTTTGAGGAGAATTGTTGGTGAAACTCAAACTCTCTCAACTGATTACCATATGGGAATGATTACACACCCATGTATATGTTAGTCAATTGAGTGCAAAGGCTTGTTAAAGTAGAGGAAATGCTTGTTCCAGGCCCTAAAAGAACCTGTACGACATCAAGGCGAACACAGTTGTAAAGCTCCTTCTTTCATCAAAGATAATACAAATGGATCTTGTTTTCTCAATGATTTGTTTATTTAAATGGCTTATTTCTTGAATTCCTTGATCATCAAGATAGGTTTATGGTTTATGAATTAATCTATATTATGCAGGTACTTCTGATTCTTTCATGTTTTTTATTGCAAATCCCAAAAGGAGACATATTCAAAGCAACAGGAAGGAAGACTACAATCAGCGTTGGACTACACGTAAGTCCTAAATCCTTCATTATAGATAATTCTAAATCAAACATAATCTAGATAAAGTAGTTTACATATGTCTGTTTGTTGCTAGTTATCGTAGGATACTAGGGAGATCTGTCCTGTCCGCAAGAAAGATTTATCCGTCCAACACCAGTCTAATCTATTTCATTGCTGAACCTTCAAGCATACGGATCTCGATCATGCTATAAGGAGATGGAGCTGAGAAAAATACAAGTCAAAGGGCTATAAGGAGTCACTTTGCCTGATCTGAGGCACCGAAAAAGAGTGGAAGTTGGAACCAAGGTACACCGCCCTCTAGACCTGTATTCTAGAATGATGTCGATAGAAGGAGGTCTGTCGTAGGTGAGGTAATAAGGGATCCTCAACTAAGGCATGAGAGAAAATAGTAGAGCGACTGATAGACTAACACCAGGGATGATGATGAAATTGGGGGTACTAAGTAGCGGATGGACGACTTCCCTTGTTAGAGCATAAAGGGCATGGATGACCTGGCAGTGACTGACATGATATCAAAGGGGATAGGGGATAGTAGGACTGAAGACCATAATGTGCGACATGAGAGAGGGACCAAGCAATGAAGGATGGAAGACTATAGTGGGATACAAAGGACTCGGGATAGACTCCATGAATGCGATGATGACTCAACTCAAATGCTCTAAACAAGGGTGACTCAATGATGCTACCACACAGAAAATGTCTGGTGGGGAACATAAAAGCATGAGTACAAGATGGTTACTCATGACAAAAATTGACAGGAGCATGGACAAGTATGGAGGCAAAGTGTTGCCCCAAGTAAAAGTGTTGTAGGTGAAGGAATTCGATTTTGAGGAGTTGTGAAGTGACCGTTTTTGGACAAAATATGTCCTGGTGAAGTATCAAATCATGAAAAACTAACATATACCCATTTGAGGGCTTGGTGAGAGCTTTCCAACAATACATACGGTTTTTCAAACTAAGCTATTGTTTGGCCGCAGTAGGCGAAAGAGAAATCAGGGGTTTCTCTTTTAACAAGGCATTTTCCATCCAAATTCACACATTTGCAAGTGTAGTTGTGGTGAATGTAGAGAGGAGAGAAGGCCCTAAATCTTGCGGTGATCGTAGCAGACAAAACAACCATTGCAATCAAGCTCTATCAGTTACAGGTAAGAGGCATAACCCTACTCTTTCATTTCAGTGGATTGAAAGTACATTTTATGTGCCCAAAGCTCAAGAACAGACCCTTGCTCCTCTTCTCGGTCAGGTCACACTTTTTGGGGCAATATCTGCGACCTGGGTAGCAGGTTTTTGGTAGAAAAGTGCGACCTGTACCAAGATTTTTCCTGAAAAATGTGACCTTTCAAAGAGGGGTTTTTCTATGTTGTTTTTTGGCTGAGAGCTAGGTTTTTGTGGTTAAATGCAGTCTTTACTTTCTATATACTGACAAATATGATGGTTTTGTGAAGATATGGCAGAATTACAAATCAACTGGAGAGATAGAGACCTGGACACATTATGGTCGGAGATCCGAGAGGATCATGGTGTCCATGGTGCATTAGCCAGGTTTGGGGTTCTGAAGTTTATGGAGAACCCTCTAAAGAGACCCAGAGAGCCCTTTTTGGCTCAGATTGTCAGTTATTTAGATCCGGACCATGAGGTATTTACAGTGCAGGGGCACCAGATCAAATTGACGGTCCAGGATATATATTTTCTGACTGGTCTCCCACCACTTGAGATGGTGGAGAATACTCAACCAGTGTTACCGCGAGGGCAGAACATCATGGAGTTTGTAGAGCGCCATTTTTGACCAGGTCTCCATGTCAAGGGGACACAGATACCCATCAGGGATATAGAGTGGTTAGAGACCTGTGCGATGGTTGTAGCAGTGATGTAGATCCTAGGCAACCAGGCACTCCATCACATCACTGGAGGGAAGATGATGCTTGTTGAGAGTGTGTTGAGTGGGACCTACTACGGGTGGGATCAGATGATGCTGTCGTCATTGAAACGATAGTTATCACTATGCAAGTGGTAGGTGAACCATGAATGTGCATATGGTACAGTGTTGTTCTTGCTCTTCTTTGAGAATATCCCTACACTTCGACCTCACATACAGCTCCAGGATGGGGGCCTGAGAGAGCCTAAGATGCACCGGTGGGGGAAACTACTATGTAGAGGGGGAGGTGGGATGGTCGGACAGGTGTTCCGACCCAAGTTCTTTGCTCATTGGGACCAAATTCCATTGTAAATAGATGACTATCCCTATAGTGGGATGAGTTATCATGGGGACCTGAACTTGCCAATGTCGCCTGGTTGAGTATGGAGGCCCGATGGTAAGTGACAAGTTGCTAATATTTTTGTGTGCATTTTAAAGTTTCAAAATATTGTATATGGTAATGATTCTTTCAATTTTGGTATGCAGATACAACACCGGTAAAATTAGCCGGGTATATGGGACGGCCTATGATGACAGGGGCCGCAGGACCTAGTGGATCGAGAGCACCGAAAAATGAGGATGCAGTGGCCCTCCTAGAGGACATCCGTCGTAGATGTGAAAGGCTTTTGACCGGTGTTTTAGAGTGCGGCTGGCAGGACTTGGATGACCAATACATAAAGCCATGTATTGGTCTACCCTCGGAGTGGCGAGGGGTCATGCGGCGCATGGCGATGGCCAGACAGGGGATGCACGATCTATGAGTTGCAGGAGCAGAGCCATTGGCTCCTAATCCTCTAGATAGTGATTAGGTGTAGGGGCATGTGGTGCCCCCAGTTTTGAGTTTTTGTAACATGCTATGGGCATGTCATGTGTATCAGAGTTAATGGACTCTAAGAAAAAATTGTATGACAAATATAATGTATATGCATCGTTTTGATGATTTTATGTTATTGTCTTGTGTTAAATATGTGTGTTAGGTGCCAATATAGAATATTGTTTGCAATTCTATCTACATAGTGATTTTGTGCTCTAGGTACATGACTCAATGTAATGATTTCAAATTCACGCATCAAAAGCGTCACTTGTAAATATCTTCTAAAAAGGATAGGATTATGCACACGATAAACACCATTCAATTGCATGATAAGAAGCAAGGAATCTAAACGAACATGAAGGTGGAGGATGCGATGGGAAAGAGCATCAGCTAATAAACCTCACACTGCATCATATTCGGCCTTATTATTGGTGGCAGTAACAATGCATACACCGTTCAAGAGAACAAGTGAATGTAAGGGGTAAAACTGGCCCAACCTCTCGAGGCTAGATTCCGGGAGTAGCAACTTGCACCATCGACATAACCAATATACGGTGTGGATGGTGGGTCCATCTGAAAGGTGCCACAAGACAACAAATGAGAGGATGATGAACAATGCTATATTTTAGGGTCCTATAATAACAGGGTTCATATGTTTTTAATTGACTTTGATTAGTCTTGTAAATATGTACATACCTTGCTTTCTGCAAGTTTTTTCCCATATAATAAAATAAAAAAATGAAAAGAGGGTAAAAGTCCTAAAAGAAAAATCAAAGGACTTGAAAATAAAAGATCAAAAAGAATAAAAAATGCACCCCAAAAACAAAAAAGAGATAAGAATAAAACATGAAAGTGATGCAAGTCAAAATTCCACTACTATTTACTTTACTGCAAAAATAATGCTTATGTGCAGCTTGTTCAAAATTCCATAATCCATGATGAGTTAAACAATTTAATCTTAACTTTTTCATGCTTTAAATTTCATGTTTATAGATAGAGAATAAAGATATGTCAAATAGTTTAAACTTGAAAAATTCGTAGATAGTTAGAGAATAAATAAGGAGCTCAACAATTTAATCTGAGCCCTCGGATGAAATAAGGTTAGAATTAGATAGTTTCATGATTTAAAAGAAAAATGGATTTAGGGTTGCAAGCTCAAATGCACCCATGAAAATAATGAAAAAATGTTAGAATAATGATGGGTAGGTAGAAAGCAGTTACACAAGGCATGAATAAAACTTCCTCTAGTAAAATGACTAATTTCCCTCCCCTCAAAGTATTCCAGTATTCAAAACCTTCAGCTATAAAGGCTCAGATTATTTTTCTAACTTTTTTTGGGACCGGACCTAAGGCTTAATGATTGATTGGTAATAAGTACTGGATTCCCTTCATTTAAACCATTTTTCCTCAATTTCACCCCTTCTCCTAAGATAAAATCCTTTTTCCTAAGTTAAAACACCTTTTTTCTTAGGGAAAGTAAATACCCCCCTTAACAAATTTTATTTCATACAAAAACATTAAAAAAAAAAACCATAAAATGCTATTTATCCTAAGTGTAAGTGTAAAAAGGGGCCACCATTATGAAAATGTGCCAAAAACACACTTTACTTAGTGTTTATATGTATTTCCGCTCATATTTCATTTCATATTAACAATTAACTTATTTTATTAATTCTCTCATATTACCCCATCCCGTAGCTATATTAATTCATTTATTAAATACCCCAAAACCCACTTTAATAATCTTTAACCTATGGTTTTAAATACTCCACGTGAAATATACTTCGCTCTTCCCCATAGGTTAAAATATATATATATATATATATATTATTTATTCCCCGTGCAAAGGTTATATTACACTTGTAAATAGTTCACTTGTTGTGTAATTCACATATCCCACCTATCCTGTTAATGCATTAGAATTTAACGTTTAAACTATGTTTAAACGTATTATATTAACCCTGCCACATAAAAAGGTTCCTGGGCCCCACGCCCACCTATTGATCAACTCCACCGATAGATCTCCACCGTTTGCATCTCCATAGCCTGATCTGAGTAACCAGAACCCATATCGCATTTTCAATAACATTGTCGATAATCCATTTTGATTTTGCGAAATGAGCAATATTGTCATTTCCTCTCTCCTCCACACATCCTTTCCTCACTGGATCACATTCGATTGCTTAAAACCATATACCACTCATAGCTCATGCGATAACCGCTTGGTGGTATTCTACCTCCCAGTGCCAAACTACCCTCCATTTGATTTAACCCGCATTCAATGCAGATACATTTTTAACCTGAATTTGCTATAAAACAGTAGATGTATGTGTTTAAAACATTTTCTACATTTCCTACTTGCTTAAACCATCTCCAACGGAAATAAAAGATGTTGATGTCCCTATTTCATGCCCAAACAACCAGAATTCGGCCCAAATCCATTGATTCGACTACTTAGACCTACCAATTTGCATCTAAAGGACATCAAACAGCTTCCAATAGTTCCTAGACTTCCAGAAACCCTTTCTCCAAGTCAAAATACCTGTATATAACAGGTATTTTTCAAGAAAAATACCTATTTCACATTTGAAAGAGCTTAATTTGTGAGCTTTAGCATCGTAAAGCCTGTTTACCTACAGAAATACCTTTATTGCCTTCAAAAATTGTATTTTCTATAGAAACCGTAATAAAATCACAGTTTTGAATACTATAACCTGTTTTAAAACGAAATTGAAGAAAGTTTAGCCTTTTTCAGACTTGTAGAAATCCTCTGACTGATTCAAACCCTTTTTGCACATATTCAGAATCCTTTGTGCATGAATTAATCTATTTTATGTCTTTTTTATCCAAGAAAAGACAGTAAACCCTTGTTAAAACCTTTCCTGAGACTCCAAATAGGTCTAAAGACTGATTTTGGAGCAGAATTAAAGATTTAAAACATAAGAAAGCCTAATTTTACATATTTCTTTTCAAAAAGACCTCTATCAAACCAAAAATACCTTTTGTAAACTATCTAAGCTTATAGAAGAGTATTAAAAACCTAAAACAGATTTTCCAAGTTCAGAAGTCAAAATTTTCAAGAACAGACTCAGAAATGGCTTCAAAAAGCACCATTGTTGTAAATCCACTACAACCTCCTGTTGTGGATCATGAGCATACACCTCTAGCTAATGCTGATTATAAAATCACTGATCCAGTGATTGAATTCAATCTCCTTGATATCCACTGCTGGAGTCTTGAAAAATATTTAGATCATGCAGATGAAGTACAAATTTGGGAGTCCAATTTACCCAAATATGTAGTTCCCCATACCCATTAGTGTCGTGAAGTCATCAGACTATGTCAAGCTCACTATTCCCCTGGCCAAAGAGCTATTGTTAATACTGAGAAAGAAGTGTTATTCACTATCACTGCAGAGTCCATAAATCAAATGTTTCAACTACAACCAGAGCCAAATGCAGTCCCATTGTCTATAGAGGCCCTTACCAAGCTCTATCTAGATTTGGACTTCCCTAAAAGGTTTCAAATATTTCAAATATTCATGCCTTCATATGTTGAAATCCCAAATATCAATCCTCCCTATTCATCCTCTAAATTCCTTGAAGGATCAAGACATGTCATTTCAATGTTGTATTTTATCCTTGGCTACTTTACTAATGAGCACACTGATGACTCAATACTTGGGTTTCTGTCTACTTTTGTACCTGGTCAACCCCCTTCAATCATTTTCAACTATTGTGATTATATAGCTGATAGTATCCATGATCATCTTGTCAAACTTCCTACCGAAGGAGTATTTAGGTATACCTCCTTCAACTTTCATATGTTTCTCTACTTACAATCAAATAAATTCCCAATAACCCTTCAGAAATTGGACGTAGAAGGTAATCCACTATTAGTCATTTTCTGGACTTCTTTAATCAGAAAAGAGTCTACTGAGTTCAATTATGCATATTTCATAGACTCTTTTATCTGCCCATTGATAAACATGCTTACAAACAGTCTACAGCCAAGGATAAGTCTTGAGATTAAGAATTTTTTACAGCTATTAGAGAAAATTAGAACTAGAGATTGGTACCTATATCAAAACCATACAGAAATTAGAGTCTATGGGTCAAACCTCTTGCCCTACAAACTGCCAAAATATGTGCCAATGAGAGTGTTTGCATTGGAATATAGAAGACAAATTCTAAACTCATATTCTATGAACCTTTTGGCTGCCAAAAAGAAGACTCAATTCAAGATAAAAAACCAGGTGGGTCCTTTCATATGTAATCACAGGGAATCAGGTACAGAGGCAGCAGAATAGTTACTGGAATATAAGTTTGGTGACAGTTTCTTGTGGAACTACGATCCTCATGGAATAATCAATAAGATGAGGGTAAAATGAAAATTAACCCTTTACATCCATGACAAGAAATCTGAAATTGAAGAGTTTTCAAACAAATTAGAATGGTTGGAAAATACATTAATGGAAATAGTCAAACAAGGTGATACTAGTCACACTTTGAAGACTGTAAATCAAGAAGATAGAACCACAATGAGAATCATAGAAGAAGGTACATATATAGCTAAAACAACAACAAAAAATAGATTCAAGATTAGGTATAATAAGAAACCAAAGATTAATCCAGTGGACAAAGAAAAAGAGACAATTGAAGTTTTAGATGAAGAAAATCCAGAGAAAAACATGGATACTACAACAGTGATTAAAGAAGAGTAGCAGCCTACTACTTCTAATATACAAGTGATTGAGAAATAGCAAAGCATGGAAGCATCTTCATCACATCAAGAAAAGGAAACAGACTTAGACATCAGAGAGAAGTATAAGCAGATCAAAGGCAAGAATGAGGAAATCAAGAATGAGATATATTCACAATATTTAAAGCAGACACCAGGAATTCAAAATAGGCTGCTTTTAGCCTCTGATTATTCAAATAAGAATTTGATAACGTCATTACTTCAACCTACAATAAAGACACCTAAAACAAGAACAGATTATAAGAAGATTGACTCTGAAGTACCTGCAGAAAGCATCCATCCATTAGATCAGATTGAATTCCACAGACAAACTTCACAGATGCTATATTATACTATAAGCACAAAGGCAATGAGTTCCCAAAAACTTCGGAACACTGTGATAAATATGAGAGATCATATTAGGATTGAAAAGGTTTCCTCATATGCTAAAAACACAAGAAACGAGTCTTTATAAGAACTGGTGATTGAAGTAGGGTATGACCATTCCAATATAAAAGCTGTAGAAGATTTGGTGAAGAAAAATAATGTTGATGTTGTAGCACTTAGAAAGAAACTGAAATTACCACCAACAGAACACCCACAGGCTAAGGAAATTGTGCAAGAGGCAAACCAAAAGGATGAGATGATGAATCTCATATTGCAAATGATAGTGTAGATCAAGGAAATGGAGATTGAGATGGACAAGCTTGTCCAAGAAAAGAAGCTACAAATACTCAAAATATTCCTCCTACAAGCATTCCAGTGGTAACAACAGCAGTCCCTTCAGGTCTAGGAGAAGAGTTAGCACCAAAAGTACCATTGGCCATGACAGTGCTAGTTACTTCTTCCATTACTTCAACTACTGAATCTTCTATCACAGCAGCTCAACAGTCAGATGAGGCCACCAAAATCATTAAAGCCATGGAGGAGATGTCAATATAGAATATTGAGATAAACAGATTGAAATAACAAGCCAAGAAACTTGAAGATGCAAATAAATTAGTACAAATAAATGATAAAATAGATGAACAAAAGGCCAAAAGTTTAAGTGAGCAATTAAAGAAGGTAGAAATAGAATTAACATTAAAAGAGCCTATGGCATACATAAAAAATCAGCTATGGTCCAAGATCATTGAGTCAATCAATGATACTTGGCCATCCATTCAAGTGATCTATGAACAAATTAACTTAATCAAAGAAGCCAAGGGAGAAATATTGAAGACAAAAGAAGGACTAGGTGCCAAGCCTGAAGAAACCCTAGAAATAATCAAATTTCTCAACAGTAAAAACAAGCAAGAATTGGATGAGATAGTTATTTGATAGACCTAAAACAATTCTTGAGGTGAGAAATGTAATTACAAAGAAAAACTTGAAGAATTTGCTAGAAGAGAAGTGTCACAATATGGATATAGCCATAACAAGATTTATGGTTAATTTTGAAATCTTGAGACAAAAAAGATTGCCAAACATACTTGTTATTAATGAAAAACTGATGCAACAAGAATATTACAACAATAAGATCAGAGATTATGCCAAAGAACAGGCCAGTAAATCATAATGGCAAGGAGTACCTACAGGAAAAGTATTACACAAAAGTGTTGATGATTTGTTTTATTTACAGCATGAGATAAAACATCTCTTTGTAGTCAAGCCAACCTTTGCTAGATACACAAAGGCTGATGATAATTTCAGAAAACTCAGCAAGATTAAGTTACCAGAAGTGGAATTTTGGCAAAATCTCACAGATTTACTTTAAAAGACAGTTTACAGTGAAAGAAGATGAAAAAACAAAGTGTTGTTTTTACACAGTAAAAACATATTTTACAGCAGTAAAACAGTCCAACACCATGTTAAAAGAGTATCAAATGGTTAAAGTGTATCAGTAAAAGAGTATCATATGAGAGATAGAGTTTCAAAATAGATTGAAAATCTTTCTGTCAGCGTGAAGGACACCTTACTAGCTAGCTGCACCTAAATCCAAACAGCATTACTATTTAATTTTCATAAGTAGGACAACTTGCAAGTTGTTAAGAAGTTATCACTATCTTTTTGTAATAAGATATTTTATTTCCAAAAAACATTCCTAGGACTATTCTAGGATATTTTGTAATATTTTTTTGTATAAATACTTCATCCTTTGAAGTATTATTGTGTAATAAATTGTTGAAGATTTCTATAGTCAATATTTCTATACCTAAAGGGTTTTTGAACCAAGTTTCAAGTCAGCAAGCTAGATTTCAAGGAATAAAGCATCATATTTCAAGATCCATGTGTTGGGCCACTTAAATGAATTAATTTCTACTGTTATTTGTTAAAATATTCTTATTTTCTCCATTCATACATAAATGTCTTTCAAATTTAAATGTGAAATCGGGAAGTGATTTATCATAATTTGTTAAAAACACTTTATTATTTACTGGTTTTAATTTTAATATGTTCTGTTGATTTCCAGAGTAGGGAACCCTTAATTTCTCCCTCTTTCAAATGATCTCTTTCTTTTCATCCTTATATGGATCAAAGAATCCTTGATTTCTCTTTATCCCGATTAAACCACTTCACCAATCAGCCTCAAAGGTCTTGAGTGACTTTGCTATGTTGCCCTGAAAATATTTGAATTTTGACCTTGATCCTGATTATATCTGCTTGACATTTTGACTCCTTTTTCCCAATGGAAAAATCGATCTATCACTATCCATCTCATTAAGTGATTTTTTCTCACCAAACCAAATCAAATATCAAAACCAATTTTCACCATATAACTAGCCTAAGATCACAAATCAAAACAAAGTTAAATCCTATAGAGAGAGCCCTCTTTGAGAATTAGGAAGGATAGATCCTAAAGCTTGAAAGTAGGTCTGTCGTTACCTATGATGTTCTTGAAACTTTAAATCAAAATATCACAACTTAAGAATTATTAGAGTGATAACACTAGCAACCTGAGTGCAAGGTAGAAATCGAATAGACACTGCAGGAGGGAGTGCTCTGGGTAGGATGTCTACCACCCGCATACCAACGAGTAGGTGGTGTGTGGGAGCTACCTTGAGGGTAGCTTGTGCCCAGGTCGCGAAATTCACCATAGACACAGATGGTGCCATTCCACTTATGGGCGAGAAATATTAAGTCAGGGGTGGAAAAGGCTTCCATAATGTCGTCATCACAGTAAAAGATGGGGTGACTAGAGGAAGAGAGACTACATGACGCGGCGAAGCTACCTAACTCATCATCATGAGAAGAAAGGTTCACATGTGCATCATCACAGGGGGTGATGGAAGAACAAGAAGATAAGAGATCCACTAATGTTGAGCCCGGGGTGATCGCTAAAGGGAGGGAAAGAGAAACAGAAGGGGAAGTCTCGGGGGGAGCTTCCACCGTGAATCTCATGAATGATGATAGGTAGAGGATGGTGGCTGTAGGCTTCGTCATCTCGACATCAGGAAGGGGAATTCCAATGGGAGCGAGTAAATCCTCAAGTTGGCCCGAAGCATACTGTGCAAGGATGGGAGAGGCAAATTGCTTCTATTCAATCTCATACTCCTGAACTACCTCCAAAGAGGTGCAGTAATGTGTGAGGCGGGGTCAGCGGTGGGAATAATGGCCATCAAGAACATATAAAGCATAGGGTTGGTTGGTGTGAATAGTCTTAGGGTTCTTGGTTGCAGTCGAGGAAGAAACAGAGACTTTAGGGACTGTAGACTCAGGGAATGAAACATTAACCATGGGCTTGATACGAGGCAATTTAGGACATTGATGGGTGGCATGGCTGAAGACATCACGCAAATCACAAGGTTTCGGAGGCTGAGGAGGAGCAAGGTCAGTCAAGTTAGCCTTGTCTTTAGGTTCCTTCTTGTGAGCTTTGCCCCCTTTTCCAAAAGCTGTCGCAACAAGAGGAGGTTCCTATTGAGGTGGTTGAGCCATGGTAGTAGTGGAAGGGATCATGGGGACGAGTTGATCTGGGGTCAAAGCAAGATAAGTTTTGGGTTGACTAGGCGGGGTAGCGGCTGGGGGATCGATGTACCAAATAGGAATCCCCAAGGTCAGGTTAGGGATGGATTAGGTAGCCATGACAAGTACCGAGAACACTCTAGGGGGGGAGCTAGGAATGATATCTGACCAGAGGGGTAATGGCTAGGCAGGACGGCTTCGAGATGGTTAAGGCCAGGAGGAACTGTGCCAAGAGGGTAAAGAGGCTCATGGATACCAGTTGTAGATGAAGGGCTAGGAGGAGGGGGTCCAGAAGGCTGAGTCGAAGTGCTAGGAGCAGGTTGCAGAGGGTGGGGCTACTGACTAGTCGAAGCAGGGCGCTTGAGGGAAGCCCGAGATGATTGCATCATGCAAAAATTTGATGAGCTGGGATCAGAGACAGGAGGAGGAATACCAGGGAATGAAACAACTAAAGAAGAGTCTTTGTAAGCTCTGGGTGAGACACTGGTCAAAGGGTCGATGATTTTCTTATTGGCCACCGAAGATATCATAGACTCAGGGGAGGTCTGAGACTTTCGTTCGTAATATGTCAACTGGTCAATGGTGACTATATTTCGATCATGATGGAAGGACATCATGTGGTGAACCGTAGATGGGATGACAGACATCGCATAAGTGTAGCTATGACCCAGTAGAATGTTGTAATCTAAGGAGGCGTCAATGACTTCTACGTCAACGCAAACACTCTTGCCCGCAAGAGTAATAGGACAATTGAGGAACATGCCAATGGGCTTGGAAGAGTGGCCATCCCACGCTTGGAGGGTGATAGTGAAAGGAGCCAACTCAGGTGATCCAAGTTGGCTCCAAACCGAAGCGGACATCACATAGGTGGATGCCCCCTCATTAATGATACAACGGGAAATGTTGGCATTCCGAATCTTTATGGGGATTTGGAAAGCGACAGAAGCAGGAAGGGGAGGATGTTTTGACTGATCAAAATCAAAGATGATCAAATGATCATCTGAAGGATCTAGAGTGCCCATGGCAGATAGTACATCTTTTCATTGTGAAGGGCATGACTGGAGGAGTTCCAGCATTGAAATGACAGCAGGAGATTGCGCCATATCATCTATTATACTATATGAATGGGCATCTTTCCCAGAAGTAGCATTTCAGCATAATGGTCCCTTAGGGATCTTGGAGTGAACCTCTGCCTTAGACTAAGGGATCTGCAAAGTACCATTGGTTGTCGAAAGAGGCTATGTAGAACCCGAAGAAGGGAGCTCGAGGATAGACGTAGCGGGAGGCTTGTTGTACTGATGGGACCGAGTCTGAAGGTTGAGATCAATGGTAATAGGCTGGTCATAGTTTATCATGAGAATATGGTAATCAGAGGTACCAGATGGAGGAGTTTGAGTGGCCACCTAACCTTCAAGTGGTTGGGTAGCCAGAAATCCTTACTGAGGGAAAGGATTAGTAAACACAGTTGGCTGGATAGGCACAGCACTGGGAGGAACCGAAGGGGAGGCTTGATATCCTCACGATGCTGCTTGAGTCTCCCACATCTAACGCATCTGTGGTAAAAGAGGATACTCTTGGGCGTAATGACCATAAACACCGCAACAAGAACAAGGCTTGTTCATGTGAATAGGCCTGTCCTGCTTGGGCTGAGTGCCCTGTTGCTAGTTAGATGTGTCAGGTGCATTACCCTAGGGATTAGGTAAACAGGTTGGGAAAAAGGAGGAGGCATGCCGTATCCTAGATACATGCTATCGAGAGGGGGAAAAGTGTTGGAGGTGATGGCCCCTCCCTAAGGGAAACCATAGCCCATGGGAGGCTAAGTGTATGGATGAGAAAGAGCTCTAATGATACCGTCAACAACATGGGATGTCCCCAGTGCGTTGGCACCACCAAGTCTAGGGAGATCGGGTAGACTGGTATAAATATAAACAGACTGAGTGTAGATCAAGTCATATTTTAATGCACTCTAGAGATCAGCTTCTTCGGTTTGAGGGAAATGTGATGCGACATCTTTGCCTATAGTAGGAAAAAGGGATCAAGGAACCAGTCCATGTAGACACGGTCTTAGAAGGTAGGGGCTCGACATAGGCTCTTTCTTCCCCGCCATTACTTGACATGATCGAATAGGCAGGTCGTAGACGATTGACGGAAATAAGTCAGAAGTTTGGTACCAATGTCATAAAAAAGGGGAAGTTGGAAATAAGACAGAAAATCTCGGGCAATAGTCGCAAAGGTGTTATGAGAGGAGGAGCTTGGTTGACATACCACTTAGAAGCTTTGCCAGTAAGTGTACGGTGGAAAAACCGAAGACGAACAGAGTCATCGGTAATGGAGTTAGACAAACACCACATATGGAAAGATCGAACATGATTTGTAGGATCTTCACCCGCATGACCTTCAAACTTGGGGTTGTCGGAAGGGAGCTTGGTTGGCATAGCAGGCCAACTAGCGTCATGGTGTATAGGGTCATTGATCAACTGGTTAAAATCGGGAATACTGAGGCCTGCCATATAGGGAAGCAAGGGAGTAGCCAGGGTAGTTCTTGTTACAGTCCCACTAGCAGTATTCCCAGCATTAGGGTCGGGGTTACCACCAGCGTTAGGTCCTGAACTAGACATGGTGAAGATGACAGGGGGAGAACTAGGGATGGAACCTAAAGGGGAACCCAATGAACTAGAAGAGGTGGAATTCAGACTCGGTGGAGGACTAACTCGAATATTATGTAGAGGAGTAAGTCTTCCTAGAGAAAACTGAGGATAAAGGCCAAGAATTCTCTGAGATAAACAAACTAGGGGCACAATGATGAAAGCACAAACACGGCACAAAGGGAACAGAGACCAATAAGGGCAAGGAGGTGCAGGATCAACTGATGACAATGTCGAAACAAAGGCAGAGAGGTGCAAGATCAATTGATTACAATGTTAAAGTCTTTTCCTAGTTGTGTTAACCAGGCCCTTCTTCACTTAGGGTGTGTGTTAAGTGTGTAAATTTTAATTTTTAAACCCAGATGTTTGTAGAGAAAATGAAAAATTGTGTTGTATAATTGTAAATAAACCTGTAGATAATAGTATATGAAACTGAAATAACATAAAATAAATAGCTAATTATGCATTAATCTAAACCCAAGGAGGCGGGCCTCTCAACAACTAGTCTTTAGGTGGGTAAAAATCTAGTCAAAACACACCAAAATAGCCAATATATCTAAAGTCAAGAGGTACAATGATCTAAAGGTCAGATCTATTGGGAATAAGTGTAGAAAAATAGCAAAAAATCAAAGGGAAAATTGTTGTAAATGAGGTGGTGAAAGGCTACAACCTGGAGGGAAACGGAGGGAACCCTAGAGGAAGACCCAAACAAAAATAAAGGAGGTGTTTTGGATGGATAAATAACCAATTTGAAGTGGATCTGAGGGTAAGGGATTAGATCTAAAAAATGGCTTAACACACTGAAATTTCAGACGACCTGCAGCAGCTAAAACTCTTCCACAAAATATGAAGGGTACTGAAGCCCTAGGGAGCTAGGTTCATGCTTTGTTGAGTAAAACAGAACAAGTAAAATTCCAAAACGGGTAGACACAGAGGTCAAACAACCCTGAACAGAGGCCCAGACAATCCCAGAAAAATCTTAGAAAAAATCCCGCAAAACATTAGGGGAATTTTGAGGTCTAAAATCGGCCTCCTAAGGAAAATGTACAATCAAAATTCACTTTATGAGAACCAATCACATTTTAGGGGATGACATCATCCCTAATGGTTGAGGTCGCATTGCTTTAGTTAAAGGTACTTACTTGTCACATTCTCAATGGTGGATAAAAACTCATAGTTAACCATGGTAGTGCTCTAAGTACTTTTAAAGTCAAAGTAAAGTACTCATAATAAATGTCATATCACATTTTTTGAATAAAAATATATTATTTTCATTTCGTATTTCTTGAAAGAAACAATGCATATCCCTATACATTTATTATATTATATTATATTATGTTATTTTTATATAGTATATTAATTACATGTTATTATACAATTTAAATAATATTAATTTTAATTAATAGCATATAATATAATTAAGAATTTATAAATTTATATTTATATTTTATTTTAAGTTATTTAAGTACAAAGGACAAATGCATTAGTTGTTCAATGATAATGGATTTTTCTTGAAAAGCTCATTCTTATTTATAGTCACATCAATACAATTTTTTTATTAATTTTATTTTAGTACAAATTTTGAATTGAATTTAGCTATGGTTACATGGATTGTGGTGCAAAAAGTGAATTGAAAATTCATAAATATTATTTTATTGGTTTAAACTGTTATTTTATTATTTCCTTAGGAGGCTCATTTTAAACCTCAAAATTCCCCTAATGAGTTCAGGTCACAGTTTCTGACCTGTTTTCTAGAGAGGTCACAAGTTTTGGCATGTTTTTTGCACCTTGGAGGTTCAAGTCACAGGTTTTGGCCCAAAAAGTGTGACCTTCACTTCCGACACTCTCGGGAGCAAGTTTTAGAAAAAAAATTCGTCTCAGCTACGGCTGATGCCTATCACTTGCGCAATAGGTCCGAAAACACACAGAAGTTAGAATTTTTAATGTTTTAGGATTTTATAGGTTAAAAACAACATCAAGAAAAGAAAAACAAGAAACTGAAGAGAAATCCTAGGGTTTGAAGCAGTTGGATATGCAGGGATCTGAAAAACAATAATGGTCGTAATTGTAAACCCTTGTGGAGTCGCCAGTTGTTAGTATCAATCTTAATCGCAAGCGTACGAAAAGGCTCACTTTAGCAATGCATAACAAACAGCCCTAACAACAAAGATGGCTGCCAATGTATTTAGATCTACAATTAGTTGACCAAGATAAATGCTGCAAAAATCTAGATCTATGCATTAAAAGACATTAAGCAGTAAATAAAAGCAAGAGTTTCTCAATGCATCCAATAGACAAGAAAAGATTGTTTTAAAGAATTTTTGTATTTTTTGACACCTAGGAAGGGAACATAGAAAGATGTTACCAGTCCTCCTCAATGGGATGGGTTCTTGTAAGTCCCCAGCACTTCAGATCTAAAATCCCTCTCTCTTGATGGTGTAGAAAACCAGAAAAAAATGGAATTCAAAGGGAGTTCACAAGAAAATAGTAGCAAAATATGACAATGATGGAGGATCAAATTCAGACCAAAAGTATAGATCTAGAGTGATATTTAGGCAACAAAAGGTAGTGAGTGAATGGAAAAACCCTTCTATTTATAACAAAATATTGAGTTAGTCTAGATATTGGTGCATAGTTAAAATATTATTAACCAAATCTAGATCCAACTTTTATGGAATATTTTATTATATTTGTTAGAGGGAAAAGGAATTTGAATTTGGTCAAATCCCTTTATTTGTAAATAATAAATAAATAAATGATTTATTTATTATTTTAAGGATTTGGTTGAGTAATAATTAAATAAATAGTGATTTATTCAATTATCTATAAATGATTTAGTCAAATTTAACAAGGAATGTTATTTATAAGGTTTAAATATATATTCCTAGAAAGTAATAAGATAACTAATGATTTATCTAATTAATTTTCCTGTTTTGGATTAAATATGACCAGGAATATTAATTAAACTATTGTTTAACTAATTATTCCTTGAGGAAAATCAAACAAATATGGATTTATTCAATATTTCCTCATGGGGTTTCCTGTTTAGACCATAAAAAACTTAATAAATGTGGTTTACTAAGTTATTTTTCATAGTGAAAGCAATTTTACTTAGGGTAAAATTGGTCTTACATGGTGTACTTTGGTCCATCTAATAGTAACAGGTTAGATGACCAAAAAATGGTGTAATACTTGCCCAAAGACATTCAAGAGATGGTTATCCCCATTACTGATGTTGCTCCTAAAATGACCATGAAGCCCAAATAGAGGCTTGCCCTCTTGTGCAGAAATTCACTATATAGAAATGGTAAGAGAATGCAAATATTGTGTTAGATAATCAATAAATGAAAAAACATAATTCTTACCATGTACTAAGAGTAGGTTGATAATAAGATCCATGAATGAACCATCCATAGAGGTATGATATATCTCCATGAAAATAAATGAACCTTGTACTGCATGAAAAACCTTCTTCTTATGCTTGGAGACCCAAGTCAAGAAGATCATATCATGGTAATAGATGTCTCCATACACTACTCCATCACTCTCATCTCCTACTTTTCCATCAAGTGCATCATGTGTGAAGTGATCCTAGTAACACTCCATCAACAAACCCAAGCTCCCAAGTGGCAGCGTTGTTGGCCTTTGCAGTAAGGCTCCTGTCAACTCATAGCTCCATTATTTGACATACCAAATGCCAAAGTCATCTACCATAATGATGCTATATATGGGAGATCCCTTCCAAACTGGAAGTACCCCCTGATCTTCCAAAGCTAAGGAGTAGCTCCTTTGCACCCTGATAGTGTCATTTCCTACTCCTGCAACATCATGCAAAGTATGGGAGAAAATCAGCCCATACTCTCCCAAGAACTTCCAAAGCAACAACAAATCTTGTTGCCTCCCCATGCCATCACCATATAAACCATGGAGAAACAACATGATGGTTTACATGAAAGATATCACATCATCCCAATACACCCAAACTCCTTGCTTCCATATGATGCAAGTGCCATGCCAAGTCCCATCCATCAACCTACTCTTTGAAATAGAATGTGGTCCATGATGACCAAACTCTTTCAAGAGTACCCAACGTAGCCTTGCCTCTTGCTACCTGGTGTCATAGATCTGTAAGTGGCTCTCCAACGTCTTGCTCATCAACATCACCCATCCAACCAATGGTGAGTGTCTAAGATCATGCTCAAAATAGGTATCCCTCCAATGGAGAATACCACCCTCCCAAATCAGATTTATATCTTTGCATTTGATGGGATGTTGAAATGAAATCTCTTGGAGATATCCAATTGAATATCACTCATCAATTACCATGTTGAATCCATAAGGATCCAAGTATGCTGAAAGAAAAATCTTCTCATTGAGTTGTGAAATTCTCATCAAGAAAGATCCTTCACAAAAATGAAAGATAAAATTCCTCTCACCAATCATTTGTCCATCCACTGCTACAAAAGTGTGTTGGTCATCAGAATGTATCAATATCTGTTAGGCCCCCAACTCATCACTGCTAATCAATGACAGTGTTGCTAATATCCATGATGGTGCATCTGTTGTCCCATTCTCAATGTTGAACATATAGTTCTGCATTGAATTTTTTAGGATAATGCTCATCCTATCCTCCAAAAATCTACACTCCAACCCCAAGAGTTGTGTGTAGCTCAAAAATGACACACTAGGATGAATGTACATCTCCTCCTTGAACAAATCAAGGCTCCTCGGCACAATGAGAGTACATCTTCTTATAGCATATTGGCTGAAACTCACAGGTTGAGCCAAGATTATGCTCTGATACTACTGTAATATTCCCAAATGAGGAAGCAACAATATATGAACACAATAATGGAAAGTAGCAGTGAATACATCAATACACCATTACATGAGATAGATGTACATCCATCTTATTAAACATATCCAGAAACAAGGGTCACAAGATATTGAGGATCAAGTTACTCAAGCAATAGAAAACAAGCCTCCAATAGGAAAATATGCTAATACATGAGAAATACTTCCATACAAGTGCCATGAGCCATGAAAGCACAGTTTTAGGGCATAAAATACTACAGAAATGATATAAAAATGTAGAAATTATGTTATATAGCTCAAAAAGGTGTTGGGACTAGAGATATATGCTCCCAAACACATTTCCAAGACAACTCAAGAAGGGTTTCTAGAAATACCCAAAAGTACAAAATGATGGAATGCAGCCCTAGGGCTAAATAGTAGCTTCAACTGAATAACTGGATGGATATGGCTGAAAATGATATCTAAATTAATATATCTCCTTCAAGAGATCCTTCAAGTGAAAGGCTGATCCTAGCACTGAACATCTCACCCTCCAAATCAAGCATTGAAACCCCCACTGCAAATGTTATCTAGAATAACACAGTCAAAGAGGAAATCTGCACTATATATGATGGGAATAGGTTGGCCTGGTGCCAATATGTGAAAGAAAGCTCAAGGACCTCCTTTGTTGATCTCCCAATGAGAAGAATGATTACTCCCTTGAAAACTAGCTCAGATACTGGGTTTCTCAACCCTCCACTGCAACACCCTGAAACACAACACAAATATGAACAGAATTTGCATTGTAGCTGAAGACTAAAGCTTGGCTAGAATGTCATAATGTGGAAATTATAGTACAATACTCTTCCTAGAGGCTACCTCAAGGGAAGAGGTGGGATTCCCACTCAGGAACGCCATGTGCTAAACAACACTGCAAGCTCAACTAAATAGCTGAAGGATGCAAGATGTCATGTAGACCACAAAATCAATAATCAATAACATGCTTGTCTATGGCTGCCTTTCCCTCCTTATAAACAATGTGAGCCTTCTCACCTTGGGTCCCACTCATTGGGGTTTCTACTATCATGGATACTTCCTCCCATTCACACTGTGTTGTCTCTCATCGATGATCCACTCCCTCCATACCAACGTTGTTGACTTGGTCAAACTTGGCCTTGTCCACATGCATTAGCCCCTGTTCACACATGAGGGTGCTTTATCCAGCTATCAAGATGATCCCTTTTCACATTAAGAGGGATTTTATTCCTACTAAATAGATTTATGGGTCTCCCTACCCATTTATTCATCTAACCAAATGTCAAAAGAAAAATTTCTATTCCAATTAGCTGCATGTTAAATTAGGAATATTACACACAAAAAATTAACGACATCTTCTATGTTTAACGACGCCAAAACATGTCTCTAACCTAGACCTTCTAATTGTTATCATTATGGTTCCAATGCTTTTTTAGATAAACTGATGTAAATTTTAAGTTGATCTTTTTTATCAATTTGTCTTTCAAGGTTCACCACAATGATGTGATGGAAATTCCTAAAATGCAGACTAAAATGATAAGCAAACTTTTCAATGAAAATCCTAGCTACTAAAGGGAAAGAGCAATCAGTTTTGAGAGCAAACAACAAATATCACAAACTAAAATGCAGCTTTACTAACTTATTCCTATGCAAAACACACAATTCACTAGATGCAAATGCAGGTTTTTCTTTTTAGTCCTGTTAATGTGAATGAAAAAAAGGAAACTATATGCATCAAATCAACAAAAAACAAATGCGTTCTTCTTTCAGAAATGATGAATTTAATGAAAAATTCTCGTTTATGAAAAACGAAGAATGGAACTACAATTCCTGTAGGAAACGAAGAATTTAATGACAATTTCCTTTACGAAAAAAATGGATCTAATGCAGGAATAAAATAATTCGAATTTGGTTTGTAAATTATAAAGAAAAACACTTAAAAAGACATTGAACAAACTCAATTTTCAAAGGAGGAAGAATCAGGTAAATTTACTGGTCTCTGAGAGGTATCAGACAATTAAAAACATAGCATACAAAAGGCTGAGTATGATGGCAATGAAAAATTCAAATGGAATCTGGTTGGCTAAAGGGGAAACGCATTCTCTAAAGGGAGACAGTGCGTTGCAAAGCACCCCTGAGTGGGAGATAGTGCTATGAAAAGAACTGTTTCTTGACCAAGAGTGCATTAGGCACAATAGAGATTCAATATTCAAGCTACTGAACACACTTCTAATGCAATTCTTTTATTAAAATTCTAATAATTGACAGTAGATTCTACTAGGTAAATAAGCAAAGGAAAAAACGCCAAGGATGATGGGAAACTCCCTAGTGGAGTCGCCAATTTGTTGTGTGGAATTGTGAATTACGGATAAAAATTATTCCCTAAATGTGGTGCTATGTATTTAGAACAATAGATCAAAGACTTTGCAGACACTTCTGATCCAAGCGCTTCCAATTCTCCTTCTGTTTCTCTTGTTGTAGCTTCCAATCAAACTTAGATCGCCAGCCTAGTTCCTGCAAGTATAAACACTAAACAACAAAGAGACTGAAAATCAGTAAAATCGATTAAACATGAAACATATATATCATATAAGAATCCATTATATGAAAAGTAGAAACATAAACACATACATATATGGGAAAATGAACAAAAATCTTTATTAATGGATAGAAGGGGGAGGTTACTACCAACAATCGATTTGATGTCACCAGCTCCTGCATTCATCCCAGCCTCATCACAATAAACATCTCACTAGCAACATATCACTCTTATCACACACTCAATTGAGAATCCAACAACATTTCTTTACCAAATTTCTTCCTTCCCTGGCACTAGAAACTGTGCTCAATTTATAGGGCAACTGAAGGTAGTTTGTCAATAAATGACTTTCTAATAATAGGCAAGACATTTTCTCAAGATCATAGGTGTTATATGGACACATGGATTTGAAGTTTGACACATATTGACTCTTCTAGAAGGCACTGGCCATGTGGAGACTCCCAAACAATGAGAATTTCGCTCCCATTTGACCAACGCACTCTTGAATGTGGTGTAGTGCTTTGCAGAGCACACTTGAATGGAGGGAGATGCATATGCAAAGAATTTAGTCCCTTGAGAGGTTGTGTTGGTGAGCTCATAAGTGATATAACATATACTTCAAATCTTGGAAAACTTGCAATTGAAGTCATGGATGATTTGTTCTTGTCTTAAGGCATGTAGCAACAGAAATGATAAGGGATGATAGACCCTATTTCATTGGTCCTAGGGATGATGTCCAGTTTGACCAAGTAATTGGGAATGATGCCCAAATTGACCTATAATAGTTAAGAAAACTCCATTTATCCATGAATGTGTTTACAACATTGAGAACAATAGTTCCCAACATAGCCAAGGCATATGGGACCTTAAGCCCAGTTACTTTACCTTTCTTGTTGCTTTTATCATGAAAGTTTTTACATCGTCCATTTATCCTAATGGAACCAACCAACACAACTGATTTTCATACTCTTACCTTTATTTTCCCTTACTCATGCACCAAGTTTCATTTGTATCTTACATTACCTGCTAGGTTTCATTCAGCTCTCCCGAACCTCAATTACTTTCTCTTTCCCAACCAATCCTCAAGATCCTCAAAACATAAAAGACAAGAGAAAGAACAAATAATATGAAAACCATGAAAAATCAATATCAATACGACACCACAACAAAGTGGTATGGCCATACACTAGACATAAACAATGTCACAATCAAGCGCAACAAATCAAAAAACCAAAATTGCAATACTAGCAACAAATACCATGACTCAATCCTCATGGTTCCCAAAGCCTCCAAGGGAAAGCTCAACCTGAGATTTCTTTAAGATTTCATGGTTGTTTCTTTTCTCATACAATCCTTGCATCATACTACCATAAAGACACAATTGTTAGTTTATAAATAGATATACAGTATATAAGTTACCTTACCTTGTTGTGACAAGCATGCTACCTTGAAACTGAACACATACACCTCTCAACACTAATCCCTTGATGAATCCAGCCATAGATAGAAATCAACTATTGTACCTGTCAAATACATGTTCATGAATATAGTACATATCCACATAGTGTCAAAAAAAATCAATGTTAAGAAGACTTCCCATTTCCATGCAAAGAACTCATTCGTTTGGAACTGCAGTTCTCAAACATTTCCAAAGGAATTCTTACCCACAACTTTATTTTACCTTTTTCCCTACTGCAATTAAATCTTATTGTGTTTCCACATCACCTAGTTGTTAGTTATATAAAAAAATCAATTGTTACCTTCACATGCTAATACCAAGCATCTTTCCCTGCAACTCTTCACACATGTCAGTCACATGTTCCAAACATCAAGACATCATATCAAGTAATTGAAATCAACCTTTACCAGTACTAATCATCCATTTCATAATCGGAAATCAAATCATAGTCATTAATCATAATTCAACAACTACTAGCCACCTACACTCAAGTGTATATAAGAAATTTCAACACATAATTTGTTAATACCATCATCTTGAACCAAGATAATTTCTTTGGGAAATCTTATAAACGCATATTCATACCATGCAATTTATCAAACATTAAAACATGATATATATACATAATATCACAATATATTAACTCATACCTGAATTTCATAAACATAATCATCTCCATAGGTAAATATAGGTTATAAAAAGATACATATAAAATCAATATCTTAACTGAAATGACCATAACCATCATGCATGTGACCGCAATGCATATAAAAACAAGTTACTACCATGCATGACTATATGACACATGTACATATCATCACACTAATTAATTAACATCTATCATACGTGTAACCATAAAGACAACAAAATTACAAGTATATCAATAACTCTAATGATTATAACAATTGTTAACCACATACTTGCATGTAAACATACAAAACCATATGATGATATACTCTTACCTTGAATTCTAGTGCTGCAACCTCACTCTAATGGTCTGCATCTTCTGCTCTATGTCAGCCAATATGTTAGCATCATAACATACCATTAACATCATGATGACCTGAAATGCATACAATTCCCTCATGGACAACACCCCTAACCATGGAAATGTATGCATAACGACATATAGACACTGACATGCATAACAAATTCATAACCAACATACACCCATGAAGACCATATTCAACAACAACATCATCAAATTTCACATGGCAACACCACTGCAACTATGACCAACGACATGCATATGAAACAAGAACATTTATCACAAGCATAAGGAACACATATGTAATATACATGTATGCACAAACAACACACACAATGCCCATCCAGTCCAAGGGGTGAGCCATGCTTTGATGCTACTTTGTAGGTAGCCTCCACCTGTTAGGTAAACTTGACTCGAGATAGAGTCAATGTTGACTAGTGTAAATAGTAGTGGTTTTGGGGCACATGGTTTTCAGCCCATGGTATTGCATGTAATGGAGCCTATAAAAGGCTGGGAATACTTCATTGTAATGTAGGCCTGGAGGTGAGTGGTGAAGGCTCACTTGGCTGGATTGGCCAGGATTTTGGCCAATGCTTAATGAAATTTCATTGGTTGGGTTTTTCCCTAGATTTGGGGGTTTTCCCAGATAAACATCTTTGTTTATGTTTATGATTTGTTGCTAAATATTTTATGGTTTTTTGTTCCTCTCGATAAATTTATTATTTCTCCAGTAAATTCTAACAAATGGTATCAGAGCCATTGAATTTTGCTACGCTAGGAGAGAAAAGTCTATCAAAATGAGAGAGGATATGTGCACGTGGATTAATTAATTGATGAACCATGTGTCTAAAGAGAACTCCTAGAGGACTGGCAGTTACAGAGGTTGGTGACCCATGTAATCCGGTAGATGGGTTCATTTTATATGGACATTGATTTCATATGTACAAAGACAGTAAAAATGAAACAAAAAAAATATTATTATTATAATGGAGTTAATTTATTACATGTAAATGGGCATACTATTGTAAGACCTGGTATGGCATGCGTACCCCTAGGTAATCACTGGTAAATTCTAGGTTAGATTTAGGTGATAGGGGGGATGTCAAGTTAACAATTACTTGGGTTAAAAAAAAAATTTGAGGGGGGAAGAGCTAGAGTGATCAGGGTTGTCTCACTTAGAAATTTTGGCTAGATTTAGTCAAGAAACCCCAAGTCAAGTTTAAGGCGGGAATTGTTAGGTAAAATTGACTCGAGATAGAGTTAATGTTGAATAGGGTAAATAATAGTGGTTTTGAGGCACATGGTATTGTGCACCCATGGTTTTTAGCCCATGGTATTTCATGTAATGGAACCTATAAAAGGCTGGGAATACTTCAATGTAATGTAGGCCTGGAGGTGAGCAATGAAGGCTCACTTGGCTGGATTAACCAGGATTTTGGCCAATGCTTAATGAAATTTCATTGGTTGGGTTTTACCCTAGATTTGGGGGTTTTCTTGGATAAACATCTTTTTTATGTTCATGATTTGTTGCTAGCTATTTTATGGTTTTTTGTTCTTCTCGGTAAATTTATTATTTCTCCGGTAAATACTAACACCCCCCACATTTACCCAATTTTCCACTGGGGTAAAAATGCTATGATATGATACTATTATATGATTCAACTCCTCATGTCAAGTTATGGAAGTGGAACTGGCAGAACTTAACCAAATATGCCTTTCACACATGCTACAGAACCTCCAAGAGAAAACCAACCCTTGAGGAAACTCAATATTTCACTAATATAACACTGCAATCCCTCCCATGAAAAGGAAACAGTCTGACTGTAGGCCTTCATTTTCTCCCACAGCAAGGAATTCTAGCGACTATGGCCTTATTCAAGGAGTTCTCAGCTAGCGACCCTGGATAGTGTGCCACTTTTTTCAAGGCTAGGACTTAGGCCACTCCCTAGAACATCATGAAAATTTTAGAAATGACAAATAAAATTGAAACAAAGGTATTAATTCAAAAATTTGATCAAGGACCTGATTGTACCCCTACTAGCCATGACAGGAACTTAGTCAAACATGTCACAAATATGTAATCTACAAGTCATAATAACATATTTGAGAATAGGGGTATCAATAATTATCTAAGATTGGTTAATAAGAATTGATACCTTATCAAAATAATTGCATAATCACCAATTAGGTAATATATTGATTTTACATTCATTTTCTAATCAAAACATGATGAGAGCTTGTTGGACAGGGTACCCCTAGGTTGGAATTTTGGTAAAGAATCCACATTTTGAGGAGTGGAGTACGTTGTGTAGAGATATGTTAGAGTCTTAAGGGATTTGGGATGGGTCAAAGCCCCTTATTTTGTAAAGGGTTGGGAATATTTTGAATACTTACAACTCTGCCCATTATTTTCGGACCATGGTATTGTAAAATAAAATACTATATAAGGATTCTAGGGATATCTCTTGATATCATAGAATTCATATGGATGTAAGACTATATCGAATTAAGTTTCTATTTTCTGTATTTTGTGAAAGGGAGGGCTCCTGTAGCTAAGTGTGCAGACCCCTGTAGTTGTGTTCATAGGGTGAAAAGTGTTGTATTGAGAAGATTTGAAGTAATAAAAGAAGACTTTGAAGACAAATATGTGTTCTTTACTTATATGTTTGATTTATCTGTATTTTGATGTTATCTGTGAAAAGTTAGGTTTTAATCTACATTTTCATTGTGAATTCAGGCTTATGGTTTCTTATGATGAATAATGCATGTTAAAGTATAAATGTGTGGTGTGCGAGCTAGCTAAATAGAAGTGTTAAATAGTGACTGTGTAGTTAGTATATTGATCCTGTGAATCTCTGATAAGTATTAAAGAGAATATAAGCCCTAACGTTGCACTCCATTGTCCCTCTGGATGCAGAAACCTGGTTCTAGAATCCCCTAATATTGCCTATGGTGAGACTTCGTTTTGTGCAGCAGATCATTATTAAAATGGCTGGTAATAGTGGTTTTTATTGGTTCTCGCAACCAAATCTGAAGCCAACAAATGGTTCCATTGTCGGGACTGGGATCTGAATCAGAGATATATGGATATGGCATCCGACCAGAAAAGAGATTTAAGACTGGAAATAAAGTGAGTTTTCAATACAAGAAAACAAGAATTTTCTCCTGTCAACTGAGAAGTGGTTTCAAAAATATATTTTCACAGATCAACACGAGATCTTTTTCTCTTTGTTCACTAAATAATTTCATGAGTCGTTATCAAGACTAGCTAAGAAAAATACATATTTGAAGAACGATAACCCTACTTCATGGACTACAGATCTCATCAAGAAATTTAAGGGGACTGATAACAAGATTTCAAGGGTTGTTGATTATTGGATCAATAGTATTCTTGGAGGATTTATTACTAAGTTCATGATAGATACATCTGTATCTTATAGCGAAGCCGAGTGTAGATTTTTCAAAGGCCCCTGAGGTAAGTACTTAAACTCATTAAAGATTCAGATTAAAATTTAAGATGTTGTTATGTGAAAAGGGTGTATTTTTAATGCAATCAGATTGATGTTCGAAGGAATAAAAATCGGATCTATGTGAACTGGTAAAATGTTTAAGGTAGATTGGGATAACTACATTGAGACTGGGTCCTATTTGTTGTTTGGATCTGAAAGTGAAGAAGGATAAAGTAACCTTTCAACCCCTAGAAGTGCATCGCAGTTATACTTTTGAGATCTTTAGGGCACATATGGGATTCCAAAACCCACCACTCCCATCACAGTCCATCCCCATACTTTTTCTCCACCTCCATCTCCATCCCCCCACCATTTAACATGGCTGAGGCAATGAATATGCCTAGTTTTAAGGGATCAGATGATCCCGAGCAATTTTGGTTTGTTGCAGAAGCAGTGTGGAGATCAAAAAATATCACTGGTGAGAATATGAAGAAAGTGCAGCTCCTCACAACACTGTAGGATAGAGCATTGTCTTGGTATATGAAGTACTTTGCGACGAAAAAAAATTCCACATTGGATCAGAAAAAGGTTACGCTGAATGCTGAATTTAAGAAGTTGAAGTCCCACTTAGAATGCATTAAGGAGATAAAAGAGATCAAGCAATTAGTAACTAAAAATGTGTGGGAATTAGGTCAAAGATTCAAGATGATACTAAGCCCAATAGGTATCGAGATCCACGATGAGCAGCACAAGGAGTGGTTTATAGTTGTGCTATTACCATATCTCAAATTACCATTATTGTAGCAAAATATCGCAACCCAAGTTGTAGCATTGGAGATGACAATGAAACTAGAAGCTTCCCCAGTAGAGGATACATATGGCTCAGCAGATCTAGACCCAGTTGGAAAGCTTACATTTGGAGCTCCATGACTTGAAGAATGGAAAATAAATTCAGTCTAACATGTCTTCAGAATTTTGGTACATAAAGTGCAAAGTGGAGGGCCACTATAAGGATCGGTGTCATGGTTTTAGAGAGTGCTTGGGCACTGAGATGCCAAGTCTTTTGAAGCCTAGACCAAATGCTCGACCGAGTGTGGGACCAAATTTCTGGTGTATCCTATTCTATGTCACATGCCAGCACCCTAGAGACTATTGGAAATTTCTCTAGAAGTATATCTAGTCACCGAAGCAATTGTTTTGTAAATTTTTTAGCTTGGTGGTACATGATGGAAATAACTATCAAAGCTATGATCTCATGTTGCAGCAGAATCCTAGGGCATACGGAATGAAATTTGAAGGTCTCAAAGATAACATTTCTCCAATAGCACACGAAGGTTTCCAAGGCCAAGGACGTGGCACTGGAAGAGGTCGTAGAAAGATTATATGTTATAATTGTGATCAGCTTGTACATTTTGTCAAGGATTTTCGAACCCCCACTACAATATCTTGTAATTATCGTATAGCATTTTATCATGAGATAGAAGATTGTCATGTATTATTGGCTAAAATGTAGGAAAAGTGAAATGAAAATCCTGCCTAAAACTTGTATATGATGAGAGTTGAACCACATGACGAGGATCTAAGTGTCAACATAGTAACAAGAAGCAATGTTAGTAACAGAGAAGAAAAATCTGAAGGAAAGAAGCCTATGGAGGATACATGGGTCATGAAGGCTAGATAAAAGAATGTTGGGTTTTATGTACAGCACAAAAAGGAAACATTTATGGAATCTAAGAATGGTTTAATGGATCCTAGAGCTTCGACATCAAAGATGCATATACAACTAATCCCACAAAATAATGAACCCAAGGAGGTTATTGTTACAAAGGAATTTGATCCTTCCATTCTGAAGTCACTTTTTTAGACATGTATGAAATTGTTAGGGGATCAAAATTTTGTGGAAGGATTGTAGGAGATGATTGCCAACTGCGCTAGAAAATAAGAATGATAACCTGAAGATCATGCAATGAATAAGGTATATATAAATAAGAATATAACTGATAGAGAAATGTGATTAACTACGTAGATAGGAGATTATGAAATGGACCAAGTAATTCTTGATCTAGGATCAGATGAAAATGCTTTTCCAACATAGACATGGGAACGCATGGGGCAACCAAAGCTATAGTGGTCATTGATTCAACTAAGAATGGACAATCAGCAAAAAATTATTCCTATGGGTTGATTTCATGGCATTGTGGTATACATTGATGGTGCAAGTGTATTATCAAACTTCGAATTCATTGATATTGTTGATGATTGAAATTTATATCTTGCTTTTCTTGGATTTGACTAGGCTTATGATATGGATGCCATAATCAGTCTAAAGAGTAGAGAGATGTTATTTGATAATAATGACACCAGGTTCATTCTTCCTTTGGACCCCTCTAAAGGAGCACGATATCTGGAACTACTTCAAAATGAAGATGGTGATGCTAACATTACAATATCTATAAGATAACTACGCAGGACAAAGATTGGATAAATCATACCACTAATGAAAGGATAAGTTGGGAGTATGATAGCTCATGCGTTTCAGACTCTGACGAAGAATTTGAGAATTTGCAGAACCAATTGCATGTATTTTCTACTAAGCGGTGTAATAGAATTACTAAATCGTTTTGTTGTGTCACATCAAAGGTATGTGAATTACCATATTATGATGGAACTGGGATGATAATTTATTTATTGATGAATTTTAAAAGAAGGTGCCCGAAGAGTAGTCATATGAATCTTTGAACTTTGCTTTGAGGTCCACACTAGCCAGATGTTGGGGGACACATAACAAAACATAGGATGTTGTAAGGACTATCACAGATTGATGCAGTTCAATTTTGGTTATGAAAATACCAAGCTCATTGAGAAATACAATGGTATGGAAGATCCCCGAAAACACTTGTCTCATTGGACTAAGGCTTTGGGCGAAGAACCTCAACTTGAATGGGTGCATATATTTTTCCATACTTTGGATGTGATACCGCAGAATTGGTATATGAAAACCGAGTTGTGCCATGGCACTGCAGAATGGGATGAGTTAACTGAATTATTTTTATTAACATTTAGCTTTGAAAATGGGTGGGATTGTATCGATGACGCTCTTCGGGACATCATAGCTGGTATTTTTCAAATTCATGATGAGCCTTAAACCTGGGAGGAGCCTGCATGCACTGCGTAATTAGAAATTTCCTTAGAATGTTATAACATGACTACCGAAGAAGATGAGCCGGATCCGAGAAATTTCAATATTCCCAAATCCAAAGGACATCACGAGGTTGCAAGTTCTCAAGGAGAGATGCCTAATATAGTGGAGTCTGTAAAGAATCAGCAAGTAAAAATTGGCTCAGAAGCGGAGCCCATGTTCGCAAAGATTGGAGATGACCGGGACGATGATACCGTTAGTAAGGTTACAGAGTTAGTACATCAATACCAGGAGCTATTTATGATTAATTTATATGAATTAAAAGGCATCATAGGATATTTGGGAGTTATTTGCATCACTTTTAAGCCAAATGCAAAGCCAATGAAAAAACACCCATATCGGCTGAACCCAAAATACAAAGAAAAAGTGGAGGAACTCGAGAAGATACTAAATGTTGGCATTATTGAACCAGTAGGGGAATCCAAGTGGGTTAGCCCTATGGTGGTCTAGGAGAAAAATACCAATGGAGAGATAATAATTTGTGTCGATCTCATAAAGTTAAACGATACATGTCTGCATGGTCTGTTTCCGACATCATTCAATAATGAATTTTTGGAGAATGTTGGAGGGCAGAAAGCCTACTCCTTTACAAATGGGTTCTCAAGATATCATCAGATTAGGATCCTTTCAGAAGATGAAAACCAAAACACCTTCGCGACTGAATGGGGCTCATTTCAATATACGTTCATTCCTTTTGTATTGAAGAATGCACCAGAAATATTTTCCAGAGTCATAGTCGTCGTGTTTAAAGAATATATCCATAAATTCCTAGAGGTGTATTTTGATGACTGGATCGTCTTCAGATTGTTAAAGAATAATATTTCTAGCCTTCTCTTGATGTTGGATACCTGCAGGAAGTATCAAATCTTCTTGCACTTGAAGAAATGTATTTTTCTTGTGCGATATGGTATATTATTGGAGGGCATTGTTTGCAAACATGACCTGATGGTAGACCCTGCGAATATTGTTGTCATAATCAATTTGGATCCACCAAAGAATGTGAAGCAGCTACGCACGACGCTCAGACATATGGGTTATTATAGAAAGTTCATAAAGGCCTACACACAGATCATTGTGCCGATGGAAAATATCTTAAAGAAGGATGCTTCATTTTTCTGGGATGACGACTGCCAAAAGAGCCTCGATGTGCTGAAGGAAAATATGGCAACTACGCCAATTCTAGTTTTTCCAAATTGCAAGAAGGAGTTCCATTTACATGTCGATATGTATTGCATAGATTTAGGTGTTGTCTTTGCATATCCGATTGAAGGAGATATAGATCACTCTGTAGCTTTTGTGAGTAGGAAATTGTATAAGACACAAAGGAATTACTCCACAACAAAGCATGAAGGATTGGCTATGGTCTATGTGCTGCAAAAATTCAAACACTATTTTTTAGGAGTGCACTTCAAAATTTTCATGGATTACTCTGTGTTGAAATACTTGGTGAACAAGCCTGTGTTGGGACGGAATATTTTCATATGGCTATTGTTGTTCCAGGAATGCGATTTTGAAGTGATTATCAAGCCAAAATGTTTGAATGCAGGGGATAATCATTTGTCCAGGATCGAGACAGGCAAAGGGCCAAGAAATATTGAGGAAGGGTTGCCTAATGCATATTTGTTCGTGATTCGGGTTGTAGATGAGAATTTTGTAGATATCATTCAATTTCTGACTACGATAGTTGCACATGTGGAATATACTATGGAGCAGAAGAAAGAACTAGTAGTTAAGGCAACATATTTTTCTCGGATTCTGGGACATTTATACAAGATGGAGGCTGATGAGATACCACAAAGATATGTCCCTGAGCATGAGAGACACATCATTTTGGTTGAAGCACATGGAAAAGTTGCGAGAGGGAATTACGTAGGGAAATCGACCACGTAAAATATTCTGAGGTTCGGACTTTGGTTTCCCACAGTGCATAAATATTTGAAGGTGTATTATAGTGCTTTCGATATCTGTCAGAGGATAGGGAAATCGTCGCAAAGGGATGAAATAGCACTGCATCCTCAAGTCACTTTGCAGGCATTTGATAAATGGTAATTTGACTTTGTGGCACCAATTGATTCCCCAGGGAAGAAACCTAGTGTGCAGTACATTATTATTGTGATAGATTACCTCACAAGATGGATTGAGGCACAACTGGTGAAGAATTGTAGTGCAGACACAACTGCAAAGTTTATTTTCGAAAATATTTTTTCAAGGTTTGGTTGCCTAAAGATCTTGATGAGAAATCAACGTACACATTTCTTTAACAACATTATTGAATTAGTGACCATGGAGTTACGAATGCATCACTATAAGAGTACGTCATATCACCCATAGGTGAATAGAACGTTGGACGCCTTTAACAACATTTTGGAGAAAGCTCTGAATAAGGTGTGCAACATAAACAAGGATGACTGGGTTCGAAGGTAGGTAGGTTTGTCGAAGCAGGAGTATTGCATGAGATACATAACTATGGTGTAGCTGGAGGGAACTGCACCAAAGGAAGCAGGACTATTCCACATAGGAGGTTTTGACAAATTTCATCCATAATATGACCGTTGGAACTGGAACAGTTGATTTGACAAAAAAATTGTTGTTAAAAGGAGCGGGAGGGATGTATTTAATGAGCATATCTGGGAAAATATATCGCCAAATTCGCATTTATGAGGAGCATCTAATGGAGCTCATGTAGTTTGAATTTCAAATTGGCTATAGATATGGCATCCTGCTCCACATTCGGAAACTTTGCGCTCTGAGCATCCGGCTTCTGTTTTAATTCCTACAAGATAGTCGAGCAATCCGATGCATGTCTGGAAAGAGTTTCAAGAAAATTGAACAGGAATTTATTAGACGAGGGCTAAGATACATCATGAATGCTACCCCACCATCCATTGTAAGAAGCTCGAGGTCACCCAGGAAACAGACCAAAAAAGGAGGAGCACAGTCTAAGAAGCCAAAGAAGTTGGTGCTTAGAACATCACCTAGGAAGAAAATTCCTAAAGAGAAGTGGAAAAAGGTGACCCAGGATAGGTAGATGCAACCAGTCATGGTTGAGGAATCTAAATAAGAAAAAGTTATGTGTGAAGGATTCAAAGACAATGATGCAAAGGAGGTGGAACCTATGTCCAGGTTTCCCCCATACATACAACCAAGGAATTCGACCATTGCGAAGCCCATGAAAGGCACAAACACAATTAAATGTAAAATATTTATGCCCTGGATTCCTGAATAAGTACCATTTGAGGGTGATATGTTGGAAAAAGGGCCACAGGTGTGCATGGAAGACTATGATTTCAATGCTCGCAGCAAACACCCTCAGTTTGAGCCAGGAAATTACCTACACTTCCTTTATTATGAAGTTGTTGGAGTGACAAGGGTAGAGTCACTAAGGTGCATGGCTAGACTTCAGCATGCAGGGGTGTTGAACATGTTATACGTTTCGCACTTTGAGCATAGTAACATTAACACAATCTTTCTGCATCAGCTATTGACCCCGGTGCATGATGATTTTCTATGGCTATGATCCAGGTGGATATTGGTGGTCACCCGCCTATTTCACTTGGGGCCCCACCATTGTCTCTTTCAGTTTTTCAATTTCGGCACAAATTACTATTTTTAGCATTTTTTCGGGTCCTGAACTTCCGGAGCCATTTTGAGGCCCTAAACGACATTATTTGGGAAAAAAGGGAGCAATAGGGGTCCATGGACCGATGTTGCTCACTCAAAATTTGTAGTCCTCGGATAGATATTTCTAACAAGGTATGTTTCACGTCAAACGGATATCGTATGCCAAAGTTACGTCCCTGGGAAGTTGAAACACCAATTTACCCAAACGAGGCCCATAGTTTTGGCGCTTCATCTCCTAGGGTTAGGGTTTTGGATGTTTACAAGTTCTCCATTGTTTCTAAATAATAAATATGCCCTTGAGCCTCATTATAACTCAGTTCAGAGGCCTGTATCCATCACATCTCTTCTCAGAGATAGCTACCAGTGCCCTAGCTATTTTATTTCCATTCTGTCTGTAAGAAAATTTCAGTTCTTTGATATTAATGAAATGAAGTGATTTTTCCACTGCATATTTGTATTTATGGTTATATGTTATTCTGTTGCATTCCTACATAAATCTGGATCAGTGGTATCAAAGTGGTCTGCTTTTTCTCGATCCTTCTTTGCATGTCCCCAACGAGGTTGGGGTATAAGGAGTTAGGGCTTGATCTTGTGGAACCTTTGCAAGATCCACCTCACAAACCCCGACGGATGCCCATGGGGGACGAAAAGAAAGATGAGGGAGCAGGAGATCCTATCAAAATATTTCTCAAGGAGGCCCTCGAAAAACAAAGGAACGCGATGATGGATAAATTTGCCCAGATCCTTCAACGGCTGCCCACTGGCAGCGCATCTGCATCTAGCAGCCACTCTGGAGGTGCGACTCCTTTTAAGGTACAAGTAAATTTTTACATTCCCATATTTGAGGGTCAAATAGATGCAGATGCCGTAGATAGATGGTTGAATCTATTAGAAGGATATTTCTCAGTTCATGACTTTTCCGACTAGGAGAAGATTACTTTTGCACTCCTCAAATCTTCCCCCCATGTCAAGGACTGGTGGGAAACCTACTGTGAGAACAAGGACCAGACAGAACCCTCTCTGTTCTCGGCCGTACCAACTTGGAATTCTTTCCGAGACGCCATCAAGGAATAGTATTATCTCGTGGGGAGCTCTGAGGACAAGTACATACAATGGACCATGCTGCGACAACAAAGGGATCAAGATGTGCATGAGCTGACGAATCTGTTCCATACCTTGTGCACAAAGTTGGGTATCAAAGATTTAGAGAAACATCTGGTGGTAAAGTATCATATTTTTTTGCACAGATACATTTAGGAGGAAATGGAGTTCCTCGACATCTCCTCTCTTGGTACGACATACCGGTATGCTGCCAAGATTTAGTAGAAATTCAAACAGAAGAAGCGATACTTTGGATCTGCGAATCAAAAGCAAGGGAAAGGTGCTCCCAAGCCACAGAATAAAGAACAGAGCCAAGGCATGGTGGCTCAAGAAAACCTGTCAAAGCCACAAGCAAAGAACAACACCGCAAAGCCGAATAAGGACACAAGAAAGTGGTGTGAGTTCCATAAGAGCTACACTCACAACACAAGTCAATGTCGTGCCAAGTAGTCACTAGTGGCTGAGATGAGGGCTTCTGAGTCAGATGCATGCTCTGACTCTAAATTAGAACCTGACAAGGGGAATGAAAAATGGAAACAGATTATTGATGTAGAACCTAGCGCCATTGTTGCCACTACGAAGATCCAGAAGGAGGAACCGGAAGATCCATATGAAGAGGAACGTCTCTTCCACTCCCAGATGTGGGTAAAGGGCTCCCTAGTATAGTTCATTGTTGACAATGGGAGCCAAAAGAACCTCATTTCAGCAGATTTCGTGAAGCGGTTGGGCTTGCCGACCACAGCTCACCCACATCCATACACCATCGGGTGGCTTCACCAAGGACGAGATCTCCGCGTCAGCCAGCAGTGCCGCCTTCCCTATAGCATCAAGCCCTTCATGGACGAGGTATTATGTGACATTGCTCCTATTGATGTTTCTGATGTATTATTAGGACAACCATACTTGTGGAAGCGTCATGCTGTGTATGAGTCTCAGCCTCGCACTGTTATTGTTACTTTTGGAAATAAGTTGTACAGGATACCAGAGGTACCACCTCCTACCGCTATCTCTTTGGTTACTACAAAACAATGCAGTAAGCTCATTTCCCAAACTAGGAAATTCATTTTCCTGATGATCTGCCCCCAAGGCAAGAAGAATATTGTGGCCATGACCTCCAGACAGTGCTCCTCTGCACAACAACAACAAATGGACAAGGTTGTGGAGGAGTACGAGGACATCTTCACCTCACCCACAGGGGTTCCTCTGCACTATCAGGTCAAGCACCCGATTGATCTGACCCCAGGTGTGCTGCTACCCAATGGACCGATCTATCGGCGCTCTATTATGGAGAACGATGAAATAAAGAGGCAGATTCATAGCTACTATAGAAAGGTCCCATCCGACCAAGTTCATCACCATGTGGGAGCCTAATCGTGTTGGTTCAGAAGAAGGATGGGATGTGGAGACTCTGTATTGACTATCAGATGCTGAACAAGATCACTGTCCGGAATAGGTACCCGACCCCACGGATTGATGACCTTCTGGACCAACTCAAATGGGTGAAATATTTCAACAAGATCGACTTGAAGTCTGGGTATCACCAGGTACCAATTGAACCCTCCGATGTGTGGAAGACTGCCTTCAAAGCCAAGGAAGGCCTTTTCGAATGGCTGGTCATGCCTTTCGGGTTGAAAAATGCTCCCACAACCTTCATGAGGTTGATGGAAAACATCTTGTGGCCATTCACCAACTCATTTGTAGTGGTGTACTTGGATGACATTCTGATCTTCAGCCAGACTTGGGAAGAGCACCTCTACCACATCCGACAAGTCCTCCAAACACTGCGGAAACATAAGTTGTGTGCCAATTTGGAGAAGTGCACTTTTGGCATGACCTAGGTTCAATATCTGGGATACATTATTGATGAAACGGTGGTGCATGTGGATCCAACCAAGATCCAAGTCATTTGGGATTGGCCAGCCCCAACCACTATAACAGAGCTTCGCAACTTTCTGGGTCTTGCTAATTTCTACCATAGGTTCGTGTTGGGATTCTCTCATATCACTTGGCCCTTGAGTCAAGTCACCAAGGGAGGAGCAAGAGAAAAATTCTTTCGGTCAGAATCTCAACAGAAGGCATTTACGGAATTGAAAAATTGCCTCTGTTCTACACCAGTGCTCACATTACTAGACTTGAAACAGCCATTTGAGATCGAGATAGATGCCTTTAACTATGTTATTGGGACGGTTCTTACTCAACAGGGACATCTAGTGGCATATCACAGTGAGACATTGTCTGACACAGTTCGCAAGTATCCCACTTATGACAAAGAAATGTATTCCATTTTGCAAGCTTGTTGACAATGGAAGCATTAAATTTTGGGGAAGGAAACAATCATCCACACGGACCATCGGCCCCTTCAGTTCATACAAACATAAGGGAAGTTGCAAAATGATCACCATAAGAAGTGGTCCACATATCTTCAATAGTTTCATTTGAACATCAAGTACAAGAAGGCTGGCACGAATAATTTTGCAGACTGTCTCAGCCGACCACTGATCGTGGCGCCCACGATCGTTCTCAACTCTTGTGGGCACGAGACTTCTTATTGGTTGCTTCTCTACGAGAGCGACCTAGAATTCAGCCACACATACAAGGCACTCTTGGGGGGTACGCCAGTTCCAAATTATCACCTCCAAGATGCACTTTTATGTCACTTGGGACACCTTTGTGTTCCTTCAAGCGAGTGCGCCAATATGATATGGGAAGCACACTACAGTCAAGTCGTTGGGCATTTCGGGGTCAAGAAAATAGTAGCAGTACTACAGAAGTATTTCTATTGGCCGAACCTTCGAAAGGATGTCGGGAAGCACATCATATCCTGCACTACTTGTGCCATTGCCAAACTGACCATCAAGAAGCAAGGCCTATATACTCCGCTACCTAGCCCTAGTCAACCTTGGAAATCCATATCCATGGATTACATGTCGGGCCTACCTTCTACTAAGCATGGAAATGTCTGTGTTTTCATGGTCGTCGACATATTCTCAAAGATGGCCATTATGGCGCCCTGCAAGAAGAATATCACAGCAGAAACCACTGCTAAAATCTTCTTTGAACGAGTGTGGGTGCACTTTGGGATCCCACGGTCCATCATATCAGATCGGGATGGCAGGTTCCTTAGCACATTTTGGTCTAGCCTCTGGTCAATGCTGGACACCAAGCTCACCAAGTCCACAGCTTTCCATCCCCAAACAGATGGCCAGACAGAGGTCGTCAATAGAATATTTGTACACATTCTGCGCATGTACAATTCCAAGCATCCACGCACATGGGACGAGAGCCTTCCCTATGTACAACACAATTATAATCGGGCTCCCCATAGCTCAATCGGCCACAACCCCTTTCAGGTGGGCTTGGGATTCTAGCCACTATGTCCCATTGACATAGCCATGCCATTTGCGGTTACTCAAGCCGATTCGGCTCATGTCCAGTCAGAAGTTGACAAAGAAAATAGCTTCATCTATCACATTCAACACATCCACCAACAGGTTCATGACATATTATACATAGCTAATGCTAAGTACAAGCAATTCCATGATCAACATCGGGTGCCACACAACTTCCAGGTGGGCGACAAAGTGTGGCTACATTTGCAGAAGGAGCACCTCACTGGACCCCACTGCAAGCTTAACCCGCATCGATACGGGTTGTACACCATCACCAAGGCCTTAGGGAACAATTCCTTTGAGCTCGGTATTCCACCATTCCTTGGTCTACACCCAGTATTCAATGTGGACCACCTTCGTCCTTACTTCCCACCTCTACTAGAAACCTCTAACATTGCAGAACAACTCACACCAATAGATTTAAACCCAGACTGCATGGAACAAGCCACCACAAATTTTATCATGGACATGAAAATCAAGAACACTCACCAACAGAAGATCCAACTGTATCGGGTTGTCAAAGCTGGCCAACTCCTGCACCAAGGAAAGTGGTTCACCAGGGACCAAGTTCAGTAGAAGTTTCCTCATCTCATGGAGCAACTTAACGCAGTGGGGACAATTGCTTCCTAAGGGGGGAGGAATGATCCAAGTGGATATTGGTGGTCACCCACATATTCCACTTGGGGCCCCACCATTGTCTCTTTCAGTTTTTCAGTTTCGGCACAACTTACTATTTTTAGCAGTTTTTCAGGTCCTGAACTTCCGGAACTGTTTTGAGGCCCTAAATGACGTTTTTGGGGAAAAAATGGAGCGACATGGGTCCACGGACCGATTTTTCTCACTCAAAATTTTTATTCCTCGGATAGATATTTCTAACGAGGTATGGTTCACGTCAAACAGAGATCGTATGCCAAAGTTATGTCCCCGGGAAGTTGAAACACCAATTTACCCAAACGGGGCCCATAGTTTTGGTGCTTCATCTCTTAGGGTTATGGTTTTGGATGTTTAGGGTTTTCCATTGTTTCTAAATAATAAATAGGCCCTCGAGCCTCATTGTAACTCAGTTCAGAGGCCTATAGCTGCCACATCTCTTCTCAAAGATAGCTACTAGCGCCCTAGCTAGTTTATTTCCATTCTGTCTATAAGAAAATTGCAGTTCTTTGATATTAATGAAATGAAGTGATTTTTCAATTGCATCTTTTTATTTATGGTTATATGTTTATTCTGTTGCATTCCTGCATAAATCCGGATCAGGCTAGGGGAAAGAGTCCCCATTGATGCGATGTTGACCACGTCGATGCATTTTTGGGAAAATATCAAGATAAGAAGTTGGCCGACAAGATGAATCAATACTATGGCCTCACGAAGGGAACCAGGGGATATGTTATTATCTCCATTTGGATTAGTCAGCGTGCTTTTCCACACATATTTTTTCAGTAAAGATCATGCGGAAGTGTTCCGCAGAAGAATTTTTAGAACCAGTAGTATCTTTGGTTGTTCGGTGCAGCAAAGGAGTCCAGTTAAACTGGGCAGGGTATTTATGTAAAGAATTTTTGGATGACTACAAATAAGCGGGGGAGGAGGGAAAGTGATTCCACTATGCGTGGCTATTTCTCTTAATTGCGTTGATGGCATCAAAACATCCCGACGAGTCATAGTTCCCCACTATGGACCCAAACATCTGTGAGGCTGTGAGGTATGCCTCATTGTGCCATTCAAAGAAGCCAGCTCGGGCGATGGAGAAAAATTTATTTTGGGTGGGTTTTGAGATGAGTCTCTACATGGTGATCACCCAGATGCCAAGGCTATCACCAAGTAGTTTTGAAGAATTTCATGAGGTTGTTGACTTTAAGGTAGATTTTCACCATGTGCATATCTGTGTCAAGAAGGACCTTGCAAAAGTCTGGTACGAGCTTCCATACTTGTTGACCGATGATGAAGTTAGGTGCATTATAAGAGAATGAGCAAGTGATTGGTTGACTCCATCCATGGAAGGGGCGGAGATAGAGAAGGAAGGAATGAGTGGCATGAAGATAGGTACCTCAGGTACGTAGACTAGAAATAATTGCACCAGGAAATAGCCTAAGAAACCCACATTCTTGACTGATAAGGAGGCTTAAAAAGAAGTACAGCAAGAGATGGAGAAGGATGATTAGGCAACAAGATGAGATAATGATGAGGGTGGCGATGGTACATTTTTTGATCCAGTAGACCCCCCCTCCCCTTATAGTATAAATAGGCGACATAAACTCGATGGAGGAGGTGTGCGGAAAAATATGAAATCAAACAAGTCCATCGGCCCTAAGTTGTTAGTCCTCAGCAAGGGGGACCTCGACAAGATTAGTGACACTGTCCGACAAGTCACCAAGCATCTGTGGGAAAATATTGAGGACCAATACAAGGGCGTATTGGCGGAGGTCCATAAGGGCCTCAAGGAATTGAAGGTACATATGATCGCATTGCAAGCGAGCGTGGCTCAAACGAGCAGGTTTCAAGCAAGCGAGGCTCCAGCAACTTTGAGTACAATAGGCCAAAAGTTGGCAATTATGACTGGCATTCGAGCTATTCAGATCCCTACAGGATCCCTATATTTTGACATTGCCCAGAATCAAGAACAGACATCAAACTAGAATAATACCATGTTGAACCTCATTGTGCTCCCTTTAAAGGTGTTGCGTGATTTCCATCAGGGCATCACAGAAGAATTGTAGAGTCATGAGCAATGCACCTTATTGGTTATCCAGGATGTTAATAAAGAGAGGAAGTGGATGATGGATGAAAAGAAGCATGTCGTGCGAGAGCGAGATGATGAAGTTGCACACAGACCGAATTTGGAAGAATCCATCACCAAGGTTTGCAGCAAACTACCTGAACTGCAGATTCAAGACGAGGAAACACCAGAGGAAAAAGTTGAAAAGCTCCTGATGGTAGTAAAAGACTCCAAGGCTGAAGTTGACAAGGTGCGACTTGATCTCCATATGAAGATCGTTGAGCTGCAATTGCAATTGCAGCCTGCTACTCCACCATAGGTCCAGGAGCAACGCGTAGTGGATATTAAGGCCGCCACTGATAATATTGGATTGCACAGTTCAAGATTGCAGCCAACTATTTGAAGATGTTATGGAAGTGTTGACCTCATTTCATGAGGAACCTCATGTGCAGAAGATCAAAGTATAAATCCATGAAAAAATCAGAACTATTTTATCACATCAAGGTGACAGCATGGACCTTAATGGCAGCACAGTGGTATGCCTGTCTCTAAGAGGGAAAGTTTTTGCAAGGACATATTGATGAGCTACGAAGAAAGGAACATATCATCAACGACAGAAAATAGCCTTGGGAAGTTGAAGCTAGTTAGTTGTCACATATTGTGGAGAAATAGTTGAAATTGTTGCACCAGACGTAGTAGGAAGTTGCTAAGAAGAGCGCACGGCCAGCCATAAAAGCAGTTGTTGACTAAAGTACGTGAAGCTGACAAGCAGTGCACCGAGACAATCCAGCCACTGAAGACTGCATTAAGAAGCATCAAGGCAAATACTGAGTGTGCACCAACTGAGTGACTCCGAATGAGTCACATCTTTGTGTTGGGGGCCTGTTGGACAGGGTACCCCTAGGATGGAATTTTTGTAAATAATCTACATTTTTTGGAGCAGAGCGCGCTGCACATAGATATGTCAAAGCCACTTATTTTTTAAAGGGATTGGAATGTTTTAAATACTTAGAGCTCTGCCCATGGTTTCAAGGCCATGGTATTGTAAAATAAAAGTCTATATAAGGAGTCTAGGGATATCTCTTGATATCATAAAATGCATATGGATGTAAGGCTATATTGAATTGAGTCTGTATTATGTGTTTTGTGTGAAAGCGAAGGCTCTTGCAACTGAGTGCGCAGAGACGTTAGAAATTCTGTAGTTGAGTGCGCATACCCTTGCAGCTGCGTACGCATGGTGAAAAGTGTTGTATTGAGAATATATGAAGTAATAAAAGAATATTTTGAAGACAGATATGTGTTATTTACTTATATGTTTTCTTTATTTGTATTTTTATGTTATCTGTTGCAAGTTAGGGTCTTATCTATATTTTCATCACTAAGTCAAGGTTACGGTTTCTTATGATGATTAATACATGTTAATGTAGAAACACGCAGTGCAAAAGCTATTTAAATAGAAGTGTTGAACAATGACTTCGTATTTATTATATTGATCTTTCAAAGCTCTGATAAGAATTAAAGAGAAGATAATCCCTAAAGTTGCACTTCATATTCCCTATGGCTGCAGAAACCTAGTTCTAGCATCCCCTAATACTGTCTCGAGTGAGACTTTGGTCTGCGCAGTAGATCATTGTCGAAAGGGCCAGTAATAGTGGGTTTTTTTGGTTCACACAACCATATTTGAACCTGGGTCTAGGCCCCACCAAGCCAATAGAGCCATACATCACCACTATCGTAAAACATGCTTATAATTAGCATATAATCAACATAAATACCAAGGATATAATAGCCATAAAATCCACATATAATACAATACATTTACACATGAAATAACAAGGATAAGAAGCACTTATTAATGAATAAAAAGGCCAACTAGGTTTAGGAATTCCATGAACCAACAGGCCATAGATTGTAGTGAAACAAATCTCTCTTTTAGGCAATCAATCATATGCCATATTCTAAGCTTGAATGTGGGATCTCATAGAGAAACTCAAACAAAATTGAACTAGGGCTTCCAGAGGAAAAACCACCTCAACCCTCAACCAGTTATTCCACCTCACTATCAGACATCACTAACCATCACCAGAATTGTCTCTACCCAAGTTGTCCAGGGATCTAGATCATTTTTTCCAATGAGGGCTTCCAGTACTAGTAACTCAACCCATAACTACCGACGAGTTTCTAGAGAGTTTTTCCAACTAGGGCTTCAAGGACTAGTAACTCAACCCACCAAGGGCTTTTAGAGTGTTTTTCCAACCAAGTATTCCAGGGCTCATAACTCAACCCAATTTGTTACAGGGCTTCCAGATCGTTTTTCCAATCAAGGCTTCTAGGAACTAATAACTCAACCCACAACCAAAGGAACTTGAGAACCAACCATAAAACAAAAGGAAAGACACCCACAGCACCATGGCTATCCAAGAAATGAAAAGACTAGGAAAATCCACTTTCAATCACAACAAATTCCTCCATGCCAATGAAATATCATAACCATGAAACCACATGCATGTGCCAGGCATGCCAAAATTAGAAAGTCAATCATACATGCAACTTAGTACCTGCAAGAAACGAATGATGTACCTGTTGATCCTGATGTCCTCTTTCACTTTCCTACTCTTCATTTTCCTTCTTGCTCCAAATCCCAAGTATGCCACACTCCTCCAAGAGTTCTCCAAGAAAACTCTAAGTGTCCAAGAGTATGAGAGAGAGAGAGAGTAGAATGAAAGCTCCAAAACGGAATTGAAAAAAAGCTAATACTCATAAAATCGTAACTAGCAAAAGCCATGAACTGACCCTCATAAGCCTTTTTATAAAGCATGCCTTGATTTTCTTCAATTTCCATTATTTTTCCTTCATTTTCCTCCTCACATGTAACTTATGACCTTTCACCTTTATTTTCTCCTATTTTCCATTATTTTCATAAATAAATGCCAATAAATGCCTCTTTGCCATTTCAATGCCTTTTCCATTGCCTTTTCCAATTTACATTAGCCATAATAACTGAAATAACCACCCACTAGGATGTTTTTCCCAACATTCAGCTCAGAATACGTGTCTCATGACCTTGGTATTATATTTTTTTTACATGAATTTTTAGCCAAGGTTTTTGCAACTACGAATTCAAAACCCTTCAACGAACTACGAGGAGGTTGGGTGCATGATCTTTCCTTGATAGCATCTAGAACCATTTTCTTATTGCAAGTTTAAGCATTGGGTTGGGATTTGATTTTCTATCTATTGTCCATTATATATTTTTTTGTTTGGTAATACTAATAGGGCATAGGATTATGGAGCAATAACTTCTTGCATGTAAATTTGATTGCAACAACAATCCATCCAATAAAAAATGAATAATATCACTAGCAGAATTTTAAAATAAAAAATAAAAAATAAAAAATCACACTCATCCATAATATTAATCCCTCACTCCAAAATATTTTTTTTCATCAAAATAATTAGCAACATAAAACACAATGGATATCTTCCAAATGCACCAACAACTCCTGGAAAAAAAAATATGAGAGTCACAAACTTAGAGCTATACCAGTCTCTCCATCTCTGTCAACACGCTATACTATAACTCTCTACATATTTTCTCTAAAATATAAAGTTCTGAATCAATATTATGCTTCAACAAATAGGTATTCTCGTTGTGTTGTCATTAACACTCATGCACTGAAGAAATCATGCTCATAAATAGGTCTGAAGCGTATATAATTTATGCAACCTTCTCTTAGTCACATATACAATCATCCAACCATCACTCAGCTCCAAAGTGAATAATATAAAACATGTAGGCATAAATTCACTTTTGGACTCAGATCAAGAGTGCACAAATTTGATGAAATCAATCCTCAACCATCATTACTTCTGCACTCATTCATTTACACCCATTAGAATAATTTTCAGACCAATTCTGACATTTTTCAATTAATATAGAAGCCTCCTGGTATTTCCAAGTCAAATTAATCCATATGTGCACATGTAATGCTGAGGAATTGTAGCTAAAGACACAAACACATGCACAAAATTAGTTTATCCCGGTTGCAACCGCACACATAGGCTTCTCTCTATGCAGTTGGAGCCTTTCAACCACACACACAAACCTGCACGGGTGTGGATGGGGCAGAGGATGGTCAGAACCCAAAAAAACTAACTTATATTTCCTCCAACTTCTTGCTTGCTTTCTCCAACTCATGTATATGCCTCCAAACCTCCATCACAACCTTTTACACCTCTACAAATGGATCAAACTTGTCTCCTAAGTACCACTGTCAAGTTGACCTAAGGGCAAAGAAAAAAGGATTGACTTGTCTACCAACAAGTCCTCTACTCTTTCTCTAGCACCTGCACAAGTTGCAACACCTTTTTCACATAATAAAGCCATTAGAGGAAATTTTAGCCTAAAAGTGGCCTCCTAAGGATAATAGTTGCAATAATAAAACACGAGTTATGAATTTTGGAGGGAAAAGAAGAAAACTACATTTTTAGTTATATTTTTGGCTTATATCTTTATAGGTTTACTCAAATTTAAGTATATAAACTTTTTGGATGTGGAATTAAATTCTGTATCCAATGCGTACCCATTATGCATACTTTTTAGAAGACCCACATTGATAAAAACTAAAGATACATAAAAAAATTGTGGTGCATGATTTTTTAATGTATCTTCAATTTTTATCAATGCGGATCTTCTAAAAATAATGCATAATGGGTACTCATTGGATGCAGAATTTGATTCCACATCCAAAGAGTTTCTACACTTGAAATTTGAGTAAACCAATAAGGAGATAAGCCAAACATACAATTAAAAAAAATAGTTTTTCTTCTTTTCCCTCCAAAATATTTACATGCATTTCTTTTTAAATTTAAAGTATTTTTATTGGTTTACATATTATGACATGGAAATTACATGAAAAATTCATGGGCACTTTTAGGCTAAAATTTTCTCTAATGACATCTCCAACATCATCATAATATCAACATACTATTTGCAACATGTCATAAACAGGAACATAATCATGATGACCTAATCTACCACAGTCATCAACATGTCAACACCACTAACACATTGGCAATAACCAATCACTTCATCATCCTACATCCTCAAAATTTCGACATCAAGGGTTGACATCAATGCCAACATAACAAAATCAATTCCAACTCAACCAAATGCAACCATACTACAAGGAAGACATCAATACAACAACTAGTCTACACAAGGTTGACATCAATGCCAACATCAACTAGGTTCCATCATGAAACCAATTTAAAAATCACCTAGCTTCAACCATGAACACCATAATTCCAACAATCCCCCCTTTTTAATTGATGGAAACCACACAAAAAATCCTAACCAAAATCCTCTGTTACTCTCCCTTTGACATCAGCGGCAAAGGGCCAACTCCATCTTATAAGGAAGCAAGAACTGAATCAAAAATACTTGAGCAACCAATCTCTTCATGAATGAAAAATAATGCATATCAACCAACATCCATTCCTCTCATATCAGTAGTATCAAGAAACACATATCACCAACCAACATTTAGAGAAACATATCCAATCAAACACCTCTAGCAATAGAAACAATATGCGAACATAAGACAACCATGCAAACATCAATGAGCAACATCAAAAAATGGGCAACAATATGCACATGATAATCAACCAACACTCTTCATAGCAACAACATCAATCAACCTCTCTGCTCATATCATGAGGTAAAAACCCCCAACATTTAATCCATACCATGAGTCACACCATGAACACCTCAAAGTGTATCATAATGCCAAGAATGTATGGCTGAAGTAAATAGTAACATATAATGCCACCCCTTGAACTTATGCCATCTCCAAAATTATCTCCAACCTCCAATGAACCACTTCCATTGCAAACAATGCTTCCTTTCCACAAATAGAAGCGCCATATAGACCAAGGCTCTAGATGACCATGAATATATGAGATATAACATTGTACATACATGGGTGTAGCAGTGAGATAAGACCTCATACAAGACCTCATGTGACCATAACATGACCTCAAGACTCATGAAGAGATGACCCAAACATATATACAATAAAGTACATGGCTTCATGAGACTTTTACATGTATATATCAATAAGTACACAGTTGCTATGATCATATCCTATGGGCAATCACTACAATACATGACATAACATAAATTATAATTGTAAAAACATCATTATCCCATACATTTGGTTGAAAAAATGTCCTCATGAGAGTCCTCCATGACATGCCTAACACCATGATGAATCAATATACTAATGTATGGATCCTCTATCAACATGAAAATATGAATTAAAAATAAATACATGGATTTAATAAATTGCATATAACATCCCATACATGGTTGTTCCATGTCTCAAATCATGGTATGCATTTCATTTCCATAATATCCCCATGCTATGGTGGTTGAAATATGATCAATAAATTTTGAAACAAGGTTGATATACATGTATTGTCCACTCATACACAGTAAATACATCAATGAAAAAAATAATGAGTGAAAATAAATATAAACATGAAGAAAAATCCTTGGATACATAGCTCCACCTAAGCATGATATACCTCCTAGCATGTTGATCCTGTGGAACTAAATATTTATGGATGAACTAGATCAAAATTCATTTTTGTTGAAACTCCTCAAGCTTCCAACACTCCCCTGAGATTATGCTAGTCTCAAATATATCTTTGTGTTCAAGTAGATCTATCACGCAAAAGTGGACTATAGTAGGTTATGATTTCTCCTACTCTGAATATGATCAGAACGAGTACTCCCTCGGTATCTTCTTACTCTTCTGCCTTCCCTTCAACACATACAAATTCTCTGGTGTCTTGAATCCTTTTGCAATCACTTTATTTGATCCTTCCTTCTGGATGGTGCAACCTTTGGAGTTGAAAACCACTCCCTTACCTCCATCAACCATTTCTCTCGCACTCAATACATTATGCTTTAGGCCCTCAATGAGTGGCCCATCATCTACATTTTTCCTCTTCTCACCAAGGTTGGATTTAGAACTTCCCAAAACTCTTATTGATTCATCACCTTCAAACACAACATGAACACTCTTGGTTCTATTAAGAAAATGAAATTTTCTCCTATTTCTTGACATATGGTGCAAACATCCACTATAAATACACCACATATCATCCTCATCACGTGAAAAAATTGCAATACCACACCTTCCAAACTACTTCTCCTTTTTATTCCATGTGTTCCTCTGCTGGTTCCTTGGTTGTGCATTATTTTTTGTCTGTTACTTTTGAACGGAAGCCTTAAGGATCTAGACATCTTACAATCCTTGGCCATGTGCCCAAAATTATGACACACATAACACTCTATATGACCAAGATAGGTAGCTAATGATATGATCTCTTATTACTCATTCCAGATCTCCATATCCTAATGCTAGATCTACAATCAATACCATTGTGGCCAAAAAGTTAAAAGAAAAACAAAATCCATTAAATGAACTTGTATATTTGAAGGCAGATCCTCTACTTGGTCAATCAAACTGTTGCATAAAAGTGTGCATTCTCCTCCTATAATTATCATCCACATGTCTAAAATTATGACAGTTGAAGCACTCAATCTCATCCATCAAGGGGGAAAAGAATTTTTGATTTCTCGTCTAAAAACTGTTACCTTCAATAATAGGAGAAAATGGTCTTCTAGATGTGAAATCTTATTTTGGTTTTCTACTTTTCTTCTACTGATGATTTTTTTTTCTCTCTCCTTTCTTACTACTATTACTAGTCATATTATTTGTTGCATCCTTCTTTGGTTCTTCTTTATTATTCGAATTTCCTCCATGTAAACTTGTCTCTCCTTTTTGAAAAATGTTGCCATATTTGTTAACTGCTATAGCGCTCTTTACTTGCTCCAAATTCTAGTGTTTTTCTTCAAGTTTCTTCCTTAATTTGTCAATAACACCTTGAAGCACTTCAACATAGTCCTTTCTATATTTTTTCTTGATGCAATTGACTTGTTAAATTCTTTTTTATTCTTGTAGGTGTATCCTCAAAGTGGTGATATCCTCCTTGAGATCCTTGACCTTTTTATCACAAATATACAATTTCTTCTCATGCTCCTTCCATACATTTGTTAGTCTACCAATTTCACTAAAAATATCTTCAATGACAACTAATGCAGATTAATATTTAGCCTTAAGGGGCATATAACTATGATCATCATTTTTTTCACTAACCAAATCTAAACAATTATCATTACCACTATCAAAAATATAACTCAATAGTAAATCATTACTGCTTAAACCTTCTGATCTGTTGTCCTCTTTCACAACTGGTTCAATTAGAGCTTCCTTATTCATGGATCTATTATTCTTCTTATTTTTGCTTCTCTTCTCAACCTCTTCATCACTGTTGCTACTGTTGGATCCATATAACATATGCAGTCTATCCCAAACCTCATTAGAAGAATTTAAATCTCCAACTTTCTCTAAGTCTGCATTATGGATATTTTCAAAAATAATCTTCCTTGCTTGAGAATTATGCTTCAATACTTTAGATGAAAACAAGTCTCCATCATGTCCTTCACAAACCAATCTCCAAATGTTAGAGCCATAAGAGGATAATTTATATTTCACACTTTCTTACCATACCTTGAAGTTTGTAGCAGTAAGAATAGGTATTGCTTGTGAGCCCATTCTAAAAAATAAATAAATAACTAAAAGACAAAAAAATTTAGAAAATTATATATATATATCTATATATATATATATATATGATTTTCTAAAATTTATATATATATATATTCAAATTTTCCTCCAACAAACCCCAGATCCACTCTCTAGCTATCAAGTTGCAATTGAGAGTCATGCTCTAATACCAATTGTTAGAAACCTTTGAGCACTACTGCGAGGGTGGGTGGATGAATCAATAGTGGGACTTATTCACAATTTTTTCCTTATATCTACTTTACTGAATCACACACTCGTTAGTAGCTTCACATAGATCATAAGCAAGTAAATAATAAACATGCACTAAAATAAAACCATCAAAGTACAACCACAAAAATCATCATCGCACATGAGACACAATATTTTTGGTGGAAACCCTTCTAGGAGAAAAACCACCCTTCTTGTTGTTGAACTGCTCTAAATCTCTATTATGTCAAGAAATTTGTATTTTACATAAATAGATGATACCCATAAGCTAGGAGACTTGACCTCATATAAAATCAACTTACTCTTGTCATCTAAGAGACTCAATTCTACTGATCAACTTGGAAGACTATGGTCTCACACGAATCTATGGACTACCATCCGTTGAACGTCACCACGATCAATGATTCTTGCCCAACTTTGATTGGACTATCCAGCTCTAATTGGATGGAGAAACTCTTCTTTTCGCTCAAGCTTCGAATCACTTCTCAACTCTCATGAAGCCACTACTCCTCTACTCTATGTATACCTCGTTTCATAAATTTTCAAACTTGATCCCAATACTTTCTACTCAAGTCGATTCAGCTTGTAATATGATCTCCAACAACAAGACATCATTACCAAATAAAAACTCCACAACATGTTTTCTCTCTACTCAAGAATAATGTCACTAGAAAAAATAAATAAATAAAAATCTCACACTCGACCATGATATCAAACAGTCACTCCAAAATATAAATTTTTCATAATATAATTAGCAACATAAAAGACAATGTCTATCTTCCAAATGCACCAACATCTCCTGTAAACACAAATGTGAGTGTCACAAACTTGGAGCTATACCAAGCCCTCCATCTCTACCAACACGCTATGCTACAACTATTTGCATATTTGATCTGAAATATAAAGTTTTGAATCAATTCTATGCTTCAATAAATAGATATGCCCATTCTATTTCCGTTACTACTCATGCACTAAAGCAATCTTGCTCACAAATAGGTATGAATCATATATACTTTATGCATCCTTCTCTTACTCACATATACATTCTTCCTACCATCACTTAGCTCCAAAGTGAACAATATAAAACATCTAAGGTGAAATTAACTTTTGGACTCAGATCAAGAGTGCACAAATTTGAAGAAATCAATCCTAAACCATCATTTCTTTTGCAATAAATGCATTCACGCCCATTGGAAGTCTTTTCAAACCAATTCTGATCTTTTTTAATTAATCTAGAAACCTCTCGATATTTTCAAGTCGAATTAATCTTGTTGTGTGTGAGGAATGTAGAGAAATACTAGCTAAAAGACACAACCGTATGCACAAAATTGGTTGACCATGGTCACGACCACAGACACAAGCTTCTCTACATGCGGTTGGAACCTTTTAACCATACACAAAATAATGCATGGATGTGTTTTTGGAAGAGGATGGTCAGAACCCAAAAATGCCAACTTAGAACTACCTCCAACTCTTGTACATGCCTCCAAACCTCTGTCAAAACCTTTGACACCTCTAAAAATGGTTCATACTTGTCTCTTAAGTGCCACTATCAAGTTGACCTAAGGGTCAACAAACAAGGATTTACTCTTCCTCAAGCACCTACATAAGTTGCAACACCTCTCAGAGATACTAAAGCACACCTCCAACATCATAATAAGGTCAACATACTGCTTGCAACTAGTCATGAACAAGACCATAAGCATGATTACCTAATCTTCCATAGTCCTGAAAGTGTCAACGCCACTAACAAAAGAGCAATCACCAATAACTCCATCATCCTACATCATAAAAAGCTAATATCGATGGTTGACATCAATTCCAACATAACCAACTCTATGTCAACTCAACCATATGCAATCATGAACACCATAATGCAAACAATAGTTGCTACAGTCATAAACACCTAATTAAATTATCACGCGAGATTCCTGCAAACAAGGATAGATATTCTATGGGCATACAATGGACTAGCCAACGTGGGCCTTTTATTCCTGCAGCGCAACAACCACACCACATCAATCCCCTCACACATCTTCCACCTCATCGTGGAGGCTTCCATTCATAGAGGTATTCCACAGCTTCACAATGATCGATCTGGGAGTCACGAAGGAACGAGTCCGTGAATAAATTTATTTATTGCTCATCTAAATCAATTGGGATAACCACCATATCGAAGCCATGAAGGTGGGAGACGGCAAAAGTACCACATCATACAATGATTAATGTACATTGTGGGAGGAAGGTTTATCGTGATATCACAATGAAGTGCATCGAACAGGGGTAACTCCAGGATAGTCTTTACTTGCGATGTTCATTTAACGATAAAGTTTATTAAAAAATAAACACTTGTCGCAGGAAGCAACCCATCATTCAACTACCTCCACGTTCCCTCTCAACTAGCCTAAACACTAACACTGTCACAGTTCGTCAAGAAAATTAAAATAAATATAAAATTGAAAATATAAGAAATGGAATTTAGAAAAAATATCATTGAATGGTCAATAGCTCTTCCTCAGCTCGATAGTGTAATTAAAATGAAAAACAAAGTTAATTTTCCATTGGACTCCAGATTTGTTTCTATATAACCTATTTTAGTGAATGGTGATATAAAGTGACATTGATATTTGTTCTTATTTCTTAGATGATTTAATGAAACTATCACAACTATTTGATGAAAGAGTTTCAATAATTTGGCTCATATATTATGAAACCTCCTTATGAAATCACGGTATTTCACAGTGAACTGATAACAATCAAAGCAGATCTATAATTATGATATTCAAAGGATCGTTTGTAAACTGGTGGAAAACATGTACGCTGACCATAATGACCTCATGCTATATTTTTGAACCGATTACAATTCGATTGCAATCCACATCAGTCTCATCGAAACTTTCCTTGTAACCTTGACATTTAAACAATAAATTATTAATAGATCATGCCAAAATGAGAGAAGGAAATAAAGCTTAGATTTCACAATGTTAAATCAAGTCATATTATTGCTTGATGGCTTGAATTTTTTACTGCGAGTTCAATTTAGATGAAACAAGATATAATCCCACGCTCCAATGCATCAAATCGGTCCAAGGGAATTTGCTGGAAACTTAGAATGAAAAAAGGAGAAACAAAAAAAAAAATATTTTTCCATTGACCAAAGATGAAATTCAGTTCACACGATCCAAGTTTGGTTTCTATTCAATTCAACCTTCGAATGAGATTCGATTCGATTAATTCTAGAAATAATATATTTAACAAGCCTCGCTCCTATAAATATATTATAAAAGGGGAAAATTTTCGAGAGTAGAAGGGTGCTTTTTCTCCGAGGATGAACTCTTTTTCACTATTGTAAAGGAGGCATTCAAGGAGGAATTTTCCTATAGAATTTATGCAAATATGAATAAGGGGTTTACTTTTTGGAGATTTGATATATATTATTGAGGAATATTTACACTACTATAGATTCATTATCTATTGATAGAGTTGCGAGTCAGCACTATATTTGGTAAGAAATTTCGACAATAAAATTTGACGAAGCTGATAAAATTGGAAAAAGTGTTGGAAGTTAAATGTTTTTTTTTTTTGTTTTTGTTTCCAAACTCCTGACGCTCGTCGATCATTCGACGAGAGTTATTTAAAGGTTGAATATTCGATGGAATGTCCAATCCCACCGATTATCTGATGTTTTTCCTAGAATCCCTCTTAATGTCGAATATCAAACGAGAGTTATTTTACCATTCGATATTTGAGGCTATATCTAATATGAAAATGTGTTATCCAATTTCTACAAATGGTAGATAACTGTTGCATAACATTCAATTCCACCATTGGTGGTTTTTTGTGCTGTCAACATCTAATATGGGACCACTGTACCTTGAGTTTACTAATTAAAATAAAAATAACAATAATAATATAGTTAAATATAATATTATTAATATATAATTAATATATATTAATATTAATGTTAATTTACAGATATTTGGCGATTCAAATATCATCATCAATTGGTTCAATCAGATATCAAAATGTCACGTGCATTCACTGCGGAATATTTTGGAGGAGTCTTGCCATTTTAAATCTCTTTTTGACTCTATCACTTGTCATCATATTTACAAGGAGTGGAATCAAATTTCCGATGCTCTATCCAAGGACACCGCGAACTAGCTTCAGGGTCTCTGGTTGATCAAGGAGCAACTGGGACAGGATTTCTTCCAATACTATCATAGGCCATATATAGATCACTTGTAGGGGGGGAGCGACAAGCTCTGATTTTCTATCAGTCATTATCCAGCTACAGTTTTTTTGATATTTTATCCAACGCTTATCTCTATATATATTTTTATAGCATAACATTGTATATGATCATATTTATCAGCCTTCCATGTGAGAGACTTCTCTAGACACTTTTTCTTTTACACGTGACTTTAGTCACTTTTTTTATGCATATGCTTCACAACATCTACAATATGTAATTTTCTCATTATAATGAAAGTTACGGTTTTTCCTTGGGGAAAAATATATTAATAATAATATTAATATATATATATATACAGAGAAAGAGAGAGAGAGGCTCTAATGTCATATAACTTTGACATAGTTGTTATATATATTAGTTGTGATTGTTATGATATGTTGTAGGCTTATTTTGAGGTTAATCTTTAAACAAAATCATCACCAAAAGTTTGGTAACAAAAAATGTCACATAACATTCCTCAAGGAGACCAAGGATATGAGGGTTCAGCATCGAGGGCATTCGAGGATCGAAAATATTATTTCTCTTGTATAAATTGCAAGGGCTTGAGGCCAAGTAATTCTAATAAAATTATCTAAAAAATTTTGTAGAGACTATGGACACGCTGAAGGAGGACATGAAAATCCTCCATTTGTAATTTACTTATTATATGTCTTTGTATTGTAGATTGTTTTTGTAATTGTTTATATGTATTTTGTATTTTCGATTGTATGCCTTTGTATTGTAAATTTTATTGTATTTCTATTGTAAATGTATTTTATAATATTCTTTTGGGAGGTTTTTGACCTATGTTATCATCTTGATGTGTGTTGAAAATGGCATCAAAAAGGATTTTAATTTAATTTTTACTTGAATTAAATTAGAATAAAATTGCAATTCCACATCACATGACAGCTTATACGAGTTAACTAAGTTAGGATGACTTAGTTGGTTCAATTAATTCGAGTCGAGGGTAAAAATAGAGGCATGTAAAGTGTCTCCTACATTACAGGATCCCTAGTTGATTTTATTTATATTTGTAATTAATCAACTCAAATTATCTGAGTTGAAGTCAGCTAAACTAGTTCTGACTAATGGAAGAACTAGTAGGAGGTTAAACAGTGGGGTGTCGCTTCATGTATTTAACCAGTTAACTGGTAATTCACTCATAAATAACTCATGCATGTCAATTCTGAGAAATACGCAGTTGAGATTGGAGTTCAAGAGCAGTGTACTATCAGTTGTATAAGTATAGAATTGTATAGGTGGTGCATGCAGTCCTAGGAAGGCCCCTAATGGATTGCGCAGTATGGATTGGGATTTCCCTAATTAATAGGGACTAATTGCCAAAGGAAATTGAGCAAGAAAATAAGAACTTGGGAAAGCCAAAAATTGGTTAAGTATTGAACCAGGAATGTCTACGAATCATTGAGACAGATAGAGATAGTGCAGAGGTTTATCAGCTTGGAGAAACGAATTTTATTCTTCTCATATTATTATTTTTATGAAATATACATATAGCTATGTTTTTAGCTGAGGATTTCCCCGGGAAATACTTATGTTTTGTGCGATTGAAATTATTTCTCTTTCATGTTTTGTGATTTCAATATCTAAATTCGTTTCCACAATTGGTAGAGTATAGTCAAGTATAAGTGTTAGTATATTAAAATTATCAGTTGAATATACGTGGATTTTATACATGGTATCAGATCAGGAATAACCCTAGAAGAGAAGAATATGCTTATTTTAAGTGCTGGTGAATCAAATTTTCAAATCTACTCTTCAGGGCTAGCAGCAGGATCAAGATGTCTTTCCCTCGATTGAGACTCGAATATTCCCTTGAGCGTAGCTTGAATTACATATGTTAGAGAGATAGGATGGAAGTAGTGTTGGAAGTCAATGGGTTGAAGGAATTAATAGACAGTGATATTCCTAAGCTTGTAGCAATAAATTCTCAAGATCTAGTGGCATTGAAGAAGAACATAGCAAAGGAAAGAAGGATTATGTTGGAAGGTGTTCAAGATAATATTGTCTCTAACCTCCATGGAAAGGAAACTCCATATGCTATCTGGAAGGACTTAGCATATTTGTTTCAGAATAGCAACGACCACATGAAGTTGGCACTGAAGGACAAGCTCGGAAAAATCAACATGGAGGAGGGAGACACAATACGAAATTACTTGACCAATTTCACCCAATATCGAGATGAGCTTGGAAGTGTTGGTGTTACCATTTCTGAGAATGGTCTGGTGAGCCTAGCACTTCTAAGCCTTCCCAAGAGTTGGCATAGCTTTGAGGATTTGGTAAATGGGAGGGATAAGCTACCAGAGTGGGAGCGATTTTGGTATGAGTTGGTGCAGGAAGACATTAGTAAAAACACTAGAGACAAGACCTATTACAAAGAAGAGGAATTTTCATTATTCAGTAAAGGAAATAAATCCAAGGTAAGCAAGTCCTAATGCAAAGAGCGAAAGAAGAAAGAATTTTCCAACATCAAGTGTTTTCACTATCATGAGTTTGGGCACTATGCCACGAAATGTCCACACAAGAAGGAAATCAAGAAGGAGTCTGCAGTAGCAGCAGTAGGTGAATCTCTTGCTTCAAAATATGAACTTGTTTCATTCTCATTACATGCATGGCGAGAATTGTAATCGGAATCATGTGATATATTGATATCGGTGCCTCGTTGCATATGACGTGGAATAGATATCTCTTCAGTGACTTGGAGGAGAAATACCTCAAATGGAACATAGAGTTTGGAGATGATGGGAGGTATAGAGTGATCGACATCATTATTGTTAATTTTTAGAGGGATTCTCTCTCCACTCTTAGACTCACAGATGTGTTTTGTGTTCAAGGATTAAATAATATTATTGTTTCCATTACGGTATTAGAAGACCATGGCTACGATGTGATATTTATAAATGGAAAGGTTTTCCTTAGAAACATCGCCACGGGAGGGGTGAAGCAGATCAATGTGCGAGTCAAGAACTTGTATGCTCTCAAGGTCGAAGATGCATGAAAATAATTGAGGATTAAGGCAAAGGGTAAAGACTTGGTGGTTGAGAGGGATCATGAATGACTTCTCAACATGCAACCTCAGAAGAAGCCTTGAGAAGCAACCATAATTGGAGAAGAAGAGAGGATACTAAGTGGAGACATCGACTCAAGTAGAGACCTCAAGTAGGTGGAAATTTCGAGCCAAGTGGGCAGAGGAAGCACATGCAATTATACCTCCAAGTGATAGGTGGGGAGATGTAAGGAAATAGTCCAAAGGGTGCAGAAATTTTGGCAAGGTCCATTGAGATTTATTTTCTCATGTATCATTACCCTTCTACAAGGGCCCGCAATATACAATAGCAAGATGGACCCTTGGTGGTTGATGCAGTAAGACTGCGTAGTAACAAATGAAGATACTAGGAGTAGTCAGATATAGGGTAGCGTAGTGTAGAGTTGGCAGCAATGCAGATGGCACAATGTAGAGTCGGGGCAGTGCGGATATTTCAGCAGACAATGTAGTAGCTAGTATTAGTCAAAGACTCGGGTGATAGATGCATCACATTGATCACAGTTGATTCAGTTTTGATGATTTTTAGTTTAAGAATTTGTAGTAGCAACAACAACAGAGAGAAGTGTTGCATGCATAACATTCCAAAGGTATTGGATCGAGATAGAGTTGAATTCCTTTCTTGTTGAGAGGTAGAATTCCTTTCTTGTTGAGAGGTAGTATTGAAAATGGCAACAACAAATATTTAAAATGGCATCAAGAAATATTTTAATTTAATTTTCCCTTGAATTAAATTAGAATAAAATTCTAATTCCACATCACATGATAGCTTGTACAAGTTAATTAACTTAGAATGACTTATATAGTTCACTTAATTCGAGTTGAGGGTCAAACTAGAGGCATGTAGAGTGTCTCCTACAATATAGGAGCCCTGGTTAAGTTTATTTTGAGTTGCAATTAATTAACTCAAATTATCTGAGTTAACGTTAGTTAAACTAGGTGCAACTTATGGAGGAACTAGTATGAGGTTAAACAATGGGGTGTCGTTTCATGTGTTCAACCAATTAACTAATAATTCACTCATAAATATCTCATGCATGTTGGTTCTGAGAAAGACCCTGTTGATATTGGAGCTCAAGGGAAGTGTACTACTAGTTGCATTATTATTAGAATTGTACAGGTGGTGCATGAATTCAAAGGAAGGCCCCTAATGGATTGTGCAATATGGATTGGGAATTCCCTTAATTAATAGGGGCTAATTACCCAAGGAAACTCTGCAAGGAAATAAGGGCTTGGGCAAGAAAAAAATGGTTAAATATTGAACTAGCCTTGTTTAGGAATCATTGAGACAGATAAAGATAGTGAAGAGTTTTCTCGGCTTGGAGAAAAGCATTGTAATATTCTCATATTCTTTGGCTTATGAAATATACAGATAGAGGGGTTTTTGGCTGAGGCTTTCCCCATGAATTTATTTTGTTTTTTTCAATTGAAATTCTTTATCTTTTTCATGTTTTGTGATTTCAAGATCCAAATTGGTTTCCGCAATTGGTAGATTAGATTCAAGTATAATGTTTTAGCATATTACTATTATCAATTGAATCTAAATGTATTTTCTACAATGTGAACTAAAAATATTATTTGATTATTTTCATTAGGGTTGATTAATGAGTTAGGTCGAGTTAGAGGTTAATAACTTTATGGGTTAGTGATAAGGGGATAATTTTTATAGGTTTAGGGGTTAGGGGTTAAGGGCTTAGGGGAATGGGGTTAAGGTGTCATGGGGTCAATGTTTGTTTAGGGGGTTAATTTGGATCTAAAGGATTTAGAGGTTACTAATAATATTTAATGGAGAATTATTAACAACTTTTTAAAGTATATTATCCAAAATATGACATTAAGAAAGAATATGACATTATAATGAAGAATGCAAAATAAGATAAATATGTTTTTTATTATGGTCATGACTATATATCTCAGAAAGATTTTGAATTCCTACATGTCAATAAAAGTAACATCTTTCTTATATGTTTTCAACTTATTCTCAAATATCTTGATAAATTGCACAAGCATCATCATTGATTTGTTGTCTTTGTTTCTTGGTCTCACGTAAGTTGTCTTTCTCTTTGTCTTTGTTGGCTTTGTTGTCTTTGTTTTACTTATATATTATATTTGTAAATTGTTGTTTTAGTGATGTTTCAATATTTTATGTATATACTATTATTACTTTATTGATTTTAATTTATTATTATGCCCCCCTAGGGCATTGCTTGACAAGGAAGAGGTGTTTGTAGTACAAGTGCCTATTCAAGAACGTGGAGCGATTAATATTGAGGATTGAGGGAATATTATGTTTGATGAATAGTGTGTTGCGACCCTATGTGGACAAGGTTTTTATTGTTTTCATTGATGATATATTGATATATTCTCAGAATGAAGAAGATCATGTGTAACATTTGGAAAAAGTATTGAAACTATTGAGAGAGAAGTAGTTGTATTCCAAGCTTAGTAAATGCAGTTTCTTTCAGACAAAATTTCATTCTTGGGGCATGTGGTTTCCAAGGAATGAATGGCAGTGGATCCAGAAAATATCAGAGCTTTCATCGAATGGGAAGATCCTAGGAATATGGATGCGGTCAGATAATTTATGGGGTTAGTAGGTTACTAAAGGTAGTTCATCAAGAACTTCTCACAGATTTCTCATCCTATTACATCCTTGCAGTGAAAAGGGAAGAAATTGAATCGATGGAGCAATGTGCATTTAGTTTTGAACAGTTGAAATGTTTTCTTACAAATTCTCTAGTGATGAAGATTGTAGATATGGACAAATATTTTGTGCTGTGTAAATATTCTTTCAAGAGAGGACTTGGTGGGGTTATGATGTAGGAAGGATAGGTAGTATGCTATGAGTCAAGGAATTTGAATGAGCATGAGAAGAACTACATGACGCATGATTTTAAGTTGGCATATTTTATTCATACATTGAAGATGTTGAGGAACTATATTATTGGCAAGAGGTTCATATTGATCAGTGATAAAAGTCGATTAAGATACTTATTTTACTAAACTAATTTAAATGTCAGGAAAGTTGGGTGGTTGGATACTATCATTGAGTTTGAATTTGAGATTAGGTACATTAAGGGTAAAGAGAATAGGGTTGCAAATTCTCTTAGCATATGAGTGCAAGTGAATCACATAGAAACTATGAGATCATATGGGATAGATATACATGATCATATCTTACATACTGGACATCATGATGACAAGTATAGGGAACTTAAGCACAAGTTATAACAATAGGGTATAGGTGAACAATATGTGGAGTATCATCTCACGGTAGATGGTTTGGTGAGATTTATGGATAGGATATATGTGTAAGACAACAATGGACTCAAGTAGATTATCTTCAGGGAATTTCATGTTAATCCATATTCAGATCACCCGGGATATCATAAAACATTGATAGTTGTGAAGAAGTTCTACCATTGGTTTAATTTAAAGAAAGAGGTGGCAAAGTTTGTTGCGATATGCTTGGATTGTCAACAGGTAAAAGCAGAGTGTAAGAATCCAGGTGGGTTATTACAGTCAATTCTTCTTCCAGAGTGGAAATGGGAGGTCATTTCCATGTACTTCATTACAGGTTTGTCAAGGACCTCTAGAAAAAATGATTCTATTATGGTTGTGGTTAACAGGTTGAAAAAAGTAGAGCACTTCATTCTAGAAAATTATATGAATTCAGCCAGTGAAGTAGCATGGGTATTCATCAGAGATATAGTTAGGTTGCATGGTGTTCTGAAGAAGATTGTGTTATACATAGATGCCCAGTTCACATCCAAGTTTTGGAAAGATTTATTTGTAGGTTTGGGTACAGAGTTAGCCTTTAGTAAAACTTATCATCTACAAACAGATGGAAAGATATAGAGTGTCAATAGTATTTTGGAGGACATGTTGAGGATGTATGTCATGCATCAGCAACGAAAGTGGGAAGAGTATATTCCATTGGTGGAACTTGCATCTAACAATGGGTATCAAGAATCTTTGAAGATGATTTCTTTTGAGACGCTTTATGGGTGGAGCTGTAATACTCCTATTAGGTGGAGTGATCCAATGGAAATGGTATTCATTGGGTCAGAAATGTGGTAGAGATGGAACAGGAAATGCACATAAGAAAGAAGAATTTAAGATAGCACGAGATATGAAAAATAGTTATGCGGATTAGCATAGGGTGTTTAAGGAGTTTCAGGTTGGGGAAAAGTTGTACTTGCGCATCAATCCCAAGAAGATCTCCTTGAGGATTGGATCATGTGCCAATATGGCACCTCAGTATTGCGGATCTTTCAAGATTATTGAGAGGATTAGACCAGTAGCCTACCAACTTGCACTGCCTCCAACAATTAAATTCCATGATGTTTTTCATGTGTAATTTCTTAAGAAGTATGTGAAAGATGGTGAGCATGTGATTTATTGGTATGTATTGTAGGTGGAACTAGGTGAAGAATTCCAGCTAGAACCTCAATGCATTTTGCAGTGAAATATGCTCATGGTCCATAATCTAGTAATTGAGCAAGTTAAAGTGTATTGCAATCACTTTAGAACTGATGAAGCTACATGGCAGATGGATGATTATATGTGGGCTATGTATCCTTATCTATTTTTTGGTTGAGAATATGTCTTTTGGTATATGTTTAACATTGTGTTTGGTTATGTCTATATATGCATATGTTGTAAATATTGCATCAAGTTGTGTTATAAAGCTCCACTAACTCGTATGGTGTTCATGATATATTGTTTATGTTTTACTAAATGGATACGATGTAAATGTTGCATCAAGCTATGTTATAAAGCGCCATATGAATAATGTGTTTGTTGGTTTATAAGTATCATTGAGCATCAAGGATGGTGTCCCCCCAAGGTGAAAGGTTCTGTAATATCCCTAGTTAAAAATCCATGTAATAAAATTAATAAAGGAAAAATAATACCAAGGTCATGGGACACGTATTCCAAACTGAATGTTGGGAAAAAAAAATTTGATGGGGATAACTTGTGATTAGTAAATGGCTATGGAAATTGGCAAAGGAAAAAAGGCATTAATTAGCATTTTATTTATGAAATAATGGAAAATAAGAGAAAAGGAAGGTGAGAGGTCACCAAATTTTATGTGATTAGAATTGAAGGAAAAATAGAGGGAAATCAAGAAAATAGAGGCCTCAATGATAAAAGTATTATGAGGATCATTTCACAACTTTTATTCAATTTTTAGCTTCAAGCTATATTATATTCTCTCTCTCATACTCTTGCACACACTTAGAGTTTTCTTGGAGCACTCTTGGAGGATTTAATCATACTTTTAGATTTGGAGAAAGAAGGTAAAGGAAAAGAATTAAATTGCAAAGGGACAGTGGGATCAATAGCTACATTGGGTTTTCTTTGTATGTATCGAGTTGCATGTATGAGTTCCTTGATAATTTTCGAATGCATGGTATATGCATGTGGTTATTAAGTTATCATTTGTCATTGGCATGGAGGATTCCCTAGATTGACAGTGGTTTTTCTTAGCCTTTCCATTCCTTAGATAGCCATGATGTTGTGGGTTTCCCATTTGTTTTCTGATTGGTGATCATGTTCCTTATGGATGTCGGTTTAGTTATTATTTCATGTATCCTTTCTTTGGAAAACGCTCTGGAACAACTTGGGTTGAGTTACTAGTCCTAGAAGCATTGGTTGGAAAAACTCCTAGGAACCCTTGGTGGGTTGAGTTACAGGTCTTGGAGCCTTGGTTGTAAAAACCCTCTGCAGCCCTTCAATAGTTGTGGGTTGAGTTACTACTTTTAGTGTCGGGTTGGAACAAACTCTTTGGAGCCATGGACAACTTGGGTAGAGATAGATTTGGTGATGGTTAGTGATGTTCACCTGTGAGGTGGAATCACTAGTTGAGGGTTGAGGTGGTTTTTCCTCTAGAAGCCTTAGTTTGGTTTTAATTTTTTTATTCCATGACATCCCACATTCATGCTTCGAATATGGCACGGGGTTGATTGGTTGACTCAAGAGACTTCGTAAAGCCCAATCTATGGTTGGGTAGTACATGGAATTCCCTGACTTGGTTGGCTTTTGCATATGTTAATAAGAGTTCCTTTCCTCTTATATTTCATGAGTATTTATACTTTTTATTATGTGGCTTTTATGGTTGTTCTATAATTTTTATTATTCTAAATATATGATTCTTATAAGCATATTTTCATGACAAAATTATAGTTATGGATCTTAACATGTTTTAATCGGTAAATGAATCGTTATTGAATGCATGACCTAATATATGTTATAATGACCATTGTGAGAGGGAATTATTCCTTCTTGATGATTCTCATATAAGTATCAAAACCTTATGTTCAGATATGAATTTATAACCTGTAGATTACATGTTCACAATGTGTTTGACGAAATTCATAGTATTTTATCGTCATTCTAGGTCAAGTTTTGGGTTGAGATTGAATGCTTAAATTTTCCATTATGTCAATTATGATATTTTGGTGAGCTTACTGAATTAATGAACATATATTTATTTATAACCTACATGTACTATGTGCACAAAGTGTTTGTATAAATGAGTAATCCAGACCTCCAACATCATGGGGTCATGACTTTGGCATAAAATCTTCGTTTAACTATCATAATACCTCGTTTAGAAGAACTCCTTAAGGAGACCGAAACAAATGGTTAAATTATACTCACCATTTCATGGTCTCTCTGTTCTCCCTAAGAATGTTTTTTAGGCCCCCAGAATGGCCTTAGAAGTTTAGAACCCGAGAAAAATGCCAAAAATATAAGTTTTGCTAAATTTAAGGAGAAAAAAATAAAAATAAATAGTTTTGGGTCAGGTTGGAATGACAAAAATGTTATCAAGTGTCACTGGGTGGTTGTAATCAATTTTTTACATATGGACCCAATTTTCCATATGTGCATCTTGTCAATTGGGTCTCGCATAGTAGCCTTCATCTTCATGTTTACCCTAGTGAGTAGGTTAAAGTGGGTAAATATGGCGTGATGGTGTTACATGGCTCTCCAACACTCCTTTGTAGGTTGTATTCCTTGTTTCCTTCTCATTACCTAATTTCTCAATTCTCCTTTGTCACCATTAGTGATCGGGGATGGTTATCTTTAATGTAGGTGATGCACCATTAATGCCTCTAGTGTACTACTAAATGTGGCGGAGTCATCAAATGTGGCTACCCATTCAATGCCTACTCTTCTAATAAGACGTAGAATCCTAAATATGGCTAAATCACCAAGTATAGCTCATAGAGACAAAATGTTGTCAACCCATTCATATTTTTTAAACATACGCATATGGTGCTTAAATCCTCAACACTTTGTATGCAACCCTAAACATGCATCTCTTTTTCAATGAAATTATCCTAAAGGGCCTTGGTCACTTAATCATACATAAACAGTCTTGGGTGTCACTTTATGCTATAGCCCTAAGGAATTTCTCACCATATATTATGCTTCCTCTCTTGTGGTCGCATAATGCACACAAAATCCAATCCAGACACTTTTCCTTACCACCAACCTTCCTTCTGAGATTACGTGTCACGTGGGTCTGCCTTATGCCTTCATAATTTGTCCTCGACATCTAAATGTATTTTCCTTTGTCTCCCAGAGTCAAATAAACCAAAAGCTACTTCCCATGCTCCCTTTTATTTTCTTTTGGGGTGGCTCCTTCGTAGTGACATGTCCTAGCCTCTTTCTAATTGGTTCTCGAATCTACTCCATACACCATTGTATATTCCACCTGTCTCGGTGCTTAGTCGGCCTAAAGCTCCCTCTCCTGTGCTCTTTTAAAACCTTCAAAGAGTTGAAAATTTAGCTATGACCAACCTTCGTGAAATATTTATTATCATTGTAACATGAAAAATGAACTCTTATTTCCTTCTATCATGTTCTTAATTGTCAAAATAAATTGTGTAAGCTATATTTTCCATGCCATTGAAAGGAGGAAAATTATATTTGTAATTTATGAAGACTCCACAATTTATGAAGACTCCATAAGTGCTAGTTGGGCCTTATAGAAATTCAAGTCAGTCTACTTTCGTAGGCACCAATTCGGATCACCTTGATGACTATAAAAGAGAGTCTATTCACTCTCCTTCTAATTCATTTACCTCTCAAGCATATTCACTTAACTATCTCAAGCATACAAGACAAGTCTATGAAAGTGAAGGTATCTAAAGGAGAAATACCTTCTCTCTATTCTGGCTAGATTCTACATCCTATTGCTATATTTGTGGTACCTATCCAAGAACCTATCCAAAGTGTGACACATACTTCTGAGTTCAATGAAAGACTCATTCAAAATTTTTGGCACCTAACTAAATCTATAGAAAATATCTGAGATCATTAGTGGTTAGACAAATTCTATATTATATTTATCTCAGATTCGAGCTTTGTAGAAAAAAATTTCAATTTTGTAACATAGGTCGAGTTTCTTATTGGAATATCCAAGCTTTCTAGTGACAAATCTCAACTATGTGACATAGATAAAGTTCCTTGTTAGTAGGTCCCATATTTTTTATGACAGATCTAAACTATGTGACATAGATCAAGTTCTTTGGTGGAAGATCCAATATTTGTGTTGATATATCTAATAAATGTGACATAGATTGAGTTCCTTGTTGGTATATCCAAGCTTTGTGGTGACAGATATAAACTATGTGACATAGATTGAGTTCCTTGTTGTAAGATTCAAGATTTGTGGTGACATATCTAAAATTTGTGACATAGATCCAAGTTACTTGGTGGAATATTTGAACTTTGTAACATAGATCCAAGAATTTTGATAGATTCAAGCTCTATGGTGATAGATCTGAGCTCTGTGATGGAATGTCTAATCTCTTTGGTGAAAAATCTAGTCTCTATGTAGATCTAATCTGTGTGGTGAATTTTTTTTGGATTTCTAACATTCAAAATTTACACTTTGTCTTAATGTATTTTGAAGGATCTCTCTAGGAAAGGAATTGGTTGGGTTTCCCCTTATGGGGTTTTCCCTGGCCCTAAAATCTAATATCATGTGTCTCTTATTATGCATCGTGATCTTTTCCTTCTTCTTACTATTTTTGTTTAATTTTTGAACTATAATCATTTTTTTTTTTTCTAAGTAAAACTAATTCTATTATGTATAAATGTTACTGATACAAAACTGCCATAGTGTCATCTATGAGAGCCTGAACACTGGGCTTGATAGCCGTGCTTGACCAAGAGAGTCTGGACTTCCCTTGTAGGGAAACAAGTCCTTTTAACAAAAATATTTTGACCGCCCTTGGAAGGGAAACCGGTCTACAATTCATACATTGCAAGATAACAGAGAAAAAGATACAAAAAGTAACAATCAGCCTTTCCAGCTGAGCTTTGAAGCAAAAGAACAAAAATTTCCAATAGTAATTGGCTAGAAATACCAGAACAATTTGAGAGCTGTGAGGATCATGGTTCATGAGCCTGAGTCAGAGGTTCTTCCACAATCCTGCACCCATAATCATCGCTACTGTCATCCTTTCCATCTTTGAGATCACCTTCTTTGCCAATGACTGCATCCAGCTTGCGCAGTGCCTCCATGGAAGGCTGAGTGAAATCTGCAGGCAAGACCGAGCTTCTGGGGGAGCTAGGGACGGGAGGGGTCAGGGAAGAAGCTGCAGGGGTTGGAGTAGGGAGAGGAGACTCTTCTCGAAGAGTTACAGTGATGAAGGCTGTAACAATGGGATGGTTTGAGGAGCATTCAAAGCGAAAATCAACCTGCTGTGAGGTTTGACATATAGGGAGGCTTGCAGGCTCATGAGAAACAGGAGGGATTACACAATTGGGAGGGTGAGTAGCAGGAATAGGGAAATTCCTAGCAAAACGAGCAGAGTCACTATGGTGGTCTTCTCTTCTGTAACTCCGCGTGACCTAAGGCTAGTCCAGCGCCTCATCAGTTGAAGAGGACCCCAAGGCAGAGCTTTCAGAAGGACGATAACGAGCTCCACGACCCCGACTAGTGCCTCACTGACACCACATTCTGTGGCGGAGGCGCGGCATGGAGGCAGAGGCAGGGTGATGAAATCTACAGCAGAAGTGACAAATAGAGTGCATAGATGCCCAGAGAGGGGAGTTGACATCACCTAAGAATGTCGACCGAGCACAGCGCGAAGAAATAAAACCACCGAGATGAGTCGCCCAAGCAGAATAAGGAGAATTGGCACTGCAGAAGAGACTGTGGGTGAAATGGTACTCGGGGAGTGACTCAAAACAAGCAAGCAAGGTGCAATGGTGACCAGTGTGCGTTCATGTACTATATTCAGCAAAGCTAGGAGGGCAGACACTGCTAAGAGCAAGCGGGGAGCCTCCACTGCAATTACAACCATCTGAACTATCCAAAATGAGCTCCATAGCGGAGTGAACCGCCATATGAAGTTGAATGGGCGTCCAGGTATAGGTATTAACATCTGTGCGAGCTGGCGAATTTAAGACTGCTTCAATGCTTATACAGAGGGCCATATGGCCACCCCACGCGAGCTCCTTCGGGAGACACGTAGGGTGCCATGTCCCATCAAACCTCATATGCATGCGCATCCAGAGACGAACAGTCCTTGTGCACCAACATGGTGCAGTTGTGTAGCATTTCTCGTTCATGGATAATGATGAGAGGGTCATGAATGAGTGTGGTAGTGTTGTCTACTCCAAAATTGGCCAAGAGATCTGCAGCTTTGTTTCCTTCTCGCTTGACATGGGTGAATGAGATTGCCCTATTGTCTTTCAGCCAGTTGCTTATCCTATCAATCCTAGCAGCCAAACGCCAACTGTGGGTAACCTTTGCTGAATTGGTACCCCAAAGGATCTGATTTACCATATTAATGAGAATTGAGAGTCCCCCTCGATGATGATGGGAAAGAAGTTGTAGTGATGAGCAAGGCAGAGGCCTTTCCAGAGGCCTTATAATTCAGCCGTGTTATTAGTATCCCATCCGATTGATCCATAGTAGATGATTTGAATTTCCCCCTTGGAGTTTCTAAAAATGCCACCAAAACCAACTTGACCGGGATTTCCTCTGGAAGCTCCGTCAAAATTTAATTTGAAAACTCCAGAAGGAGGGGGAGACCAATGCAGAGGAGCTTCAAGGGCGACCCTGTGCTTGATAGTTGGAATAGCCACAATTTTGAGATTCCAGTTTTGCCAAATGGAGATTTCTTTAGGTTGCTTGGGAAAGTCGTCTTCTTGCCAAGAGTGAAGAGCAAGGGATTCCTGAAGATTATTGTTGATGATACCCCAGATGGTGTCCAGAGTTGAGGACTGATTTTTAAAGATGTGTTTGTTTCTTTCTTTCCATAGAGACCAGAAAAGAAGACCGGGGAGAAGCTGCCAGAGGGCGTTAAGAAGGGCAGAACTGTAAGGATGTTTTGGCCAATTGCGAAGGATATTAGTGATGTCTCCTGCAGGTTGTTTCCTTTGGCAACAAAAGCTAAGTTTTTCCCATAAGGATTTGGTTAGAGGGCAAGATAACATGAGATGATGAATATATTCAGCGCTTTGATGGCAGTTAGGGCATTTATAAGGCCCTGTGAAACCCCTTTTGAGAAAATTGTCCCAAGTAAGTATTCTTCGGTGGCTTAGGAGCCAGAGGAAAGTGGAGATTTTTGGCAAAATGTTTGGGCCCCTGAGCAATTGCCAGAGAGGGTCACGAGGGAGAGGAGAGGGGTGCATCAAGGAATAAGCCTCTTTCATTGTAAACATACCTCTCGTGGTATATCCCCATCTGAGGATATCTGGGTCCTCCGAGCATCTGATTTGCCGACATTGTAGTTCATTGCTGAGAGCTTCCCAATCTGTAGATTGAGCATGTGGAGCTATGTGGTGTGAGGGCTTCCATTGCCTGAAACCATTACGATCCGAGGGAACCAATACTGACTGACCTTATCTTCTATTGCAGCATTGTTGTTCCCAATATTGATTTGAGGATGAGTCTCAAGAAGCTTTGGGTTTTGCTGCCAAGAGTCGGACTAGAACCTAGCCAGGTTGTCGTTGTGAATTTCCCAGAAACTGTGTTTCTGTATAAGTGCATAGTGCTGCTTGGCTGCATTCCAAACAAGAGAACCTGTCTATTCAGGAGAAAGTCTTATTAAATCTGCCAGAGATCTGTTGTTGGCATATTTTGTTGTCCATAATTTAGCCCAGAGAGTGTGTGTATTTGATATCCACTTCCACCAGACATGAGCTCCCATGACCTCATTGTTGTGCATGGGGTTTGTGAGGCCAAGACCCCCTGCTTCCTTGGGAGTGAAAACAGTGTTCCAATTGACCAAGGCCCATTTTCGATTTTGACCAGAGGATCCCCAAAGGAAATTTCTTTGCAGAGATCGAATCTGTTTGAGAACCCATTTAGGGGCAGCAAGAACAGAAAAAAGATAAAGGGGCATAGATTGCAGCACAGCTTTGATAAGAGTGAGTCTACTTACCATTTTGAGAGCTCTGAAGGTCCAAGAGGATAACCGAGATTCCAACTTTCAAGGAGAAGGTTCCTTGAAGAATGCTTGATGGCAGAGTGGATAAGAGGAGCTCCTAGATATTTGTCAGGGAGAGAAGCCACAGAGAAACCAAGAATGAGAGCAATGTTGGCTTGAGTTAAGGGGGGGGGGGGTATTGAAGAAAAAAATTTGAGATTTGGAGTCATTAATGGATAAACCAGAAGCTTTGGAGAAAAGGTTAAGAATGGCTTTGAAGGAGTGGGCTTCTTGAACAGAGGGGTGGCCAAAGAGCATATTATCATCCACAAATTTTCGGTGGCTGGTAATAGGGGCTCCATGGAGAGAGATGCCTCGCAAGTGATGATTGCGTACACCATTGTGTATAAGTTTGCCAAGGCCCTCAGCCATAAGAACAAAAAGGAAGGGGAAGAGAGGATTACCCTGTCTGATTCCTCTGGAAGGAAAGAAGGGGGGAGAGGGAATCCCATTAACTAGGATTGAGAAGAAAGTAGAAGTGATAAGGCTCATAATCCATCTTATCCACATTTGATCAAAATCAAAAGCACTTATAATTTGTTGAATGTAGTTCCAATTCAGCTTGTCAAATGCTTTGGAGAGATCTATCTCGAGGAGCATACCTGGCTTCTTGCAGACTTTTAGGGAGTGTATGATCTCATGAGTTAAAATTATACCATCCAATATTTGTCGAACTTCTACATATCCTATCTGCCCTAGCGATATGAGAAGCGGCAGGAGCGGCTTAAGCCTATTTGCAATGACCTTGGAGATGACTTTGTAGATCACGTTACAGAGGGCTATAGGCCTAAAATTTTCCGGTTTACTTGGTTTCTCCTCTTTAGGTATTAGCGCAATGAATGTAGAATTAAGGGAAGGAAGGAGCCAATGCATGGTTCATGATTCCTCAACGAGCTGCCAGACTTCATGTTTGATAATATCCTAGAAATAATGAAAAAAATTAGAAGTAAATCCATCCGGGCCCGGAGCTTTACCGACTTTAAACTGCGCCATAGCTGAATCCACCTCTTGGAGAGAGACCGGGCATAGAATCATTTGATTATGCTCAGCCATGATAAAATTGGGAATCAATTGCTTGATTTGATCTATAGCCTGTTGTCTGTTGACCTTTGGTTCCTGTTGGATGCCTTTAAAGTATTCCAAGAGTTCCTGTTCCATATCTTCATGCTTCTCTAGTCGTTCCCCCTATTGATTTGTAATGTGACTGATTCGATTTTGCATTCTTCTTTGAATAGTTGAGCTGTGAAAGAATTTGGTGTTTCTTTCTCCCTCCTTTAGCCAGCAAATTCTTGATTTTTGCCTCCATAGGATCTCCTCTTGTTTGTATCTTTCCTCCAACTGCTTTTGTAGGTCTTGTTCCTTGGAAGCAAGAGTCTTTGATCTTCCTTTATTGATGATTTCCTGTTGCACCTCATCCATTTTTTGCTCAAGGATCCTCTTCTCCTGAAAAATATTTCCAAATACTGCCTGATTCCAATTTTTGATATGATTTTTGAGGAACTTGAGCTTTTGTTGAAACTGGTACATCTTTTAACCTTTTGGTGGGATAAATCACCTCCATGCAATGTGGACCATTTCTTTGAAGGAGGGATGAGAGAGCTAGAAAGCTTCAAATTTGAAAGGATGCTTTGGATGGGATCCTATATTTTGCCATTGAAGCATAATAGGCCAGTGATGTGAGCCAGTAAGGGGAAGAATTGAGCCCGTGATGTCCCCGCCCACATGAATGGCATTTTCCAAGATGAGGAATCTATGTAATTTCTAAGCTATCTGCTGACCCCCTGTTCTTCTGTTGTTCCAGTGAAAATGCCATTAGAGAAAGGTATATCTATGATCCAACTGTTGTTAATGAAAATTTTTAGGTAGGAGCACTCCAGATCCAGTCTTGGTCTTCCTCCAGTTTTTTCCCCCATTCTGGTGATCATGTTGAAGTCCCCTCCAACGATCCATAGGGGATGGGATCTATTCGAATTGAGTTTCTCCAAAGTGTTTAAAAGCGCTATCTTTCTAGCCTGGTCCTGCGGGAAATAGACATTGGAAAGATGCCTGTGAATGTTAGTTCCAATAGGATGAAAGGTGGCTTGAATGAGGTTGTGCGCTGCATGGAAGTCTGTTAACATGATGGATTGAATATCCCAAGCTATTGCAAGTGCTCCTGAGAATCCTGAGGCATCCATTGCTACTGAGCTACAGCTGGGCCAAGCTTTTGATAAGATTGAGCCTAGCATTTCACTGTTACATTTGGTTTCCTGAAGAAAGATAATTTGAGGCTTCTCTTTTTGAATCATGTTCTTAATCATCCTGTACTTCCCCGGGCTATTAAGCCCTCTAACACTCCATGAGACCAGCTTCATGGGGAACTGTCTACAAGCAGTTTAAAGAACCTAGTTAACTTGGGGTATCGCCCCGAATCCACCAGAATCTCCCCCAGAGCGATAGTGCGCTGCCAATCTAGCTTCCGGCCTCACTTCTTGGTTTCTTTTATCACTTTTAGGCTATCCTAATGACTGCCAGGCTGAATACCCAACTTTCTTTGCTATTAGACTTTAGAGAGGGCCACCTCGAGTGACTCAATTTGTCATGGATTGATCTTATCAATTTCTTTTCTTCTGCACGCATCTTCCAGGCCCAAGAGATCCAGTTCTCCTAGTTTGAAGCCATCTAAATCTTCTTCCATGAGTGTAAACTAGGTGCTTTATGGAATTTCTTTAATATCCTGTCTAGGATTGGAGGATTTCCCATCCAGATCCATGAGAGTAGGGTTCCAAGTCACCTGCTTTTTCTTTGAAGAGGGAACGGTTTCAGAGATAACGGTGGATTATGGTTCAGACTGAGAGGGCTCAATGATTTTCGGGTTGGGTTGAATCAAGGGGGTAGAGGAGGGGGAGGAGGGATTGAGGGAGGATGGGGTAGAATCATCCTTAGGGTCAGTATGAGCCAAAATGGTAAAGCTATTACTGGTTGAAGGGGTATTAGCAGGAGTGCTAGGTTTTTTCCCAGAAGAGGGGGATTTCTTGTTGTGTCTTCTTCGAGAAGGAACTTTAGTGAACCCATCTGCTTCTGAGTTTTCTTCAGCCTCTTGATTTCGGGCTTGAGAAATTAGTGGAAAATCTCTGAAGATATTTCCATGGGCATGGCACCTTCTGCAGCATAATGGAACATGTTCATAATCAAGGGGTTTAATCCATTCAAAATCATCATGAAATAAACTTACCGCGTCAGGTAGGGCTTTGTCCAAATGCATATAAACACATATTATTGCATAGGAGGTGTATCTTCGTAGCTTGGTCTCTTATTGTATCTTGATGAACTCTCCTAACCCTTTTCCAATCTCCTGAAGGGAATCCTTGTCCCAATATTCAAGTGGCAACGAGTATAAACGAATCCATACAGGTTCCCAGTTGAAATTTTCTTTGTTTGGGTTGAATCTTTCGACCCAGTTCCTGAGATATAACCCTACCGAGTTTAAGAAATATGGAACACCATCCATTACGTTATCTATTTCCTCGATGCAGTTAAAAATAGCTGTGAAGAAGCCTTTCGGACCCAGCTGCACAGTAACATGTCCCTTAGGCTTCCACTTGGACGCAATCCATCCATGTAACGCTTTCTCTATCGGCCAAAAACCAATAAATTTTCCAATGAGGGAATGATCCCTCATGTACTGAATTCTGGCATTTATACGATGACTTGGTAAGTCTATTTTGGGTCTATCTAGAGCTATGGGTTTGCAGGTGGACGAAGTGGCCAGCGGCGTATCCGATTGTTTTCCAGAGATCGACTTTTGAGTCGCATCAGTCTCCTGCTTGTTGTCAGAATCGGTTTCGCTTAGATTAGGTATTCTTTCAATTCCTTCTTCATTTGCAGGGGGAGGCTAACTGCCTCCCCCCATTGCCGCCGCCATACTTGTGTGCAGAGATGCTCTTTTTGGATAACAGGCATTGTCAGTGCTTGGCAGAGTTATAGATAATACTAGGGTTTCTACAGAGAGACAGGATGGAAAACCCTAGCAGAGTGCGCTTCATTCCAAAATCCCAATGGTACTCCTCAAGAAGTATAATCATTTGTTGGTGGAAGAAAAAAATTATAAAATTATTGGTAACCTAAATAATAATTATTTCAAGTTCATAAAATAAGAGAATTATTTCTTGTAATGTACTGTACTTGGATTTATAACATGACATCAGAGCAGGAATAAGGGAAGAAATTTTTTGATCACCCCTTACAAGAAACCTTTGAAATAATTTCTTGAAGGAAAAAATCTATTGTTCATTGTCATCTCTTGCCAATGACTAAGGCTCATGAAGAAATGACTCCTTCTTGAAAAGAAGGAATCAAGCTCAATGGAGTAGCAAACATCAAGGCGTGGAAAAATAGGATTGATTTCATATTAAAGAGCATAATGTTCTCCAATATTTTCAATAAAAGGATGCTAAACCTGAAGATTAGGTTGAACAGACCAAACATTGAAAGCTAGAATTCAAGGCTCAAAGAATTATCTTTTAGTCTCTCGAGGATCACTTGATTCCTTATGTGTTTGAATATAAAAATTCAAATTAAGTATAAAAAAGGAAAGTAAGCTTATATTCATCTTATTCTATTGGTAAAAAAATCACCCTTATGAATTAACTTCATTATCTAAGCCCGACATATGGAGAATCAATGGCTTCCTTATTTATGAATATATTTTTTGAATGATAGAAATTGATTCCCTCGACATCGGGGAATACCACCCGATCAGGAGCTTAAAACAACTCCTTTTCCGTTGAAATTGGTAGGTCTTACTGGGGATATAAGGACTAGTTTCCCATTTAAAGAGATTTAATAATAAAAAAAGAAATTAAATCAAATTGATGGAGTGATTTTAAGACTAATGATAAAACTAAAACTTATTCTAACTATTTCCCAGGATAAGAATGTCTTTTAATGTGATCTAATAGAAAGACTTGACAAAGTATAAAACGATGTATAGCATTCAATACCTTAATGAAGAGAGAGAAATCATACATAAGAAACTAAATTAAATAGTTAATTAATTTATTTGATTAAAACTCAATCACCTAAAATGTATTTCTATTTCATATATATTTACAAATCATTCAATATTTCATATCTATAGTGACAATGATACATTGTTTTAAAAGTAATTTGCATATTGAAGAACATAAAGATAAAATGACTATCTATTTCAATAACACAATAATAATAGTACCCGATGCATGAGTGCTTTGTATCAGAAAAATTCAGCATTCAGGCTCAATTTTTCAATTAGATAACACTTGATAAAACAATAATGCAAGTTTAAAAGCTATCTTCTCAAAATTTTGGACTCCTTTCTAAAAGCATGAGATGGGTTTAAATAGTCTATTAATATTACAAATATAGAAATATTGTAAATGAAGTTTCTATAAAGCCTCGAATAACTTAAGCTAAGATAAAGGATAACAAAATAGTAATCAGTTGCAAAAATATTCATGATTGCCTTCTAGGTTTGTTCTTCATCTATTCTTTGAGGTTGTAAATATATATCATTGGCTTCAGCTGGGGGGGATGCATTGGATGCATATGCATCTATACCATGAATACTACATCATTAAGTGCTAGAGGAAGTTGTGTTGCTGCATTTGAAAGACACCTCAGCATGAGCCACTGACCATGTGGTTTTACTAGGAACTAGCAATAATTTTCCAATTTTACTTTCGATAAGCTTTGGATCTCTTGAGTCTTTCTTCTTGATGCATCTTACCAAGACTTCTTCAAGATTATGACATCTGGAAAAGTATATTTTGGATAGTCGTGTATCACATTGGCTTGTAGTAGAGCATCAGTGATGTATTTAGTGACATTTGATGCAAGATTCCTGGCTCTGATAATTTCCATATCTTCACTTTTCATTTTAATATCCCAATCACCGAATAAAATATCCTTTTGTGATTCTTCAATTCTGGGAAGGTTGGTTTCTCTTCCTTCTATACTATCCTTCCAATCTATGAAAGAATATATATTTTCATCGATCTCTTCATAGAAGGTTCTCAGCTCTCACATTTGGGTGACTAATGGATCATTATCTTTAGACAAATCATGAATTGAAGACATCTTGTGAAATAAAATGTATTGTTTCTTTTTTAAAAGGATATCTAAATCTAATTATTCCTTTCGGACATCATTAATTTTAGGATTATCTTTCAACTCATCAACCTCTCGCTGCATATTTTATATTTTTTGATCCTTATCTCTAACTTCTTCTTCATGTTTAACCTTTATATTATCAAAATTCTTTTGTAAATATTGTTATTGATTGCTTCTCATTTCACAGACTTTGTTCCAATAGAGAAATTATTTAATCCTTTTCTTACATCAATAATTGTACTTTCACAACTTTATCCGTGGTCGCATTAACATAAGCTCTTGAAAATTGAGATAGTCGATTTAGATCATCCTCTGGGGAAGATTGATAGTCTTTCCAAAGAATTTGAACTAAGGTTTCACTAGGAACCAACATTTGATTTTATTCCAATTTTATTTTATTTCTATACCTTCTCATAATGCCCTTGTGCTTTGGACTATAGGATACGTCCAGAGCCAGGATTTCTTCAATTTTAAGGACTATCTCTGTGGTGGGAAAACCAGGAATTATTTCTATATTTTCATCTATATGAGAATCATTATTTACCTCTACACCAGTATCTTCTACAAGTGTTCCGGTATTAACATTATTTTGGGAATCATCTGTAGTAAATGAGGTATTCCCTCTATTCTCCTAAATCTATACAGTTTCTTTGACAACTGTTTTTGTGCATGGTTCTATGACCAACTTTATGACTAGCTCTATTGAGATCAAATTTTTCTCTTAGTTGATTGCAACTGCTTCTGTACCTGTATGACCAGAAACTTTACAATGTTGGTTTCCTCAATCATTATAATATTCTTGAATTCCTCCCAAACTCCATCAATTTTTTCTCCTTTGATTCCACTTTCTTGTCCAACAGCTGTATTAGAGGTTGTACTTTGAACATTTGGAACCTAGGAAGAGGATGCAGTGGCTTCTTTAATCTCTAAGTTATGACTGGAATGTTTTACCAGAAATTCTAGTAGATGAGCTATCCTACTATGACGATATTTCTTAAAACTAATCAACTAATTGGGAGTTAATCAATCAGAGGCTATTCTTTCTACCATAGGATATTCTGGGGTCATTTCAAATAAGTAATTAAACTTATCAGGATCATTTGAAAATGGCCTTATTTTAATTTGCGTGGTGACCTCTTTAGCAATTCCACTGGGGTCAAACTGTCTGTTAGGTATCACTAGAAAATAGAAAACTTTCAATTGATCAATTTCAAGAAAAGCATGCTTGAAATTATCTAAAGTATATGTACCACACGGAATAGGAAAACATGGCCAAACGATATTTGTTTCATTTTTTAGGACTTTAGTTAGGCCTTGTCCAATAGTTTGGTAGGCGATTTCTTTGGCCAATAATTTATCTGGAACAAACATCCGCAAAACATGGGGATGGGCTAAGCTTCCGAAAACTTGAACATAAGTGAATTTATCTTCTCCAAACCATTTCCCTATAGGCCTCAAGTCTCTATTGGCTTCAGCGATAAGCCTTGTGGCTTTATTAATAAAAAATTCTTGATGGGGGGAATCATTACTTCATGAAAAATCTTATAGAAACTGGAGTGGTACATTGGTTCCCACATAATTTCAAAATAAACATGAATGGGGGTGGCATATTGAACAGACCATTTCCATCCCAAGGTTCGAAAATTAAAGGAAAAATATATAGCATCCATAATATAGGAACTCATGAAAAAAGGAGGGGTTGTCATTTCTCGTACATTGCGTCTTTGCCTATAATTACGGATTTGAGTACTCATACTATTTGAAAAAATGGTTTCCCATTCCATGATATAACCATCATAGGTGACTTCAATCAACAATACCCATTCTTCAGAAAAATTTTGGGTATCCAAATCACCATAAAGACGACACAATATAGCATCAATTTGGGAGAAAGGGCCAACTACAAAGGCTAGTGAATACATACCCCTTTCATCTCGCTTGTGTTTATTTGGGTCTTTCCTCCAATCCTTTATAAGCTCCACAGGGTTCGGATTTTCTTGCATGAAATTTTGGACGAATTGTGTATCGTACTTCCTTTGAGGCATCGAGAACTTGTACATTCTTCTGAAGTATTCTAAATTGAAGGAACCAATTACTGTTTTTTTTTAGGTAATAAATAGTCAGTCTATTATATCCACATGGTCGATTACCCATCTCACCATATCTATGTATGAGACAATTTTTAGACGAGCACCAATTCTCTAAAGAAATGAGTTAGCTACGTCACTCCATGCATCAGCACCCCTTGGTGGAGACTCATCAGCTATAGCTCCTTTGTTTTCAATTATTATTGGATTTTCCTCTTCAAATAACTTGTAAATCACTTCCTAGTTAGAGGAACCCAAATCCTGGGTACATGTAGTATCTGTGAATAGAGGAGCCATCTCATGAGTTTCTATAGGTGTCAAGACAAATTCTTGTTGAGAAACTAAATTTCTTCGTGCTTTGATTATCCTATAAATCTTGATATCTTGTTCTTTATGAGGATTTCCTTGTCAAAAAATGAACTAATATAAGTAGAGAATCACTTCGAAGTATGCGAGAGTCATATCAATTCAATGTGAGCCTTATGAAAAATACCTTCGCATTAACTTAAAATCATTACAATTCATTTGAAAACATCAATTTTAGAAACCATAAGGTGGTCATTTAATTTCTAAATTTTTGTTTATGTGATGCTGACAATTGGCATTACTTCGCAGTTTCGATTTTCGACACTTTTTGATATTGGGTATGATGATGAACTTTACTACTAATGCGACATGTGAAACAGTGAAATATCGGGATGCTTGACAGAATGTGATATCGGGATCTATCAATTGACAGAATGCGATATCGGCAGTTGGTTAATTGACGAAATTTTGGCGTTTCGACATGTCAGTATTTCAGAATTTCGAAACTAGGGCTATTTGAAATTTCAGAAGTTCGGAAAATCATATTTTTGGCAGATCGAAACTTCAGCATTTCGGAAGTTCAGAAGTTTGAAACTTCGGTAATTCTGAAGTTCGACAATTTTTAACTCTAGAAATTCGGTATTTCACATTTCAGCAATTCTCTTTTGGTGTGCTTCCATATATTACTAACATTTTCTTATTTTAATACCTTTTTAACATTTTGCATTATTTTCCGATGTTTTCATAATATTATGTTTATTATCAAAAAGTGAATTTTTCTTTGTTTTATTTGGAAATATAAGGGAGGATATACTTAACTTATCCTAAACGGGTTTAACCTAAAAAAAATTAAAGGGTCTCCATTGTTCCTTCTAAATATTCTAAGGAAAATGGGGGTTGTTGAGTACCACAACAATTGGCAACACATTGGTTGAATCAGTTAATATCTATTATTTAAAGTGTTATTCTTTTCAGAATTTTTTCATAAAGTTATAAATGATTTGAAATCCAGCTTTATATGGATTACTTTTTGAAATATGATAACATATTCTATTCAAAAAGGTTCTTTCAGGTTTGTTATAGATGAAAAATTCTTTTGAATGAATCAAGATTTGATAAGTTGAAAATATAAAGTAATAATCATTTTGAAGCTTAGCGTATTGGATAAACTTATTAGTCATTAGTAGAGCCTCTGCTGCCAGCAAGAATTTATAGGCTTGATAGGGTTACTATTTAACAAAATTGAACTAGTATCCTATTCATATTAAAATAAAAAAATTCAGAGGTAATGTGTCCTATCATTCTTTTATTCTATTTTTATTTACTTTAAAGTCACTATCCTGGTTTGGTGGCCAGAAAAGATAATGCCATTCACAATTTGTAATAAATTGGAATAAGCTGACTCGTAATGAGATATCTTTTCTCATAGACTTTTGACTATGAAACATTATCTTTGTGTGAATAATAATGTCAAGCTTATTAGTTTCCTATGATCATGGTAAGAAGGCTCATGATGAGACCTCTTAACTTTAAATTTTTACATATTTTTGAATTACACTCTAAAAAAATTAAAATAAATGAACAGGGAGGTTACATATACTCTTTATGAAATTTGGATGACCGTTGAAGTAAACGATGCTAAAACTTCATAATAATTGCTGCTCTTATAAAGATAACTTTTCAAATGTCACTCACAACAATTTGGATTCTCAAACTAATTACAAATCCAAAGGATCTTTTCATTGACTATGTTAACTCAAAAATTTTCTAAAATGATTTGAGTATTCAGATTTCAATCTATAGTTTTTCTTTCCTCATTATTTCCTTTTAAAACTAACATTTTCATGATTCAAAAAAAAAAAAAAAAAAAAACCTTGAAATTTGTTATCCAAAGGTGTAATACTTTACAACATAATTTATTTGAATGAAAATATTTACACATTGTACAAGAGAACTTCTGTTCTTTTTCAACAAAAATATTTTTTTAGTATAAGTCCATTAATGAGAAGAGTTTCCTTCTTCCCTTGTAATTCTTGAAATATAAAATTCGATGGACCTACCTTCTCAAAAATTTGAAATGGACCAAGCTAGAGCTTTTGAAATTTTGTATGCTTTACTTTATCCTCATGCACTTTGTCCCATTTTAAAACTAAGTCTCCGATTTAAAAATGTTTTTATTTGACTGAATTAATATCAAATGAATTTTTGACCAATTCTTGATGATGATCATGAACCAATTTATCTTTTTTTCTTTCTTCTTCAGCTTAATTATTTGAGAAATTCGTAATTGTAAAGCGGAAGAAGGTTTTTCATTAAAAAATTGAACTAGGGCTGCTGAAGGGATAACTATAATCAAAGGTATAATAGCTTCTTTTCCATATACCAGATGAAAAGGTGATGTTCTTATTGAAGCTTTGTTAATTATTCTATCTTCCCATAAACAAAATTCTAAAGCTTTGCACCAACTTTTCTGATTTTGGTCAATGGTTCGTTTGATAATCCTTATAAGATTTATATTAGTTGATTCTACCAAACCATTTCATTGGGGATAATAATTTGTGGAATAATTTAATTTAAAACATCTTGATAAATAAAATTCAGTCATTGCATTTCCAGGAAAATATATATATATATATATATATATATATATATATATATATATATATATATATATATATATAGATATATATATATATCATTAGGAACACCAAACTTGGTAATGATAAATTGATCAATGAATTCAATGATGCTCTGAGAATTGGCTAATTTCAAAGGTATTGCCTCTACCCATTCCTTGAAATAATTTGTTGCAGTCAAAATCTATTTATGTTGCTTGGCTGAGTGAGGGACAATCTCACCTATTATATCAAGCCCCCATTGCTCAAAAGGTTGTTTGATATTGACGGGCTGCAATAGAATAGATGGTTTCCTTTGTCTTCCTGAATCAGTTTGAAAATTTTTATATTTTCTGACATACATATGTGCATCCTTAAATAAGGTCGCCCAATAATATCCAACATGTATAATATTATGAGCAGTAGTGTCTCCACTATAATGTCCACCTGTTGGACCATCATGAATTTCCTATAGAATGTTTTCTGCTTCAAATTTCTCCAAACACCACAATCATAATTTTTTCTAAATAATACATCATTAACAAGTTGATACTAATAGGCCTTCAATCTTAAGGCTCTTTCTTTCTTAAAATCAAGTTCAACCAGAGCATAACCATTTTTTTAAGTAAAATATTAAATCATAATATTGAGAGTGAGTATCAACAAGAAATACCTCTGTAACTTTTTCAATGTTACATTTTACTTCGTAAATTGATGCATCATTCATTCCTGTGACTAACTTGAAAAAACCTTGGCCTTTTATAATATTAGCAGGTTTGATCTCTATATCAGATGTGCCTAATTAGCCCTTTTTCCTCCTAACTCCTTTTGAATCAGGAATTGTCTAACTGTTGAGAAAGGAACAATAACTTCAACATGAGTTTTCAGAAGAAAAGGTCTAAAATATTTAATAGCTTTGTAAACTGTGAAGGCTTTATTTTTTGTCCTTGTATAATTTAATTCAGCTACTTGAAAATTTGAGCTAAAAATAGTAATTGGAGCTTCAATTTTCTGCTCATTTGATTGAGTTAAGACCACTATGTAAAATAGATCAAAGGAAAAAGTGTATAAAATAAAGGAATTAGAAAATTTGGGAGTTGATAGAGGAGCATTAATTATGGCTTGTTTAATGGTTTTAAATGCTTATTTTTCATCATCTCCCCATTTGAAAAATGAATTCTTCTTGATCATTTTCTATATAAGTAGAACGATGTGTGAAAAATCAGGGATGAATCTTTTGAAAAAATTAATTTGACCCATAAAAGATTGCATCGATTTCTTAGTATGTGGTAATGATATTTATGAAATTTTTTTAATTCTTTTTGGATCAATATATATTTCATGTTTTGAAACAATAAATCCCAGGAGGTTACCTTCATTAAGAGAAAAAAATGATTTTTTAGGGTTTAGAGAAATTCTATATTTTTTGCATCTTTCAAATATTTGTTTTAAATCATGCATATGAGTATTTCTCTCTTTTGAATATATGGTAATATTGTCTAGATATACTGCAACAGTTTTGTTAATTAACCCTTTTAAATCCATATCCATTTCTCTCTAGCATTTAGTCTCTGCATTCACTAATCCAAATGGATTCCTTTAATACGCATATGTCCCCCACTCCGTTCTAAATGTAGTCTTCAATCGGTCTTCTGGATGAACTAAGATTTGATTATAACCTAAAAATTTGTCTAAGAAGGACATTAGTTTAGAACCAATGACTGATTATAAAACTTGTTCCATTTATGGGAGAGGAAAATTATCTTTTCGACATGCCTTGTTAATATTTCTAAAATCAATACAAATGCAGATGCCACTGTTATTTTTCCTAACTGGTACAATATTAGAAACCCATTTTGAATGTCAGACTGGAAAAATGATTTTAGCTTTTAAAAGCTTATTAAATTCACTTTTAATTTGGGTTTCCAAATTTGGATGTATCTTTCCAAGCTTTTGTTGAATTGATTTGACTTTTGGTACCATTGGGATAGTTTTTTGGATGATGGAAGCATCATATGTTTTGAGATCTTGACAATTCCATGCACATAAATCTTTACATATTTTTAACAAATGAATAAATGCCTGTATTTCATCAGATGAAAGGCCAAGTCTTAAGTTGATATTTTTGGGTTTTTCATCAGATCCTAGGTTAACTAATTCAAACCTTAAAGTTGAACTTTGAATTTTGCAATTGTTTACCTTTTTAAATATGTCTTTCAAATAATATAGATCCTCAAGTTTAACTACAGGTTTTGGCAAGGCATTATTTTCATTAGAATTGTTCATTTGAGTATTGTGTTTTTCTTCATTAATTACTTGACCAAGATAAGATTATTCATATGTTAAAAAAACTAGGATATCTCCATCATCATTGAATACTCCCCAATTTGTAATATTTTCGGCAATGTATGGGAAAAAAATCAACTCTACAGAAAATCGATCTTGACTAAAATGGTCGGGTGGAATTAACCTAGATGTGAAATTGGCTAAAATATCAGCACTGGCATTTTGAATTATAGGTATTGGAGAGATATTTCATGCTAAAAATTTTGAACTAAGATTTTGAATCAAGGATTGATAATGTTTCAGGTGATTTGATACGCAATGAATGTTATTTCTAACATGTTTTATTACAATTTCCAATCATCAAAGATTTGAATATATTTGACACCAAGATTTATTTCCTTGTATAATCCATGTACTAACGCTTCATATTCTGCAATATTGTCAGTACATTCAAATTCTAGCCTACATGCTAGCATGGTATTCTCACCAGTTGAGATGATTAATATACATCCCACTCCTGCACCTTCACTAGATTTAGAAAAATCAAAATAAAGTGTCAAAATTAAAGATTCAGATTTATCTACAACAATATCTAAAATATTAATACATTTAGAAAAGTCTGTTTGAGAAAAAATTTCAATTTGGGAACAAAGAGAATTCACTAAAAAAGTTATTCTTGTGTTGTAAAGCTTCCAAAAAAGGAATCCGAAGAGTAATTTCCAATAATATTATTTGTAAAAACCACAGGTTTGTTTTCTTCATCCAAATCGGTAACCGAGTGTTTCATATGTTTTTCTCTATCTACTCAAATTTGATTTGGTTTACCATTATGAGGAAGCCAAATATGTGACCAATATGTTTTTAAATACCCATGTAACTTCTCAGACCAGTATTTACTTAAAATAAGACCGTAAAATTCAGGAATATCAGCAATCAAGATATTGATTATTTGACAAACCCTTATATTTGAGGATGGTATTATTAAGACTGATTTTAGCTCTCCTAAAAATTTAACATTGGATCTACCCAATTACACAATCTGCATAGTATAATTTTTAGGATTCATGTTCAATTTGAGATGTACTGAATATGGCATTATGTTTGAAGAAGCTCCTGAGTCTATTAGAAAATTTTGGACATTCTTGTTAAAAATATCAAAGGTTAATAAGAAAGGAGGAGTATGAGAATTAGATCAATCTCCAATTAGAATTGCATCTGAGGCATCTATTTTATCATGGGTATCGTCTGGAGGTTTTCCATTTCCTAATGCGGCATTTTCTATTGTAAAATGAGACATAAGAACAACATTTAATTCTTTAAGAGAAAAATTTTGATGTTGCTTAAGTTTACTTACCTCATACAGGGAGATATTGGCTTTAACTTTCTTCATATCTTCAATGATGTTATATTCTATTTCCTTATCCGAAATGACAAGAGTTTTGGATGTAGAAGGTGAATTAGAAGGGGATGTGGAAGATTCAAGTGATTTGGGAGAAGAGACTAGAAACTTAGGAGAAGAATTTTCCAAGGCAGTTTTATTTTTGTTAATAGGAGTATCTGATTTATGCTTTGAATTTAATGATGGTGAATCATTAGCCTTTTTGCTCCTAGATTTGACTAGTAACACTTCTTGCTCTTCCTCACTTTTAGATGGGATGAGAATAAAATCCTATAAGCCATGTGCTTCGACTAATTCTTCTTCCCCTTCTGATTCTTTTGCAGAAAAATATTGCTCTTCGTCTTGTTCTTGATCTGCTTCTGTATTGGATATAACATTAGGTGGTTGAGACGATGAAGGTTATATTTTCCTAAAATATCTAAAAGTCTTTCGAGGCAAATTTGAAACCTGTTTTTTAATTTCAGCCATTTCGTTCGACATTGTTTCAAGAATTTTTTGTAGTCCTTCTAAATCAAAAGGGTCTTTTGATGGCTTCTTTTTAATTTCTTCTTTGAAAGTTACTTTCTTATATTTTATTTCTTCTAGAATGGTCTTCTTTTCTAAGGCTAAAACCATTTTTTCGAGAGATATAGCTTCTTTCATGTTATCAGTCAGAGTGTTTTTATTAGCTCTATCTAAGAATATCCCAATGTTTGAGGGTAATGCATAAATATACCATTTTATCTTAATATCTACACCAGGTTGAGAAGCTTGCGGAATTTGTTTAAGCAAATTATTGAATCTAGAATTAAAATCTTTGATATTTTCATTTAAATTTTCCTTCAATTTGGAAAGTTCATTGATCAATGTCGCAGTTGTGAAATCGTATCCAAATTTGATCAGAAATTTATCTTGAAACATATTCCAATCAGTAATAGAACCTAGTGGTAAAGAAAAGTGTGAGGATCCCACTAATCCGAAAAATGTTTATGCAAACAGTCTACATATGCAATCTTCTTCTGATACTTCTTTAAGGTTAATGGCTAACATAAAATTATGAAGGTGTTCTTCTGCCTGGGTTCCTTCATCTCGATTAAAATTTGGTAACCAAATATCTGGGTACTTAGGCAAAGGATGAAGTGGTGCAGGCATGTTGAAAGCACCTGGGTCATTCCATGGTCTATTAGCCATTATGGGAATGTGACTAGAAGAATTTTTTGAAGTAGAATAGGTTGAATGTGTGGAAGAAGTAGCCCCTGTGCTAATATTAATTGTACTAGAAATTGTTGTTTGAGAATGAGTGATGGGAATGAATGAAGGGTTTGGTTGCGGATAATTGGATTTAAATAAAGGTGCTTATGGAGGTGATGAAGAATAAATCTCGCTAATAGAATATTGGGCTTCGCATTTCTGAGTATTTTTTATTATGAGGAAGGAGAGGGAACTCAAAAGGAGTAATCCCGAGCTTCTCACTTTGAGATCAAGTTAAAATATGAGACGGTGTAAAAGAAAATGATATGCTTCCATGAGATAACTCACAACATTGAGTCTCCTTTTGAGAAAGAGAAATCCCTTCTAATTTATCAATTAAAATATGAACTTTGCGTGATTGAATTAAAGAATACTTATCAACTGTCTTAGAGCCAATACTAGGAGACTTTACAGTTATTCTTACTTCTAGTCTAGGAGTTGGATACTTTGAGTGAGACCTGGAAGTAGGGGGAGATTTTGAGGGCGACTGACTCTTTGGATGACTCTTTTGGTCATACCTTGTTGCCATTCATAGTTGGGGGCCCTCCTTCTAGTGCCAAAAATTTTGAAGGTTGGAAATTGACTTCCTCGACTTTGGGGAATACCAGCTGGTCGGGAGCTTAAAACAATTCCTTTTCCGTTTAAATTGATGGGTCTAACTGGGGATATAAGGACCAATTTCGCATTTAAAGAGGTTTAATAATCAAAAAATAAATGAAATCAAATTGGTGGAGTGATTTTAAGACTAATGATAAAATAAAACTTATTTTAACTATTTCCCAGGATAAGAATGTCTTTTAATGTGATCTAATAGAAAGATTTTATAAAGTATAAAACAATGTAGATCATTCAATACCTTACTGAAGAGAAAGCGTACATAAGAAAGTAAATTAAGTAAATAGTTAATTAATTTGGTTGATTAAAACTTAATCACATAAATTACCTCGTTATTTCATATATAATTACAAATCATTCAATATTTCATATCAAAGGTGACAATGATACATTTTTTTCAAAGTAATTTATATAATGAAAGAACATAAAGATAAAATAACTATCTATTTCAATAACACAAATATAATAGTACCCGATGCATCAGTGCTCTGTATCTGAAAAAGACAGCTTTCAAGCTCATTTTTTCAATTAGATAACACTTGACCAAACAATAGTGCAAGTTCAAAAGCTATCTTCTCAAAATTCTGAACCCCTTTCTAAATGCATGAGAGGGGTTTAAATAGTCTACTAATATTACAAAAATAGAAAACTTGCAAATTAAGTTTCTATAAAGCCTCGAATAACTTAATCTAAGATAAAGGAAAACCAAATAGTAATTAGTTGCAACAATATTCATTATTTCCTTCTAGGTTCATTCTTCATCTATTATTTGAGGTTGTAAATATCTATCATTGGCTTCAGCTAGGGGGGATGCATTGGATGCATACGCATCTATTCCATGAATATTGCATCATTAAGTGCTAGAAGAAGATGGATTGTTGCATTTGAAATACACCTCAGCATGAGCCACTGACCATATGGTTTTACTAGGAAATGCCAATAACTTTCCATTTTTACTTTGGATAAGCTTGGAATCTCTTGAGTCTTTCTTCTTGATGCTTCTTGCCAAGATTGCTTCAAGATAATGACATTTGGAAAAGTATATTTTCGACACTCTTGTATCAGACTGGCATGTAGTAGAGCATCAGTGATGTAGTGAGTCAGATTTGATGCAAGATTCCTGGCTCTGATGATTTCCATCTCTGCACTTTTCATTTTAATATCCCAATCACCGAATACAATATCCATCTGTGATTCTTCAATTCTAGGAAGGTTGGTTGCTCTTCCTTCTTTAATATTCTACCCATCTATGAAATCAGGGATCTTTCCATTGATCTCTTCATAGAAGGTTCTCGGCTCTGATAGTTGGGTGACTAATGGCTCATTGTTTTTAAACAAGCCATGAATTGAAGACAACTTATGAAGAAAATCTATTCTTGCTTTGTTAAAAGGATATCTAAATATAATGTGTCATTTCGGACTTCATTAAATTTAGGATTATCCTTCAATTTATCAACCTCTCGCTACAACTGTTATATTTTTTTATCCCTATATCTAACTTCTTCTTCATGTTTCACATTTAGATTATAAAAATTCTTTTGTAAATTGGCAAATTTTACTTGACATTTCTCTTCTATTGCTTGCTTCCCAGTTTGGAGACTTTTCTCTAATAGAGAAATTCTTTGATCATTATCTTTCATCAATAATTTCACTTATGTAGCTTTATCCATGGTCGCATTAACATAAGCTCCCAAAAATTGAGATAGCTGATTTAGATTATCCTCTGGGGCTAATTGAGTGTCTTTCCAAAGAATTTGAACTAAGGTTTCACTAGGAACCAACATTTGATTTTGTTCCAATTTTATTTTCTTTTTATACCTTCTCATAACTTCCTTGTGCTTTAGACTATAGAATATGTCCAAATGTGAGATTTCTTTATTTTAACGACTATCTCTGTGGTGTGAAAAGAAGGAATTATTTCCATATTTTTAGTTAGATGAGAATTATTCTTTACCTCTGTGCTATTATCTTTTGCAACTGTTTCAGTATTAACATCATATTTGGAATAACTCTGTAGTAAATGAGGTGTTCCATGTATTCTCTGAAATATTTACATTTTAATTGACAACTTTTTATGTGCTTAGTTCTGTGACCGGCTTTATGACTCACTCTGTTGAGATCAAATTTTTCTCTGAGTTTATTACAACTACTTATGTACTTGTATGACTGGAAAAATTTGTAATGTGGGTTTCCTCAGTCATTAGAAAATTATTGAATTCCTCCCAAACTCCGTAAATTCGTTTTCCTTTGATTCCACTTTCGTGTCCATTAACTATATTAGATGTTTCTATACTTTGAACATTTGGAACCTGGGAAGAGGATGCAGTGGATTTTGTACTTTCTTGAGTTCTTAATGGAATTTTTACCAAAAATTCTAGTATATGAGCTATCCTCCTCTGATGATATTTCTTAAACTAATCAACTCATCAGGAGTTAATCGATTAGAGGCTAGTATTTCTACCATAGAATATTTTGGGATCATTTCAAATCAATATTCAAACTTATCAGGCTCATTTGAAAATGGCTTGAGTTTACCTTGCATAGTGACCTCTTTATAAATTCCAATAGGGTCAAACTGTCGGTTAGGCATCACTGCAAAACAAAAAACTTTCAATTTCTCAATTTCAAGAAAAGCATGCTTGAAATTCTCTAAATTATATTTACCACATGGAATATGAAAACATGGCAAAATGGTCATTTTTGCATCTCTGAGGACCTTAGTTAGGACTTATCCAAAAGTATGGTAGGTGATTTCTTTGGCCAATAATTTCTGTAGAAAAAATAGCAGAAACACATGGGGATGGTCTAAGCTTCTAAAAACTCAAACATAAGTGAAGTTTTCTTCTCCTAACCATTTCCCTATAGGCCGCAAGTCTCTATTGGCTTCAGCGGTAACCCTCGGGGCTTTATTACTAAAACATTCTTGATGGATGGGAATAATTACTTCATGAAAAATATTATAGAAACTAGAATGACACTTTTATTCCCACAAAATGTCAAAATAAACATGAATTGGGGTGGAATATTGAACAGACCAATTCCATCCAAAGGATGGAAACTTATAGCATCCCTAATATAGGCACTCATGAAAAAAGGAGGGGTTGTCATTTCTAGTACATTGTGTCTTTGCATATAATTATGGATTTGAGTACTCAAATTGTTTGACAAAATGGTTTCCCAGTCCATGATATAACCATGGGAGGTGGCTTCAACCAATCGTACCCATTCTTTAGAAAACTTCTGGGTATTCAGATAACCATAAAGACCACATAACATAGCAGCAATTTGGGAAAAAGGGCCAACCACATAGGCTAATGAATACATACCCCTATCCTCTTGCTTGTTTTTATTTGGGTATTTCCTCCAATCCTTGATAAGCTCCGCAGGGTTCAGATTTTATTGCATGAACTTTTGGACTAAATTTGTATGATACTTCCTTTGAGGCATCGGCAAATCATACATTCTTATGAATTCTTCTAGCTTGAAGGAACCAATTACTTTCTTTTTTGAGGTAATAAACAATATTTTTGTTATATCCACATGGTTGATGGGCCATCTCACCATATCTTTGTATGGGAGAATTTTGAGACGAGCAGAAATTATTTAAAGAAACAAGTTAGCTACGTCACTCCATGCATCTATATCCATTGGTGGATACTCATCAGCAGTATCTCCTTTTTTTCAATTATTGTTGGATTTTCATCTTCAAATAACTTGTAAATCACTTCCCAGTTAAAGGAACCTGAATCTTGGGTGCATGTAGTATCTGTGAACAGAGGAGCCATCTCATGATTTTCTATAGGTTGCAAGACAAACTCTTGCTGAGCGGCTGACTCTAGAGTGGTTGACTTTCTCCGTGCTTTGATTATCCTGGGCATCTCCTTATGTTCTTATTTATGAGTATTTCCCTGTCAAAAAAAAAGCTAAGATAACCAGAGAATCACTTCGAAGTATGCGAGAGTCATATCAATTCAATGCGATAATTATGAAAAATCCCTTCGCATTAACTTAAAATAATTACAATTCATTTGAAAACATCGAGTTGAGAAACCATAAGGTGGTCATTTAATTTGTAAATGTTTGTCACGTGATGCTAATAGTTGGCATTACTTCGTAGTTTTTCTTTTCGGCACTTTTTGATACCGAGTATGATGATCAGCTTTAATACTGATGCGACGTGCGAAACAATGAGATATTGGGATGCTTGATAGAATTTGTTATTGGGATCTGTCAGTTGACAGAATGCGACATCGGAAATTGGTTAATTGACAAAATTTAGGTGTTTAGGCATGTCAGTATTTCATATTTTTGGAACTTGGGCTATTTTACATTTCGAAAGATCGACAAATCGCCATTTCGGCATATCGAAACTTTCGATATTTTGGAAGTTCGGCAGTTTGGGACTTCGATAATTCGAAAGTTCGGTAGTTTGGAACTTTAGAAAATTTTCATTTCACATTTCGGTGATTCTCTTTTGGCTTGTTTCCATCTATTACCGACATTTACTTATTTTAATACATTTTTTATTTTTTGAATTGTTTTTGGATGTTTTCATAAGATTTTTTTTATTATGAAAAAGTGAATTTTTCTTTGTTTTATTTGGAAATATAAGGGGGACATACTTAACTTATCTATATAAAAGGGTTTAACCTAAAAAAAATTAAATGGTCCCCATTGTTCCTTCTAAAGCTTCTAAGGAAAATGAGGGTTGTTGAGTACCACAACAATATATCATATAAGGGATAAGCTTCAAGGCATGGGAGAAATGATTTATGAATCTCAATTAGTGACTATTGCAATGAATGGCCTACCCAAAAAAATACTACTGGTCAAATGATCTCTCTTAGGAATCAACGCTGTGATCTAAGCCCAACACGGGGAGAACCAATAGTTTCATTCTTTATGAAGATATCTCATATAAGGAATTAGCTTCAAGACATGGAAGAAACTATTTCTAAATTTGAACTAGTGACTACTACAATTAATGGTCTACCCAAACAATGGTATTATTTTTCTTGTGGAATATGTTCTGCAAAGGAGAGGCCCAAATTTTATGATTTGTGGGCTACTTGGATGGAATAAGACTACATACTTAAGGCCAAGGGATACATTCAATAATTTGATTCAAAAGCTTTAGTTGCATGATCCAAGAAGTTCAATCAAAAGAATAAATTTGGTTTTTAAGGGAAGAACTCAAATATGGGTCCATCTCCTCTAGGGAACAAATATATGTCCAAGGATCAATGCTATGGATGTCATCAATACGGTCACTATAAAAACAATTATCATATTATATCAAATGGAAAGAAAAGGGAGGGATAGCATCGCGAATCAACAACTAACGAAGTGGATCCCTCAAAGAATGTCAAAAATGAAGAATATTATGATTTATACTATTGAACACATGTCTTGAGTCATGAGGTTGAAGCTACCAGGTTTAGATTATTTTATTTGACTTGTTTATTATCTCTTAGGATAAAATTGATAGAGTAACCTTTATTGCTAGTAAAATCATTGGTATTCATACTTTATCTCTTCAATCCCTTATTTACCGAGATGTTAATATTTGTGGTCTTTGGAATAGGATGAAAGCATGGAGTTGGGTTACACATTTTGGAAAAATGAGGATGCGTTTTGGTGAAAAAATATGCTCAATCGAGAAATTTTAGGCTCTTGATCGAGTAATTTTTAAGCACTCGATCAATCTCCTTGAGTGCTACAAAAATAGCTCGATCGAGCATTAAAACGAACTCTCTATCTAGCTCTTGTGTAACCCGAGGTTAGGAGTTCGAGCCTTAAATCTAGAAATGTTAATATTTAAGTACATATCCATAATGATATGCAAACTTTAAAAATGTAAGTATTTGATGGTTTAAAAAAACCAAATTTAATTAATAATTACATTTTAATAGGTAATTAGCAATAGTGTAGATTAATTTCTCATCACATTTCTAGTGTTTTGATGTATAGATTTGAAAATTTATTCTATCGCACTTGCAATTGAAATTGTAATATTCTTATATTTATAATTTGGTAACTTATAAATTAGTTTTTAATATGATATAATTTTTCAATGTTATAATTTCAATAATATATTGATTAAAATTTAACAAAAAAAAAAGTTATCAATTTTATTTTAAAAAATATTATAATTTTTTATAAGAATAAGTGTAACTCAAAAATTTGAATTTGACCTTGCTAGAAATGTATTTTTTATAGAATTCACCGAAGAGTTAATAAACACGATTCCCTAGGTCATAATCATATCTATTAAAATCATATATATATATATATATATATATATATATATATATATATATATATATATATATATATATATATATATATATATATATCCGTGTGTGTGTGTGTGTGGATCAAGCCTTTGTTTAACCACATTAAGGGCTTAATGGAGGATTTTTTAAACTCTAGTTCGAGTTATTTAGGACCTAAAAAACATATTTTTAGCTCTTCTTCTGCATATTTATCTAAAACACCATTTTTCTTGTGGACTCCAAGTTGAATTTTTCCTTAAGTGGTGAAATTCATCATGTTAGATTCAGGAAGGAATCCTCTATCCAATAGAATATGAGTTTGACATTTTTTAATTCATCTGATATTTTTTATCTAATTTATTTTAAACATAATGCTTGACATTTTTTTGGAAAGTTTCAAAGGGGTTGAATAAAAAATCAATAACATGAAATATACAGAAAGAAAATTTTTCAAAAAGTACCACTATATTGGTTTATGAGTCCTCTTCAAAAGGGTGCTCTTGGATTTTTAATTTATTTAAAGGGTTGAAAAAAATCTTACGTGAACACATGTGTCTCTAAAATGAAATTGAAATATTACTTCACTAACTTAAAAAAATAATCAAAATTATAATTTTTCATAAAAAACTTAATATTTGATATGAAAAAATTAGTTCTTTCCATGTAGATTATGCTCATATCTATACTTTTTTTAAATTACACATTTTAGACTAAGTTATGCTAGGTGAACACAAACCTCTTAATTTTTGCTAAAATTTTCAAAGACATATATTGCATTTAATGAAAAATTGAGAGATTATACGACAATAAATTATTTTGCAAAAAATATCATTAGGACAAAAAAAAAATTTCTCCTCATATTGTCTTTTTACTCCAAATCAAAAAAAAAAAAAATCTCTGAATCGAAATTCACAATGATTGTATGAATTTTGAGGGTTGCATTTCGATAAAAGAGGAAAAACTTGAAATTTCATCGCCACATTTGGCCAAAAAGTGTAACCCATCTTCATGATTTCACCCCATAGTCATATTTCTACTATATTCTAGAATATACCAAGAAAATATATGCAATGACTCTGCCCTAGGAAATATTATTGATAAATATTAGACCCGATTCTTTGTGAAGTATGGAAAAGATCTTTGTGATACATCAACTTATTCCTCATTTATTTTTCTGACATTTGAATTCTTGATTTAATTACTTTACATAATAAAATTGATTTTTTTTTATTGTATAATGAATATTATTCTTTCAAAATTATAGGATTTAAAGATTGTGTGTCTTGGAAAAGTCCCTATGTTTTTGGCTAATCAAGATTGAATATCTAGGGTTTGTAATTTTAGGGACTGTAAACCCTAAATGAGTCAGAACATGAAAAATATAAGGTTTTTCTACAAAACCATAGGACTATTAAAGATGTATGGCACTTCTAGGGTTGTTATGAATTTAGGGTTTAGATATGAAACCCTAGCTAATAATTCCTAATGATTAGGGTAAGGGCTTGTGGACTAAGCCCTAGGATGGATTTCTCTTGCTAGTAATCCTAGCTACATAATGTTAATATAATAATGAGCTAAGATGTTGTGTAATTTCATTTCTTTATATTTAGGCTCTTGTTCTCGTAATTGAATTTATTCTTCCTTGGCCTCCTAATCTAAATTGCAGGATAATATTAAGATCTTCCATATTGGAAGAACGAGACAACAAGAAGAATGGGGAGAAATGAGCATTAATATCAGAGGGAGTAGGAAAAATAATTACATCTTGTAAGTGTTGATGTTGATTCATTTCTATGAGCCTTGGTGATATTTGAGATTACGGATTGTATTCACATGGATATCTGCATGAAAGGAATCTACTACTAAATTGGTGAGACCTATTGACTGGTTCATTTGATGCATATCTGTCAAGGCTTGGTAAAACTAATTTCAACCTCGATATCAAGGTTGTGATGGATTAACCTATGAATTGATTTCCTTATGTGGATAACCTACTCCCCAATGATAAGGGAGTTGGCTACTAAACTGGATATGAAGAATCTTGGGTTAGTACATTATTACTTATAATTGGAACTATAGGGCAAGTGAAGGATGATATCAAGATTATGAATTCTTTTTTGATCCATTATTTTGCATATATTATTTGATTAATTCATAAGTATTGATGATAGAAAAGGCACAAACAATGTTCAGTTTAATTTGGTCTCTCCTATAATAAGCAGAAATTAGTCTCATGTGACACCAAGTTTTGTTAAAGGAGAATGTAAGGTAGCATATGTAGTGACTCATGAAGATTTTTTTCTTCATAAATTGCTTTCCGATTTGTTTGGTATGATTCTGGATACCACAGTGATATTTTTTGAAGCTTTTTAATTCAGTGTATCATGGCAAGTCAGAGCATGATGGAACCTAGTATCATTACATTTGAGAAATGGTGCAGATATGAGTGGTGAAGCTGCAATATATCTCCACTTATGTGAAGACAAATGATATTCTAGAAAAAACTCTCCCTGTATCAAGTTTGTATATTTTAGATATGAGTTGTGACTTGTGGATATTTCCACTCTACATGAGAGGGAGTAGTGGCCCTCTTAGATCATGGTGTTCTTCCTATGTCACACTAACCTTAATAGGTTTGTAGTCCCTATGTTAATGTGCCTTGTATAGGAAGAGTGGTTTGATATATTGATGAGAATCATGGAAATTAATTTTCCCTCTGTCTTGTATTATGACCTATATATGATTATTAACCTATGTCTTGTACACTGACTTGTATAGGGAAAATGGTCTTGTGAGCATCTGTATGTGTCTTGTAATTTGACCTGTATAGGGATTAAAATCCTTGTGTCATGCACATTTACCTCTATATAAATATGGGAATATTCTCGAGTGTATTTGACTTGTATATGGCATAAAACCCATGTTTCAATACATTGACCTGGAGAAGAATATGGACATTTTTCTATAACTCACATTATGACTAGTAACTTGAAGGAAAATAACCATTCTCTTAAGTCTTGTACTGTGACCTAGATAGGGCTATAGTCCTTGAGTCAATTATAGTGACCTATATAGGAGAATGGTATTAGAGGCTATCGGGTTGGATGTGATCCTCCCAACATCTAGCTCTAAATATCTTATTATTACTATGCATGGATAAGGAAATGCTCTAGTTCTGCAATACTAGTTGATTGATTTATACAGTACCATGGCTATGAACTTATGAGACACTAATTGATTGTGATCTCTTGGAGAGAGTATGCAGGAATAGTAAAAAGGTGATTTGGTATTGGGTAGAGATGATAGTAATCATTTGATGATGTTGATCTATTCTTGACCCTTTCTTAGAGAACCTTTCAAATTGAATTACATCTTGACCATGACTATGAATACTTCCCTAGCTAGGAGGGAGTGTTGAAAATGTAGCTAAGGTCATTCTCCATGAAATATTTATTTTCAGTGTAACTTGAAAAATTAATTATAAATTTCCTTCTATCATGTTCTTCATGATCAAAATAACTTTTTTAACCATATTTTACATGGCATTGAAAGGCGGAAAATTATATTTGTCATTTACGAAGACTCCATAAGTGCAAGTCAGCCCTTCTAGACAATGAAGACGTATTTCTTTCATAGGAAATTATTCAGATGACCTTGATGACTATAAAAAGAGAGGCAACTCACTCTCCTTGTAATTCATTCACATTTGAGCATATTAAATCGACTCTCTCAACCATACAAGACAAGTCTAAGCAAGTGAAGGTCTCTAAAGGAGAAATATATTCTCTCTATTCTTGTTGAAGTCCACACCATATTTTTATCTCTATGGTACCTTTCTGAGAACCTATCCAAAGTCTGACACATAGTTATGAGTTAAATGAAGGACTCATTCAAAATTTGTGGAACCTATATGAATTTTGTAGAAAATGTTTGAGATCATCAGTGGTTAGACAAATTCTATGTTATATTTATCTTATATTTGATCTTTGTTGCACCAAATGCAAACTCTGTAACATAGATAAATTCATTGTTGGAAGATCCAAGCTTTGCGGTGATAGATCTAAACTTTGTGACATAGGTCAAGATCCTTGTTGGAAGATCCAAGCTTTTTGGTAACAAATTTAAATTATGTGACATATATTGAGTTCCTTGTTGGCAAATCCAAACTTTTTGGTGACATATCTAAACTATGTGACATAGATCTAGTTCCATGTTGCGATATACAATCTTTGTGGTGACATATCTAAACTATGTGACATAGATCGAGTTCCTTGTTGGTAGATTAAAGATTTGTGGTGGAAGCTCTAAACTATATGACATATATCTAAGTTCCTTGGTGGAAAATTCGAACTATGTAACATATATTTGAGTATTTTGACAGATCTTAGCTCTATGGTGACAGATATGAGCTCTCTGGTGGAAGATATAATCTATATGTTGAGATATCTAATCTCTGTGTATATGATCTATGTGGTGGAAAATCTGATCTCTGTGGTGAATTTTTTTGGATTTCTAACATTCATACTTTGCACTTGTGGCAGCTTTTAGGAATCTATAATTTCCTTTAGGATAAGAAATTATTACAAAGCTAACCTCATACCATTTTTAGGCTATGATCTAGCCCTACTAGCCTTCGAGAAGGCTCTCTCACTAGGGTTTTTCTTAGTAAACCTGATGATTGAATTATTTTTTATATTAGGATCATTATGAGGATCATAAGAACATATTTTATTTATTCTTTTGAAGGCAGGTAAGAGAAGAAATACCAACTCAACATAGAACAATTTTTAGCTAATGATTTCAAGTGAATAGGGATAGCGAAGGAGATTTAGGCAGGGGCTGGATAGGCAGTTTTTCTAATAATATAACTTGCTTTCATTAAAATTAGGTTGAGTGCAAAATAATGAGGATGAAAATCAGAGCATCAAGTCATATATGATTTCAAATTTTCGTTAAGAGGAAAAATATACATAAAATGTTCAACTTATATAAAAAAAATCATAATAGTTAATTTTGCAATATTTATTCTTAAGATAAAACATGAAGACATATATTTAAACCATGGAACAATAAGATAAAATTTATAGCTTAACAGACAACATAACAACAAAGGTCTGACACAAGAATCCTTGCCAAACTCCTTTTGCCTTCTTCTATTCACTTGAGAAATTGATACAAAATACAAAATAGAAGCCTTGCTTCTTTACACTGACCAGCCTTTTTTCCATTACATGCAGATCATAAAATAAAATCAAATGAGTCATTTCTCACCTCTATGGGTCCAATTCCTCATTATAAATATTGTTTCTAACTTCTACAATGAAAATAGAATTGACTGTTAAAGGTCTAGGGACAGCATAACTACATATTTTTAAATAGTTTTACATTAATTCCTCAACTCCAAATTGAGCTTATGAGTAATTGAAGATTTTACTAAAATTACTAAAACCATGAAAACAAATTTTGTCAAATTTTAGCTGAGATAACTCGCTCGAAAGAAGGTCTGTCTCGAAGCATAGCGTCAGTGTTGGGAAAACTCCTACTTCTTCAAAAATGCAGAAACGCAGTGCAAAAGCAAAGTTCTTGATGGTGTTTATGCCTTTGGCCCCCTCCTGAGTTGACTAGAGCCTCTAGCACATGTAAACAAGCCTACATATAGACATTTTCCCCCTTTATAACCTTTTATTTACTGTAGCAAACCTCAAACTTCAGCAAACTCTTTTGTAGCCAAAAACTCAATGCAAGTTTCAAAAGTGCAGTGCAATCCTTTATATAACTTGAGTGGTCAATGATGTTTGTAGAAAAGTTTCACACACTGATGATGATGATGATAGTGAATGATGATATTACATAAACCCCTACAATCCTTTATTCACTAGAATACCAAACAGTCATAACCATACCCAAAAACCCTAACACTAGCTAGGGCACCAAATGCATAAAGTTGTTTCTTCAAAAAATGTCTTCAGAGTTTTGACCAAATGTAGCTGCCAGAGGGAATTTTGCTAGAAATTATCATCTGGAACCTCAAACATATAAACAAACATACTTTTTAGGAAAAACTCAAAAAAAAATTGTGTTACTTCGCACCTTCCAGCATTCATATTTGGTTGCCTTAGCCAATAGGTCTAATTTTCCCCTATCTTTCTCCTACAATACCTTTAAATTCTAATTAGGGGCTCTTATTTCTTTCCTCATATATATATTATCACTACATACATTCTTCATTTTCCTGTGTATTTGAAGGGATCTGCTCAACATGTATTTGGCATCATCCATGGTTGGTAGATAGATGTCCATAAGATCACTACGTTGCTTCCTGTTCATTTCATATTGTTGCTTGAGTTCAAAGATATCTCTATGGTCCTCCTTTATTTTCCTTCTTAACCTGTTGAAAGTATGCTTCCACACATCTACCTTTATCTTCTCCTCATCTACCTCTATCTTCTCCTCTTGCACTATCTTGTATTCATGGATTTGTAGCTTCTTAGATGAGGATGGTGTAACCATAGTTGTTGGTATTTCTACCTATTTAACATCTTCTTTAATTAGTTTTTCTTTTATCTTGGACTTGACAGCAACTGGTGTAGCTTTAACCATGGTCACATCTTCACTAGGTTGAGTTTTTTTTTCTAGAGTAGCCTTCTTTAGTTGCCTATTTTCTTGGGCCTTCTTCAATTGTTCCTACAATTCTGAAATCTCCCTCACTTTATCATCAATCACTTCAACTTCTGGTATGTTCTCCATGGTCTCAAATGTCTTCTCCAAGGGAATCTTTTTCATAGCAAACCTAGTGAGAGGCTTCTTAGGGGTAGCCACCATCTATGGAGAAAATAGTAGTTTCTTGCCTTTATTCTTTCCTGTAGAATACACTATAGATGAGGGCCTCTTCACTAAGCTTCCAGTTGGTGATTTAATATCCTGTAACACTACTAAGGGTGTTTCCTTCTTCCTCAAGGGACCAGTTGGCACAGCATCAACTAGCTTTGAAGAATCAACAAATGACTACCATGATTTTTTTCTTTTACTTAGCTCCTCCAAAGCCAACAACTTATTTAAGGAAAAATGGAATATGTTGGGTTCCAATTGACTTTGTTTTCCTTGTACTTTATCTAACATCTTGCAGAGACTCCTAAATAGATAAAAGGGTAAAATTAAGGATCTCTTTCCATTGAAATTCTTTAAGGGTTTGGCATGTTATTGATAAAACCTTCCCTCACATGTGAAGTACCTCTAAATAGCTTGCAAAATATTTATGTGATTTTCTAGTAACTATTCTTTAGGCACAATGGACCCATACTCCTTGTCTTTGTACCCATGCTTCAAAAAATATCTGTAATGGGTGATATCAAGGGGCATGCCCTTAAACCATTTTTCTCCCTGAAGGAGAATCTCTGTTGTGGCTTCTTTTGTGACCTTTGTAACTGGAAAGGTGGTTTTACCAATATTAGCCTCCAATCCATTAAATTTCTTAGAAAAATCCATAGTCAATTGTAGATTATACTTGAATATTTTCACAAAATATCATACACCCCACCTGCTCAAAATCCATCTGATAGTTGGGTCCGCGTTGACAGATGTGAAATATTATGTTTTAAACTAGAAAATAGCACCTACCTTATGATTTATTTCCTCTGGGGTTAACATGAATTTTGTTTTGCATCAGTGAATAGTCTAGGGTTTAATGCAAACTTGTTTTGTGCAACCAGTGTGAGAGAAATAACAAGAACGACTTGAAATTAAACCTCTGATGATGATTAAGAAGGAAAATTTACACAGATGACTAATCAGCACAATATTTCTTTAGAAAACCCTAAAGAAACTTGCAAATTCTTGATATTGGTGGTATAAATTTCAAAGGTATAGGCATAGTGCCAAAAGTGTAGTATGCGAAAAATGGGCTTTCAAATACTCCTTAAGCATAAACAATTAGGGTGAGAAGCTTCAATTTAGTTTAAGCACCTTCAACACCTTTCATATGGAGGCTCCATAGAGAACATTAGGGGAATTTTGAGGTCTAAAATGGGCCTCCTAATAAAAATGCACAACCAAAATGAACTTTATAAGAACCAATAGGATTCAAGATGATGATGTCAACCATGGGGGATGATTCACCATTTTTTAACTAAAAGAGTAAAAATATTAAAAAATAATAAAATAATAAAACTACTTCTTAAACTCGTATTTTCAACTTATCTCCCAAATTTTTTACTCAAATTTCGAGCAGAAATACTCATTGGATGCAAAATGTAATTACTCATCCAAGGAGTACCCATGTTTCATACTCGTTGGATTGAAATAACATTTTTCATGTATTTCATATTTTTCGTGTAGTAGAGTCCATGGAAAGTGTGCAACATGGGTACTCCTTGGATGAGGAATTAAGTTTTTCATCCAACTAGTACTCCCGCTCAAAATTTGAGTAAACAATTTGGGAGAGAAGTTGAAAATATGAGTTGAAAAAGTAGTTTTTTTCTTTTTTCCCTCTAAAATTTGATGATGTAATCAAATATTATTTTATTATTTCCACTATTATTTTATAATTTCCTTAGGAGGCCCATTTTTAGACCTCAAAATTCCCCTAATGAATGTGGACTTGGCAACAACAAATGAAAAATATGGAGCACTGTGTGGAAATGTAGTGATTTGGAGAAAGCGCAACAGAATGGAAAAAGCGCGATGATAGGCATAAAACACAACGAGGGTGAGTTTAGCTATCTTGCAGGATTGCTATGCTTTTTGGCTAGATCATGCATGCAATTAGGGATTCATTCAAGACCAAGGAACATAAATAAGCTTTATTTTACACTTGTGAGAGAGATTTTACCACCGGCTTGGGAGAAATGCAGCATTGTGTGGAAACGAAGTGCCCCTACATCCTTTGCACAAAACCCTAGCACGACCACACCAAAAGATTCTGATGGGAATGAAAATGACCTAAGAAATATTGGATGAATGAAACCATGAAAATAACCTCCCAAATTATCCTAGAGTAGAGTTTATGGCGAAAATGACGATTTGAACTTAAAAACCCCAAAATGCATCACTTGGCAAAAGTGCAGCGACTGTCCTTTTGACCGTTGTCCTCTTCATGATTTCATGACCAATCCTGATTCGACAGGTAAACTAACTCAACACACCTCAAAATATGTGCCCATGATGATAGCATGGCAGCACAATTTCTTTTATGATTTCTTGATGTAACCTGACTTCTAGACCTAGCTAACTAACTCATGATGACCAAAAAAAAATTATGACATGAATATTTTACTACTCTTTTGGTGACCAATGAATTCTTATGATTACCCATTTAATGATGATAAACTTTTTAATTTAGAAAATAGATAGACTTTACATGACACTCAATCCAAATCTAGATCTCTTTAAACCATAATAGTCAGGACATCAAGACTGAAATTTACAAATTCACTTCACATGGATAGAAATATTGGCATGAATGGGAGATATATAATATTGGACTCTAACATAGGCTCCAATGGGGATGGGATTATCCCTGTGAGGTGAAAATAACACTGTAGACTTGTATTTATATCCATTGGGGGCTTTATTGACTTCTAAATTTGACTCTTAAATGACTAAGACTAACTTGACTGACTATGACTTTTTCATTACATATGGTAGAAGCTCTTTGGAACCTCGAACTCTTCACTTCAGGCTTCAAGTTCATATGGAAACCACCCACACCTGTATTACTGAAAATAGAAATGGTATATACAATGTTGTGTTCAGACCAACTGATTTCAAGTAAAATAGTGCGCTATATGCCTACCATTAATAGGCCCTCCACCAAGTAGTTCCCCTATCAATTCTTTCAGCAAATAGGCATTGTTTCCATCAAAAATTTAAATTCTAAAATCTCACTTCCGCATATCTTCAAATTTTCCACTTACCCTTCTCTTAATTTCTATTATCCCACTCCAACACAAGATCATCAACTTGAAAATCATCAGCCCTTATCCTTTTATCATGAATCTTCTTGATTTTTTCTTGGATCATCTGAGTGTTATTATAGACCCCCTCTCTAGTCTACTACAACTATATCATCTAATTAATTCTCCTCTACATATCATTAGGTTCTACCTCTTCTTCCTGCAATAATTTCATTATTGGAACCGCTAGAGATGTAGGAAAAACAACATCAACTCTATAAACCAATTGGAAAGGAGACATCCCAGTTGATTTCTTAGTAATGACCCTATCATCCCATAATGCATTGATTAATTTCTTATTCCAACTCTTTTTGTTCTCGTGCAATAATTTCTTTATGATATTTACTAGACTATTTTTAGAATACTCAACCAAGCCATTACTCTGTGGGTAATATGTAGTAGAGTGACTAAGTACTATATTATATCTAATGCATAAATAAATCATCTTCCTAGATTTAAATGTAGAAAATTTATCAGTAATAATCTTACGAGGAAGCCAAATCTCGGAAGAACTTTATCTTCCAAAAATTAAATGATAATTGAATTTTCGGCCTGCCTCGTCAGAATCATTTATATCCACATAGTGAAATAATCCATGCCTATTAAGATCCAATTGTGTTTATTTGATGAATATGGGTGAATTTATCCAATTAAGTATAATCCCCACTATTGAAATGGAACCTCCACTGAAATAGGTTTTCGGGGTAATGGTAAAATTTTCTCCTTCCCTCCAAATATCTGACACTCATGACACCTACAAACCTTCTTGTAGACATCAACAAACAATGTAGAATAGTAGAAATTGGCCCTTAAAATTTTATTGGCTATGGTATTCAGGAAAATATTCCCTCCACAGTCTCCTTTGCGAAATTATTCCATTATATTATGTGCCTCATCTTCCAACAAACATTTCAGCAATATTCATCCTAAATCCTTCCAATATAAAGACTAATTTCGAATGAAAAATTTGGCATCTTTCAACTTAAGAAACTTTGTTTTTTTTAAATCTAGGTGGAGCTTATAGGTGCTACAAAACATAAATGATATCAGTGTACCCGGGAGAATAGAGGAACATTTCTTACACTTGTTGACCAAATTCCTCATTATTGTCATTTGATAGGGCAGGAATGAAATTGATATCCAATGCATGTAGATTTGACTCGGCCATCATTTTAGCCAACCCCTGACCCTTTATCAATTTAGTGGGATTAATTTGAACATAATATTCCAAAATTAATTCCATCCACTTACCTCTTTTTCCTTCTGGGTCAGTGTGGGTAAGAATCTCTTTCACTACAATGCTACGAACAAAGTAAATTATGTGAGAATGCAATATGTAAACCCTTAAAACCTTTAAATCCTTCACTAATGAAAAAGCTTGCTTCTCCATTATGTTATATTCCAGACAAGCATCCTTTAAATTCTTAATAAAAAAAAATATAGGATGCTCATAGTGTTGTTGGTTTTTATGCATCAATACTAATGCAATGGTGTGCTCTAAGGTAAAGGAGAAAATGATGAAATATTTTATGTAATCGGGGCTACAAAAAACAAGAGCATGAGTTAAGGAAAACTTTACCTCATTGAATGAATTCTTTTCTTCAGAAATCCACTTGATTTCGTTGTCCTTTATTAGTATATTTGGCACGGCCCTTATGATTTTAGTAAGATTTAGAATAAACCGCCTCAGAAAATTAATCCTCCCAAGAAAAGATTGAATCAATCCTACTTGGATCAATCTTAATATCATGTCTTGAAATTATGTTTCCAAGAAACTTACCTTCTTCCATTCTGAAAAGGGACTTTTTTGGGTTGAACGAGATACCATACTTCCTGCACTTCTCAAAAAAAAATTCAAATGCTACAAACAATCTTCATAAAATTTAGAGTACACATCAATGTCATCAAGATATAAAATAAAAATAAACCTATCTTTCTTATCTGCAAAATCAATGTCCAAGGAACTTTGGAAGGTTTCCCCTACATTCATAAGTTCGAAGGGCATTTTTACATACATGAATGTCCCCCATGGTGTGGTGAAATTTTTTTTATCCTAATATCCGGATGTACCAAAATATGGTTGTACCCGAAGAAACCATCAAGTAATGAAATCCTCCTAGAACCAACTACCCGCTGCAATATGTGATCCATTTTTGGCAAGTGGTAACTGTCTTTGAGGGACACCTTATTAATGTTTTTGAAATCAACACACGGTCTTATCTCTCTCTTGTTTTTCCTTACTGGGACTAAATTTGACAACCACTTGGACAACCTTAAAGGGAAAATGACCTTTGCATCAAATATTTTATTGCCTCCTTTTCAATTAGGGCAAAAAAACATAAATGATCCTCCTTAATTTGTACTTAAAATGTTTATGACCTTCCTTGATAGGATTGGTGCGTTGGATGATTCTCTTGTCATAGGATTTTAAATCCTCAAAACCCCATGCAAAGACATCAAAATACTCTTTCATGAGATCAATATATTTGTGCTTTTTTCAGGACCTAAGGATTTAGATAGCTTCACAATTTTAGGTTTGTCTTCAGTTCCTATGTTAAAATCTTCCACCTTAGTCTAAGTAGGTAATATTTTAGGCTTATGAGCCACATCATTTTGGTCAAACAATTCCTCCAATGGGACTAAGCCTCTCGGGATCACATTACTTTTAGTTTTAAAACTTCAAGGTCTGCTACATACTTTTCAAATCTCCTGTGATTTGAAGTATGTATGGTTCCCATTCCTCTTTGTCAAAATAATTTACTTCATCAATGTGCAGCTTTGAAAATTCTCCTTTTATTTGCAGAACATTGTCCAATTTTTCCAATACCTTATATTGTTTGGGACAGTTGTCCTATGTTTAAATTTTATTTCATACCTCTTATTAGGATGAATGTGAATCTTAAATGTACTGGTTGAGGCGGATAACACATAAGAAATGGAATTTTTTTCTCTAGGAATCACTGACAAATTGTATTCTGGAAAACATTGCAGAAAATCAAAAACAACATTTCTATAAGCACTCATTCTAGGCTACTTGGTTTGATACTCACCTTTAATTTTTTAATGATCAGTTCTAAGTCCCCATGGACTTAAATCCTCTTAGCTCCTAACCTATTCAACATTTGCAACCACAAAATCATCGCCTCATATTCAGCAACCTTTTTTTTCATTCAAAATCAAGCTTATAACAATAGATATTTGAATTGTCTACTTTTGGGCTCATAATCCATACACTAGATCCAACCCCTTCCTTACTAACTACTCCATGAAATTCCATGTTTCACGGCCCCTATTCATCATCATTGTGTTCTAATTATGTTTCCAATTCTTTTTTTGCAACTCATTTCCCTTTTCTTCTGACTGGATGACCCCATTTTGATTTTGTTCCTCTAAACATGAATCATTATATAATATAACAGAATCCATGTCTGATTGTACTGAATGAATAGGATAATTACTTGGTTTATCTTGACTACTTTGTACCATGTATGTCATGAGATTTTCCCTATACAACTTCCTTGGTCGTCCAAACACTGGGATATTTTCATATGACATGTCCATTTGCAGAGAACCCTTCAACTTTGTACCCCAATATATTGATAAAATCATACCATATATCGGTGTAATGTCAGCAACAAAAAAATTCATAACTATACTCTTATTTTTAATTTTAGTAAGAGTGACACACAAATATTTGATGAAACCTAAACACTTCACCTTGCTTGAGTCAAAAGAAAAAAGGTCTTTGTATGGCCTAGTTAATCCAAACCAATTTTTTCCATGATCACTTTTGGAATTAACTTGTGTGAAGAACTTTAATATAACATGGCACTATGCAATATAAAATCATGTATATTTAGGTTGGCATAGAATGGTGGCACATTACAGTCCTATGAACCTTCTTCAACTTTTGAACCAAAAATCAATTCAGGATGATCATCATTTAAATTGGCATTGTCCCACACATATCCTATCTTCAATGCCTTGACAATATGACTCTTATACACATAATTCCTAACTAATTCAATCAATGGGATAGAAATTTTGATCTTTGATATCTCATTTTCAAAACTAAAATATGATTGACTCCTTTCTACCTCCTTAACCATTGCATCTTTCTTTTAAGGAATTTATTTCAGAAGATCAACCTTTGTCTGACTAGTAGAAGGTGTGTCAACATGAACCTTTTTAGGAGGATTTATTGGGACTTTCCTATTACTCAAATTATATTGTTTATGAACCTCCATAATGGCATTCTCGTAACCCTTCTTGTACTCTTCTATTTTGTAGGCATAATATATTTTTGTGATTGTGAAAACAAATATTGTTCTTCCTTTGTCAAAAAGATATTATCCTCTTCCGCATCACCAAAATAATGAATTTTATCCTTCTCTTGTTCCTCTATTGCCACTTGCTCTTGTTCTGCATAGTTCTCTTGAAATTTCATGGGTAATGGTAAAAATTTCTTCTTCCCTTCAAATATCTGACACTCATGACAACTAGAAACCTTCTTGTAGACATCACCAAACAATGCAGGCTAGTAGAAACAAGAATTTGAAATTTTATTGGTTGTGATCTTCCTAAAATATTCCCTCCATAGTCTTCTTTGTGGAATTCTTCCATTATATTATGTGCCTCATCTTCCAACAAACAATTCAACAATATACCTCTTGAATCCTTCCAATATAAACACTGGTTTACAATGAAAATTTTGACAACTTTCAACTTAAGAAACCTTGATTTAGTTTTATTAATCCAGGTGGATCTTGTAGATGCATAAAACCATAGATGATATCAGTGTACCAAGGAGAAGAGGGGAACCTTTACGACACCTTTTGAGTGGCTTCCTCATCATTTTCTTCTCATAGGGCAACAATGAAATGGATATCCAATGCATGTAGATTTGTCTTAGACATCATTTTAGCCAACCCCCGACCCTTTATCAATTTAGTGGGACTAATTTCAACATCATATTCCAAAATGACTACTATCCACTTACCTCTTTTTCCTTTTGGGTTAGTTTGGATAAGAATCTCTTTCACTACTGCACTAGGAACAAAGGAAATTATGTAAAAATGCAATATGTAAACCCTGAAATCCTTCAAAGCCTTTGCCAATGCAAAACCTTGCTTCTCCATTATGTTATATTTCATAGCAGCATCCCTTAAATTTTTACTAAACAATATTATAGGTTTCACATGGTTTTGTTGGTTTTTCTGCATCAATACTACTGCAATGGTGTGCTCTGAGGCAAAGGAGAAAATGATGAAATATTTTAAGTAATCAAGGATAGCCAAAATAGGAGCATGAGTTAAGGCTCGGATTACCTCATTGAATTATTTCTTTACTTCAGTAGTCCACTTTATTTCATTGAACTTTCTTAACATATTTTTCATGTCCCTTATGATTTCAGAAATATTTGGAATAAATCGCCTTAGAAAATTAATCCTCCCAAGAAAAGACTACATCTCCTTTTTACTCCTTCGGGTATCAATCTTCTGGATTGCATAAATCCTACTTGGATCAATCTTAATACCATCTCTTGAAAATATGTGTCCAATAAACTTACCTTATTCCATTTTGAAAAGAGACATATTTGGGTTCGAAGAGATACCATACCTCCTGCACTTCTCAAAAAAAATTGAAATGTTGCAAATAATATTCATCAAATTTAGATTACACAGTAATGTCATCAAGATAAATAAAAATAAAGCTATCTTTCTCATCTACAAAGTTAATTTCCATGGCCCTTTGTAATTTTTCCCCTACATTCATAAGTACGAAGGAAATTTTTGCATACATGAATGTCCCCCATGGTGTGGAGAAAGTTGTTTTATCCGGATCATATGAATGTACCAAAATCTAATTGTACCTGAAGAAACCATCAGATAATGAAATCATCTTGGAACCAACTACCCACTACAATATCTGATCCATTTTTGGCAAGGGGTAATTGTCTTTGAGAAACACCTTATTAAGGTTTATGAATTCAACACACAGTCTTATCTCTCCCGTATTTTTCCTTACTAGGACTAAATTTGACAGCCACATGGAAAACCTTAAGGGGACAATGATCATTGCATCAAATATTTTTCTTACCTCCTTCTCAATTAGGGTCATCAAAATTGGGTTGATCCTCCTTAACTACTGCTTAAAAGCTTTATGACCTTCCTTTATAAGAATGGTGTGTTGGATGATACTCTTGTCATAGGATTTTAAGTCCTCATACCCCCATGAAAATACATCAGAATATCGTTTCATGAGATCGACATATTTCTACTTGTCTTCAAGACCTAAGGATTTAGAGAGCTTCACAATTTTAGGTTTTTGTTCAATTCTTATATTACAATCTTCCACCCTGGTCTCAGTAGGTAATATTTTAGGCTTATAAGCCATGTCATTTTGATCAAATAATTCCTCCAATTGGACTAAGCCTTAACAGTTGCATCTTTCTTTTGAGGAATTTATTTCAAGGGATCAGCCTTTGTCTAACTAGTAGAAGGTGTACCAGCCTGAACGTTTTTAGGAGGATTTATTGGGAATTTCCTATTCATAAAATTATATTGTTTTTGAATCTCTATAATGGAATTATGGTAACCCTTATTGTACTCTTACGATTCTGCAAGAATGATAGTTTTTTGTGTCTGTGATAACAAATCTTGTTCTTCCTTTGTCAAAGGTATACTATCCTCTTCCTCCTCACCAAAGTAATGAATCTAATCATGCTCGTGTTCCTCTTTTTCAACTTTCTCTTCTTCTGCATAGCTCTCTTGAAAAGGATGTCTAATATTTTGTTGATCTGTTGGATTTCTTTCGTTCCTCTGCTTAACTTGAATATGTTGTCTTATGAAATTAGGATTTCTGATTTGGGGACCTCCCTGTAGTTCTCTTGTAACATATCTATGTGACAGAGTCATTCTTTTTCATCGTCTACTCCATGGTATTCACCAAATTTTCCAACTTAACATATGATGATGTACAAGTTTCCTCCTTGATGGTAACTCTCTTTTCAGTATTCATCTTTCCTTTATTGGCTAGCAAGTTAGCTTCTACATTGACAACATTCTTTTGCATGTCTTCCAAGGTAGTTGGGTTTCTCTCTCTTAATTTTTAGGCCATCTCAAGATCGAATCCATACGGATAGTGAAGTATAGCCAAACCAGGTGGAGGCTTTATGTGTGTCAGGATGGAATTTTAAACATTATTGAATCTGATTGAGAAATCTTGGACCAATTCTCCCGGAGCTCTCTTTAAGCTTTCATACTCTACTATTATTTGAATAAGGTTCTTTTTTACGTCCCATATAGAAAGGAAAAGTTGTTGAAATTTTCGAAGATCATAAATATTTCCTGCTTCTGTTCCTTTGTACCATTTTCTGACCTCTTCAGCAAACTTTGGGCAAAGAGCCTCATATTAACATAATCATAATAAACTTCTTCAAAATTTGCAAATTCATTCATTTTGTCTGTGTTGTTGTGATGTAGTATGTCCAGTGCCATCAAATTGAGGAAGGTGCTACCCATATTTTTTTGGCATATCATATAGTGGTGCCTAAAACATCAATGGAGCATTATATATTTCCATGATTGTGATCTAAGTTTTATTTGTACCATCTATTGTATGTGATGATGAAGATGAAAGAGGTGATGAAATTGTGGTCTGTTGGGTTATTTTGAATGGAGGAGTATAGATATCATATACAATCGGAGCATAATAGTATGAAGGGTTCAAAGGAAAGGTAATTGTAGGATCAGAAGATTTAGGGATAGTATGTTGAAATATAGGTGACTCCTCAAAAACCTCCTACAGTTGATTAACCAAGTGATCAATCTTATAAATTGATGTAAAATATCTCTATCATACTTTGAAACTCTAATTTTCTGAGAGGTGATATATGGTTTTATTTTAGAATCATCAATGACTGTCTCAAACACAAAAGATTCATATTTGGATCTAAAAATACTTTTCTCAAATGGAAAATCAAATGCAGTGTCTTCAATTGTTACAATACTCTCAGGAAGGGTATAAGATATCTCTAGAGGGATATTATTGGCTTCACCTTCTTCAAAAATCTTCTTTCTAAGAAATTTCTCAGGGTCACTTACAACTTCAGGGGGATCAAGATATGTATGTGGTCCTGTATGGATCTTTCTAAAAGCAATATTTTATTAGAATTATAACTACATTTGGGTCTAAACATAGTTTTTCGGTGAAATTTTCAGCCTGATTGATACCTAACTCATTGTCCCACACAGGAGCTAGAATTAAAACTTCGCAACAAAGGTTTGTCCAGGGAAAATTTAGCCTTCATATCTCAGCAATAGAACAGTATGTTAGCACTCTGTAATTTCCTCTAGGCTAAGAAATGATTACAAAGGTAACCTCAGACCACTTTTAGGCTAGGATCTAGTCCTACTAACCTTGGAGAGGGCTCTCTCACTGGGGTTTTTCTCAGTCAACCTAATGATTGAAAGATTGTTGATATTAGGCTAGTTATGAGGATCAGAAGAAGAGATTTCATTTACTATTTTAAATTAAGGTAAAAGAAGAAATACCCACTCAACATAGAACTAGTCTCATCTCATGATTTCAAGTGAATAGGGATAGTGAAGGTGATTTAGGAAGGGGCGAGATAGGGAATTTTGTTGATAATATAAATTGATTTCGTTTTAGGGAGGTTGAGTACAGAATCATGAAGATGAAAATTAAAACATCAAGCCACAGATGAATTCAAATTTCCATTCAAAGGAAAAAAGACACATAAAATGTTCAACTTATATAAAAGAGATCACAATAGTGAATTCTGCAATATTTACTCTTCAGATAAAACATGAAGACATATGTTTTAACCATCGACCTATAATATAAAATTGATAGAACAAAATAAAACATACCAACAAAGGTATGACACAAGAATCCTTGTTACACTCCTTCTCCCCTCTTCTATTCACTTAAGAAATTAATACAAAATACAAAATAGCATCCTTGCTTCCTCACACTGACCAACTCTTTTTACATTACATGCACATCATAAAATAGACTCAAATAAATTAGTTCTCACCTCTATGGGTCGAATTCCTCATTAGGAATATTGTTTCTAACTTCTGAAATGAAACTAGAACTGACTTCTAAAGACTAAGAACTGCATAACTCGATCTTTTTAAAGCATTTTACATTAATTCCTCGACTCCAGATCGAGCTTATAAGTCACTCGCTATTTTATTAAATTACTACAACCATGATAACTCGCTCGAAATAAGGTCTTTCTGGAAGCGCAACACCAGTGTTACACAAACTCCTACTTCTTCATAAATGCGTAAACACAATGCAAAAGTGCAGCGCTTGATGGTTGTTATGCCTTTGGTCAGCTCCTGATTTGACTAATGCCTCCAGTGAATGTAAAAAAAAAATTCATATCAACACTTTCCCCTGTTAGAAGCTTTCCTTTACCATACCAAACCTCAAACTTCAACAAACTCTTCTATATCCAAAAATGCAACACAAGTTTCAGAAGTGCAATGCCATCCCTTTTATAGTTTGAGTGGTCAAAGAATGTTTATAGATAAGATGCACATGACACTAATGATGATGTTGAAATTGCAATGATGATATCACATAACCCTTACAATCCTTTATTCACTTGAATACCAAACATTCATAACCATACCTAAAAACCCTAACACTAGCTAGGGCACCAAATGCATAAAGTTGTTTCTTCAAAAAATATCTTCAGGGTTCTGATCAAATGTAGTTGCAAGAGGAAATTGTGCTAGAAATTATCACCTAGAACATCAAACCTATAAAAAAACATACTTTTTGGGAAAATTAAAAAAAACAATATTGTGTTACTTCACCCCTTCCAGCATTTACATTTTGGCCACCTAAGCCAATAGGTTTAATTTTCCCCTCTCTTTCTCCTCCATTTAATTTAACTATTATTTAGTGACTCTTAGTTCTTTACTCACAGAGAGATTATGTCTGCATACATTCTTCATTTTCCTGTGTATTGGAAGGGATTTTCTCAACATGTATTTGGCATCATCCATGGTTGGTTGATAGATGTCCATAAGATCACTCCATTGCTTCATTTTCCCTTCATCATGTTGCTTGAGTTCAGAGATATATCTGTGGTTCTCCTTCAATTTCCTTCTCAACTTGTTGAAAGTGTGCTTCCCCACATCTACCTCTATCTTAACATCATCTACCACTATATTCTTCTCTCGCACTATCTTGTCTTCTTGAATTTGTAGCTTCTTAAATGAGGATATTGTAATCCTAGTTGCTTGTATTTCTTCCTTCTTAACATATTATTTGATTACTTTCTCTTTTCCCTTGGACTTGACAGAAATTGGTGTAGCTTTAACCATAGGCACATATTCACTAGGTTGAGTTTTTTTTTCTAGAATAACCTTCTTCGTTTCATGTTTTCTTGCTGCAACTATGCAATCATGAAATGGGCCTTCTTCAATTGTTCTTACAATTCTGAAATCTCCCTAAATTTATCATCAATCACTTCAACTTCGTGTATGGTATCCATGGTCTAAAATGTATTCTCCAAGGGCATCTTTATAAAAGCATGCCTAGTGAGATGCCTCTTAGGGGTTGCCACCACCTCAGTAGAAAATTGTAGTTTCTTTCATTTCTTCTTTCTCGTAGACTGCACTGTAGATGAGGGCCTCTTCACTAAGCTTCCATATAGTGATCTAATATCCTTTACTACAACTAAGGGTGTTTCCTTCTTTCTCAAGGGACTAGTTGGCACATCATCCACTAGTCTTGAAGAATCAACAAATGACAACCATGATTTTTTTATTTTACTTAGCTCCTCCAAAACCAACAACTTAGTTAAGGAAAAATGGAATGTTCTAGGTTCTTACAGAGAATACTAAATAGATAAAAGGGTAAATTTAAGGAGCTCTTTCCAGTAAAATGCATTAAGAGTTTGAAGTGGTATTGATAAATCCTTCCAAACCTTCCCTCACATGTGAAATAACTCTTAATATCTTGCAAAAGCTTTATGTGATTTTCCAGTAAATATTCTTTAGGCACAATGGACCCGTACTCCTTGTCTTTGTACTCAGGCCTTAAAAAATCTTTGTAATGGGTGATACTAATGAGCATTCCCTTGAACCATTTTTCTCCCTGAAGGGGAATCTATGTTGCAACTGCTATTGTGACCTCTGTAACTAGAAAGGTGAGTGTTCCAATATTGCCTCTCAATCCATTAAAGTTCTTGGAAAACTATTTAGTCAATTATAGATTATACCCTTAAATTGTTTCAAAAAATCTCATACACCTCACCTGCTCAAAACTCATTCTAATTGTTGGGTCTACGTTGATAAATGTGAGATAGTGTGGTTCAAACCATACAATAGCACCTCCCTTGTGATTTCTTTCCTTTGGGGTTGACATGATTTTTGTTTTGCAGCAGTGAATAGTCTAAGGTTTAATAAAAACTTGTTTTTTGCAACTATTGTGAGAGAAATCACAAGAAGGACTTCAAAGTAAACTTCTGGTGATGATTAAGAAGGAAACTCTACACAAGAGACTAATCGAAGACGGAGGTCAAAAAACCTTGAAAAAAGGCCCAGAAAAACCCAGAAAACATTCAGAAAAACTTCCGCAAAAATTCCAGGTTGCAGTTTCTTACCTAATTTTTGCTGAGGTTAGACCCTACGGCCTCAGTAGAAATCAGGTCAGAAACTGCGACCTGGACTTTTTGCGAGAGTTTTTCTGAAATTTTTTTGGGTTTGTCTGTGCCTCTTTTCAAGGTTTTCTAACCTCCATCTCCACCCGTTTTGGACCTATACTCGTTCTATTTTAATCATATAAGTGGGAACCTAGCCCTCTAGGGCTTTAGTACCCTCCACCTTTTGTGGAAGAGTTTTAGATGCTGCAGGTTGTCTGAAATTTCAGAGTGTTCAGCCATTTTTAAAGATATTATACCTTACCTTTAGATACACTTTAGATTGGTTATTTATCCATACACAACAGCTCTTTCCAATTTTGTTTGGGTTTTTCCTCTAAGGTCCACTCCGCTTCCCTCCAGGAGATAGTCTTTCGCTCTAATTTACAGCAATTTTTCCTCTTATTTTTTATTTTTTTTCTGCACCTATTTCCAAAAAATCTGACCTTTAGATCCCTGTCCCTCCCTACTGTAGATCTATTGGCTATTTTAGTGTTTTTGACTAGATTTTTTCCCACCTACAGACTAGTCGTTGAGAGGCCCGCCTCCTTGGGTTTGGATTGATGCATAATTAGCTGTTTATTTTTTGTTATTTTTGTTTCATATATTGTTATCTATAGGTTTATTTACAGTTATATAGCACACTTTTTCTTTTTCTCTACAAACGCTTGGGTTTAAAAATTAAAATTTACACACTTAACACACACACCCTAAGTGAAGAAGAGCTTGGTTAACACCACCAAGAAAAGACTTTAAAACATTGAAATCAAGTGATCCTACACCTCTCTGCCCTTGTTTTGACATTGTAATCAATTGATCCTGCACCTCTCCACCCTTGTTGGTCTCTCTTCCCTTTGTGTCGTTTTTGTGCCATCATCATTGCACCACCAAGGTGTTTATCCCGGAGACTTCTTGGCCTTCATCCTCAGTTTCCAGTAGGAAGACTTACTCCTCTGCGTAGGATTCGAGTTAGTCCTCCACCGAGTCTGCACTCTGACTCCTCTTCTGGTTCATTAGGTTCCCCTTGTGGTTTCGCCCCAGTTCTCCCCTTGTCACCTTCACCATGTCTAGTTCAGGACCTAACGCTGGTGGTAGCCCCGGCCCTAATGCTGGGAATACTACTAGTGGGACCACAACAGGAACTACCCCGGCTGCTCCCTTGCTCCCCTATATGGCAAGCCTCAGTCTTCCTGATTTTAACCAGTTGATCAATGACCCTATACACCATGACACTAGTTGGCCTGCTATGCCAACCAAGCTCCCTTCCGACATCCCCAAGTTTTAAGTTCTTGCTGGAGAAGATCCTACAAATCATGTTCGATCTTTCAGATGTGATGTTTGTCTAACTCCATTACCGATGACTCTTTCCATCTTTGGTTGTTCCAGCGTACGCTTACTGGTGAAACTTCTAAGTGGTATGTTGATTAGGCCTCATCCTCTCATACCACCTTTGCAACTCTTGCTCGGGCTTTATTGTCTTATTTCCAGCTTCCCCTTCGTTATGACACTGGTACCGAACTTTTGACTTCTTTCCGTCAATCGTCTGCAACCTGCCTATCCGATCATGTCCAAGAATGTCAGAGAAGAAAGAGCCTATTTCGAGTCCCTACCTTCGAAGACCGTGTCTACATGGACTAGTTCCTTAGATCTCTCCTCCTTGGTATCGGCAAGGATGTCTCATCGCATTTCCCTCAAACTGAAGAAGACGTTATCCAAATTGCATTAAAATATGACCTGATCTACGCTCAATCGGGTTATGTTTATACCGTTCTACCTGATCTTCCTAGACTTGGTGGTGCCAACGCACCGGGGGCATCTCATGTCGCCGACGGTATCATTGGAGCTCCCTCTCATCCATGCGCTCAGCCTCCCATGGACTATGGTTTTCCTCAAGGGGGACCAGCACCTCCTGCACTTTTCCCCCTCCCAGTAGCATGTATCTAGGATACGGCATGCCTCCTCCTTTTTCCCAACCTCATGTTTACCATAATGCTATCCAACCTCCTTATTATTTGTATCCGCAGGGTGTTGCAGCTCCTCCAGCATTAGCACCTCTACCTCCCTTGCCTTCTCAAACCCCGCAACAGCAGCCACCACCCCCTCAGGGGTAGGTGTATGCACAGAAGAGCACGACTAATCCTCCTCTTTCCAAAAATAAGAGGAAAGGCACTCAAAATTAATCTGCCCCTGGTAATCCTGGACCTAATCCGCAAAATAATGCTCCTAACACTACTAACCAGCAACAGGGAAATCATCCCAACCAGGACAGGCATGTTCGCACGAACAAGCCTTGTTCTTTTTGTGGGGTTTATGGTCATTACATGCACAATTGTCCTCTTTTACCACAGATGAAGTAGATGTGGGAGTCTCAAGTAGCCTTGCGAGGACAACAAGCCTCCCCTTCCGTCCCTCCCAATCTTGCGCCTACTCAACCGACGATGTTTACTAATCCTTTCCCTCAGCAAGGATTTGTGGCTACCCAACCACCTAAAGGTCAGGTGGCCACTCAACCTCTTCCATTTGGTACCTCTGATTACCAGATTATCATTATGAACTCTAACCAACCTATAATCATTGACCTCAACCTTTAGATTCGGTCCCATCAGTACAACAATCCTCCCACTACATCTGTCTCCAAGCCACCTTCTTCAGGTTCTATAGAGCCTCTTTTGACAACTAATGGTCCTTTGCAGATCTCTCAGCCTAAGGCAAAGGTTCATACCAAGATCCCTAAGGGACCACTACGTCAAAATCCTGCTTCTGGAAAAGCTTCACATTCGTATATTATAGTAGATGATTTGGTGCAATCTCCTGCTTCCATCTCACTGTTGGAACTCCTCCAATCGTGCCCTTCACAATGAAAATCTTTACTATCTTCCATGGGCACTATAGATCCTTCTAATGATCGCTTGATCATCTTTGATTTTGACCGGTCATAACATCCTCCTCTTTCTACTTCTGTCACCTTCCAAATCCCAGTCAAGATCTGGAACGCCAACGTTTCCTGGTGTATCATTGATGAGAGGGCATCCACCTGTGTGATGTCCGCTTCGGTTTGGAATCAAATCGGATCACCTGAGTTGGCTCCTTCCATGATCACTCTTTGAGTGTGGGATGGCCACGCCTCCCAGCCCATTGGCCTATTCTGCAATTTTCCTATCACTCTTGCAGGTAAGACTATTTGCATTGACGTAGAAGTCATTAATGCCCCCTTAGATTACAACATTCTACTCGGTCGTAGATACACCTATGCAATGTCTGTTATGCCATCTGTGGTTCACTGCAAGATTTCCATCCCTCATAACAGAAAGATAGTCACCATTGACCAGTTGACATATTACGAACTGAAGTCTCAGACCTCCCTTGATTCCATCATCTCTTCGGTGGCCAATAAGCAAACAGTCGATCATTTGACCAGTGTCTCACCTGGAGTCTACAAAGACTCCTCTTTGCTTGGTACATTCCCTGGTCTTCCTCCTCCTTTCTCTGATCCCAGCTCATTGAATGTTTGCATGATGCAATCGTCTCGGGCTTCCCTCAAGCAGCCTTCTTTGGCTATTCAGCAGCCTCGCCCTCCGCAACCTACTCCTAACCCTTTGATTCAGCCTTCTAAACCCCCTCCTCCTATCCCTTCACCTACAACTAGAATCCATGAGCCTCTCTACCCTCCTGGAATGGTTCCTCCAGGCCTTAACCATCTTGGAGCCATCTCGCCTGGCCATTACCCCTCCGGTCAGATACAGTTCCTAGCTCCCCCTCCTGGAGTGTACACTATACCTATCATGGCTACCCTATCTCTTCCTAACCTAACCCTGGGGATTCCTTTCTGGTACCTTGATCCCCTAGCCGCTACCTCGCTTGGTCAACCCAAACCTTATCTTGCTTTGACCCTAGTTCAACCGGTCCCTATGACTTCTCCCGTTGCTACAGTGCCTCAACCACCCTAATAGGAACCATCTCCTGTTGTGACCACTTTGGGTAAGAAGGGAAAAGCTCACAAGAGGGCATCAAAAGACAATGCTACCCTGACTGAACCTGCTCCTCCTCCACCTCCAAATCCTTGCACTTTCTATGATGTTGTCAGCCATGCCACCCATATTTGTCCTGAGTTGCCCCGTATCAATCCCATGGTTAATGTTGCATTGCCTGAGTCTACGGTCCTTGAAGCCTTTGTTTCTTCCTCGACTGTAGCCAAGAACCCTAAGACTATTCACACCAACCAACCTTATGCTTTGTGTGATCTCCATGGCCATTATTCCCACAATTTTCCCTGCCTTACGCATTACTACGCCTCTTTATAGGTAGTTGGAGAGTATGAGGTTGAGCAGAACCAATCTGCCTCTCCTGTTCTTGTGCAGTATGATGCAGACCAGCTTGACCATTTACCTGCTCCCATTGACATTCCTCCTCCTGATGTCAATATGACAAAGCCTACGGCCACCATCCTCTACTTGTCATCATCAATGAGACCCTCAGTGGAAGCTCCCTCTAAATCTTCCCCTACTGTTTCGCTTGACCTCCCTCCAGCGATCACCCTGGGCTCAACATCGGTGGATCCTTTATCTGTGTGTTCTTCCGTCATTCCCCATGGCGATGCGCATGTGAACCTTTCTTCTCATGATGATGAGTCAGGTAGCTTTTTCGCGTCAAGTGGTCTCCCTTCCTCTAGTCACTCCATCTTCTATTGTGATGATGACATCATGGAAGCCTTGTCCACCCCTGACTTCATATTTCCCACCCATAAGCAGGATGGCACCATTCATGTATATGGTGACTTTCACGGCCTGGGCACAAGCTACACCTCCAGTAGCTCCCACACTCCACCTAACTGTCGGCGTGTGAGTAGTATACATCCTACCAAGATCACTCCCTCTCACACTGTTTGTTCGGTTTCTACTTTGCACTCAGGTTGCCAGCATTGTTCATCATCCTCCCATTTTTTGTCTTGTTGCACCTTTCATATGGACCTCTCGTCCACACCTTATATCGGTTATGCCGATGGTGCAAGTCACTACTCTCGGAATCCAGCCTTGGCAGGTTGGGCCATTTTTACCCCCTTACATTCGCTTGTTATCTTGAATGATGTATGCGTTGGTACTACCACCAATAATCAGGCCGAATATGATGCAGTGCGAGGTTTACTAGACGATGCCCTTTCCCATCGCATCCTCCACCTTCATGTTCATTTATATTCCTTGCTTCTTGTCATGCAATTGAATGGTGTTTATCATGTGCATAATCCTATCCTTTTTAGAAGATATTTACGAGTGAAGCTTTTGATGCGTGAATTTCAAATAATTACATCCAATCATGTACTTAGAGCACAAAATCACTATGTATATAGCATTGCAAACAATATTCTAGATTGGCATTTAGCACATGCATTTAACACAAGACAATAACATAAAACCATCAAAGCGATGCATATCCATAATATGTGTCATATATATATTTTAGAGTCCATCAACTCTGATACATATGACATGCCCATAGCATGTTACAAAAACTCAAAACGGGGGGCATCACCTGCCCCTACACACTAATCACTATCTGGAGGATCCCGAGCCAATGGCTCTGCTCCCGCAGCTCGTAGATCACGCATCCCCTTTCCGGCCATCGTCATGCGCCACATGACCCCTCACCACTCCGAAGGTAGACCAATACATGGCTCTATGTATTGGTCCTCTAAGACTTTCCAGCCACGCTCTGAAACATCGGAAAGAAACCTCTCACATCTATGATGGATGTCCTCCAGGAGGGCTGATGCATCCTCATTTTATGGTGCCCTTGATCCACGAGGTCTTGTAGCTCCTGATACTACAAGTCATCCCATATACCCAGCCGGTTTTACCGGTGTTGTGTCTGCATACCAAAAGTTAACGAATCAGTACCATATACAATATTCTGAAACTTCACAATGCACATAAAAGATTAGCAATTTGTCACTTACCAGCGGGCCCCCATACTCGACCAAGCGGCAGTGGCAAGTCCAGGTCCCCACGATAACTCATCCCACTATAGGGATATTCTTCTATGTACAATGGCATTTGATCCCAATGAGCAAAGAAATCAGGTCAAAACACCCGTCCAACCACCCCACCTCCTCCTCTGCACAGTAGTCGCCCCCACCGGCACATCCTGGGCTCTCTCAGGCCCACATCTTGGAGTTGTATGCGAGGTTGAAGTGTCGAGATCTTCTCAAAGAAGAGCGAGCATAAAATTGTACCATATGCACAGTCATGGTTCACTTTCCACTTGCATAGCGACAACTGTCGTTTCAATGCCAACAACATCATCTGGGTCCACCCATAGTAGGTCACACTCAACACACTCTCCACAGGAATCATCTTCCCTCCAATGATGTGGTGGAGTGCCTAGTTTCCCAGGATCCGTAGTGCCGCTGCGGCCACAGCACAGGTCTCTAACCTCTCTAGATCCCCGATGGGTATCTGAGTCCCCTTGACTTGGAGACTTGGTTGAGAATGGCACTCTACAAACTCCATGATTTTTCGCCCTCGCAGTAACACTGGCTGTGTATTCCCAACCATCCCAAGTGGTGGGAGACCAGTCAGGAAATATATATCCTGGACTGTCAACTCGATCTGATGCCCCTTCACTATAAATACCTCATGGTCTGGATCCCAATAGCTAACAATTTGAGCCAATAAGGGCTCTCCAGCTCTCATCAGAGGGTTCTCTACAAACTTCTGAACCCCAAACCTAGTCAATGCACTACGAACACCATGATCCTCTTAGATCTCTGACCGTAATGTGCCCAAATCTCTCTCTCTCCATTTGATCTGTAATTCTTCCATATCTTCACAAAATCATCATATTTTTCAGTGTACATATAGGAAATAGTGTATCCAAACATAAAAACCCAGTTATCAGCCAAAAAATAGCATAGAAAAACCTCTCCCTGTCAGGTCACACTTTTCAGGCCCATTCCTGGGACAGGTCATAGTTTTCTACCCAAAACCTGCTACCCTGGTCGCATTTTTTGCCCCAAAAAGTGCAACCCGACCGTGACAAGGAGCAGGGGTCTGTTCCTGAGCACTAGGGACCTAAACTGAACTTTCAATCCACTGAAATGAACTAGTAGGGTTAGGCCTCTTACCTGCAACTGACGGATCTCGATTCCAACGGTCGGTTTGTCTGCTACAATCGCCACAAGATTTAGGGCCTTCTCTCCTCTCTACATTCACCATATCTCCACATGAAAATGAGTGAATTTGGAGGGAAAATTCTTTATTAAAAGACAAACCCCTGATTTTTCTTTCGCCTGTTGCAGCCAAACCATAGCTCAGTTTGACAAACCGTCTGTACCATTGGAAAGCTCTCACCGAGCCCTAAAATTGGTATCTGTTAGTTTTTGGTGATTTGATACTTCACCAAGACACATTTTGTCCACGAAGCGTCACTTGAACACTCCACAAAATTGAATTTCTTCACTTGCAACAATTGTACTTGGGGCACCTCTTTACCTCCTTACTTGTCCATGCTCGTGTTGATTTTCATCGTGAGTAACCATCTTGTACTCACGTTCTTATGGTCCCCATTGGACCTTTACTGTGTGGCAGCATCATGGAGTCACCCTGGTTTAGAGCATCTGAGTTGAGTCATCATCGCATTCATGGAGTCTATCCTGAGTCCCTTTGTATCCCACTATAGTCCTCCATCCTTCATTGCTTGGTTCCCCCCTTGTGTCGCACATTATGGCCTCCAGCCCTTATGTCCCCTATCCCTCATGATATTATGTCAGTCGCTACCAGGTCATCCATGCCCTTTATGTTCTAACAAGGGAAGTCGTTCGTCCGCTACTCAGTACCCTCCCATTTCATCATCATCCCTGGTGTCAGTCTGTCAGTCGCTCTACTATTTTCTCTCATGCCTTATTTGATGATCCCTTATTACCTCACCTATGGCAGACCTCCTTCTTTCTACATCAGATCATTCATTCCAGAAGACAGGTCTAGAGGGTGGTGTACCTTGGTTCCATCTTCCACTCTTGTTCGATGCCTCGAATCAAGAAAAGGGATTCCTCATTACCCTCTGACTTGATTGTTTCTCAGCTCTAGCTCCTTTCAGCATGATCAAGATCCGTATACTTGATGGTTCAGTGATGCAGCAGCTGATACCGGTGATTCCTGGGTGTGTGTGAGATGTTTCAGCCCTCATGAGGGGGTGGCCCTACAGGTAGTCCCCCACATGCCCAGATGACCTCTTCATTACAGCCTTTGATGCAGCTCCATATATTTGATGATGTCGGCCTCAGCCGCTTGCAGTGCCTTTTTGTTTGCATATATCAGTCAAATTTTCAGAGCCCTTTCCTATTTACAGGGGCATTTGGGTTGTAATTGTATCTCATATACTCAAATATTATTGTATAAGTCCTAGATGTTATCCCAGGCATAGTATGTGTGTGGGATTCATTATCATGTTTTTATCTAGCTCATGTTTATGCTAGCATGTACAATATATTTCAGTCCCTTGTTTACTGGACGCATTATTCTTTGTACTTTTTCTCGACGAGCATAGGTATGCCTCCCCCGCCGCCTATAGCATACGTACTCACTCATAAAAGAGACTTTTCGCACCTGTAAGTCTCGCCTCCTCAATTTCTAGTCCTTTAGCTCTTTGGTCTACCTTATATTTCGCTCTCTCTAACTTCCCCTTCGGTGTCTAGTGATTGAGTTCTTACAACGTACTTCGGTCATACGATTAGCTCCTAACGCTCACACGTTGGGGGGAAATCTGTTACACCATTTTTTGTTCATCTAACCTGTTACTATTATGTGGACCTAAGTACACCATGTAAGACCAATTTTACCCTAAGTAAAATTTATTTCACTATGAAAAATAACTTAGTAAACCACCTTTATTAAGTTGTTTATGGTCTAAATAGGAAACCCCATGAGGAAATATTAAATAAATCTACATTTGTTTGATTTTCCTCAAGGAATAATTAGTTAAACAGAAGTTTAATTAATATTCCTGGTCATATTTAACCCAAAACAGGAAAATTAATTAGATAAATCACTATTTATCTTATTATTTTCTAGGAATAATTATTTAAACCTTATTTAAATAATATTCCTTGTTAAATTTGACAAAATAATTCATAAATAATTAAATAAATCATTATTTATTTGATTATTACTCAACCACATCCTTAAAATAATAAATGAATCATTTATTTATTTATTATTTACAAATAAATGGATTTGACCCAAGTCAGATCCTTTTTCCCTCCAACAAATATAATAAAATATTCCATAAAAGTTGAATCCTAATTTAGTTAATAATATTTTAATTATGCACCAATATCTAGACTAACTCAATATTTTGTTATAAATAGAAGGGTTTTTCCATTCATTCACTACCTTTTGTTACCTTAAGATCACTCTAGATCTATACTTTGGGTCTGACTTTGATCCACCATCTTTGTCATATTTTGCTACCATTTTGCTTAGGAGCTCCCTTTGAGTTCCATTTTTGTCTGGGTTTTCTACACCATCAAGAGAGAGGGATTTTAGATTTGAAGTGCTGAGGACTTACAAGAACCCATCCCATTGAGGAGCACTGGTAACATCCTTCTATGTTCTCCTCGCAGGTGCCATTAATACAAAATTCTTTAAACATATTATTGTCTTACTTATTGGATGCATGCTGCAACTCTTGTTTTTATTTACTGCTTAATGTCCTTTAATGCACAGATCTAGATTTTGCAGCATTTATCTTGGTCACCTAATTGTAGATCTAAATATATTGGCATCCATCTTTGTTGTTAGGGTTGTTTGTTATGCATGAATAAAGTGAGCCTTTTTCATACGCTTTTGATTAAGATTCATACTAACACAAACACTTCTTAAGCATAAATAGTTAGGGTGAGAAGCTTCAGTTTAGTGTAAACACCTAGCACAGCTTGGATATGGATACTCCACAAAGAAAAATGTGGACTTGGAAATGACAAGTGAAAAATATGGAGCGTTGTGTGGAAACGCAACAATTAGCAGAAAGCACAGTGAAATGGAAAAGGAACATTAATAGGAAGAAAACAAAACGATAGTGAGTTTAGTTATCTTGAGAGATTTCTATGTTTTTTGGATAGCTCATGCATGCAATTGGGGATTCATTTAAGACCAAGGAATAAAAATAAGTTTGATTTTGCACATGTGAGAGAGATTTGACCACAAGTTGGCGAGAAATGAAGCATTGTGTGGAAATGCAGTGCCCCTGCCTCCTTTGCACAACAACCTAGCACGACCACACCATAATATTCTGATGGGAATGAAAATTATTTGAGAGATATTGGATGAAAGAAACCATGAAAATAACCTCCCAAAGTGGCCTAGAGCAGATTTGATGGCGGAAATGATGATTTGAACCTGAAAAACAAAAAAATACAACACTTGGAAAAAGTGCAATGATTGTCATTTTGACTGTTGTCCTCTTTATGATGTCATTACCAATCCTAATTTGACATATAAACTGACTCAAGACACCTCCAAATCTATGCCCATGATGACAAAGCATGGAAACACAATCTTTTTTATCATTTGTTGATGTAACTTGACCTCTAAACCTAGCTAACTAACTCGTGATGACCATTTTTTTTTTATGACATGACTCTTTCACTACTATTTTAGTGACTAATGAATCCTGATGATTAACCCTTTAATGATTATCTTTCATGACACTATACTTTGGACTTTAGCAAATAGACATAATGTACATGACACTCAATCCAAATCTAGACATCTTTAAACCATAATAGTCAGGTATCAAGGCTGCCATTTATAAATTTACTTCAAATGGATAGAAAGAGTGACAAGACTAAGATATATATAATATAGGACTCTAACAGTAGTATTTTGAAGGATCTCTCTAAGGAAGGAATTGGTTGGGTTTTCCTAGACCTAATCTCTAGTGTCCCTTATTATGCATCATGGCCTTTTCTTTTTCTTTACTATTGATGTTTTATTTCTAAAGTATAATCATTTTTTGTTGGTGGAAAAACAAATTTATAAAAATACATTTAACCTCACAAGTAATTATTTGAAGTTTAGAAAATAAGATAATTATTTCTTTTACTACACCATACTTTAATTTCAAACACTGGGGATGTTGGTATGAGATAATGTTTCTTCGAGGGACCTACGCTACACACTTAGACCAATCACAATACTTTTCGGGTGAGTTGTACTTCCTCGCTATCTATTGTATTGTCCTGACAATAAAACATCTAGGGTGTCCTCACCTTGCGCCCATTTTAAACCTTCCAGGGAAGCCCTTTCAAGTTGACATGTTCCAGATGATTTCATGCTTACATCAACATTGGAATGTGGTGCCTCCTAAGTGGTGACACATGTCACCCATATTTGGCCCACTCGGCCACCTGAAAACACTGAAATCACATGTCACATGTCACCCTTATTGATGTCATCATGATGATTGTGTCTCCATGATCTTTGTATGATCCAATCACATCATGCCATTTTCCATCCACGTTATCTTGAGTATAGAGGTAGAGTGGGTCCCGAGCCTTTCTCTTTCAATGAATTTCTTCGTTAAAAATTACAAAATAAAACCACAAGTTTTAAGCCCCTTTGCTACAAATTGTACCACGTTTCATGACTCTACGTCTTCTTGGGCTCTTCCAAATTTCATTGTGGCTAGCTCTTCTGTGAAAGGACATCGAGAGGAGCTACCTCGTGGGGCCTCCCACTACATCACTTCCACCAATCAATGCTTTATATTTCTTGTATATTATTGTTACACATCCTCTCGGTGCATAGTCATCCCAATATTTCACCTTAGCGCGCAAATTTATATCATCCGATGAACTTCTGCCCAGATGAGTTGTGTAGTGGGACCTTCTCTAGCCAATAAAAACCTATTCCACCACAGTATCGTCAGGCCACGTCCTCCTAGCACTGTGTTTAGCTTATATGCCAAAATTCTATGTTATGTTTGGAAAAAGAACCAAATTTAGTGCCAACTAAAGAACTATAACCATCTATTGTTGCAATATTTGACTTGGGGACATTAATATTTGACTAGAAATATCTTTTGATCGAGGAGGTCATTTGTGGACTTCCATATACTGCTAGAAAAATATTTAGGAGCTTTATCTATCTAATTAAGTTCCAGTTGCATTTGAGACTATCTCCCAAGGAAAAAATTCTATTAAGTCTTGGGACTCCAAACAACCATAGTTATAATATTTTATAGCTTCTTCAAATATCTTATTACTATGATGATTTTAAACCAAATATTGCAGTCAACCATAAGACTCCCACTAAACTTGAAACACAATTCATCTTCCATCATTTCCCATGTGACATTAATGCCAACATTGTGCTCAATAGTTTATGGTAATCTAGGTCATCTAGGAGAGGAAGCCCTGAGGAGGATGGTTGGATGGAAGAAGCCAAAAACTTTGATTTCCTATTAAGAGAACCATTTCCATGGTTGCCTTGAAGAAATACTTCACCACTAAGACCACCACCTTTTCCATAAGAGGGACCCAAATGAGCAGATCCAGGATTCGACTCGCCACGTGACTGTCGACGTCATGTCAGGGGACTACGAGTCTTGGCATGGGCTATGCCTACGTGCACTGCAGAGAGTGATGAATCATCCATTGTCTCTGTCGTAGGCGATTCATACCCTTGAAGCTCCATGCCCAAAAGATGGGAAATTTGACAATATGTAGATTTCACATGGTGTAAATTGCATTCCATGTCTAGGAAATTACCTTCCAACAACACGTTGGTGTCTTCTTAGTCCCAATAATGTTTCCCCGTGACATTACTCAAGGCCCATGAATGGTCACCAAAGACCTAGAGCTCATGTGCCTTAGCATCTGCAACCATTCTTTTAAACTAGTGAGGAATTTCATGATGAAAATGTTCATCCTTGTGCCCATCCTAGGGATGGTGCGAAGGTTAGCCTCACCCACAACATCCTTTTTGGGGCCTTCCTGGCTCTCGAACCATAATTACAAACAAACCAAATACAATGGTCTGAGGTGACGTAGTGTTACCACCTACGCACTACAGGACAATTTGATAACCATTGTTGAAACACCTAGCAATTTAATGAAGATTGAAGGGCTCGCGAATCACGATGCCAAGTGGTGAATTCATGCACTTAATGCGTTTTAAATAATCTGGAGGGTGGACATGACACCACCCCCACTCTCCCTTCATGAAAAAATTACATAAAACTATTATATGTTAATATACATATGTATTGATATATAACATTAATTATAATGGTTTATAAGGTCTTTAATAACATTAATATTGCTCATTATTTTTGAAATTTTTTAAGATTATGCAATGATTAACCCTTAAATAGATGATATGATTCAAATGTGGTCAATCTTTACATCATTTTTATGTTCAAATGTTCCAAAGTGTGTGATATTATGATTAATGACTTCAAATAACTAAGGTACAGGATAACTATAAGGGACATGTTGGCATGGCAAGGATGGGTTTCAAGTGACAAAATAACGCTAGTGAATGCAGGATGAGGGTCCAAGCGAAAAATAATTTGTGGATATAACCTAATTTAAGAAAAGGTAAAATTAGGTTATCACAGAGAAAAAAATAAGTTTTTTGGAGAGTGATGTGGGAAAAAATATATAAAAAAAAATCTAATCCCTTCTTTTATATAGTTTCCTTAACACTTTGACATCATTATTCAAAACTCTTCTTCTATATCTACGGATGGGCAACTTAAAATGTTGACAACTTAAAACAGGGACTAAATAATCTTAGTCTTTCATCAAAGACTCAACAACAAGCGCACATAATTCACAGTAGCAATCTGTCGCCCAGATTTATGAGCTGGGTACTGAGAAGTATTTATTTGGAATGAAACCAGGGGTTACATGCTCATTAGGGACAGATACCCCCTGATGTTGGGCTGAATTGAATTAAAAATGCCCAGGAATGCGATTCTTGAAAACAACAAAAATTTATAGCTTAAATGCTTCATTTATGACTTTCGTCAAACATATGGAATGAAAACTTACAACTACAGCTCCACATGAGGAAAAACAACCCAGAGTTATGCTACTAAGATATGCTCATTGAATTCACACATCTCTAAATCCACCATATGAGTTCTTGAAACATTTTACCACCCACAAGCTAATTCATTTGACATGATTTGACAAGCTTTTTGCACCAATTGCTACAATTTGACAAACACATGGCAGCCCTGAATGCTACATCCATTAAGGCTTTCTATCAAAATTTTGATAGTACTATTACAACAACTTGAATAACAAAACATTGAATTATTGATAACAATATGAAACATAAGCCATAACTGAAATTTATCTCCAACTTGCCTCGAGCATTTGATCTTCCAAACCATATTTTAGTTGTCATTATTTTTGAATTTTCTTGTAAGGGTTGATTATGTAATTCCTCCAGGTATATTTTTGGTACATGCCCATTTTCTTACTTATGATTTAAGTTGCAAGTTAGCACTTATTCATGCATAAATAAATTGATAACATTACTCATTCACTGATTTTGTCAAACACTTTGCAAACTATCCTAAAACCATTTCTAAAACATGCATCTAATTAGTTGAAACAAAACCATAAATCATGAAATACTTACCCAAGTCCTTGGAATTTATTTATTGCAATTACCTTCAACAATATTTGGCTTTCCTTTCTCAAATTCTACAATACCAAGATTAGTACCATAAACTACACCAATAATAACTCCAATATTGAGATCTAAACATCCATAAATTTATATTTATCTAGTCTTCATTTTTAACTAATCAATAATATTCTAGATAACATAAGCCTAAACCAAAATTAGATGCTTACAACAATTAAAATGTCTACTTTTTATGTTATGCTAAAGCCATACTATAATTTTAGGGCAATGGAAATTATACCTGAAGATATATTCAACTCCAATAATTGAGAATATGATCCATATTTGATCCCTTAACCAACTCCTTTGAACCATCTAGTTTTCCACCCAACCATATCCAGGGAGAACTCCTCCACCTAGAACCCTCGAGCTGTAAAAGCTCACAAAAAATACCAAAATATAGCAGTAGAGAGAAAGCCAAGGCAATTTGAGGATGATAAGTTTCAATTCTTCCAAATACCACTCATGGTCAGCTGCACCATGTATAAATACTTAGTAATTTAGTTTATGGATTTCAAATTCATTTAAAAATAAATTGGCTACTCTCCAAGTCCCTCCCTCTCATAATTTTTTTTCAAATCTCTCCAACTCTTGGTATCACCATGCACCCCCCCCCCCCCCTCTGCCCCAAGTGAGAATACATGAGGCACATATATAGGAGGAGCAAAAAATTATTTTCATAAAGGAGTAGTAATATGCATTCCTTGTATTCCTTTTAAATTAGTGTAACTCATGCCATTAAGGAGAGGTATGCATGCCTTAATTAAGGAGAGTGTAACATATGCATTAAAGAGAGTGTAAGAGGAATATTTTATGACATTTCTTTAATGAGTGTAAGAGGAATATTCCATTATTTGATGATTGCATAAAAGGGAGTGTAATGTATTATTAAAAAAGAGAGAGAGAGTTACATAGAGCCATGAGAATCATCAAGGAGACAGGTGTGAAGTGATTGAGGAGATATAATTCCCTTTTTATAATAATATCATAGTCTCATAAAATATAATAATAATATTAATAATATTAATAATTTTGAGGATTAAGTCGAGATTGAACTATTATGATTTATTAGTCATAAGTTAGGTGATTTTCCTTCAAATATACTTGTTTACCCATTGATTGGAGGTGATTTACTATTTTTGGAAAGTCATACTTGAAATGGTAGACATGACTTTCTATTTTTAGAAATTCACTCCAAAATTGTTAGGAATGAGATTTTATTAAGGAAATTCATTTGTGAGCTACCCATGAGTGGTATTTTTCTTCTAGATAATAGGTATTCCACACCCCTATTTTATGCATCTTCGTGCCTTAGTAGATTGAGGACTCCGTGCCCTGATCTACTCTAAAGATCCAAGATTCCACACCTTGATCTTTTCAAATATTCAGGACTCTGTGCCCCAAAAATTTAATTATAGATTCAAGACTCCATGTCTTTATATTTCATGGATTTAGGACTCCGCACCCTAATCCTTTTATTATATATCCAAGACTCCACGTTTTTATATTTCATGGATTTAGGACTCCACGCCCTAATTTTCATGGCTTCTCATCTACTCTGATTTGAAACTCTGTGTTTCACCTTAAGGTATTGATTCTGAGCTCATGCCCATCTGATGGTTCGTTGGTAAGGTCCTCTTCCAAGACTTGCACACATCACAATCTCATTGATCAAATAAATCAAATGAATTTCATAATTAACTTATTCAAATTTTACGAAATATTGTGCATGACTTCCACTGTCATTTTGGTTTTGGAGAAATGACTTCCACCGTCATTTATAACTTGAGAATCCCTGTTGGAAATGACCAATTCCCCTACCACATCATGCTTAGTACAATATTACGCACATATAATCATACAAATCATGTATCATCCATAATCATAATTAACCATATGTTCCACATAACCATGATCATCCATGGATCTGTGTCTCAATTCTGAATCACCATTCATATCATACACGTATGTCCAAAATAGGATACCAAAAGAGAAAACATCGCTAATATGCTCTTAACCAAAATCAATTCTTGGCACGCAACCATAGATATTATCATAAGCACACAACGACCAAGTGACCCAAATGAGGCCATAGAATATAAGCATTTACATAAGTCTTTCATACATAATATTATATCATTCTATCAAAATCACCTTCTCTAAGTGTCATCAAAGCTATCTCACCAAGAAGGGACACTACATACTCCCCCTCTTGGACTAAACCTGGCCCGAAGTTTTTCCTATGGTCATAAGATACTTAATTCTTTTATATTCTCCTATCAATAAGTTGTTAACCTTATGTATATGTATTTGATATATTTTTTTCTTCATGCAAATCCATAGTTTAATGTTTTCTAAATTGGAAGCAACTCCATGAAAACTAAACATACCATTCTTAATCAAGTAGAAAATATATCCATGCCATATTAGACATGTTTTGATATAAAATACCAAAGATTTCTATATCAAAACCAGCCACGCAATTTATGGTACCATATAAAAATTATATTGCATGTAATTGATATGATATCTACTTAATTTATCTATAATAATTTGATATTCTACATGTTTTTCTTTCTCATAGTCTATATGAATCCTACATGTGTCATCTTCTTGGTTCTGTAGTATGTTGAGCTTTCCAAGCTATAAATAGAACACACATTAGTTGTATACACAACAATGATGGTCCATCCCATATCACAATCAAATTGGCATGCAATAAGCATAAAATAATCGACATAAAATTTTTAGTGAAATTACGCAACAAAACATGATGTTATATATAAAACCCACTCCTACGCAACAAAACATGACGCTATATATAAAACGCACTCTTACATCCCACTTGATTTATGTCTTCTCAATCCAATTTTCCTCTTTTCATTCCATAAGACATCCTTGCAATCGAAATTTTTAGGATCTATTTTTAGTTTTTACTAAACGTTTACTTTTTAGGCAAAAATGCAATTTGAGGTTCAAGACACCATTTTTTTTTTTTAACTAACAACCTAGGGTTAAATACAATCCTCATTGACCCACTTATGTATTATAGATCATTCCTTTAGTTTTCATAATCCTCAATATTATTCACTTCTATAACTTGAGAATCAATTATGAATGACTCTGTTAGAAGATATTCATTCTGAAAGTAGATTAATGATATATTTTTGAAAGTGGCTTGTAATCAAGAACAGCTCTCACAATTATGAAAATATGGTAACCTTGATAACTTTAATTCAATTTATTTTCCAACTATGAAATCAGTCATGATTTATATTCAGTAATTAATCAATTCATTTGATTTCATGTCTTATTCCTTACTATTAATACATGTACACAACAACAAGCTATGAAAATCATACATTTCTCAAAATGTGATGAATCTTGTTAAATTTAAATAAGATTTAGACTGTCACAAGGGAATTTCTAGCCTAAAGTTAGACCTTTTTTTTAAGGATAATTACCACCCTCTCAAATTATTACAACATCTTGTTGGACTAATAAATACTCATACAACTATACATCCCAACAAAAAATTCCTAAATCCAACAATCTCTTCCGTTCCACATACAAAACACTCATCTTAGGATTCTAAATCATGCAAGAATTCCAATTCATCAAAATATGATCTCACTCTCCTTCAATTTCTCCTTCAAAAAATATCACAAGCACATATTCTTGTAAAACAAGAACTCGACTAAGATTTTCATTAATCACATGATTTTTTCTTTAATTTCAAATAAAACAAGTTCTCACCACATAAAACATTTACCTTCTAAACATGTTATTCTCTTCACAATTTATAAACAATTTGAATTTTTACGCAATCGCCTAACTAAAAATAATACATGAGTTCAATCCTCATAATTTCTCTAATTAATTTGGTTAAATAGAATGCAACCAATATTCAACTGATTAAATCATTAAAGAGACTATTATTGATTTCCTAGAACTATTTGTCTTAAGCCAATAGAAAAGTTATTTCATCAACTTATCACAATAATCTTTTTCTAAATTTCAAGAATTTGAAAGTCATTTTAATTCTACCTAAATTCAACACATACAAAAGGATTATAATACTAGAGGATAGATATCTAGTTTACACTTGACTCCATATATCAAAATCAATTATTCCAAACATTCTAAACCACCTAATGGTGTTCGGTATACCAATCTTAGTATCTTCATTTTTAATAAAAATAAAATAATGGATTTAGAGCTCAAGAAAATTTGTGTTACAAATCTCTATCCATTTAACTTTAATTACACATAATCACTCCTTAATCATGAATATCAGATTCCATCAAAATATTCTGACCAGAAGAATTACTTATCTCATAGATATATTTTAGTATGGATTCCACACCCGTACCTTACCTCATTACTTAGCTCATAGATATATTTTAGTATGGATTCCACACCCATACCTTACCTCATTACTTATCTCATAGATATATACAGTATGGATTCCACACCCATACATTTTCTCATACATATATGCTAGTATGGTTTCCACACCCATACATTAGATCATAGATATATGTTAGTATGGATTCCACAACCATACATTTTCTCGTAGATATATGCTAGTATGGATTCCACACCCATACATGAGCTTAAGGAAAACATAACATTCAAGTGTTCCTTAAAATGGCTTCCACAACCCTTCATTCACCAGTCATTTAAGCCTCTTGTTTATTAGGAAGGTCATACCTCAACCTAGTATTTAAGTAATTTAAAGTTATTTGATGCCTAATGTCAACCCAAAATACACAAAATCATGTCAAAGAAATCAGAGAAATTTCATTCTTACTCATTAAGAATGTATTCCCAAATCATATTTTAACACATCTAATTAATACACATGCATTACTCTTGAATCTACATTCACAGTTAAAAGTGACATCCTTCAAGGTGGCTTTTAGTAAGTTTCCTTTAGTGTAGGTACGAAAAGATTCAAAATTATCATGATGAAGTCAATCATCACGTTAGTGAAATCTCAACCTTACACTTGTTACTCATTCCCAAAGCATACACACCAAGGTCATCATACTATAGTCCAGATTAAGCCAATATTCTTCTTGGTAGATACAATTTCAGCTAGTAAAGATGACTAGTAAGCCCATATCACATTGAAAATGATGCATTAAAAATATATGAAACCATGCATTCACTCCACCTATCTCACTCATCGATTGAAAATCAAGTCATTCATATACTTGGGTTTAACCCCAACTTTCTAAAGCACATCCTTTCCCAACATGTATTTAAGCATTTTAACATATTGTTGATAATATGTCTTAACAAAAATATAAAGGAATATAAGAAATATTTTTATTTATTTTCATGAGTTTCTAAATGACATAATGATAATAATATCCTCTATGCAACCAATATGCTTCCAAGTCAAGATATACAACAACTCAACATGCATGCAAAATCAACATTCATACATCATCAACCTACAAGTAAGCATGTTGGCCCATTAGGCCCTAGCATTGTAACTTGCTCTGATACCATATGTAAGGTCCCACCTTACCCACCATCAAAAATATAGAGAAGTAGAGGTCACATTAATCACTAATACTCATTTGCACAAAATCCTAAAGTATTAGTCACTGGAAAATTGTTTCCAACAACAAGCCTTTTTTATGAAAGCTTTAGATAATACAAGAAACAAATGTATTATTCTCTATTCATAATTCAACAAATTATTAAATTCATTTTCACATTCAGACCAAAAACTTGTAGACATAGGAAGCTACACCCATTAAATAGTTTATTTATAATTTATAGTAACATAAAAACAACAGTAACTAAGACTTTTACACTAAAAATTTATATGCACAAAAGCTACAGCCATTCAAGACTTTTGACAAACACTTTGCAGACATGCACTCTACACTCATTGAGCCCTTATGACAAACATTTTGCAACCATGCAATTAAAAGTCATTGAGGATTTTTGTCAAACACTTGGCAACAACGAATTTAATATTATTCTTCCACATATTTATCTCATAAAAATCATAAATTAAAACTTTAAATGTTGACATCTTAAAACAAGGACTAAATAATCTTAGTCTTTCATCAAAGACTCAATAACAGGCACACATAACACACAATAGCAATCTAAAAAATCGCCCAAATTTCCGATCTGGGTTCTAAGAAGTATGTGTTTGGAATGAAATCAGGGGTTACATATCCATTAGGCACGGATACCCCCTGATGTTGGGCTGAATCGAATTAAAAATGCCTAGGAATGCGATTCTTGAAAACAACAAAAATTTATAGCCTAAATGTTTCATTTATGACTTTTGTCAAACATATGGAATGAAAACTTACAACTACAGCTCCATATGAGGAAAAACAACCCAGATTTATGCTACTAAGATATGCTCATTGAATTCACACATTTCTAAATCCACCATATGAGTTCTTGAAACATTTTACCATCCACAAGCTAATTCATTTGACATGATTTGACAAGCTTTTTGCACCAATTGCTACAATTTGAAAAAGACATGGCAGCCCTGAATGCTACAGCCATTAAGGCTTTCTATAAAAATTTTGATAGTACTATTACAACAACTTGAATAACAAAACATTGAATTATTGATAAGAATATGAAATGATGCTGCCACAGCAGCAAAAACCCACACTATGCATATAAAATTTCATGGTTCATTCATAAACCAAAATAATTCTCAAACTGGGGCAAACTCTAATGCGAAAGCTTTTCCTTTTACCAAACCTATGATTAAAACCATAATAAAATTCACTTTCGGGCCAAAAAATAGTAATATAAACTTTCGGGCCCATAGCTTATCATTTCATTATTTTTTAGAAATTCGACTTTGGTTAAAAACCCAAAGCACCAAAATAATATTATGTTTGGCCCCACAACTTACCAAGTCACCTTTCTGCTTTCCTCTGAATATTTTTACACCTTTGATTTCAACTGTAGATCTTCAACTCCTCGATCTTTTCACCGTCAATCTTAATACCCATCAATCTACGGCTATCGCACTTCACAACCGATCTATGCGTACATCTAATGAATATCGCATTTCAAGATGCATGACAGTTAACGTACCTATTTCCACCGTCGGGTCAACACCTTCGTTAACCTCCACGCAACTTCGGGTGCGAACACCGTCAGATCTCTGATTTCTATGATCGGATGGCTATCACGTTCAATTTAATCCAACACTTTATTGCTCCAAAGCAATGTGAAAGCAGCGGTATTGAAATTCCTTCAATGCTACGTGTCATATGTTGAGGTCTATCACATAAATTTCTTCAATACCATTTACCACTTTATAATCGCGCGAAAACCATTTGTTGTTTTCAGAAACTGCCTTCACTGTTCTATTGTGTTGCTGCTCACAGGTCCACTTTCAACCCTTCAATACTGCACCTCCGTATACTTGGTGAAACATTTAAACAATCCATCGATTCATTTCACTGCACTATGACTTCTCCTTTACTCCATTGTTCTGTTTTCACGATATCAACCAGTCTTCAAACCCTCTCTGGCATTCATTCCACACATGGATTTAACCTCTATTATTCATTGTCTATGGTTTATAATTGTTTATAAATACAATAAAACCCCCAAATGTGACTTCAAAATCTGGATCTGCTTCACTATGTTTACAGAAAAGAATGTGTAATAACTCCATGAAATGCTTTATACAAAGTCATCTCCAATTGCAAAATATATTCAGAAAAATTTTATTCCTTAATTTAGAAGTCCATGGCATCGATCCATTTTGTGATCGATGCTAATTTCTCAACATTTACAAATCACAGAGAATCAATAAATCAATAATTGACCTTTTAAGAATACACAGTCTCATACCTTCAATAATCCCATAGCTCAAAAATGACGAAAAATTCTTTGGTTTCTACCAATTTTCCCTGCCACACAGTATAATGAAACATGAATTCGAAAATTGAGTTTTCTTTTGTATTAATACACAATAATTACATAGGAAATTCCTTCCTCTGGCCTGATCTTCTGTATCAGTGGCCTTTTCCCTATTCTTCCCGTAGGCTTACAACCCAAATCCTATTTCTCTCTCCACCTATCTTATGTATTTTTAATGTCTTGAGGCTTATTCATTTTTATACAAAAGGTTTTGAAAACTAGGTTTTGTTTCAGATCCTTCATCCTCTCAAAAAAACCCTAAATATCCTCTAACTCCTCCTTTGCCTCAACTAACCCCTAAGGATCCTCTTTCATCACAAAATCATGAAACCAATTCTAATTTAGGATTTACCATTAATTCCTAAATCTCTCAAACCCTATGAATTCTCAACTAGCATAATTCTCTCATGTTCTCCAACATTCGAGAAAATTTACAAAATTCCTCACAATATTTAATTAATTCTCATTAAAATCACTCAAAACATTACATAAGAAACCAATTCCTTTGAAAACACAAAACCCCTAAGTCTATTAAAATACAAAGAGATTTCTTGAGCCTAATGCTCCTGCATCATGAAACATAATCCATAACTGAAATTTATTTCCAACTTACCTCAAGCATTTGATCTTCCAAACCATATTTTATTTGCCATTATTTTTGAATTTTCTTTTAAGAGTTGATTATGTAATTCCTCCAGGTATATTTTGGGTACATGCCCATTTTCTTACTTATAATGTAAACTGCAAGTTAGCACTTATTCATGCATAAATAAATTGATAACATTACTCATTCACTGATTTTGTCAAACACTTTGCAAACTATCCTAAATCTATTTCTAAAATATGCGTCTAATTACTTAAAACAAAACCATAAATCATGAAATACATACCCAATTCCTTTGGAATTTATTTATTGCAATCACCTTCAAAAATATTTGGCTTTCCTTTCTCAAATTCTACAATACCAAGATTAGTACCATAAACTACACCAATAATAACTCCAATATTGAGATATAAACATGCATACATTTAAATTGATTTAGTCTTCATTTTTAACTAATTAATAATATTCTAGATAACATAAGCCTAAACCAAAATGAGATGCTTACAACAATTAAAATGACTACTTTTTATTTTATGCTAAAGCTATACTATAATTTTAGGGCAATGGAAATTATACCTAATGATATATTCAACTCCAATTGTTGAGAATATGATCCACCTTTGATCCCTTAACCAACTCATTTGAACCATCCAGTCTTCCACCCAACCATATCCAGGGAGAACTCTTCCCCCTGGAACCCCTGAGCTGTAAAACCTCACAAACAATACTAAAATATAGCAGTAGAGAGAAAGCCAAGGCACTTTGAGCAAGATAAGTTTCAATTCTCCCAAATACCACTCATGTTCAGCTGCACCATGTATAAATGCTTAGTAATTTAGTTTAGGGATTTCAAATTCATTTCAAAAGAAATTGGCTACTCTCCAAGTCCCTCCCTCTCATAATTTTTTTTCAAATTTCTCCAACTCTTGGTATCACCATGCACACCGCGCCCCCCCCCCCCCCCCCCCAAAGTGAGAATACATGAGACACATATATAGGAGGAGCAAAAAAATCTTGTCATAAAGGAGGAGTAATATGCATGCCTTGTATTCCATTTAAATGAGTGTAACTCATGCCATTAAGGAGAGGTATGCATGCCTTAATTAAGGAGAGTGTAACATATGCATTAAAGAGAGTGTAAGATGAATATTTTATGACATGTCTTTAATTATTATAAGAGGAATATGCCATTCTTCGATGAGTGCATAAAAGGGAGTGTAATGTATTATTAAAAAAGAGAGAGGGAGTTACATAGAGGCATGAGAATCATCAAGGAGAGAGGTGTGAAGTGATTGAGGAGATATAATTCCCTTTTTATAATAATATCATAGTCTCATAAAATATAATAATAATATTAATAATATTGAGGATTAAGTCGAGATTGAACTATTACGATTTATTAATCATAAGTTAGGTGATTTTCCTTCAAGTATACTTGTTTACCCATTGACCGGAGGTGATTTACTATTTTTGGAAAGTCATACTTGAAATGGTAGACATGAATTTCTATTTTTAGAAAGTCACTCCAAAAATTTTAGGAATGAGATTTTATTAAGGAAATTCATCTGTGAGCTGCCCATGAGTGGTATTTTTCTTCCGAATAATAGGGATTCCGCACCCCTATTGTATGCATCTCCGTGCCTTAGTAGATTGAGGACTTTGCACCCTGATCTACTCTAAAGATCCAGGATTACACACCTTGATCTTTTTAAATATTCAGGACTCCGCGCCCAAAACATTTCATTATAGATTCAAGACTCCATGTCTTTATATTTCATGGATTTAGGACTCTACGCCCTAATCCTTTTATTCTATATCCAAGACTCCACGTCTTTATATTTCATGGATTTAGGACTCTGCACCCTAATTTTCATGGCTTCTCATCTACTCTACTTTGAAACTCCATGTTTCATCTTAAGGTACTGATTTTGAGCTCATACCCATCTGATGGTTCATTCGTAAGGTCCTCTTCCAAGACATGCACACATCACAATCTCATTGATCAAATAAATCAAATTAATTTGATAATCAACTTACTCAAATTTTACCACATATTGTGCATGACTTCCACAGTCATTTTGGTTTTGGAGAAATGACTTTCGCAATCATTTATAACTTGAGCATCCATGTTGGAAATGACCAAGTCCCCGGCCACATCATGCTCAGTACGATATTACGCACATATAATCATACAAATCATGTATCATCCATAAATCATAATTAACCATATGTCCACATAACCATGATCATCCATGGATCTGTGTCTCAATTCTGAATCACCATTCATGTCACACACCTATGTCTAAAATAGGATACCAAAATAGAAAACATCGCTAATATTCTCTTAACCAAAATCAATTCTTGTGCACGCAACCATAGATATTATCATAAGCACACAACAACCAAGAGACCCAAACAAGGCCATAGAATATAAGCATGTACATAATTATTTCATATATAATATTATATCATTATATCAAAATCGCCATCTCTAAGTGTCATCAAAGCTATCTCACCAAGAAGGGACACTACACAAGTAAGTGGGCTTGATTTTGGAGAAAACTCCATAATTAAATGCGTTTGAGCCAAAGGCGATCTAGGATGGATGACCTCCTGGGAAGTACTAATGATTGATGCTATATGATTCATTTCACTAGTTTCAATCCCACTTCTTTGCCAATTGATCTATATTCTCTATTAAAAATGAAAATTTTTAAAAATAAGCATTAATAATTGACGCTATATGATTCATTTCACTAGTTTCAATCCCACTTCTTCGCCAATTAATCTATATTCTCTATTAAAAATGAATAAATTTAAAATATATATATATATATTGAAAGAGCACAATAAACCAAGTGATGTGGAAATCTCCACTTCTACTTAAACTTTTGATGAATTTCATTTCATTTGAATGTTTATTTGGAACTAAGACCTTGTTGTTTTGGCCAGAAAAAGAAAATATACTATTATTTTGTATTTGATTTTTAATGACATAAATTTTAATAAGTTTATATTTTTTTTATTATCTAAAATATATCTTTAAAAAATTATTGATTTACTCTGCATATATATATATATATATATATATATATATAACTTAAATAATTTTAATAAATTCTTACCCAATTTCAAAATTAATTAAAAAAATTGAAAACCAAAATCCATTGAAAGGATTTCAAATACGGCAAAAGAAGTGGAAACAGAAAAGTTCATTAAAAACTTCATATATCATTCTTCACATCATATTGATTCCCCAATTACAATATAAATTTATATTTAGTCACAGATTATGATATATTTTATATGAACGACATGCATCTCTTTACCACCAGGAACCACAACACAAAATTGAACGATTTGGAGGTCCTCTACCTGAGGAAAAGGACAGTTCCCTGGGCAAAGAATTTTTTCAAGTCTCATTATTTTTAGCGTTGGTGTCGCGTTCAGAGGGATGATCGGATGGGAAAACTTGAGTCCTCTCTGTGTCTCTGTCCGCCATCCGCCCAAGCGAACAAAGGCGAACAACGGGAGATATCGAAGACCGTTGCGAACCAGTTGGTGAACCGCGCTGATGGCCTTCCCCGAAAGACGAGCAGCCATCGGGCCTCTTGGGTATTTCAATGGAAATCTCAGGTATTAACGCTCTTCCACCCAAGGTTCCTTCATCCATCTCTATTTTTTTCCGATTCTGTCGATACCAAGAGAATATATTCGTTGCCTTCTCCAAATTGTACTCGTCTCCACAGCTTACACTTTGTTCTTGTTGTAACTCTAGCGGATTCTGAAACTGGTTGATCTGGTTGCATGCCGGTTCTGCAAATGGGGCAAGTGGAATGCGAACGAAACCACATGTCTATACATTCCACATGAAAACTATGTCTGCAATTTGGCAGAAGATGGACTTTCTCATTTTCCTCAAATTTGCACAAACACACTGCCCACTCCAGCCATTCTATGAAATTTTGTGATTTATAGAGAAACATGGGTAGGGATTATAATATCCCAAAATCCAACCCTACGTTCCACAGCCTCTCTAGTTCTTCTCCTGTAAAATAAAACTGAGGATCGGTAGAAGCTGGTAGCCGTCGGGTTCATCTGAAAAATTTAGCAGGCATTACCGAACTCCATCTGGCATAAAGGTGCAACAAAATGACTAGAAAAGCCACAAGGAGGAGAGATATTATGGCCAATATCATGATATTATCATAGACTAAATATCTGGGCTCGCCATTTTCCTCAGGTGGGTCATTACGATCTCTTCCCGAACTCATTCTATATCAAATTGAACCCACAAAATGGAAGTTCCCTTTCAATTGGGCTGATCTCGAACCACAAACCACTTAGATAGCCTACCCTGCAAAGATAGCAAGCTACAACTACTCGCCCTTTATGTGGTTCGAACCTTCAATTTCTCCCCAATTGGCAGCACCTCCAATGCTCCTATGAACTGAAAAATGCTTCTGGATTTTAGAAGCCAAGAAATGTCGCATTTGTTTCAACGGATTAATGTTGGAGTAATCACCGCACCTCTATGGAATTCGTAATTCCCACTCTGGAGATCCTAGTTACCGGTTTGGAATTTTACCAATATCTGCAGATTTTGGTGTAACGGAAAACCTCTACATGGTATCAGAGCATAAGGATTTGTAATCAGTGCACAAGCAATTTTTATTTGTAGGTTCAGAAGATTGAAGCAACAACAAATAACGGAGTCTAAATTGGAATTTCCACAATCGAAAATTCTTACTCCATATAATTACTTCGAATGGAAGCCAAAGATTTTACTTCATCTCAGAAGTAGAGGCTTATTTCAAGTAACCATGGAAACAAAATTTGAACCAACATCGACAGTGGAGAAAACAAGATATTTCAATCGCATGGGTGAGGCCTTCAACATCTTCTGTTTATATATCTCTCCAGAATTGATATTTCATGTTGAATCATGTTCAACTCCAAATGATGTATGGAAAACTTTGGAAGGATTGTTTGGAAAATAGGATGAAATGCAAGGTCACATTATCAAAAATGAGTTAAACTCATTAGATCCGAGAAATTTTGAGAACATTCAAGATTTTTTCACAAGGTATAAAGCCTTTTTGCTTCAGCTAAAAGGATGCAGGATCGACAAATCCAAGCAACAAAATAAGTTGATTCTTTCCATTTTATCAAAACTTGGTCCAGGGTATGCAATATTCATCTCTACATTCCACACAGTAAGATTTACAACTAGTGCAGCTTGGAAGATGCCCTCACTAGATTCTTTTATTCAATTTTTTATGCATGAGCAAGATAAGCTCATCAAAATGGGCACACTTAAAAATTCCAAAGTGCATGCACTTACTGTGCATGCAAAAGGAAAGGAAAATTCCAATGACCATCAGAAAGGAAAAGGGAAGAAGGATCCTGATTGAAGAAAGGGAGGAAATCCCAAACCCCTTGATGGATCGTCCGACTCAAAGGAAAGGAAAGGAATGAAAGGGCAATCAATGTGCAATTATTTCCACCATGGTTTTCACCTTGAATATGCATGCATGAAGAAGACTATAGATCTTATGGCGCACACACTCCAGTAACACAATATTGGAGACCACATTCCTGAGAATGCCAAGAAGAAGTCTGGAGAAAAAGCACCAGATCCAAGAGGTAATGGGCATGCTTTGATTGCTCTTCATTCTACACCGCAAGAATGGATCATCGATTCAGGAGCTTCACATCATATGGCTTCTTCAAAAGAATCATTTTCTTCTCTACATGCATACTCAAGACCTCCTATTCTCATGGGGGTTAATTCTGCAGTTGCAGCAACTAGACAAGGAAGAGTGCAATTCGAAGATGGAAGTTTTCAGAATGTCTTGCATATTCCAAGGCTTTCTGTGAATCTTCTCTTAGTGTATCAGATGACACACACAGGCAGCGGAAGGAAAGTGGAATTTACCCTAGATTCCATAAGCATTTATGACATGCAAACCAACTTGAAAATTGCATCTGGCAAGGTAAATGATCAATCTCGTCTGTATACATTTTTTGATTTTGTTCCTCAATCAAATTCCATTTTGCTACTTACGCATGTAAATGAAGAAATTAGGATTTGGAATGAGAGATTTGGGCACTTTAATTTCAGATATATGCAATAGCTTAGCAAGCAAGGGATGGTCAAGGGATTTCCGACCATTGAATTTTCAAATGGTGTTTGTAATGGATGTGCTCTTGGAAAGCATCCACAAGACAAATTCGAGAAAGGGCATGCATGGAGAGCCTCTTCACCTTTGGAACTTGTACACAATGATCTCATGGGTCCATTTCTAGTGCTTTCAATGATCAAAGCAAGATATGTGTTGTCATTTATAGATGATTACATGAGATTCACTTGGGTTTAATTCTTGAAACTCAAGTCTGAAGTTTTTCAACATCTAAAGATTTTCAAAGCGCATGCGGAAAATCAGTCTAGAAAATGCATCAAGATACTCTGCACAGATAATGAGACGGAATATGTCAACAAAGATATCAAGAATCTTTGTAATGAAGCAGGCATACAGTTGCAGCATACAGTTCCTTACACTCCACAACAAAATGGCGTCGCTGAAAGGAAGAATTGATCTTTGAAAGAGATGGTCAATTGCATGTTGCATGCAAGATCTCTTTCGTCGAAATTGTGGGTTGAAGCTATCAATTGTGCCTCATACATCCAGAACAAATCTCCTCATAAATCTGTTACTGGAAAAACACCTTTTGAGGCTTGGATGGCATGCAACTTGAAGTCAGTCATTTCCGCATTTTTTGGATCTCGACCATGGGCCTGCATTCCTACAGAGAAGAGAAAGGATTTGGAGCCTAAAAGTAAAGCATGCATGTTTGTTGGATATTCTGATGAAGTCAAAGGGTATATATTGCTTGATATCAACATTGAAGAGCTCTTTATTGAAAGGAGTGTAAAGTTTGACGAAGATATTTTGCATGCACGGACAGATGAACTTGTTACCAAGTTTCCATCACCACTCATTGATGAGTATGCAGATGAAAATTCAGATTAGAATTCTGATGAAGATGAGTCTTTTCCTGTGACACCTGTTGGACCACCAGTTGTTGAACATCGAGATCATACTTCCGCATGTAGTTCGGAAGATTCTCGACCACCTTCAACACAAAAATGGTGCAGCATGAGTGATATCCTTGATGATCCTACCTCTATACCTCTGTTTGAGGAAGATCCGCAAGCACTCTTAGCTATGGATCCATGCATGCTTATATAATGCATGCATTTGATCCACAAACTTATGCATAAGTAACTGGGCATCCTGAATGGGAAGCCACAATGGATGAGGAATATAACTCTCTCATTGAGAACCAGACTTGGGATTTGGTTCCGCTACCTTCCAATTGTAAACTTGTGAGGTGCAAGTGGGTTTACCGGACCAAGAAAGCACCAAATGGCCAAGTTAGTCGATATAAGGCATGGTTGGTAGAAAAAGGTTTTCAGCAAGTACATGGTGTTGACTATGATGAAACTTTTTCTCCAGTGGCAAAAATGGATTCCATTTGGCTAGCTCTCTCCATTGCAGCAGTAAGAGGATGGGAGATGCATCATATGGATGTGAAGAATGCCTTTCTTCATGGTGATCTCAAGGAGGAAATCTACATGGAGCAGCCACAGGGATACATGCACAATTCATCTCTGGTATGCAAACTAAAGAAGTCTCTCGATGGCCTCAAGCAGGCACGTAGAGCATGGTACACAAAGATGGATTCTTATTTGTTATCTCAAAATTTTGTACACTGCAAATCTGATTCCAATGTTTATTTTTTGAAGAAAATTGACTCCTTATTGATCATAGTACTCTACGTAGATGATCTTTTGATAACAGGTAGTTCATCTTTCTTCATTACTAAGATTAAAACTACATTTCATAAGTGGTTTTCTATGAAAGACATGGGTTTGCTAAATTTCTTCCTTGGACTAGAGATCAATCAGAGTGATTCTGGGATTACCATTTCTCAACCAAAGTATGTGAGAGATATTTTGGCACGATTTCACATGAGTGACTACAAGCCAACAGCCACACCTTTCTTATCAGGGATAAAGCTTGAGAATGGCAAACACACACCATTGGTTGATTGCACATTGTACCGTCAGCTTGTGGGAAGTCTTCTTCATCTCACTCACTCTCGTCCTAATCTCTCATATGCCATAGGAGCAGTTTCCAGATACATGCAGGAGCCACATGAGTTACACTAGAACACTGCAAAGCACATCATTTGATATTTCCAGGGTACAATCACCTATGGGATTCATTATGTAGCCAATTTTTCTTTGAATCTCATTGGGTTCACAGATTCACATTGTGTTGGCGACAACATTGATCGCAATTCCACCTCCAGTTATGTACATAGTTTAGGATTCGGCCCAATTTATTGGTCAAGCAAGAAGTACGTTGCCATTGATTTATCATCAGCAGAGGCCGAGTATAGAGGAGTATTTAATGCCACTATTCAGGCCATTTGGCTACAATATTTCCTATCTAAGCTTGGGATCAATTTCCATCGTCCAATTGTCATCTGGTGCGATAATCAAAGTACGCTAAAGTTTTACAGAGATCCAGTGCAGTGGCAACAAACCAAACACATCAAGATCCACATGCACTTCATTAGAGAACTCATTCGTGATGGGATCATTGATATTCAGTACTGTCCTAGTTCCGAGGAGACTGTTGATATCTTCACCAAGACTTTCACTAAGTAAAAGTTTTGATTCCTGCGAGATCATCTCGCAGTGAAGGACACAACTGCCTAGCAGTTGTCTTTTCTCTACTTTTGCATTATATTTTGAGGGGGGTTTCCTCCCACTTCATTTTCCCTCTTTCCTCCTTTTTTATGCATTGTATATGGGTACCTAAAATGGTCATGTTGCCAGGACTCATTCATTTTACATCACACTCACCTAAGTTATGCTTAAGGGGGGGTGTTGATGTACATACACCTAGATTAGATTTAGTTCAACTCTAGATATTGCATGTGATGTGCACTTGACTTAGTTAACTTACTGCTTGCATGCGATGTGAACTTGGCTTAGTTAGATAACTTACTGCTTACATGTGGTGCATGTGCACATTAGCAGAACTAGTCAAGTTCTTGCCACGCAACTTCCAAGAACTAGCGTTTGCAATAGTATTTTTATTTTCCAATGATTTCGGAGTTAAATAAAATAAAATGGCCATCCAGTCGTTCGGAGTCAATATATGTTGTTTCCATGTTGAATTCATTGCACAGATAAGTCGTAACATTCTTCCAATGAAAATTTCATACTTTGGACGATCTTGGTCAGATTTGGGAAGGAAATTGCTGGGATTCTTCTCACCTGAAGTTTCAAGATCCAACAGAGGACATTGTTAATGAAATTTCATAAAGGAGTGCGTGGTGTTCATTATGCTCGAGAGTTACAGTTAACATATTGTAAGGGAGTAGTGCTACAAATTTTCTCGAAAAATAGTCCAAATTATTGTATGGTGATTTTTCTTATAGAAATTTTGGAAATCTAGTTAAGTGTCAAATTTCAGGATTTATATTTCAAGATTTTGAGGGTCAAGAGGGGTTTTTGATGGTGCTGAATCTATTTCCACTTTAAAAACAATTCAAAAAACAATTCAAACACTTCTATAATCAATTTTGTTTTTAAATAAAAATAAAAATTCCAGCCTCGATAACCAATGTCTAAGTGGGTTCTCTTTTTTTCAAAATCTGCTTATTGAAAATCACGTAGGTGGAACAAAAAGAATAGAAGAGAATTCCTCAAAGGTAGACAAAAATCACTATAAAGGTAGAAGCCAAGACGCCTTGCAGAGGCATAACAGACAACTTGCAAAGAAAAATATGAACAGATCCACCTAGCCTTACGCACAAAAGATTCGGAGGCGCAAATAACTCCATCAATCGGGAGCTCAAAAAAAATCAAACCAATCCGAAGGGAGACCCCACGCTTGGAGAGAGCATCCGCATCCAGGTTATTGCGCCGAGAGCGCATTCTACACCCCATTATGACCCCAATGTGTAAGTATGTCGGAAGCCAAAATAACAAAAACTAAAGAAAATTTTAAAAATAAAATCTCAATAATGTCGGCTTAAACAATAATTTAGAAAACCATATAAATAAACAATTAAAAATTCATTAAAAAATAAATTTATTAAAATATGAAGAGGTTTACGAACACTAAAAAAGATATGGTAAATAAATATAAATATAAATAAACTAAAGGTATGGTAAATAAACTAAAGGTATGGTAAATAAATAAAACATTTTTTTTATATTTACTCCATAAATCTCTATATTTACAAATTCAAAAAAGAGGTTTTATTTAGGTGAAGCCTATGGGCCAAATACCAAGGGACAAATACCATGGGCCAAATACCATAAATTCATTAAAAAATAAATTTATCAAAATATGAAGAGGTTTACGAACACTAAAAAAAGATATGGTAAATAAATAAAAATATAAATAAACTAGAGGTATGGTAAATAAATAAATTTTTTTTTATATATATTTACTCCATAAACCTCTATATTTAGAAATTCAAAAATGGGGTTTTATTTAGGTGAAGCCTATGTGCCAAATGCCATGGGCCAAATACCATAAATTCATTAAAAAATAAATTTATCAAAATATGAAAAGGTTTACGAACACTAAAAAAATATGGTAAATAAATAAAAATATAAATAAACTAGAGATATGGTAAATAAACTAAAGGTATGGTAAATAAATAAAACTTTTTTTTTTATATTTACTCCATAAACCTCTATATTTACAAATTCAAAAAATAGTTTTTATTTAGGTGAAGCCTATGGGCTAAATACCATGGGACAAATGCCATGGGCCAAATACCCTATTTATAAAAGAGGTATGGTAAATCAATAAATATAAAAGAGGTATAAATAGGTAAGGTAGATAAATAAAAATATATCAAATAGGATTAGAAATCAACATCTAATTATATATGAAGTCTATGGCCCAAATACCATGGAATAAATTATTATTAATAGCATGCAAAAAAAACATTATTGCGTCGAGAGACACATTCTACAGTCCAATATGACCCCGATGTGTAAGTATGTCGGAAGCCAAAAAAAATGTCGGCTTGAACAATAGCTTACATAAACATATAAATAAACAATTAAAAATTTATTAAAAATAAATTTAAACGATATAAACTTAAAATATGAAGAGTTTACTAACACTCAAAAAAGAGATATGGTAAATAAATAAAATATGGTAAATACGTAAAAATATAAATAAACCATAGGTATGGTAAATAAATAAAAACTCTTTTTTATATTACTCAGGATATATGGTAAATAAATAAAAATATAAATAAACTAGAGGTATGGTAAATAAATAAAACCGATTTTTATATTTACTCAATAAACCACTTTATATTTACAAAAACTCAAAAACACGTTTTATTTAGGTGAAGCCTACGGGACAAATTATTATTAATACCATGGGCCAAATACCATGGGACAAATTATTAATAATACCATGGGCAAATACCATGGGCCAAATAATATATTTATAAAATAGGTATGGTAAATAAGTAAATATAAAAGAGGTATAAAGAGGTAAGGTAAATAAATAAAAATATATCAAATACCATTAGAAATCAAGATCTAATTATATATGAAGTATAAGGGTCAAATACCATGGACCAAATTATTATTAATACCATGCAAAAAAAACATTATTAACCCTAACATTAATATTAAAATATTAATATTATTAAATTTAATATGTTTAGATTAATACAATATTAAATTTATTATATTGTAATATATATTAATATATCATGATATATGATAGAGGTGGAAAAATAGAGGCAGTGACAAGGGAGATATGGAGATAAATTGAAGGAGAAGGGAGAAGAGGAATGAAGAGAGAGAGAGTGAGAAGAGTGAGAGAGTTAGAGAAGGGTAAGAGAGGGAGAGAGAGACACAAAGATGGAGGTGGGAGAGAGATAAGGAGAGAGGGAGGGAGAAGGAGAGAGGATTGGAGGGTAGAGAGTGAGAGAGAGAGAAAGAAGGGGGAAGGGAGAGGGAGTAGGAGGGAAAGGGAGAGAGATAAAGGATTAGAGGTGGAGGAGAGAAGGAGGGATAGAGAAATGGAGCTGGAGGCGAAGCGAGGAAAGGAAGAAGAAATACATAAAGAGGGAGTGACAAGGGAGAGATGGAGAGAGAGTGTGTATGCTTATGGGTGGGATAAAGATACATAGGAGTGATGGAGACAAGGGGGAGAGAAGGAGAAAGGAGGAGTGATGGAGACAAGGGGGGAGAGAAGGATAAAGGGATAGAAATAGTAAGATAGTTGGAGAGTGAGATAGAGTGATGGGGGAAGAGAGGGGATTGGAGGACAGAGAGAGAGAGAGAAAGAAAGAGAGCTAGGGGGTCAAACAAAAGGAGGTGAGAGAGTAATGATGAGAGAGAGGAAGAGAGTGATGGGGGAAGAGAGGATTGTAGTAGAGGGAGAGAGAGATAGAGATGGGGGGAGATAAAGGGAGGTAGGAGATAAAGGGAGAGAGAGGAAGGAAAAGGGAGGGGACTTGAAAGAGAGGAGGAGAGAGGGAGGGATAGAAATATGGATTTGGAGGGGGAGAGAGGGATGGATTGAGAGATGGAGAGAGAGAGAGAGGGGGAAGAGAAAGGGAGGTAGGAGAGAAAGGGAGAGAGAGGAAGGAAAGGAGAAGGGACTTGAAAGAGAGGAGGAGAGAGGGAGGGATAGAAATATGGATTTGGAGGGGGAGAGAGGGATGGATTGAGAGATGGAGCTAGATGAGGAGAGAGGGAGGGAAGAATAAATACATGGAGAGCGATTAGTGGAGATAGAGGGGGAGTGACAAGGGAGAGATGAAGAGGGAGTGTGTATGTTTTGGGGTGAGATAAAGAGACAAATAAGGAGATATGGAGAGAAGGGGGGAGAGAAGGAGATAGAGAGGCATATGGTAACAAAGTTGTAAGGTGAAGATAGAGAGAGAGAGGGGGGGAGAGAAAGGAAGAGAGAGAATGAAGAGAGGTAGGGAAAGAGATATGAAGATGGAGAGGGAGAGAGGGGGGGTAAGAATAAAGACATAGAGAGTGAAAGGTGGAGAGAGAGAGAGAGGGAGAAAGGGTAGCAGGAAGGAAGAGAGATAGAAGCGAGAGAGAGAGAGAGAGAGAGAGAGAGAGAGAGAGGGAGTGATAGATAGATAGATAGATTGGAGAAAGAGAGTTTATGTTTTGGATCTGATATAGAGAGATAGAGTGAGATATAGATATATATGTAAGGTGAAGAGAAAAAAAGATAGATGAAGAGAAGGAGGGAGGGACAAGGAAATTGATAGATATGGAGTGAGAGAGTGTGTGTGTATGGTGGGGTGAGATAAAGAGAAAAATAATGAGAGATAGATGGATATATAGATATATATGGGGGAGAGAGGGAAGAAGGTTTCCTGCAGTAGATGCATTTATTTCAGTGTAGATGGTGATTTATAATCCTATTTGATTTCTTTCACTAGATGAATTGATTTTGGTGTAGATGTTGATTTCTAATGATATTTGATTACTTACACTAGATGGATTGATTTTAATGTAGATGATTTCTAATCCTATTTTATTGCTTGCACTAAATGCATTAATTTCAGTGTAGATGATGATTTGTAATCCTATTTGATTGATTTCACTCGATGCATTAATTTTAATGTAGATTTTGATTTTTGGTTATATTTGATTTCTTTCACTAGATGAATTGATTTCGATGTAGATTATTTTTAGTCCTATTTGATTGCTTGCACTGAATGGATTGACTTCAATGTAGATGGTGATTTCTAATCCTATTTTATTTCTTTCACTAAATTCCTTGATTTCAGTGTAGATGGTGATTTCTAATCTTATTTGATTGATTATGCTAGATGCATTAATTTCAATGTAGATGTTTATTTATAATTATATTTGATTTAAATTTGTAGAAATTCTTTCGGTAGTAATCACATGCAAAAGAACGAGGTGACGCGTTTCGAACCAACCAGTGTGGTTTGATTTCTTGCACTAAATGCGTTGATTTAAATGTAGATGATTTAACTAAATGCATTGATTTAAATGTAGATGATTTATAATCCTATTTGATTCCTTGCACTAAATGCATTTATTTCAGTGTAGATGGTGATTTCTAATCCTATTTGATTGCATGCACTAGATGCATTGATTTCAGTGTATATGTTGGCTTTAAATCCTATTTTCCTACTTGCACTAGACTCATTTATTTGAGTGTAGATGTTGATTTCTAATCATATTTCATTACTTGCATTAGATGCATTGATTTTAGTGTAGATGTTGTTTTCTATTATTATTTGATTTCTTGCATTAGGTTCATTGATTTCAGTGTATATGTTGATTTCTAATTTGATGTAATTGGATGTATGACGGTACATTAATTTTAAATTCATTGGATTGTCAGTAGGTGATGATTTTCATGTAAGTAAATTTAAAAATTACTGACAATGCATTGATTTTTGTGTTATAGTAATTTCGAGCTAAATATTTAAATGGTTTATGATTCCAATTGTCCTTTTCAAATAATCAATATGAAAATATGAGAAAATTAACATGGGTGAAAATAAGAATAGTAGAAGAAAATAGTTTGAAATTGATCACAATCACAATGAAGACTATTCGTAATTGACTACATTCTTATTATTCACAGTTTCTATCATTCAATATTATTACATTGTCACTTTGCATTCAAAATTTTTTTTCATCATTAAAGTTATTTTACAATATTTATCATCTCAACAAACTGAGGTAACTAATCAAATTTAAAATTAAAATGACTCAATAAATCTCAGACATATTTAACATATTTAAAATGGTTATGTTAATATTAGATGTATTTACATATTATTGATAAAATTAAGCATATGTTCTTCATATTATCGATAGATTTTCCTTGGTCACACATGACTGAAACCAACCTAGATCCATCTTAACTCGGGATCTATCAAGCACCGAGAAGGATCAAATCTCTCAAGGTGAAAACCTTTCCTCAAGTTTGGCACTCAAAAAAGAGGTTTTCACCTCGAGAGATTTGATCCCTCTTGGCGCTTGATAGATCCGAAGTTAAGATGGATCTAGGCTGGTGTTACCAGAACACATGAAGGGAGTAAATGTCGAAGAATGTGGGCAGCAGGGCCATTATTTTTGTCATCCAATGGTGGAGGGAGGGAACTTCATGAAAATTCCCCTATACAAAATTGATGACGGTATTAGAATCCCCAACCATCTTGACCTCATCATTGGCCAACCATAAAAAACATTGTAGTACTCCCCACAGAGCGCCCTACAATTGGATCCAATCCCTCCATTTCAGAAGAATCAAATGCAGGAGCAGGGCAAAGTTTGATGAAATATTCACGGCCACATCAACCCCCGGCAAAAGCCCCATCAAAGAAAGCAATAGAGAACGAGTTCCCCAGGTCCTTGAAGGGAATAGATGGGGGAAAAAGTCTGGAGACAGGTCGCCAAAATATTTGGGAGCTCGTTTCCAAAAATACAGGCATTCCTGGATCGCCAAATACCCAAAATACATACAACGGGAGGCTTCTGTATGCATTCAGCCGAGATGACCAAAACGATTATCAGAAGTGGGTTCTTTTGCCCTGCTATGATGATTACTTAGATTAGGAAAATGGTTAAATTCATGGTAAAATATAAAACTATGCATTAACTCAAGTTTATATATATTTATAAAGTCTTTGATTAATCGAGAATCATTTGAAAACATGTTTCTCAAGATAACCCATTGCTAAAATCAAATATATCTAATTCTAAGCTATCATGTTAAATGAATGAATTTCAAATTATATATAATACTTACGTTAGGAGTTAAGAAATGGTATTATGATTTTTAATTTTTAATAGATATATTTATTTTGGAATAATTATTAGGTAAATGGTAGGGATTCTATCTTTATATAACAATTTTAGTGGTAATTATATATTATGGGTTAAAATTTATTTTAAAAGGTAGATATTTTATTTTTCTTAAATTGATTAATTAAACAAATGTGATGTATAATACTATTAGTCCTAATTACATAACAAAGGTTAAGATTTATCTTAAAAGAGTTATGTTATTTTTTCCTTTTTAATTAAATTGATTAATTTAAAAAATATCATATGAATATGAAATATAATTTTTTGGACATGTGATATTAGTAAGTCATGGTATATGCTCATAATATCATAACAAATCCTATTTAAAAATTAAGAATATCCATAATAAAACTGAGGTGAATGTCCATGATTTAAAATCTTGTTACATTTATTTTTTAATGGATAATATTCTATCATATTCACTTTCATATTATATTTTTATTCATATACAATGGGAAAACCTATAAGAATTCAGTTGTGAAAACAACAATGACACAACCACCACTCATTGTTATATGCTAATTCAAATGGGCTCATCATTATTATTCATGAAAAATCAAACCACCTAGAATTACCTACTCCTTTTACCAGAAACCTATAAATTTTAAATTATTAACTTATGTCTTTACATAAAAAAAAATTAACTCTTAATATTTAAACACTATCATATTATATTAATATAACATATACTTTAATTTTTCATAATTAATATAAATACAATAAAATAATTATCTCCTATCTATAAAATAGAGAGGATATGGGCTTGACAAAATTTCATATAACAATAATATCATATAACATTTATCTATTCATTAATTTGTCACCACAAAATTTCATGTAACAAGACTATCATATAACATTTATTTATTCATTAATTTGTCAACAAATGTAATATATAATGAGAGACAAATAACAATTTGTGTGACTTTTAAATTTTAGTATATACTGATAAAATATGATAGATTGAATTCATTAATAAAAAACTTGTCAGCTCTACAATCGAGAGACTGAACCAGGAGAGCCTGACTCTGCAGAACGCTCTACATTCTCAATACAACTAAATCATTAAATAACACACATAGATGTACGAAAGTTAAAACCAAACCCTAAGAAATAGAAGTTAATTCCTATCCTAAGCTTATGTGAACCAACTCACACAAATTAAGGATTTCTCCATTATCTTTTAACACTACCCCTTAATGGAGAAGGGGTTCACAAATATACCTAACATCTCCCTAAACATTTCAAATTTAATTTTTCCAAGAGGCTTAGTGGAAAATTCAACAACACTATCACAAGTTTTACAATATACAACATGGATTTCCTTAGATTGAACTTTCTCCCTGGTGAAGTGGAATTGTGTATCAATGACCTTTGTGTTCTTGTGGAACACCACATTATTTTCGAGTTTGATTAAGCTATGGTTATCACATATGATAATTTTTGCATGTTTTTGTTCTTCCCCGACATCCTAGAGAAGTCTCTGCAACGAAACCGCCTCACATGTTACTGTGCACATTGCTTGATACTCTAATTCCACTGAGGACAAGGAAAATGTGGTCTGCTTTTTACTGCTCCATGCAACGACCCTGGATCCAATGCTAGCTTATTATGGATCTTCGGTCGTCTACATTTCCAGCCTAATCAAGATCTGTAAACCCCATCAATCTAACATCAAAAGGATTAGTATAAATAATACCATAGTCTAATGTTCCTTGTAGATATCTTAGGATGGATTTTGCTGCAATCCAGTGACTCTCAAGTGGCTTGGAAATAAATTGAATTAGCACAATAACTGCATAATCCAAATCTATTCTAATAGTGGTTAAGTAGATTAAACTCCCAACCAACTGTCGATAGAGTGTCGCATCTTCCTCTTTAAGGCCATCCTCACTCTGAATTTTAATGTTCTGTTGTAATGGTACTGCAACAGCCTTGCACTGATCCATCCTGAATCTTTCCAGTAGACCCCTGACATAATTACCCTGGGATAGAAAACTATATCCCAAATCTCTCTAAATCTCAAGACCCAAACAATATCTTAGTTCACCAAGGTCTTTCCTTTCAAACATTTCTGACATTTTCTCCTTGATTTCTTTGATTAGATCAACAAAATATCCTATAATAATTATATTATCTACATACAAATAAATCAACACTATATGCCCATTTTCATCATCATTCACGGTATACATATTAGGTTCGTTTTTACTTATATTGTAATTGTGTTGTAGAAAAAATGAGTCTATCTTTTCACACCATGAATTGGGTGCTTGTTTTAGTCGATATAAATATTTATTTAATTTTCAAATTAAATGTTTTTTCCCTTTTTGGACAAACCCCTCAGGTTGCTCTAAGTAAACCTCCTCTTTCAACTCCTCATTCAAAAATGCAAACTTTACATCTAGTTGGTAAATCATCCAATGATTTCTAGTAGCTAAAGAAATCATCATACTGGTAGTATTTAGTTTAGGTACAGGGGTGAAGATTTCCTCATAATCAATACCTTATTTTTGTGAATACCCCTTTGCTACCAATATAGCTTTTAGTTTATCTATACTTTCATCTACATTAAACTTGGGTTTATACAACCATTTACAACCTATGTTTTGTTTCCCTTAGGGTAGTTCAACTAGCTCCCAAGTGTTGTTTTTGAGAATTGATTCATATTCATGTTTCATATCTTCTTTCCATTCACTACATTGATTGGATTCTCTATAACTAGAAGGTTCTACAACATTAATCATACTAGTTATAAATGCATTTTCCTTATATCTAGTAGGCAATTGAGTTTGCCTACCTGATCTTCTGAGTGTTGGTGTGGCTTCCAACCTGTTCTTAATTTCCTTTGAAGGACTCAGCTCGATTTTTGTAGATGAACTTTCTTCTTATGCCTTTTTCTGCTTCTCATGGTTGTCACCTGCTTTTTCACTTCCTTCCACCAACAAAGGAATATCCCACTCTTCATTGCTTTTATCAGATTCATCATAAACCTAATCATGGAACATGACATCTATACTGGAAAAAAATTATGAGTAGAGGGATTAAATAATCTATAGGCTTTATATTCTGAACAATACCCTACAAAGGTGCATCTGATGACTTTTGAATCTATTTTTCTTCTGTCTTCCTTTGGAATATGGGAAAAGGGTTTAGAGCCAAATACTCTCAAATGTTTTACTACAGGTTTAAATCCTAACAATGCTTCAAAAGTAGTTTCAAACTCGAGAATTTTTGTAGGACTCCTATTTTTCAAATAAACTGCAGTATTCAACATTTCAGTGTTATGAGACTAGCTCCAAAAATAGAAGAAAAGAGATATCAATGCCTTAGAAATAAGCCACTTTGAGGGGGAAACCTCCTTTACATTACATAAATAAACAATTCTTGGATGATACAAATGACCAAAGCCTCCTTCTATATATATAATTCCATGGGGTCACAATACAATCCTAGCCAACCTAATAATAATAATGTAAGGGCACAATAATAACAATATTGGGGTTACATGGGTACAAAAATAACAATAAGAGGGTGACACTAACAACAATAAGGGACTACACTAGTAATATAGGGACCTAACATGCCCCTCTCCTTCAAAAAAGTGTTTTCCTCAACACTTGAGCAGTTCTAGGTGCTTCTGTATAAAATTCTCATCCTCCCATGTAGAATCTTCAGTGGGTAAGTTCTTCCACTTGCTGAGATACTCTGAAATTGATCAATTTCATGGTTATCGAGTTCTTGTTTCCATGACTGCTTTACGTTCCAATATTATTTTTCCTTACTCATCAATTTCTAGAAATATTTTTTGAACTGGAATTTTTTCACCTATAACCTTCTTTAAGCATGAAACATGGAAAACTGGATGCACTCACGACGAAGCAGGAAGCTCCAATTTGTATGCCATAGTACCAATATTTTGCAACACCTTGTAAGTTCCATAGTACTTTGGCAATAATTTATTATCCTTCTTAGCTTGCTTGAGGGACATTTGTTTGTATGGTTGTAGCCGTAAAAATACCTAATCTCCTACATCAAAACTTATCTCACTGTGATGTTGATCTGCCTGTTGTTTCATTCGATTTTGTGCCAAATTTAGGTTATCCTTTAAGATTTGGAGAACTTCTTGTTGACGCTTTATGTGATCTTCCACTGCTTTAACCTTATATTTTCTCTTAAATATGATGTGATGGACGGTGGATGATAGCTATAAAGTGTCATAAATGGGGTCATTTTTTCTACAGTATGAAAGGAAGTGTTATACCACCATTCAGAGAGATGTAACCACTTGACCCATTGTGCTTGTTTATCAGATACAAAACAATGAAGATATCCTTCCAAACATGTATTCACTATATCAATTTTACCATCGGATTGAGGATGATAAAATGAGCTATGAGCTAGTTGAGTACCGAAACAAGAAAATAATTCCGTCCAAAAATTTCTAGTAAAAATAGGACCTCTGTCACTTACAATAATCTTTGGGTTTCCATGTAGATTTTGAATTGTTTCCATAAATGTAGTAGCAATTGTGCTTTCCTTAAATGGATGAGATAATGCACGAAAGTGTGCATACTTGGTAAGTCTATAAACAGTGTCATCATGCTGGTAGTTGATAGACTTACCAAGTATGCAAACTTTTGTGCATTATCTCATCCATTTAAAGCAAGTACAGTTGCTACTGCATTTATGGAAATAATTTAAAATATACATGGAAACCCAAATATTATTTTAAGTGACAGAGATCCCATTTTTATTGGAAATTTTTGGACAGAGTTATTTTCTTGTTTGTCTACTCAACTAGCTCATAGCTCATCTTATCATCCTCAATCCAATGGTCAAACTGAGATAGTGAATAAATGTGTGGAATGATATCTTCGTTGTTTTGTATCTAATAAGAAAACACAATGGGTCAAGTGGTTACCTCTCGCTGAATGGTGGTATAATACTTCCTTCCATATTGCAGCAAAAATGACCCCATTTATGGAAATTTATGGATATCATCCACCATCCATCACATCTTCTTTAAGAGAAAATTTTAAGGTTCAAGCAGTGGAAGATCACATTGAGCATCAACAAGAATTTATCCAACTCTTAAAGGATAACCTAAATTTGGCACAAAATCAAATGAAACAACAGGCAGATCAACATCGTAGCGAGAGAAATGTTGATGTAGGAGACTAGGTATTTTTATGGCTACAACCATACAAAAAAATGTCCCTCAAGCAAGCTAAGAAGGATAATAAATTATCGCCAAAGTACTATGGTCCTTACAAGGTGTTGCAAAAGATTGGTACTATGGCATACAAATTGGAGCTTCCTGCTTCTTCGCGAGTACATCCAGCTTTCCATGTTTCATGCTTAAAGAAGGTTATAGGTGAAAATCTTCCAGTTCAAACAGTATTGCCAGAACTTGATGAGGAAGGGAAAATCATATTGGAACCTGAAGCAGTCATGGAAAAAAGAACTCGACAACTACGGAATCGATCAATTTCAGAGTATCTCATCAAATGGAAGAACTTACCCACTGAAGATTCTACATGAGAGGATGAAAATTTTATATAGAAGCACTCGGAGCTACTCAAGCGTTGAGGACAACACTTTTTTGAAGAAGGGAATGTTAGGTCCCTATATTACTAGTATAGTCCCTTATTGTTGTTAGTGTAACCCCCTTATTATTATTGTTGTACCCCTGAAACCCCATTATTGTTATTATTATGCCCTTACATTATTATTGTTAGGTCGGTTAGGATTATATTATGACCCCATGGACTCCTATATATAGAAGGAGGTCTTGATCATTTGTATCATCCAAGAATTGTTCATTTATGTAATTTATTGGAGGTTTCCCCCTCGAAGTGGTTGATTTCTAAGGCGTTGATCTCTCTTTTCTTCTATTTTTGGAGCAAGGTTCATAACATAATGGAGACATTGTTCCATTACTTGTAATTGATAGTTTCCATAATGTAATGATTATTGTTCCAAGAAGGTAAACACAAAAAGCTACCATAGTCTTATAATACACAACAAATTAAATTTTTTGGATGCAACTACGAGATACTTCAATTGTGTTAGTGCATTTTATATAAATTGAATATATTTATGGTAATTTGAGTTAAGCGTAAGAAAATGGTCAAAATTTTCTCTTTGGTACTAAAATCAAACTCTTCCCAGCATCCAAACTAAACTATTTTGTTAGTACACATGATATAAATTAAATATATTTATGGTAATTTGATTTAAGCGTAAGAAAATGGTCAAAATTTTCTCTTTGGTACTAAAATCAAACTCTTCCCAGCATCCAAACTCAGAGACATTAGCTTCTAAATTACAAATACAACTTCTTAGCCCATCTTTAAACCTTCGCAATATATAAAATTTCTAAATAAAAGAGGTTTTTTTTTTTTTTTGCACCATTTGATATTTTATGGTGCTTTGCACCATATACAATTTTATTATAATAATAATAAATGATTTTTTTGCACCATTTTTTATTTTATGGTGCTTTGCACCATCTACAATTTATTATTATAATAATAGTTTTGATATTTTTTGATAAATTTTTTGACACCATGAAATGTCACATATACATTTAACACCAAATTTAACATTTTTTACTAGCTCCATTTTTACACCATAAATCATAGCACCATATAGGTATTCTCACATTATCACCACTTTTACACTACTATTTAAAAAATAAATATTTCTCAAATCTTTTACAATTATGCTAATATGACACTAAATAACCCTTCTTCCCGTAGTACATGGAAAAACAGTTGGTTGCCGGACAACAAAAACTACCAGCACCGTCACTTAAACCTCTAAAAATTCAAGTACGGTTACCTGATTAAATTACCTAAATTGTAATTACAATGAGATAAATTCAATCACCCAGAATTGTAAACTCTGCAACCAAAACGACAACGCCAATTTGTGATCCTCGAAACTAGTCCACTGTTGAAATATTACTTTCAACTGCCCCTGTACATTTTGTCGCCTTCTTTCTTTGTTTGAAGAAATTCTGCCACCAGCCGCTTTCTAAAATGGTGAAAAATCAATTTTTGAGAACCCTTACAATACTGTGTTTGAATCACAGTTTTTCACTTAGGCACCAGTCCCTGCACACATTGAAACAAGCCTCTGTACATTAAAAACACGGAGCTTTCATTTATAAATGGAAACAGAGCATTGAATTTTGGAAACAGAGCATTGCATTTTATACACAGGTTATTTGTTTTATGTATGGGTGGGAGTTTTTGGTGGTCCCCGTGATGGAAACTAGTCAAGAGACAAGCGGCATAATGCGATTGGATCGCTTGATTTTGGAGCCCAATCGCGGATTGAAGTTTTGGACCCAAAGCATTTTTATAGACACGATTTTATATTTGATCGCGTGTTCAAAAGCCCCGTACACCAAAACTTTTTTGTGGACGCGATGAGCTATTATGGACTCGATTTAATAACTCATCGCACGTCCAAATGGCCATGTGGTGTCAACCAGTTTGTAACGCGAAAAGCTCCAGTTCAATTCGGTTAAATTTATGTTGAATTTTCGCGGGTTGCAAAGTCTTAATGTTGTATTATGTTTATTTCATCGCGCGAAGGTTTCAAATTTTGGTTGTTAAAGTTTTCGTTTAAATTTTTTTATTATCGCGTAGGTGTTATAAAACCTTTTGAGTTATATATGTTATAATATATACATATGTTATATATTATGTGCGTGATTGTAATGAGGGCCCCACAGGCCTTTAGATTTAAGTTTAGTTTTATTTTAAAAAGGTTTTGTCTTATGTTTTAAAAAGTCACGACATATAAAAACGAAAAAGGCAGTAAGGCTATTGTAATGTAGTGTTTCATATATAACACACAACAGTGTTATTTTGTAATAAACAGAGAGTAATTTTAAACACACAACAGTTTGTTGTATTTGCACAGACAGAGTGCATTTTCGTAACAGTGAGAGACAGAGTATTTTGAGTGTAGTACAGAGTTGTTTTGGAACTGTGTTTTGTAGCAGTCCAATTTTTTTTTCCCTCAGTCAGAGGAATATCTTGTAATATTTTTTTTTAAAGTTAATGAAATATATTTTGTTGTGTGAAACTCTGTCTGTCTCCTGTCAAGAAAATTTTAATTTATCTGTGTTTAAAGGAGAGTATTATTCTCTCCATATTGTTCTGGAATTCTTAGAAATTACAACATCATATCATAGCTAGTCCAGGCTCTTTGAAGGTGTCAAAGAAGCTAAAGGAAGGATTTAATTGTTGCAGCAGCTTCTCCAGAAGAGTGAAGACTCAGTCAAGAAGAATCCAAGGTATTTATCAAGTCATTTTTTTATGTTACTATTTGCAGAACAGTCAGTTTATTTTAAAAACACGGTCAAGTGTTTGAAGCATAGTTAAGAGTGCAAGAATGGCTAGAGCCAGCACTAGCATGGGTATTGGTAATACTCAGCTCCCACAATTTAATGGGAAAAACTATGACTACTGGGCAATAACCATGAGAGCCCTGTTTGCTTCCCAAGAGTTATGGGAACTTGTTGAGGATGGCTTTGATGAGCCAGCAGATGAAAATGAGTTTGATGATTTAACTCGGGCAGAGAAAGAACTGTTGAAGAGAAATACGAAGAAGGATTCTAGAGCCCTCTACTTTTTGTATCAAGCGGTGCATGAGAGTGTGTTTCCAAGGATAACAAAAGCTAAGAGATCCAAAGAATCATGGAAAAATCTCAAGATAGCCTATCAAGGCATGGAGAAAGTGAAGACAGCAAAACTACAGTTGCTGAGGAGATAATTTGAGACTCTCTACATGAAGGAGTCAGATAACATTGACTCATTATTCACACATGTGATTGGAATGGTCACACAGATAAGGTCTCATGGAGAGACTCTTGAAGAAATGAGGATTTTGGAGAAACTATTGAGGATCCTACCCTCAAGGTTTGATGTGATTGTCACCACCATAGAAGAGATAAAGGATCTCAAAAAAATTTCATTTGATGAGCTACATGCATCACTGATGACACATGAGCAGAGATTGGGTAGAAATGAAAACTCATCTCTGAAGCATGCCTTTAAGACCCAGATGTCCTTTGGAAGAGGAAGAGGGCAAGGCAAAGAAAACAAGAGAGGAAGAGGCAGAAGCCAAAACAGAGGTGGAAGAAATAGTCCAGCAAATGCTCAAGGAAGGGGCAGTAATCCAAATCAGAACCAAGGCCAAGGCAGTAGCTAGCAAAGTGGTCAGCAACATGCTCAAGGACAAAGGGATGATAAATCCAATGTCCAATGTCACTATTGTAAAAAATATGGGCATTATGCAAATGAATGTAGGAAGAAGCAGCATGATATGAGTAATAGAACAAATGAAAATTTCACTAGAGAAAATATCAGTCAATATAATTTTTTTTTAGCTTGTAATACGGTTGAGGAAAAGAGTGAAGATTTATGGTTTCTAGACTTTGGTTGCACTAACCATATGACATGAAACATAGCCATGTTTTCTATGTTAGATGAGAGTGTGAAGTCACAAGTCACACTAGGGACTGATCGTAAAGTTTCCGTTATGGGAAAAGGAGAAGTAAATGACTTAACAAGGAAAGGTGAAAATAAATCCATAGCAGATGTTTATTATGTTCCTGGAATGAAATGTAACCTCTTAAGTATTGGACAGCTTGTTCAAAAGGGGTAAAAATTTTTCTTTGAGGATGATGTATGCACCATCATGGATAAACCACCCAGCAAACAATGTATTTCTGAAGTGAAGATGACAAGGAACGAGATATTCCCTCTCAGGATGAGAGCAGATTTGAAAAATGGAGAAGAAATGGCAGCAGTGACACAAGAGGCTTTCCAAAGCAAACCAAAAGATGACAATTGGTTGTGGCACTTGAGATTTGGACATCTCAACTTTGGAGGTATTAACTTGTTGAATAGAAAAGGAATGGTAAGAGTTTTTCCATTGATTGAGAAACCGGACAACCTTTGTGAAGGTTGTATCTTGGGGAAACAACACAGAGAAATTTTTCTATTCGAGAAAGGCATAATGGCAAAATCACCCTTAAAGATTTTCCACTTAGATTTATGTGGACCGATGCAAACTCCATCACTTGTAAGCAGTCACTATATGCTAACATTTATTGATTATTTTACTATAAAAACTTGGGTTTACTTTTTGAAAAACAAAAGTGTAGTGTTTGAAAGATTCTGTAATTTCAAAGCACTTATAGAGAAGAAAATCAGGCTGCATATCAAAGTCCTAAGGACTGATAGAGGAGGTGAGTATATCTCTAAATATTTTCTACGTTTTTGTAGAAAAATTGGATTCATAAGCAGTTTACAACTAGATACACTCCGGCAAAATGGAGTTGTCGAAAGGAAGAATAGAAACATCATGGATATGGTAAGGAGTATTTTAAAGGAAAAGAATTTGCCTAATTATTATTGGGCTGAAGCTGTACATTGTGCAACATACATTCTGAATAGGTGCCCAACAAAAGCAGTTATGAACAAAGTGCCGGAAGAGGCATGGAGTGGCACAAAGCAAGGTGTCACACACATGAAATTTTTTGGATGTGTGGCTTATACACACATTCCAGATCAGCTAAGGAAGAAGTTGGATAGAAAGGGGGAGAAATGTGTTTTCATTGGATACAATGAGGAATCCAAAGCTTACAGGTTGTATAACCCATCCACCAAGAAGTTTATTGTGAGTAGAGATGTTCAGTTTTTTGAAGAGGAAGCTTGGGATGGAAGCATAGAGAAAACAGTGAATGTTAAAAACTGTTTGTCTCATGATGAAGATGATGATGAGTTGGCTAAAATACATCCCCAAACAGTAGCACCAACACAAGGGAAAAAAGAGACACCCTTGAGGAGAAATGAAAGTGCTTCTCCAAGCACACCACAAGGAGGAAATTCAAGTGCTTGAAGTGTGCTTCTTCAAGCACTTGTACACCTAATGAAAGAGGTAAGAAGTTCATAAATTTAAATGACATTTATGAACAAAAGGCAACAAATGAAGGTATGAACTCTTTGTTTGCTTTATATTGTCATGTTGATGACCCTATTCATTTCGAAGAAGCTATTAAGGATAGGAAATGGATAGAATATATGGATGAGGAAATTAATGCCATAGAAAGAAACAAGACATGGGATTTAGTTGAACTACCAAAAGGTAAAGATGTCATTGGAGTTAAATGGGTCTACAAGACGAAGAGTAATGTTGAAGGCAAAATAGAAAGACACAAGGCTAGACTTGTTGCCAAAGCGTATAAGCAGAAGCATGGGATAGACTATGAGGAAAATTTCGCACCGGTTGCTAGAATGGAAACCGTGAGAGCAGTGCTGTCTATAGCAGCACAAAACAAGTGGAAATTTTACCAAATGGACGTGAAGTCAGCATTCCTAAACGGAGTTTTTATAGAAGAGGTTTACATTGAACAACCTCTAGGCTACGAAAAGAAAGGCCAAGAGCACAAAGTGTGCAAATTGAAGAAATATCTTTATGGGCTGAAGCAAGCACCAAGAGCGTGGTACAGTAGGATAGATTCCTATCTACTGGAAAATGGATTTGAAAAATGTGAGGGAGAACCCACCCTTTACATTAAAGAAAAAGATGGAAAAATGATAATTGTTGTGTTATATGTTGATGATGTTATTTTTACAGGTAATGATAATTGCCTTACTGAAAGTTTTAAAAAGGTCATGAAAGAAGAATTTGAAATGACAAATAAGGGTTTACTGAAGTACTTCTTAGGAATAGAGGTAGAGAAAAATGAAAATGGGATTTTATCTCACAAGAAAAGTATGTTAATGAAGTGTTGGAAAGATTTAACATGCAAGAAAGCAAAGCAGCAATCACTCCCACAGTGATGGGATTAAAACTCAGCAGAGAGGACAGCAGTAAGGATTTTGATCCAAGTCTGTACAAGAGCATAGTTGGCAGCCTCATGTATTTGACTGCAATTAGGCCGGATATAATGCATGTTGTTAGTTTGATTTCCAGATTCATGGAGAGGCCAAAAGAAGCACATTGGCAGACAACAAAAAGGATTCTGAGGTATGTTAAGGGAACAAAAAGGTATGGCATTTTATATAATGCTTCAGAATGTTCAGATTTAATTGGATACACTGACAGTGATTGGGCTGGAAGTGTAGATGACCGGAAAAGCACATCCGGTTATGTTTTTCACATGGGTTGAGGATTTTTTTCATGGGCTTCTAAAAAACAGCCTATTGTAGCATTGTCTACAGGAGAGGTAGAATATGTGGCAGCTACAACAGCAGCGTGTCAAGAAATTTGGATGAGGAGAATGATAAGAAGTTTATGCCAAGAGCAGGGAAAAGGAACAGTAATTTTTTGTGACAATAGCTCAGCTATTGCATTATCTAAGAATTATGTGTTTTATAAGAGAACGAAACACATTGACACCAAATTTCACGACATCAGGGAACTGGTAAACAATGGAAAAATTGTTTTAGAACACTGCAGAACTCAGGAGCAGTTTGCAGACATACTAACCAAGCCATTGAGGCAGAAGAGTTTTGAGTTTTTGAGAAAATGTCTGGGTATGACAGATAACCCAGTAGTTGAAATTAAGGGGGAGTGTTGAAATATTACTTTCAACTGCCCCTATACATTATGTCGCCTTCTTTCTTTGTTTGAAGAAATTCTGCCACCAGCCACTTTCTAAAATGGTGAAAAATCAATTTTTGAGAACCCTTACAGTACTTTGTTTGAATCATAGTTTTTCTCTTAGGTGCCAGTCCCTGCACACATCGAAACAAGCCTCTGTACATTAAAAATACAGAGCTTTCATTTATAAATAGAAACAAAGCGTTGAATTTTGGAAACAGAGCATTGCATTTTATACACAGGTTATTTGTTTTATGTATGCACAGGATTTTTTGGTGGTCCCCAAAATAGAGACCAGTCAAGAGACACGCGGTAGAACGCGATTGGATCGCGCGATTTTGGAGCCCGATCATGGATTGAAGTTTCAGACCCGAAGCAGTTTTATTGACGTGATTTTATATTTGATCGCGCATTCAAAAGCCCCGTACACCAAAACTTGTTTGCGGATGCGATGAGCTATTGTGGACTTGATTTAATAACTCATCGTGCATCCAAATGGCCATGTGATGTTAGCCAATTTGTAACGCGAAAAGCTCCAGTTCAATTCGGTTAAATTTCTGTTGAAGTCCGGCAGGTTGCAAAGTCTTAATGTTGTGTTATGTTTATTTCATCACGCGAAGGTCTCAACTTTTGGTTGTTAAAGTTTTCATTTAAATGTTTTTATTATCGCGCAGGTTTTATAAAACCTTTTGAGTTATATATGTTATAATATATACATATGTTTTGAACATATGTTATATATTATGTTCGCGATTGTAATGAGGGCCCCACAGGCCTTTAGATTTAATTTTAGTTTTATTTTAAAAAGGTTTTGTCTTATGTTTTAAAAAGTCACGACATATAAAAACGAAAAGGGCAGTAAGGCTATTGTAATGTAGTGTTTCATATATAACACATGGCAGTGTTATTTTGTAATAGACAGAGAGTAATTTTAAACACACAGTAGTGCGTTGTGTTTGCACAGACAGAGTGCATTTTTGTAACAGTGAGAGACAGAATATTTTGAGTGTAAGACAGAGTTGTTTTGGAACTGTGTTTTGCAGCAGTCCAATTTGTTTTCCCCTCAGTCAAAGGAAGATCTTGTAATAGTTTTTTTTTTTTAATTTAATGAAATAGATTTTGTTGTGTGAAACTCTGTCTATCTCCTGTCAAGAAAATTTTAATTTTTCTGTGTTTAAAAGAGAGTATTATTCTCTCCATATTGTTCTGGAATTCTCAAAAATTCCAACATCCACGACTCAAGATGAACATGTCTTCCTTGTGCAACGCATGCATGGTATGAATATCAAACCATCCATTAACTCAATTTTCTATATATTTATGAAGTCTTTGAATCATCGATGATCCTTTGAAAACATGTTGTTTCTCAAGATAACCCATTGCTAAATTCAAATATATTTAAATCTCAGCTATCATGATTAAATGAATGAATTTCAAATGATATCTAAAATTTACAGTAGGAATTAATAGCATTCTAATTTTTAATTATATTAATAAGTATAGTTATTTTGGAATAGAGTTTTTATGAATTTTAATTTAAGTATTAATAATTATTAAGTAAATGGTAAGGATTTTATTTTTACATAATAATTTTAGTTGTAATTACATATTAAAGGTTAAGATTTATCTTAAAAGTAGTTATTTTATTTTTTCTTTTTAATTAATTTGATTAATTAAAAAAAATGTTATGTTATTTGATTTGTAATTACATAATAAAAGTTAAGATGTATCTTAAAAGTAGTTAGGTCAGTTTTTCCTTTTAATTAAATTGATTAATTAAAAAAAATATCATATGAACATGAATTATAATTTTTTAAACATGTGATATTAGTAAGTCATAGTATAAGTTCATAATATTGTGACAAATCTTATTTAAAAATTTTGGATATCCAAAATAAAAATAGGGTGAATCTCCATGGTTGAAAATCTTGTTACCTTTCTTTTTTAATTAATATATGTTTAACTCATATACTAATTAGCTTCATAATTATTAATAGAATAATTTAAAATAAAATTATAATTTAGTTATTTTTTATGATTTTTTAAAATCTTGGTAATATGAGGTCTATCATAAGGAATTTTTTTATGTCTATAATTTTCTACTAGCAATTTAATTTATATGGTTGCGATAAAGTTCACTTTCATATTATATATAAATTTTTTATATAAAGTGGGAAAATCTATGAGAATTCGGGTGTCAAAACAACAGTGGGACAACCATCACTAATTACTATGTGTTAATTCAAGCTAGCTCATCATTGATATTCAAGGAAAACGAGACCATCTAAAAATGCCTCAGAATCTTGAACTATTAACTTATTTACTTAAATCAAACAAATAAACTTCTAATATCTAAACACTTTCATATCATATCAATATAAAATATTTTTAATTTTTAATAATTAATATAAATATAATAAAAAAAATATATCTTATTTATAAAATAGAAAAGATAAAAGCTAAACAAAATCTCATATAACAATAATATCATATAACATTTATGTATTCATTAATTTGTCACCAAATGTAATATATAATAAGAGACACATCATAATAATAATAATGTGTGTGACTTTTAAATTTAAATATATAAAAGGTAATAAAAATAAAAATTTTAAATAATTATTAATATAATTTATTATTTATTAATATTTTTAGAATTATGGTTTATGTGATTATCTTAAAATTATATAATTGTTTTTGGAAATAATCACATTCAAATGACAAAAAAATTATATATAATATTTATTAATATTTTAAAATTATAATAAATAAAATTATTTTAATGATGATGATGATGATGATGGTTAATATCCACTGAGACCAATTTTTGGTCTATCCAATTTAGAGAAAAGAGTTATTTAGTTTGATTTTAAGATTTTATTCCTATGCTCAAAAAGCTTGGAGAGAAACCTCCGGAGCTCATTACAATTTTGACATCTTACAAGGCTACGAAGGTCAGTGTTACAACAAAGATTATGAAATTGAGCTCTAATGTGGTTGTACCCAGAACACTAATATCTTTAAATTTAGTGAATTAGTCACTTGATATAATTATCGAAGATGCCTTTTTGCCCACTATGTATTAAAATGGCAATGCAGTAAGGGTGGGGTTAATGTTTTTTTAGTGGATTGGAAGAGATGTGTGATTGGATCGTATTGAAGCTCTGTAGTTCACATGACAAGAAGGAAAAATGGTAGTGGAAATGATTTATTGCTCATTATTACGCTGAAAGCGTTCCCTTTGTTGGCTTTGCCGAATGTGATTGTTTGCTGAGCCAATGAGAGCGCGTTCTCATCGTCATTAACGCCATTAAAAATTTGACATTTGCCGTCACGCTATTTGCCACGCAGCCACAAACTGGGCCGTGCTGCTGTCAAGTCGTTTGCTCCTTCGCGGCGCGGGGGTTCGACGAGCCACGCGTGCCCACGTGATTGACGTTGGGGTCCTCCAATTCCACGCTCCTGGTCATATCGAACTACACAACGAACAAGTGATTGTATGTTTGCCCGTTGCTGGGCGTTAGGTCTTTCAGCGTTCCGGCGGATCATTTAATAAAATGATCGAGTGCTAGTTTATTCTTGATGTTGGTTTGGCTTGGAGCATTTACTCAACGTTGTTTTGGCTTGGAGCATTTAATGCACTCAACCTTAAATAGGATTTGATATCATTTTGGTTTTTTGTGATGTGTTCTCAGTTTTTTTTCCCTCCATCGTTGCTATTTTTGTGTAAATTCTCTCCACATCAACTGTTTATGTGTGAGCCTTGAATACCTTGCTACCGTCACTATGAGAGAGTGTGAGTTATTCGATCCTTGTTTTTTCTTTTGTTCTCAAACCCGTGCCATATTCCTCATTTAAGGTGAAGTTTGGTCTCGTTTCATGGGCTTAGAAACACGGTCCAACATAGATCAAGGTTCAAACAAGGCAACGACTTTCATGGAGTGTTGGGTGGTTCTCGAGTTCATTTTAGAGCCGAGGCTTTTTCTCAGCCTATTTTAGGAACAGATCCCCACAATAGTGTAAGAAGAGTGCTTTGAATTTGTCATGGTATTAGTTCAAAATAGCGTAACAAAATTTATTTAAAAATTAAAAATATTTATGTGAATCTCTATGGTATTAATAAATTCTTATATCAAAATTAATAAAAAAATTGAAAACCAAAATCCATTAAAAGGAGTTAAAATACGGCAAACAGAACAGTCCATTAAAACTTCATATATCATTCTTCACATCATATTGATTCCCTAATTGCAATATAAATTTATATTTAGTCCCAGATTCTGATATATTTTATATGAACGACATGCGTCTCTATACCACCAGGAACCACAACACAATTGAACGATTTGGAGGTCCTCTGCCCGAGGAAACGGGCAGTTCCTCGGGCAGAGACTTTTTTCAAGTCTCATTATTTTCGCCGTCGGCGTCGCGTTCAGAGGGATGATCGGATGGGAAGACCTGAGTCCTCTCTGTGTCTCTGTTCGCCATCCGCGTAAGCGAACGAAGGCGAACAACGGGAGATCTCGAAGACCGCTACGAACTATTTGGTGAACCGCGCTCACGGCCTTCCCCGGAAAACGAGCAGCCATCGGGCCTCTTGGGTATTTCAATGACAATCTCAGGCATTAACGCTCTTCCACCCGATGTTCCCTCATCCATCTCTGTTTTTTTCCGATTCTGCCGATACCAAGAGAATATATTCGTTGGCTTCTCCAGATTGTACTCGTCTCCACAGCTAACACTCTGTTCTTGCTCCAAATTCAGATTGTCTTGGAAGCCTGAAGTAATTGGTCCTGCCATTGTTACCGAAACCTGCTCGACTCTAGCGGACTCCGAAACTGGCTCTTCCGGTTGCGCGCCGGTTCTGCAAATGGGGCAAGTGGAGTGCGAACGAAACCACATGTCTATACACTCCACATGAAAACTATGCCTGCAATTTGGCAGAAGACGGACTTTCTCATTTTCCTCGAATTCGCACAGACACACTGCGCATTCCAGCCATTCTGTGAAATTCTGTGATTTATAGAGAAACATGGGCAGAGATTCTAATATCCCAGAATCCAACCCTACGTTCCACAGCCTCTCCGGCTCTTCTCCCGTAAAATAAAACCGAGGACCAGTAGAAGCTGGTCGCCGTCGGGTTCGTCTGAAAAATCTAGCAGCCGATACCGAACTCCATCTGGCATAAAGGTGCAGCAAAATGACTAGCAAAGCCACAAGGAGGAGACATATTGTGGCCAATATCATGATATTATCATAGACTAAATATCCGGGCTCGCCATTTTCCTGAGGTGGGTCATTACGATCTCTTCCCGAGCTCATTCGATATCAAATTGAAGCCACAAAATGAAAATTCCCTTTCAATTCGGCTGATCTCGAATCACAAATCACTTAGATAGCCTGCCCTGCAAAGATAGCAAGCTACACCTACTCGCCCTTTATGTGGTTCGAACCTTCAACTTCTCCCCAATTGGCAGCACCTCCGATGCTTCTATGAACTGACAAATGCCTCCTGGCTTCAGAAGCCAAGAAATGTCGCGTTTGTTTCGACGGATTAACGATGAGGGCGGTAATAAAAAGGTTATTCCTAGGCCCATTTTCATCTAATCGAATTTCCTGCTACGCAACTTCCAGGAACCTGGTTTTGCAATAGTCTTCGTATTTTCCAATGATTTCGGAGTTGACTGCAATAAAATGGCCATCCGGTCGTTCGGAGTCAGGACTCAGGATATGCTGCTTCCGTGTTGACTTCATTGCACAGATAAGTCGTAACTTTCTTCCAACGAAAATGCTGTACTTTGGACGATCTTGGTCAGAGTTGGGAAGGAAATAGCTGGGATTCTTCTTACCTGAAGTTCCAAGATCCAAAAGAGGAAATTGTTAATGAAATTTTATAAAGGAGTGTGTGGTGGTCATTATGCTCGAGAATTACAGTTCAGAGAGTATAAGAGAGTAGTTTACCCACATTACAAATTTGCTTGGAAAATTGGGAAATTTGGAAATCTGATTATAGCGGTAGATTTTGGGTGCTAATAGGATTTTTGATGGTGCTAATCTATTTTTACTGATATTTTGAATGCATTTTCACTATAAAAAAATTCAAACATTCTTATAATAAAAAAAAATTGAAAAAAAACTTACTAAATTTTGACAAAAATCCATAACCAACTTCTTATCAAAAGTAGGTTCTCTTTTTTAAATCAAATAAACAATTCCCTTCATTAATTAAAAATAGGAGGTTACATAATTATGTAAGAACAGGAAATCGACTAGTTCTCAGTTTCCATGGAAATAAATCATAAATCTGCCTACTGAAAGTCACCAAGGTGGAAAAAAAAACATAGTAGAATTCCTCAGAGGTAGACAAAAATCACTTTAAAGCTAGAAGCCAAGATGCCTCGCAGAGGCATAACCGGTAGCTTCCAAAGCAAAATATGAAGAGAATGACCCAGCCTTGGGCGCAAAATATTCGTAGGCACAAATAACTCCATCAATCAAGAGCACAAAAAAATTAGACCAATCTGAAGTGAGACCCACATTTGGAGAGAGCATCTTGTTGGAATTTCTGAGAATTCCATAACAACAATGGAGAGAGTAATACTCTCCTCTTCTAACACAGAGAAATATAAAAAATTTCACTCACTGGAGACAGAGTTTCAACTCTAAAAAACAAGCTTCTATTTCATAAGAAAAACTGTTACAATTATGTTGGACTGCTGCAACAACGCAGTGCTAGAGGAAACCTCACCGTCTCTCAAAATACTACACTGTCTGTGTATTTCTTTTCTTTCTGTCTCTCTAAAAAAAACGCTTTGTTTCTAAACAACGACGCACTACTGTGCTTTTTAAAACAGAACTTTCACTCACTGTGTATTGTAAAACAAAACAATTACATAAAAGGCTCTCAGGCCTTTTCAATATATATATGCCGCACATATTTTTAAAACATAACAACCTATATAAAATTAAATCAAATCTGTCACTGCATCGGGTCCGCGACTTAATACATAACAGGCGACCATCAAAAAATCCCGATCACCGATTGTTAACCGGACGCGATGTCCGTTTTAATTCCGCTGCATAAGTCCATCGGGTCCGGGCTTATCAAAGCAAAATCGGTTCAAAAAAAATAAAAAACTCCGATCTCCGATGGAGGATCGGACGCAATAAGCCAATATGAAATCCACTTCATTGAAGGATCGAGTCTGGTCTTTAAGCGAAACATACGACCATCCAAAACTTCTGATTGCGATTGGTAAGGCGGATGCGATGGAACAATTAACTCCGATGCATAAGAGTGAATCGGGTCCGGTCTCTTTTTTTGTTGTTCGATCGGGCCGCAAAAAAAACATTTGCGACTCTGATGGATTTAACAGACCCGCGTTCAACATTCAACTGTGGCTTATACAATGGATCGGGTCCGCCATTTCATATTGCAATCGAACCATAAAATAAAAACCTCTCGATTCACACTTTGTGATTTCATGTTAACATGTCGTGTGGTCTGTGGAACCAGCGGACCTCGGATTTGGTGGAGGGCGATTACAATAAGAAACGATTGCAATTGAGTTCATCGCATCACAATGTTTCAACACTGCAAAACACATTGCGGTGGTAACATATGAAACTACCGATTGCGATTGTTGCATCAGTCCATCACCACATCAACAAGACACTTGAACTTTAAAACATTTCTGCTGTGCAATATATGTGAACCGTTTTGCTTGCGGAACTCGCCACATCAACAAGACACTGCTGTGGGGATCATAGCATACATAAAAAATATCTTCACTGTATTTTTCAAAAAATCATAAAGTCTTTCACCGCTTGAACATATTTATTCAATTTCGGTTGTTGAGGGCTTAAAAGCCTGAAAAGACTGTCTTAATTAAATCTCTGTTCTTCTGTGCTTTAAAGCCATGAAATTCTTCATTCTCCTGCTAAAACGACTACACACAAAAAAACATAACTCTTCCTCTGCAACGGTGGCTGTCGCCTATCATACATTAATTCATCTTTTGCGATTTTCTCCATTCAGTCTTGAATGCGCAGTGCTTATCACACAAGCTTTGTTGTTGTCCCTTTCTACTTTATTTCTCCCTGCTCAAGACAAGCAGGTGACTTTAATATTTCAACACTCCCCCTTAAAGTCAGCTGATGGGTTATCTGTCATACCCAAGAATTTTCTTAAAAATTCAAAGGTCTTCTGTCCCAATGGCTTTGTCAATATATATGCAAATTGCTCCTCTATTCTACAATGTTGTAAAACAATTTCTCCATTGCTCACTAATTCCCTGATATAGTGAAACTTTGCATCAATGTGTTTCGTTCTCTTATGAAACACTGAATTCTTTGACAATGCATAGCTGAGCTATTGTCACAAAAAATCACTGTCCCTTTTACATGTTCTTGGCATAAACTTCTCAACATTTTTCTCATCCAAACTGCTTGACACGCTGCTGCTGTAGCTGCCACATATTATGCCTCTGCTGTAGACAACGCTACAATGGGCTGTTTCTTAGAGGCCCGTGAAATGGCTCCTGAACCCATGTGAAAAACATAACCGGAAGTCCTCTTTCGATCATCTACACTTCCAGCCCAATCACTGTAAGTGTATCCAACTAAGTCTGAACCTTCTGAAGCAGTATATAAAATACCAAACCTTTTTGTGCCTTTAACATACCTCAGAATTCTTTTTGCTGCCTGTCAATGTGCATCCTTTGGCTTTTCCATGAATCTGGAAATCAAACTAACAACATGCATTATGTCTGGCCTAGTTTCAGTCAAATACATAAGGCTACCAAGTATGCTCTTGTATAAGCTAGGATTAAAATCCTTGTTGTTGTCCTCTCTGCTGAGTTTTAGTCCCATCACTGTGGGAGTGTTTGTTGCTTTGCTTTCCTGCATGTTAAATCTTTCAAGCACCTCATTAACATACTTTTCCTGTGAGATAAAAATCCCATTTTCATCTTGTTCTACTTCTATTCCTAAGAAGTATCTCAACAAACCCATGTCAGTCATTTCAAATTCTTCTTTCATGACTGTTTTAAAATTTTCAATAAGGTAATCATCATTACCTGTGAAAATAACATCATCAACATATAAAACTACAATCAACATTTTACCATCCTTTTCTTTGATGTAGAGGGTGGGTTCTCTCTCACACTTTTCAAATCCATTTTCCAGTAGATAGGAGTCTATTCTACTATACCACGCTCTTGGCGCTTGCTTCAGCCCATAAAGAGCTTTCTTCAACTTGCACACTTTGTGCTCTTGGCCTTTATTTTCATAGCCGAGAGGTTGTTCAATGTAAACCTCTTCCATTAACACTCCATTTAGGAATGTTGACTTCACATCCATTTGGCAAACTTTCCACTTGTTTTGTGATGCTATGGATAGCACTGCTCTTACGGTTTCCATTCTAGCAACCGGTGCGAAAGTTTCCTCATAATATATCCCATGCTTCTGCTTATAACCTTTGGCAACAAGTCTTGCCTTGTGTCTCTCTATTTTTCCTTCAGCATTACTCTTGGTCTTGTAGACCCATTTAACTCCAATGACATCTTTACCTTTTAGGAGTTCAACCAAATCCCAAGTCTTGTTTCTTTCTATGGCATTTATCTCCTCATCCATAGCGTCTATCCATTTCTTATCCTTGATAGCTTCTTCGAAATGAATAGGATCATCAACATGAAAATATAAAGCAAACAAAGAATTGATACCTTCATTTTCTATATCTTGTTCATATATGTCTTTCAAATTTCTGAACTTCTTACCTCTTTCATTAGATGTACAAGTGCTTGAAGAAGCACTTGAATTTACTCCTTTTGGTGTGCTTGGAGAAGCACTTTCATTTCTCCTCAAGGGTGTGCATTGCTGCTCTTGTGTTGGTTCTGCTGTTTGGGGATGTATTTCAGCCAACTCATCATTATTTTCATCATGAGATAAACAATGTTTAACATTCACTGTTTTCTCTATGCTTCCATCCCAAGCTTCCTCTTCAATAAACTGAACATCTCTGCTCACAATAAACTTCTTGGTTCATGGGTTGTATAACCTATAGGCCTAGGATTTCTCACTGTATCCAATGAAAATACATTTCTCCCCCTTGCTGTCCAACTTCTTCCTTAGCTGATCTGGAATGTGTGCATAAGCCACACATCCAAAAACCTTCATGTGTGTGACACCTTGCTTTGTGCCACTCCATGCCTCTTCCGACACTTTGTTCATAACTGCTTTTGTAGGGCACCTATTCAAAATGTACGCTGCACAATTTACAGCTTTAGCCCAATAATCATTAGGCAAATGCTTTGCCTTTAACATACTCCTTGCCATGTCCATTATGGTTCTATTCTTCCTTTCGACTACTCCATTTTGCTGCGGAGTATATCTAGTTGTAAACTGCTTATGAATACCATTTTCTCTACAAAAACGTAGAAAGTATTTAGAGATATACTCACCTCCTCTATCAGTCCTTAGGACTTTGATATGCAGCCCACTTTGGTTTTCCACAAGTGCTTTGAAATTGCAAAATCTTTCAAATACTTCACTTTTGTTTTTCAAAAATTAAACCCAAGTTTTTCTTGTAAAATCATCTATGAATGTTAAGATATAGTGGCTGCTTGCAAGTGATGGAGTTTGCATCGGTCCACATAAATCTGAGTGGACAATTTCTAAGGGTGCTTTTTCCCTAATGCTTTTCCCGGAAGGAAAACTTTCTCTGTGTTGTTTCCCCAAGATACAACCTTCACAAAGGCTGTCTGGTTTCTCTATCAATGGTAGACCTCTTACCATTCCTTTTCTATTCAACATATTAAGACCTCCAAAGTTGAGATGTCCAAATCTCAAGTTCCACAACTAATTATCATCTTTTGGCTCGCTTTGGAAAGTCTCTTGTGCCACTGCTGCTTTCTCTTCACCATTCTTCAAATCTGCTCTCATCGTTATTGACTAGTAGTCATAATTTTTCCCATTAAATAGTGGGAGGTGGATATTTCCCATACCCATACCAGTGCTGGCTCCAGCCATTCTTCACTCTTAACTATGATTCAAAAACACTTGACTGTGTATTTAAAATAAATGATTGTTCTGCAACAATAACACAATAAATTGTATAGAGAAATACCTTGAATTATTTTTGGCTTAGTCTTCACTCTGCTGGAAAAGTTGCTGCAACAAAGAAATCATTTCCTTCAGCTTCTTTGACCTTCAAAGAGTCTGGACTAGCTCCGATACCATGTTGGAATTTCTGAGAATTCCAAAATAGCAATGGAGAGAGTAATACTCTCCTCTTCTAACACAGAGAAATATAAAAATTTTCACTCACTGGAGACAGAGTTTCAACTCTGAAAAACAAGCTTCTATTTCATAAGAAAAACTATTACAATTATGCTGGACTACTACAACAACGCAGTGCCAGAGGAGACCTCACTGTCTCTCAAAATACTACACTGTCTGTGTATTTCTTTTCTTTGTGTCTCTCTAAAAAAAACCCTCTGTTTCTAAACAAAGACGCACTGCTGTGCTTTTTAAAACAGAACTTTCACTCACTGTGTATTGTAAAACAAAACAATTACATAACAGGCTCTCGAGCCTTTTCAATATATATATATGCCACGCATATTTTTAAAACATAACAACCTATATAAAATTAAATCAAATCTATAACTGCATTGGGTCTGCGACTTAATACATAGCACGCGACCATCAAAAAATCTCGATCACTGATTGTTAACCGGACGCGATGACCGTTTTAATTCCGTTGCATAAGTCCATCGAGTCCGGGCTTATCAAAGCAAAATCGGTTCAAAAAAAATAAAAAACTCCGATCTCCGATGGAGGATCGGATGCGATAAGCCAATATGAAATCCGCTTCATTGAAGGATCGAGTCCGGTCTTTAAGCAAAACATACGACCATCCAAAACTTCCGATTTCGATTGGTAAGGCGGATGCGATGGAACAATTAACTCCGATGCATAAGAGTGAATCGGGTCTAGTCTCTTTTTTTGTTGTTCAATCGAGCCGCAAACAAAACATTTGCGACTCCGATGGATTTAACGGTCCCGCGTTCAACGTTCAACTGTGGCTTATACAATGGATTGGGTCCGCCATTTCATATTGCAATCGGACCATAAAATAAAATCTTCCCGATTCACACTTTGCGATTTCATGTTAACATGTCGCGTGGTATGTGGGACCAGCAAACCTCGACTTTGGTGGAGGGCAATTACAATAAGAAACGATTGCGATTGAGTTCATCGCATCGCAATGTTTCAACACTGCAAAACACATTGCGGTGGCAACATATGAACTGCTGATTGTGATTGTCGCATCGGTCCATCGCCACATCAACAAGACACTTGAACTTTAAAACATTTCTACTGTGAAATATATGTGAACCGTTCCGCTTGCGGAACTCACCACATCAACAAGACACTGTTGTGGGGATCACAACGTACATAAAAAATATCTTCACTGTATTTTTCAAAAAATCATAAAGTCTTTCACCGCTTGAACATATTTATTCAATTTCGGCTATTGAGGGCTTAAAAGCCCGAAAATGCTGTCTTAATTAAATCTTTGTTCTTCCGTGCTTTGAAGCCATGAAAGTCTTCATTCTCCTGCTAAAATGGCTACACACAAAAAAACATAACTCTTCCTCTGCAACGGTGGCTGTTGCCTATCATACATTAATTCATCCTTTGCGATTTTCTCCATTCAGTCTTGAATGCGCAGTGCTTATCACGCAAGATCTGCTTCTGTCCCTTTCTACTTTGTTTCTCCCTGCTAACGACAAGTAGGTGACTTTAATATTTCAACAATATGCCTCCATATTATGTTCCCGGAACACATAAAGGAAGGAAATGTCGAAGAAAGTGGGCAGCAGGGCCATGATATTTTTCATTCACTGGTGGAGGGAGGGAACTTCAAGAAAATTCCCTTATACCAAATTGATGACGGTCTTAGAATCCCCAACCATCTTGAATCCATCAATGGCCAACGATACAAAACATTGTAGAACTCCCCACAGAGCTACAACCTTTTCCATACAATTGGATCCAATCCCTCCATTCCAGAAGAATCAAATGCATGAGCAGGGGCAAAGTTTGATGAAATCTCCACGGCCACATCAACCCCCATCAAAGGCCCCATCAAAGAAATAAATAGGGAACGAGTTCCCGAGATCCTTGAAGGTAATAGATCGGTGAGAAAGTTCGGGAACCCAAGCGCCAATATTGTTGAAGAATGCAATGATCTTGAGACAGGTTGGAAAAATATTTGGGGGCTCGTTTCCAAAAATGTAGGCATTCATGGATTGCCAAAAATCCCAAGAAGCTTTTGTATGCTTGCAATCGAGATGACCAAAACGAGAGATGATAAAAAGTGGGTTTTTCTTGTAAGATCCCAAACAATTAAATTTCTAATAGATCTAGCACATTTAAGTGTTTTAATAAAAATGCTTGTAATAAAAAATAATGAACACCAAAGGGATTTGAAAATTTAACCTCATATTTATATTAATAACTAAAAACAAGATACATACTTATACAAGACATATTGAAGCCCCTACCAATAGAATGTACGGCTGCTCAAGCAAGACTACTCTAAAATATTGAATCCTAATTGTGAATCATGGATGGATTCACTACAAAAATGTCAGTGTGGGGTTTTCATCTTGGGATCAACTTAGAACTCGCCACGCTAAGTTCTGAACAAAACAAAATAAGATAAAAAACTTTGATGATCCAAATTCCTAGCTCCTAAACCCTTTAATAGGCTTGAGGGACTCTTTAGAAACCTTATTTTATTATTTTCCCTCGAAAAATGAAGGCAAATACTATGGCCAAATCCCATGGGAAAATACCTTAGTAAGTACCATGGTTAAATTCTGTCCATTTTTACCACATCAAGAAAAGGGAATATTACAAATCCTCCGGCTAAAGATTGTTTTCCCTCAATAAACCCACTTCTATCCACAGTGAAAGCATCTATATACTGGTACTTAGATCCCATACATACTAGTGTATCGTTCCATGCCTCCATGATAAATGATTTTGAATGGATCCTTCGATACCTGGATTCCAAACAATCCTCCACCCAATCTTGCCCTCAATAGATTCACCTGGATCCCAATGCCACCTATGTCCTAGGACCTGTGGGTTTGATACCATTTTATCCCTCCCTCATTGCACGTGCCTAAGGGCCAAAGCTGCACTATGCCCTTGGCAAAGGGTATCCTCCTGGGAATCATCCCATCGATAGAGTTCCAACTCAATCTCTCACCAATCCATCCCGTGGGAAACATCTAATGCAAAAATTCATGCACACGGAATAAGTCTACTATGTTGATGTTGCCTGGTGCTCAACTCCTATTTCTCAACTCAGTTACCCAACATAACTTTTCCCTGTTATCCCCAATGTATAAAGGTGGGTTGGTAGTGTTGCAAGCCTTATCTATGTACTCTTGAAGAGGGCTTCTTTGGAACTCCAAATTGTACTCTTCTTTCTACCTTGTGAGGGACTTGAGTTATTCCTCAACACTAGACAACTCAATTGTTGATTCGACACTTAACCCTATGAGCTCCTCAATTTTCCTATTCTCATGTAAGGCAGTGTCTCGGACTGTCACGACTCTTTGCTTCAACATCATAAGATCTATCTTGAAATGCATGATATTTTCCTGAAATTCCTCTATATTTGTCTACACCAGATGCTCAACTATCATAGTTTCAACTTGAACCTTTGACTGACTCTCTAGAAATGGTTAATCCTACATACTATATTTGTCATGCTACCCCTCATGATCGTGCTCATCATGCTGGTTTGTTACTACTAGCTCCTCACTTGAGTCTCCTTGAATGTCTTCTTCCTAATCTTCTCCATGTGTGGGGATAATCTCTTGTTCACCCTCTCTGGTTGTCAAACATGGATGCACTAGTGGACTGTTATCTATACTTGATCTCTCATACTCTTTATGGATGTCCTCCTGGATATCTATGGAATCAATTGTATAAGAGTCTACCACTTTGTTAGGAGGAATTACCTCCTTCCTTTCCCCATGTACTTTGTCAAGCTGATTGATTATCATTGACTTGTTGTGAAAAACATTGTGTTATTTCTGACTATCTATACTTGATTTTTCGGATCCTTCGTGGGTGCTCTCCTGAAAACCGATGAACCCAACTATAGACGAGTGCCCGTGATCTGAAGGAGTCTCCAGTTGTTTTTCCCTCGTTGCCTCCTTACAAGGTCCCTTCTAGATAAAACATAGTCCTCTCCTTCTTAGTTCATTCTCGTTGCAAGTTTTACTACCTTTCTTCTTGCTTCCTCCATCGATCATTTTAAGCTCCTTCTTAGTCAACATCCTTCTGAGAAATTTTATTTTTTCCATGAACAACTTCTCCACTAGATCATAGACAACTGGTGATACAATTAGTTCCTTCCTTAAAATGGTCAAAATTTTGGATCACAGTATCTTGCAGATGTCAGCATCTCCTTCTAGGAACAAGGACACAATATTTTGCATGCTTGTTCTGACACGGTCTGGATGAGTTGATGTAATGCTCGTGTAAAAGTTCTGGATTACCTGAAAGATTACGTCGTCACATTCCAAATTCAACATGAATATGTCAAAGCTAAACTCTTTCATGATTTCTAAGATTTTGTGTTGCTTTTGAAAGATAGGAAGCATGATGTTGTTCAACCCTTGAATGGCTTCTACTATCAACTGCAATATCTCCCTCATGATATCATTATTGTAAGGTAGTAGTGGTGATGTTAAATTTGTGATCCTGCTGAAACAAGAAGCAACTGTGAGCCTAGACTCTTCACAAGGATGCTCCCAAAGTTTGGGTTGTATCAACGCAAGCATGGATGACTTGAGAACCCGACTGAGTTTCTTCCATTTTGGTTGCCCCAACTCGAAGACACATGTGTCTAATTCCTCCAATTTATGAAGGTCTATGACTGACATTGTTCGTCGCAATTCAGATCCAAGTGTGAAGATCTTAGCTCCTCTTCCATGTCCTTCCTTCACTTCCCATGTGTGCTTTGACTGTAGAATGACATGGACTTTTTTCGAGAATGGTGTGCTACTTTGACCATCATTTTGGTCTAAGGAGGTATTGTTGCATGAATGACCATATATTCTCACTAGTTCATCAAGAAGTTTATGGGTGTTTTCCAAGGTCTCAATCATTGTTCACATCATAAATTCATTTTCTTGAATTTAAACATAAGTTACTATTTGTGTCATAACTAGAGAGTCAACATAGTGAGACAAGCATCATTGATTGGTTAATATTTTTTATTAAAGGAAAACCACAATTACCTACTCCTCCTAAAAAATGCCTTTAGATCTTGAAATATTAACTTGCTTCCTTACCCCAAAAAAAAAGAAAAGAGAAAGAAAGAGAGAGAAAAAAGAAGAAAGAAAGAAAAAACAAAAACAAACCTAAATTAATATAAAATATATTTTAATTTTCAATAATTAATATAAATACAATAACGGAATTATCTCTTATTTACTAAATTTCATATAACAAGATTATCCTATAACATTTATCTATTCATTGTAATATACAATGAGAGTCACATAACAATAATGTGTGTGGTTTTAAATTTAAGTATCTGGTTGCATGGGTATAGAAACACGGTCCAACAAAGAGCAAGGTTCAAACAAGGCAACGACAATCATGGAGTGTTGGGTGGTTCTCGAGTTCATTTTAGAGCCGAGGCTTTTTCTCACCATATTTTATGAACAGATCCCCACAATAATAGTCTAAGAAGAGTTTTCCAGATCCCCACAATAATAGTCGAAGAAGAGTTTTCTGAATCTGTCATGGTATAGTTTAATAGTGTAATTAAATTTATTTAAAAATTAAGAATATCCATGTAAATTTCTATAATGTTAATAAATTTATAATTTTTTATTATTTAAAATGTTTTATTATATATATATATATATATATATATATATTTTAATTATTAATTCATTCCCATATCCATAAATTCTTATCCAATTTAAAAATTAATTAAAAAAATTGAAAACCAAAATCCATTATAACGAGTTAAAATACGGCAAACAGAAAAGTTCATTAAAAACTTCATATATTTAATTAAAAAATTTGAAACCCAAAATCCATTAAAACGAGTTAAAATACGGCAAACAGAAAAGTTCATTAAAACCTTCATATATTTAATTAAAAAATTTGAAAGCCAAAATCCATTAAAATAGAAAAGTTCATTAAAAACTTCATATATCATTCTTCACATCACATTGATTCCCCAATTACAATATAAATTTATATTTAGTCACAGATTCTGATATATTTTATATGAACGACATGCGTCTCTTTACCACCACAAACCACAAAACAAAATTGCACGATTTGGAGGTCCTCTGCCCGAGGAAACGGGCAGTTCCTTGGGCAGAGACTTCTTCAATTCTCATTATTTTCGGCGTCGGCGTCGCGTTCAGCAGGATGATCGGATGGGAAGACCTGAGTCCTCTCTGTGTCTCTACTCGCCATCCGCGTAAGCGAACGAAGGCGAATAACGGGAGATCTCGAAGACAACGACGAACCATTTGGTGAACTGTGCTCATGGCCTTCCCCGGAAGATGAGCAGCCATCGGGCCTCTCAGGTATTTCAATGGCAATATGAAGCATTAACGCTCTTCCACCCGAGGTTCCCTCATCCATCTCTGCGTTTTTCCGATTCTGCCGATACCAAGAGAATATATTCGTTGGCTTCTCCAGATTGTACTCGTCTCCACAGCTTACACTCTGTTCTTGCTCCAAATTCAGATTGTCTTGGAAGCCTAAAGTAATTTGTCCTGCCATTGTCACCGAAACCTGCTCGACTCTAGCGGATTTCGAAACTGGCTGTTCCGACTGCGCACCGGTTCTGCTTATCCTGCCATTGTCACCGAAACCTACTCGACTCTAGCGGATTCTGAAACTGGTTGTTCCGGTTGCGCACCGGTTCTGCAAATGGGGCAAGTGGAATGCGAACGAAACCACATGTCTATACACTCCACATGAAAACTATGCCTGCAATTTGGCAGAAGACAGACTTTCTCATTTTCCTCGAATTTGCACAGACACACTACGCACTCCAGCCATTTTGTGAAATTCTGTGATTTATAGAGAAACATAGGCAGAGATTCTAATATCCCAGAATCCAACCCTACGTTCCACAGCCTCTCCGGTTCTTCTCCCGTAAAATAAAACCGAGGACCGGTAGAAGCTGGTCGCCGTCGGGTTTGTCTGAAAAATCTAGCAGGCGATACTGAACTCCATCTGGCATAAAGGTGCAGCAAAATGACTAGCAAAGCCACAAGGAGGATACATATTATGGCCAATATCATGATATTATCATAGACTAAATATTTGGGCTCGCCATTTTCCTGAGGTGGGTCATTAGGATCTCTTCCCGAGCTCATTTTATATCAAATTGAAGCCACAAAATGGAAATTCCCTTTCAATTGGGCTGATCTCGAACCACAAATCACTTAGATAGCCTGCCCTGCAAAGATAGCAAGCTACTTCTACTCGCCCTTTATGTGGTTCGAACCTTCAATTTCTCCCCTGTTGGCAGCACCTCCAATGCTTTCTATGAACTGAAAAATGCTTCCTGGCTTTCACAAGCCACGAAATGCCATATTTGTTTCGACGGATTAGCGATGAGGGCGGTAATAAAAGGGTTATTCCCGAGGGCCATTTTCATCTAATCGAATTTCCTGCTACGCAACTTCCAAGAACCTGCGTTTGCAATAGTCTTTGTATTTTCCAATGATTTTGGAGTTGACTGCAATAAAATGGCCATCCGGTCGTTTGGAGTGAGGATACGTTGTTTCCGTGCTGACTTCATTTCATAAGTCGTAACGTTCTTTCAACGAAAATGCCGTACTTTGGACGATCTTGGTCGGAGTTAGGAAGGAAATAGATGGGATTTTTTTAGACAAGGAACAACTATTTTCTAGGGTATATGTAGCATTTTGTAAGTCATATATGCTAGAAACTTATGACTTTTGCATGGATGTAGCAGTTTGTAAGTTATATAAGGAAAACAGCAGCAGGTTCAACCTACAGTCAGCATCAGGAAATGAGGCAAGAAGATGCAACAAGAGGTTTTACAAAACCTCTCTAAACATTATGTTGTTGGCAATTTTTCCACTGTCTGACAGGAAATTTGAGGATGGGAGCGGCAAATACAAATAGATGAAGAAGATAATGCTGTGAAAGCAGAAATCATGGATTTCATCACAGATCTTGGCAATACTCGAGGCCGGTTATCACTATTTCATCAAACAGTTCATACTTACTGGATTGTAAAATGCCTGTTGGCCAAAGCTATGCAGAGTTTTCCCCCTCATCAGGAGAAGATTGAACCGCGAGCAGTGAAATTGTTACAGGATATTGATAATCAGTTTAATCACATTAAAATTACTCAGTATCAGACTACTGATCGTATCAGTAGACTCGATGACCGAGTTGGCCGAATTGAGAAACAACTCCAGCAGCTGCAACAAGTGGATATGCCTGGATCCACAACAAAAGATCCAGCGCCGATTAACTCCTTTGATGGCTAGTGGTTTTAGAGTTTGCTCATGTTTATCAAATGCTTTTTTGTTTTTTGCAAGGACATATCTTAATCCATAGACTTGTAGATAATCGAGTTAATAGTCAGTTAGTTAATGAAGTACATGGTCAGATGAAACTGTTTCAATTTTGGTTGGAATTTAACGCTCTAAGGTGGCCAACAGACGTGGTTTCCTACAGGCAGGTTGAGGCCACATATTGCGTTTTATATTTTGTAACCTACTTTCAAATTATAAATAGAAAATAGTGAGGTACTACCAAATTGACAAAAAAAAAAGCAGTTTGTAAGTCATATATGCCAGAAATTTATGACTTTTGCAAGGACCAAGGCGTCCAGCATTGGGGGTGTCTAGGGTGTCTATCCCTCTAGCTTGGTCATGACAGGCAATAGGCAACCCTACCCCTCAGTGGTTTTGAACCTGTGACCTCCCAAAAGAAATCACAAGTTCTTAACCATTGAGCCCACTCCGAGTGTCTGAAAGGTCGTGGGCTTGGCTCGGATTGGTTAATCTCTCGTGGCGAGCCACGCCCTCGCTCAGGATCGAGCACAAGACCTGTGCATCTTTACGAGAGCAACCTTACCACTATGTTGCCTCCACATACCTTAAAGGTCATGGGCTTGGCCCGGATCGGTTAATCTCTAGTGGCGAGCCACACCCTCACTCAGGGTCAAGCACAGGGCATGTCCGTCTTTATGAGAGTGACCTTACCACTACGCCGCCTCCACACACCTTCTTACCTGAAGTTCAAAGATCCAAGAGAGGACATCGTTAATGAAATATATAAAGGAGTGTGGGATGGTCATTATGCTCAAGAGTTACAGTTCATAGATTATAAGGGAGTAGTGTTACAAATTTTCTCGAAAAATAGGATGCCAAGAGGGTTTTGATGGTATTGAATCCATTTCCACTTTAAAAAAACAATTCAACCACTCCTATGATCAAATTTTTTTGAAAAAAAAATCACTAGATTTTTGCAAAAAATCACTAGATTTTTGCAAAAAATCATTTTCCGAGCGAATTTGTTGCCTCGGTAACCAACCTCTAAGTGGGTTCTCTTTTTTTCAATAAAAAAACAACTCCCTTCATTAATTAAAAAGAGGAAGTTACATAATTATGTAAGAACATGAAATCTACAACATAGTTCTCACTTGCCATGGAAATAAATAATAAATATGCCTACTGAAAATCACGAAGGTGGAACAAAAAGAATAGAGGAGAATTCCTCAAAGGTAGACAAAAATCACTATAAAGCTAGAAGCCAAGACATCTCACAGAGGCATAACAAACAACTTGCAAAGAAAAATATGAAGAGATCTGCCCAGCCTTAGGCACAAAAGATTCGAAGTCGCAACATTGTAGAACTCCCTACAAAGCTACAACCTTCACCCTACAATTGGATCCAATCCCTCCATTCTAGAAGAATCAAATGCATGAGCAGGGCAAAGTTTGATGAAATCTCCACGGCCACATCAACCCTCGGCAAAGTCCCCATCAAAGAAAGTAATAGGGAACGAGCTCCCCATGTCCCTAAAGGTAATAGATCGGTGATAAAGTTTGGGAACCCAAGGGCCAATCTTGTTGAAGAATGCAACGATCTTGAGACAGGTTACCAAAATATTTAGGGGCTCGTTTCCAAAAATGTAGGCATTCCTGGATCGCCAAATACCCCAAAATACATACAGCAGGAAGCTTTTGTATGCTTTCAGCCGAGATGACCAAAACAGGAGATGATCAATGGAGTGTAAAAACTCTGGTAAACTTGAATAAGTATATATTATTATTGATAAAATATGAGATATGACTACAATGGGGAATCACCGAGGCTTTAAATATAGCCTCATGGTGTCCCTTGGTGAAGAGGCATGATCTTTGATTATGCCCTTTCACTTAATAAAACCTAATATAACTATATCTAACTAATAATTAATAAAATATACATAACATTGCCCCTCTCTTAAAGATGCTTTGTCCTCAAAGCATACATAATAATGGACAATGTTGACGAATGCCTGGGTTTCTCGAGTGGCGAGCTCTTGCTTCCCACATTTTAAAAAGATCGTGGAGCATCTTCTTGAGTTCAATATTTTGGTGATGTGGATAGCAACAAGATTTGATATTGACAGGGTCAGGTCCTTTCTTGACTTCTATTGGATGTTCATGTTCCTTATTAGGAGGTATTTTTATTGGTAGATCCTGGAATACTTTTTCGTGTGTCCGAACTAATCCTTGTTCCTCTGGTGACTCTTCGTGGCTCCCTTTTGAAGATAACATTTCTAACTGATGACATTGTACTCTAGACGCTGACACTCCTGTTTGAATCATCTTCATCATTAGAGAGGAAGATACGACTTGATCTTCTAGGGCTTGGAATCCATACAACCTATGTTTCTGCCCTTTCCACTTAAAACTTATAAACTGCTTCTGATGGTTGGCAGAATAAGTACCTAAAGTTTGTAGCCATTGAATTCCTAAGACCACATCTACTCCTCGTAATGGAACGGTGTAGAATGGAGATTCTAAATGAAAATTTTTTATCTGTAGTTTGACCTTATGGCATTTCCCTACTTGCTCAATCTTCTTACCATCAGCCACCATTACCTTCATATTAGGCATGGGGAAGGTAAATATGTTAAGTCTTTTTGCCATGGTTGAATCTAGAAAATTGTGGGTACTGCCAGTGTCGACGAGAACCATTACGTTTTTGTTCTTGATATGTCCTCTTAACCTTAGGGTTTGAGGTTGTGATATGCCTGTCATAGCTGATAGTGACACTTGCGGAATAGTTTCTCCATCCACTTCTGGAGAGAACTCTAAGTTGTCTTCTAATCCTTCTATATATGAATCATTATTGTTAGCGTCATTAGTTGCTTCACAACTGTATAGATTTTTCGCTTTTCCATTAGCACATTTGTGCTTAGGGTCCCAGTTTTCACCGCAATGCTTGCATTTGCCCTCTCTCATTCTTCGTTTTTCCACATTAGATTTTTCTTCTTCACGAACATGGGGTGGGACATATTTTGTGTCATCTATATTTTCAGATCGAGGAAATATTTGTCTCGAATATACTTTTTCTGGTTTTGATAACCTTTCAAATTTCTTTTCAGCAGCTTTTGCTTTTTGCCTTGCTACTTCTACTGATGTAATTTCATGAAGTTCGAGCTCTTCTTGTATATGGATTTTAAGTCCTGAGATGTAAGACTGGATTAGATGAGATTCTGACAATCCCGGTACTCGTGTTGCCAAGGTCTCCCATTCTCTAGTGTACTCATCCACATCTCCTTTTTGGCGTAATTTGATAAACGTTGAAAAAAACTTTTCTTCTTTTATGCCTTGAAACCTTTTGAAGAATGCATCCTTAAATTTCCTCCAACTAATAGCAAGCGTCGTCTTTTTCCACCACATATACCAATTATATGTTTCTCCTTCCATTTTCATGGAAGCATGCTTAATTTTTTCGTCATCACTAGTAATGTCATAAATCTCAAAATATTCTTCCGCTTTATTAAGCCATGCAACACTATTTTTTTCATTACCATCAAACTTGGGTAGCTCGATTTTGGATTTTTGCTGATATGCTAACGGTGGAACAAGAAGGGGATATTGATTAGCAAATGCATTCCAAAGCTGCTTATTTTGAAAATCTGCATTACTATCTTCTTGATGATGTGGGGAATCGGTCTTTTCCTGATGCTCTTCTGAGTTCCCTGAATCTGCGGAATTGTTTTGTTGATTTTGTTCCATATTAGGAAATATTGGGGATTGTGTCTAACTTAACTTATCTATCTTATCATTTAGCTTATTGAAGAGTTATGTCATCTTGTCCATTGCTTCGTTATGCTTTTCTGTGACCTCGTAATGATTTAGCCACATTTGTCTTTCTATTCGATTTGTCGTATCATGAACCTTTTTGATGTCATTGGAGTGTCTTGCAACTGTACCTTCAAGATCGACTAATCTTTTTCCAAAGTCATATGAATTATTATTGATCTGTTTCTCAAGATCCACCAATTTCTTCTGGAATTTGGCCATCGACATCGATGAAGACATTGACGTGTATGAGGTGGGGAATATTTTTCTGCTAGTTTCTCCCCTTTTTTTTTTTAATTTTTTAATTAATTAATTAAATTAATTTTTTTTTGAAATAATAATAGTAATTTCTATTATTATTATTATTATATATATATATTTTTAAATAATAATAATAATAATAATAATTATTTTATTATTTGAATTATATATATATATATATATATATATATATATATATATATAATTATGGGGAAAAAAATTGTTAACTTTGAAAAGTCACGTTGTTTTTAAAAGTCACTTTGTTTTGAAAAGGCACGTTGTTTTGAAAAGGGGAAATGGGTTTTAATACCATGGGCAATTACAATGGGCCCAAAACCACGAGCAATTACTCTTCCTTATTTCTTTTTACTTTGTCTTCACATGTACGTATATGTACTTCTTTATATATATATATATATATATATATATATATCTCTCTCTCTCTTTTTACTTTTTCTTTTTTTTCTTTTGGAACTATTTTCTTTTAAATTTTTTTTTTTTCCTTTTAATTTATTTCCCCCTTTATGTTAACTTTCCTTCTTTCTTTTATTTTAAAAAACAAATGTTGCTACACACAAGCACTTGGTTTTTAAAAAAATCTGCAATTTTGGATTTTTCTTGTAATTCCTTAATTATGGGTGATCACACAGATCTCGAAGAGCGATGGCTCTAATACCAATGGAGTGTAAAAAATCTGGTAAACTTGAATAAGTATATGTTATTATTGATAAAATATGAGATATGATTACAATGGGGAATCACCGATGCTTTAAATATAGCCTCATGGTGTCCCTTGGTGAAGAGGCGTGATCTTTGATCATGCCCTTTTACTTAATAAAACCTAATATAACTATATCTAACTAATAATTAATAAAATATACATAAAAATCAAAAGTGGGTTCTTTTTGTAAGAACCCAAACAATTAAATTTTTAATGGGTCTAGCACACTTGAGTGTTCTAATAAAAATTCTTGTAATAAAAATAACGAATACCAAAGGGATCTGAAAATTCAACCTCTTATTTATATTAATAACTAAAACCAAGATACATGCTCATACAAGACATATTGAAGCCGCTACCAATAGCATGTATGGCTACTCAACAAATGCTACTTTAAAATACTAAAGCCCAGTTGTGAATCATGGATGGATCCACCACACGAATGTCACCGCGAGGTTTAAGTCCCGGGATCAACCTAGAACTGGCCCCGCCAAATTCTGAACAAAAAAAAAGATAGAAAAATTCCCGATGATCCAAACTCCTAGCTCCTATCCCCTTTAATAGGCTTGAGGGACTCTCTAGAAACCTTATTTTACAATTTTCACTCGAAAAACGAAGGCAAAATACTATGGCCAGATCCCATGGGAAAATACCATGGTAAGTACCATGGGTAAATTTCGTCCATTTTGACCAGATCAAGAAAAGGGAATATGAGAAATCCACCCGCCAAAGATTACTTTCCCTCAATAAATCCACTTCTATCCATAGTGAAATCATCTATATACTGGTGCCTAGATCCCATAAAAACTAGTGTGTCGTTCCATGCCTCCATCATAAATGATCCTGAATGGATCCTTCGATACTTTCATTCCAAACAATCCTCTGCCCAATCTTGCCCTCAATAGATTCACCTGGATCCCAATGCCACCTAAGTCCTAGGACCCGTGGGTTATGATACCATTTCATCACTCCATCAGTGACCGTGCCTAAGGGCCTAAGTTGCAATATGCCCTTGGCTAAGGGTATCCTCCTAGGAATCATCCCATCGATAGAGTTCCAACTCGATCTCTCGCCAATCCATCCTGTGGAAAGGATCTAAGCGGCAAGAATGCTTTCACATGGAATAAGTCTACTATGTTGATGTTGCCTAGTGCTCAACTGTTGCTGCTCCACTTGGTCACCCAACATGATCCATTTGGATAACTTTGCCCTGTTATCCCCAATGTATAAAGGTGGGTTGGTAGTGTTGCAAGCCTTATCTATGTACTCTTGTAGAGGGCTGCTCTGGAACTCCAAATTGCGTTCCTCTTGCTGCCTTGTGAGGGACTTGTGTCATTCCTCAACACTAGACAACTTGGTCATTGATTCGACAATTACCCCTATGAGCTCCTCAATTTTCCTATTCTACCGTAAGACATTGTCTCGAACTGTCAAGACTCTCTACTTCAACATCGTCAGATATGTCTTGAAATGCATGATATTTTCCCAAACATCCTCTATATCTATCTGCACCAGATGCTCAACTATCATAGCTTCATCTTAAACCTTTGACTGACTCTCTAGAAATGGTTCATCCTACATACTATATTTTTCATGCTACCACTCTTGTTCATGTTGGAAATACTGAGGGGGGGGAATCAATATTCATTTCAATTAGAGCATTAGTTAATCTTCAATTATTATTAGTGTTTGTACAATGATAGCAGTAAAAAGGAACACAAATGCACACATTTTTTAAGGCAGAAACCCACTCCGGGACAAAAACCACCTAATGCTTTTCTAATAATTATTTAATATTCAACTCCAATTGAAAATAAAGCTCCAACTTCTTAGAATCTAGAAAATCATTCTTCTCCAGCTCCCACTGGATGGATGCTCCAACGCTCAAGATTCTTTAGTAGTCAACTAAACAGATGCCTCAACACCCAATGAGCTACAACTCACCCTAGCACCACCCTACCACCCTGTAGAAGAATAAAAGAAGAATGGACTCCTGTACCAGGGAAAATGGTCCACTTTACAATAATATAGAATGATGTAGAAGAAAAGACACACTAGACCATAACCCCAACTATGACATAACCACCTAATGATGATCCTAGACCTCCCGACACTGCCTCTTCAACTCTTGGCAAATAGACATTAGTACAATTTCTACAATAATGTATTTACAATGACTTAGTACAATGATACCTTTACAGTGACTGTATGCAGTGCTGCCCATTTGAAGACTTCATGTGATGAACTTCTTGCTACTGTTCTGCACCTTGGTTGCTGCTCTTGTCATGCTACCCTCTGCTACACCTTGCTTTTCTTTGCTGCCCTAGAAAGTCTGGTTCTTTGCAGCCCTTGACAACACATGATCTAGTTTTTTCTTGCCTTATAGGAGCTCGATATTGAATCTTGTGTATCTCTGTTATTTTAGAACCCAAATATGTGATTTATGGTCCTATAGTATTCCTCTGAGTCATCTTTCCAATGCCACAGGTCTGACCCAATTTGGAATCTTCAAGAGAGAGTTATGCCCAATCTCTCACAATGCCCTAATTATAGACTGTTTCAGTAGAGAAAACTTGTACGGTGTGCCACGTGTCACTGTTTCTTCATTCAGCTCTAAAATTGATAGAGCGAAAACTAAAGTCTGTGCAATATCTGCCACTTTTTACAGAATTCCAATCCGATATTCAGAGAGAGTTATGACGCTTTTCCCAACTTCTTTGAGATTAATTTCAGGAGCCTGCAAACACACTAACTTCCACAGATCATATCTCCGAAAATATTGTGCACCTTGATCTGAAATGTTTACAGGAGCTTCCTCAGGATTTCGGCTTTTCCTCATAAAAATTTTAGCTTCTGAACCTTCGTAGAAAAAAAGTTAGAGCGAAAATTCCATGATGACCTGTTTTAGATGGTGAAATCCCTTGCATAAAGAGAATATGAGGATCACAATTATATAAATGCTTAGGTTGAGAGGGGCTTCAACAAGTGAACGTGGGAGGGATTTTAGGAGCTTAAAAAATATCAATTATGAATTTTCAATGACCCATGCCACAACCCCATAGGATTTTATCCCACTAACTGGGGGTACAAACTTCAAACATGAATATCTCTCAAAGTGTGAAGAATTACGTAGTGTGCCATATATCAATGGAAACATCTCGAAAAGTAGAAACCATAAAAATCATTATTGATTCATAATATAGTAAATTGGTAGGTCAAAATTCTCATGAAATATTTGGGTAGCCCCTGGTGCTGCTTGGGTTGACATCAATGACAACCGCTGACCAACAATCTCCCCCTTTGGCATTGATGGCAACACATGTACTCCCCCTGTAATCATGACACCTCTTCCTACAACATTCTCTCCCCTTTTTACATAAATGGCAAAGGGTAACTCCCCCTGACACACAACCATCCTGTAGACCTGTACACACTTCCACTCCCCCTTTATATTATGAATAAGGAAAGTCTAATGAGAACTTGGGAGAATCCCAAGCTTCTGGCAAAGATATTCCAATGCTTCACAAGTACTCTCACGATAATCAATTCTTCTTGCCCAATCTGCATCTGTAAAGGCATGAGTAATGAAATTGTTACCCTTGGGATACCACAATCCATATTCTGTTGTTCCCTTTATATATTGAAGAATTATTTTGATGGCAATAATATGTGATTCTTTTGGTGCTGCTTGGAATCTTGCTACTTGTCCAACTGATTGCATAACATATGGCCGGGAGGCTGTTACATATAGAATACTACCAATCATAGATCTATACAATCTTTGATCCACATCCTTAGATGAGTCATCTATGCTCAATTTGCAACCTATTACCATCGGAGTAAGGATGGTTTTGCAATCTTCCATTTTGAATTTCTTGAGCATTTCCTTGATGTAATTAGCTTGACATATAAATATTCCTTTCTCTTACTGAGATATTTGAAGCCCTAAGAAGTATGTCAACTCACCAAGTAAAGACATCTCGAAATCACTTTGCATCTTTGTAGAAAACTTCTTACTTAGTCAATCATCATTTCTACCAAATATTATATCATCCTCTTTAGCTATTAGACGTGCTTTAGTTGCTTCATCGAGAACATATATGTTGTTTGGAGCTCGACTTGCTGTAGCCACAATTTCACAATACCTTCCTTTCTGATTTCACATTTTGTAGAGTTGAATATTATTGTGTGTCCTTAATCACACATTTTTCCAACACTGAGCAGATTGTGATTCATGTTTTCAACCAATAGAACATTCTTGGCTAGAGCATCTTTACTTCCGAGAGTGACGGTACATGATCCTATAACATTTGAAGATCCATCATTTCCAAAGGACACAATTCCATCCTTCTTCTCTTTCAAAGATACAAATTTATTTCTATCTCCAGTCATATGCGTTGAGCAACCACTATCAACATACCACACATCTTTGTTGTTTTGAGCCTTGAGAGTGAGAGCACAATTATCAGTCTTCTTCTTCTTCCATGTTTGTTCGTTCTATGGTTTTGAAGATTCTTCTGGAGGATTTTCAAGTCTGCAGTCTCTGGCTATGTGTCCAAAGTTTCAACATTTGTAACATTCAATATTATTTCTTAAATGTTCAAATCTATTGATGTTTCGCTGAGCCCTGGGAGGTTCATATTTGACATATCTCCTAGAATTGTATTCGTTCTTGGGGTATGTGTGACATTCTATAGCTTTATGACCAAATTTTCCACATGAATAACAGTATCCATAAAAAATGTGTTGGTGCCTGGATGGAAATCTTCATCGAGAAATTGTCTTCCAAGGTTGTTCTTATGAATCTTGTCCAATGAAGTCTACATGCATGTCAGATCTCATAGGTTCATTGTATTTTTTTGTAGAAGGTCCTGCTTCTTCTTTGTAATCGATGCTAGTTTTGTCGTTGTAAGATAGTTGATTGTTGATGAGTTCTTCCAATGCCCTTGAGCTGTTGGCATAGTTTTGGATAGTTTTTCCTTTCTTCACTTCCTTACGCAATGAGACTACTTCGGCTTCTAATTCTTCCCTTTCTTGGTTGCTTTCTTCCAACTTATTTTGAAGTGAATATTCAATGCATTTGTGTTCTTCAACTTCAATTTTGAGACCTTGAACTTGTTCTTCAAGGGTATTGGAACGGATCTTCTCTGCCTTGAGCTCTTTTATAAGCTTGATTGCTTCCTTATAAAATTCTTCTATGGTCAATCCTTCTTCTTTGTTGTTTGATACCTCTTGTTTATTGTGCTTGGCCATAAAAAATACTCTCTCATTGGCTTCTTCTTCGCTGTCATTGTCTTCATCAGATGATGAGCTATCTTCTTTAGAGAGAAAGTTCCTTTTGGATCCTTGCTTGTTGAATTTATTAAATCCTTTCTTTCCTTTTCAGTTGCCATCACTTATGTTCGGACATTTTGCTGCGAAATGCCCAACCTCACCATAGCCGAAACATATCAATGGAAGTTTACCTTTGAATTTTCCCTTACCAATTTTTAGTTTTCTCGTAAAGTAAGCATATTCTTCATTTGAAAGACCTTCTCCATAATCTCCCTTTTCTTCACACTTGCAGGTGCATGTCTTTTCAATTGAAGGTTGTTTGTCCTTATTGGTTTTCTTAGATGCAACGAATGCAGTTTCTAGATGCGAAGTACCCTCTTCTTCATTAAGTTTCATTTCATATGCTATGAGAACTCCATGTAATTCCTCTTTGCTGAGTTTGTATAGATTCGCACTATATTCTAAGACCGATACCTTTGGGTTGAATCTCCCTGGTAAATTTCTAAGAATCTTTCGTATAATAGTCTTCTTTTCAAATGGCTCTCCCAATCCTTCTAGAGTATTGGTTATTTCATCAATGTATTGGAAGTATGCAGCAATGTTGCAATCTTCTTTCATTGTGAGTTACTCAAATTTTGCTCTATAGATTTGAAGCTTTTCTTCTTTGACATTTGAGTCACCTGCATATATATTCTCAAGCTTGTCCCATACATTTTTGGCGGTTTTACAACCCAACACCTTATGATAAGCAGATTCAATAAGTCCACTGATAATAATATTCTTTGCTTTTGCATCATTTACCAAATTCTTCTTACCTTTTTCATCCGTGGTTGATGTAAATCCATTTTGAACAGTGTCCCATACTTCGTAACCTTGCACCAAGAGATAGACCTCCATTCTTCCTTTCCAGAGTGCATAATTATTTTCATTGAATAGAGGTACACCATTCTTGGTATGCTCCATGACCTCCTTCCAGTTTTTAAACTTCTATTGAAGGAACCAAGCTCTGATACCAATTGTTGGAAATACTGAGAGGGGGGGTGAATCAGTATTCCTTTCAATTAGAGCATTAGTTAATCTTCAATTATTATCAGTGTTTGTACAATGATAGTAGTAAACAAAAGGAACAAAAATGCACATAGCTTTTAAGGTGGAAACTCACTCTAAGACAAAAACCACCTAATGCTTTTCAAATCATTCTTTAATATTCAACTCCAATTGAAAATAAAGCTCCAACTTCCTAGAATCTAGAAAAGCATTCTTCTCCAGCTCCCACTGGATGGATGCTCCAATGCCCAAGATTCTTCAGTAGTCAACTAAATGGATGCCCCAACACCCAATGAGCTACAACTCACCCTAGCACCACCCTACCACCCTGTAGAAGAATAAAAGAAGAATGGACTCATGTACCAGGGAAAATGGTCCACTTTACAATGATATAGAATGATGTAGAAGAATAAGACACACTAGACCATAACCCAAACTATGACACAACCATCTAATGATGATCCTAGACCTCCTGACACTACCTCTTCAACTCTTGGCAGATATACACTAGTACAATTTTTACAATAATGTATTTACAATGACTTAGTACAATGATACCTTTACAATGACTGTATGCAGTGTTGCCCACTTGAAGACTTCATGTGATGAACTTCTTGCTGTTGTTCTACACCTTAGTTGTTGCTCTTGTCATGCTACCCTCTACTGCACCTTTCTTTGCTTTGCTGCCCTAGAAAGTCTAGTCCTTTGTAGCCCTTGACAACACATGATCTAGCTTTTTCTTGCCTTCTAGGAGCTCAATATTGAATATGGTGTATCTTTGTTATTTCAGATCCCTAATATGTGATTTTTGGTCCTGTAGTAGTCCTCTGAGTCTTCTTTCCAATGCCACAGGTCTAACCCAATTTGGATTGTTCAAGGGAGAGTTATGCCCAATCTCTCACAATGCCCTAATTATGGACTATTTCAGTAGAGCGAACTTGTACAGCGTGCCACATGTCACTGTTTCTTCATTCGGATCTAAAATTGATAGAGAGAAAACTAAAGTTTGTGCGATATCTGCCAATTTTTATAGAATTCCAATCTAATACTCAGAGAGAGAGTTATGATACTTTTCCCAGGGTCGCTTCTTTGAGATGAATTTCAATAGCCTGCAAAACCACTGAATTACACAGATCATATCTCTGAAAAAGTTGTGCAAATTGAACTAAAATTTTTACAGGAGCTTCCTCAGGATTTCGGCTTTGCCTTATAAAAAGTTCAGCTTTTGAACCATTGTAGAGAAAAAGTTAGAGTGAAAATTCCACGATGACCTATTTCAGATGGAAAAATCCCTTTCATAAGGAGGATATGAGGATCACAATTTATATAAAAGCTTAGGTTGAGAGGGGCTTCAACAAGTGAACGTGGGAGCGATTTTAGGAGCTTAAAAAATATTAATTATGGCTTATCAATGACCCATGCCACAACCCCATGGGATTTTAGCCCACTAACTGGGGGTACAAACTTCAAACATGAATATCTCTCAAACCGTGAAGAATTACGTAGCATGCCATATATCAACGGAAACATCTCGACAAGTAGAAACCATCAAAAGAATTCTTGATCTAGAATGTATTAAATTGATAGGTCAAAATTCCCATGCAATATTTGGGTAGTCCCTTCTGCTGCTTGGGTTGACATCAATGACAACTGCTGATCAACAGTTCATGCTCATCATGATGGTTTATTACTACTGGCTCCTCACTTGAGTCTCCTTGAATTTATTCTTCCTCATCTTCTCCATGTGTGGGGATAATATGCTCTTCACCCTCTCTGCTTGTCAAACATGGATGTAAGAGTGGACTTTTATCTACACCTAATCTCCCATACTCTTTATAGATGTCCTCTTGGATATATATGGACTCAATTGTACAAGAGTCAACCACATCGTTAGGAGGAATTACCTCATTCCTTTCCCCATGTACTTTGTCAAGCTAATTTATTATCATCGGCTTGTCCTGCAAAAAATTGTGTTGTTTCTCACTATTTATACTTGATTTCTTGGATACTTCGTGGGTACTCTCCTAAAACCGATGAACCCAACTATAGATGAGTCCCCATGATATGAAGGAGTCTCCATTTTTTTTTCCTTTGTTGCCTCCTTATCACCTAGACATGAATGGTTGAATGTCCAAGGTCCCCTATAGATAAAACATGTCCTCTCCTTCTTAGTTAATTCTTGTAGTCCTCTCCTTCTTAGTTCATTCTTGTTGCAAGTTTTACTACCTTTGTTCTTGCTTCCTCCATCAATCATTTTAAGCTCCTTCTTAGTCAACATCCTTCTGAGCAATTTTATTTTTTCCATTACCAACTTCTTCACTAGATCATAGGCAGCTCGTGATACAATTAGTTCCTTCCTCAAAATGGTCAACAGTTCTGATCTTAGTATCTTGTAGATGTCAGCATATCCTTCTAGGAACAAGGACAATATTTTGCATGCTTTTTCTAACACAGCTTGGATGAGCTAATGTAACACTGGTGTAAAATTTTTGGAGTACCGATAAGATTACATCGTCACATTCAAAATTCGGCATGAATATGCCAAAGCTAAACTCTATCACGAGTTCTAAGATTTTATGTTTCTTCTAAAAGGTAGGAAGCATGATGTTGTTCAACCCTTGAATGGCTTCTACTATTAACTGCAATATCTCCCTCATGATATCATTATTGTAAGGCAGTAGTGGTGATGTTAAATTTATGATCATGTTGAAACAAGAAAAAACTGTGAGCTTGGCCTCTTCACAAGGATGTTCCCAGAGTTTGAGTTGTATCAACACAAGCATGGATGGCTTGAGAGCCCAACTAAGTTTCTTCCATTTTGGCTACCCCACCTCGAAGACACATGTGTCTAATTCCTCCAATTTATGAAGGTCTATGATTGACATTGTTCATCATAATTCAAATCCAAGTGCGAAGATCTTAGCTCCTCTTCCATGTCCTTCCTTCACTTCCCATCTGTGCTTTGAATGTAGAATGACATGGACACTTTTCAAGAATGCTCTGCTACTTTGACCATCATTTTGGTCTAAGGAGGTATTACTGCATAAATGACCATATATTATTACTAGTTCATCAAGAATTTTATGGGTGTTTTCCAAGGTCTCTTCAAGATGACCCATCTTCTAACATACCAAAGCAGAGGAATATGAATTCTTCAAACATGTGATTAAGAAATTAAAGCCCTTCTTTCCTTTTTCTCTTCTTTTCCCCTTATTATTATTATTATATAGAAACAACCCCTTTACAATAAATCCAAACTCAACTTCCTCTCTTGACGTAGCCTTATGACTTCAGATCTCAGTCTTTGCACTTCATATGGCTCCTCCACCTATGTATGGAGAGGATTGACTTCGCATCGGTTTGTTGTCAACATAAATGAAGCTCTCACTGTTTCACCAAAATCAATTTTATTTAACAACTCAAAGCTTCCAATTTTGTTTGCCACCGCAAGGATTTAATTTTCATTCAATTTCCTGTGCCACCACACGGATTTAATTTTCATTCCTAGCGATGTCTGCACACTCACATATACAACATACAAAAAAAAATGTGTCGTGTCGCCTAAAACTATATGCATAAACTACCCTGTTTCCTTCTACTTTCAATCTCATTCTCTTGATCTCACATCCTTTCATATTCCACCTGTGATATATTGGCCTCCAAGGTCCATTGCACCTTGTTACAATAGGATATGTCAATCTTTTATCTATTCTAGATAAACTGTCATGAACCTATAGACAAACTCCAGAAGCCCATACCCTCAAACCTGAAAATAATAATATGTGAAACCCTTGTATCTTTGTAGTGGTGAAATATAAACTTCCCAAAAATTCTTGAGCCCATGATCCTCGATAGTGAGGCCCCTGGTCCTCCAAGATTGATACACTCAACGAGCCCACAAGGATTATTTCAGAAGGTGTCTTAGTCTTGTCCACATACAATTTTGAATACCCAATGTTTGATATGTGACAGTTCTTCAATGCATATGTTGGCCCATCACATGCATCAATAGCAGTCACACCTCCTCTTGTTTGTTATCCTCACTCCCATATGATGAAAAAAATTATAAGTCCAAAATAGTTAAATTAATTATTATCATGAAAGTTAGGATTTATTACTACCTTTCTAGATTAGGTTTGTTCCTCATAGTTTGAAGTGAGTTTAGGCCTAGTTGGTTGAGAGATTCTCTCCAACTAGTTAGGCTCCTAGATTGGTGTATGGTTGAGATGTTTTCTCAACCAAAGTGTCCAGGGTAAACACACTATCTTGAGACACATTCTCCTCATGTATTTATATGTATCATAAACATTATTTTAATAATGAGAATGGAGAGTCCAAGATACTGAGTATGAGCATGTCAACATCTCTTTCTAGGAACATTATTTTATATGCGCTACTTTGAGGCTGAGTATTTATCACTTTCTCGATTATTTTTTTCCTAGTTTTGAATGTTCAAATATTTTTTTACAGCACCTATCAGAATTTTGTAGAGGGATTCTTAAAGGGAATCATATGAACGGGACTTGAGATCACTAGCAGAAAATCTGTTTATATTCTTGTAGGTTTGGCATGGTTATTCCATTAAATACTAAATCGTGGCTTGATGTGTATTTTTTGTTCTCAAATTGGCGTTGTCATCCATCAAATGGTCAAAAAATGTGAACTGATCGACTTGAAATCTCTTCCGTCATGTCTTTTAGACACTCATTCACCAATAGCGTTGACTAATATACATCAACAACGCCACTCTTCCCATAAAGGTTTTCTGATCTGCAACAACAACACGACTCTTCACATAAACATTGTCTGATCTGATCTATTAGGAAGGCATGCGCTAGATTTCCAACATACAAGAATTTGGAGGAGCCATCACTGTGAAATCCCTGGAACCCTTCTGCCTTGATTTGTGCCTGCAGTACCCCCAAAATTTTTCCAAAATATTTCATAAGTATGGTGCATTCTTTATAATTCTAATTCTCGTAAGGTGCATGCTTTCTAAGTTTGAACACAAAGTGATTTTTCCACTTTTTATAAAGTGATTTAAGGGGAAAATAAAAATAAAAGTATCACATTTTTTAAATTGGAATGAATGGATAGATAAGGTGTGGAGGAATAAAGAATAGCTTCTACTTGGAAATTTCTAAATTTTGAGTGATTTTTTAACTTACTAATTTTTTGAAGTGATAAGTGTGAAAAATTGTGTATTTATTTTTGGGAGAGATAAGGAGTGGATAAAATATTTTTTATTTGGGAGCCATAAGGGTGAAGATTGAGATTAATTTTGTACGAAGGTGTATTAAAAATTTTCTTTTGGAGAGATAAGGTTTATTTTTGAGTGACAACTGGGATTTTTATAAAGTGAGGGTTTATTTTCTTGTAATGGAGTGATAAGGTGTATGTTTTTTACGAGGTCATTTTAATATTTTGTTGAAGCATGTTTTTTACTTCTAAGTGGTTGAGTAAGTTTTGAAGAAAATTTGTTTCCAAGGAGTTTTGGAACTTTGATAAGGTTCCATGACGATGGTGTCAAGGTGAAAGATGATGTACCTCGATCTTTAATAAAACATGTTTTTTTGTGGTGTTGAAGTGTCTGCCCCAAATTGAATAAGGGGATATTAGGTACATCGTGTGTAGTGAATGCTTGTGAATGACTTATGTATAATTTTTGACACCCTCTTTGTAATATGGTATACAAAGAATTAAAAAAATGCATGCACATAATAAATAACATTCAATCTCATGTAATCAAGAAAACATACAAAAAATCAAGAAGCCGCAAACTCAAGCTGCATCCCCATAATCAAAGATATCAAATTGAAAACATCAACATTCTATAAACTCGAATATTTCAAGCAAAGTATACATCAATATTCAACAACACTTAGTCATTATGTAACTTGAAAATAAATTTATTTTTTGTAAGTCAATTGGATTGTAAGGGTGCATTCTTAGTTGAAACCGACACCCAAGTTTTGAATTGATAGGAGGACAAGTGAGTCAATTCTATTTAACTGAGTCAAATTAAGCCAAGTGAATTAATTTTTTTAAGTGAGTCATTAAAATCATTACACGTTTCTCTTGGGTGAATTTTCGACGCCCTTCTTTTGATCAATCAAGTTAGTGAGTTCAAGCAAGTGCAAAATTCACAACATCAAGCAAGCCAGTGTAAAGTTAATTCAAGCAACAAATCAAGCAAGTGAATTCAATCAAACAACTTCAAATCAAGTGAGCAATTACAAAGAAAGCAAACAACAATCAAAGACATTCAAATCTATGACAAGTGAGCTTGAATTCAAGCGAGTGAGTTCACATGGCGAAACATATTTAGCTACTCCAATTTCTTAACAATCTGATTCTATCATCAACTGACAACATGGTGAAAATCAGCAAAGAAAATCTTGCTAATATTCAAGTAAATATTCAAAAAACACATGAAATATTATGAAACCAGCTCCAAAAATAGAAGAGAAGAGAGATCAACGCCTTAGAAATTAGCCACTTCGAGGGGGAAACCTCCAATACATTACATAAATGAAAAATTCTTGGATGATACAAATGAAAAAACCTCCTTCTATATATAGGGGTCCATGGAATCACAATATAATCCTAGCCAACCTAAAAATAATAATGTAAGGGAACAATAATAACAATATGGGGGTTACAGAGGCACAACAATAACAATAAGGTGGCTACACTAATAAAAATAAGGGACTACACTAATAATATCGGGACCTAACATGCCCATCTCCTTCAAAAAATTGTTGTCCTCAATGCTTGAGTAGCTCTGGATGCTTCTGTATAAAATTCTTATCCTCCCATGTAGAATATTCAGTGGGTAAGTTCTTCCACTTGATGAGATACTCTGAAATTGATCGATTTCGTAGCTGTTGAGTTCTTGTTTTCGTGACTGTTTAAGGCTGCAATATGATTTTTCCTTCCTCATCAAGTTCTGGCAATAATGTTTGAACTGGAATTTTTTCACCTATAACCTTCTTTAAGCATGAAACATGGAAAAATGGATGCACTCACGAAGAAGAAGGAAGTTCCAATTTGTATGCCATAGTACCAATCTTTTGCAACACCTTGTAAGGACCATAGTATTTTGGCGATAATTTATTATCCTTCTTAGCTTGCTTGAGGGAAATTTGTTTGTATGGTTGTAGCCGTAAAAACACCCAGTCTCCTACATCAAAACTTCTCTCGCTGCGATGTTGATATGCTTGTTGTTTCATTCGATTTTGTGCCAAATTGAGGTTATCCTTTAAGAGTTGGAGAACTTGTTGTTGATGCTTGATGTGATCTTCCACTGCTTGCACCTTAGAATTTTCTCTTAAAGATGATGTGATGGACGGTGGATGATATCCACAAAGTGCCATAAATGGGGTCATTTTTGCTAAGTATGGAAGGAAGTGCTATACCACCATTCCGCCAGAGGCAACCACTTGACCCATTGTGTTTGTTTATCAGATACAAAACAACGAAGATATCCTTCCAAACATTTGTTCATTATCTCAGTTTGACCATTATATTGAGGATGATAAGATGAGCTATGATCTAGTTGAGTACCCAAACAAAAAACTAATTATGTCGAAAATTTCTAGTAAAAAGGGGATCTCTGTCGCTTACCATAATCTTTGGGTTTCCATGTAGCTTTTGAATTGTTTCCATAAATGTATTAGCAACTGTACTTGCTTTAAATGGACGAGATAATGCACAAAATTGTGCATACTTGGTAAGTCTATCAACTACCACCATGATGACACACTTTCCTTTGGACTTAGCTAAACCTGTGATAAAATCCATTGAAATCTCCTCTCAACGTTGACTTGGAATGGATAAAGGTTGTTGAAGAATCAGGGTCTTAATTGTCTCAACTTTATTTTGCTGGAAAACCAAACATTCTGCCAAAAAATTTTGAATATTAGATTTAAGGCCATCCCAAAAAAATTCTTTCTTTACCCTATGGTAAGTTTTTAAAAATCCTGAGTGTCCTCCTAAAGGAGAAGTGTGAAATTCCAAAAGAATATTTTGTTTTATTTTGGAATTCTTACAAAGACATAAGTGATCTTTGTACCATAAGGAATCATTTTTCCAACTAAATGTATTAGATGTAATAGGATCTTTCTCCAACTTTTGAATGAGTGTCCACACTTCTTCGTCCTTCTTCCATTCATCTCTTGCTTCGGTTATCCAATCTGGTTAGATAATAGAAATTGCACAAAGCAATGCTTCCACCTCTTCATCCTTTCTTGAGAGTGAATCTATAACATCATTTAGCTCCCCTTTTTTGTAGATGATTTCAAAGTCATAACCCAACATCATTGTGACCCATTTTTGATGCTCTTCTGAAGATATTCTTTGTTCCAAAAATTGTTTAAGGCTATCATGATCAATTTTTACCTTGAAGTGCCTTCCCATTAGGTAAGGCCACCATTTCTTTAGTGCCTGTAGTATTGCCAACATTTCCTTCTTATAAATAGCTTTTTATAAATAATTTCCTTTAATTGGACGACTTTAAAAAGTAATGGGTCTTCCTTGTTGCATTAACACAGCACCAATTCCATTTCTTGAGGCATCACATTCCACAATAAAGGTTTTTGTGAAGTCTGGCGTAGCTAAGACCGGTGCTAGGCACATTTCCTCTTTAAGATGTTCAAAGGCCTTAGTTGCTTCAAGAGTCCATGAAAATGCATCTTTCTTCAATAATGTTGTTAGAGGTGCTGCTATTCTCCGATAATTCTTAACAAACTTGCGATAATACCATGTTAACCCGAGAATGCCTCACCACTGATTTATGGTTGTGGGGACTTTCCATTCCTTAATGGATTTAATTTTGTTAGAGTCTACCTTAACACCCTCATGAGATATAATATGACCCAGATATTCCACCTCTTGTACTCCAAAGAAACATTTGGATGTTTTTGCATATAATTATTTCTCCTCCAATATCTTGAGCACCCTATCAACATGTTGAACATGATCCTTCCCAGACCTGCTGTAGATTAGTATGTCATAAAAAAATACAAGCACAAATTTTCTAAGGAGGGGTTTGAAAATGGATTTCATCAACCCTTGAAATGTAGAAGGTGCATTGGTGAGGCCAAATGGCATGACCAAAAATTCATAATAACCCTCATGAGTTTGAAATGTTGTTTTTGGAATATATTCAGTCTTCATTCTAATTTGATGATATCCTGAACGAAGATCCAACTTGGTAAAATAAGTAGCTCCATGTAATTCATCCAATAATTCATCAATCACAGGAATGGGAAATTTATCTTTAATAGTGAGCTTATTGAGCCCCCTATAATCCAGACACATGTGCCATAATTAATCCTTCTTGTGCACCAATACTACTAGAGCAAAGAAAGAACTTTGACAAGGTTGAATTATACCATCTTCTAACATTTCTACAATCATACGTTAAATTTAGCTCTTTTGGACAAGGATATCTGTAAGGCTTGATTTTTGGAGGAACACTTCCTCGAATCAAATGAATAGCATGATCATGATCACAAATAAGTGGGAGTCCTTTGGGAATATCAAACACCTTGGAATGATTGTCCAAGACTTTTTGGAGACCTGGAGAAATAGATGATTTTGATGTTGGAACTTCTAGTGAGCATAATTGTGCAATTACACCTCGTTGTTCCTTATTCAGAAGCTTTGTCATCAAATTAGAGCTTATTATCTTTCCTGGCTTCCCTGTGATACCCCGTAATTTGATTTCCTTTCCTTCTGAATTTTATTTTAAGAAAAGTTCTTGAAAATTAAAAGCTACCATCCCCAAAGATTGTAACCATTGTACTCCTAGTACAACATTAGCACCTCCCATTGGAATGAAAAGCATTGGACTATTCAATACATATTCCCCCATGGTTAGCTTAATATTATGGAATTTTCTAGAGAAATTTATAGTTCCTCCATTTGCAACCATGACTTGACATTTTGGTGTTGGGTATAGGAAACAATTCAATTCCTTGGCTACCTTACAATGAATAAAATTATGGGTGCTACTTGAATCAATCAACACTATTACCTTTTTCTTCTTGATATGTCCTTCTATCTTGAGAGTTTGAGGAGTGGTAATTACTGCCAATGCATTACACAATATGGCCAGACTCATTTCTTCTTCTTCTAGGGTTGGTTCTTGGTGTATATCCTCTTCTTTTGAAGTTTCTTGTTTATTTTATTCCTCCTCTTCACAATCTATGTAAAATAATTTCTTCTCAACACACTTATTACCTTTAGTGTATTGGCTATCACAACTGTATCAAAGCCCTTTTGCTCTTTTTTCTTCCAATTGTTGTGGTGTCAACCTTGTAGGTTGTGGAAGTCTAGGAGTAGAAATACTTCCATCTTTATAGATGTGAGTGGTAGGCTTCCTTGTCGCCATAATTTTACATTCAATTTTTATTTCCAACCTAAATGCCTTCTCCAATGAATCAGGTTCCCAAACATGAACTTCATGTTGGATGTTATCCTTTAAAGTCCCTATGAAGACATCAATCATGTGTTCCTTGGAATATCAATTACCCTTATATTTAATTTTTGGAAGTCCTCAATGTGCTCCACCACTGAACTCTTTTGTTTTAGATTTATAAATTGGCTAAACAAGGTGTTTCTCTTTGTATCCTCATAATGTGCTATCATTTCCTTCATAAAAATTGACCAAGTGACATTTTTTTTACGAGATCAAAGCCATCAATACCATACAAATGTATTTTGTTCTAAATGTAAAGTTGCAATGCATACCTTTTGTGATCAAAATATTTCTCCATCTGTAGTATCCATGTTACGGGATCCTTTCCATCAAAATTCCTCATATCCATATTTGGAATATGGTGGTTCTTCCATCCAATATTAGAGTTTATGAAATCATGATTAACATGTATTTTGTTCTCATCATGAGTTTCCTCTACTATATTTTCGGCATTAGGAAACATTTCTTGTATCAACTTTGTCAAACCTTCCATGTGTGAATTTATATTATTCTTCATATTTTTCATGTTGTCTTTCATGTCATCCATATTAGCTTCCATGCCAGCTTCCATGCCATCCATCTTAGCTTCCACGACTTTCTTCAAAGCTTCCATTTCATTTTTTGTTTCTCTTTGCGAGAGTGAAATTTGTTGCACTTGCTCTTGTAATTTTGATATTTGATGTTGCAATTATTCATCTTCATGAGTCATAGTAGAGCCTTCTAAAGGCTTAATGGGTGTTTAATTCTTTTTAGGAGGCATTTTATAACCGAATACTTTTTATTGATTTTTAGGAGCTCGATATTGAAACTAAATTATCTCTGTGATTTCGGATCTTCAATATCTAAAATTCAGCCCTATAGTAGCCCTCTAAAGCTTATTTCAATTTTCATAGGTCTCACCTGATTTGGATTCTTCAAGACAAAGTTATGCCCAATCTCCCACAATGACCTAATTATGGAATGGTTCAGTAGAGCAAACTTGTATGGCGTGCCATGTGTCATTGTTTCCTCCTTCAGCTCTGAAATTGATACAAAGGAAACTACAGTCTGTGTACTTGTGGCCACTTTTTACATAATTCCAATCCAATGCTCAAAGTGAGAGTTATGATGATTTTCCCAGGGTCACCTCTTTGAGATGAAATTCGGAAGCCTGAAACAACACTAAATTCCACAGACATATATCTGAAAATTTTGTGAATAAAGCTCTAAAATTCTTCCACAATGTTCCTCAAGATTTTAGCTTCACTCTGTAAGATTTTTATCTTTCGAACCCTCATAGAAAAAAAGTTATTGCGAAAATGCCACGATGACCTGTTTAGGTTAAATTCAGGAGCCTACAAAAAGCCCTAACTTCCACAAATCATATCTCCAAAAATATTGCGAACCAGGATCTGAAATTGTTTCACCACGTTCCTCAGGATTTCAACTTCATGCTCTAAAAATTTCAGCTTCTGAACCTTTGTAGAAAAAAATGTATAGCGCAAATTCCACGATGACCTGTTTGGAGCAGTGAAACCCTAGAATCCAAAGCTCTAATACCAAATGTTATGAAAGCAGCTCCAAAAATAGAAGAGAAGAGAGATCAATGCCTTAGAAATCAGCCACTTCGAGGGGGAAACCTCCAATACGTTACATAAATGAACCATTCTTGGATGATTCAAGTGACAAAACCTCCTTCTATATATAGGGGTCCATGGGACCACAATATAATCATAGCCAACCTAACAATAATAATGTAAGGGAACAATAATAACAATATGGGGGTTACAGGGGCACAACAATAACAATAAGGGGGATACACTAATAAAAATAAGGGACTACACTAGTAATATGGGGACCTAACAAGAAACAAATAAGTTTCTTCAACTGGAGTCACAACTACAACGAGATGAGTTTCAACATAAAAGTGATGCTTCCAAGCCATTCACCCATACAGATGAAGATAAAGATGATGATTCCAAGCCTCTCATCCAAACAAATTCAAGTGTAGAAGTCGTTCATGAACAAGGTAAACTTTATTCTTCCAAGCCAACCATCAAGCCGTGGGAAGAAATCCAAAGTAACAAAAATATACGAGGATTATGATATGACAAAGATGACAACAAATTGCATATCCCAGATTATTCAAAGCTAATTAAGTTCATTAGTGCAATATTTCTTGATAAAATAACATCTATAATCCATGAGAAAGTTGAAGACAAACTAAAATGCACACACTGTCAAAGAACATGTCATATGGAAGATCATTGTTTTTATCTCCATCCTTATCACCATTGTGGCAAGAAGAATTATTCATCACCAATGGTCAAATGAAGATGGTACACTCATGTAGTTGAACGGGGGAGTACCCCAGTGAAACACTCCTACACTTGAAAGGGGGGAGTTCAGAAATAATTTGCAGATGATTGTCTCTCCTTTCATCTGACAAAGGGGGGGAAATGATAATGAAATTGAAGGTGATTGTCAGACTGAAAGTTTTGACAACATCAGAAAAAATAGTCAGTCGACATCTTCATCAGCTAGTGGGAATTAACAAATTCATGAGTGGATGGTCAACAAAAAAAGTAATAGTGGGCAATTTCCAACACCAGTAGTGAGCAGTTTCTGACAACATCATCAAAAACAACAATGAGTCTTTTTTTACATCATCAGCTAGTGGGTGATCATCATCAACCAGTGGGCGATCATCAAGTAGCTAGTGGGCAGTTTCGATATCAACAAATTCACTAGTGAGCATTCTCAATATTTTTTCAATGGACAAGCGAATTCGTAAGTGGGTGTCATCAAAATTTTTTCAGTAGAAAAAGGATGTTGATTGCAAGCAAAAGAAAAATGGATAATTTTGTAGCTTGGCACGTGATAGAGTTATCAAGAAAAATTAAGAGATGAATCAGACTTGCAACTGACTCATATTCTCTTCAGATTGAAGTTTTCTCAGCATCCAACTTTGGCCATTTTTTGAGGTAGTGTTTTTTGAGGATCAATAATTTCAACATGAGAACTTGAAAGATGGTTCCTAGTTCTTATTTTGCTCTTATCATTTGAGGGGGAAATGTTAGCCTCACTCTCACGTGAGTAATTTAACAATTCTAAGTCCAAAATGATTAAATTAATCATTATCATGAAAGTTAGGATTTATTCCTACCTTTCTAGATTAGGTTTGTTCCTCATAGTTAATATTTAGTTTAGGCCTAGTTGGTTGAGAGATTCTCTCCAACTAGTTAGGCTCCTAGATTGGTCTATGGTTGAGATATTTTCTCAACCAAAGTGTCCAAGATAGACGCACTATCTTGAGATAGATTCTCCTCATGTATTTATATGTATCATAAACATTGTTTTGATAATGAGAATGTGAGAGTACAAGGAGGCTCTTAGGCCTTTTCCACCATGTCTATTTTTTGTATAAATCTGTGTTATTTTATTAGGGTTTTATTATTTTATTTAAATTCCTACATTGTTGATGCTCATGATCTGAGCACAATAATTTTATGGCCTTTCGTCCTTTGTCTCTAGAATGACAACCCTCGTAGTTTGGATATTCCACGCGATTGGTCTCTTGGCCCTTCAATACCTATGCGACAACTTCTGCCCAAATGTCTAGATGTATGGCCCTCGGCCTAGTAGTTCTACTGTGTAGTAATTATTGGCCTTTCGGCCTTCGGATATCTTCATAATGGGTTTTGGCTCCCTCACAGCCTTGGGACTCTGTGCAATTGGCCTCTTAGTCTTCCTACATGATAGTCACCAGAGTAGAACCCTTGGCTCAAACAATGAGTAGATTCATCTCTGATTCTCATGGCAGCAATCCAATCATGGATCATATCTCCAATGTCATCAAAAAAAAGAAAAAAAAAGAAATATAGTTTTCCCCAAGCCATGAAAACAATTAAATTTTGCTACAATGGTATCAACTTTTCCTCCATCAACAAAAGGCTCATTTTTGAAGCACTATGTGTAGGACAAGTGGAGGCGGTAGTTTAATATCACTAGAAAACTACCTTAGTTCATGTAACCAAATGTCCAACATGCAAGACTACACGATATAAAGGTGAGTGAGACTGAATGAGATTTAATTAAAATTTAAAACATGGTTAATATCCCTATGCGTAGATATGATCATAATGGTCAAACTCAACTCCAACACTAGTTCCTTGTGTGTGAAGGTGTTGTCCTGGCCTTCAACGTGTGGCCCTCTAGTCCCTTCAACAATGACCTATCATGATGAATGCAAAAATATGGATCCACTCGATCGATCAAATAATAATCAATTCATTATTCCTAACATAATTCGGCTTACTTAACTTAGTTCTCTCCATGTATATCATGCTAGCATATATATATATATATTAAAAATTACACATTTTAGATTAAGGTATGCTATGTGAACACATATCTCTTAAGTTTTACGAAAATTTTCAAAGACATATATTGCATTTAATGAAAATTGAGACATTATACGACACTAATTTTTTTTGCAAAAAATATCATTAGGAAAACACCATAAATTTCCTCATATTGTGGTTTTACTTTGAATCAAAATTCATAGTGCTAATATGAATTTTGAGGCATGTAATTCGATAAAAGAGGAAATTTTTGAAATTCGATCACCAGATTTGGCCTAAACGTGTAACCCACTTTCACGCTTTCATCCCATAGTCATATTGTTTTGTATTCTAGAATATATCAAGAAAATATATGCAATGAATGTGCTTTAGGAAATATTATTGATAAATCTTAGACTTGATTCTTTCTAATGTATGGAAAATATCTTGGTGATACATCAACTTATTCGTGATTGATTTTTCTAACATTTGAATTCTTGATTTAATTACTTTGCATAATAAATTTTTATTGTTGATTTTATTGTATAATGAATATTGTTGTTGCAAAGGTCTAGGATTTAAAGCATGTCTTGGAAAAGTCCCTATGGTTTTGGGTAATCAAGATTGAATACCTACGTTTAATATCAAGGGTTTGTTAGTTTAGGGACTATAAACCCTAAATGAGTCATAACATGAAAAATATAGGGTTTTTGTACAAAACCATAGGACTATTGACTATGTATGGCACTTTTAGGGTGTGTATGAATTTAGGTTTGGATAGAAAACCCTAGCTAATAATTCCTAAGGATTATGGTAAGGGCTTGAGGACTAAGCCCTAGGATGGATTTCTCTTGTTGGGAATCGTAGATACATAATATTAATACATGAATGAGCTAACATGTTGTGTAATTTCATTGCTTTCATATCCAGTCCCTTGTTCTTGTAATTAAATTTTTTTCTTCCTTGGCCCCCTAATATAGATTGCAGGAACATCTTAATATCTTCCATATTGGAAAAACATGACAACAAGAAGAATGGGGAGCAATGAGCATTAGTCTCAGAGGAAGCAGGAAAAATCATTACATCTTCTAAGTCTTGATGATGATTCATTTCTATGAGCCTTGTTGATATTTGAGATTATTTATTGTATGCCTATGGATATTTGCATGAAAAGACTCTATTACTGAATTGGTGAGACCTACTGACTAGATCATTTTATGCATATCTTTCGAGGCTTCGTAAAACTAATTTAAACCTCTATATCAAGGTTGTGATGGATTAACCTATTAATCTACTTCCTTTTGTGGATAACCTACTCTCCAATGATAAGGGAGTTAGCTACTGAACTGGATATGAAGAATCTTGGGTTAATACATTATTACCTAGAATTCGAAATTTGGGGAAAGGGAAGGATGATATCAACATTATGAATTCTTTTTTTATCCATCATGTTGTAGAGATTATTTGATTAATTCATAAGTACTAAATATATTAAAGGCAAAAACAGTGGTAGGCTTATTTTGGGCTCTCCTATAATAAGTAGAAATCAGTCTTTTTTGGTACCAAGTTTTGCTGAGGTAGCATGTGTAGTGACACATGAAGCAATTTGGCTTAAAAAAATTCTTTCTGATTTGCTTGGTCTGATTCTAGATACCACAATGATATTATGTGAATATTTTTAATTTAGTGTATCATGGTAAGTCAAAGCATGATGGAACCTACACTAGAAAATTTGGCGGAATTTCTGACGGCCAATTCGTCGCTATTCCGACACATAGTCATCACAAGAGCGACAGTTCGAGGACGGGAAAAACGTGGTTTGACATACCGTCGCATTTCCAACGCACCTAAAAAGTGTCACACTACCGACACATTTTCCGTCGCTTCCAAACAAGCGTCGCTCTTCTGACGTTACCCAAACCGTCGCACTTCCGACGTCTGTAAACTGTCACACTTCCAATGAAATGTGGTCCGACATTTTGAACGTTGCTCTTCCGACGTTTGTAGACGGTCACAATTCCGACGTAATGTGGTCCGACGTTTTGGACGCCGCTCTTCCGACATTTGTAAACTATCGCAATTCTGATGAAATGTGGTCCGACGTTTTGAACGTTGCTCTTCCGACATTTGTAAACTGTCGCAATTCTGACGAAATGTGGTCTGACGTTTTAGACATCGCTTGTCCGACGTTTTTATACTGTCGTTCTTCCGAAATTTTTAAGCTGTCGCAATTCTGACACTTACAACGTGTCGGTATACCGACGGCAGGTTCAATTTAAAAAAAAAATGAAACTTTAAAACAGGACAGTAAATCTCCAATATATGTTATGAATTGTGGGCATTCCAATGATCGTGAAATATTAATATAGTAAACCACCCCGCAGCGCTTTGACAATAAACAATCATTTTTTTCTCACAAGAGAAAAAACGTTGTTTTGAATATATTATATGAAGTAAAACAATCCATGAAGTCATTACATTTTCACATCTGAAGATTGGAACCCAAATATCCATCCAGAAAAGTGGAAGTCCCACCCCAAACAATGATAGAAAAATACCCCATGTCACATACAGGGACTTGATATAAAACCCAATAACGGTCCACATGGAGATTATCGACAATCTGAGAAAGCATCCAAATATGCCTGAGGCATCTATAAGAAAGTGAAATAGCAGTATGTAGAATAGTAAAGCAACATATAGAGTACCGGCGTCCATTGTTCCAAATACAAATTAAAGTACCCAAAATCCTTGAACAGAGAAAAACGCTAATCATGTGAGGAGTGTGATATGTCCAAAATATAAAAATACCATCAGACCATATCAATAAACCAGCATCGCTAGTTTTGAAGGCAGAGTGATAAACATTAATCAATTTTTTTTCACAAGAGAAAAAACGTTGTTTTGAATATATTACATGAAGTAAAACAGTCCATGAAGTCATTACGTTTTCACATCTGACGATTGGAACCCAAATATCCATCCAGAAAAGTGGAAGTCCCAACCCAGACAATGATAGAAAAATACCCCATGTCACATACAGGGACTTGATATAAAACCCAGTAACGGTCCACATGGAGATTATCGACAATCTGAGAAAGCATCCAAATATGCCCGAGGCATCTATAAGAAAGTGAAATAGCAGTATGTAGAATAGTAAAGCAACAGATAGAGCACCGACGTCCATTGTTCCAAATACAAATTAAAGTACCCAAAATCCTTGAACAGAGAAAAACGCTAATCATGTGAGGAGTGTGATATGTCCAAAATATAAAAAGACCATCGGACCATATCAATAAACCAGCAACATAGACCAGCATCGCTAGTTTTGAAGGCAGAATGATAAACATTAATCATTTTTTTTTCAGAAGAGAAAAAATGCTATTTTGAATATATTATATGAAGTAAAACAGTCCATGAAGTCATTACATTTTCACATCTGAAGATTGGAACCCAAATATCCATCCAGAAAAGTGGAAGTCCCACCCCGGACAATGATAGAAAAATACCCCATGTCACATACAGGGACATGATATAAAACCCAGTAACGGTCCACATGGAGATTATCGACAATCTGAGAAAGCATCCAAATATGCTCAAGGCATCTATAAGAAAGTGAAATAGCAGTATGTAGAATAGTAAAGCAACGGATAAAGTACCGACGTCCATTGTTCCAAATACAAATTAAAGTACCCAAAATCCTTGAACAGAGAAAAATGCTAATCATGTGAGGAGTGTGATATGTCCAAAATATAAAAAGACCATAAGACCATATCAATAAACCAGCAACATAGACCAGCATCGCTAGTTTTGAAGGTAGAGTGATAAACATTAATCATTTTTTTTTCACAAGAGAAAAAACGTTGTTTTGAATATATTATATGAAGTGAAACAGTCCATGAAGTCATTACATTTTCACATCTGAAGATTGGAACCCAAATATCCATCCAGAAAAGTGGAAGTCCCACCCCAGACAATGATAGAAAAATACCCCATGTCACATACAGGGACTTGATATAAAACCCAGTAACGGTCCACATGAAGATTATCGACAATCTGAGAAAGCATCCAAATATGCCCGAGGCATCTATAAGAAAGTGAAATAGCAGTATGTAGAATAGTAAAGCAATAGATAGAGTACGTACCGACATCCATTGTTCCAAATACAAATTAAAGTACCCAAAATCCTTGAACAGAGAAAAACGCTAATCATGTGAGGAGTGTGATATGTCCAAAATATAAAAAGACCATCAGACCATATCAATAAACCATCATTGCTAGTTTTGAAGGCAGAGTGATAAACATTAATCCTTTTTTTTTTCCAAGAGAAAAAACGCTGTTTTGAATATATTATATGAAGTAAAACCGTCCATGAAAATAGTATCATAAAGCGAAGACAGGAAATGTGTAGAGACATGTACTGTTGATATACGCCTCACACAAAAACATTGCCCAGACTCATGGCAAATTTGTCATCAAAAAATCAAAAAATTAAGAAGACTGCCCTCATACGGGGAAACCAGTCTTGAATGTTTACAGAATTCAAAAATATTACAGAGGTCCAGCACAGTAATATAATCTAAAAGCAACCCAATTAAGTGGGCCATGAAGCAAGAAAAACAAATTAACCAAACTACTCCTCTGGTGGTTCCTCCACAATTCGGCACCATCCTTCGGAAGGTCCAGGATCGCTAGGTGCTACCTCCACATTCATGCCATGGCTCTCCTCCTGAAGGCCCGAATGTTGGCTGGCTTTTTCCGAGCTCAGACCTGCCGGACGGGTGCATTCTTCCTCCGTTTGGGCCTCCTCGCGGAAAACCATAGTGACTGAAGCTGTGATTCGTGGGCGGTTGAGAGAGAAATTAAAGGAAAATTTTGCAGTGCACGTTGTGGGAGAAGGTGAACTAGCGGTGGGGAAACGAGGAGCAGGGGAATCCATACGGTGGCTAGATCCTACAACCCGACCCTGCCCACTCCTAGTATTTGGATAGCAACCTGTGTAATAATCACTGGACTGGCCGGAAGACGACTCAGTTGAGGGGCTGGAGGGAGCGCGCAGGGGTTGACCTCTAGTGCTCCCCCTGCGGCAACGCATCCTTTGACGCAGGTGAGGCATGGGTGCAGTCTCAACAGTGGGCACAAGAGGAGACGGAGAAGCAGGATTCCAAGAAACAAAGGAAGACAGACACAGACGAGACCGAGAGAAATGTAGATATGCAGCAAGGTCTAAGTAGCAGTTCAGCTAGCCACTTCTCCTTCTCGTCACAGTGAGCAGGTAGTGTAACCCAGCAACCGGCTCGTCTGAAAAAACATGGTGAAACGCCATTTTATCGACCCGACTGCAATGCAATCGAAGGACGACCATCATAATTAATCTCTGATCATTAATGAGAGCCGAAGGCCGGATCATATTGGAGCATGTGGAATCGCTAACAGGAGTGGAGGTCCGATCTTGAACAGTGTTAAAACTTCATTAATGCAGATTTGATGTGAAAACCTTGGAACTTAATTGAACAACATTAAAACTTAATGTGATTGATATGAAATCGCCACATCCATGTCCCATCGCCTTAAACGCCATCGAATGCACCCGTAGCTGGGAGCAGGGAAAGTTTTGATTGAGGACACGTGGAAAAAATTGATTGGAGCGGATCTTTGTTTGGGCCGCTCGCGCAGTGGAAATCCGGACCCGAAAAAGATTAGGGTGAATTTGATAAGAAATTCACGTCACAACTCTCCCTCCGTGCGCCAGCCCAACTTCAGACCCCAAAAATATTAGGGCGGAATCCATTTGGTTTTCGCATCACAAAATTGGCCGATGTCAGCAGGCTATTTTGGAACGCGAATTTGGTTTGAATTATGGTTTATCGCCTTTTGAAGTCCGGCGGGCTCGACTTAAGAACAATTTTGTTTGATCCCATCTTATAAAATTTGTGTTGGTTTTCTGTGATAATACACATATTTATAATAAATCATGGGAATACCACACTAAACATGTGGAAAAGTTATATAAATTATTGAGAACAATCATTTTTATGTAAAAATATCCAAATGTGCTTTTAGGAAATAAGAATTTGAGTATTTGGTTCATATTGTTTTAAAGGAAGGAGTGAAGTTGGAGCCTCAAAAGATGCAAGCTATTACAAAATGACCTATTCCTAAGAAAATCAAGGTTCTTGGAAGATTTTTTAGACTTACATAATATTATTGATCATTTGTTAAGAATTATGCATGCATTTCAAGTCCACTCACATATCTCTTGAAGAAAATATCATTTATATGGAATGATGAGGCTACTTTTGCATTCTCTCTTTTAATGGATGCCATGTCTTCTACACCAACATCGGTTGCACCTACTTTTGGTAAAACATTCATAGTAGAGTGTGAGGCACTAGGACAAGGAATTTACGTAACATTAACACAATAAATGATATCATTGGCTTTTAAAAGCAAGGAATTCAAAGAAAATATTTGGTGAAATCTACGTATGAAAAATAAATGGAAGCAATATTACATGCAATAAAAAATGGGGATAGTATATCATTGGGAGGTACTTTAAAGTCAAGATATACCATGATAGCATAAAGTATTATTTGAAGCTATGGATTTCGTTGGAAGATTAACAAAAATGAGGAGAAAAAATGCAAAGTTTTAATTTTGAGATAATCCGCAAAAAGGGTAAGGAAAATTTAGTACATGATGCTCTTTCTAAAATAGAAGAGGCCTCAAATTTATATCCAATTACATTTTCTATTCCTAGGTGGCTAGAATAAGCTTGCCATAATGGAAAAATGACAATAGTACTAAACAAAAACTAAAATTTATAAAGGATGGGATGAACTCTATGGAGCATTGGGAGTGAAAGAGATATACTTTGGTGCAAATGTAGAATATTTTTATGCACGCAAGCATATTTGAATAAACAAATATTAAGGGAGTCCCATGTCTCTCTGATGGTAGGACGCAGGGTTCCTTAAAACATCTCAAAGGATCAAAAAATATATTTTTGGAAGGAATGAAGAAAAATATTCAAAATTTTGTAAGAGAAGGTCAGGTTTGCATAATAAATAAAAGAGAGATAGTAAAATCTCTAGGGTTACTTCAACCATTCCACATACATATTCAAAGACTAGAATATATATCAATATACTTTATTATAGGGTTACTGAAATATAAAGGTAAGTATTACATTTTTGTGGTCATTTATATAGACAAATTTTGTAGATTTTTTTTGTAGAGCTCAAAGTACATAAACAACAAGCCAAGTGGCAGAAGTGTCCGTGAAATAAATTCATAGTCTTCATGGTTTTCCTAAAGTAATATTAACAAGAAACTTTTGGAAATAATTATTTAATATGAGTGGAGAAACACTAGCTGCCATGAGTTCTACATATCAAACACAATCAAATGGTCAAATAAAAATAGTTAACAAATGTTTTTAAGGTTATCTACAATGTTACTCTTTAGAAAAACAATCTTAATGGATGAAGTGGGTTCGTCAAGGAAGAATGGTAATATGATACTACCTATCACACATCTACTAAAATTTCCCCATTTAAGGCCCTTTATGGATATCCAACACCTAGTATCTCATACTTTTTGCAAGATAAGTCCAAAGTATAGGAAACAGAGTCACATATGGAAAATACTAAAGAAACTTTGAAAATTATTATGGAAAACCTTCAAATGACATGAAACATGATAAAACAACAAGGGAACAACATTGAAGTGAAAGATAATTTGAGGAGGGTAATTGGGTATTTTTTAGATTATAGCATTATAAGCAATCTTCATTCAAGAAAAAGAAGAATAAAGAATTAGCTCAAAAATGTTATGGCCCTAAATAATTATTCATAGGATTGCACAAGTGGTATAGAAGTTATATTTTCCTTCTTCTTGCATTCATAAGGTTTTCATGTATCTTGCCTAAAAAAGGTTTTGGGAAAAAATATGCCAATGTAAATAGAACTTCCAAAATTAGATGAAGAATGAAAGTTGATTCTTGAACCACAAAAGGTTATAGATAAACATTCTGTATCTCTTTGACATATAACCATTATGAAGTACCTAATCAAGTGGAAGAATATTCCTCTAGAAGAAGGTACATGGTAAAATGATCAATTCGTGATGAAATACCCACGGCTAAAGGGTTAGTTTGAAGTTTTGACAAAGGTTTTGTTATATGTTTTATATAACGCGCGGCGGAATAGTTTTATTGTTTGTTAAGGTCCCACACAGTGATCAAATTTGAAGGGCAGGTCCGAATTTCAATTAGAAGGGCATATATCTATGTCGCCCTTCCATAATGAAAAGATTTAAAAAAAAAACTTTTCAATTGACCACAATAAATTATTTTTACATTTCATTTTCAGAAAGACAAAACCATGAATCTTTATATTAATAAAAGACTGTTACATATACAACAATGAAGAAGGCTCCATCTTTCATTGCTTAAATATCTCATTGGCAATGTCAACATAAGTCTTGAAGACACGATTATAAGAATTTGGATACATACCACCAGGATATAGGAGATTCTTATGTGTCAGATTGTGTAATGCAATTTTGACTTTGTCTCACAAGGAGCAACAACATGGAGGTCTGGATTTTTCTTATAGAACTTTTTTATTATTATTTGAAACGTTGTTTATAAATATGAAGACAACAATGAAATTATGAGCATGGTGGACAATTAGTCAAGCTCATGATGCCAAACCATCATGATGTAAGTTTGGAATTTAACATTTTTACATGTTAAAGACAAATAGTCAAAATCACTGACAACTTAGTATGCCATAATTAATAATCATTCCTTGTTCACTTTTGTTAATAGGTTTATGTCACACGATGATCTCTCTTCTCTGGCATTTACTTGTATTGAAGATCACTATTCTAGGAATAAGGAGTTATTTTCTCAAAAAATAACCCTAGCCAAACATTGACAATGCATCAAGGATATCTTTCTATGCTTCATAAGTACATATGTTCTACTTCTAAATCATGTCTTGGAAGTGGTTGTTTTGCTGGAAATTATTCACCAGTTGGTTTCATACCAAAGTCTTTTTCTCATTTTCAGCATCCAATACATGAAAAGATAATGGTTTAAAACAACATAAATATTTGAAATTTTGCAAGAATTGTCTGGCACACTTTGAATATGAATTTTGAAGTCAAGTGCATGATGCTATATAGGATAAAGTGTCATTTTGAATACCAAATGTTTCACAAGAAACTTCTCAACATGCTACCCTGCAGTAAGGATTAAATGACAATATTGCATCAACTATTTCCATAATAAAAGTGCACCTCGGCCATAAGACTAAACGACTACAAATGTTGTAGATCTAACAAGACCACACAATCAAATGTATTCCACAAGGCCAATACTGTATGAAAAATGAAAAGGAGTTTGCAACCAAAAATACCTTAGGCAACTAATTCAATTAGATACACCAAACCATCAGCAAAAAGGAAAACCAGCCTACTCAAAAGGCAAGCGTTTACCTCCTTTCACAAAATTTTGAGTTCCGAAACAAGGGCCTTTATTGTCTTGTCAATGCCCCTAGTAATTTGAATGGGGTTTGCACCTGCTGCAACAACCTAAACAAAAAGGTTTCATTTCAAATTATTTTCCACAAATTTAAGATACAACCATTGTGAGTTTTGTATTTCCTAGCAAGCTCATAAATTTTGACAAAAAAATAAAAACCTCAAATTTAAAAATGAATAGATGATCTTAATCTACAATCTTGTCAGCCAAAAAGTTATGCTTCTGCCCTCACTTATTAAACCCAATGCTATGAATTTTAACTTCATTCTTTGCGTGAGAAGAATGGATAAGCAGCAACAGTTAAACTAGTTAGTTGCTTGTACCATCCAAATTAATTGACATTTAAAATTCTATAATAAGTTTTTTTTGTAGGCAATATGAGAAACCATATTTAAATACAGGATTATATTTAAACACAACAACCAGCGTATAGCAATTCACCAACTTGAGAAATTTTGATTTTGTAAATTCAAAGGAGGACACGTGGAGCATTAATATTGGATCGCATGAAATTGAAGGGAATCTGAAAACCTGAAAACCGGACCCGAATTTTTTATAGGGCACATTGGATTGAGAATTCGAGTTAAAATTAGGCAGACGTTAGCATCCCATTTTGGAACACGAATTTGGTTTGAAATTCAATCTATTCAGACTTTTGAAGTCCGACGGAAAGGGTTCTTTAATGTTTTGATAGTTTAATTTTATGTATGCTTTAATATATACATATGTTTTAAACATATGTTATATATATATATATATATATATATATAGCATATGCGAAATGAAAGGTGGGCCATAGAATTTAGTTTTAATTTTATTTTTTTAAAAAGAGGGTTTATTAAAATATTTTTTATATGTTACGACATATAAAAATAAAAAGGACAAAAAAGCTTGGTAGTTTTTTTTATAGACAAGACGTAAATTTTTTATTACACAGCAGCGTGTAAAAAGTGAAAGACCGAGTGTAACTTTTTAAGTGTGTATGCACAATAGTGCGAAAGTGAAAAACACAACAGAGTGTTTTAGAGACAGAGTATGTTTGTTTTGAACAGACAATGAGTTGGTTTTATGCACTGTGTTTTGTAGCAGTCATAATTTTGTAGTCCCTCTCAGTGAGGAAGAAGTGTAATAGTTTTTTTTTTGAGTTATTGAAGGGAATAGAAGTTTGTTTTCAAAGTATTGAAACTCTATCTCCTGTCAAATTTTTTTTTATTTTCTCTGTGTTAGAGGAAGGGAGATTTATTCTCCATTCATTGTTCTGGAATTTTTCAATATTCCAACATGTGCAAGAACAATAGATGTTGTGATTCCATCCCCAGCTAAATAATTTGTCTTTGCCACAGCTTGCCTTACCAACTTGGCCCCAATATTTTCAACTGGGTCCTCTAATTCAACCAATAAAAAGGCCAAAACCATAGCATTGAGATACATTTCATTACACTGTCAATAACAATAAAATTTGACTCAGCCATAACCCTTTCCTTTTATTGTTGTGAAAAGATTTATGCATTACTCTAATGTGGCTAGTCCATAGGCCAAGTAGACCACTGGGTAACAAATATGTTCCCTTTCACCTTTGAGTTTTCAAATTATGCCTACCAAATCTAAGACATTTAAGAGGGGGAACTAATACAACGTTAAAAAGAAAACCAGAGCACACATCTACAAATTACCTCCTTAGCTACTGTCACACCATCATTAACTATTTTCAGAGAACCATGCTTGCTCTCCAAGACAACATTTTTCCCTTTGCCCCAAGGGTGACTCCAACAAGATCAGCAAGTTTGTTCACACCGCTTGCAAGACAAATTGACAATTCTTTCAATAAGTGTGCAATTGAATGCCAAACCATATGCCAAAACAACCCTCCATGAAAAATTAAAATAACACATTAAAATAGAATATAAGTGGACAAGTAAAGATCCACCGTAGTGAAGTTTCACGTGCAGGTGACCTTCCTTTAAACATAATTTTTTCTCTGACCTGCAATTTTTTTGTCACTGAGCCATCCTTGTTTAAGTACAACTCCTTTTCCATAGCTCTTGTATTAACTACCTTCTCTCTGTCTCGTAATCTCAGAGTCCCTATTTTGCTTGAGCGATTAAAGGAAATGGGTGAAAAAACTGAAAGAGAAGACAATTGTCTGCCATAATTATCAAACATTGCACCCAACTTCTTCCCATTTCCATTGTTACCCAATGAGGTAGATGTGGAAATTGTTGTCATACTGCCCAAAGCAGAGGCCATCTTCTCTTATGCTAAATATAGAATTACAAGATCTTCATATTAGTATGAACCTTAAAAAACATGACTCCCATTGCTAAAAAACACTTTTAAATTGTAACGGGCAAAATAAACAACTATCGCAACTTTTGGCAACTTCTGGAACATCAAGAGAGAAACAAACAAAGAGAAATACAACCACAATCCTCATTTTAATGAGACCGAACTATATATTTGCATTAAGATAATAGAAAGAAAACACGACTATATTAAGGCCAACACAAAACAATATTTAACCAGTGTCTCTCGCGGCCTTCAGGTTGCCATGCTAGAGGTTGCATATTTTTAATTTAAATTCTTGACCTCTCGTGCCCATCTATGAATGCATCCAATGGGATATCTACATCAAATGCTCCTTTATATCCACAAAAACAAATTCCCTACTACAAGAGCACCAGTATTGATGCATCACCCCACACCATCCCACCCACTAGAAACGGTGAAAAAGGAAACCCGAGAAAACTTCTGAAATATCTCAAGATGACTATATGGGTGGTTCTTATGAATCAACCAACCATTCAGAACATGCTCATCAATCCAAACCATGAGTATTATGTGACAATATTCAAGCTGGCACTAAATAGGATTTCTGAAGCTATGTTAGAGAAACCCTAAACTCTCACTGAAAATAGGTGAAATGTGGCACCACTCAAAGATTGACATGTGCCAATTGGTACAAGTGGTAGAAAATTGGCATGCTCAAACAATGAGGTGATGCAGGAATGACATGAGGGAGAAAATATCAGAAAAGCCCCAAATCTGGAGAACTAAAGCTCATCACCAACCTGAGATTGAAAACTTTACATGATGTAACCTATGAAATAGTAAATGGAGAAATCATAGTAACAATAAAGTAACCTATGTAACAATAAAGTCGGATTCATCCTGGGAGTGGTAATGGGAGAAATCATAGTGAACAACAGGAAACATGCATAGTTGCTTACAATCAAATAGATGAAAAAACATATACAAAAAACCTAGATAATAATCATGAACAAGCTTAATATTGAATTATGAACTGTAAAGGAACTTACAAAATGTGACATTACGAACCTGGTCAAGCGCACAAGCAAAAATATCCTGGACATGACCCTGGTTGACAAGTTGTATTGCTCATGATGCGAGAGGATTTGTACCTGCACTGCCAAGTCAATCAAAATCCATCATTATCTATACAATAAATACAAGTAATTGATGTAGTATTTTTTACTCTAAGATGCTTTCTTATGATAATGTTAGAACATATGTTGAAAATGTCAAAACATACCTGAATAAGCTCCTCTTCGTTTCAAGAACAATTTATTGGAGTCGCATGAACTTGGAACAAGCCTCCCACGATCTGAAAGAGTAGCAACTAAGTCAACGGTGACTTTTTTGTTGCTACACTGGATCGAGGGTGGTTTGCTCCAAGATTAAATCGCTCCAATAAATTATTCTCTACTAAACAGGGCCAACCACGTGAAGGTGGAAGCTCTTATGGCCCCTCCCCCCTCACATCACTCTCAATTCCCCAATACCCAATCTATATTTCATTTTTTACTTTCATGAGAATAAAAAAAAATATTCAATAACTAATAAAAAAACAATTCAACAAAAAGTACGCAAGGAAACATTGCAATTAATGCTTGACATAAAAATAGTATGATAAATGAGTTTTTTATATAACGCAAAAAACGTTCCAAGTATGGTAACGCTTGTCTTATAATAATACAATATTTTACATTATCAAATTTTCTTTTTCTTCTTCCTATTTCTAAAGCTCCTAATTACATCATCAATATCATCGTGCTCTGCTCCTGTTTTGTGCCTTTCGACCCGCACTGCTAACCTAGTTGCGTAGTCACGATGTCTGGTCTCATCCTGTGACGGGGCATCGCCTACAAAAACAGACAATATTAAATTTTAATTGTCATTTTTTAAATATCATTGAACTAGTTCGGTAATATTAATAAAAAAAATTGCAAAGAGATTATTTACCTGGTGCACCAGTTTTCGCCGCTGACCTAGTTGCGTAGTCACAATGTCTAGTCTCATCCAGTGACGGGGTATCACCTACAAAAACAGATAATATTAAATTTTAATTGTCAGTTTTTAAATATCATTGAACTAGTTCGGTAATATTAATAAAAAAAATTGCAATTAGATTATTTACCTAGTGCACCAGTTGTCGCCGCTGACCTAGTTGCGTAGTCACGATGTCTGGTCTCATCTAGTGATGGGGCATCACCTACAAAAACATATAATATTAAATTTTAATTGTCAGTTTTTAAATATCATTGAAATAGTTCGGTAATATTAATAAAAAAAATTTCAATGAGATTATTTACCTGGTGCACCAGTTGACGCCGTTGGGACTGTTGCCCTGTCTTCCTCTCTGGTGGTAAGATCCTCAAGGGAAACATTCTTTGTCATTTAAACAAAAAAATTTATAAGGACAACCATCAAGGTATAATTAGAAAAAATTATAAGTGGAAATTAATTACTGTCATGGCCCTCACTGATAGTAGCATTGTCGGCCTAGTCCTCGCTACAATGATCAGGTTGCATGTGAGGATGATCTACATATGGCTCTAAAACTGGGTTATTTGCCTCGTCGGTAGTGCTGCTCCCCTGATTTAAACAAAGTTGTTAGACATTAAATTTATGGATGAAAACAAACATATTGAAAGATTAAGGTTTTACCTTATCAGGCATTCTGGATCTTGGGACCTGCCCCAAGCTTCTACGACGTTCAACTACGGCTTGATAGCCGAAATGGAAAGCGATATTTTTATCTTCCTCTGTAGTTTTTGTTCCGAAGTAATCACCATACATTACATATGATTGTGTATTTTTAATCATATTTGATAGGATTACAAAAACGTTGGAAGGCGATACAATAAATTATAAGATGTTTAGCTACTTAATTACAATTCTTACGGCTAATTTCAAGTAGCCGCCCTGGCCTAGCTTATGATGGCCCTTTTTTTCAATCCTAGCTTTGGTTGCCTTTGAGGTTTCAGGAAACCTAGCATCAAAAGATTGAAGTCAGATATGACGTAGCACACTTTTATTTTAGACATAGAGAAAATTAAAGCTATTGAATTAAAGCTGTAATTTACCTTGTGGGTCCAGTTGGCATTGTTCCTTCTTTCTTTGCCCTTTTCTCTTTTCCGTCATGGATGAGTGCTCTCCACTCACTCTCTGGAACTGTGAGAGGATTCTCGTATCTAGGGTTAAATTGCAATTGTGTCCTATAGGTGTCCCTGGTATATTTCAAATATTTGCCGGCTACCCGAGCCACCGTTGTTCTGTCAAATGTGCCGACCCCAAAAAGGGCTTCTAGATAATCTAGAAGTTCTTTTTTCAGGTTGGAATTCTGGGAATTCCACCCTGTGCATATGGTTGGGCCAAAAATTACCAATGCATGGCTCTCCAAAAACTTGTAGAACTCATTGTTTCCTACATAGAAAAAAAAGATATTATCATTAATTTTAAAATAAAAATCATGATAAATATGTTTTAGATAAAGTACATGAAATAGTTAAAATATTAAAATTTACCTGGGAGTTGTACGTGCTTTATAGGGACACCTTCATCGTTCACCAACAACGTGCCATTAATGGTCCCTGTGGAGCTGACATGTGTAGCTCCAGGAAACGCAATAATGTAGTTGGCCATATTAGCCTCATCATTGCCAACACGTTCAGCAGTTGGCTGGGTGTCTGCTTGGGCAGGGAGTGTTTCTTGGCTGGCACCTAAAGGAGTAGAAGGTGTACGAGAGGGTTGCTGGGAAATCTCTTGCCCTTCTGTCCCACTACCACCAACACCGGGTTCAGCAAGGGCGAGAAAACGCTACATACAAAAGAAATTTTTGTTAGTTTAGTCAATGTAAAAATTAAAAATCAAACTATCACAATTCATCTCATGTAGAAAAAAAAATATCCTTTTGACTTTTTATTATTACCTGATATGTTTCTAGCTGGCTCATAATTTTTTTATCCTCTCTTCTACTTCAGGTGTTTGAGGCGCGTCTATCAAAGTATTAAATTCCAACCTTGCATCTCGTGCCTTTTTTCGCAACAAGAACACTAGAGATAGGGATGAAGAAAGCTCTTCCTCAAAGAGGGAATCATCAGGCGTACCATGGCTAGGTGTCTGCATATTTGAACAAAATTAATATTATGTCAATTATGTAAATACCTAAAATACCTGAAGATAGAGCAATGTTGGCACTTTACATGTTCTTCCGCTGGCCTCTTTCCACGATCATCCCATCTCGGGGTTGTTCCTGTACTGCCCTAATCAGTCTGCCACATTGCAATAAAATTATAAATGTAAAAAATTGAAAACAATATCTAACTTAAAAACACAAAATTAAAACTGAAATAATTTCTAATAAGACATCAGAAGACAGAGTTAGAGTTTCAAATATGCCTTGCATTGAATTCAGTCCTGGAAACATGTCATTGCACATTAAGGCACCCAAACAAGAGACGAGTTGACAATGAAGACCTTATTGAATATATTGTTGGGGAAAATTCTAGTAAACTTGTTGTGAAGACCTTGAGGACATTTTTGGAGCAACATTGTTGAAGCTGATGGTATAGCATTATTGGAGACGATCTTGAAGGGCCTTGAAGTGAAGCTTTTGGAGCAACTATTGAAAAATCCTTAGAGCATTTAAGTAAGGCACTTTCTATCTTCCATCACCTTTTTCCTTTCAATATCCTTTAAACAATTTTGTTGATATTTAATGTTTGAAACTATGTTTCCAGGAAACGTGGGTTCGGGGACGGGGACGACATTTTTTGAAACAGGGTGTGTGGGTTCGTCTGGGTATTTTTATATTAATATATATTATAATTTATATATCATATATAATACTATGTTTTCTAAATTATAATTTATAAATTATAAATTTAATGACACTAATATAGTAATTTGTAAATTACTAATAATTTATAAACTTTAAACTTTAAAGATTTAAACATGCACATCATTCAACATTTAAGTTTCAACATTCACATGTGACATTTGTCATTGAAATTTCAAAATTTCTAGTTTGATAATATCATGATTCATATATGATATCAAGTGCAAATTGGAGCTCGGTTTACATATTAATAACTTATAAGAAATTAGAATCATGATTCAAAATTTAAAAATATATGTCCATTGTCATACTAAATTCAAAATTTGCCTCAAGGCATCTCCAAATGGCAAACTGTAAACATGAACTAGGAAATTTTGATATACTAAAATAAAAATAGCTAAAGCCTAATAGTGAGCAATGGCTTCCTCAAGCCATATCATCAGCATCCATGTCATCAACATCACTTAGATCTTCACTTAGCATGCTCTCCAAGTAGGAATCACTCTCATCTTGAGGCTCTGGCTCATCCATAGAAATTTGAGGATGGATGTTTTTGGTAAGTCTACGCTTTCGCTGGGTAATTTATGAACTTATGATTCAGGGATAGGTAGGTATGTTTTAAGGTTTAATTTTTTTTTTTTAAAGTTTTAACTTCCCCCTTTATAATTGACTATAGCCTATGGGGTTGGATAGGCTACTTTGTCCTCCCTTGGGAAATTTAATTATAAGAGAACATTACAATTGGAATACTGTTCACTTCCATTGTTGTTTTGTATAATATTTCATAGTAGTCCTAAGGCAGAAAATTCACAGAATTAAGATCCAGGAAACCTCTGGTTAAGAGATTAAATTTCTGTTACATTTAAAGTCAAAGCCAGCAGAAATTTCTTCACCGGTAACTACTCTGTCTAAGCTTTGCCTAGTATGATAGATATGCTATTTGTCCAGTTTTGCATCATAGTCATAGTAGCTACAGCACCTTTGGTGTGAACAAATAATCCCTCTTGGAAATTAGGCTGTGTATATCCAGATTGTATTCGATCAACCCCATGCCAATAAACCTGTAGGAAGCATTTTATACATCTAATATAACAGAGCTGTAAATTTAATGTCTAAGACTTCTTTACCATTAAAAAATACACATGTTTATTTCTGAGGTTTGATCTTTCTAAATATGCCAGACCAATTCATCCAAATAGCATACCAATTCATTTGAATAATTTAAGTTTTAACTCAAGTTTTAAAATTTAATTGTAATTTGTATGTTTTAAAAAATAGTTAGAAACAATACCATTTAAAAACTAGGGTTCTCAGTCCTTGGCATTCCTTCACCTGGGCCTAGGGGCACACTAGAATAATTTCACACTAAACCATGCAAACTTAAAAGTAACTTAATAGATCCATAAAGTTACAATAATCATAATTCCTAATTTCCTATTGTACGATATGATGCAAATTATTCAAACATGAAGCAATGAAGACATGCAATGTCTGAATTTCAAGATTGATGAACCAATACAAGAAGTTAGAAACTATAACTTTGATTCAATACTCTGTGTCCTAACTCCAGGAAGGAATCTAGTTTGTAGTACAGAACATGCATAATGTATTATCAATTCTTAATTGACAACAACTAAAGGACATCTACCTCATCAATTCCTTCCCATTTTGTGTTTTTATGTTATATTCCTTATAAAAGTGTCAAATTTCTCTCAAAGTAAGCTACCACTGAATAAAATAAAAAATATTTGAGATATGATTGAGAAATGGTCATTTATTTCTTGAAAGGATCTTCACAATTTCTTTGGTTGTTTTTCATCTCAAGAAACAAGAAATGACCTAAGAAACTATCGTGATGTAATGTAAGAAACAACACGGTGCAATGGCCATTTTCAAAGCCAAATGATGTCCATTGAGGACATGGCCTTTATTTGGTTCCTATTTCATAGGAGCTTCGGGTAGAAATGGAACTTTGTTGTACCATTTCCAGTAGTAAAAAGGGAAAACCTTCTTTTTCCATGGGAAATAATTTACCTTTCCTTTTTCAAGATAATCTAACTCACAAAAAATATGAACTATACTGCACACATTCTTGGATAATGTGAAAGTGGAAAAGGAATACCCTACACAAGTGATGCGCACATGTACATTTGAACACTAATAGATTTTTGTAGTTGAAATGCAATGCTTGTTTTCATTTAAATGTAGGGTTTTTAAAGCAGGGAGAAATAATGGCTGCCAAATTAATAAGCGTTTCTTTGGGAAAAATTTAAATCTTGTATTGGTTGATGAAGATAATAGAGGGTATTGAATCTTGATTCTTGACATCTAGAGAGAACCCTACAGCCTAACACAATCCAATGGAATTGACCAAAAAAACCAAAATAGAGTCAACCCTACTATAGGAGGAAGGGCTTGCAGTAAGAACTTACCATTTTGCAAGAGCTGAGGGAGAACATTGAGGTCGAATGCAGGGTGAATGCTATTCTGTAAGAGCTCAGGGCGAATGCTGAAGGCGAATGCTATTCTGCAAGAGCTCAAGGCGAATGTTGAGGGCGAATGTTGTTCTGCAAGAGTTGAGGGCAAATGCTGAGGGCGAATGCTGTTCTGCAAGAGCTGAGGGCGAATGATGAGGGCAAATGCTGTTCTGCAAGAGCTGAAGGCGAATTCTGAGGGCGAATGTTGTTCTACAAGAGTGGAGGGCGAATGTGCGCGTGATATCAGACGTTACTGTAGCTATTGCGACGGATATAAGTTTCGTATTTTTAATAAAATCATTTTTATGTAGCACGCATATAAGTTTCATATTTTTATGTAGCGCACATATAAGTGTCATTATACCGACGGTGGAAAAAATGTCGCTATTGTGATGGATGCCTCCAAATGTCACAATTGCGACACTTAGACATTGTGTCGCACTTGCGACGTTTGGAGGCAATCGTCGCAATAGCGACACTTTGGGGCATAGTGTCGCAATTGCGACGTCTTCCTCAAAACGTCACAATTGCGACACTTTGTCTAAGTGTCGGTGTTGCGACACTTTTCTATAAATGTCGGTATAGCGATGGTTTCGGGCGGGATTGAAAAAATTTGGGGAAATTTCCGACATTTGGTCAAAAGCGTCAGAACCAAGTGTCGAAATTTCCCCCAAATGTACTAGTGCTAGTATAATGTGAAATGGTGCATATAGGAGTGGTGAATATCCAATATATATGCACTAATGTGCATACAACTGATATTCTAGAAAAAAAATCTCCCTGGAGAAAGTTTTTATATTTTAGAGATGAGCTGTGACTTGTGGAGATTTCCTCTCTATCTGAGAGGGAGTAGTGGCCCTCTTAAATCGTGTTGTTCTTCCTGTGTCGCATTAACCTGGATAGGTTTGTAGTCCCTATGTCAATGTGACTTATGTAGGAAGAATGGTTTGATATATTGATTAACATCATGGACATTAATTTTACCTGTCTTGTACTATGAATTGTATAGTGTTATTACCCTATGTCTTGTACACTTACTTGTATAGGGATAATGGTCATGTGAGCATATTTTTGTGTATTTTACTTTTACCTGTATAGGGATTAACATCCCAGTGTCATGTACACTAACCTCTATAGAAATATGGGCATCTTATTGAGTCATGTATTTGAAATGTATCAGGATTAACATCCATGTTTCAATACATTGACATGGAGAGGAAGATGGACATTTTTCTATAATTGGCTTGATACTATGAATAATAACTTAAAGGAAAATAACCAATCTCCTAAGTCTTGTAACATGACCTAGATAGGGTTTTATTCCATGAGTCAATTACAGTAACCTAGAGAGGATAATGGTATTAGAGGCTGCCGGGTTGGATAGGAGCTTCCCAACATCTGGCTCTAAATATATTATTATTACCATGCATGGATAAGGCAATAATTTAGGTCTGCAGTACTAAATGATTGCTTTATATGGTACCATGGCTATTAACTTATGAGACACTAATTGATTGTGGTCTCTTAGGTAGAGTATGCATGAATAGTACCATGGTTATTTGGTATTTGGTAGTGATGTTGGTAATCCTTTAATGGTGTTGATCTAATGTTGACCGTTTCTTATGGAACCTTTCAAATTGAATTACATCTTGACTATGAATATGAATACTTCCCTAGCTAAGAGGGAGTGTTGAAAATGTAGCTAAAGTCATTCGTCATGAAATATTTATATTCGTTGTAACTTGAAAAATGAATTAAAAATTTCCTTCTAGTATGTTGTTCATGGTCAAAATAAATTTTGTAAGCCATATTTTACGTGGCGTTGAAAGGAGGAAAATTATATGTAATTTACGAAGACTCCATAAGTGCAAGTCATCCCTTATAGACAATCAAGTCAACTTTATTTCCTAGGCACCGATTCAGATCATCTTGATGGCTATGAAAAGAGAGGCTACTAGCTCTCCTTGTAATGCATTCACCTTTGAATCATATTAACTCGACGCTCTCAAGCATACAAGACAATTCTAAGCAAGTGAAGGTATCTAAAGGGGAAATATATCTCTTTATTCTCTTTGAAGTCTACACCATATTATTATCTATGAGGCACATTTTTGAGAAACTATCTAAAGTCTAACACATAGTTATGAGTTCAATGAAGGACTCATTCAAACTTTGTGGAACTTATATGAATTATATAGCAAATGTCTGAGATCATTAGTGGTTAGAAAAATTCTATGGTATATATATCTTATATCTGTGCTTTGTAGCACCAAAAGTTAACTCAGTAAAATAGATCGATTTCCTTATTGGAATATCCAAGCTTTGTGGTGATAGATCTAAAATTTGTTACATAGATCGAGTTCCTTATTGACAGATCCAAGCTTTGTGATCAAAGTTCTAAATTATGTGACATAGATCAAGTTCCTTGTTGGAAAATCCAAGAATTGTTGTGAGAGGTCTAAACTATCTGACATAGATCAAGTTCCATGTTGGAAAATCCAAGCTTTGTGGTGACAGATCTAAACTATGTGACACAGACCGAGTTCCCTACTTTTTGGTGATAGATCTAAACTTTGTGACATAGATATAAGTTCCTTGGTGGAAAATCCAAACTTTGTAACATAAATTTGAGCATTGCGATAGATCTAAGCTCTATGATGAAAGATCTGAGCTCTGTGGTTTTAGATATAATCTCTGTGCTGACAAATTTGATCCCTGTGTTGACACATCTGTTATATGTTCTCGCAAATCTGATCTTTGTGGTGAATTTTCTTGGATTTCTAACATTTATACTTTTCACTTGTGGTAGAATTCTTGAATTAATATAGCCCTTGTCTTGATGTATTTTGAAGGATATCTCTAAGAGATGAATTGGTTGGGTTTTCCCCTTGTGGGGTTTTTCCTTAATCCTAGACCTAATCTCTGATGTCTCTTATTGTGTATCATGACCTTTAATTTCTCCTTATTATTGTTGCTTAATTTCTAAAGTATAATATTTTTTTGTTGGTGGAAGAAAAAATTTATAAAAGTACTTTTAACCTCACAAATAATTCTTTGAAGTTCATAAAATAACATAATTGTTGCTTGTAGTACACCATACTTGAATTTCTAACACCAGGGATGTTGGTTCGAGATGATGTGCCATGGAGGGACTTGTGCTACACACTTAGACCAATCACAATACTTTTGGGGTGAGTTATACTTCCTTTCTATTTGTTTTGTTGTCCCAACACTGAATCTTCTAGGGTGTCCCCACCTTTTACCCCTTTTAAACCTTCCAAGGAAGCCCTTTTAGGGTGACATGTTCCATATGATGTCATGTTTATATCAACATCACCACTTGGTGCCTCCTGAGTGGTGACACATGTCATCCATTTTTACTCCACTTGGCCACCTAAAAAACATTGAAATCACATGTCACATGTCACCCTTATTGATGTCATCATGATGATCGTGTTACTATGCTCTTTGTACGAGCCATTCACATCATGCCATTTTCCATCCATGTTGTCTTGAGTACAAAGGTAGAGTGGGTCATGAGCCTTTGTCTGTCAACGAATTTCTTTGTTAAAAATTAAAACACCAAGTTTAAGCCCCTTCACTGCTCATTGTGCCATGTTTCACGGCCTTTTATCATCTCATGCTCTTCTAAACTTCATTGTGCCTGACTCTTCCAATGAAGGACCTCCAATATGAGTTTCCCAGTGGAGCCTCCAACTACAGTGATTCTAAAAATCAATGTTTTATATGTCTGCCATATTGTTGCTATGTGTCCTCTCAGTGCATAGTCATCCCATGAGTTTGCCTTAGCACGTGACTTTGTAGCATTCAGGGAACTTCCGCTGGGATGAGTTGTGTAGTGGGACCTTCGCCGGAAAATAAAAACTTGTTCTGCCACAGTGTTGCAAGATGATGCCCTCCCAGCTCTATCTTTAGCTGCTCTACTAAAAGGATATATTGTGTTTGGAAAAAGTTCCAAACATAGCACCAACTAAAGAACTATCACCATCTATGGTCACAATCTTTGACTTGGGGACACTAATCTTTGACTAGCAATATATTTTGATCGATGAGGTAATTTGTGAACTTCCATATACTACTAGAAAAATATTTAGGAGCTATATCCATCTAATTAGGTTCTAGATGCATCTGAGATGATCTCCTAAGGAAAAAATTCCTTCAATGCCTAGGACTCCCAACCACCATAGTTATAATATTTTATAGCTTCTTCAATTCTCCTATTACTAGGATGATTTTATACCAAAGATTGATGTCAACCATAAGACTCCCCATGAAATTGACACATCATGCATATGCCATCCTTTCCCATTTGACATCAATGTCAACATTGTGCTCAATAGTTTGTAGTAGTCTGGGTCATCTAGTAGAGGAAGCCCTGAGGAGGTTGGTTGGTTGGAAGAAGATAGAAACTCAGAGTGCCTATGAAGAGAACCATTGCATGGTTTCCTTGAACAAAGACTTCACCACAAAGACTACCATCTTTTCCATAGTATGGACCCAAACCAGTAGACCCAATATTCATCTCGCCACGTGACTGGCGACGTCATAGCGAGGGACTACGCAGTATGGCATGGGTTGTTCCTACATACCGTAGAGAGAGTGAGGAATCATCCATTGTCTCTTTCGTGGAAGACTCAGACCCATGAAGCTCCATGACCAAAAGATGGGAAATACGACGATATGTAGATTTTTCATGGTGTAAGTGGCATTCCAAGTCTAATAAATTACCTTCCAACAACACATTGGTTTATTCTTGGTATCAATAGAGTTTCCCCAGGACATTGCACAAGGCCCATAGATCGTCACCAAAAACCTAGAGTTCGCGTGCTTTAGCTTCTTTTAAAATAGTGAGGAATTCCATAATGAAAATGTTCATCCATGTGCCCATGCCAAGGAGGGTGGGGAGGCTGACCACGCCCATGACCTCCTTTGTGGGGCCTTCCTCTCTCTCAAACCATAATTGCAAAGAAACCAAATACAACAATCTCAGGCAACGTAGTGTTATCACCTTCACGCTACAGGAAAATTTTATGATCATTGCCAAAACACCTAGCAATTTAATGAAGATTGAAGGGCTCAAGATGCCAAGTGGTGAATTCATAAACTTAATGTGCTTCAAATAACAGAGGGAGGCGAACTTGACACCGCCCCATCTCTCCGTTCTTGAAACAATTGCATAATAGTATTATATGTTAATATACATATGTATTGATATATAACATTAATTATAATGGTTTATAAGGTCTTTAATAACATTAATATTGCCCATTATTGTTGATTTTTTTTAGGTTTATGCAATGATTAACCCTTAAATTAGATGATGTTATTCAAATGTGGCAAATATTTACAGCATTTTTATCTTCAAATGTTTCAAAGTGGGTGTGATTATGATTAATGACTTCAAATAACTAAGGTAGAGGCTAACTATAAGGGGCACATTAGCATGGCAATGATGGGTTTCAAGTGACAAAATTAGGCTAACAATTACAGGATGAGGGTCCAAGTGAAAAAGAATTTGTGGAGATAGCCTATTTTAAAAAGGGTCAAATTAGGCTATCATAGGCAAAAAAATAAGTTTTTTAAATAGTGATGTGAGAGGGTTGAGAAAAAATATAAAAAAAAGGATCTAATCCTTTTTTTATATACATTTTCCTTACCGCTATGACATCATTATTCAAAAAACTTCTTTTGTCAAAGTAAAATGTCTACCCAAAATATTATGTGTTTCAACCTACTAGATCATTTAGCTTCATAAATTTATATACAATATAAATAACTGTAAAAAACGCATTAAAATAAAATGAAATAAAATGAAAATGAAAATTTATTTTCATATAATATATATAAATATGATTTTTTATAAATTTGAAATACCCTTCACAAAATGTCATATAACAAGACTATCGGATAACATTTATTTATTGGTGGCCAAATGTATCATATAATGAGAGTCACATAACAATAATGTTTGTGACTTTCAAGATTTTAATTTAATTATATAAAAATATAATTTTAAATAGTCATTAATATAATTTATTATTGAATATATCTGGTCAAGACAATAAATTAAAAAAATATTATAATATTGAGAGAATCATTTACAACTAAAATGTATTTTCATTGCAACATAGTCAAAAGCAAGGTTAATGTTTCTAGATGGATTGAATGAGGTATGAAAATGATCCATATTGAAACTCATTAAAATGGCAACGTAGTCAAAGCCGAAGCCCAATGTTTCTAGGTTGATTGAATGAGGTATGGGATTGATCATATTGAAGCTTTGCAGTTCACATAGGGAGAAAGTAGAATGGACATGTGAGAGTGCCGAGAATCATTCTTGATGCTGGTTTGGCTTGGAGGATTTAGTATCATTACGATCTCTTCCGAGCTCATTCTATATCAAATTGAAGGCACAAAATAGAAATTCCCTTTCAACTGGGCTGATCTCGAACCACCAACCACTTAGATAGCCTGCCCTGCAAAGATAGCAAGCTGCAACTACTCGCCCTTTATGTGGTTCGAACCTTCAATTTCTCCCCATTTGGCAGCACCTCCGATGCTTCTATGAACTGAAAAATGCTTCCTGGGTTTCAGAAGCCAAGAAATGTCGCGTTTGTTTCGACGGATTAACGAGGAGGGCGGTAATAAAAAGGTTATTCCCGAGGCCCATTTCATCTAATCGAATTTCCTGCTACGCAACTTCCAAGAACCTGTGTTTGCAATAGTCTTCGTATTTTCCAATGATTTCGGAGTTGACTGCAATAAAATGGCCATCAGGTCGTTCGGAGTCAGGATATGCTGTTTCCGTGTTGACTTCATTGCACAGATAAGTCGTAACGTTTTTCCAACGAAAATGCCGTACTTTGGACGATCTTGGTCACAGTTGGGAAGGAAATAGCTGGGATTCTTCTAACCTGAAGTTCCAAGATCCAACAGAGGACATTGTTAATGAATTTTTATAGTGTGTGGTGGTCATTATGCTCGAGAATTACAGTTCAGCAGAGATTATAAGAGAGTAGTTTACTGACACTACAAATTCCTTTGGAAAATAATGGAAATTCTTGCATGATTTTTGTTAAAATTTGGTGGAAATTTTGAAAAGCTAATTATAGCTGTCAAACTTCAAGATTTTGGGTGCCAATAGGATTTTTGATGGTGCTGAATCCATTCCCATTGATGGTGTTGAATCCATTTCTACCATAAAAAAAACAATTCAAACACTCCTATAATCAGATTTTTTCGAAAAAGAATAACTGAATTTTGGCGAAAAATTAATTTTCCTAGCCAATTTGTGACCTCGATAAACTACTTATCAAAAGTGGGTTCTCTTTTTTTCAATCAAATAAGCAATTCCCTTCATTAATTAAAAATAGGAAGTTACATAATTATGTAAGAACAGGAAATCGACAACATAGTGCTCATTTTCTATGGAAATAAATCATAAATCTGCCTACTGAAAGTCACCAAGTTGGAACAAAAAGAACATAGGAGAATTCCTCAGAGGTAGACAAAAATCACTATAAAGCTAGAAGCCAAGACACTCGTAGAGGCATAACAGTGAGCTTGCAAAGCAAAATATGAACAGATCCACCCAGCCTTGGGTGCAAAATATTCAGAGGCACAAATAACTCCATCAATTAGGAGCTAAAAAAAATCAGACCAGTGTGAAGGGAGACCCCACGCTTGGAGAGAGCGTATGCCTCCATATTATGTTCCTGGAACAGATGAAGGAAGGAAATGTCGAAGAAAGTGGGCAGCAAGGCCATGATATTTTTCATCCAATGGTGGAGGGAGGGAACTTCAAGAAAATTCCCTTATACCAAATTGATGACGGTCTTAGAATCCCCAATCATCTTGACCTCATCAATGGCCAACCATACAAAACATTGTAGAACTCCCCACAGAGCTACAACCTTCGCCCTACAATTGGATCCAATCCCTCCATTCCAAAAGAATCAAATGCAAGAGCAGGGAAAAGTTTGATGAAAGCTCCACAGCCACATCAACCCCCACTAGAGGCCCCATCAAAGAATGCAATAGGGAATGAGTTCCTCGGGTCCTTGAAGGTAATAGATTGGCGAGAAAGTCTGGGAACCCAAGGGCCAATATTGTTGAAGAATGCAACAATCTTGAGACAGGTTTCCAAAATATTTGGGGGCTTGTTTCAAAAAATGCAGGCATTCTTGGATCACCAAATACCCCAAAATACATACAGTGGGAAGCTTTTGTACGGTTTCAGCCAAGATGATCAAAACGGGAGATGATCAAAAGTGGGTTCTTTTTGTAAGATCCCAAACAATTAAATTTCTAATAGATCTATCACACTTGAGTGTTCTAATAAAAATGCTTGCAATAAAAAATAACCGACACCAAAGGGATCTGAAAATTCAACCCTTATTTATATTAATAACTAAAAACAAGATACATGCTCATGTAAGACATATTGAAGCCCCTGCCAATAGCATGTACGACTACTCTAAAATACTGAAGCCCGGTTGTGAATAATGGATGGATCCACTACACAAATGTGAGCGCGGGGTTTTCGTCTCGGGATCAACCTAGAACTGGCCATGCCAACTTCTGAACAAAACAAAATAAGATAGAAAAACTTCCGATGATCCAAATTCCTAGCTCCTATCCCCTTTAATAGGCTTAAGGGACTCTCTAGAAACCTTATTTTATTATTTTCCCTCGAGAAACGATGGCAAATACTGTGGCCAAATCCCATGGTAAGTACCATGGGTAAATTTCGTAAATTTTGACCACATCAAGAAAAGGGAATATTACAAATCTCCCGCCAAAGATTGTTTTCCCTTAAGAAATCCACTTCTATCCACAGCGAAAGCATCTATATACTGGTACCTATATCCCATACAGACTAGTGTGGCGTTCCATGCCTCCATGATAAATTATCTTGAATGGATCCTTCGATACCTACATTCCAAACAATCCTCCGCCCAATCTTACCCTCAATAGATTCACCTGGATCCCAATTCCACCGAAGTCTTAGGATCTGTGGGTTATGATATCATTTCATCCCTCCATCAGTGCCCATGCCTAAGGGCCCAAGCTGCAATATGTCCTTGGCTAAGGGTATCCTCCTAGGAATCATCCCATCAATAGAGTTCCAACTCAATCTCTTGCCAATCCATCCCATGTGAAGGATCTAATGCAAGAATGCCTGCACATGGAACAAGTCTACTATGTTGACGTTGCCTGATGCTCAACTCCTGTTGCTCCACTCGGTCACCCAACATGATCCATTCAGGGAACTTTGCCATGTTATCCCCAATGTATAAAGGTGGGTTGGTAACGTTGCAAGCCTTATCTATGTACTCTTGTAGAGGGATGCTCTGGAACTCCAAAATGTACTCCTCATTCTGCCTTCTAAGGGACTTGAGTCATTCCTCAACACTAGACAAATTGGTCGTTGATTTGACAGTTTGCCCTATGAGCTCCTCAATTTTCCTATTCTCCTATAAGACAGTTTCTCAGACTGTCAAGACTCTCTGCTTCAACATCATAAGATCTGTCTTGAAATGCATGATATTTTCCCGAAAGTCCTCTATATTTTTTTACACCGGATGCTCAACTATCATAGCTTCAGCTTGAACCTTCGACCGACTCTCTAGAAATGGTTCATCATACATACTGTATTTTTCACGCTACCCCTCATGATCATGTTCATCATACAGGTTTATTACCATTGGCTCCTCACTTGAGTCTCCTTGAATGTCTTCTTCCTGATCTTCTCCATGTTTGGGGATAATCTTTTGTTCACCCTCTCTGGTTGTTAAACATGGATGTACTAGTGGACTGTTATCTACACCTGATCTCCCATACTCTTTATGGATGTCCCCCTGGATATCTATGGACTCAATTGTACAAGAGTCTACCACATCGTTAGGAGGAATTACCTCCTTCCTTTCCCCATGTGATTTGTCAAGTTGATTGATTATCATTGGCTTGTCCTGCAAAACATTGTGTTGTTGCTCACTATCTATATTTGATTGCTCGGATCCTTCATGGGTGCTCTCCCGAAAACCGATGAACCCAACTATAAATGAGTCCCCATGATCTGAAGGAGTCTTCGGTTGTTTTTCCGGTGTTGCTTCCTTATCACTTGGATATGAATGGTTGAGTGCCCAAGGTCCCTTGCAGATAAAACATAATCATCTCCTTCTGAGTTCATTCTTGTAGTCCTCTCCTTCTTAGTTCATTCTTGTTGCAAGTTTTACTACATTTGTTCTTGCTTCCTCCATCGATCATTTTAAGCTCCTTCTTAGTCAACATCCTTCTGAGCAATTTTATTTTTTCCATGAACAACTTCTCCACTAGATCATAGGCAATTAGTGATACAATTAGTTCCTTCCTCCAACTGGTCAAAAGTTTGGATCTCAGTATCTTGTAGATGTTAGCATCTCCTTCTAGGAACAAGGAAACAATATTTTTCATGCTTGTTCTGACACAGTCTGGATGAGTTGATGTCATGCTGGTGTAAAAGTTTTGGAGTACTTGAAATATTACATCATCACATTCCAGATTCAACATGAATGTGCCAAAGCTAAACTTTGTCATGGGTTCTAAGATTTTGCGCTGCTTCTGAAAGGTAGGAAGCATGATGTTTTTAAAACCTTGAATGGCTTCTACTATCAACTGCAATATCTCCCACATGATATCATTAATGTAAGGTAGTAGTGGTGATGTTAAATTTATGATCCTGCTGAAACAAGAAGTAATTGTGAGCCTGACATCTTCACAAGGATGTTCCCAAAGTTTGGGTTGTATCAACGCAACCATGGATGGCTTGAGAGCCCAACTGAGTTTCTTCCATTTTGGCTGCCCCACCTTGAAGACACATGTGTCTAATTCCTCCAATTTATGAAGGTCTATGACTGATATTTTACGTCGCAATCCAGATCTAAGTGTGAAGATCTTAGCTCCTCTTCCCTATCCTTCCTTCACTTCCCATGTGTGCTTTGACTATAAAATGTCATGGACTCTTTTCGAGAATGGTCTACTACTTTGACTAGCATTTTGATCTAAGGAGGTATTGCTTCGTAAATGACCATATATTCTCACTAGTTCATCAAAAAGTTTATAAGCATTTTCAAAGGTCTCTTTAAAGCGACCCATCTTCTCACATACCAAAGCAAAAGAATATGAATCCTTCAAACCAGGGTTGGAATTTCAAAACTAGGCCACCCATCAAATTTACCGGTTTTTACACCTTTCTTACGAGTTTGTACACTATTAAGCAAAGATCTTAATGGTTTCAAAAAAAATTAAACGGTATTTGACGGGAAAATCACCCCTTGACGTCAAATTACATAGCTGCTTTAGTGATTAAGATTAAAGCCCCTCTTTCCTTTTTCTATTCTTTTCCCCTTATTATTATTATTATAGTAGAAACAACCCCTTTACAATAAATCCAAACTCAAGTTCCTCTTTTGACGTGGCCTTATGACTTCAGATCTCGGTCTTTGTGCTCCATATGGCTCCTCCACGTGTGTACGGAGAGGATTGCCTTCGCACTTGTTTGTTTTCAACGTAAATTATGCTCTCACTGTTTCACCAAAATCAATTTTATTTAACAACAACTCAAAGCTTCCCAATTTCTTTTGCCACTACAAGGATTTAATTTTATTTCAATTTCCTATGCCATCACACAGATTTAATTTTTGTTCCTAGCGTTGTCTACACACTCACATATAAAACATACACAAAAAATTGTGTGGCGTCACCTAAAAATATCTCCACAGAATACCACGTTGCCTCCTAATTTCAATCTCCTTCTCTTGATCTCACACCCTTGCATCTTCCACCTGTAATAGATTGGATTCCAAGATCCACTACACCTTGCTACAATAGAGACGGGGAATATTTTTATCTACTTTTGGATAAACTATTATGAACCTGCAGAAAAACTCCAGAAGCCCATACCCTCAAACCTGAAAATAATAATGTGTGAAACCCCTGTAGCTTTGTAGTGGTGAAATATAAACTTCCCAAAAACTCTCGAGCACATGATCCTTGATAGTGAGGCCCCTGGTCCTCCAAGACTGATACACTCGATGATCCCACAAGGATTATTTTAGAAGGTTTCTTAGTATTCTTCGCATAAGCTTCTGAATACCCAATGTTTGATATGTTACGGTTCTTCAATGAATATGTTGGCCCATCACTTGCATCAGTAGAAGTCACACCTCCTCTTGTTGATTCTCATGATCTGAGCACAATAATTTTATGTCTTTTTGTCCTTTGTCTCTGGCATGACAACCCCCATAGCTTGGATCTTCCACGTGATTGGTCTCTTGGGCCTTCAATGCCTATGCAACGACTTCTGCCCAAATGTCTAGAGGTATGGCCCTCGACCCAGTAGTTCTATTGCGCAATAATTATTGGCCTTTCGGCCTCTGAATATCTGCATAATTGGTTTTGGCTCCCTCACGGTCTTGGAGCTCTGTGCAATTGGCCTCACAGTCTTCCTCATGATAGTCACCAGAGTAGAACCTTTGGCTTAAACAATGAGTAGATTCATCTCCGATGGTCATGGAAACAATCCAACAATGGATCATATCTCCAGCGTCATAAAAAAAAGGGATAAAAAAGAAATATAGTTTTCCCCAAGCCAAGAAAGTAATTAAATTTTGCTACAATTATATCAAATTTGCCTCCATCAACAAAAGGATCATTTTTGAAGCACTATGTGCAGGACAAGTGGAGGCGGTATTTCAATTTCACTAGCAAACTACCTTAGTTCACGTAACCAAATGTACAACATGCAAGACTACACAATCCAAATCTGGCTGAGACTGAATGAGATTTAATTAAAATTTAAAACATGGTTGATCATAGTCATCAAAGTCAAATGCAACACTATCTCTTTGTGTGTGAAGGTGTTGTCGTGGCCTTCAACATGTAACCATCTAGTCCCTTCAACAATGACCTGTCGTGATCAGTGGAGATATATGGATCCCCTCGATCGATCAAAGAATAATCAATTCATTATTTCTAATATAATTCGACTTACTTGATCTCTGAGAAATGAGTAGATCTACCATTCAACCTACAAAATTTTAAGTCACAAATAAACCGATTGATGTATATGGAAATATTTTTGCGAATATCAACTAGGGTGGATGTGAATAAGCCATCGATATTGATAAATTATTAGCTAGGGTGATTATGGTGGATCGTTGAAAATTAGCTTCTCTTGAAATTTTTGACCTTGTCTCAAAATTAAACTACAATAAACCTTTGGGCTAGAAGGAAAACCAACTTTGATACCATTGTAAGCATTAGGGGAATTTTTAGGTCTAAAATGGGCCTCCTAAGGAAATTATAAAACAATAGTGGAAATAATAAAATAAGATTTGATTACATTGTTGGTGGAAAATGAGGTCTAAGGGCAAGACCCAGGTTCAGGATAGAGGCCAATAAGGTTTCCGCAGTAGCCTAGCAAAACGCCAACAATTTCACCTTACTCTAAGGAGCAGAGCGTCTCACCCGAGGCATGTCGTGACCTTAGTAAGATTAGGAGACAGATCATGTATCAAACGATTACAACCATGAAGAACAACTAAGGGATCTTGGAACAACAAACAAATCTCACTATTATGTATACTCTATTACTTGTCAAGCATGTTCAGGAAGTTGAATTAAAATTCAAAATTGGACATACATTAAGAGTAAGCAATTGATTAACACTCAACCCATAACGTTAAGCACAACAATAACCATATTTCATTATCAATATCACAACAACATACATCACTCTGTAGAGTCTATTACAATGTGATTTAGTACAACAGAGATCTCACAGAGCTCTCCTACGACTATGCTCTCTCTCTTTGTCCTCTACCATACTAACTAACTAACTCATCTACGCTGGTTGATTGCCTATTTGTTCTTTCGCCAACATGACTGTCAGTATTTCCTCTTTTCCTGCTCTGCTACTTGCCACTTCTTCTTCATTACTGGGAGTTTTGCTAATTTTCCTTGTCTCCCATATCTGCCATCTGCACTTTTCTCCACAACTGTTGTGCCACCTATCTTTCGGCATCTGCAACCATGACATATCCCTGTCTACCTTGATTGCGCTTGCCACCTGTTCTCTGCAACTAAAAACTGTTCCTTTTTCAAAAGAAAGGCCCCAATAGGCCCTGACCACACGCTATCAACACGTCTTGAGTCAATCTTTTCATGTTGTTGCAGCTTCTGTTGGTCTGTCGGCTTCTGAGGCAGACTTTGTCTTCTCCATTTCTTCACTCTGTCCAAACAAAAGCCTCAACTTAGGAACCTTGCTCAATGCTGAAGACTTGAGTTCTGTGAACTCAGTGATTGCCTGTTGCCATTCTCTAATTAGTTGTTCATTTTCATTGGCGACTCTTTCAGCCTCGGTTTCACTTGCCATTGGCGGCAGCTCGCTGAATACTTCTTGTATCTTTGGCCCGGCTTCAGCCACCATCTGTTGTATTTCCTTTGCTTTCTGCTTGACTGGTTTCCTTAGCTCTCCGAGGACCTTTTTTGTGGCAGTGGAGTGCTCCTCTATCTTCTGTATTTTGGTTTCCAACATCTCTGCTTGGTTGGCTTCCTTGATCTCTTGTGAAATTTGTTGAAGCTGTGCCGAGATAGGTTGGGCTTTCATGGTTAACGAGTTATAGCATTCATGTAAATGCTTCCGTAGGTTGTAGGCCACTTTGACTGTCGTCCCCAGAGTTTCCTTCATTCTGGTAACCTGCTTTTATTTCTCGGTAACCTTCTCAACATATACCTTGACGGGGTCTGGTAATGTTGGTCTGGCATTCAGTGTTTGTTTGAGCTCTTGGTTCTCTTTGATGATATTTGCACATGTCATTTTCACTCGGATAGACCTTTTGACCATGGAGCAGGCCGATATGTCCTCTGGCATTTTGTTATCCTGGACAATTACTGTTGGCCAGAGGTCTTTGAAAATTTTTGTTACCTTTTCCCATTTCTCCTGTAAATTTTCCTTCTCCCCTTTTAGCTAATTGCACTCTTCAGTAAGCACGTTGACCTGCTGTTGTTGCTGCTCTAACCTCTGTTGGAGGTCATCGTGCAGCCTTTCTACTTGTTGTGCTACTTGCTGAATGAAGTTCGGTAACTATCCAGTCCCCTAGTTCTGTATGCTCTCAGCGCTTGACATGTCCTGGGTTGGCGGTATTTCTTTGAGGGGTTTTTCGCAGGCGATTGATCTCTCTGAGTGCTCATGTGGTGATGCTGGTTGGTTCTGTTGTGGCAGCTGAGGTTCTGGGTTATTCATGCTAGTGGTCAGTTGAATCTGCTGCAGTATTAGGTTGGCTTGTTGAAATGGGTTCAGCTCTTTTGGTGAGGGCGTTGTATCTGCATTAAAAGACCCTCCTTGAACTAGTAGTTCTAGGAAAGTGCCATGCCCCACCAAAGGTTGGTTAACCTCGGGTACCCTAGCTGTACTCGAGATAAATTCTGCCTTGGTGTTCCCATTTTTCTTTTTTCTTAGCTTTACTAGGTCTGAGATAGTCGGTGAGGTGGACGGAGTGCGTGTAGATTGGTATTTGGAAGTAAATGAAGTATGGGGTGATGAATTGTGAGTATGAGGTGAAGAGGTGTGAGTGTGAGGTGCAAATAATTTATGAATATTCAAAACCAAGAATAGATCAAACACAGGTAGCGCGGAGGTTACGTGGGTGGTAACCTCTGGCTCTTCTCGAACTGGTACTCTTGTATCCAAGGGTTGGGTTTGATCTTCCTTGGTGAGGTCAACTATTTGCTTAGGTATCATAATTATTGCTTTCTTGGCCTTGGGTGCAGCTACCAGGGATTTAGGTGCCTTGCTCTTGTGGATTGGGGTAATTGTGGTTGCTGGGGGTGAATTGATCATAGTGGAAGGTAGGGCTATGACAATAGGGGTGGTTGTGGATGGTGATGCAGAATTTGAAGACTAAAAATAAAAAAAAGAAGGAAACACAGTGGAAGCACTTGTAAGGGTTTTTATTGCCAGATTGAAGTCCTTCACCCTTGTGTCCAGCTGGACTAGTAAAGATTTTAGCTGTAGTCGAGAAATCCTCCTCGTTGTTTCCTCTGGTGTCTCCCCTAGGAGTGCTTTCGACCACATGCCCTCGAATGAATAGTGAGGTATTCCGCTTCTGACCTCCATCGCAACTCCAGGCCATGAACAGACTTCAGTGTGGAAGGCTTTTTCTTCTACTTGAAATTTTAACGGCCTCATTTTGAATGTGGTTTCATCCATGCAACTAGGTCTGAAATATGTTTTCTTGTGGGTGACCCCAAACCATATCTACGACGAATATTTGTCCAACAGGTCCCTTGGAACCCTTTGTTGTCTCGCCATCACATTCACCATCTCCCTGTACCAGAATAAGAAATCCTCCTCATTTACCTCCTTGTGCTGGGATTTCCCGAGATTCTCCAGGGTGTAAACCTTAATGCCATTGGCTGGTCGTTTGTGATTTCTCTAGATTATGGTCCCTCCCGCTATTAGATCGATATAGTCTTCTCTCTTCCCTACCATCATCTGGTAAAGGTGATCAAGAAGTTGAGCATCCTCTCTATTGTCAACTGTTTCTGTATATCGGGGTCCTTGATATGGGTAAAGTGGCTAAGTGACCCTGACTTCCCCATCTTCAAATATCATCAATTATTTTTTCAAGTCGATCATTGCATAGTTCTCAAAGGTCCAATCTATCCCCAACAAAATAGGATAGGGATCCTTATCCCTCATGATGTCTATCACCTCAAAATATGTATATTTTTTCACTCTCGCGACATCAACCTCAACCACTTCTAGCCTTCCTATGGGTACAATACAGTATTGATTTGCCATGCGGAGCTGTATTGGTGAGTATGTCAACTTTGGTCTCCCTAGTGCTTCTCATGTCTTTCTTTATAGAATGTTGACATCTGATCCTAGGTCAAGCATTGGATCTTTGATTTGAAATACCGTGACTTGAGTATTCACCTGGAATTCCTTTCCAATTCTTCTCTTGTTTCTTTTTATCCTTCTTATGTATTTTTCGGTTGAATCTCTTGACTCTCCTGGTTCTGCGTTTTCCTGCACCACCAACTCTAGATTTTTCTTTAGTTGTTCCAAGATTGGTGCATTGGTTACAATTTTCAAAAATAGTCAGAACCATTCCTCAATCATTGTACTTGTATGGGCCTGCTTCTCTTTTTCTACGGTTGGTTGTGGAAGCTCAATGCCTTTACTTCCCCCTATTTGGGAAAATGTTTCCACTGCTTCCTTAAAATATTGCTTCTGTCTATCTAGTCTGAAAGCATTCTTTGGAGATGTGGGTTTGATTAGCTTTATCGGGTCCATATTCTGTGAATCCTCCCCTATTTTATTTCCTCCCCGGGTTACTATGGCTACGCTTTGCATGGGCTGAGCTTCTACTATTCTCATTTCTACATTCACCAGATTTGCTCCTCTCTGTCTAGCTCTTTCCTCCCATCTCTTAATTAATTTTGGACAGTCTTCATTTGCGTGTGTATTGACTCTACACTGAGAGCACCATGGTCTTCTGGGTAGTGGACATTCCCTTGCTACATGCCCTTCTTGGTCACAATTGTAGCACCTTACAGGTCCTCTTCCTCCAGTTCTTCATCCTCTCATTCCTCTTCCTTGGCCCCTTGGAGCTTCATTCACTCTATAATATGGTCTGCCTAATCGTTTTTCTAGTGCATCGAGGGCTCTACACTGCTCTGTATTATGTGTTGTAGAGGCGCAAAATTCACAATATGTATTGTTTGGAATGTTGGAATATTTCTGCAAAATTGGGCATAGTCGCGGAGGATGACCAATGCCTTTGCATATTTCACAATATTCTGTTGCGATTGGTATAATCCATGAGTATTTATCTGCGCAACTCCCCCAACTGGTGGATCCCCTAGGTCCCTGCTACTAAAGCTCCTGCATTTTGCACCCGCAACCTTGGGTATTCTGTGGCCACGTGTCCCTCCATCAAATAATGGGTACACCACACATTGGGCCTTGCAGGTCGTATCGACTAAGTGTCCTTCAAATTCTCTGTTAAACTGGTTATCTGATGTTGTAGCCCCAATATGGAAGGGTCTTGAACTGCTCCTCCTCCTCTGAACTCTTGTGGATACCCTGCCATAGCTTCTATCTTCATGGCTTGCTCCAGGGCATCTTATAGGGTATCAATCTTCTGTTGTGTCAGTGGAGTTCTTGTCAATGGGAGGAGTGCCTTAATAAACCAATCTCGTTGGTGGTTTGGATCGATTGGGAACTTAGCTTCCCAATCGTATCCTTGAACCTTCTCATCAGGTCCCATGCCGTTTCACCTTCTCATTGTTTAATCTCCCACAACTCAGATAAACCTTGCTGATCTATCTGAGGATATTTAAATTCTTTGACAAATTCTCTCTTTACATTGTCTATTGCTAGGTTTTGATGAGCTTCGGACCATTTAATGAACTAGTGAAGAGAACTCTCTCTTAGAGTAGTCTAAAACTTGATCAACTTTACTTCTTTTGGTGTCTGCCGAGCCCTTCATATCACTTCGCAGAGATACCAGTGTTGCTCCACATCATCGTTGCCCCTCACAGAGAATTATGGGTATCGGGTAAATGATCCCACCATATTTCTTTGTATGGATGGTACTAAAATAAAACCTCTACTTCCTGGCTGTGAGATTGTATTACTAGCTCTGTAGCTAGTAGATATCTGTATTGTAGACTTAACACTATTCAACTTACTAAACTCTCGTAAATTAACAAAAATTTTATCCAGTGGCTGATAGAGTACAAGGGGAAGGTTGGGACTAGAGCTACTTGAACTTTGGGGAATAGAATTACCTTGAATTATGGGTGTTGGCCTCTCTCGAAATAGTTTCTCCATTGCAACATGCAGCTCCACATCGGATGTCTCGTTGGGGCGCATGTTCTCCACATTGGACTTCTCTCCGTTTTCTCTTTGGGTTGGGCTCCTATACACTTGCCTAACTTCTTTGATGGTCCCTCCTATTCCTTGGGATCCCATGTGACCTTCCATTTCCTTTGTCATCTGCGGCGCCTTTTCCTTGTCCTGTCGACTACTTTCCTGCTTCTCAAACTCCTTCATCACGCTTTCCTGCCACTTCTCAACAATCCGCGCCCTCTGATGTGCTCGTCTCTCTCTTAATCTACTAGAGGTTCCGGAATCCATATCCCTATTCCCTCTTCTTACTTACTTGTAGCATCTTTCCCTCAGCTCCTTCCCCCAGTACTGAAGGTTTAAGTCTCCATCTCAGACTTTTGAAATGCCATCAAACCCTCGTTCACCATTAAAAATTTGATCAAAAATTGGATTTCCTTCAACAGTTCTCCCCGCAACCCTAATTTGAATATGTCCTCAGCTTTTGTAAAGGATTGGTAACACTCAGTTGTGAATTCCATAATGTATCCTTCCAAGGTAGATTGTACCCAAAATTCTACAGATCGGGTCAAATATGTATCTAACCGATGGAGTGCTACTAAATCTGTGTGCTTCCACTTGCGACAGACTCTACGCGAACCTACTGGGAGTGACTTGACTTGTAGTCTCCAAAACCAATTATAAATTTCTTCAGGAAACTTTCCCCAGAAAATTTCGTACAGGTCACTTGTAGATTCAGAAAACAGGACACGATCTTTAACGGTCTTTTCCCTCTATTGTCGTAGCTCTTCTTGTTGCTGATGCGGGAGCATCAAGCACCTAGCCAGCAATGTGACATCTTGGTCACATGTTGTGGCTAGTTAGAAATAAAATAAACTTAGAAATAGTTTAAATAATATATTTTATTAAATTTGTTATTTATTTTTAGAGAATTGTTAGTTTGTTTTCTATTTAATTAGATTTGGCATAATAATAGAAATTGGTTTCTTTCCCTACGTGGAATAGAACCAAAATAGGGATAAATGCTAAATAATAGGGAGGCATTGGTTTGTTGAGAAATTCTAGAAGAATACTATTCCGAGAAGAATAGTTTCTCATATTTTGTATAAATTAGAGAAGCTGGAGGTGTGAGTGTATGTGAGAAATAACAGAGAATCTGAATTAGTATTTAAATTGCAGAGGGGCAGCTAACGCTTATTAGCCCATGCAATACTCTGTTGATTGGAATTTTAAATCGTTCATTTGTTTGCTGAATGTGATTCGATTTTGTGTGTGTATTGTATACATGTTTAACATGATGCAGGTGGAAGGCGCAAGTTCCAAATTATGATGAGAATTCCTGTAGGGATTATATATTACAGCATTGTGGTGGATTCATGAGGGTAAATCCACGACTCTTTGGTCATTGAGTTGGAGCATATGCAGGAGCAGACTCTGCGTTGAATTGGAGCACACGCAGGAGCAGATTCAGCGTTGAATTGGAGCACCCGCAGGAGCAGACTCTGCGTTGAGGTTGGTTCATACATTTGTCAATAAAGAGTTGAAGCTGTGTTTTATTGTGAAGGCCTGTGTTGGCAAGGTTGAATCAGCATTGAATGGCGTTAAGACCAGCGTTAAGCAGTGGCCAAATTATCAGAGGCAGCATGCAGAAGGAAGGCAACCTCCTTTGAGCCTGAGAAAAATGTGATTGAAGGTAATGCACATTCCAAGTCTGAGATCAATTTTTTGCTGCTCTGACCATAAGCTGCGATGTCTTAAGGAAGAATCGATGCAAAATATCAATTCAACAGTAATTTATTTGCGTTTGTTCACTATAGTTTATGTGGTGTGCAGATACATGTAGTGACTCATGTATAGCGCAGAGTTCATATCCATCGATTCTTGAATGCATACATGTAATTTCTTCCTCAAAGATCAATCTGTCTTTGAATGAAGTTATATATATAGTTGCTTCCTTAAAAGTTCAAGTGATTCTGAATGGAGTTTGTATCAAACACTACTACACAAATCGCATTTAATTAATGGATATTTAAGCTGCTAATACAACTTTATTGAGGCATATATGTTAGCTAATTGTATTTCATGGTGGTGGGAAGTCAGTCGCTGTAATAGAAAAAGCACAAGAAGTATGGAGCTTCATGCCATTAGAAATCAGAAAATGCGTGTCTAAAATCCATTTTGGGATTTTGGGGAATTAATTTGACATTGTCATTAAAGGGTGAATAAAGAATAAGACAATCAAATTCGAGCATAAACTTGGCCTTATTAAAATTATACATTTTACTACAATGAATTGATTGGTAGGAATCGTGTGTTGTTTATTCCTACATCAGTTGCGATATGAACTAGTATAAGTGGTTATCCCACCAGCTTCATAGTTCTCTCTAATGGATCCACGATACCATGATCTAACTTCTAAATGAATTTTCAGGTCCTGGCAACGGAACCATTTGTTGGCGAAAAAGGAGGTCTCTGGCCAAGACCCAGGTTCATGATAGAGGCCAACAAGGTTTCCGCAATAGTCTAGCATGATGCCGGCATTTTCACCCTACTCCAAGGAGTAGAGCATATCACTCGAGGCGTGTCATGACCTTAGTAAGATTAGGAGACAGATAATGTATCAAAAGATTACAACCATGAAGAAAACCTAATGGATCTTGGAACAACAAACATATCTCACTATTATGTATATTCTATTACTTGTCAAGCATGTTCAGGAAGCTGAATTAAAATTTAAAACTAGACATACATTCAGAGTAAGCAATTGATTGACACTCAACCCATAACGTTAAGCACAACAATAACCATATTTCATTATCAATATAAAAATAGCATACATCACTCCGCAGAGTCTATTACAATGTGATTCAATACAACAGAGATCTCACAGAACTCTCCTACAGCTCTTCTCTCTCTCTTTTCCCTCTGCCATACTGACTAACTAACTCATCTACGCTGGCTGATTGCCTATTTATTCTTTCGCCAACGTGATTGTCAATATTTCCTCTTTTCCTGTTCTTCCGCTTGCCGCTTCTTCTTGATTACTGGGAGTTCTGCTGATTGTCCTTGTCTCCCATATCTGCCATCTGCACTGTTCTCCACAAATGTCGCGCCACCTTTCTTCCGGCTATCCGCAACTGTGACAACTCCCTGTCTACCTTGATTTTGCTCTGCCAGCTGTTCTTTGCAACTCAAAACTGTTTCTTTTTCAAAACAAAGGCCCCAACATACATCATCAAATTTTAGAGGGAAAAAAGGAAAAACTACTTTTTCAACACATATTTTCAACTTATCTCCCAAGTGTTTTACTCAAATTTCGAGTGGAAATACTCGTTGGATGCAAAATTCAATTCTTCATCCATGGAGTACCCATGTTGCATACTTTTAATGGATCTTGTTACATGAAAAATGATAAATACATGAAAAACGTGATTACAATCACGTTTTTTGATGTATTTCTCATTTTTCGTGTAGAAGAGTCCATCAAAAGTATAAAACATGGGTACTCCTTGGAGGAGAAATTAAATTTTGCATCCAATGAGTACTCCCGCTCGAAATTTGAGTAAAATGTTTGGGATATAAGTTGAAAATGCGAGTTGAAAAAACAGTTTTATTATTTTATTATTTTTAAATACTTTTTACCCTTTTACTTAAAAAATGGTGAATCATCCCCCATGGTTGACATCATCATCTTGAATCTTATTGGTTCTTATAAAGTTTATTTTGGTTGTACATTTTTCTTAGGAGGCTTATTTTAGACCTCAAAATTCCCTTAATGATCCCAAATAGTTAAATTTCTAATAGATCTGGTACACTTGAGTGTTCTTATAAAAATGCTTGCAATAAAAAAACAACGAACACCAAAGGGATTTGAAAATACAACATCTTATTTATATTAATAACTGAAAACAAGATACATGCTCATACAAGACATACTAAAGCCCCTACCAATAGCATGTACAACTACTCAACAAAGAATACTCTAAAACACTGAATCTCACTTGTGAATCATAGATGGATCGACCACACAAATGTCATTGTAGGGTTTTCGACCTAGAGCTCGCCACGCCAAGTTCTAAACAAAACACAATAATATAGACAAACTCCCGATGATCCAAATACCTAACTCCTATACTTTTTAATAAGCTTGAGGTTCTCTCTAGAAACCTTATTTTATTATTTTCCCTAAAAAAACAAAGGCAAATACTATAGGTAGATCTAGTGGGAAAATACCAAGGTAAGTACCATAGCTAAATTCTGTCCATTTTGACCATATCAAGAAAAAAGAATATTACACTTTTGTCCTATTATCATTACTCAAGAAAATGGTTAGATTTAGTAACACCACCATTCGTTTCTAAAGCCGATCAAAATTCAAGTACATTTCCCTAATTAAATTACCTAAATTACAATTGAAATTAGATAAATTCAAGCACCTAGAACTATACACTGTACAACCTAAACGACAATGTTGATTTGTGATCTTCCAAAATAGTCCACGAATCAAGATAAACATGTTCTATTCGTGCAACGCATGCATGGTATGAATATAAAACTATACATTAACTCAAGTTTCTATATATTTATAGTTTTTGATTCATCGATAATCGTTTGAAAACATGTTGTTTCTCAAGATAAACCAATGCTAAATTCAAATATATGTAAATCTAAGTTATCATGTTTAAATTAATGAATTTCGAATGATATACAATATTTACAATAGGAGTTATGGAATGGTATTATGATTTTTAATTTTTAATTACATTAATAAATATATTTATTTTGGAATAATTATTAGATAAATGGTAAAGATTTTGCCTTTACATAACATTTTTAGTCGTAATTACATATTAAGAGTTAAGATTTATCTTAAAAGTAGTTCTCTCATTTTTCTCTTTTCAATTAAACTGATTAATTAAAAAAAATGTCATGTGTAATATTATTAGTCGTAATTACATAATAAGGATTAAGATTTATCTTAAAAGTAGTTATGCCATTTTTTCACTTTTAATTAAATTGATTAATTAAAAAAAATATCATATGAACATGAATTATAGTTTTTTGGACATGTGATATTAGTAATTCATGGTATAGGCTCATAATATTGTAACAAATCCTATTTAAAAATTAAGAATATCCATAATAAAAATGAGGTGAATCTACATGGTTGAAAATCTTGTTACCTTTATTTTTTAATTAATATATGTTTAACTCATATACTAATTCGTTTCATAATTATTAATAAAAATAATTTAAAATAAAGTTATACTTTAGTTAATTTTTATGAATTTTTTTAATCTTGGCAATATGAAATCTATCATAAGCAAGTTTTTGTATGTCTATAAGTTTTTACTAGCAATTTAATTTATATGACTGCACTAATGGATAATATTCTATGTTCAATTTCATATTATATTTTTTTTTATATAGTGGGAAAACCTATCAGAACTTAGTTGTCAAAACAACAATGGGACAACCATCACTGGCTGATATCTGCCAATGCAGGCTAGCTCATCATTGTTATTCAAGGAAATCCAGGTCACCTCGAATTACCATTGTTATTCAAGGAAATCCAGGTCTCTTGAAATTATGTGCTCCTCTTACCATATACCTCTGGATCTCGAATTGTTAACTTGTCTCCTTACATAAAAAATATAAACATTTAGTATCCAAACACATTCATATTATATTAATGTAAAATATATTTTAATTTTCAATAATTAATATTAATACAATAAATAAATTATCTCTTATTTATAAAATAGAGAGGATATAGGCTTGCCAATGTTGACACCTAATCCCTGGGATTGGGTGAATATATAAAATAATGTAAATAGAAAATAAGGAGAGTTGGAATATGAAGAGACATTGAGAGATGAACGCTCCTCCCTTGGCACGATGGTGTCAACTTCCCTCATAGATTTCGTTTTTTTCCTTTACGATTCATAAATCATTGCACTCTTGGTATCATCACAATCAAATCTCCCACTCGAACTATACCATCATAGTCAACTCTTATACACAGTCGACCTTACCCAGTGTGCCATACTCCCTAGCCCCTCCACCTTCCGCACCCGACTTGCATCCTTCCAATCATACGTTGGTCAAACAAAGTAGACTATATCGTGGTTGTCAATGTACTCATAGCCATATAGGTCGTGTGTTCGACCGGTGGCTCCACACCCTAGTTCCACCTGCAATGTTAAAATGTGGCATACCATATATCCTGACAGTCAAAACTACTTCCGTGACATATTACCATACCACCAGGCCTCTGGCACTATTTCCCACCGGCCATATGTTGTCGTAATAGCGTGGAATACTATATATCCCTCCCCTTGTGGTTATACCACTCCTCCCCCATACCATATATAACACATACCTATGCTCCAAATCACCGCTCCAAAATATCATATACGTTGTCGTTATCCATATTTCTTATATCCTCGACAGTTAATACCTTCCCCCACATATACCATTGCCCAAATATACCTTTGTTTTAATATATCACAGTGCATTTTTTATTACAAAAAAAAAAATCCACAACAACTACATTTGTCACAGTATGTTGGCAGCAAAGTATATTTTTTTTACACAGTGCACAGTCTTTAAAATGCATTCATTGATATCTATTGTTGGAGTAGTTCTCTTAGGAAAAGAGAACTATATTGAATGGTCAAGGAATATTAAACACACTCTCATCTTTAATTAATTGTGGAGAGGAATTTTTGAAGGAGAAGGAGACCATTCACCTACAAATCCCACCTCAGATAAGGGAATCACCATTTGGTAAAATAAGAAAAACAAGGCCTATGCCTTGACTGCAGAATCTATAAATGAAGATGTAAGCCGCCATATTTCACCATTATAAAATTCTTGTGATGCCTCGAAGAAGTTGAAATAATTTTACAACTCACACTCTGAACTTGAAGTTGTCTTATTGATGATTAAATTATTCAGTCTTGAATTGGAAAATGATGAAACTCTTTCTTTAATATCAGAAGTAAGATCTATTATGCATGATATTAAAAACATGGGTGTTGAAATAGACATCTCATATATTATGTGAAGGAAATATATCCCACTTACTCACATTATCTTGATTCATTGCAAGTAAGTGGAAATCTCAAGGAGATTACCTTTGACTCCCTTGAGAAGATGTTTGCTGAGAGAGAAAAGGATTTTGGGAAGAAGACAAATCCTCAGTCTTCTAAAGAAGACTTGTGTCTAGCACATAGATAGAAGAATCATGCTCAATATTCTTCTATAGGAAGAGGTGGTCGAAGAGGAATATTAAGAATAAAGTTTAGAGGCAGGGGGCATACAATTTCAAGGAGAAAAATTTGATCTTCATTACATATGTTGCAATAGAGATGGACATGATGCATCCACATGTAAGCTTCCTTGGGAAAAAATTGAGCAAGAAATAAATTAAGCCAAAGGTAAAACCCATGAAAAAGATAAAGGTAAAGCACCTGAATCCGCTCACTATGTTGTGGCACATTGTAATATTGGAGTAATTTAAGACTTGTTTAATACATCACTTGCTTCTTGGAAAAATGATTGGTTGTTTGATTTAGGAGCAACTTTCCACATGGATTTTAGAAGATACTTTTTTGAATAATTTACTGAAAATGTTGATGGAAAAATATACTTTGCATACATATCAAAACTCAAGCCATCAGGGCTTGGCACAATCAGGCTCAAACTTCCTGGTCTTCCAAACTTTCTTATACATGAAGTTCTATATCTCCCGGAGCAGAGGAGAAACTTGTTATCTTTGTTCCACATCCACCAGCAAGGATGCTCCATCCATATGTTTTATGACAAGGTTGAGGTCAGAAAAGCATCGGATCGCTCACTTGTCATGATGGGGATAGAAGAAAAAAGACTTTTGAAGCTGCAAGGTACCTCTGCTCATGCACAAAAATTTGCATACAATTCTCACTATGATGAAGGTACATTTCCATCAAGTCTTTTATGGCATGCTATATTTGGACTGAACTATGAAAACCTTCGATTTTTGACGAAAATTTGTGTAATTAGTTTTCCTACAATTCCTTGGAAACTTAAGCAATGACATTCTTGTATTCAAGGAAATCATAAAAAATAGTCTTTTCATCATTCATATTCCAGAGCACATAGAAAAATTGAACTCATTAATTTTGATTTATGTGGCCCAATGTATGTTCCTCATGCAAATGGAAATAAATATATGATGACATTTATTGAGGACTACACTAGAATGTGTTGGGTTTATTTATTAAAGAACAAATGTGATGTTTTTCAAACATTCAAGAACTTTCATGCATGTATTAAAAATGATGCACAATCTCATATTGTCTCTATTTTAACTAATCATGGAAAAAAATACACTTCAAATTAATTTAAAAACTATCTTCGACAGCATGGGATCAAACATCAAACAATTGTGCCTTATAATCCTCAACAGAATGGAGTAGCTAAAATAATGAGAAGGAAAATCTTAAATATGGTACGTTCCATGAAGTTTTTCAAAAATGTAAAACTGATGTTTTGGGCTGATACAATTGTATGTGTTGTGTATATAAAGAATAGGTGTCCTTCTAATGCAATTACAAACAAGAATCCTTATGAAATGTGGTATGGCCACATCCCTTCGGTAAAGCATATCAAGGTCTTTGATTCCACCTGTTATGCCTTGATATCTAAGGAACAAAGAAACAAACTTGGTGTAAGGAGTTGTAAGTGTATCTTCTTGGGGTATTCAAATACCTCCAAAGCATGTTGTCTCTATGATGAAGTTAATAATAAGTTTGTAGTATCTAGAGATGTGATATTTCTTGAATCTTCCAAGATTTACAATGTTTTTGAGCGGCAACTTGATCTCTTGGATAGATTCAGGCATGCAAAGTCATTTCAATAATTTGATAATCAGATTCCACATCTTGAAGGGGGGATTTCTATACTGAATCAATCTGTGGAATCTTCTTCTGAAGCACTCCCTCCCCCACATGAAGCTCCCTCCATGGATGACACTTTAAGTAATGCCATTGATAGAATTGGGAGACTAAATCTTGATTCAGCCCCAACTAAGTCAATTGAGAAACCTGGGCCATCTCAGAAAGGTCCTCTAAAATGGATTACAAAGACACTTGAAAATGTTCATCCTGATGAGGTTGGAAAGACAGGAACAAGAGGTTCCACCAGGAAAAATGGAGGTGATGTAGATGATTCAGATTCACCTATTAATATGGATGTCTCTTATGATTGTGAACTTAATTTTTCTATAGATTTTGAACCAACTTCCTTAAAAGAAGTCACCTCTCATGATGAATGGAAAGAAGTGATGCATAAGGAGTATGATGCCTTGATAAAGAATGGCACCTGGAACCTGGTTGATCCTTCATTGGGAACCAAACCAATTGGATGCAAGTGGGTCTACAAGAAAAAGTATAAATATGATGGCCCACTTGACAAACAAAAAGTCGGGCTTGTGGTAAAAGTTTTTGCACAGAAATAAGGGGTCAACTATGAGGAGACTTTTTCCCCCAAAAAAAATGGGCTACCATCCGGACACTCTTTGCCTTGGTAGCTCAGAATGGTTGGGAATTCCATCAAATGGATGTAAAAACTTCTTTCTTGAATGGAGATATGAAAGAAAATGTTTTTATGTCCCAACCAGAAGTAGTTGTTGTGAAGGGCAAAGAAAATAAAGTATGCAAGCTTGTAAAATCCTTGTATGGCCTCAAGCAAGCACCGTGAGCCTAGTATGAGAAGTTAACTAATCATATTCTGAAACTTAACTTTAAGCATTATGATCTTGATGATGCAACTTTGTTTTTCAAAAAAATTGGTAAAATAGTTGTATATCTTGTGGTGTATGTAGATGATATTTTGATGGTAGGGAACAATGAAAGCTACATTACATCCATAAATAAGGAATTGAGGAAAGGTTTTGAAATGAATGACTTGGGCTATGTTTACTACTATTTTGGTATTGAACTAACTCAACATTCGAATTTTATATTCCTCTCACAGAAGAAGTACATTGGAGATCTGTTGAACAGGTTTTGCATGTTTGAGTGCAATCCTTTGGCTACTCAAATGGAATAGAACTTGAAGATCATATCCATTGAAGGAAAAGAATTTGAGAATGCAACAAAGTATAGACAAATTGTAGCAAGTCTCAACTACCTCACTACTAGCAAACTCGACATTTCATTTTTTGTTGGAGTCCTCTCCAGGTTTATGCAAAATCCTTGTGAGGCACATTGGTCTATTGAAAAAGAGTTCTAAAGTACTTGAAGGGGGCTCGAGACTTTGGATGAAATTATACATAGGTGGGCGACTTCAGCTTGATTGGATACTCTAATTCAGACTTCAATGGAGACAAAGAAACAGGGGTATCTACTTCAGGCTATGCTAGGAGTCTTGGATCAAGAGTTGTCTCTTGAAGATCATGCAAACAATTAGTTCCAACAGATTCCACAATTGAGGATTAATATGTGGTAGCAACTGAAGCAACAAAGGAAATAGTGTGTCTCAGGAAAATTCTAGAATATTTGTAGGAGAAACAAGTGCATTTAACTCCACTCATGATTGACAACATTTCTGCAATAAAGTTGGTCAAGAACCCAAAGTTTCATGATTGAAAAGAGCACATCAATACAAAATACCATCTGATTCAACATCATGTTGAGGCCAAGACCATCCATCTACGCCATTTTTCCATAAATGAGAATATTTCAAACATCTTGACCAAAGCACTTGGAAGAGAAAAGTTCGAAAGATTCAAAACGATGGTTGGACTCACCAACATCCCTTCAAATTAAGGGGGGGAATGTTGACACCTAATCCTTGGGATTGGGTGAATATGTAAAAGTTTGTAAATAGAAAATAAAGAGAGTTGGAATATGAAAAGATACTAAGAGATGAATCCCAAGAGTCTCTCCCTCATGTATATATTTATGATCACCCTTAATGAAAAATCATAATCCGCATTGTGGAGTTACCTCCTAGCGTGATAGAAAATATTTCATACAACAAAATTATCATATAGCATATATCTATTCATTAATTTGTCACCAAATTTAATATATAATGAGAGTCACATAACAATAATGTGTGATATTTTTATTAAGTATATAGAAGGTAGTAAAAAAAAAAATTTAAATAATTTTTAATATCATTTATTATCGAATATAATATCTATTAATATTTTAAAAATATAATAAATAAAATTATTTTATAATATCTTTAAATTTAGTAAATGGGACACAATGAGGGTGTCAACACTTCATATAATTAATGAGGATGGCTTATTTCCCACTATGTATTAAAATGGCAACGCGGTAAGGGTGGGGTTAACGTTTTTAGGTGGATTAGAAGAGGTGTGTGATTGGATCGTATTGAACCTCTAGAGTTCACACGATAGGAAGGAAAAATGTTAGTGGAAGTGATTTATTCTTCATCATTCTTGATGTTGGTTTGGCTTGGAGCATTCAATGCCCTCAACCTTAGATAGGGTTTGATATCATTTTGGTATTTTGTGACGTGTTCTTAGATTTTTTTCTCCACATTGATATTTTTGTGTAGGTTCCCTCCACATCCATTGTTTATGTGTGAGTCTTATCTACCTTGCTACCTTCACTATGAGAGAGTGTGAGTTATTCTAGCCTTGATTCTTCTTTTATTCACAGACTTGTGCCATATTTCTCATTTAAGGCAAAGTTCGATTTGGTTGAATGGGTATAGAGACATAGTCCAACATAGAGCAAGGTTCAAACAAGGCAACAAAAATCATGGAGTGTTTGGTGGTTCTTAAGCTCATTCTTGGGCCAAGGATTTTTCTCGCATATTTCATGAACAAATCCCCACAATAGTCGAAGAAGAGCTCTCTGAGTTTGAGGTAGACATGGCGGTTGAACAAGGCTACCTTTCTGATTTGGAAATATTGCTAGGTATTTCTGAATGGATGTCCAGCATAAGGGACATCCAAAGCATACAAAACTAGTACTTGTTGACAATGAACCTATATTAGAAGATGAAAACACTGCTCAAAATGTTTATCGTTGAAAATAATGAAGCAAAATAGGAGGTTTAGTTGATGTTGAACAAGGTGGTTCCTCACCAAAAATACATGGGGGCTCATCTCAGTTGGATTTAAGGAAAATTATCTCTCAATCTAGAGCCGAGTTGTTACATTTAGGGATACACTAACTCCGATGAGGTGGACATCTCCACATTTACTTAATTTTATTATCCATTTCATTTTGATGTTTTTCTGGTTAGCTATTTCTACTAGAGTGTGGGATCCTAGTCTAAATAATACATTTGATAGGAATTATGTAGCTTTTTCTATGCACATCTCATAGTGCTTACTGGACCTCTCTAAACACTATAAGTTTTGGGTACACTTATTATTATTTCAATGTTGTTTATTTTTGCACTACGCTTATCAAAAATTGATTCATTTGTTGGTATATATTGTGATGGTATATATTGGGGATCAAGATTAATTATTCTTAAACTACTTAATCCTGGAGGGTTTATATTATTAAGTAGTTTAAGAATACAGCAAAGTTGGGCAACTCATTCTTAAGCTCATTCTTGGGCCAAAGATTTTTCTCGCATATTTCATGAACAAATCCCCACAATAGTCGAAGAAGAGCTCTCTGAGTTTGAGGTAGACATGGCGGTTGAACAAGGCTACCTTTCTGATTTGGAAATATTGCTGGGTATTTCTGAATGGATGTCCAGCATAAGGGACATCCAAAGCAGACAAAACTAGTACTTGTTGACAATGAACCTATATTAGAAGATGAAAACACTGCTCAAAATGTTTATCGTTGAAAATAATGAAGCAAAATAGGAGGTTTAGTTGATGTTGAACAAGGTGGTTCCCCACCAAAAATACATGGGGGCTCATCTCAGTTGGATTTAAGGAAAATTATCTCTCAATCTAGAGCCGAGTTGTTACATTTAGGGATACACTAACTCCGATGAGGTGGACATCTCCACATTTACTTAATTTTATTATCCATTTCATTTTGATGTTTTTCTGGTTAGCTATTTCTACTAGAGTGTGGGATCCTAGTCTAAATAATACATTTGATAGGAATTATGTAGCTTTTTCTATGCACATCTCATAGTACTTACTGGACCTCTCTAAACACTATAAGTTTTGGGTACACTATTATTATTTCAATGTTTATTTTTGCACTGCGCTTATCAAAAATTGATTCATTTGTTGGTATATATTGTGATGGTATATATTGGGGATCAAGATTAATTATTCTTAAACTACTTAATCCTGGAGGGTTTATATTATTAAGTAGTTTAAGAATACAGCAAAGTTGGGCAACTCATTCTTAAGCTCATTCTTGGGCCAAAGATTTTTCTCGCATATTTCATGAACAAATCCCCACAATAGTCGAAGAAGAGTTCTCTGAGTTTGAGGTAGACATGGCGGTTGAACAAGGCTACCTTTCTGATTTGGAAATATTGCTGGGTATTTCTGAATGGATGTCCAGCATAAGGGACATCCAAAGCAGACAAAACTAGTACTTGTTGACAATGAACCTATATTAGAAGATGAAAACACTGCTCAAAATGTTTATCGTTGAAAATAATGAAGCAAAATAGGAGGTTTAGTTGATGTTGAACAAGGTGGTTCCCCACCAAAAATACATGGGGGCTCATCTCAGTTGGATTTAAGGAAAATTATCTCTCAATCTAGAGCCGAGTTGTTACATTTAGGGATACACTAACTCCGATGAGGTGGACATCTCCACATTTACTTAATTTTATTATCCATTTCATTTTGATGTTTTTCTGGTTAGCTATTTCTACTAGAGTGTGGGATCCTAGTCTAAATAATACATTTGATAGGAATTATGTAGCTTTTTCTATGCACATCTCATAGTGCTTACTGGACCTCTCTAAACACTATAAGTTTTGGGTACACTATTATTATTTCAATGTTTATTTTTGCACTACACTTATCAAAAATTGATTCATTTGTTGGTATATATTGTGATGGCCACCTTATAACCTTTAGTCACTGCCCTCTCTTTGGAGGATTTTCAACTTCAGGAATCTTCCCTTCATATGGATCTCCCTCATTGTGTTGGCATCGCTCCAAATCCATTAAAACATGATGATTTTTTTTTTAGAAGGGTTCTCCCCTCCTTTAAGGTGGTGCATTCACTTTGAATCATTTGAGATTTTCAGTCTTTGTGAGGCCACTCAGATGGGGTACCCTATGTCTACAGGTGGGAGATATTGACTCTATCTATGCATTTGGAGCTATAATCCAAGATCAAATAGGAATCCATTTTGTCTCAATGTGGCTCCTACATGGGGGTGGAAAACTTTAGGAAGGTATTTTTCTCAAATATTATGTTATAGCCAAGGATGCATTAATCCTCTTAATCTCAATATCAAACAAAGGAGCCAAATGTTGGGGTTCACCCTCTTCCTCTTATAGACATAATCATTTAAGGATGCTCTAAAATGGACTCCCAAATATATTTCTCGGCCAACCTTCATTGTAGAACAAGCGGAAGAAATTCGAGAACTGGAGGTGGAAGACCCACAATTTAATATTTTCATCTTAACCTATGTGAAATGTCATCATATATTATTTTCATGGTATTTGGCCATTAGCATCCGCACTTAGAGAATGGGTGCATCAAACCTAAGCCTCGAATAGAGTTCTATATTTTTATTCAAAGGGTTTATTTGTGTTTTATTTCAAAAATCCAAAGTAATGTGAAAGAGTTTTTTTATCAAGGACCCTAGTTATGGGGTCATTCTAGGCTCTCCTTTCAATGATGGTTGCATGAATTTAAACCTTTATCCATGAAAACATTTCCCACTCGAGTTTGGGTAATACTTTCTAATATGCCCATTCATTTGTTAACTCCTGAAAGCTTAGCTTATGTAGGAAACTCCCTAAGATTTTTTATTAAGATAGATACAAACAATGTTGTGAGGGGTACTGTAACCTTTGCACACATTTTTTTCTAAATGGATCTTAGCAAAGGGTTGAGAAATAGGATATTATGGAAAAGTATGAAACTGAAGAGGGGATTTTTTTGATGTTGGACAAGGTGGCGCCCCACCAAAAATACATGGGGGCACGTCTTAGTTGGATTGAACTTTCCAATTAGCTCCCGCTCTAGGGTGAAGTGGTTGTAGTCTGGGGTACACCAACCCTAGCTAGGTGGACGTCTCCACTTTTACTTAATTTTATGATGAATTTCATTTTAATGTTTTTCTGGTTAGTCGGTTATACTAGGGTGTGGTATGCTAGTATGAATGGTACAAATGATAGGAATTGTGTAGCTTTTTCTATGGACATCTGATAGTGCTTACTGGAACTCTCTAAAAACTATAAATTTTGGGTACATGATCATGATTTTAATGTCTATTTATGCTTTGGGATTATCAAAACCTGATTCCTTTGCTGGTGGTTATCGTGATGGAAACCATACAACCTTTGATTTTTGCACTGTCTTTGGAGGGTTTTCAAATTTAGGGATCTTCCCTTCATATGGAGCTCCCTCATTGTGTCGGCATCGCTCTAGATCTGCTAAATCATGAGGAATTTTTTTCACATTAGGGTTCTCCCCTTCTGTAACATGATGTCACCACTTTAAATCACCTGATATTTTCATTATTTGTGAGGTCGCTCATTGGGGGTACCCTGTGTATACAAGTGGGAGCTGCCGACTCTATCTCTACATTTCAAGCCAAAATCCAAGATTGAACACAAAACCCATTCTATCTTAATGTGACTCCTACATAGGCATAGGAAACTTCAGGAAGGGATTTTCCTCAAAGATTATGGTATAGCCAAGGATGCGTTAATCCTCTTACTCTCAAGATTGAATAGAGGAGCCAAAGGTTGGGGTGCACCCCCTTCCTCTTAGCCACAATCCTTTAAGGATGCTCTTAAATGAGGGCTCTGGAAACCAACTCCCAAAGATTTCTCTTGACCGGCCTTAATTGTAGAACAAGCGGAAGACATTCCAGAACTAGAGACGGAAGACCCACAATCTAATATTTCTACCTTAACATATATGAGGAATTTTTCCATTAACATCTGCACTCCGAGAATGGGTGCATCAAACCTAATCCCAAAATATAGATCTACATTTTTGTTCGAATGGTTTCTTTGTGATTTATTTGAAAAACCCAAGGGAATTTCAACGAGTTTTTTATCAAGGACCCTTGTTATGGGGTCATTTTAGGCTCTCCTTTCAACCATGTTTTCTTTAATTTAACCCTTTATCCATGACAACATTTCCCACTCTAGTTTGGATAAGACTTTCTAATATGCCCATTCATTTGTTAACTCCATAAATCTTAGTTTATGTAGAAAACTCCCTAGGCCGCTTGATTAAGATATATACAAAAAATATTGTGAGGGGTATTGAAACCTTGCACACATTTGTGTCGAAATAGATCTTAGAAAAGGATTGACTAATAGGATCTTTATCAATGGAAATGGAATAACCTTTTCGCAATCGATGGATTACGAAAACACAACTTTCCACTGTATTTGCTATCAATAGCCATGTCATCTCCAAAATGATTTATTTTCTTCTGAAAGGAATTCTCCTTGATGGCAATAAAAATAATAAAGTATGGAAAGACCCAAGAGGATACAATAATTCCTTATTTCACAAGCATGATGTCAAGCAACAAAAACAATAAATTGTTGCTAAATTTAGTCCCTCAGCCTCAACTCAGCCCATCGCAACACCAACTCATCCCATAAACTTTGTGATCCCTCCTCCTCCACCATATCCCCATCCTCGCCTAGATCCCTCAGATGGAGTAGAGAGAGACACAACCATGATATTGGCTTTGTCCACAAGTAGACACGAACGTATTCATGAATCAAATTACTGATGTACTGATAAGGAAGCAACAAATGTTGCAGATCCTTCGGAAATGGAAGTACCTCAAGGGAATGTAGACATTACCTTCATGTCATCTACGCCTAACAAATTCTCAAGATGGATTTAGATTCACAAGAAGAAAGGGAGAAAATACCTTTGAACAACTCAATGATCGTTTATCTATATATTGTGTGTATTTACCCTCTACACAACTTTTAACAATGTTACCGATGAAATAGGTAACCGCACTATTACCTACTTTTTTTTGGTAGCATAAAAAGCACTCGATTTTGAAAAGTGGTGATGCAAAATCACCTCTTTTTTTTTGGAGCACATTTTCGACACTCTAATATTTTTATTTATGAAGTATGAATATTTGTTTTAAAATGTTAGTGTTTTTCATGCTAATTTTGAAACGTATTGATGCAACATCAACTATTTTTTTTTAGAGCGGTGATTTTCATGCTAATTTCGAAACGTATTGATGCAACATCAACTTTTTTTTTTAGAGTGGTGATTTTCATGTTCGTAATAAAACACAAAACTTAGATAATATATATATATATATATATATATATATATATATATATATATATATATATATATATATATATATATATAAACAATAAAAAAACCAATAAAAATGTAAAAAAAAACAAAATTAACTCGTAAAAATAAAAATTTAAACAAAAATAAATAAATAAAACAAAAATAAAAACAAAAATATTCGAAAATTATATCAAAAGAAATGACAAAATTTGAAAAAAAAACACATAATTTAAAGAAAAAAAACAAAAATTAACCAAAAAAATTAAAAACAAAAACATCAAAAACATTTTTTTCTAAGTTATTAAAAAAAACCATATAATTAAAAAAAAAATTTAAAATAGAAAATTTAAAAATAATTTAAATTACAAAATTAAAATTTAGATAAAAAAATAAAATACAAAAAAGAAAAAATTAAATTTAAAAATTAAAATTAAAATAATAATAATAAGAAGAAAAAAAATTACAAATTTTAAAATTAACCAAAAAAAAAAAATGAAAAAAACCAGGTGCAAATAATTACAAAACAAATATCCATAAATTTACTATTTTTTTTTTAAATGAAACAATTTATAAATTTTAAAAATGAAAAACTAAATAAACTAAAGCATTTTAAAAAAAAAATTATATTAAATTAAAATTTAATAAATTTAATAAATAAATTTAAATTAAATTAAAATTTAATAAATTTAATAAATAAATTTAAATTTTTAAAAATAATTAATCTAAAATATTAAATTTAAAAACAAAATTAAAAAAAAAAATTAAACAAAAAAAGTTAAAACAATTTAAATTTAAAATAAAAAATTTGAATTAAAAAACAAATAATTTTAAATTTTTTGAATTAAAAAAAAAAATCAAATTAAAAAAAAAATATTAAAATTTCAAAAATAAAATAAAAATTAAAAAAAGAGAATATTTTGATCGTGGTGGTGCCACCAATTGTCCTCCTGCTTAGGTGGCGGCGGAGGCCGGCCGCTGGGCGAGAGGCCAATTCCGAAAATCGCGCTAAGGCCGATTCCGGGAAGCACCCTACCGCGGCGCGGGAGGCCGATTCCGGGAATCGCCCTCCCGGGGCGGGAGGCCGAGAGGCCGATTCCGGGAATTGCCCTCCCGGGGTTGGAGGCTGATTCCGGGAATCGGCCTCTCGCCGCGGGAGGGCGATTCCCGGAATCGGCCTCCCACGGCAGGAGGGCGATTCCAGGAATCAACCTCTCGTCGTGGAGGGCAATTCCTGGAATTGGCCTCCCGCCCAACCGTCGGCCTCCGCCACCACCTAGGCGGGAGACCGATTGGTGGCACCAACACGATCAAACAATTCTTCTTCTCTCTCTCTCTTTTTAATTTAATTTAATTTAATTTATTTGTTTTAATTTTTTTTAATTTTTTAATTTTAATTTTAATTTTATTTATTTTTATTATTATTTTTTTAATAATTTGATTTTTTTTTTTTTTTTTAAATTCAGAAAATTTGAATTTTTTGTTTTTGTTTTTGCTTTTTTTTTTTGAAATTTAATTTGTTTTAATGTTTTTGGTTTTAAATTTTATTTTATTTTTAATTTTTTTTTTTTTTTTTTTGTTTTTAAATATTTTTTTCTAAATTTTGCTAAATTTTTTTATTAAATTTTGTATTTTATTTATTTATTTAATTGATTTTTTTTTATAATTTTTTTTTTTTATTATTAAATTTTATGTTTAGTTTTTTCATTTAATTTTTAAAAATTTAGTAAATTTTGTATTTTTTTTTTAAATTTATTTGAATTTAATATTTTTTTGAATTATTTTTTTAATTACATAAAATTTTTATATTTTTTTTTTATTTCAATTAAACTTGTGTATTTAAAATTATATATATATTTTTTTATAATTAAACTTAATATTTTCAAATTAATTTGTTTTTTTATTTTATTTTATATTTAATATATATATATTTTTTTAATTTTTAAAGTTTTTTAACTTTTTATTTTAACAATGTTTTTTTTTCTTTATATTTAAAATTTGTTTTTTATTTCAAAATTTATTTGTTTATTCATTTATTTATTAAAATTTAATATATTTTTTTAAATTTAATTTGTTATTTTAATATTAACTTTTTTTTTAAATTTAATAAAATCTAATATATATATTTTTAATTTAAGTTTATATATATATATATATATATATATATATATATATATATATATATTATTTTTTATAATTTAAATTTAATTTATTTTTTAAAATCTATTTGTTTTTTTAATATATATTTTTTTAAATTTAATATTTTTATTGTATTTTATTTTTCATTTTTTATTTTTAATTAATTTTTCATTTTTTTACTTTTAATTTCAATAATGTTTATTTTTATTTTTATTTTAAAGTTTTAAATTTATTAAAATTTAATATATTTCTTTAAATTTAATATTTTATTTTAAAATTTAATTTTTTTTTCTAATTTAATAAACATTTTCTTTTTCTTTTTAAAATTTAATTTCTATATTTAATTTTTTATAATTTCTTTCCTTTTTTAACCCTTTTTTTATTTTTCTTTTTTATTTTATTTTTTATTTCTATATATTTTGAAATTTTAGTCTTTATTTTTTTAAAATTTTTTATTGTTTATTTTTTTTTTCTTAAATTTTAGGTTTTTTTTTTAATGTTTGAATTAAATTTTTTATTTTTTTATTCCTATATATTTTTAAATTTTAAGCTTTAAAATGTTTTTATTTTTTAAATTTATTTTTTCTTAAATTTTAGGTTTTTTTAATGTTTGAATTTTTATTTTTATTTTGTTTTTATTTTTATTTTTTTATTCCTATATATTTTTAAATTTTAAGCTTTAAAATGTTTTTATTTTTTAAATTTAATTTTTTCTTAAATTTTAGTTTTTTTTTAATGTTTGAATTTTAAAAATTAAAAAATGTTATTTCTATTTTTAAAAATATCAAAAATATGACACAATTTTTTTTTTTTTTGTTATTTCAGCATCAACTGGTTTTGTTTGAGGGTGTTTTTTCAATCCTTTTTTCAAGAAACAATTTTGTTTTTAGCATATTTTTATAAAATGTTGAAATTTGACCTTAAAAAAAAACCAAGTGCGTTTTGGAATACACTTTTTTTTGTTTTTGGGGTGTTTTTTCATGTTTTTTTGAGTCTTTTTGGGTTAGAGTTCCCGTTTTGAGGTCAGGTTACCTATTTCATTGGTAATAGTGTTTTTTTTCTTTTTGGGTTCATTCTTGGATATGGTCAAGATTCCCTAATAAACCTAAGATCTCCAAGACTCTCATGTAACATCTTATTTGGAAAGCAACACAAATATTTAATTCAAAGAATATATATTTACTCTTACAGTGATACCCACTCTTTTACCAATAAACAACAAACTAACTAGTATAATTTGTTTACATCAATAAAATTTTAACTTGCAATATATATATACATATAATGGTTAAGAGCATGTGTTTCCTCCTAAGAGGTTATAGGTGCAAAACAAGATGGGGTAGAGTATGTATGCGCAGTGTCCTTTGTTCCAGAGACAAGAGGTTCTCATGCACCAATTTGGTGTGTGGTTTGGTTGTGACCTTAAAATTAGATAAGAAAAATAACAATAATAATAAATACAAAAATATTCACATTATAATTTAATAATTCAATAATATTATTTTATTTATATTGTTGTCTAATTTATATAAATTAAAAAATAAAAAAATATTTACTTTAATTAAAAGATTAAAAAAATTCAATATAATATTTTTATATGTTATAGCTTTTAAAAATATATATATTTAAATTGTTTTATGGTTTGGTATAAAAAAATATTTACTTTAAAGATTAAAAAAAAACATTTCAATATAACATTATTATATGTTATAGTTTTAAAAAAATGTTTTATGATTAGGTTTTTTAATTGGAATTTGGTGATAACTTTTTAATGAGATTATGATTTTAGTATTGGGAGGTTTTTGTAGTGCATTATATTAGATAATATTTTTTTTTAGTAAGTTAGTCATTTATCTATTACCAATCTATGATCATTTCCATGAGATATAATCCTAAGTAACTAATTTCTCATGCTTTTTTGAATAATCCATACACCAAATTTAAAAAAAATACAAAATTAACCATAAAATATATATACTTAAAATAAAAAATTATATACTCCAAATTTAATAATTTAAAAATACAAAATTAACAGTAAAATATATATACTTAAAAAGAAAAGTTCATGTAAAACTTTAAATATCTTTTACAGATCGATCATAAACAAACATTTTTGCTTGGATTGATTCGCCAACTACAACATAAATTATGTTTAGTAGCAGATGCGATATAATATACATGAGTGGCATGTTGTTTCCAGCAGTAACCACAACACAAAATTGAACGCATCGGAGGTGCTCTGCCCGAGGAAACTGACAGACACATCTTCATTTCCCATTATTTTCGGCGTCGCGTTCAGCAGGATGATCGGATGGGAACACCTGACTCCTCTCTATGTCTCTGCTCACCATCCGCGTAAGCGAACGAAGGCGAGTAACGGGAGATCTCGAATACCGCTGCGAACCATTTGGTGAACCTGCAGGCTGATGGCCTTCGCCGCCAGACGAGAAACCATCGGGCCTCTTGGGTATTTCAATGGCAATCTCAGGCATTAACGCTCTTCCACCAGAGGTTCCCTCATCCATCTCTGCTTTTATCCGTTTCTGCCGATCCCATGAGAATACATTTGTTGGCTTCTGCAGATTGTACTCTTCTCCACAGCTTACACTCTGTTCTTGCTGCAAATTCAGATTGTCTTGGAAGCCTGAAGTAATTGGTCCTGGCATTGTAACGGAAACCTGTTCTACTCTAGCGGATTCCGAAACTGACTGTTCCGGCTGGGCGCCGGTTCTGCAAATGGGACAAGTGGAATGCGAACGAAACCACATGTCTATACACTCGACGTGAAAACTGTGCCTGCAATTTGGTAGAAGACGGCCTTTCTCATTTTCCTCGAATTCGCACAGACACACTGCGCACTCCAGCCCATCTGTGAAGTTCTCTGATTTATAGAGAAACATGGGCAGAGTTTCTAATATCGCAGAATCCAGCCCCACGTTCCACAGCCTATTTGGTTCTTCTCCCGTAAAATAGAATCGAGGACCGGAAGAAGCCGATCTCCGTCGAGTCCGTCCGAAAAATATAGCAGGCGATACCGAACTCCATCTGGCATAAAGGTGCAGCAAAATGACTAGCAAAGCCAGAAGTAGGAGAGATATTATGGCCAATATCACGATATTGTCATAGACGAAATATCTGGGCTCGCCATTTTCCTGAGGTGGGTCATGATGATCACTTCCCGAGCTCATCGTATATCAAATTGAAACCACAGAACGGAAATTCTGTTTCAATATGGGCGATCTCGAACCACAAGCTACTTAGATAGCCTGCCCTGCAAAAATAGCAAGCTACCACTACTTGCTGGCAGCACCTCCAATGCTTCAATGAACTGAAAATGGCTTCCTCGCTTTTAGAAGCCGAGAAATGCCGCGTTTGCTTGGACGGATTGACGACCAGGGTCGTGATAAAAAGGTCATTCCAGAGGTCCGTTTTGAGTGACGCAACTTCCCAGAAACTGTGTTTGCAAAAGTCTTCAACTTTTCAGTTGACTGCGGAAATATGGCAATCAAGGTCGTTCTGAGTGCCGGGTCCGGTGTTTCCGTGTTGACTTTATTGCATAGATAGGTCGTCAGGTTCGTCCAACGAAAATGCCGTGCTCTGGACGGCCGTGGTCGGAGTTGGGAAGGAACCAGCTGGGATTCTTCTTCCTTGTGTACCCGAAGATTCAACATAACGACAAATTGGAGTTCTTTCTTTGTAATTACAAAGAAGTTTCAAAGAAGTAGTGTAAATAGGGTGGGAAGAGGAAATTTCAAAATAGAAAGCCCAAAGTAGAAAACTGGTAATAAATTTTATTTTTTTTGTAAATTTGGAGGAACTATTCACATTAAGTGGGAAAAAATAATATACAAACAGAGCCTTTTGGCTGCAGAACTCAACTCAGGGAAAGGGAGACAAGGGACATAGCAGTAAGTGGAGAGACAAAATAACATACTGTGACTAAAGTAAGAAGCCCGAGCTTCTGAAACAGGAAAAAGAACTATAGTTCTCGCTTGCTGAGTGACAAACATTAAAACAAAATAGGAAACTACCAAGAGAAGACCGAAGAATTAAGGACCCGAGGGGGGCTACATCTCTTCCTCCTCATTGAGGTAGTCTTCCACGCCGATCGGGCGATCCGGGGTCCCCTCCTCAAGGTCAAAACGATGGCGCTAAGACGGGCTTGCTTCCTGTGAATTCCTCCAAGAAGGGATCTCCTCTTTGACTCTGGGGCTCAGGTGCTATTGCTTTGCCGAGTTGCGCTTCAGCAGGTCATAATGTGGGAGGAGCTATCAACAAACCGTAGGTGGTGGACCGCTTTGACATAGGCTTCGAACTTATCAGACAGAGCGTCCATTTTCTTTTCCAAACGCCTAGTGACATTGCGCTGGTCCTAGAGTGCCAAAGCAAGCAAAGTCTTTGTGTGCTAATGTAAGTCTATGGCATGGGTGTAGAGATTCTCTCGACCTCTGATTAAGGTGGGGTCAGAGATCCATTGAAGAGCTCTATCGACCACTTCTGTGGGGGTGGCCCTGCGGCGAGCCGAAGCTTTCACCTCCAACCTTTGAAGAATTTCCAACATCAGACTAGGGGTGTTTTCGGCAAAAGAGCGAGCTGCGTTGCGGGCCAGAGTTTCTGCTCTGGTAACCGAGGGATGAGAGGGATTGTCCCAGTAGAAGTTGCGAGAGCGGCGGGTCCATGGAGGAGGGTGGCGACGATGGGGAGCCATGGTCAGGTGCTTGCACAGAGAGATGGAGGGAATAAGCGAAAGCCGAGAGTAGCAGAACCGTCGCAGGATGTGAGGGGGGCTGAATTGAGGGAGATGATGAGGGCAATGGGTGAGGTGCGGGGGATATAAGGTTGTGATCAAAGGGAGATGAGGAACGAGCGTACAGTTGTTACACATGCAAACAGGGTTGATGGAGGCGGGCTCGGAGTAATGGAGATGCATGGGAGAGTACCAGGGTGAGCCTTCCGAGGACCAGCCACCCACTAGCACAATCGTGAGAAGGGAAGCAAGGTACTCAGTCATGATGAATGATGGGATTCGATGGTTCTAACAAGACCCTGCCTGTTGTAAGTCAGATTCGTTAATGTGCTTACATTCAGTTCAAATCATAGGATTGTCATTAGTCATCCAGTTTGTAGAGACTATCCTTGCTGAGGTCTTTACGCCTTGGTTGGCAAGGTAGTCCGCCAACTTGTTAGCATCCCTTCTGACCGCATTGAAAGAGACACCTCTCGCTTCCCCTAGGCTTTCTTTGATCTTGTGTAAGATTATGTTATTGCGCCAGCATTCTGAGACCTTAGCAATGCTGCGACCCTACTGCAAATTCCTGCAATCTTGGGTAGCCACATTGTCGTCACCCTCAACAAGTAGGGGCCAGTAGTTGTTTTGCTTGGAAATTGTTATGCCATTTGCCAGCACGTGGAGCTCTGCTGCATTATTTGTAGTATGCCCCAGATTTCCATAATAGATCCAAAGGATGGTACCCTGGGGGTTACGAAACACCCTGCCAAATCCAGCCATTCCTGGTTTGTTCTTGGACGCACCATCATAATTAAGTTTGGTGAAGGAAAGGTCAGGTGGTTGCGAAACAGACAAGGGAAAGGGAGTGATGGAATCAACAGGGCTGATGGTGCAGGGAGGGTGGGGGAAAAAGTTGAGAAGGGAGAGAATTCAGTTATCAGAGGCGGAGGGGGGGTCAGGAGGGTTCTGGAGATTGGCTATGGAGGCCAATTCGCGAAGGGTGCTTTTTATTTTGTGGAGCGTCTGTTCTTCTTTAGAGGCAGAATTCATGAAGATTCGGGCGTTACGTTCCTTCCAAAGGGCCCAACAGATAATGCCTGGGAGGAGATTATAGGATAAATTGATGAAGGGATGATTGGAGAAGGCAGGGTGCCAATTTTCCAGCAAGGAATGGATGGAATCGAGAGAACGGTCAGAGGCTTTGAAGACATGAAGGAGCCAGGACCAGATGTTGGAAGCATAAGGGCAGGTGTTGAGGATATGATTGGTCGTTTTTGCTTCAGAGTGGCATATCACGCATATTGAAGGTCCTATGAAGCCTTTCTTTTGAAGATTATCCCAGGTTAGAATTTTCCTGTGCATAACCAGCAAGAGAAAGAGAGTGATCTTCGACCAGTGTTTCCTGCTCCAGAGATTGTGCCATTTGCGTCCAAGTTGGACCGGGGTGGGGTTTTGCAAGATTTTGTGAGCTTCTTTGATGTTGAATTTCCCTGCTGCTTTAGTTCCCCATCGCAGGATGTCAGGTCCTTCCTCCTTTTGAATTTTCCTATTATTGAGCTCCACTGTTAGGATATTGATCTGCTGGTGGAGATGGTTGGGAAGAAAATATTGGATGTTCGCCCATTCCCTCCATTCTGAGTCTCCCGTGAGTTTCCAGTAGTCTTTGACTTTGCATTTATTTTGTGCTTCAAGCTGCTCTTTGATAGGCCTGTAGATCTCTACATCAAATTTGGGTTGTTTCTCCCAAGCATCCCCCCAAAAAAAGGTGTTCTGACCATTACCAATCTCCAAGAAGCTATGGTCTTGAATGAGTGTTCTGTTGGCCCACGCTTGGTTCCAGATGGGAGAACCTTTGAGGGTGCTTGAAAGCCTGATAAGAGATTCCCAGGGGAGAGTGGGGGCGTATTTGGCTTTCCAAAGCAAGGCCTAGTGAGAAGAGGGAATAGTGAACCAACGCCACCAGGTCTTGGCTACCAGAGCCCTACCCAAGAGGTCGGGGTCATGAAGGCCAAGACCGCCAACATTCTTGGGAGAGCAGACCTTATCCCAAGCCACCATAGCCCACTTCCCTTTATTGGCTTTTCCTTTCCAGAAGAAATCCCTCTGAATAGCTCTAATATGATTCGAAATGGATCTCGGAGCAGTGATGGTCGAAAGATTGTAGAGGGGCATGACTTGAAGAACAAAGCTAACCAGGATTAATCTTCCAGCAAGGTTGAGGGACTGAAAGGTCCAGTTAGATAATTTTTTCTTGAGCTTGGAGATGAGGGATTCCCAATTTGAGCTGGCCAAAGGTTTGTCCGTAAGGGGAACTCCCAAGTACTTGGAGGGTAAGAAACTCTTCTAGAAACCAAGGATAAAGGTAATATGGTTTTGGATAGTGGTGGAGGTATTGAGAAAAAATATTTTGGATTTAGCATTGTTGACCACAGAGCCAGAGGCTAGGGAGAAGTCCTCCAAAATTTTCTTGAAAGTAAGGGCTTCCTTGGCTGTAGGGCATCCCATAAGGAGAGTATCGTCCACAAATTGCTGGTGGGTTGAGGGAGGGAGGGGGAGGTAGAGGTTAAGGCCAGAGAGGAGACCGCCAGAGGAGGTAGCAATGATGGACCTGCCCAGACCCTCTGCCATGATGACAAAGAGAAAAGGGGAGAGGGGATCCCCTTGTCGGATACCCCTCGAAGGGTTGATGATAGAGGAAGGGGAGCCATTGAGAAGGATAGAGAAGAAAGCCCCTGAAACTAGAGCCATGATCCACCTGATACAATCTTTCTTGAACCCGAAGGCTGCCAACATATGTCTAATGTAGTTCTAGTTGATCTTGTCAAAAGCCTTGGACATATCTAACTGGATTAGCATACCCTGTTTGCCCTAATCTTTGAGAGAGTGGATGATTTCCTGCAAGAGAATGATGTTGTCCATAATTTGTCTTCCCTCAACATACCCTATTTGATTTGCAGAGATCAAGAGATGCAGGAGAGGTTTGATGCGATTGGAAAGAATCTTGGAGATAATCTTGTAGATTACATTGCACAGAGCAATGGGTCTAAATTGATTCGGAGTGTCCGCTCTGTCAGATTTAGGAATCAGCACCAGGAAGGTGGCATTGAGGGAGGGAAAGATGGATTTCTTCACTCTAGATTCCTCCACTAAATCATAGACCTCATCTTTGATCGTACGCTAGCAGGCCTTATAGAAATCAATGGTAAAGCCATTCGGTCTGAGAGCCTTTCCATTTGGCATTGACTGAATAGCCTCTTCCACTTCCTCGATGGTAATCCGTTTTAGTAGCATTTGATTGTGTTCTCTAGTCAATATAGACGGAATGTTGTTGGTGATCTTCCTGATTTGATCCACGTTGTGCTGACCCTCATCGTGGAGAATTCTTGAGAAGTGCTAATGCAGTGCTTCCTCAATTACCTAATGGGTATTAAGAAGATGGCCCTACTTATTTTTGAGATTGAGAATCCTGTTATGCTTTCTATGTTAGATCATTGATTTGTGGAAGAAAGCAATATTTTTCTCCCCATCTTTCAGCCATTTGATCCTGGATTTTTGTCTCCAAAGGGTTTCTTCTTGTGAAACCCTATCCTCCCATTTTTTTTGTAATTCCATTTCAACTTGTTTAGTTTCCTCTGTCAAGCCATTTTGGATAATTTTTTGTTGAGTAGCTTTCATTTTTAGTTCTAAGACTATTTTCTCCGCAGTGATGTCTCCAAAGGTTTCCTGGTTCCATATTTTTAATTCGTGCTTGATGAATTTGAGTCTCTGATGGAAGATTTGAATCTTGTTGCCTTGTTGAGGGGGTGAAGAGGCCCACCAATCCTTGATTTTGTCTTGGAAATCAGGGCGGGAGAGCCAAAACGCTTCAAACCTGAAGGGGGCGTTCTTTGTCCTCTCGGAGATTTTAAATCTTAGAGCAATCGGCCAATGGTCTAAGCCAGCTTGCGGAGCGATACTGGCTTCTGTTTCTAGAGAGAAGAGGAATAACTCTTCTAAGAGTAGAAAGCGATCAAGTCTAGAGGCGATTTGGTGCTCGCCTCCTCTCCTGTTATTCCAGGTGTGAGTGCCATTCTTAGTGGGAATGTTGATGAAGCCCAAATCATCTATCAAGTTTTGGAAGGCTTGAGAGTCCAAATCTAGTCTTCGAAGGCCACCCCTTTTTTCCCCCAAGTGTAGGATGATGTTGAAGTCCCCAGCCAAGAGTTTGTACTTATGATCGAGAGGTTGGAGGAGAGAAGTGAGACGAATGAGCCAGTCCAGGTGATCATGAACAGTATGGGGGCCATACACATTGGTTAAACATAGTTGTTCTTTGGTTCCTATGATTTGGAGAATCGTGGTGAGTGAATGTCTGGAGGAAAAGGAGTCAATCAGATGAAACCTAGAGTCATTCCAGAATGTGGCTATGCCTCCCGCAATGCCCGTGGCGGAAATAGCTACATGACTATACTGCTTCTTAAAGCAGACTTGTTGGATGGACTCCATTTCAATCAGTCCACTTTTTGTTTCTTGTATCGTTAGAATGTACATTTTGCCTGAGTTAACTTTGTATTTGAGGATCCTTCTCTTTGTAGGGCTATTGCGTCCCCTTATATTCCAAGATGTGCAGATCATGATAAAATATTGGGAGTTAGGGAAAGAACCTTTACCTTGCCTGCATTAATGAGTTCGATGCCAAGCTCTTGGAGATGTTGGCTGTTTATTTTCCTTCCTCTTATTTTTGGTTTCCCTTTGGTGATTTGATGGTTGGCTTTAAGGTTCGCCTTGATCCCTCCAGCTTTATTTTTTCCTTTGCTTTGTTTTTCTCTTTGTTTTTGGAAGTTTTGTTGCAGAGTATATGCTTCTTCGATTCTTTGGAGGTAGTCTTCTGGTATACCCTCAAACCCTTTTGGGGTCCATTCCTTTGCGATATTCTGTAGGTTCATTCCCATTAGGATGTCCTCTATTGATTTTTCCTCTGAGGTTGGTAGGTCTTGTGTAAAGTCCATCTCATTTTCCTCTTGAGTTGCTTGTTCGACTTGAGAGAGAATGCATGTGTTTTCCATGTCTGTATCCATTTCCTTGTTCTGTTCATTGTTTTTCTCCTTGCTGTTGCTATACTGACCAGTTTCCTCTGTAGAAGGAGCAAGGATCTCATATCTGTTTTGATGGGCCTACTTTGGTGTTTCTCTTCTTGTGTTGTTCCTTTTGCTTTGCCTGCTTTTGTGAGTTACTTTGATGAATCCTTGCTCGTCCTTCATGCTTGATGGACATTCTTTTGGAGGTGTCTAGTTCTGTGGGCAGTCTCTAAATAGATGACCATGTTCATGGAATTTTCTGCAATGAAATGGTATATGTTCATAGTCCACTGCTTGAGTCCAGGTTTCGTCTCGAAAATTTAAGTTGATGGTTGCCGGTAGGGCGCCAGAGACATCAATATATGCACATATTCAAGCATATGAAATATAATGACCATTCTTAGTACCCTCTGACATCTTGATGTATTCTCCTAGACTATTGCCAATGGCTTGTAGCACCGGGGGTGCCCAATAATCCGTGGGGAGAGAATAGAGCCTGATCCAGACTGGGACTCAAGGGAAGTCTTATTTTTCAGGAGTGAAGTTCTCCTTCCAAAATCTCATGTACAGTCCTGCTGAGTTGAAGAAATATGGACCCCCTTCGAATATGTTTTGCTTCTCTTCCAGGAGATCAAAGACTATGGTGAAGAAACCCTTCGATCCAAGTTGAAGTTCTACTGCCCCTTTAGGGTTCCATTTAGCTTGGATCCAACCTTTAGGGGCTCTTTCTGAGGGCCAAATTCCCATAAATTTGCATATGATGGCATTTTCTTTCATGTATTCTCTGTATACTTCTATATCCGGATCTTGAATGACTATTTTTGGGATTTCCGAAGCTTTTGGATGACAAACATGCGTGGTTTACTGCTTATCCTGATGCGTTACTTTGGCCTCAGAGTTTTTGTTATCTTGGTTCTTTGACAGGTATGTTGTCCGATCCGAGTCCCCTGTCTTGTCTTGCTGACCACTTGCAGAGGGGATCTGTTTGGGAACGCGGTTCTCTTTATCCTTGTCCTGACAAGGGGAGCTCAAATGTAGCTCCTGATTTGAAGAATTTGTTAAGCGCGTGAAGAATGAGAGGTTAGGACTGTGGGAGGAGCCCACAACCTGTGCTTTGAAAGAGGGCCCCGCATGGTGAGCAGTCTGCTCCACTGCATATGCCGCAGAGGGAAGGAGCAGCGCAGGGCCACAGGCGCAGAGCCTGCAGCAAACCTGGGTTGGCTGCAGAGGAACTCGAGGGTTGGGCAGGAGCTAGGGTTTCTGCGTAGCTGAACTACTACTAATATCTTTGTAAATAAAACTGGTAAATTTTTGTTGAAACCTTGGACCAAAGGTATTATTTTTCCATAAAGGTGAGTAGACGTTTGAATAGTTTTTGTTCGAAAATGGACGTGAGGTACAATAATTGGATTGGGGTTTGTTTAATTGAAATGTATGCGATTGAATTTTGCGACCTTTTTGAAAAAACAAAAACAAAGTAAAATAAAATGATGCTTGGCAAGGAACTATATTCAAAAAAACAAAAGTAAAGTAAAAGAAAATTATACTTGGCACTAAAATTGATAGAAATAATATTTTATTCTTAGTTTAAAGAAGGTGGGTAGTCCAAAGTCAAGATGATATTACATAAAATTTAGTTGTAGGAGTAGCCCCAACTCCAACCTACAACTTAGTCTGGTAAGACGAATGGGGAGTAAGGTTTAGTGTCAACAAAGTCGGGAGTCCAAAAGTAGGGTGTAAAAAAAAATGATTTTTTTTTTGGAGCAGGAAATAATGAAACAATAGTGGAGGTCGAGAATGGAGCTTCGCTCAGAGCTTCTCACCCTAAAGAATGCGTAAAAAAAAAACATAGGATTGCACCATAATGGAATCCCATTTTAAATAAAGAGAAAGAAATTCTAACCTTGCAGCATAATGGGAACCCCTTGAAATCAACAAAAAAAAAAGTTTAGGCATAATGGGAACCCCTTGAAATCAACAAAAAAAGTTTAGGCTAAGAGAATAATTCAATGTTTTTACTTGTAACATGTCTAGAAGACATTAATGGGGCCTTGAGATGATATACTTGACATGTGGAGAATTTTCTCAAAAATTCTGGACCTTTATGTCGAATATTTTTATGCATCACATGCATAGTCCATCATTTTATCTTCAGGCTAATCATACTTCTGCAGGAACTCCTCATTATTAGTAATGACCAAGGTTAGGTGCTTCTGCAGGTATTAATGTTGTAGTAGAGGGATGCCAACATATGGGTGCTTTGCAAAAGAATTAAAGAAATAGCCTTACTGATGCAGGAGCATTAGGCTCAGAAAATCCTTTGTATTTTAATGGACATAGGGGTCTTGTGTTTTCAAAGAATATTGGTTCATTAATGTAATTATTAATGTTTTTGAGTGATTTAGAATAAGAATTAATTAAATATTGAGAGGAATTTTGTAAATATTCCCGAATGATTGGAGAAATGAGAGAAGTAGGATAGTTGAGATTCCATAGGAAATGCGAGATTTGAAATTTAATTGTAATTCCTAAAGTGGAATTGGTTCCATGATTTTATGAGTTTGAAAGGATTTTTAGGGATAAAGGATAGATTTTAGGACTAGGAGGATTTTGAGGAATTTGTTGAGATAATGGAGGATATGAACCTAAATTGGTTCATAATATTTTGTATAAATTGTAAAGCCTCAAGGCAAAAGAGGACAGTAGTAGCAGGTGGCAGAATTAGAGTAGGGTTTGGACAAACAGATGTTTGTTTGTTAAGCCTACAGGCAGTTGGATAAAAGGGCCATTGATTTGAATATCAGGTCAGAGACAAGAGGTCTTTTGTAATTATTTGATTACATATGTATATATGAAGGAATTTTATTTCTGAATTATGTGTGCATTGATTGATTGAATTATGTGTGAGAAATACTTAGAGTTTATGAAAAAGTGTGCGAATAAAACTCTGTAATAAGGGTTTGAAATGGTGGTTCTATATACAATGGAAAATTTGATGTAAATTTCGAGACATGGTGTAATGTCTTGAGCTGAACTGCATTAAGGGTTTACATATACATTTGAGAAGACTGGATGAGTTTGCGTTTGTTAAATTCAGTCATCGATCACTGAAAGGATCGATGACACAACAGAGAAACTGAATTTTCAAGTCAGGATTTGGATACATTGGATTATATGTATCAGAAGTACATCCGATCGAATAGTGAATTCGGATCAGAAGTTTGGAATTGGAATCATATGTTCCAAATGTATATATTGACGAGATGATTTGAGTTTTAAAACTTAAAGAGGGCAATAAAAAATCTGGCAGATTCAAGGAAAGAGGGTTGTCAGAGTACGTTGGGGTTTTTGCTACAATTGAAAACAATGAAGTGGAGCTATGAATCGATGGATTGAGCATTTAATTAATTGTACGGAGGAGCTACATTAAAGGATATAAAGCGGAACTGTGAGTCAACGACAAAGTGGAACAGTGAGGATAGTTTTTAAAACCAACCGGTGGTTTTCGCGTAACACAAAGATGGTAAGTGGTAAATCCTTGATCGAACGTGATAGCATTTAGAAGCTGACACGTGGTATCTTAATACCACCTATTTCGCGTGATTTTGGAAAGATAAGTTATCGAGGTTAATTCTATGTGATAGCCGTCTGATCAAAGGTGGCAAAGATCTGACGGTGTTCGCGTTAGAAGTTATGTAGAAGTTAACAAAAGGTGTGGACCTGACAGTGAAAAAGGTATGTTAAATGAAATGCGAGTTTGTTATGTGATAGTCGTCGGATGTATGGAGATGAAGATCGACGGTGTCAAAGATAAAAAATAGCATTATTTATATATATATATATATATATATATATATATATATATATATATATATATATATATATATATATATATAGTGGCACTTTAATTTAACCCAAGTGCGAAATGAAAGTGTGGGCCTGAAAGTTTATATGGTTATTTGTTGGCATCTTTGGTAATTTAAACCAAAGTCAAACTTTTATGTTAAGCATGGGTTCGAATATGTGATGGTTGAAAAGGGGTATTTAACTAAGGCTAAATATATTGATTAAAATTTCATGAAATGGGTTTTGTTATATGGTTTAAAACCATAGGGTATAAAAAGGAAAAACTTCTTCCGATAAAGTTTTATTGTTTGAGTTTTATAACCATAACTAAGGGATAGGGAGTTTTCGCTTATAAGATTAACTTGGGATTGTTTAAAGGGGTATGAAACCTTAACGAACAGAATAAATTTTTGAGTATGAGATGGAAAATTTTGGGAATGAATGTGACATGCATTTTTATATGCAATTGTGGGTTTTGCTGCTTAGGCGGCATCATTTTTGGTATCAGAGCAGGAAACATCTCTTTTGAAGGTTCAAGTTTGTTTAAATCGGAATTAGAATGAATGCATGTGGGATGGAGAAAATAAAAAGAGATCAGATTTTGAATTGATATATTGCAGCACATAGAGATACCGTGCAAATGAGAGGTGAAACAAGATCACACAGAGATCTTGAAGGTGAGTTGATAAGTGTTATTTTAACTCTGGTTTGAAGATTATGTTTGCAGAATTCTGGTTGCAGGCAGTTGAAGAAAATCTCAGCAAAATAAGATCACAACTTTAAGAGTAGTGATGAAGGGATCCAGTAAATGATTCTAAGTCGAAGAAGAATGTGGAAAAACCTTGAAGAATTCCAAGAGAGGTTGGATAAAAATGACAATTGTGTTCTTAAAATTTTCATATGAGTTGAAGCCTAGAAGGAGCAGAGAGGAATGCTCAAGAGGTTCTAGAAGATAGAGAACCAGTGCTTGCCAAAAGACCAAATCCAGAGAAAAGGATTGGTGAGGTAAGTTGTAACAAGGAGGATTTGTTATTGCAGAGGCTTTAGTACAACTCATGATGAATGAGTGAGGAACTCATGAAGATAGAAATAGAGAAGAAGATGACTACTGATAGTCAAAGAAGAGACAGCAGAGGTTCTGAGAGAGACCACAATAGAAGAAAGGAGAAAGAAGATGCCAAGGCAAATGGCATATGGAAGCATTTGACTGATGAAGGAAATGACAAAGAGTTAGCCGAGATAAGAGAAAAATTTAATAAATTGAAAATGATGATAGAAGAAAACCAGAGAATTGGTTGGATCATGAAGAAGAAAGTAAAGTGGCAGAGGCTACAACAGAAGAGAGAACAACAAGTGAATATGTAATTAGCAGAAGGGCTGAGAAAGCTTGAGTAGATTATGAGTGTACAATTGGGATGTGAAGAACTCAGAGAAGCTGAGTTGAAAATGGAAGTTTCCATTTGTGAAACAGAACAGAGTGAAGTTATGGGTAAAGATGAAGAATGGAGATTTGTGAAATATCTTATGAATCATTGTGAAGATTTAAGACAACAAGAAGTTTACCTTGCTGAAGAGGGAATTATTGATGATTTCCTGAGATGTTGGGCAAGTTCAGATCAACCAGATGATGTAAAGCCTTGTATTTTTGAATCAAATATTTGTGATGTGATTACAGGTTTTGCAGAAGAGGATGAGGAATATTTTGAAGCTGTCAAAAGTATGGGAGAATATATTTCAGAAGATAAATACTCTGAATTAAAGAATGATGAAGAATGTCTCTTGAATGAGGAAAAAAATGATACATTGTTATTTGAGGCTATTACATCACAAGAAGAATTTCTTGTGAAAGAAGGAGAAGAGATTCAGTCTGAAGCACTAATATGTGAAGCAATAGTTGAGACTGTTGAACCTTGTAATGTTAAAACTGAAAATTTGTGTATAAATGCAGGGATTGTAAGTGATGATGAAATTATTAAGGAATGTCAAAAAGAAATTGCATTGCTGGAATATTTGTTGGAAAACTCAAATTATGACAGAGACATTGCAGAAGACAGAGTTCACTACAGTGGACAAGAATAGAGAGACATCATGGAAGCAGATGATGTGGAAGAGAGACTTGTTGACAGTCTTGAGAATCTTTTAGAGAATTCTTTGGGAAGTTTGAATCAACATACTGATGTGCTAATAAAGGAGGAAATTTTAGAGCAGCATATCGAAATCTTGCGAAAGGAATGAAAGGCACTGAGGCCTTATGGTTTTTATTTTAATAATTGTTTTATGAATGCAAGTTTTGTTGCAGATGCTGGAAAATTTTTGACACAGTTAGGTAGTCAAGTAAAGGAGAAGGAAGAAAATTCAGTGGAAGTCTTTAATCCATGGAATAAAGAGATGAGATTGCTGGAAAATATGCTGAAGAATCAGGATTCAATACAGGAAGAGAAATCTCAATTTCAATATTGGGAAGTGCAGAATGTGGAGATGCAAGAATTAGAGGACATCAGCAACAAACTAAAGCAAAGAGATGAAGATAACAGTAAAGGGCATACTATGTACCAGTCCAATGAATTGCTGAAAGGAGAAGACAAAGAAATTGTCATAAGTGAGAATATGGAAGAAGTTAGTAATTGCAGAAAACAAGAGGGTAAGGATGACAGGGTGGCAGTAAGAATAAAAGTTCAACTATAAAGAGATGAATGAAATCAACAATCAGAAGATTTATTGGACAAAGAAATTGAAATAATAGGAAGGATAATGATGAAAGTGTCTCAGAAAAAGACATTAGCAAGAAAGAAAAGAAGCAGCAGCAACAAAAGGAAAACAGTAACAGACTGTGAAAGTACAGCCAGTGGAGCAAAGAAGCATAAAGTGTGGAGACCTGGAGAAAAGCAACAAACAACAACAGAAATAGATGATAAATTATAGAACAAAGTATGGGATCCAGGAAGACAAACATTAAAAGCACATGATCAGGAGATCATGATTATTTTTAACCTTGGGAGTCTGATGCAGGAGCATTAGGCTCAGAAAATACTTTGTATTTTAATATACATAGGGGTCTTGTGTTTTCAAATAATATTGGTTCATTAATGTAATTATTAATGTTTTTGAGTGATTTAGAATAAGAATTAATTAAATATTGAGAGGAATTTTGTAAATGTTCCCAAATGATTGGAGAACATGAGAGAAGTAGGATAGTTGAGATTCCATAGGAAATGAGAGATTTGAAATTTAATTGTAATTCCTAAAGTGGAATTGGTTCCATGATTTTATGAGTTTGAAAGGATTTTTAGGGATAAAGGATAGATTTTAGGATTGGGAGGATTTTGAGGAATTTGTTGAGATAATGGAGGATCTGAACCTAAATTGGTTCATAATATTTTGTATAAATTGTAAAGCCTCAAGAAAAATGAGGACAATAGTAGCAAGTAGAAGAATTAGAGTAGGGTTTGGACAAACAAAGGTTTGTTTGTTAAGCCTACAGGCAGTTGGAGAAAAGGGCCATTGATTTGAATATCAGGCCAGAGACAAGAGGTCTTTTGTAATTATTTGATTACATATGTATATATGAAGGAATTTGATTTCTGAATTATGTGTGCAATGATTGATTAAATTATGTGTGAGAAATACTCAAAGTTTATGAACAGGTGTGCGAATAAAACTCTGTAATAAGGGTTTGAAATGGTGGTTTTGTATACAATGAAAAATTTGATGTAAATGTCGAGACATGGTGTAATGTCTTGAGCTGAACTGCATTAAGGGTTTACACATACATTTGAGAAGACTGGATGAGTTTGCATTTGTTAAATTTAGTCATCGATCACTGAAAGGATTGATGAAATAGTAGAGAAACTGAATTTTCAAGTCAGCATTTGGATACATTGGATTATATCTATCAGAAGTACATCCGATCGAATAGTGAATTCGGATCAGAAGTTTGGAATTGGAATCATATGTTCCATATGTATATATTGACGAGATGATTTAATTTTTAAAACTTAAAGAGGGCAATAAAAATTTTGGTAGATTCAAGGAAAGAGGGTTGTCAGAGTACGTTGGGGTTTTTGCTACAATTGCCAACAATGAATTGGAGCTATGAATCGATGGATTGAGCATTTCATTAAGTGTGCAGAGGAGCTACATTAAAGGATTTAATGCGAAACTGTGAGTCAACGACAAAGTGGAACAGTGAGGATGGTTTTTAAAACCAACCGCTGGTTTTCGCGTAGCACAAAGATGGTAAGTGGTAAATCCTTGATAGAACACGATAGCATTTAGAAGCTGACACGTGGTATCTTAATACCACCTATTTCGCGTGAGTTTGGAGAGATAAGTTATTAGGGTTAATTATATGCGATATCCATCCGATCAAAGGTGGCAAAGATCTGACGGTGTTCGCATCATAAGTTATGCAGAAGTTAACGAAAGGTGTGGACTCGACAGTGAAAAAGGCATGTTAAATGAAATGCAAGTTTGTTATGCAATAGTCGTCGGATGTATGGAAATGAAGATCGACGGTGTCAAAGATATGTGAAGTAGCATGGCTGATCAATACATATATAGTGGCACTTTAATTTAACCCAAGTGTGAAATGAAAGTGTGGGCCTGAAAGTTTATATGGTTATTTGTTGGCATCTTTGGTAATTTAAACCAAAGTTGAAATTTTATGTTAAGCATGGGTTCGAATATGTGATGGTTGAAAAGGGGTATTTAACTAAGGTTAAATATATTGATTCAAATTTCATGAAATGGGTTTTGGTTTTTGGTTTAAAACCATAGGGTATAAAAAGGAAACAACTTCCGTCGATAAAGTTTTATTGTTTGAGTTTTATAACCATAACTAAGGGATAGGGATTTTTCACTTATAAGATTAACTTGGGATTGTTTAAAGGGGTATGAAACCTTAATGAACAGAATAAATTTCTGAGTATGAGATGGAAAATTCTGGGAATGAATATGACATGCATTTTTATATGCAATTGTGGGTTTTGCTGCTTAGGCGGCATCACTTATGGATATATTCTTCGCCTTGAAGGAGCCAAGTGTTAAATAATATTGAAGGATGGTAAATCTGGTTCAAGAAGGCATTACTCAAATAAAATTCATATTTATTCATACGACTTGGGCTTCATTGTTGAGACTTGATGGGTATTCAGGCCTGTATCGACATTATTACCCATTTGCAGGATAAGTAGAGGTGATCCATGAGTTTGATAGCGAATCCTTGCTATTTTGAATGCTCGCTCCAATTTACAATTTTGCTAATGTCCATACTTCATCTCAGTGTGCCAATATGTAGAAATGCACATAAAATTACAATGCTTATAGCTCTCAATGATGGATGTTGGCATTAAGAAATTGATGGCCAAGATCAAATTGCACAACCCCTAGATTGTTCAAAGTTTAATGGAGAAGGGAGGGGGTGCGCAATTGGTGGTTTCTTCAAAAGAATTTTAATTGACGTGACAACTCCAGAACGATTTCTCACTCCCTGGGTTTGAAACTTCTTACCAATAGTGACCCCCTCTGCATTTCACTTTCGAGTTTCAACAAAACCACTGATAGATAAGCTAATTTCCATACTTGCTAAAAAAATAAGTTTATTGTTGTCTAGGTTCTAGCATTTTCAATGCCATTAATGGCAAATGTTTAACCTGCATTATACCCAACCATAAATGGTTGTCTATAAATGGTAGTCTATAGATTTAATTAATATAGCTAACATGAATCAATGTCTATCCTAAAATCTATCTTTAAAAACAATCAATATTATAGACCATTGACCGTCAGACCAAAATCATCACATGAAGAGTTAATTAATAACCATTATCTCTAATAATAACATTCTAATGAATAAGTGCAATAACTTATCCAATCAAAGAATAGTCATTTTATAAAATAGATAAACAACAAAAATAAAATATATTATCTAATCAAAGAATAGTCATTTTATAGAATAGATAAACAACAAAAATATAATATATCATCACCATAAGCTAGAATTTGAAAGGAAAGCCTTATTTTATTGATTTGCAATATAATCTAGCATATCATGACCTAGTCTTGATCAATGACTAATGTGGATAATATTATAGAATAGTTTTAAAACCTAATTTATTCAATTATTTAATATTTATATTTTATTTAACCACTATATAATCAAGATTTATCTATCTTTTTAATATAATAAAGCTATTTATACACATGCACTTGAACTTGGAAAGGTTAATTCGAAACCAAGTATTTGTTTGAATGCTTCAAGCTCCTTTAGTCACGAACTAATTGATATTTGTCTCACATTTAGCTAGATAGACTTAATTTTCCATCACTCTCTTAACATATATTTTAATTTAACTATATTTAAAATAAGTTAATTTAACTATATTTTAATCTAACACCACACATACATTTTTTCCCATGGGAGTGTTTCTAGAAGGCAGTTGTACCTTTTGTTTAAGAAAATATAAATTTCCATACAAAACTATACAAATAATAGATTAATATGAACAAATATGATATTAAAATTAAAAAAAAAAAACCATTCACAAACATAGTTCTTATTATCTTTGCTTAGCGAGAGATAATGTAATCATGAATTATCTTGTTATTTTAATTGTAATTTTTAGTAATATAAAGATGTTTATTTGTATTGTTTTATGCTCTAATTTAACCATCTTTAAAATAGGCAAGAGTAGCTACTTTGTAGCCCTTGTTCAAATGTAGGAGATGGTTCATGTCTTTCAAAGTTCAATATTTAAATTAAGCGGCAGGGAACCCTAGCTATGCGGCCTTGTCTAAATTTCAATTGCAATTAAATAAATTCAATCACCCAAAACCGTACACTTTGCAACCAAAACGATAATGCCAATATGTGATCTTCGAAACTAGTCTACAAATAAAGATAAACATTATATATTCGTGCAACACATGTATGGTTTGAATATAAAACTATGCATTAACTCAAGTTTCCTACGAATGGTTTAGTAAATGGGGTATTTTCTTGAGCATGTGTCCTACAAACAATAAAGAGATTTTTTTTTGTTATGGATAAGTTCCACAAAGGTACTTGGGAGAAAGAGCTAGGGAGAAAGAAGAAATACTACATTGAAGAGTTTAATCCCATTCATAATCATCAGCAAAGAGCGTACATAGGGGCCAATATTTCCTTGAGATCTAAAATTATTATTGCTGAATTAAGGACTAATTCTCATCAACTCTGTTGTGAAACAGGGCGCTAGGAAGAGTGGAAACAGAAAAACATTTCATTTTAGAATGTGAGGCCTTCAAAGACAACAGGGAAAATTATGCAGGTATTCTGGCGGCTAGCTCTTGGGATAATCTCCATAGCAAAAGGGCCTAATACAAGAGCCACATGGAGAAGAAATGTGTGCCATAGGCTATTTTTAGCCTCGTGGATGTTAAAAATACTTTCTTTATTCTTTGTTTCTTTCTATATATTTTTGAAGTATTTGAGTCATCAAAATCGTTTGAAAACATGTTGTGTCTCAAGATAACCCATAGCTAAATTCAAACATATGTAAATCTAAGATATCATGTTTAAATGAATGAATTTCAAATATAGATAATATTTACAATAGGAGTTAAGAAATGGTATTATGATTTTTAATTATATTAATAAATATATTTACACCGTAAGGCATCTTTATTTGAAAACAACTTTCCTAACTGTCTTTCTATCATAATATGTGCCATTAGATCTTTTGTTAGACGATTGAGACATTATTAATCGTTGATTTTGAATATAACCGTAACCATTGCGACAATTGTGACTAGCCAGGGCTACCTCCTTTATCATCCGCTCAATCTCACCACGAGCAATCTTATTTCTCTGTAGGATCTCTTCTACCTCAGCCATTTCGTCGTGAATACGTTTCTCTGGACTACTAGAAAAGGGACTGAATCTCCTGCATCTCGGCTCAGAAGCGATCTCACTGACCACGAATGGCAACAACAGAGGCTTCGATGCAGCTTCTCGCATAGTCACCATGTAACAAAAACCAGGGATATGTTGTGGGTGATAGCTTAAAGACCGAGCGGTGTAAGTTCGAATGAAATTAGAATCTAGACTGCTGGAGAAGGGACTGACTCTCCCGCATCTCGGCTTGGGATCTGCATTTTTCCTATGGTAAGTCATGTTATTAGGTCATAGTGACAGCTACCATGATGACAAAGTCATGCGGGTGACGCTTGCACTCAACCATTTTGGCAAAGGTCTCGTGCAAGGAATGCCAAGGTGAGTAATTTTCTGCATTCTTCTCAATTTCCCTTTAAATTTTTTCAGAATTACTACCTATTATACTCTTTTCATTTTCGTTTCATTTGTCTTAGAACATAGTTCTACCATTCCCAATTTTTTTTGTTTGGACAGAATGTAGTAAGTGAAGCTCTGGTATTACTTATCTGAGAGTAGGGAAAATTTGTTCACTTTTAGGCTGTCAAATTATATCAAAAGGATTTCATTTATAAAAAACAATTTGTACATTGGTTGTGTGAGATGCTTGAGTTATATTTTGATTGATTGAGATTTTTTTCACTGAATGCATTTAAAAGACTTTTACAGTGATTTGAATGCAGATCACATATCTTTGGAAATGCTAAATATCACTTCTCAACAATTGTGGGGTGGGCTGACAAACTGGTTTTAGAGATACAGTCAGGCGTTGTAGGTAAACATAAAATTTGTTCAAAGTTTTTATGTCCAACTATTGTAAATGTAAACTTCTGATTGAGTGATGTTTTCCATAATAAAATTATCCCCAGAACAAAGGAAGATGCGGGGCAACTATAACAAATACAATGCAATTATAGAGAGTAAAAAGGGAGACACAGGGAAACCATAAAAAAATACAACTCTACCGTTTGTTACAGGATAATAAATAGACATGTTTCGTTTACGAAATAGACCAAAAATAATTAAAATATTTTATTAACTTCGAAACTATATACACGAATCAATTATTTTGTTCTCAATGTCTTCACAGTTAACAAAGTTTTTGTTCTTCCCTTCACAACTTTGTCATTTATAATGAACATAACATCTAGAACCATTCACATAGATGATTACAAATTTTGAAAATTGTAGCTCCTTGGTTAGGATGTGTTAAGAAAAAAAAGTAAACCTTTGGGTTGGAATGTAAATTTTGAGGAGCAGATCTTGAAAATTTATGTGAAAATCCCACTGAAGTGAAAGCAGGCTACATGCACGTTTCAAAGAGAAATTGAGATCTACATATGGGAAAGCGACCTGCAACCACCAGTAATGGCATCCACAAAGAAGCTCACATGTGTCCATTAAGTGCCACATTAATTTGAGGGCTATTTTATTGTTTCACAAGGATATTTTATTGCGTTCAAACAATGAACGTGATGCTGGTGTAATAGAGCGTTAACCACAATGATTATGTTTGACTTTTAAGTTAAAATGTTGCTATTAAAATTTTGTTAGATTTTAATCTCAAATTATTTAATAAAATTTAAATTAATAATATTATAAAACTAGATTTAACATAAATTAGTTTAATGAATTTTTTTTTTTGGTAAAATACATAAACATTAAATTTTTGGGTACATAAGCATAATTTTTTTATCTATAATAAAATTTATATCATAAAATTAAACTCCACAAAGACCAATTAATTTATATTACATATATAAAAACACAATATAAAAAAAAAAGAAAAATAACTATTTATATATTTAAATATTACATTTTTGTGCTACTATGCCCTCCAACAAAGTATGATAGAAAGGTTGTAATGTCATGTTTAACATTTTGACTATGTCAAATTACACAAAATTAAAAATAAAAGTAAATTAAATAAAAAGATTGACATAATGTAATGAACATTTTAACTAAGTCAAAATAAAAAATAAAATTAATAAAATAAATAATGATAAACTATAAATATAGCCCATGGTATTGACCCATGGTATTCATGTGGAATGTAGTTTCTTTATAGGGTGGAACTAAGATGACCTAAATCAATCTTAACTCTGGATCTAAACTAATTATTTAATAAAATTATTTTAAATGTTTATAACCATTATTCTTTTAAAATTTTACTTAATAAAATGTATCTAAATTTTTATACATGCCAATATACATAGTTTTCTTTGTTCTGTATTATTTTTGTTACAACTATTTTATTATTCCAAAAATACATGGTTTTTTTTGTTATATATTATTTATGTTACAACTGTTTTATAATTTATGATTTATCTTGAGCAATAATGATGAATGTTCATAATTCACATTTCTTAAATAACACTAAATTTACCTTTAAATGGGTCAGTAACAATTGTTTGTATCAAAGTCAAGGTGTTTGTATCAAAGTCAAGGATACAGAAGAAAGGAGACATAGTGAAGAGAAGCTTCCAACCTTACAACAACCCCTAAAAAGGCATAACTTTTAATGTATGGAATCCATTTTCCCTGGTACACATGAGAAGTGCAATGAAAAATCTTGGAATTTGGAAAATGTCATGAAGCTTATCTTATGTTCCATTCATTTTAGATTTGAAGTATATGGAAGAAGAAAAGTAGGACAATGGGCACTTATCAAGAATGTATGATTCTTTAGAAGGAAGCGACATTGACAAGGTTATGGAGTACCAAATAGAAAAATTAAAAACAGAAGAGGACTCTTTAGAAAATGGGTTACTCAAGGATTTTGGAATCCAGATGAGCTACATTATCTCACTGATTCAAGAAAGCACTTGAAAAGAGATAGACAATAGTGATATAGAGACAATTTATTCATAAACAAGAGAAAGCTAGAATTATAACCCGAGTAGTAGTTCACTCAACATAATTCTCCACCGCTTATTATGGAGGAGAAAGTTCCTACTACCTCATCAATTGAAGAAGGCCCACATGAGAAAATCATAAGAGATTCCTCAATGTTATTTTCATTTGACATTCAGTCACTCTACTCTTTTTTGTCTAGTAGTCTCTTTACCTTTGCCCTTAAATTCAATGACTCAGAAAATACTAGACAAAAGACACTTACCTATTGCAATCAGTTGAAAAAAAAGGTATCTCTAAAGGGTCACTTAGGGAGGAATCTATTATTGAAAAGATCGAGAAAATAATTTCATTTCAAAACAAAAATGTACTATCGCTAGGGAAGGGAGTTATTACATTTAAAATTTGTTCCCATTCTTGTCACTACAAAATTTGATTGTTGCTTTTTATTTGATGGGAAAGTAGATGATCTTTAAAAGGCACTAAAGTCTTCAATTATGATCCTTAAAGAAGTCGCTAGATTCCCTGATTATGAGCTGATTTTTCTTCTTACTTTTGGGTCTTCATGATGTTTTTTATTCTAACTGAGGTGAAAATTTCCAAAGAAGTGGAATATTGGTCATTCAAAGAGGAATTATGAGGAATTATGGAATTATGACTGTAGATAATTTATTAATATAAATTATCTGAACTGAGATTAATTAATCATCCCCATGGGTTAAAAAGGGCCCAAATGTCTCTTATCCATAAAATTGATGATTAAGATAACTCTATGCTCTATGTTCAAATGACAGGTGAAGGTGGATTTACCATACTTAAGCTTCTTAGTAGTCTCTTATGAAGTACAACATGTCATAGTGATAATTTTTTATTTCATTAAATAATTCTAGCTATAGAGCATAAACAGAGTTCTACAAGTAGTATCAGAGGAGTTCAACATTGTGAATTTGATAGAAGCAAATAATTTCATGGAAGGGTGAAGTCTGCCCAACTTGGTCATAAAAACCAAGTGCATCCTTCATTCAGAACCAAAAAATAAGCATGCAGATTTGGTCATATAGAGGTCTTGAGTACTTTGGCCAAAATGTCTCGTCCATTATGAAAAAACACATCTTACATGCAATTAATAATAAAGAAGTTGTTCCACATCAATTACCCAATATGGATATTTTGATTTGAGGTCCAGTAAACATAATTCTCCACCCCTTATTCCGGAGTATCAGTTGGAGCCTAGAAAGTTCCTACTACCTCTTCTTTCTTATATGTTGTTCTTTCCTATACCACAACCTTACCGTGTTTCCTTTGCAACATGTGGTGCAATTGCTAGTTATTTTGGAATAATTATTAGGTAAATGGTAGGGATTTTATTTTTACATAATATTTTTAGTCGTTATTATATGTTAAGGATTAAGATTTATTTTAAAAAGTATTTATCTCATTTTCCCTTTTTAATTGAATTGATTAATTAAAAAAATGACATGTATAATATTATTAGTTGTAATTACATAATAAGGGTTAAGATTTATCTTAAGAGTAGTTATGTCTTTTTTTTCTTTTTAATTAAACCGATTAATTTAAAAATATATCATATGAACAAGAATTATAGTTTTTTGGACATGTGATATTAGTAAGTCAGGATATAGGCTCCTAATATTGTAACAAATCCTATTTAAAAATTAATAATATCCATAATAATAATGAGGTGAATCTCCATGGTTAAAAATCTTGTTACATTTCCTTTTTAATTCATATATGTTTAACTCATATACCGTAATTATTAATAAAAATAAAGTTATAATTTAGTTAATTTGTATGAATTTTTTGATTTAGCAATATAAAATCTATCATAAAGAATTTTTTTATGTTTATAAATTTTTACTAGCAATTCAATTTATATGACTCCACTAATGGATAGTATTCTATCAATTTCACTTTCATATTATATTTTTTTTATACATCGAGAAAACCTATTAGAATTTTTAGTGGGACAACCATCATTGGATGCTATTTGCTAATTCAAGTTGGCTCATCATTGTTATTCAAAGAAAACGAGACCACTTGGAATTATTGCTCTTCCTACCAAATGCCTCTTAATATTTAAGTGTTAACTTATCTCTTTACATCAAAACACTTTCATATTATAGTGATGTAAAATATATTTTAATTTTCAATAATTAATATAAATACAATAAAGGAATTACTTATTTATAAAATGGAAAGGATATAGGCTTGAAAAAATTTCATATAACAAGAATATCATATAACATTTATCTATTCATTAATTTGTCGCCAAATGTAATGTATAATGAGAGTCACATAGCAATAATGTTTGTGATTTTTAAATTGAAGTATATAGAAGGTAGTAAGTATATAGAAGCTAGTAAACACAAAATTTTCAAGTAATTATTAATATAATTTATTAATATGTTTAAAATATAATAATAAAAATAATGTTTGTGACTTTGTTGTGACTTTTAAATTGAAGTATATAGAAAGTAGTAAACAAAAAATTTTCAAGTAATTATTAATATAATTTATTAATATTTTTAAAATATAATATATAAATTTTTTTATAATATCTTTAAATTTAGTGAATGGGACACAAGGAAGGTGTCATTAATTCAAATAAAGGAAGGTACCCTATGTTTTTAGGTGGATTGGAAGAGGTATGTGATTGGATCGTATTGAAGCTCTAGAGTTCACACGATAGGAAGGAAAAATGGTAGTCGAAGTGATTTAATCTTCATCTTGATGTTGGTTTGGCTTGAAGCAATCAATGCAATCAACATTATATATGATTTGATATCATTTTGGTTTTTTTTGGGACGTGTTTTTAATTTTATTTTCATCTACATTGCTATTTTGTGTAGGTTCCCTCTACATTCATTGTTTGTGACTGAGATTTCTCTACTTTGCTACCTTCACTATGAGAGAGTGATTTATTCAAGCATTTTTCCATATTGCTCATTTTTGGCGAAGCTCGGTTTGGTTGCATGGGTCTAGAAACATGGTCCAGCATAGAGCAAGGTTCAAACATGGCAACGAAAATCATGGAGTGTTGGGTCATTCTCGAGTTTATTCTAGGGTTGAGCTTTCTCTTGCATATTTCATGAAAAGATCCCCATAATAGTCCAACAAGAGTTCTTTGATTTTGAGGTAGACATGGTGGTTGAACGAGGCTACCTTTCTGATTTGGAAATATTGGTGGGTATTTTTGAATGAGTGATTGGCATAAGGGACACTCAAAGTAGACAAAACCAGTACTTGTTGACAATGAACCTCTGAAAACACTACTCAAAATGGTTATTGTGGAAAAGAATGAAGTGAAATAGGAGGTTTAATTAATGTTGAACAAGGTGGTGCCCCACCAAAAATGCATGGGGGCTCATCTCAGCTGGATTGAAGGCCAATTAGTTCTCGCTCTAGAGACGAGTGGTTGCATTAGGGGTACGCCAACCCTAATGAGGTGGATGTCTCCACATTTACTTAATTCTATGATGAATTTCATTTTGATGTTTTTTTGGCTAGCTAGTTCTACCAGGGTGTGGTATGCTATTCTAAATAATACAATTGATAGGAGTTATGTAGCTTTTTATATGCACATCTCTTAGTGCTTATTGGACCTCTCTAAACACTATGAGTTTTGGGTACACCTGTATTATTTTAGTGTTTATTTTTGCACTACGCTTATCAAAACCTGATTCCTTTGTTGGTGTATATTGTGATGGACATCTTATAACCTTTGGTCACTGCCCTCTCTTTGGAGGATTTTAAACTTCAGGAATATAACCTTCAGTGGAGCTCCCTTATTGTGTTGCCATCGCTCTAGATCTGTTAAACAATGAGGATTTTTTTTTAACCAATATTCTCCCCTCGTTTAAGGTGATGCAGTCAATTCAATGAGATTTTTGGTCTATGTGAGGCCACTTAGAGGAGGTACCCTATGTCTACAGGTGGGAGTTACCAACTTTATATATGCATTTGGAGCTAGAATCCATGATCAAATAGGGATCCCTTTTGTGTCAATGGGGCTCCTAAATGGGGGTCGGAATATTTGTAATGGATTTTTCTCAAAGATTATGCTATAGCCAAGGATGCATTAATCCTCTTAATATCAATATCAAAAAGAGGAGCCAAAGGCTGGGGTGCACACTCTTCCTCTTAGCCACAATCTTTTAAGGATGCTATAAAACAAGGGCTCTGACAACCGAATCCTAAAGATCTCTCTTGGCCAACCTTCATTGTAGAATAAGCGGAAGACATTCCAGAACTAGAGGTGGAAGACCCACAATCTAATAATTTTATCTTAACCTATGTGAGTAACACCATAATATATTGTTTTAGTGGTATTTTTCCATTGGCATCTGCACTTTGAGAATGTGTGCATCAAACCTGATCCTCAAATACAATTCTATATTTTTGTTCAAAGGATTTATTTGTGTTTTATTTCAAAAATCAAAAGGATTGTCAAAGATTTTTTTTATCAAGGACCCTAGTTATGGGGTCATTCTAGGCTCTCCTTTCAATGATGGTTTCTTGAATTCAACCCTTTATCCATGACAAAATTTCCCAGTCTAGTTTAGGTAATACTTTCTAATATTCCCATTCATTTGTTAACTCCATAAAGCTTAGCTTATGTAGGAAAATCCCTAGGATGTTTTATTAAGATAGATACAAATACTATTGTGAGGGGGATTGTAACCTTTGCACACATTTTTTTTGAAATAGATCTCAGCAAACGGTTGGAAAATAGGAGATTATGGAAAAGAATGAAACCAAAGAGGAGATTTTGTTGATGTTGGACAACGTGGCGCCCCACCAAAAAGACATGGGGCCTCGTCTTAGTTGGATTGAACTTGCCAATTAGCTCCCACTCTAGGGCGGAGTGGCTATAGTCATGGGTACAACAACCCAAACTAGGTGGGCGTATCCACTTTTAATCAATTTGATGAAGAATATCATTTTGATGTTTTTCTGGTTATCCAGTTATACTAGGGTGTGGTATGCTAGTATTAATGGTAAAATTTATATGAACTATGTAGCTTTTTCTATGGAAATATCATAGTGGTTACTAGACCTATCTAAACACTATAAGTTTTGGGTACACTAACATGATTTTAATGTTTATTTTTTCATCAGGCTTATCAAAACATGATTCCTTTGCTGGTAGTTATCGTGATGGAATCCCTATAACCTTCGATCGTCACCCTAACTTTGAAGTATTTTAAACTTTAGGGATCCTCCCTTCATATGGAGCTCCCTCATTGTATCGCCATCACTCCAAATCTGTTAAATCATGAGGAATATTTTTCGCAGTAAGGTTCTCCCCTCCTCTAACGTGATGTCATCGCTTCAAATCACTTAAGATTTTCATTCTTTGTGAGGTTGCTCACAGGGGTTACCTTGTGTATACAGGTGGGAGCTAACGACTCTATCTCTACATTTGGAGATATAATCCAAGATTGAACATGAATCCCTTCTATGTTAGTGCAACTCCTGTATAGGGGTAGGAAAATTCAGGAAGGGGTTTTTCTCAAAGATTATGGTATAGCCAAGGATGCGTTAACCCTCTTACTCTCAATATTGAATAAAGGATCCAAAGGTTGGGGCGCACCCTCTTCCTCTTAGGTAAAATCCATTAAGGATGCTCTAAAATGAGGGCTATGGAAACCAACTCTCAAATATATCTTGAGATTCAACAAGAAATTTTGATCCTAGTGAAAATTGAGCACCTACACTAGGTGGGGCCCACAGGCTATTTTTAGGTGTATGTCTATTTATAGTGCATTTCTATTTATAGATGCATGTATATCTTTATTATCCCTTAATTTAGATGAACATTAAACTGTAATCTATTCTCAATGTGGACTTGGAAATAGTCAACTGAAGTGGAAAATCAGTTAGCTAAGTGAATTTCGAGTTAAGTGGTTGGTTGGTGATACATGCAGGTTGAATTTAGTTGTAACTGAGTGATTCTAGTTGTAACAGAGTTGGAAGTGCAGTGGTGCATGAGTTCTGCAAGTCGTAAGTAGTTGACCTCAATTAAGTGAGTTAAACTCACTTGTGCTAGTTGTAATCGAAGATACACTAGTGAGAGATCAAGTGAATTAATTATTAATTAATTCACAATCAGTGGTATCACATGCAACTGAAGATTTACTATTATTAACTGCATGCATGTCAGATCCAATGGAGACCTAGTTGAGTTCTAGGTGAAAGGTAAGTAAACTATCAGTTGTGACATTATCCGCTTGCACACAAGCAAGCACACACACATTGGATGTTACCATGAGGGTTGCATAGTAAAGGAAAGCAAGAAGGCATCCATTCAAGGATTTCTTTCAGCAGGGATTGCGTAGTGGAGGCAAGCTGTCTGGAGACAGTAAATTGAGTAAGTGATTTGCCAATTTTTGTTTGAAAATGTGAGACAATTACTTGATGTACTGAGAGATCTTGTGATTGGATTTTTGTATGTAATTGCTTCATGATCCATGATATAATATAAAATAGAAGATAGTGGGGTGCCCGATAAATTATCTGTGTTGTGTGTGATTGATCTTTCTTCATGATATTGTAATTGGCGATTGTGTTTTTAATTCTAAAAATATTTATAGAAGTGATTCAGTATTTAACATTAGCATATTGTTATATAGGGTGAATCCAAGATATACATGCATATTTTATAATTTCTACATGGTATCAAAGCACATGAAATTGCAGAAGTGAAGCAGGAGTTGAGTTTGTTGGTAAATAGAATTAAAATTTGCAGAAAGACTTTCTTGGTGCTACAATTGATTCAAGATCGATATGGATTTCAATGGCTTGAGGTTAGAGTATGCAATCGAGGGAAACTGGAACTATATTGCTTGGAAGAACATGATGAAGGCGATACTCAAAGATAATGGCTTGAAGGAATTCATTGAAAAAGATGTTCCTAAGCCAGATGCTGCAGATGTTGCCAATATTGATGCATGGCAAAAGAAAGTGGAAAAAGCGAGGAGGATCCTGTTGGAGGGATTAAGAGACCACATTGTCTCTGTTGGGGTTCCCATGTTTTGGCCAGATTGGCAAGACCAAAAGATGAGACAACATCATAACCACTTTGGGGCCCTAGGATCTAGCCCTCCTGGACCCGGAGAGGGATCTCTCCAATGAAACAAAGAATGATATATCTTTGAAAGCTCAAATGAGATGTTAGGATAGTTATGAAGCACAAAGGGGGTTTTAAAATGATTTGGTTGGTTGGTTGCTGGGTTGGTCATGAGATCATAGACTGAGAAGGTAATAGGAGGAAAGGAGAAAAATAGCAGGATGTTTTGGCAAAGGAGGATAGGTCAAGAAAATTCCATCCATTGGGCTATGGAGTCATGAAAGGTAATTACATGCAACAACTAGCCAAGGCTTTCAGAGGGCAAGTCATCTACACTAAAAGATCTTTTTAGATAGGTGATGAAATGGAAACATTACAGAAAGAAGGTCAAAGAAGGAAAACAACCCAATTTCTGTCTATAGATCAGGTTAGAGGTCATTTAACTCCAGACCTGCTTGGACATACTCAAAGGCAGCTTTAAATGGAGAGACAAAGGGGAAGCTTATAGATCATACCAGAGGTCATTTAACTCCAGGTCAACTTTAGCATGCTCCAAGAGAAAACAGAGATAATTTTAACAGAGCCAGGGTCTATAGATCAGAGAAGGACTTTGAACCTTCAATTCTTTGACACCAGCAAGAGATCTTAGAAAGGCCAGCTGGTCGCACAAGGATCCTAGTGGATAGAGCTAACTCTAATCTCCAGTGTTCCCAAATCTTCCAGCTTAAACCCAACAAGAACAACTACGCAGCAAACCCCGAATTCATACATCAGCTAGCAGCATAAGGAACTGCTACACTAGTTAAATAGCTGAATTTACTCTTAGATAACACATATAGCATAAAAAATTTAAGGCAAGGAGAGAAGAGACATAGGGTACCTAACAAAGGTAAATCCTATGCCATATTTCTGATGCAAGCCAGAAGACCAATGAACAACATGAAAAATGTAATAAACAATGCTAGAGAAAACATCACCAATAGTAATAGACCAGGATCCTGTGAAATTTGCTTGATTAATTGATGCAAAACCAGTCACATACACTGAGCTCAATGGCTAATACAGTCCATAATTTCTCCTCCCAGCCTACTACATACAAACTACTCTGTTACTCCCTCCCAAGGTTGTTCTAATAGTCAAAATGAATCCCTCTAACAACAATCGGAAACAACTGAAAAACAACCTTTACAAAGTGTTCTCAGGAATTCTTATAGGAGAAGAGAATAATAGGAGTAGATGATATTCATTAAATGGATATCATTAAGACAGAGTGGAGAAAGAGTTCATGCCCACTCTTCTTAATGGAAATCTGCATCGTTGTAAGTACTTTTGGTATGGTCTGGGAGTCTCTATCATGGACAAGATTGACCTCTGATGTTTCTTGAATTTCCCTCTGGTTGTAAGGCCCTTTGTTTTGTCTTCTGAAGCAATTAAGGTGACTAAAAAGGTCTTCAGGTCTCCATGCTTCCATAACTGCAGTCCTGACAGTCTTTAAGAAGCTTCTGACAATGTAATTAACTGTTTGTGGGCTCAAGGAGGCATGGAGACTGATGTAGGAAGGTGTACCTCTAGAGAAAACACGTTCTATTATTACGTAGCACTGATATGACTTGCTGGTGCACTCTTTGGTCCTGGAACTGTGCCTTAATCCTTTGATCGTGGGATTAGCACTTTAAATCTTCATTTACAAGCTTAAATCCTTCAAATCCGTGTAGAAATTTGAATAATAGCTGAATTATTCACCGAGATTATCCTGATTACACACTGTTTAAGCTTCATGCATAATACATAACCTCTTCTACAATTGATCATCAATTTGCAGAAATAGAAGCAGTCGCATGCGCACATTAAAACATAATCAAGCACACATATAACACGCATGTGAATGGAAAGCATGTACATTGTATGCCTGAAAACCCCCAACTATCTCGTATATTATAATGATAGAGAACATGTAACAACCTATAGTATAATACTCCTCAAAAGTACTCGCACTATCTCCATACATACAACGAAATGTGATTCAACAACGCTGTGTTCAAATATCCTCCATCTAGCCTGCCTCTACTGCACAATCCAAGATGAGAATGAATGAGATCCAAGTTCAAATCCCACTAGCTTATACTACACAATCCTCATTGGAAATCTCAATCAATGTGTGTGCAAATCTCATGCACAAGTATAGTCACAACTGATAGTCACACTCACCCTTTCACCCACCTCTAACACTGGTCTCCACTGAACTGTCCATGCATTGCAGTTAACTGATGTATTCTTTAGTTGATTTATGAGTTCATAATTAGTGAATTAATTAACAATTAATTCACACCACTCATCACTAGTGTATTTATCAGTTAGACTAAATACAACTAGTTCAACTAAGTTAAACCGAACACAACTCCACCGAATCCGTTCTAATTAACTCCACCAAACTCCTCATGAGTTCTAACCGAAGTCAACCATGCACAGCTCAACTAACCCTTAGAAAATCATATTTCCTTCACAACAAGACAAAGCATAGCATCCAAGCATCAAACTGAAGTGCTCCAAGAGGAAAAGATAATGTTTATAGTCTAAATATTATTAAGGGTTAATAATATTCGACTGTTCTATTTTTAGCCTGGCAGTCTAAAAGTAGATTCCGCCCAATGTCTAAAAATAGAGGTCCATCTATTTTTACCAACTCGACCAATCATCCATAAATAGCATCCTGCAACTCGTAGACCATGATCCATCTGTCTAAAAATAGACATAGTCTAAAAATAGACTTTGCGACAAAAATCACTTGTGTGGCCCCCACCTAGTTTACGTGATCACTTTCCAACTAGGATCAGGAAAGATGTTTCAGGATACCTCCTTCACTGTTTCTTGTTGTGATCTTCAACAATCCGTCTCTACTGCTTCACTGGGCCGCCATAATGGTCTCTTTGTGATTCCTGTATAATGAAATAACTCAATCATAAAATCCAGGGACGGTGGTGGAAGATTTGCCTTGAAGGCCTGGAGGAATGGTGGCGTAACAGAGGAAAACGCTGTGGATGTGATGGAAATGGTGGAGAAATGCCGTGAAATTTAATATAAAAACATTAAAGTTTAAAGGTGGGTGCAATGATATAATATTTATGCAGAACAAAGGCTCGGGATTTTGGAGCAAAAAACAAAGGGAATGCACCTAAAACATATGAAACAGGGCTGGATGTGGGACCCGACATTGGTGGAAGGTGATTAGTTTTGAGCCGTTAGATCTCAGGAGGAGATCAACGGTGGAGGTTAAAATATGAACTTTTGGGAAGGTCCGATGGAAGAGACATGGAGGAAGATGCGATGCAATATGGGCCATTGATCTCGGATGAACGGATGACTATGATCAGATCGGGGGATCGCAATCGGGGGAGGCAGCGGGGTGACACATTAACACTTGCGATTGCAATTGGAGCGATGGTGCGATTAAGCGCCAACCGTTGGATCACGCAGGAGATCAACGATGGAGATTAAATCGGCGGGGGAAGACAGGCGGGGAGCGATGAGATCTGAACTGTTGGATTTGAAGAGATCAACGACTTAGATCAAATCGGGAAATCGCAATCGGAGGAAACGAAAGAGCGGCGCAACAAGAAGTTTCGGTTGGCGATTAGCGATTACACGCCAGCCATCGGATTTGGAAATAGATTGATGGCCCATGGTTAATCGGAGGGGTTACTGAAGAGGGGCGGTGGGCACGTTGCGATTGAGCACCAGTCGTTGGATCCGGGTAATAGATCAACGGTGGAGAAACAATCGGCGGGGAGAAACGAGAGGAGCGATGGGAGGGGAGTGATGGGATCTGGGCCGTTGATTTTGAATGGATGGATGGCTGGGATTCGATCGGGGGAAAAAAAAGGGGTGGCACGGCGAAAGTTCTGATTGCGATTGGAGTGGGAGTGCGATTAGCGCCGGGCCGTTGGATCAAATTATGGATCAACGGCGGAGATGTAGTCGGGGGATCGCAATCGCAACGGGCGGAAAGTGGCAGCAACTGAAAATTGCGATTGCAATCGGAGTGGGGGAAGCGGGAGAGCGTGGACCTTTAGATCTATTCAGATCAACGGTGGAGATTGTATCCGCGGCGCTGCAGACCAAGACTCAATCGCATCGGGATTTTTAAGTTAACACATAGAAATGCGCTCGCCCGATGGTGAGATTGCGATTAGCGCCCGGGGCTTAAGCGCTTGGTCCTGGGCGTGGGGCATATGGTGGGGAAGTGGTTAAGGGGCTAGGCCTTAATATTGTTGGTTGCTTTAATTTTTTTAACAATTCAAGTTCCACATAAATTGTCAACCCGAGAAGGTTTGTTTATTCCAAATACAATCACGCACTAGATATGCTCAATTCCAAAAGCAAAAATAATGTTGTAGTAAAAAGTCACACAATTATTAATCATACAAATCTAATTGTTCACACCCTGTTTAATCAAAGCTGAAGTTTACTTATGTTATAGTAGAAGTAATTCCTCTATTACAGTTTTTAAGAATCCAAATAAAGGGAAATCATTCTGCAGGAAAGGAAACCAATCAACCATAACAGGAAACAGGACCCTATTCCTTTAAATAGGAACTTCAGAACCTGCTTCCTGACACTAATCACTCTGTAGAAAAGATAAACTCAAGAGAACAGGACCCTATTCCCATGAACAGGAACCTTTAGCACCTGTCTCCTGTTTCTAATCACACTGCAGGAAAAAGAAAGGCAATCAATGGGAACAGGACCCTATTCCTTTGTACAGGAATCTTCAGCACCTGCTTCCCAGCATCAATCATACATTCAAAAAAATAACATAAATAGATCTCTTAACTTCTTTAAGGATGAATGTACCAAACTCATGCAGTGTTAAAGGAAACAGAATGCTTAATGAATCACAGAACTATGCAACTGATGTTTCAACAACAGAATTAAGTTAAGGTGCGAATATCATAAAGAAATTTAACAAACTACAGGAACAGTCGGGTGAATCTTGTGAGGAAGGCGGTCCCTTTCCTTCTCACAAGATTCCCCAGGGAAAGAATTAAATTGAAGCGCTCAAAAGGAACTTTTATTCATCTGTCAAAAGAAATGATACATTACAAATGGAGTCTAGCTCCTGTCCTCTCAAACACAATGTTCTCCTGTAGTTTTCGAACCCCCTTCTAATGATGATGTCTCCTCTTTTTAAAGAGGAGACATCTATTACAATTACATTAGAGCAAATCTATGTTTATCCCAAATCTGTTCTTCTTTCTTAAAACAGGGCTATTCTATTCTTCCATAAAAAGATATTGTTACAACAGATACAAAAATAGTACTATCTTCAGAATAATCCGTGTAACCACTTCCTTGCTCGTCTTCATGTTGTTTCCATTGTTCCAAAAAATACTCTTCCAGAATCGCAAATTACGAGTAGTGACGGAATTTGTGTGCCTGCTGACTGTTTCAGCAACGGAGTCGACTGTTTCAGCAACGGCCGATTGTTCCAGCACAGCACATAAATTATCTGCGATCTTTTAGACTTATGTTAGCAACAATCTACCTTCGATTAATGATGAAATATAAGATTAATATGGAATTATATGTAAACAGATTAAATATATAGTAAAGAAGAGGATTTTATATACCTTTGGATAAAGTGAATGAAAATGATGATGGAATCCTTTTTAAACATGGTTATAAAGGTAAGGTGGTGTCAAAATATATAGTAAAAAATGGTACATGGTGAGGTCCTAACATCTCCCCCAGCTGAAAGGGTTGCATGTCCTCAGGCAACTCCTAGTCTGAGTCAGAGTCTGAGTACTGACTCTATGTGTGCAAGTTGCTCAAGTAGTAACTGGAGAAGGTGGCTTCTGTCGAAGCTCAGAATCCTCGATTGTTCTGCAATTGCTGCCATGCTACAGCCTCATCCCTGTCAGCCAATTGGTAGTGACACTGGTATTTTTCTGTAGGCATCCATAGAATTGGAAAATGAAAATGGTAACCAATCCAGTTTTCGCCACAATGCCGAATGCATTTGATGTAGTTAGGTACCCTGGAGAGTGCAGCTTGAAGATTATCAGGGCTGAAAGGGTGATACTCTTGTCTTTCCTTGCATGACTGTTGCCAAAACATAGTGTTGGCATTCAGTGCAACAGTCTCCTTTAATCTGATTAGCTGTAGACACTTTAAAAGTGTTGAAGCCTGCAGTTGTTGTATGTACCTGTGCATTCCTGGCTTCTGCAAGAATCAGTGATATTGTGCTACAAACATGGCCAGATTTGAAGGTTTTGGTCTAATCCAAAGGAGCCGATTCTCCTCATTATGCCTACTTGCAATAAACGCAGTTTGCTAGGTGATCTGATTGGCCAGGAATGAAACGAATGCCCTAATTTGTACATCACCTACAATTGGAGTGAGATTGACTTTGCTATTCTCAGGCATGGCCTCGTTATGGAGATAAAGTTCACACAAAAAATGTTGGTCACTTTCAGGGGCCTCAGCAAAAGATTTAACAAATTGTTCTGCAGTAAGCAATTCATGAGGTCTGCCATCCTTTATTGCCTTCAATTGAAAATAAACCAGACGTTCAGAGAGGAAGAGAGAATAATTCAAGGAGGGTTTTCGGGTAGCCATCAATTTTTGCACTAATGAAAACATCAAAACCAACTTTTCCTTTGATTCCTTGACTTCTTTCTTGGAATCCTTGAGCTGTTGCAATGTCTATTCCCAAATATCCCAGTTGGCATACATGTGATTCTGCCAGGCCAACTTATGCTGCTGCAATATTTTATCTTGATCCACAGCATATTGTTTCTTCCAGTTATTCATAAGTTCTAATTGTTTCCATGGCAGGGTCTGTGTCCCGGCATTATAAGTAGTGGGTTGGGGCATTGTCTGAGTGGCTGAGCTAACTAGTACAGGGCGGGATATTTGTGGTTTAGTTTCTTCTTCTAGACTTTTTGAGGGCCCTACTCGTTCTTGTGTAGCAGTAGGGCGTTCTTCTTTAATTGCAGCTGATGTAGATGCCTCAGGTACCTGAATTTTGACTATTTTGTATCCTGCCTGTTGGTAAATGTTACCACACTCATGGCACATGTATTCTCTGCATGGATCCTTCTTTTGTGCTGATGCTGTGTGTGCTAGCATGTAGAGATTCAATTCTCTATCAAAGGCTTCTCGTGCCATGATCAATTCTTTCTTATAGGCCTCTAGTTCTGATTTCAAAAACTCATTTTCCTCCAACAAAGATGCCATAGTGTGTGAACCTTGTGTGCTGGCTGATTCTGCTAGGGTTGTCTGCTGATCCATAGCTGTAGCTGGTTCTTGTGGAGCAGCTACATCTGGTTTCCCTGTATTATCATGCTTGGTGTATGATTCTTGTACCACAGTGGCTAGTTCTTGTGTTTCAGCTTCTGGGTAAGTGACTGGTTCTTGTGTGACAGTCACTGTTTGAGCAATAAACGATGTCATGTTACCCCGGGCCACTGGTTCTTGTGTGACAGTGCCACAGGACAAGACGAGTAATGGTTGGGGAATTTGGAATGGTGCTGAGGATTTAAGTTTTAACAGGATAGTGGCGGGGTCAGGGGAAATGGGAGTAACTTCAATTTCAACAGTCATTTTCATTTTCCTTTTTGGTAGGAAAGCAGAGAAGTCAGTGTCTTTCCTTTTCTTTGTAGGAGAAGATTCTTTTCTAGGGGAAGGGCTTTCGGAAGAAGTGAAAACTTGGGATGTGGCCCTTGTTTGTCATTTTGAGACAGAGACTATTGGGGTTCGTCTCTTTCTTGTATGAGTAGGTGGAGATGGGGGTGTTGGAGAGTCATTGCTAGAGATATGAATAGTGGGAAGGGGTGACTCTACTAAGTGGGATGAACTTGGGGGTAGGTCAACTGGTTCTGAGGATGGAATTACTGGGGGGTCTGGGATATCGTCCAGTTGCCTTTCATAAGAACTCTCAGGAGTTTCTTGGGAACTTCCGGCTTGTTGGGGAATTTCGGCTTGCTGGGGAATGAGGAGTGGATTATTCAGAGGGGGATTTTGCTGGGAAAAACCCCTCTGAATTAATAATTGACATAAATGATGATGGGTAAGGGATAACAATGGGAATTTAACCCGTCTGCAATAATATGACATGTTTTTGATACAACCAAGCAGATAATAGGGAATATTGACTAATCGAGCATGCCTCAAATGATTCATTAAAATGAAGTCGTGTTGATAGACTACCTGGTAACGCCCTTCGCATGTCAAATAGTGCTTGATGAATTCAGCTACTGTTGGCCATGGTTGAGGTAATGAATGTAGACTTATACCGCGGCCTTTAAGTTCAACCGGTTCTTCTGGAAGAAGAAAATCTTGCTGTGCATTTAAAATAACTTGTTTCCTACTGAACCAGCGAGCACCTATAACCGGAAAACCTGAAACTTGTGCTATATCTTCCTCTATGACTGAAATTCGGACCCCTTGAACCACTGAATAATTCCCCTAAAGATTCTGTGCGAACTCTAAAACTTGCTGCTGATCAAATTCTCCTAACCTTTCGAAGTATGTTGTCCATCCTGCTTGTTGAAAAATTTGGTAGGCCTCCGGGAAAAATTCGAGAAGAGTTATCGAACTAGGCTCGTGTCTGATAGCCAACCCTCCCATAGCTACTAGCTTGAGTCACATGCAGAGGTGCAGAGAACAGAAACACAGGCTTTGGTCAAGCTAATTGTTGCAACAGAGGATATGGAGTCTCAATGACGGCGGAAATAATGGATATGAAAAGTGACAGAGGATTGGATGGTTTGGAATGATGATTCAGTTTTCGAAATTCCCCCCCTTACGTATGGTGCAATGATGTTTAAGTGTGCGAAGATTGTACTCATTATGAGCAAGATCCTCTCTTTAAAATATTATTTAACTGCATTACATAAAAACCACATACCTTATATTTTTACCTTTGTCTTTAAAGTTTGAAGTATAGAGTGCTTCATAATGGCTTGATATTAATGGAAGAATCTGTAGATTTCTCTGAAATGTAGAACAGGAGCATATCAGGATCTGCTCAATACTGAATAATATTCACCCAAGGGATCTGAAGAGTAAAAGTGGAGAACTGAAAAGCTTGTATAGAAGAGGAAAGAAATGATGTTTTAATGATGAAAAGATAAATGACAGGTTGCTGAAACTGGTGTTTCAGCAAAGGGAAAAATCAGGAAAATGGGATATAATGACTTGGGTTTAAGACAAGTGGGGGAAGTATTTGGTAAGGGATAATTTCAGCAGTAAGGAACAGGAAATACTAGCTGAAGGATGATATTTCAGGAATGGTAGAAGTGGAAAAATGGAAAAAAAAGGAAAAATGTAGAAATGGGATAAAAGGGATATTGCTAGGAAATGGGTTGAAATGAAGGGAACAAGCTTCTGTGATTGAAGCTTTAGATCTTCTTGTGATGAATCTGTCCTCCTTAATGAGTTTTTCCAGAATCTGCAAAATTCAATTGTAACACGCCAACCCTTGACAGGGATTATTAGTTTTAAATCTAATCTAATACTAGAAATACAGTGCAGAAAATTAAATGCTGTGAGGAGCAGAAGACTCCCCTAGAAAAAGATAATGTGTATCAGTCATGCAAGCAGTCTTGAAATCATATTTAGAAACAGGGCGCTGGTACAAACGAAGCCTATGAACATTGACTAGTAGAGGTGTTTTAGAATCATCAATTGTTAGAAGTCTTACTGTTCCATTAGAAAAAACAACATCTACTTCATATGGTCCAAGCCAACGTGTACGTAGCTTACCCTGAAAAGTTTCAAACCGAGAGTCATACAATAAGGCCCAATTACCTTTTTGGAACTGCTTGTGTTTGATAATTTTATCATGCCACTTCATTCTTTGTTGTTGAATCATGGTTGTTTGGTGAATGGCATCTAATATTGTTTCATCCAATTCAAGAAGCTGCTGCAACCTAGCTGTCTGCACATCAGTCAAATCAAGATTAACAACTAAAGCAGTTCTTAGAGTTTTAATTTCAAATTCCACAGGAAAAACAACATTTTTACCATAAACCAATTCATAGGGAGAAAAACCTGTAGTGTTTCTCCAAGTAGTTCTATAAGCCCATAGTGCTTCAGGGAGCCTTTGAGACCAATCCTTCCGGTTGTCCTTCACTGTTTTAGTTAGAATGTCTTCTAATAATTTATTTGTGCTTTCCACCTGCCCATTGGCCTGGGGGTGGTATGGTGTAGTCATTATATGATGAATATGATATTTCTGAAGGGTAGACTTAAAACCATGAGAATTGAATGGAGGTCCTCCATCTGTAACTAGCTCTCTAGGAATTTCAAATCTAGTGAAGATTTCTTCAAATAAGAAAGCTAGGACAGCCTCTTCATTGGCTCTAATAAGTGCTTTGGCCTCCACCCATTTAGTCATATAGTCTGTAGAGAATAATATATAAGTTCTTTGATTGGATGGAGGATTAATGGGTCCTATGAAATCCAAGGCCCATCTTTCAAATGGTTCAGAAACTACCTGGGGGTTTAATGGCATTTGATCTCTATGATTGGGTTGACCCATTCTCTGACAACTGTCACAAGCCCTCACATATTTCTTTGCATCTTTAAATAATGAGGGCCAATAGTAACCCATCCTCAAAATTTTGTGTGCTGTTCTTTTATCAGCAAAATGCCCTCCACAAGGGCCATCATGACAAGCTTTTAATATGTCATACACTTCATCTTCCCTAATGCATCTTCAGATTTCCTGATCAAGCCCTGTGTAGAAAAGACACCCACTTATCCAGTTATACCTGGCACTTTGTTGAACAATTCTTCTCTTTTCTCTGTATGACAGGTGTGATGGTAATTTTCCTGCAACCAAATAATTGGCAATATCTGCATACCATGGAGAGTGAGCAGAAACTGCAAACAAATACTCATCAGGAAAAGAATCATCTACTGGAATATTTTTATCAGTTTTTAACCGTGAAAGGAAATCAGCCACCACATTTTCTTTACCAGGCCGATCTACAATTGTGATATCAAATTCATGCAGTAATAATAGCCATCTGGTAACTCTAGCATTTGTAACAGATTTTTTCATTAAGTAATTAATAGCCGAGTGGTCAGTGTGCACAAAAGTAGAATAACCAGTAATATAGTGTCAAAATTTATTAATGGCATAAATTACTGCAAGAAAATCCTTTTCGGTAACTGTATAATTAAGCTCAGCAAGGGTCATATTCTTACTAATAAAATAGATAGCATAAGGAAGATGATTCTCCTCTTGTCCCAAGACAGCTCCAATTGCAGTGTCTGAAGCATCAAAAGATATATGAAAAGGGAGGGCCCAATTAGGTCCCCTCAAAATAGGAGCAGTAGATAACTGATGCTTGAGTTCTTCAAAGGCTTTCTGATAAGAATTAGTCCACTTAAATTCAACATTTTTCATAAGCAACACAAATAATGGAGAAGCTGTCTTAGAAAAATCTTTAATAAATCTTCTGTAATATCCAACATGTCCTAGAAAACTTCTGACATCAGTTTGTGCTTTAGGAACAGGAAGATTATGAATGACCAATATTTTAGATGGGTCTACCTGAATACCTTGAGATGAAATAAAATGTCCAAGCACTACTCCTTCACTCATCATCATATGACATTTTTCAGTACTTAGGGAGAGGTGAGCTTGTATACATCGTTTAAGTACCTTCTCAAGATTTTGCAATGCATCTTCAAAAGACACACCATAAGGAGTAAAATCATCCATAAATATTTCCATAGAGTCATTCAACATATCAGAAAAAATTCCTATAACAGCCCTCTGAAAAGTTGCCGGTGCATTACATAGCCCAAATGGAAGAACTCTATAAGCAAAAGTTCCCCAAGGGCTAGTGAAAGTGGTCTTGTCCTGGTCTTGGGGTGCAATTCTAATCTGATTATACCCACTGAATCCATCTAGAAAAGAAAAGAATTTCTTCCCTGCCAGACTATCCAACACCTGATCAATGAAAGGTAAAGGAAAGTTATCCTTTTGAGTAGCTTTGTTCAAGGCTCTGTAATCAACACATACTCTCCATTTCCCGTTTTTCTTAGGGACAATTACCAATGGGGAAACCCATTCACTGTCAGATATGGGGTATATAAATCCTGCATTAAGCAATTTCTGAAGTTCTTCTTTAAAAATTTCTCGTAAATTAGGGTTCATTCGTCTCCGGGGTTGACAGACTGGTCGGCATCCTTCTTTAATATAAATTTGGTGAGTACATAGTTTAGAAGAGATTCCTTTCATATCCGTGTAATCCCATGCAAATGGTTCCTTATTTTCACGTAATAACTTCATTAACTGTTGTGTTTCAGCAACTGTTATATCAAGATTTATGTTTAATGTCTTGCCAGGTTCGATTTCAACTGTTATGATTTTAGATGAGATGGTGGTTAATGTCTGAGATAAGTCTTCAGATTCAATATTTTCTTGGGTATCTGTTTCAAAAATTGGAGTCAATTGATTGTGTGTTTCAGCAATTACAGAGGAAGGTTCACAAATAAAATTATTAATTATTTCATCCTCTGTATTGTCTTTAAGAGTTAAGGCTTGTCCAATAGTTAGAATGGGCTGAATAACATTATCATCATAATCCATCCACATAGAATCTTCATTATTAATTATGGGTGTAGCATGAGGATAAAGAGTAAGCTGTTTGGTTTCATAACCATTAGAAATTGTCATTGAACCAGATCTGCAACTGATAAAGGCATCAACTGTGGCCAGCCATGGCCTCCCTAGAATTAAAGGGTGTCCCCCCAGCTTTGTTTTAGTCTGCAATACAACAAAATCAGCTGGGTAATTCCATGATTCAACTGAGATAAGTAGATCTTCAACAACTCCTTCAGGTTTAATTGTAGAACGGTCATCCAACTCTAGAATGGTAGGTGTATCTCTGATTGTGTTATTCAGCTGTAACAATTGTGAAGTTTCAAGAGTCATTATGTTTATTGCAGCACCTAAATCTACCAGAACTTGAGGAATCATTGTTTTACCAATTTGAACTGTCACGGTAGGATGGCCAGGGTCACCATATTTCACAGGAGAGGTTTTTCCGGACATTAATGCAGATAAATCACCCATCACATGTACTGTAAAGGGATCTTTAGTTTTCCTACCAGGTTTCTTAACAAAAATATCCCTTATTGTTCTGGCATAAATTGGTACATCTCTTAGTGCTTGTAAAAGTGGAATTTTAACATACAAGTTTTGCAATTCCCCTAGAAGGTTAAAAGCAGGTGTTTCAGGTGTTCTAGTTAAAACTAAATGCTCGGGGAATGGTGGTTCTGTTATTTCAATACCCTTGTTAGAGGGTGGTTGTGCTTTCTTATGTTTCTCAGTTTCCTCTTTATCAGAATCAGAAGAAGTTATGTCATGAATAATAGGCTCTACTATTTTCTTGGATCTTAAATGAATATCATTACATTTCATAGTAGGAAATATAGACTGATTATGAATATCAATGACTTGCACAACTTTATTATTGGGGTTAGGATTTGGTTGCATAGGTAGCTGGGGTCTCATTTCGTTATTTGGCGGAGCATTTGATGGCAGAGGAAGTGGTCGTTGAAATTGAGGAAATTGATTTGGATACGGGATTTGTTGGCTTCTCCAATTTGAATTCCAAGGGTTAAAAGAAGATGGCTGCTGTGGGGGCCAAGGAGTCCACATTGCAGGATCAACAAAGGGAGGGTTTGATTGTTGCATGGGTGGGAAATTCATTTGATTAAAGGGTGGATATTTCATTTGATTAAAGGGAGGGTAATTTGTTTGACCGAAAGCAGAATAATTGTTCCAATGATTAAATGGCATACTAGAGTTCATACCTTGTCCTTTTGGTTGCCATTGTCTTTTTTGAGTTAGTAAGTAAACTGCTTCAGCTTCTTCTTCCGTTGGCTGCAATGATGCCTTTATTCCTGGTAGAGATGGACATTGTTTTGTTTCATGATCTTTCTCACAAAGGGTGCAGATTGGTATTTTGTCCAATGGGCACTCCCTTAGTGGATGTTTGTCTCTGCACTTCGGGCAAAAGACAGCCAGAGTTGCTTCTGCTTCAGCCTGCTTCTTCTTAACCTGCAAAGTGTCAATTTGTGAAGCAAAAGAACTTAACATTTCAATTTTAAATTCTTCAAGTAAATTACCTATTTCAGCTCTTGTTGCTCCCCCACTGGCTGATTTCTGCACTCTTGAATAGGTGGGATCTCTATTACTTACTATGTTCCTTGCAGCTCCCCTTGAACACCTCTTACAAAGTTCAACAATCTCATCATATGATTCTTTAGATATATCTCCCTTGCCAAGCATGTTTAACATGTCTAAACAATCATCCCTTAATCCTCTAAGTAATATTGTTTTGCGAATTTCCTTACTTATATTCGGATGATCAGATCTCTGTATATTATACTGCAGCCTTTCTACGTAGTCCTCCAGATTCTCGTCTGGCTTTTGTGCCATATTGAATAGTTCGTCCTTATTTTCTCTCGTCCGACAATAGTCTCGATATTTAAGCATAAATTTATGTTTCATATGTTCCCATGTTGTGATTACCTGACTCCCAAGACTCATGAACCATCTTAAAGCATTTCCTTTTAATGTTGCTGGAAACAGTTTCAACTTTTGAGCATTAGTAACATAATCATAACTTCTGCATAATATATCAAATTCAAAAATAAATTCATCCGGATCTTCAGAGGATAGACCATGGAAGTTAGGTAAAGCTGACAATGGAATATTCTGCATAGGAGTTGTTCCTCTAGGGAGATCACTGATAGGAAATCCCAAGGTAGAGAGAGAATTTTCATCCTTTCCTTCTCCTTTAGGATCTACACGTCCTCCACCAAAGAAGTCTTCGTTGTTTCCTTCCATTGGCTATTCTCCTACTGCACTTGCTCGATCGTCAAGATCTTCTACTGGCTCCTCAATGTTTTCCACTGGTTGTCCAACACTCTCTATTATTTCCTCAACGTGCTCTGCTGATTTGCTAGCACTTTCTTCTGACTCTCCAGCACTGACTGCTGGTTCTTTAATCACCGGCTCCTCTATGTTTTCAGGGCCCACAACTTCCTCTGTTTTGTAATATGATTGAGGGGAGTGCTGAATTTTTGGTCTTCGAGAACTTAATCTCTGTGATGATTCAGCCTTTGATACAATCTCGTCAATGAAAGTCTTTCTTCCTCCCCTTCCTTTGCCTTTTCCACCTGTGGGATTAGTTTTCTTCTGGGTTCCGCATCCTCTCATACAATTTGCACATCTAAAAAGAAAATATTAATGCTTTTGAAATCTACAATTTCCTTCCCCAGCAACGGCGCCAAAATGTTGGTTGCTTTAATTGTTTTAACAATTCAAGCTCCACATAAATTGTCAACCCGAGAAGGTCTATTTATTCCAAAGACAATCACGCACTGGATATGCTCAATTCCAAAAGCAAAAATAATGTTGTAGTAAAAAGTCACACAATTATTAATCATACAAATCTAATTGTTCACACCCTGTTTAATCAAAGCTGAAGTTTACTTATGTTATAGTAGAAGCAATTCCTCTATTACAATTTTTAAGAATCCAAATAAAGGGAAATCATTCTGCAGGAAAGGAAACCAATCAACCATAACAGGAAACAGGACCCTATTCCTTTAAATAGGAACTTCAGAACCTGCTGCCTGACACTAATCACTCTGTAGAAAAGATAAACTCAAGAGAACAGGACCCTATTCCCATGAACAAGAACCTTCAGCACCTGTCTCCTGTTTCTAATCACACTGCAGGAAAAAGAAAGGCAATCAATGGGAACAGGACCCTATTCCTTTGTACAGGAATCTTCAGCACCTGCTTCCCAGCATCAATCATACATTCAAACAAATAACAGAAATAGATCTCTTAACTTCTTTAAGGATGAATGTACCAAACTCATGGAGTGTTAAAGGAAACATAATGCTTAATGAATCACAGAACTATGCAACTGATGTTTCAACAACAGAATTAAGTTAAGGTGCGAATATCATAAATAAACTTAAAAAACTACAGGAATAGTCGGGTGAATCTTGTGATGAAGGCGGGCCCTTTCCTTCTCACAAGATTCCCCGGGGAAAGAATTAAATTGAAGCGCTCAAAAGGAACTTTTATTCATCTGTCAAAATAAATGATACATTACAAATGGAGTCTAGCTCCTGTCCTCTCAAACACAATTTTCTCCTGTAATTTTCTCACTCTCTTCTAATGATGATGTCTCCTCTTTTTAAAGAGGAGACATCTCTTACAATTACATTAGAGAAAATCTATGTTTATCCCAAATCTGTTCTTCTTTCTTAAAACAGGGCTATTCTATTCTTCCATAAAAAGATATTGTTACAACAGATACAAAAAGAGTACTATCTTCAGAATAATCCGTGTAACCACTTCCTTGCTCGTCTTCATGTTGTTGCCATTGTTCCAAAAAATACTCTTCGAGAATCACAAATTACGAGTAGTGACGGAATTTGTGTGCCTGCTGACTGTTTCAGCAACGGAGTCGACTATTTCAGCAACGGCCGATTGTTCCAGCACAGCACATAAATTATCTGCGATCTTTTAGACTTATGTTAGCAACAATCTACTTTCGATTAATGATGAAATATAAGAGTAATATGGAATTATATGTAAACAGATTAAATATATAGTAAAGAAGAGGATTTTATATACCTTTGGATAAAGTGAATGAAAATGATGATGGAATCCTTTTTAAACATGGTTATAAAGGTAAGGTGGTGTCAAAATATATAGTAAAAAATGGTACATAGTGAGGTCCTAACAAATATAAGGTAGAAAGTGGGTTTTTGGCCCACTTTAATGCATTTTAAGGCCAAAGAAGGGTAACAATAGAGAGGAAAATGGTTTATTAAACCAAACAAAGAGTATTTGAAGGGTTTAAAAGGGAACTTGAGATGGTTTAGAGGGTTAATGGGGGAAATAGAGAGGAGTAAAAGGGGATGAAGTAGAGGTTTAGAAGGGATGATATGAGGGGAAAAAGGAGGAGGCCTTTTGGGAAATTCTTCACAATCAGAGAGGCTTTATAAATGGAAAAAACAGTGGGGATTTATCAAAGGAAAAGGGCATAAGGAGGCTTCAAGGATGATGTGTTTTTTAGAGGGAAATGCATTCCTTGAAGGCTCAAAAACATTTTAGCCCCCTGTTTTCTTGTCAAAAAATTCATAGGGGGCTAACAGTCTCAAGCCTCCATGGGAAATCCACACCATATGCTATGTGGAAGGCTTTGATGGATCTATTCCAAAGCAGTAGCGACCATAGGAAATTGGTGCTCAAAGATAAAATCAGGAAGATCAAGATGAAAAAGGGCGACACCATTCCAAATTATCTCACAAAATTTGTCCAATGTCGGGATGAACTAGGGAGTGTGGGAATAACACTTGCTGATGATGATCTAGTGAGTTTGGATCTCCTAGGATTTTCTAAGAGTTGGCACATTTATGAAGACTTCGTCAATGGATAGGAAAAATTTCCGAATTGGGAACGATTGTGGTTGATTCTGGTGTAGAAGGAGTTCAGGTGGAACACTAGAGATGGCTCTTCATCAAAGCATAATGATGAAGATGATTGTGCTTTGGCTTCCAAGGTGAAGAAGGGGAAGGGGAATAAATTCCATTCTAAATTCGAGTCTAAAGGAAAGAATCAGGACATGTCCAAGGTGAAATATTTTCACTGTCATGAACATGGGCATTTTGCTACTAACTGTCCACAAAAGAAGAAGAACAAGAGGTTTTTTGGAGCTGTAACTATTGAGGCCCTTTCCTCACCATTTGATCTTGAATTATCCTTGATTGCATGCATGGTGTCAATTGAATTGGGATCGGTGTGGTATTTGGATAGTGGTGCTTCCTTTCACATGATGGGAGACAAGGAACTTTTGAGTGACTTGGAGGAGAAAGATCTCCAGATGCATATTGAGATGTGCGACGACGAACGATACATTGCTACCAAGATTGGTACCATTACCTTTCAGAGGAGTCAGGTAAATCATTTCAATGAAAAGACGTGATGCATATACCAGGTCTGAAGAAAAATTTGGTCTCAGTCATAATGTTGGAGGACAGAGGCTTTGACATTTGTTTTGGTGATGGAAAATATTTCCTGGGACATAAAACAATGGGTCAAGCCAAGAGGATAGGGATTCGAGTTAAGAATATCTACAAGTTGGAGGTAGATGGTTGCACTTCTATGGTGGGTAAGGTGGAAAAAATGGTGAGCTGGGATGAGGGAAAATTATAGAACAAGCGATTGGGCCATCTTCATCATGGAGCCTTGAAAGTCATGCTGCAAATATCTACTGGAATTCCAATGGGAACACTTGCTTAGTTAGATTAGTGCAAGGGTTGCACCATGGGGAATTATGTAAGTCCACCTTTCATGAGAAGGAGAACTATGCTTCAGGGATCCTTGAGAGAGTTCACATAGATGTGTATAGACCATTCTTGGTTGCTTCAACAAAAAAACATAAGTAATATGTAATATTTTTTGATGAATTTTCTCGTAAATGTTGGATCTCCTTCATGTAGAAGAAAGATCAAAAACTCTCTAAGTTCAATGAGTTTAGGGCGTTGGTGGAGAAAGAGTCGGGGAAGTAAGTGAAGGCTCTTAGGAGCGATAATGGTGGAGAATACATCTCTAACGAATTCAAGAACTTCTGCAGCAAAGAAGGAATTCGAAGAGAACTCATAGCGCCTCATAACCCACAACAGAATGGGGTCACGTAGAGGAAGAACAAAACGATTGTGGGTGCAGCACGAGCAATGTTGCATGATCAGGGCGTACCAATGCATTTGTGGGCAGAAGCATGCAACACTACGGTTTATGTGCAAAATCGTTGTCCTCATAGAGTACTTGGCATGAGTACACCTGAAGAAGCTTTCACTGGTAAGAAACCAGATGTTTCACACTTTAAGATTTTTGGCTCATCTGTTTATGTGCATGTGACCAGGAAGAAGCTGGAGCCGACTATTGAAGTTGGGATTTTTGTGGGGTACACAGAAACACCCCATAATTATCATGTGTATTTTCCAAACAACAAAATGACTGTTGTGTGATGGGATAAAATTTGATGAGGGGAAATCCATGCAGTTGTCGCTTGAGAGGGAGTTGGAATTGCATGCGGAGGAGGAACTACTGGTTCCCAAAGATGAGTCTCTAGATGTGGATAAGCCACAAGAGGAGGTTCATGGAGTGGAGGAAGCCACTCATGCAGAGCCATCCATCGAAAATGGAAAAAATCATACCATGGAAGCTGATAGGCTGAGACTTGATGCTGCAGAGAATGTAGGAGCCCCTACTTCACAGTGCAAACAGAGACAATCTCCTAACCGATTTATTGGATACATGGATCTTATGAGAAAATGTATTGTGATAGAACCATCTTCCTTTCAGGAAGCAGTGCAGCAGCCTACTTGGGTTGATGCAATGGTGGAGGAGTATGACTCCATTGTCAAAAACAGTGGTTGGGAAATTGTTCCAAGACGGGTTGATAAATCAATGGTAGGTTCAAGATGGATCTACAAGGTAAAGAAAGATGTTGATGGGAGTGTGGAGAAATACAAGGCCAAATTTGTGGCCTGGGGCTTCTCACAGATCAAGGGGATAGATTATGTTGAGACCTTTGCACCTGTCGCAAGGTACTCTTCCATAAGGATCATCCTTGCACTCTCAGTGCAGATGGGTTGGCGCATTCATCAGATGGATGTGAAAACTGCTTTTCTGAATGGGATCATTGAGGAATAGTTGTACATAGAGTAGCCTGAAGGTTTTGAGATCTTCAACATCGAGTCGCATGTGTGCTGAATCAAAAGAGCACTATATGGGCTAAAGCAGGCACCCTGTGCTTGGTACACTCGGATAGACAACTATTTCACCGGACTAGGCTTCACCAAAAGTGAAGCAAATGCAAACCTGTACCAAATTGTGGTGGAGGGTAAGCTTTTAATCATTATTCTTTATGTTGATGATTTAATATTGACTGGTGATGAGCAGTTGATACACTCATGCAAGAAGAATCTTGCAAGGGAGTTCTAAATGAAGGATATGTGTGCTCCAATTAGTCAAAAATGACTCTTCATTCACTTAGAATGGTCGAAAATTGAGCCTCGTACACTTTTTCCCAATATCTCCTAGGAAATCTCCACTAAAAGTGGAGAAATCTAGTTAACTGGAGTTAAATCTAGGCTAGCCAAAAAACTTGGCATTCCCCTAACTTCTCCGCTGAATAAATCATGTAATAAAAGTTACGGTTGGGCGGTGGCCACATGTGCACCCCCAAACTGTTACAAGCATGGCGGTTAGTGGAACTCACGCCAGGACCGAGGTTAATACATTTGAACCATGGTTGTTGCTATCGGGTTAGAGTGACTGCACGCTGGTTGGAGTTGACATTAACAGGTAGCATGTGACATACACTGGGGACTGCTGGCGAGTTGGGACCGACAACAGTTCCCAAACCCCATACGTATTCGAAATAAACCATAACACAAACCCACATCCTTAGAATGTTAAGTGACAATGCATAGAGCGGTTGGTAAAGTATGTGCATGCCCGGAGGGAGGTCAGGGGGTCGAGCCCTGTGACCTCAACAAAAGCTTAATATGAAGTTTTTGAGACACGTGGCGGCCTCGGGGCTAGCAACATGGCACCCTCTAATTGGCTCATCCAACCCATACTGCAAATAAAATTGTGGCACTTGTCAACTAATGATTGGTCCAGTGGAAGGAGTATTTCAAGGAATATTCTCTTTTTTGCTGACTGTGCATCTAGTTTGTTGACTGTGCATCCCAGTCAAACCTGGTCAAACTGTCATAATTTTACCTGTTTTCCATTTCGAACAGAACATGATATCTTCCTCATATGACATCGATTTTTTGAACCGTTCGTGGCACTGGAATCAGGAAGACGAGATATACACAACCATCCTGTAACTTTGAATTTTGGGAAAAATTTATGAACTCTTGATCATTCCTCCCCATTGGGAAGCTTTTGGACCCCAAAAGACTTGATTGCTTGTTCAATAGATTAGGGTACAACTCCCTCACCTTTCCAATCTCCATACATTTTTCCTTGCTTGGTTTAGTGCCTTTGAGCCCAACTCAAAGGTAGTCAACACTTCCCCTCTTTGATGCTCTTGTCCTCTTGTCAAGAATTGTATCTTCTTTGAGCTCATCCAAAAATTTTGGTGAGAAATATTCAATAGAAGGTAGCTGAACATCACATCATTGATCATTGATCAAAGGAGGCCCATACAAGCGTAAGTTTTCAACATTAACAACTGAATATAATTGCATGTAAGAAGGCACGTCAAGTTGGAATGCATTATTACAAACTTTTTCTATGATCATGAAAGGACCACAACGAATGGGTTTGAGATTTTTACCTTCCCTTTGCATCATTTATTTGCTAATGTGCAACCATACCTCATCTCCCTCTTGAAACTTGTGATCAACCCGATGTTTATCATGCCTCTCTTTGTATTTACTTTGAATTTTCTCAAGTTGTTCTTGAAGTTGTTGATGTATCATCTAAATTTTCTCAATAAACTTTCGAGCCTTGTCAATATCACTATGGCCATCAATCGCAACATCCTTCCCAAAGATGAAGTCTAATGGCGATTTTGGCAAATACCCAAAGCATACTTCAAACGGTGAGGTTTGTGTTGAAGAGTGCTTTGCTCCGGTTGTAAGCGTGTTGAATATAATGTAGTTGTTCATCCCACAACTTAGGATTTTTGTTGCAATATCCTCTCAATATATCCACAATTGTTCTGTTCACCACTTCGGTTTTTCCATTTGTTTGTGGATGAAAAGCGGTACCCTTTTTCAATTTTGTGTCCATCATTATCCATAGATTTGACCAAAAATTCCCAATGAACTTGGAATCCTTGTCACTAACAATAGAAGTGGGAAATCCAAAATGAACCCAAACATTTTGAAAATAAAGTTCAATAGTTTGTTCAGCAGTAATGGTTTTTTTACATGGCATAAGAATACACATTTTACTGAATCTATCCACAACTACAAAAAGATAATCAAGTTGCTTTCTCGACATAGGTAGACCTCCAACAAAGTCCATGGAGACACTCTCCCATGGCCTTGATGGTACCGGTAGTGGCGTGTACAATCCAAGTTTCATATTACTACACTGACTTGTTGCACACATAGAAAAACCTCTTATAAAACATGACACACTATCTATCATGTGAGGCCAATAACAATACCTCTGTAGACGCGCCACTATTTTTCTTACCCCAAAGTGTCCAACAATAAGAGAAGAATGAGCTTCTCTCATGACACTTAGCCTCTTTCCTTGTGGAATACATAGCTTTCCCAAATGAAACAAAAAATTGTTATGCATGTGATAATATTTTTCTTCTACTTGATTCCCTTCACTCAAACTAGCATACACAACTTTGAAATCAATTTCATATTTATATTGTTCTATGTAACTCTCATGTACAACAGAATCATTTTTTAGTAAAGTATAAGCACTAATGATTGGTCTCGAAAGCATATCTGCAACTTTATTGAATATACCTTTTTGTACCTTATAACAAAATGAAATTGTTGAAGAAATCCCTTCCACCTGAAATGTCTTGATTGCTGCAATTTTGTTTGCAACTACAAGTACTCTAACGGTTGGTGATCAGTGTGTACAATAGTATCTTTACCCATCAAGTAGTGTTTCCACTTCTTGACACTTTGTACCAACACATATAGTTCTTTGTCATATGTAGGATAATTATTCACAGCGCCATTAAAAGTTTATGAATGAAAGGTGTTAGGCTTACCATGCTGCAAAAGGACTGCGCCCATGGCATAGTCACTAGTATCAGTTTGTATCTCGAATGGCTGTCTCAAATTTGGTAATGCAAGGACTGAGCTGAACTGATCTTGCCTTTTAAAGCTTCGAAAGCTTGCTGCTGTTTTCCTCCCCATTGGAAGCCTTTCTTCACACTTGTCACTGCATGCATAGGAGTTGCAATGGAAGAAAAGTTAGCAATAAACTTCCTCCAATATTGAGTTTCACCTAAGAAACTTCTTTCCTTGGTAACTGTTTTGGTTGTGGGCCAATTCAAAATGGCCTCCACTTTAGAAGGATCAATCCTCAATTCTCCTCCTCCTACAATATGTCCCAAATATACCAAAGAAGTATTTCCAAACTGACATTTTGACATCTTAAGAGACAATTTCTCTTTTTTCCAAATATTAAGCACTCTATTTACACGCAAGACATGATCTTCTCCTATTTTGCTGAAAATTAAAATGTCACTAAGTACATAATAACAAATTCATCAAGGAATGGTTGCAAAACATTATCCATAACTCGCGTAAAAGTTGTCGATGCATTAAATAAACCAAAAGGCATAACTAGCCACTCAAAGAGTCATTGTTTGTCTTTGAATGTAGTTTTCCATATATCACTTCTGCAATTCTTGCTTGATGATATCCACTTCGTAAATATAACTTAGTGAAAAAAATTTCTTCTTTCATCTGATCAAGAAAATCATCTATTCTTGGGAGTGGGTAAGGATTTTTTACCGTAATTTTGTTCAAAGCTCGAAAATCTACACACATGCGCCAAGTCCCATCTTTCTTTAGTATCAAGACTATGGGTGAACCACATGGCAAGGTGCATGGCCTTATGATTTCTTTATCCAACATCTCTTTGATTTTCCTCTTTATTTCAGCATTCTCCATTATCGACATGCGATACATACTAATGTTTGGAAGAGGAAAACCTTGCTGCAGCTGAATCTCATGTTGAATTTCCCTTTTTGGAGGAAATTAGGTTGGCTCCTGAAACATCTCATGATGCCCATTAACCACATCATATAATTCTGATTTCAAATTAGGATCACATCCCTTAAAATATTCCTGATTAATATCAAATTTGGGCTTAATCATAAGAAGAACAAAATTCTTACTTGAATTTACCAGCCTCTTTACCTATCCAGCATTTACCAAAGCATTGTTTGTCTTCTTGCAATGTGCTCTAACAGTGAACTCCTTGCAATATTTGAATAAATGATACTTTTTCTCATGGTGATAAAAGATCTCTTTCCTGTCATACAAGTAAGGAATCCATAATACAATACTAGTTATGTCAAGTAGAACCACATCTAATTCAACTTTGTCAACAAATCTTGCAGTGATTGCAAGCCTCAATATACATTTCTTTGAAACCTGTAGATTTGCATCCTTAAAAATCCAACCCAATGGATATGGTTTTGGATGTGGCATGGTATCAAGGTTAAGTTTTCTAACCAAATATTCAAAGATTAATTTTTCTTGTGACCCACTATCAAACAGTGTTTCAATCTTGGTATGTTTGGATATAACCCTCACATGAAACAGTTCTATTCTTTCTTCTTCATTTGGAGTGTTTATGTGACAGTTTGATGTACTAGTATTGGGTTTAGTTTCAATTTCTTTTCCCTTCATGTTCTTCAATCCCATAGTTGTGATTTTAGTTTCATCACCTGAATTGGATCCTAAATCATGTTGAGTTGTAGCAGTAATTTTCTATTTCCCTTTGTTATTGGGTTTCTTTGGCCTCAATTCAGGATGTAATTTCCAACAATGAGTTTCATCATGGCCTTGTTTTGAACAATGTTTACAAGTCACTTTTTCTCCTTATTTCTTAATAGACGCATTCTTTTTGTTTTACCTTTTGGGGTATTTTCCTTGGCTTTACCCTTAAAAGGTTTCTTCCTACCCTCTTTAGAAATGTTCTTCCCTCTAACTTCTAAATGTGTGGCCTAAACATAAACTTCATATAGACTGGTGGGGTTAAACATGAGAATAGTATGTTTTAGGTAGCTATGTAAGCCTCCTATGTAGTTTAGCAAAGTGTCTTGGCTCTGCAAATCCACCCCTAATAAAAGAGCTCTTCTCCTAAATTCCTGGGTGTATTCTTGCACATTTTTTCCCTTTAATTGCCTAAAGTTCTGCCAGTTCATGATGGATTTCTACATATGGGCTAATGGATAAAACTGTTTTTTAATAGAAACAATAAAATATGACCATGATAGAATAATCTTACTATGTTTCTTGATTTCCTCCTTTGTCTTGGCTTCCCACCAAACAAGTGCTGCATATTCCATTCTGAAAGAAGCTAATTGAATTTTTGTATCATCGTCTTGAAGGTTCTGTATTCTTAAATAGACCTCCAATTGTCGAATCCAATTATCTAGCTTGTCTGCATTTACTTCACCATTAAACATTGGAAATTAAAACTTAACATCAAGTTTTAATAAAGGAGATTTACCAGTGCTCTTGGACTTGTGTGGCTGATGTACTGAAGAAGAGGTAGAAGATGATGATGATGATGATAAGGGTGAAGATGGTGGCTCTCGATTACCTCCATTTCATCTGTTTCCCTTCTTTCACTTGTCTTCATCATGTTGACCTCATGAAGATCCTTCTCCTTCCTTTTGAAGTTTATATCCTTCTCCTTCCAGTCTCTCATTCCTTTCTTGATAAAGAATTATAACCATCTCAGTCATGTCAAGAAATTCTTTCATAAACACTCTTTATTCTTCCTTAGGGTCAACTTCTTCATGAATGTCTCCTTCCTCATGAGGCATGCTTAATGGAGCTTCTGTTTCTTTAGGAGGTGAACTAGGTGGTGGATATTGTGGCAATATTTCTCTCCTTTTCTCGGGCTCCTTTTGAGACCCTCCTACTTCCACCAGTTTTCCTTCTCCCCTTTTGCGCTTGAGCTTTGTAAGCATATAAAACTTCCAAATAGTTAAACAATTCTTTGCACTAAAAAACACCAGAGAAAAACTCTAGCTTTGATACCAATCTGATTTGAAATGGATGTATTAGTTTTGCTGTGCTAAGTGTCTTTCAGTTTTAAAAACATGTGCATAATTGGCTGATTAGTTTGCATAAGGATTAAGGAGTTTTTCAATGATTTGTAGATGATTTTTAGTGAATTAGAAGCATAAAATAAGCATAAATAACATTGAAAAAAATTGTAAAATAGAGAAATAAGTTACCACATGAATTTTACACAACAGGCATGATGAAGCAGTTCACCCCTCCTGGGCTACATCTGCTGGTCCAACTGCCAATGGCTATTCCATCTTTCATTATGCTCAAAATTTTGCTATTACATGTATTTACAGTGATCTAATGGATGTTTTATCTACACCAATGGCTTCAAAATTCTCAAATTAGTAAAAAATGACTCTTCATTCACTCAGAATGGTAAAACATTGAGCCTTCTACACTTTTTCCCAATATCTCCTAGGAAAGCTCCACTAAAGGTAGAGAACTTCAGTTAACTGGAGCTAAATCTAGGTTGGCTACCAAATTTGGCATGCCCCTAAATTCTCCGCCGAATAAAATGTGTAATAAAAGTTACGGTTAGGCGGTGGCCACATGCGTACCCCCAAACCGTTACAAAGCTGGCGGTTAGTGGAACTCACGCCAAAAATGTGGTTAATGTGTTTGAACCATGGTTGTTGATGTTAGTTTAGCCTCGCCATGCAGTGGTTGGAGTTGAAGTTAACGGGTAGCATGTGACATACACTGGGGACCGCTGGCGGGTTGGGAGCGCCGACGGTTCCCAACCCCCATATGTATTCGCAATACACCATAACGCAAACTTACATCCTTAGAATGTTAAGTGACAATGCGTAGAGAGGTTGGTAGAATATGCACATGCCCAGAGGGAGGTCAGGGGGTCGAGCCCTATGACCTCAAAAAAATTTTAATATGAAGTTTCAGGGACATGTCGTGGCCTCAGGGCTAGCCACGTGACACACTCTAATTGGTTCATCCAACCCGTACCTCAAATAAAATAGTGACACTTATCAACCAAAGGTTGGTCCAGTGGAAGGAATATTCTGAGGAATATTCTCTTTTTTGCTGGTTGTGCATCCAATTTGCTGACTGTGCATCCCAGTCAAACCTGGTCAAACTATCATAATTTTACCTATTTGCCATTTTGAAAATAACGCAATATCTTACTCATAAGACATCGGTTTTTTGAACCATTCGTGGCACCGAAATCAAGAAGAAGAGATCTATGCAACCAATCTGGTTTCAACCCAATCCTGTAACTTTGAATTTTGAGAAAAATTTATGAACTCCTGATCAATGGGCTGCCTTCATTATTTCCTTGGATTGGAAATATGGCAGTGAGATGGTGCAATTTTTTTGTCTCAAGGCAAGTATGCAAAGGAGATACTGGGTAAGTTTAACATGGAGGGCTGCAAACCCATGGATACTCCTCTTCCAGGAAACTGGAGGAAAGATGATGCTAATTTTGGAGAGGTAGTGGATGCTACTATCTATCGACAGTTAGTGGGTTTGCTAATGTATCTACTAAACATGAGACCAGACATTTGCTATGCGGTTAACCAATTGAGTCAAGCTATGGTTAAGTCTACCAAGCTCTTTTGGAAGGCGGGGAAGCATGTCTTAAGATACCTGAGGGGCACATCATAGTATGGTTTATGGTATAGACAAAAGGATTAAGTGAATTTGCATGGCTTCACGGATCTTTAGCATTGGATCTACAACTTTTTCTTGTTACAACAGGAAGTAGAGATCTGTGGCACTCAATTCAGCGGAAGCAAAATATATGGGAGCGAGTAAAGTTGCATGTGAGGTTATTTGGATGAGAAATATATTGGTTGGTTTGTTTGGTTCTCATATGGATCCAAAAGTGATTCATTGTGATAATTACAGTTGCATTAAGCTCTCGATTAATCCCGTGTTTCATGATAGATCCAAGCATATAGATATCTGGTACCATCATCTCAGAGATTGTGTGCAGAGGAGAATTATGTTGCTTCAGTACATTCCCATGAAAGATTAGGATGAAGATATTTTGATGAAGGCGCTCACCAGGAGAAAATTCGAATACCATAGAGACAAGATCGGGGTGAAGGATAATTCCTTTCTTGTTGAGAGGGAGTGTTGAGGTTCAACAAGAAATTTTGATCCTAGTGAAAATTAAGCACCTACACTAGGTGGGGTCCCCAGGCTATTTCTAGGTGTATGTCTATTTATAGTGCATGTCTATTTATAGAATGCATGTCTATTTATAGATGCATGTCTATATTTATTATCCCTTAATTTAGATGGACATTAAACTGTAATCTATTCTCAATGTGGACTTGGAAATAGTTAACTGAAGTGGAAAATTAGTTATCTAAGTGAATTTATAGTTAAGTGGTTAGTTGGTGGGACATGCAAGTTGAATTTAGTTGTAACTGAGTCATTCGAGTTGTAACAGAGTTGGAAGTGCAGTGGTGCATGAGTTGTGAAAGTTGTAAGTAGTTTAACTTAGTTAAGTGAGTTAAACTCAGTTGTGCTAGCTGTAACTGAAGATACACTAGTGAGAGATCAAGTGAATTAATTATAAATTAATTCACAATCTGTGGTCTCACATGCAACTGAAGATTTACTATTATTAACTGCATGCATGTCAGATCCAGTGGAGACCTAGTTGAGTTCTAGGTGAAAGGGAAGTAAACTATTAGTTGTGACATTATCCACTTTCACACAAGCAAGAAAAACACATTGTATGTTCCCATGAGGATTGTGTAGTCAAGGCGGGAAAGAAGGAATCAATTTAGGGATTGATTTTAGTAGGGATTGTGCAGTGGAGGCAGGTTGTCTGGAGACAGTAAATTGAGCAAGTGATTTGCCAATTTTTGTATGACATTGTGAGACAATTAGCTGATGTACTGAGAGCTCTTGTGATTGGAGTTTTGTATGTAATTATTTCATGATCCATGATATAATATAAAATAGAAGATAGTGGGGTTTTCAGCTATAAGCTTTCCTCGGGAAATTATCTGTGTTGTGTGTGATTGATCTTTCTTCATGATATTGTAATTGGAAATTGTGTTGTTAGTTCCGCAAATATTTGTAGAAGAGATTCATTATAGAATATTTTTATATCAGGTGAATCCAAGATATACATGCATATTGTATAATTTCTACATCTCTCTCGGCAAGCCTTCATTGTAGAAAAAGCGGAAGACATTCCATAACTAGAGGTGGAAGACCCACAATCTAATATTGCTAGCTTAACCTATATGAGGAATGCCATAATATGTTGTTTTAATGTGATTTGGGCATTAACATATGCACTCTGAGAATGGGTGCATCAAACATAATCCCCAAATACAAATCTATATTTTTGTTTGAAGGGTTTCTTTCTATTTTAATTCAAAAACCTAGAGGAATTTCGATGAGTTTTTTATTAAGGACCCTAGTTATGGGGTTGGTTTAGGCTCTCCTTTCAACCATGGTTTCCTTTGTTTGACCCTTTATCCATGAAAACATTTCCCACTCTGGTTTGGATAAGACTTTCTAATATGCCCATTCATTTTTTAACTCCATAGATCTTATTTTATGTAGGAAATTCCCTAGGATGCTTTATTAATATAGATACAAACAAGATTGTGAGTGGTATTGTAACCTTTGCACACATTTGTGTCAAAATAGATCTTAGAAAAGGGTTGACTATTAGGATCTTTACCAATTGAAATGGCATAACCTTTTCGCAACCGATGTATTATGAAAACACAACTTTCCACTATAGGTCCTATCAATAGCCAGGTCATCTCCAAAATGCTTTCCTTTCTTCTGAAAGGAATTCTCCTTGATGATAATAAAAATAATTAAGGATGGCAAGACCCAAGAGGATATAATAATTCCTTAGTTCACAAGCATGATATCAAGCAGCAACAACAAGCAACTCCAGCTAAATATAGTCCCTCAGCCTCAAGTACTTAACCCACCCCAACACCAACTCATCCCATAAACTTTGTGATACCTCCTCCTCCACCATATCCCCACCATTGCTTAGATCCCTTAGATGTAGAAGAGAGAGACAAAACCATGATCTTGTATTTTTCCATGAGTAGACATGAACATACTCATGAATAAAATTACTCACATACTGATAAGGAAGCAACAACTGTTGCAGATCCTTCAGAAATGGAAGTGCCTCAAGGAAATGTAGACATTTCCTCCATGTCATATGTGCACAAAAAATTCTCAAAATGGATTGGTATTCACAGGAAGAAAGGGAGAAAAGACCTTCGAACAACTCTATGATTATTTATCTATGTATTGTATGTCTTTACTCTCTAAGAAAGTTTTTTTTCTTTTAGATTTATTCTTAGATATGGTCAAGCTTCTAGCTTCATTCTTGGATATGGTCAATCTTCCCTAGTAATCCTAAGATCTCCCATCTCCAACATGGTCATGTAACATCTTATTTAGAAAGAAACACAAATATTTAATTTAAAAAATACGTTTTTATTCTTACACTGATACCCACTCTTTTTCCACTAAACAACAAGCTAACTAGTATAATGTTTTTAAATTAATAAATTGTAACTTACCAAATATATATATATTCACATTATAATTTAATAATTCAATAATAATAATATTTTTTTATTATTGTCTAATTTATATAAATTAAAATATGAAAATATATTAAAAACATTTCAATATAACATTATTATATGTTATAGCTAAAAAATGCATTTTAATTGTTTCATGGTTTGGGTTTTTAATTGGAATTTGGTGATAACTTTTTAATAAGATTATGATTTTTAATTATTTTAAATTATAAATAAATTTATTGAGAATTTATATTTCCTCACATTCTATAAATTATATACTCCAAATTTAACAATTTAAAAAGATACAGAATTAACAGGAAAATATATATACTTAAAAGAAAAGTTCATTTAAAACTTTAAATATCATTTACACATCATAAAGTTTTTGCTTGGATTGATTGGACAATTAAGAAATAAATTATGTTTAGTCGTAGATTATGATATAATTTACATGACTGGCATGTGTCTCTTGTTTCCACCCATAACCACAACAAAAAATTGAACGCATCGGAGTTGCTCTACCCGAGGAAATTGACAGAGACTTCTTCATTTCCCATTATTTTTTGGTGTCGCGTTCAGTAGAATGATTGGATGGGAACACCTGAATCCTCTCTATGTCTCTACTCACCATCTGCGTAAGTGAACGAAGGCGAGTAACGGGAGATCTCGAAGCCTGCTGCGAACTATTTGGTGAACCTGCACGCTGATGGCCTTCGCCCCTTGACGAGAAGCCATTGGGCCTCTTGGGTATTTCAATGGCAATCTCAGACGTTAACACTCTTCCACTAGAGGCTCCCTCATCCATCTCTATTTTTATCCGCTTCTGCCGATCCCAAGAGAATATATTTGTTGGGTTCTACAGATTGTACTCTTCTCCACGGTTTACACTTTGCTCTTGCTGCAAATTTAGATTGTCTTGGAAGCTTGAATTAATTGGTGTTGGAAAAACTCCCAACCACCACCATGAATAAAGTGGTAGTAGCCTACACCTGAATTGAATTTTTTTTGCAGGGAAGGAAGAAACCCAGGTTCAAATTTAGAGTCGTTTCATGCAAAATCAAAATAGAGTATCTGAGCCCACTCTTTGCGTTTAATTTTCTTTCCATCGTTGACTTACCTTTTTGCCCCCAACTTCATAGCTTGCAAGTTTTTTGGTTTAACTCTTAATATTTTTGCCAAAACTAAGTTTCCACCGATGCGATATCCATGGGACCCATATACCTTACCGCATTTTCAAAACCACATACAAACCTTTGTATTCCGTTGTATTCCTTATCTTTTCCACTTCGCACTTACCACTGTTTACCGCATCGCCGCCTGCACTTCTCAACTTTTATGTTTTAACTTTAAGCCCCGTACCGAAACCTTGTGATGTTGTGATGCGACATCGACATTGCACATCGCACAACTTACCATTTACCTTTTAGTGCACCCGAAACTCGCACTTCACATGATTTATAACTTACCTTTTAAGTCGCCCACAAGTTATTATGTTTAGGATGCGATGTGATCGCAATTGCATATCGCAAAGCTCAACAGATAGTGTTCGCAAACTAAATGTTTTAAGTTGTGATGCCATGTGCCATCGCACATTGCAATCGCAAAGAGTTATGTTTTTCTGTATTGTGCTAGTTAAATGTTAATATCGCCAGTTTGCGATTTGCGATGGAGGGCGCAGATGCGATGTGGTCTCGAGCCAAAACTTATAAAATTCCAGGTTCGCCATTTTATGTTTTCTATGGTGTTTCGTGTAGAAAAAAACAGAACAGGCCGAAGGATGATTTTGTGGATTTCTGTCCATTCCTGTATTAAATTGCAATAAATCTTCAGGCTCGACCATTTTTGTATTAAAAGGAATGTAATTTCTTTTGTTTAGTGAGATGAATGAATAGAAAAGAGTTGAATAAATTGAAAACGAATTCCTCTCCTGTGTTTTTCGCTATGTCTGTTTGTGTATGAATTTTTATTTCCTCAATATTTTCATTCTCTGTGTTGTGGGGGAAACACATCCCTATGTTGTTTTTTTTTATTTCGAAATTTCAACATGGTATTAGAGCAGGTCTAGGCTCTCAGTGAAAGATAGAGCTCGCTCTTTACTGAAGAAGCTGAAAGATTGTTTTGAGAAGATGATTCTCTAGCAGTGAGAATATTTTTTTTACACAGTCAACATGGCAGCAGCAGACACAAGCCTGACTAATCCCAAACTGCCATAGTTCAATGGGAAGAATTATGAATATTGGGCCATTACAGTGAAGGCCTTGTTTGCTTTAAAAAATATTTTTGAGCTGGACAATAAGAAGAAGGAATCCAAAGCCCTCTTCTATATTTTCCAAGCAGTAAATGAAAGTATTTTCCTAAGGGTTGCAGGAGAAACAAAGTCTAAGGAGACATGGGATACCCTCTAGACAACCTACCAAGGCATGAAAAAGGTGAAGACAACAAAACTTCAAATTCTGAGAAGAGATTTTGAAAATCTTTGTACAAAAGAGTCTAATAACATAGACTCATTCTTTACACATGTGATTGGGTTGGTTACCTGTTGGCTCAAGGGGTCCTGACCCAGGTTCGGACGTTAAGGTCTTCCAACAAACCCCTATACTACTGGCCCTTTCGGCAGTGACCTAGTTGTGCAGGCCAAAGTCTCACCCAAATCAGTATGGGAGGGTGCTGAAACCAGGTTTCCTCACCCTGGGAGAGAGCAGGTAAGTCAAGCCGGTTTGAAACTATTAGATCTATACATCAAGAGGTTGTTTGCAGGAGTCTCAATAAATAACTAGAAGACAGTTTATCAAATCTAATTAACAGGTTCGCATCCACGTGCGTCCTGTTAGCTATAATCACATAACAACATAATCACAACAAATTAACAGATCACAGATACATGTACCATAAACACAGATAGCTCGCAGCTACTAACAGATACATAATCATATAACTCAAGTTCGCGTTAACCATAACAGGATAGATTCAGATAACATCAGATATCCACCATTTTTGTATTAAACAGAATGTAATTTATTTTGTTTAGTGAGATGAATGAATAGAGAAGAGTTGAATAAATTGAAAACAAATTCCTCTCCTGTGTTTTTCTCTTTGTCTACCTGTGTATGAATTGTTATTTCCTCAATATTTTCATTCTCTGTGTTGTGGGGGAAACACATCCTTCTGTTGTTTGTTTTATTTCCAAATTTCAACATGGATTTCAACATGGTATCAGAGCAAGTCTAGGTTATCAGTGAAAGATAGAGCTTTCTCTTTATTGAAGAAGCTGAAATATTGTTTTGAGAAGCTAATTCTCCAGCAGTGAGAAGATTTTGTTTACATAGTCAAGATGGCAGCAACAGGCACAAGCTTGACTAATCCCCAACTGCCAAGTTCATTGGGAAGAATTATGATTATTGGGCCATTACAGTGAAGGCCCTATTTGCTTCACAAGATATTTTGGAGCTGGTGGAATATGGCTTCCAAGAACCAGAAGATGCAACAACATATAATGCTTTGACACAAGAAGAAAGAGATTTGTTGAGGGACAATAAGAAGAAGGACTCCAAAGCCCTATTCTATATTTTCCAAGCAGTACATGAGAGTATTTTCCCAAGGGTTGTAGTCACATCAAAGTCTAAGGAGGCATGGGACACCCTCCAGACAACCTACCAAGGCATGGCAAAGGTGAAGACATAAAAACTTCAAATGCTGAGAAGAGATTTTGAAACTCTTTGTATGAAAGAGTCTGATAACATAGACTCATTATTTACACATGTGATTGGGTTGGTTACCAAAATCAGGTCTCATGGAGAGACACTTCAAGAAATGAGAATAGTTGAGAAATTCTTAAGAAGTCTAGCATCAAGGTTTGATGCCATAGTTGTTGCCATAGAAGAGACAAAGGATCTCTCACAGTTTTCTGTGGATGAGCTTCATGCATCACTGATGTCTCATGAGCACAGAATTAACAAAGCAACAAAATTCCCATTGGAGCATGCATTTAAGACAAAAAAGTCTTTGGGTCAAGGTAGAGGTCGAGGAATATCAAAATACCGAGGAAGAGGAAGAAGCCCACACAGAGGTGGAAGAAACAGCCCTACAAGCACAAGTGGAAGGGGTAGAAATTATAATCCAAGCCAAGGTTCAAGCCAGAATCAAGCACAAGGACAGAGGTATCATAAATCTCATGTCCAATTTCATTATTGCAAAAATTATGGTCATTATGCAAATGAATGTAGAAAGAAGAAAAATGACATGGGTAGTAAACCAAGTGTAAATTTTATAACAGAAAATCAAAACCATGGTAGTGTGCTTTTAAATTGTAATGTAGCACAAGAAAAACAAGAAGATGTATGGTTCTTAGATTCAGGGTGTAGTAACCATATGACTAGAAACATAGCAACTTTTTCCTATCTAGATGAAAGTGTAAAATTTGAAGTGACAACAGGGATTGATAGCAAGGTCTCTGTCATGGGAAAATGAAGAGTAAACATACTCACAAATAAGGGAGAGAAGAAGTTTGTGCCAGATGTCTATTATGTCCCTGGCCTGAAATGTAACCTTGTAAGCATTGGATGGCTCATGCAAAAGGGCTACAATATGTTTTTTAAAAATGATGTGTGCACAATCATGGATATACCTCCAAGTAGACAACTCATTGCAAAAGTGCATATGACAAGCAATAGAATGTTTCCTCTCAAGATCAGATCAAAATTGAAGGAAGGAGGTGTTGTAGCATCTGTCACACAAGAAATATTTCAAGAAGAAGTGAAAGATGAGAACTTGTTATGGAATTTGAGATTTGGGCATCTCAATTTCGGAGGTTTGAACTTGTTGCATAGAAAAGGCATGGTAAAGGGATTGTCACTCATAGAGAAACCATACAACCTATGTGAAGGTTGCATCTTGGGCAAACAACACAGAGAATAATTTACAGTAGGAAAGAGTATAAGGGCAAAGGCACCTTTGGAGATTGTCCACTCAAATTTATGTGGACCAATGCAAACGCCATCATTAGCTGGAAGTCATTATATTTTGAAATTTATAGATGATTACACAAGGAATACATGGGTCTATTTACTAAAACAGAAAATTGAAGTGTTTGAATAGTTCTAGCACTTCAAATCTCTTGTTGAGAAGCAACGTGGACACTACATAAAAGTGTTGAGAACTAATAGAGGTGGAGAGTATATCTCCAAATAATTCCTACGTTTCTGTAGGGAGCATGGAATACACAAGAAGTTTACCACAAGGTATACACCTCAGCAAAATGGTGTAGCAGAAAGAAAGAATAGGACCATCATGGACATGGTAAGAAGTATGTTGAAGGAAGATGCATTTTCCATATGAGTATTGGGCAGAAGCTGTCTCTTGTGTAGCTTATATTATAAATAGATGTCCAACCAAAAGTGTTATGAATAGAGTTCTAGAAGAAGGATGGAGTGGAACAAAGCAATTTGTCACTCACATGAGAGTGTTTGGATGCGTGGCATATGCACATGTCCCGGATTAGTTAAGGAAGAAGTTGGACAAAAAGGGGGAGAAATGTATATTTCTTGGATATACTTATGAATCCAAGGCTTGCAAGCTCTATAATCCATCAACCAATAAAGTAATAATTAGAAGAGATATTCAGTTCATAGAAGAAGAAACTTGGGATGGAAGTTTAAAGAAAATAGTAAATGTGAAGACATGTATTTCACATGAAGACAAAGATGAATTTATTGCAGAAAGAAACTCCTCAATGGTGGCTCCTCCTCTACCTACACAAGCTCAACAAAGCACACCACAAGTAAGCAATAGAAAAACATTGAGAAATCTAGGAAGTGCTTCTCCAAGCACACCACAAGGATCAAAAAATCCCTCGAGTTCAAGTGCAACTCCAAGCACATCTTTAGCAAACACAAGAATACCAAGATTCAGAAATTTAAGTGAAATTTATGAGCAAGAAGAAGTTGATAATAATGTTGGTATGAATTCTTTATTTGCATTAGTTTGTCATGTTGATGACCCAATCCATTTTGAATATGTAGTCAAAGAAGAGAAGTGGATTGAAGAAATGAATGAAGAGATATGAGATATAGAAAAGAATGACACATGGGAGTTAGTGGACCTCCCACAAGGAGAAGAATTTATTGGAGTGAAATGGGTCTGTAAGACCAAGAGAAACATTGAAGGCAAGATAGAAAGGCACAAAGCAAGGCTAGTTGTCAAAGGCTACAAGCAGCAGTGAGGAAGAGACTATGAGGAAACCTTTGCACCAGTTGCAAGGATGGAGACAGTGCAGACAATGTTGTCCATAGCATCAAAAGAAAAATGGAAATTTTATCAAATGGATGTGAAGTCAACATTCTTGAATGGAGTGCTAAAAGAGGAGGTATATGTTGAAAAACCTCTCGGCTATGAGATAGAAGGCCAAGAGCACAAAGTGTGTAAGTTGTGGAAAGCTCTTTATGGGCCGAAGCAAGCACCATGAACATGGTACAATAGGATTGATGCTTACCTGGTGGACAATGGGTTCGACAAGTGTGATGGTGAACCCATACTATAAATAAAAGAAAATGATGGTAAGATCCTTATTGTTATTTTGTATGTAGATGATTTGATTTTTACAGGCAATGATGTTTCTCTCATTTCTAATTTCAAAGCAGTCATGAAAAGTGAGTTTGAAATGAATGAATTGGGTTTGTTAAGATATGTTTTGGGCATAGAAGTAAAGAAAACAGAAAAGAGAATTTTTATCTCTAAAGAAAAGTATGTTGAAGAGTTTTTAAAAAGGTTCAATATGCAGAACAACAAGCCATCATCAACTCCAACTGTCATGGGGTTGAAGTTGAGCAAGGAATATTGCAGCAAGAATGTCAATCCGACATTGTATAAGAGCATGGTTGGAAGTCTAATGTATTTGAATGCAACTAGGCCTGACATAATGTCTGCAGTAAGCTTGGTATCCATATTCATGGAGACACCCAAGGAGACACATTGGAAAGAAACCAAGAGAATATTGAGGTATGTAAATGGAACAAAGGAGTATGGTGTTCTATACTCCAAACCTGATGATTTTAAGCTAATTGGTTACACTGACAGTGATTGGGCTAGAAATGTTGATGACAAAAAGAGCACATCAGGGTATTTTTTTCATTTGGGATCAGGAGCCATTTCATGGGCTTCCAAGAAGCAACCAATAGTTTCATTATCAATAATAGAAGACGAATATGTAGTAGCAACAATAGTAGCATGTCAAGTAGTTTGGATGAGAAAGATGTTGAGGGACTTATGTCATGAACAAGACAAAGGAACCACAATTTTCTATGATAACAACTCAACAGTTACATTGTCAAAGAATTCTATTTTCCATAAGAGAGCAAAGTATATTGATGCCAAATACCATTTCATAAGGGAATTAGTTAACAATGGTGAAATTGTTTTGCAACATTGTAGTTTAGAGGAAAAATTTGCAGATATCATTACAAAGCCATTGGGAGAGAAAAGTTTTGTGTATCTCAGAAAGAGTCTGGGAATGATTGATGGCGAAATTTGTGATTAAGGGGGAGTGTTGGAAATACTCCCAACCACTGCCATGATTAAAGTGGTAGCATCCCACACCTGAATTGAATTTTTTGTGTAGGGAAGGATGATGCCCAGGTTTCAAATCTGGAGTTTGTTCACGCAAAATCAAAACAGAGTACCCAAGCCCACACTTTACAGTTAATTTCCTTTCCACCGTTGACTTACCTTTTTGCCCGCAGCTTTGCAGCACGCAAGTGTTTTGGTTTACCTCTTAAGCTTTTCGCCAAAACTAAGTTTCTACCGATGCTATATCGGTGGGACCCATATACCTTACCACATTTTCAAACCACATGCAAACCTTTGTATTCCATTTTATTCCTTACCTTTTTCACTTTGCACTTATCGTTGTTTACCACATCGCCACCCACACTTCGAAAAATTTACATTTTAACTTTAAGCCCTGCACCGAAACCTTGTGATGTTGCGATGCCACATCATCATCACACATCACACAACTTACCATTTACCTTTTAGTGCGCCTGCAGCCCGTACTTCGCATGATTTATGAATTACCTTTTAAGACGCTCGCAAGTTATTATGTTTAGGATGCGATGCTATCGTAATCGCATATCGCAAAGCTCATCGGATAACACCCACAAACTAAATGTTTTAAGTTGTGATGCCACGTGCCATCGCACATCGTAATCGCAAAGAGTTATGTTTTCCCGTATCGTGTCAGTTTAATTTTAAGATCGCCAATTTGCGATTTTCGATGGAGGGCATGAATGCGATGTGGTCTTAAAGCCGAAACATATAAAATTTCAGTTCTGCCATTTTGTGTTTTGTACGCCGTTTCATGTAGAAAACAACAGAACATGTAGAAGGACAATTTTGTGGATTTTCGTCCATTCCTGTATTAAATTGCATTAAATCTTCAGGCTTGGCCATTTTTGTATTAAAAGGATTGTAATTTCTTTTGTTTAGTGAGATGATTGAATAGAGAGTTGAATAAATTGAAAAAGAATTCCTCTCCTGTGTTTTTCACTCTATCTGTCTGTGTATGAATTGTTATTTCCGCAATATTTGCATTCTCTATGTTGTGGGGGAAACACATCCCTCTGTTGTTTGTTTTATTTCCAATTTTCAACAATTGGACTTGGTATGGTAACCGAAAAATGCTCTACTGTAGCAGATTCTGAAACTGTTTGTTCTGGCTAGGCATTGGTTCTGCAAATGGGACAAGTGGAATGCGAACGAAACCACATGTCTATACACTCGACATAAAAACTATGTTTGCAATTTGGAAGAAGTTGACCTTTTTCATTTTCCTCGAATTTTCACAGACACACTGCACACTCCAACCCATATATGAAGTTCTCTGATTTATATAGAAACATGGGCGAAGTTTCGAATATCGCAGAATCCAGCCCCATGTTCCAAAACCTATTTGGTTCTTCTCCCATAAAATAAAACCGAGGACCGGTAGAAGCCGATCTTCGTCGAGTCCATCTGAAAAATATAGCAGGTGATACCAAACTCCATCTGGCATGTTCTGACATAAAGGTGTAACAAAATGACTAGCAAAGCCAAAAGTAGGAGACATATTATGGCCAATATCACGATATTGTCATAGACGAAATATCTGGGCTCGCTATTTTCCTGAGGTGGGTCAAGGTGATCACTTCCCGAGCTCATCATATATCAAATTGAAACCAAAAAACGTAAATTTTGTTTCAATTTGGGTGATCTCGATCAACAAGCTACTTAGATATCCTTCCCTGCAAAGATAGCAAGCTATAACTACTTTCTCTTTATGTGATTTGAGCCTTTAATTTCTTCCCAGGCAGCACCTCCAATGCTTTTATGAAATGAAAATGGATTCTTCGCTTTTAGAAATCGAGAAATTTTGCTTTCGTTTCGGGCCATTTGGTGAATCTGCAGGTTGATGACTACACCAGAATGTGTTGGGTTTATTTATTAAAGAAAAAATATGATGCTTTTCAAACATTCAAGAACTTTCATGCATGATTTAGAAATGATGCACAATCTCATATTGGCTCTATTTGTAGTGATAATGGAAAATAACACACTTCAAATGAATTTAAAAACTATATTCTCCAGCATAAGATAAAACATCAAAAAATTGTGCCTTATGATCCCTAACATAATGCAGTAGCTTAAATAATGATAAGGAAAATCTTAAATATGGTACGTTCCATGATTTTTTTCAAGAATGTTAAACTGATGTTTTGGGCTGATGCAGTTCTATGTGTTGTGTATATAAATAATTGGTGTCCTTCTAATGCAATTTGAAACAATATTCCTTATGAAATGTGGTATGGCCACATTCCTTTGGTAAATAATCTCAAGGTCTTTGATTCCACCTGTTATGCCTTGATACCTAAAGAACAAAGAAACAAACTTGGTGCAAGGAGTGATAAATGTATCTTCTTGGGGTATTCAAATACCTCCAAAGCATATTGTCTCTATGATGAAGTTAAGAAGAATTTTGTAGTACTTAGAGATGTGATATTTCTTGAATAATCCAAGATTTACAATGTTCTGAGCGGCAACTTGATCGCTTGGATAGATTCCGGCATGCAAAGTCATTTCAAGAATTTGTAATCAGATTCCACATCTTGAAGAGGTGAATCCTATACTGAATCAATCTATGGAATCTTCTTTTGAAGCACTCTCTCCACCACATGAAGATCCCTCTAGGGATGACACTTTGAGTGATGTGATTGATATAATTGGGAGACTAAATCTTGTTTCAGACCCAACTCAGCCAATCGAGCAACCTGGGCCCATCTCAGAAAGGTCCTCTAAAATGGCTGACAAAGACACTTGAAAATGTTTGTCCTGATGAGGTTGATAAGATAGGAACAGGAAGTTCCACCAGGAAAAATGGAGGTGATCTATATGATTCAAATTCACCTATTAATATGGTTGTCTCTTATGATTGTGAATTGAATTTTTCTATATTTTGAACCAACTTCCTTCAAATAAGCCGCCTCTTATGATGAATGGAAAGAAGTGATGCAGAAGGAATATGATGCCTTGATAAATAATGACACCTGTAAGCTGGTTGATCCTTCATTTGGAACTAAGCCAATTGGATGCAAGTGGGTCGATAAGAACAAGTATAAAGTTGATGGCTCACTTGAGAAAAGTAAAGCCAGGCCTGTGGCAAAAAGTTGCATAGAAAGAAGGGGCTAAATATGAGGATATGTTTTCCCCCACAGAAAAATGGGCTACCATCCAGACACTCTTTGCCTTGGTAGATCAAAATGATTGGGAATTCCATCGAATGGATGTAAAAAATTCTTTCTTGAATGGACATATGAAATAATTTATTTTATGTCCCAACTAGAAGTATTTTTTGTGAAGGTCTAAGAAAACAATGTATGCAAGCTTGTAAAATCCTTGTATGGCCTCAAGCAAGCACCATGAACCTAGTATGAAAAGTTAACTCAACATCTTATGAAAATTAACTTCAAGCATTATGATCTTGATGTTGCAACTTTGTTTGTCAAAAAATTTGGAAAAATAGTTGCATATCTTGTGGTGTTTGTAGATGATATTTTGATGACAGAGAACAATGAAAGCTACATTGCATCCATAAAGAAGGAATTAAGGAAAGGTTTTGAAATTAATGACTTGGGATATGTTCACTACTGTCTTGGTATTGAAGTAACTCAACATCTTAAATTTATATTTCTCTCTGAGAAGAAGTACATTGGAGATCTGTTGAACAGGTTTTGCATGGTGGAGTGCAATCCTTTGACTAATCCAATGTAACAGAACTTGAAGCTCACATCCATTGAAAGAAAATAATTTTATAATGCAACAAAGTATAGATAGCTTGTAGGAAGCATCAACTACCTCACTACTACCAAACTGGAAATTTAATTTTCTGTCGGAATCCTCTCCAGTTTTATGCAAAAGCCTTGTGAGGGACATTGGTTTACTACAAAAAGAGTTCTAAAGTACTTGAAGGGGACTCAAGACTTTGGATGCAATTATACACAGGCGGGTGACTTCAACTTGATTGGATACTCTAATCTAGACTTTGATGGTGACAAGGAAACTGGGGTATCTACTTCAGGTTATGTTATGAGTCTTAGATCAAGAGATGACTCCTGGAGATCGTGCAAACAATCAGTTCTAACAAATTCCACGACTGAGGCAGAATATGTGCAAGCAGTTGAAGCAACAATGGAAATAGTGTGGCTTAGGAAAATTATGGAAGATTTGTAGGAGAAAAAATTGCATTAACTCCACTCATGATTGACAACATTTCTGCAATAAAGTTGGCCAAGAACCCAAAGTTACATGATCGAACAAAGCACATCAATACAAAATACCATTTGATTCGACATAATGTTGAGGCCAAGACCATCCATCTATGCCCTTGTTCCACAAATGAGAAGATTGCAAACATGTTCACCAAATAGATTGTAATAGAAAAGTTCGAAAGATTCAAAACGTTGCTTGGACTCACCAACATCCATTCAGATTAAGGGGGGGAGTGTTGACACCTAATCCTTGGGATTGGGTGAATATGTAAAATAATGCAAATAGAAAATAAGGAGAGATGGAATGTGAAAAGAAAATGAGAGATGAAGCCCAAGATTCTCTCCCTCCATGTATATATTTATGATCACACTTAATGCAAAATCATAATCCATATTGTGAAGTTACCTCCTAGCCCAATAGAAAAAAATTCATACAAGAGTATCATATAACATTTATCTATTCATTTTTTTTTCACCAAATGTAATATATAATGAGAGTCACATAACAATAATGTGTGCTATTTTTATTAAGTATATAGAAAGTAGTAAAAACAATTTTTTAAAATAATTATTAATATAATTTATTATCGAATATAATATCTATTAATATTTTAAAAATATAATAAATAAAATTATTTTATAATATCTTTAAATTTAGTGAATGGGACACAATGAGGGTGTCACCACTTCATATAATTAACGAGGATGCCTTATTACCCGCTATGTATTAAAATGACAACGTGGTAAGGGCGGGGTTAATGTTTTTAGGTGGATTGGAAGAGGTATGTGATTGGATAGTATTGAAGCTCTAGAGTTCACATGATAGGAAGGAAAATTGGTAGTGGAAGTGATTTATTCTTCATCATTCTTGATGTTGGTTTGGTTTGGAGCATTCAATTCACTCAACCTTAAAAATATTTTGATGTCATTTTGGTCTTTTGTGATGTGTTCTGAGTTTTTTTTTCCTCCACATTCATTATTTACGTGTGAGAATTCTCTACCTTGCTACCTTCACTATGAGAGAGTGTGAGTTATTCGAGCCTTAATTCTTCTTTTGTTCACAAAATCATGCCATATTGATCATTTCAGGCAAAGTTTGGTTTGGTTGCATGGGTATAGAAACATGGTCCAACATGGAGCAAGGTTCAAACAAGGAAAAAACAATCATGGAGTGTTTAGTGCTTCTTAAGCTCATTCTTGGGCCAAGGATTTTTCTTGCATATTCATGAACAGATCCCCATAATAGTCCAAGAACAACTCTCTGAGTTTGAGGTATACATGGTGGTTGAGAAAGGCTACCTTTCTGATTTGGAAATATTGGTGGGTATTTTTGAATGGGTTTCCGGCATACGAGACACCCAAAGCAAAAACAACTAGTACTTGTTGACAATGAACCTATATTAGAAGATGAAAATGCTGCTCAAAATGGTTATTGTCAAAAATAATTAAGCAAAATAGGAGGTTTAGTTGATGTTGAACAAGGTGGTGCCCCACCAAAAATACATGGGGGCTCATCTCAGTTGGATTTAAGGTAAATTAGCTCTCGCTCTAGAGCCAAGTTGTTGCATTTAGGGATACACCAACCCTGATGAGGTGGACATCTCCACATTTACTTAATTTTATTATCAATTTCATTTTGATGTTTTTCTTGTTAGCTAGTTCTACTAGGGTGTGGGATCCTAGTCTAAGTAGTACATTTGATAGGCGCTATGTAGTTTTTTCTATGCACATCTCATAGTGCTTACTGGACCTATCTAAACACTATAAGGTTTGGGTACACTATTATTATTTCAATGTTTATTTTTGCACTACGCTTATCAAATCCCAATTCCTTTATTGGTAGATCTTGTGATGGAAACCTTATAACCTTTGGCCATTGCCCTCTCTTTGGAGGATTTTCAACTTTAGGAACCTTCCCTTCATATGGATCTCCCTCATTGTGTTGCCATTGCTCCAAATCCGTTAAACCATGAGGATTTTTTTTAGAAGGGTTCTCCCGTCCTTTAAGGTGGTGCATTCACTTCAAATCATTTGAGCTTTTCGGTCTTTATGAGGCCACCCAGAGGGGGCACCCTATGTCTACAGGTGGGAGATACTAACTCTATCTATGCATTTGGAACTAGAATCCAAGATCAAATATGAATCCATTTTGTCTCAATGTGGCTCCTACATGGGGGTGGGAAACTTTAGGAAGGCATTTTTCTCAAAGATTATGCTATATCCAAGGATGCATTAATCCTCTTAATCTCAATATCAAACAGAGGAGCCAAAGGTTGGGGTGCATCCTCTTCCTCTTATCCATAATCCTTTAAGGATGCTCTAAAACAAGGGCTCTGACAACAGACTCCCAAATATCTTTCTCGACCAATTTTCATTCTAGAACAAGTGGAAGAAATTCTAGAACTAGAGGTGGAAGACCCACAATTTAATTTTCATCTTAACCTATGTGAGTATTTCCATCATCTATTATTTTCATGGTATTTGGCCACTAGCATCTGCACTTTGAGAATGGGTGCATCAAACCTGATCCTCGAATACAATTCTATATTTTTATTCTATTTGTGTTTTATTTCAAAAATCCAAAGGATTTTCAAAGAGTTTTTTTATCAAGGACCCTAATTATGGGGTCATTTAGGCTCTCCTTTCAACAATGGTTGCCTGAATTGAAGCCTTTAACCATGACAACATTTCCCACTCGAGTTTGGGTAATAATTTCTAATATACCCATTCATTTGTTAACTCCAAAAAGCTTAGCTTATGTAGGAAAATCCCTAGGATGTTTTATTAATATATATACAAACAATATTGTGAAGGGCATTATAACTTTGGCACATATTTTTTTCGAAATAGATCTTAGAAAAGAGTTTAAAAATAGGATATTGTGGAAAAAAATGTTACCAAATAGGATATTTTATTGATGTTGGACAAGGTGGTGCCCCATCAAAAACACATGGGGGCATGTCTTAGTTGGATTAAACTTTCCAATTAGCTTCCGCTCTAGGGTGAAGTGGTTGTATTAAAGGGTACACCAACCTCAACTAGGTGGATGTCTCCACTTTTACATAATGTTATGATGATTTTCATTTTGATGTTTTTCCAGTTAGTTGGTTATACTAGGGTGTGATATGCTAGTATGAATAGTACAATTGATAGGAAATGCACAACTTTTTCTATGGACATCTCATAGTGCTTACTAGACCTCTCTAAAAACTATAATTTATGGGTACATGATCATGATTTTAATGTTTATTTATTCTTTTGGATTATCAAAATCTGATACCTTTGTTGGTGGTTATCATGATGGAAACCCTACAACCTTCGATTTTGGCCCCGTCTTTGGAGGATTTTCAACTTTAGGGATCTTCCCTTCATATGGAGCTCCCTCATTGTGTTGCCATTGCTCCAGATCTATTAAATCACGAGGAATTGTTTTCACAATAGGGTTCTCCTATCCTCTAACTTGATGTCGTCGCTTTAAATAACCTAATCTTTTCATTCTTTGTGAGGCCGCTCACAGGGGGTACCCTGTGTATACAGGTGGGAGATACTGACTCTATCTCTGCATTTTGAGCTAGAATCCAAGATTGAACATGAATCCATTCTATCTTAATGCAAGTCCTACATAGGGTTAGGAAACTTTAGGAATGGATTTTCCTCAAAGATTATGGTAAAGCCAAGAATGCGCTAATCCTCTTACTCTCAAGATCGAATAGAGGAGCCAAAGGTTGGGGTGCACCCTCTTCCTCTTAGCTGCAATCCTTTAAGGATGCTCTAAAATGAGGGCTCTAGAAACCAACTCCCAAAGATATCTCTTGAGCAACCTTCATTGTAGAACAAGTGGAAGACATTCTGGAACTAGAGGCGAAAGACCCACAATCTAATATTTCTACCTCAACCTATATGAGGAATTCCATCATTTGTTCTTTTAATGGGATTTGGCCAGTAACATCTGCCCTCCAAGAATGGGTGCATTAAACCTAATCCCCAAATACTAATCTATATTTTTGTTCGAAGGGTTTATTTGTGCTTTATTTAAAAAACCCAAAGGAATTTCAAAGATTTTTTTATCAAGGACCCTAGTTATGGGGTAATTTTAGGCTCTCCTTTCAACCGTGTTTTCTTTACTTTAACCCTTTATCCATGAAAACATTTCCCACTCTAGTTTGGATAAGACTTTCTAATATGTTGATTCATTTGTTAACTCCATAAATCTTAGCTTATGTAGGAATTAACTCCCTAGGCCGCTTGATTAAGATAGATACAAACAAGATTGTGAGGGGTATTGTAACCTTTGCACACATTTGTGTCAAAATAGATCTTAGAAAAGGGCCGACTAATAGGATCTTTATCAATTGAAATGGCATAACATTTTCACAACCGATGGATTACAAAAACACAACTTTCCACTGTAGGTCCTATAAATAGCCAGGTCATCTCCAAAACACTTTCCTTTCTTCTGAAATGAATTCTCCTTGATGTCAATAAAAATAATAATGTATGGAAAGACCCAAGAGGATACAAGAATTCCTTAGTTCACAAGCGTGATATCAAGCAACAACAACAAGCAACTGCACCTAAATATAGTCCCTCAGCCTCAACTCAGCGCACCGCAACACCAACTCATCTCATAAACTTTGTGATCCCTCCTCCACCATATCCCCACCCTCACCTAGATCCTCAGATGGAGAAGAGAGAGACACAACCATGATCTTGGCTTTGTCCATGAGTAGACAGGAATGCATTGATGAATCGAATTACTCGCATACTGATAAGGAAGAAACCGTTGTCGCAGATACTTTGGAAATGGAAGTGACTCAAGGGAATGTAGAAATTGCCTTCATGTCATCTACAAGCAACAAATTCTCAAGATGGATTGAGATTCACAAGAAGAAAGGGAGAAAATACCTTCGAACAACTCAATGATCGTTGATCTATGTATTGTGTGTATTTACTTTCTACACAATTTTTTTCTTGTTGGGTGCATTCTTGGATATGGTCAAGCTTCCCTAATAACCCTAAGATCTCCAAAACTCTCATGTAACAACATATTTGGAAAGCAACAAAAAGATTTAATTCAAAACTATATATATTTATTCTTACACTAATACCCGCTCTTCTGCCAATAAACAACAAACTAACTAGTATGATATGTTTACATTTGCGAGATATATATATATATATATATATATATATATATATATGTATGTATAATGGTTAAGAGCATATATTTTCTCCTAAGAGGTCATAGGTTCAAAACTAAAGGGGGTAGAGTATGTATGCCTTAATAAACTTAAGAGTGTAGAGATTTGGGATTCAACTCCGTTTTAGGTAATTCATTTCATTTATGACCATTACTCCAAATTTAAAAAATTTAAAAATACAAAATTAAGAGGAATATATATATATGTTTAGTCCCATATTGCGATATAATTTATATGACTCGCATGTGTCTCTTGTTTCCACTAGCAACCACAACACAAAATTGAACTCATCGGAGGTGCTTTGCCCGAGGAAACTGACAGAGACTTCTTCATTTCCCATTATTTTTGGCGTTGCATTCAACATGATGATCGGATGGGAACACCTCACTCCTCTCTATGTCTCTGCTCACCATCCGCATAAGAGAATGAAGGCAAGTAATGGGAGATCTCGAAGACCGCTACGAACCATTTGGTGAACCTGCAGGCTGATGGCCTTCTCCGCCAGACGAGAAGCCATCGGGCCTCTTGGGAATTTCAATGGCAACCTCAGGCATTAACGCTCTTCCACCAGAGTTTCCCTCATCCATCTCTGCTTTTATCCGCTTCTGCCGATCCCAAGAGAATATATTTGTTGGATTATGAAGATTGTACTCTTCTCCAAAGCTTACACTTTTCTCTTGCTGCAAATTCAGATTGCCTTGGAAGCCTGAAGTAATTGGTTCTGGGATTGTAACTGAAACCTGCTCTACTCTAGCGGATTCCGAAACTGGCTGTTCCGGCTGGGCGCCGATTCTGCAAATGGGACAAGTGGAATGCGAACGTGTTGAGATATTAAATTCACCTGTCGTACCTTTGTACAAGAAGAAAAGAGTACAAGACAACAGCAGCAGAATTTTTGCGTACACATCAATACGTATTTAAGAAGAATGGGAGAATGTAAGGAAGAATTAAATTTTTGATATGGGCGAAGTCATTTCAGCAGAAGAATGAAGAATTTCATAGTTCAAGTCTACGGAGGAGCAGAAGTTAATAAAGACAGTCATTTCGAGCTTTAAATCCCTCAAAAACCAAAATGAATGAAATTGCTTTAAAACAGGCGGAGGACTTCAAATATTGAATAGGCAGGACAAGTGGTCCCTACCACTTGAGCACAAATCGCAGATCGCAGTTTTGAAGTTTTAAATGTCTTGCAGATGTGGATTATTTGCGATGTGCGATCGTCGCACCATCGCACGATCGCACAATCACAAGTCCATTTGTTTTTCTGCCAAGTGAAAGCCATGATGTGATCGACGCACCATCGCATATCGCAAATGTCGCAAATCGAATTTTTTATTGTTCCAACATATGTTGATCGCAGATGTTGCGATTGTCGCACCATCGCACCATCGCAATATCGCATGTCGCATTTTTGTTGTTCTGCCATATCGCACATCGGAAAATGGCCGACTGCGATGTGGTCCCCACTCGTACGTCGCGCCTAGATTAAATGTTATGTTCCGCAAAGGTTTTCCTTTGAAAATTGTTTTTATTGTTATTTTATGGTTTGTTCCCGCTGTGCCTTATATATAATGAAAAATCCCATGAGACCTTGGAGCATGATATTGCATTGTAATATTGTATTGCTGTAATTACTGTGTGAGAGCCCGCAGACAAGAAAACACAGTAAGAAGAACTGAGCACTGTTTGTGCGTTCTTGAGAGACAGAGAATTGTTTTGGAGCACTGCGTCTGTAGTAGTCAGTATTGTCTATCCCTCAGTATTGAGGAAGACATTTTGTAATAGTTCTTAGTTTGTTTAATGAAACAGAAGAAAGCATTTTCATGCCATCTCTGTCTGCAAGCCAAAATTTTGTTTTTAAACTTCTCTGTGTTGTAGAGGGGAGATTATTCTCTCCATTTCTGTTGTTTGGAATTTTCCCAATATTCCAACATGGTATCGGAGCTCGTTCAGGCTCTTTGAAGGTTTCAAAGAAGCTGAAGAAGAAGAAGACTTGTTGCAGCGTTTTCTCCAGCAGTGTGAAAGCCCAACAGAAGTCAAAGTTCAGGTATATATCAAAGATAACAGAGCTGTTGTTTTGTTTTAAAAGAGTTTGTTCTTTCAAAGAAAGGAAAGACAGTTTGTTTAAGTTCAGTGTTCGGTTTAAGAGAAATGGCTGGACCAAGCACAGGAATGAACATTGGAAATGTTCAACTGCCATAATTTAATGGAAAGAATTATGATTATTGGGCCATTACCATGAGAGCCCTGTTTGTCTCACAAGACTTATGGGAGTTTGTAGAAGATGGTTTTGTTGAACCAGCTGATGAGCAGGCTTTTAATGCCTTAACTCAAGTAGAGAAGGATTTATTGAAGAAAAATAGAAAGAAGGACTCTAAAGCCCTCTTCTATTTGTATCAAGCAGTAAATGAGAGTGTTTTTCCAAGGATAGCAATAGCTAAGAGATCCAAGGAGGCATGGGAAACTCTGAAAGTAGCCTATCAAGGTATGGAGAAAGTTAAGACAACAAAACTTCAATTGTTGAGAAGAGATTTTGAAACTCTTTGCATGAAAGAGTCAGAAAATGTCGACACATTTTTTACACATGTGATTGGGATTGTAAATCAGATAAGATGCCATGGAGAAACTCTTGAAGAAAGAAGAATCGTGGAGAAACTTTTGAGAAGCTTACCCTCAAAGTTTGATGTTATTGTTACCACCATAGAAGAGACCAAAGATCTCTCACAGTTCACGGTAGATGAACTTCATGCTTCACTGAGAACTCATGAACAGAGATTGAGAATAGATGAAAACTCATCTCTTGAGTACACCTTCAAGACCCAGATGCCTTCAGGAAGAGGAAGAGGTCAAGGTAAAGGAAGAGGAAGAGGCAGAAGCCAAAACAGAGGTGGAAGGAACAACCCTTCTCATTCACATGGAAGGAGAAATAGTGAAAGTCATAGCCACGACCAATGCAACAACCAGCAAGGTGGACATCAACACCAACATGCTCATGGACAAAGGTATGACAAATCCAATGTCCAATGTCATTATTGCAAGAAATATGGGCACTATGCCAATGAATGTAGAAAGAAGAAAAGTGACATGAAAAATAAGCAAAATGCTAATGTAGAAAAAGAAGAAAAGAACCCAAGTAATGTGCTGTTAGCATGTAATGTAGCACAAGATAGAGAAGATAAAGTTTGGTTTTTAGATTCAGGATGTAGTAATCACATGACTGGAAACAAAGCAATGTTTTCCAATCTAGATGAAGAAATAAAATCTGAAGTGACCACAGGGACTGATACTAAGATCTCTGTCAAAGGAAAAGGCAGAGTTAGTATTCGAGCAAGAAATGGGGAGCAGAAATTTGTTCCTGATGTATATTATGTTCCAGGTCTGAAGTGTAATCTTTTGAGCATTGGGCAGCTCATAAAAAAAGGTTACAATGTAATATTTAATGATGATGCGTGCACAATAAAAGATATTCCTCCAAGTAAGAAAATCATTGTTGAAATACAAATGACCAGCAATAGAATGTTTCCACTCAAGCTCAACATTGACTTGAAGGAAAAAGGAAAAAGTATAGCAGCTGTAACACAAGAAGCCTTCCAGAAGGAAGAGAAAGATGAAAATTGGTTATGGCACCTAAGATTTAGACATCTCAATTTCGGAGGATTAAATTTGTTGCACAGAAAAGGAATGGTAAGAGGTTTGCCATTGATTGAGAAGCCTGCTAGCCTATGTGAAGGCTACATCTTGGGAAAGAAACACAGAGAAATTTTTCCATCAGGGAAAAGCATAAGGGCGAAAGCACCCTTAGAAATCATTCACTCAGATTTATGTGGGCCGATGCAAACAACATTACTTTCAGGAAGCATTTACATGCTGACCTTCATAGATGATTTCACAAGAAAAGTGTGGGTTTATTTTCTGAAATATAAGAGTGAAGTTTTTTAGAAATTTTGCCACTTTAAAGCTCTTGTAGAGAAACAAAGCGGGCATTATATTAAAGTTCTCAGAACTGATAAAGGAGGAGAATATATCTCAAAGGATTTTCTGCGTTTCTACAGAGAAAATGGCATACACAAGCAATTTACCACAAGGTACACACCGCAACAGAATGGAGTTGCTGAAAG